>CM077806.1:2378587-3622746 GCA_039737535.1 Lagodon rhomboides
TTAGCAGTAAAATTAGAGTAGAGGCTCATCCAAATTCTCATTAAATTTTAACCTCTGGACTTGAGCTGACAGCCCCCAGTAGAGTCAGTAGGGCTATTTTTGCAGTTATGATGATGGTCGTGGAGAGAATAAAGAGGTGAAACCAGGAGGGAATATACGTGAGGATCTGATCCACCTGAATCTATGTTTATTTTTCTGAGAAGGATGTTCATACGCTCTGAACGATTTGAACGAACAGACATTAAGCCTCGTTCTAGACCAAAGTATCCTCGTCAGGCAGTTGAACTCAAATTGACCGTCTCAGACGCAGTTTAAAGAGAATTTAACCCAGTCTTCAATGGACTCAGCGAGGACTAAAGGGCGTAACCCCTTCAACCTCGCCGAGATCAGTCAACAGTCTCATGATGAGTTGTTCTGTAACACATGACTTTACAGAAAAGCTCTTTTGATAGGAGCAACTCCTGTCAGTCTATTGCTAAGATTGTTTTCTAATATGTAAAAAAATAATTATTTTTGTGTCAGTCAGCCGAGGACTTCACCAAGGAGAATTACATAAAACTTGAAACCATTTTAATGACCCAGTTAATCATGACAAGACTTACTTCATAGTTAACCATGTTGTGAAAGTACAACATTGCTTTTAGCTATCCAAAAAAGAAAAGAACAAAAATAGAAGAAGATCTGTAAATGTGTTTTTTAACATAGTCAGTGGTTGGTATTGTTTATCCTCACCAGATTGTTGGTGGCTAAATGTGTTTATAGGTCATTCTGCAATCTTCCCATGAACTCCCAGAAACTGCAAACTCTCCTTCATTGAATGGCTTCCCCCGAATATCAAACACACACATGCTTACTCTTACCTGTCGTTTTGTTTATCTATCGAGCAGTTTCATGTAGGAACTATTCTTTTTTACCAAACTATGCGCAGAAGGAAAAGTGGATCGACTCGTTGATGGCGTCATCCTGTAACGTCCATGAGTTTATGCACGCCTCCCATTGGAAGGAGATACTGTGTAATTTGGTAGATAGAAAATAGTTCCTACGTGAAACTGCTTGCAAAAAGTTCTGTGGATAAACTTAAGTCCGATTATGATATTTGGAAAGAGACATAACTGTTGAGTTAACTGCGCTTTGAGCACCACAAGCCGAGTGCCATCTAGTTCCATTATGTTGGAGAGAAGGCAGACATCTTTATGGCCGATATCTCCAAAACTCTGCAACTCACACAAAAATAATCTAGATGCATACATGATAACAGTAAAAAGAAACATATGTATTTTTGATTAAGGGGGTGAACTGTCCCTTTAAAGTTTACCCTCGCAGAAAAATATATGTACTATTAAGAAAGACCGAAGACATGCTTTTTGTAGTTTCTTTACAGAAAGAAAAACTAACTCCAATCACAGCATTGTAATCACATGCAGTGATGGGACTTTTTTAACACTTTCAACATAAAATTGGTGACACCGATAATAAATTTACATAATATAGGCCCTTCAGTGTTTTTACTGTGATGTAGATCTCTTTCCAACAGGGCAAATGAGTGATAATTAATATAATTTCACAGAAAGCAGTTTGATCAGGCACACCGTGTCACAGATAGCGTTACGGCTCGGAGGTTTGATCACTCGGATAAAGGGGCGAAAAACAGCTCTCATGTGTGGGGAAGAGCGGAGCTGCGTAGGGGAAAAAAGCCCCCTGTAAAAATTGCAACAGTGCAGCCCTTATTTTCCTCCCGATTGATACTAATTGGCAGCAGAACGCCTTCCTGACAAGCCTCTCGCCCTCAGCACCTCCCGCATGCGAGCGTGATGAACTGCCAACTCCGGAAATAATCCCAAGTTTAGCTGGGAAGGATCATCAAGGCCTTTAAAAATCTGCTGGGACCTGAAAGATTTTTTCCCCCTTGCCTTTCCTGGCATTTTCACAGACATCTTAGGCTCGTGCTCTTTGTCTCTTCTCCTCTCTGAGCCCACAAAGTGAAATCTACTTATTAATTTTAACTCAATTACAAGGGTAGAAAAAAAAAAACCCAACAAACCTTTTGACACGGAAACAAGCTCGTCTTCAAATTAGCACGATGTGGAAATATATCAAAAACCTTTTAGACAAAAATGTAATTAAATTGTTACATTAGAGTTTAATACAAAGGATATAATAAAAACATCAATCCAGGGTTGTGGAAAAAAGCCGGTAACAGCCGTCACTACTTATTTATTCCTCCTTGATCTCTGAGGCTGTTACTGTTTGTGCAGTTTCACTGATGCTGTACCGAATACGCCAGAATATAGATCTTGAGAAATTGACAAAATGATTTACCACACGCTGCGCTGACAATTCTCATTCTTCACATGTTTAAAAAATTGACTTCATAGTAAAAGATCATTCTGTTTTTTTTTTTTTCCAAGGCTTAGGATGGATTTTTTTTTTCTGCTCGTGCGTAATTTGACACTTGACAAAGTGCAGTGGGTTTCATGGATGAATGAGTGTATCCATCAGGTCTGCTAGCAGGGCTTTCATCTAACTATAAAGTCCAGCGTGTTGTGTTTCTGCCTCAGTTGAACCTTAGACAACTACTTTTTTCTTTTCTACAGCGGATCTTTACCAGGTCAATGAGATGTTTAGGGTGTCAGAGGAGAAGAGCAGTTTTAAAATCTTGCAACAATTTGAAAGAAAATTAATCTGTGGTTATACAATTCCTTCAAAATACACATTTCTGAGAATATAAGAAGTGATGTTTTATTATTCCATGTTTGTGAGAGAAGCATGCAGATGGAAAAAATGTTTTAGTGCCTTTGGATGCACTCGGTAAGGGTCATTAATCGAGGAGTGCTGCAGTTCTTTCCCGTCTTCCTCTTTCAGGAGAGGGCAGGATAATGTGCCGATGATAAATTGAGTTTATGCCGAACTGCTAAATTCCATCTCTGGTGGTAAATCTCGCTCTCTTCCTAGCTAACTTCGCTCATCACTGAGAGTTGAAGCCGGGGCACCTTTGTGGCCCTGTTGACATTTGAAACAAATCAGCTTTGACAGGTCAGGATCCCTTTAGAATCACCGCCCCACAACGAGGTCAATCACCAGATGAATGATTTATCTCGGGGAGAATAAAGTGTCCCTTTCCAGCCGAAACAAGATGAAAATCATCTTTGAGAGAACTAAAATATGCTCCTCACAGCCTGACTTGGCCAATGAGCATGCTAACAGCGCTGTTAGCGTTCAAGACGACTGTATTTTGTTGGAGGCTCTGAGTGTGAAGGTCACCTTTCTCTCCCACTTGGCTGACTTTGAACACAAATCTCCACCAATAAGGGAGCAGAGGTCTATCTTAGTACACATTCAAGCCCATGTTGTCTGGAGCATGTGATTCTCCCCGAAGGCTATACAGTACACCACGCTGCCAAGCTCTCTTAAATGTGCCAAAATGCACTCTGCCTTGAGGTTCACCGTGTCCAAAACCATGAAGCCTCATCCAGCCAATGATGTAAGTCCCCCTTAAGAGCAATGTGTGCAAACTGGATTTGCTCTGACCTGCTCCAGTAGTCTGGCAAAATCTCTCTGTGGCATAACCTGTTGATGAAGTGATTGTGCATGTGCACAGTGTGAGCATAGAGGGATATTATGTTGTGTTTTCTTAGTCAATTAAGTGGTGTTTATTTCTCCACCGGCTGCAGAATCCTCTCCAGGGTTAGATGATCTCTTTTGCAGTCAGAACACCCTCGGCTTTCAGCAGTTATTGAGGTCATGTCCTATTACCATCTGTCTTTAGCTGCATCAGGAGTAATCCTTGAGTTCGCTCCCTTAACCTTATTAAAGAGATCAAGTGCAGCGAGCAACCGCTGCAATTTACATTTGTTTGGACCAACTGCTAATTTCATCATATGGGGATAGTGAGATAATGGCAAAACTTGCTTTCCATTCCATCTGGCATCATTACGTCGCCTGACAGAAAGAAATCTAAGATATCTCCGTGAAGAATAGTTCTGTTTAAATACATCAGCTGTTTATTCGTTGATATTAAGAGGCGGTGGATGGGAAGTTCTCGGGGGGCTCACAGGCTCAGCTCGTCCGTGCCTCTGACCCTTCATCACCAAAATGTGAATCCCCACGTCGACACGTGGCATCCACAAGGCCTGCGAGGCCAAGGAGTCTCGACAAGGCACAGCGGTGCCAGGCGGTGGCTGTCAGAGGCCACTAGGCCAGCTGCCTGTTAGCTCATGAAGCTAGGCCTCGTGCTATTCCCGGCCATTACAGCGGGGCAGTGGTTCAACTCGCAGGCATCACTCTGCGGTGACGGAAAGCAATACAGTAGGCCTGTTGGCCTCCCTCCCTCCCCATTCCATTAAGTATGGAGTCTGGTGAGATCCAACAACTGCAGGGTCAAGTCTCTTTCCGGGAGAGATAAAGATAAAACCATTTGGCAAAGGATCTGCTCACTTGCACGTTGGCATGTTCATCATAGCCTAGTATCTAACAATCTAATGCCAGAACTGCCACAGGGTGCATTTTATTTGACCTGTGGCCGTTTTTCTGTTGTACATTTCTATGTTTTGAAGTCCACCAGTTTTTAGACTTTTACTAAAACTGTATTTTGTTGCACTCCCTGTCCCCTAATTACAGTCAAGAGATATCCAGATTAAAAACACGGGCAATTATACCTTCAATCATGTTTCAGAATTACAAATAATGAGAGTGTGTGATCTGAAAACTATGTCAGGTCATTCTTACTGTGTCTGTGATGTAACTGTTCATGTTGTATGAAAACAGAGTGAGGCTCATTCTCTCTTTCACACAGTGTTCAAACAATACAAAGAAAAACAAAATTATAATAGTTTGGTGAAATTGGGTGCTTGACTTTTTCGGGGTTATTGTTGTTGAGACATTAAATCGGCCACGAGTGCGATGGTTGTTTATCGTAATTATTACAGCTCATTATTGCCCATTTGGGACATTTAGTGTACTTTACTGCTGATATTGACTTTTAAAACCCATTTTCAGGGTCATTTGAAAGTGCTGCGTGCTGCATTAGTGTGGCGAAAGATACCAACTGCAGGTTATGATGAAGCAAACTGATGTTATGGCTTTAGACGACCCTGTGACCGGAGATGCTGTCATCAAGTGAACGTTTACCAAATGTCAGTTTTAGAGATTTAAGTTAAGTTTAGAAAACTACTGTCATTGCACCTCTGATCTGAACTGACAATCATTATACATTTAGATTTAATTAAAAGGAGCTGACCTGGAGCTAAAGGCACGCGTCCTCTGTTGGATCTCTCTGGAATCTGTATCCTGGGTATCAATCTACCTGTCTGCAGTCTGATATCAAAGGTGATGGATGGTGGCCGGCCAATGCCAAAGTCAGCTATTTCTGAGAAGCTATCTGGTTCAGACTCACTCAGGCGCAAATCTGAATGTCACAGTCCCGCTCACATCAAAGGGCCCCTTTTGGATTCATTAATTCTCAGAGACGGTCCTCCCTATCAATTATAGCCATGATTAAAATGTTTTGGAGTTGTCTCTCTCCGACTTGGAATATATTCACTGAAGGCATAACTTCACAAGTGTGGCTCCTTTCTTCAGAGAAATTAAATCCCTCAAATCTTCTGTCTGTTCTGCGGTTGAGGAAAATAAAACGCGCTGCGACGTTCATACTGGGACCGAAACCAATTTGTTACAGCGGTATGAGTGTAGGTACATTAAAGAGAAGCAGGAGGACTAAAAATCTATACAGTACAGCGGATAGCACTAAGAAAACTACACGAGGACGTGTATTCATCTGTCTCTTAAAGTGAAGCTGCACTGTGGATACACAGCTGGCACGATGATGATGACATCTGGCAGGAATAATGGCAGTTGTGATACTTAACATGATTTACATGAATGAAGACACATGTAAAAGGCTAAAGTGCTATTTTTACAGGGTTATTTTCTCAGACTTAAAGCTGCTGTGAAAATAAAATTCACATATATGTAATCTTTATCTAATTCATGATTCGGAAATGTAAGCCGATTTTAAATGACTGTTACATACGTTCTTTCTGAACTGTGTAAAGCCTGACAAGCACATCAGAGAGGAAAAGTAAATACTTGCACATGTAAATATAGTTTTAGTGCCACTTGTTCAGAGAAGCCTCTCCCCCCGTCCTCCTCTGTTAGAAACTCATTTTCCTCATCCACCCATTTGACTTGAAAAGCCCCTCTGAAGAATCTCTTCTGAGCCTGTTTGTGGCTGATGTTTGTGATGTTTGTTTCTGCAGCGCCTCCGACTTACTTCACTGGGAGGAGAAAATGAAATTGATTGATGACAACTTGGCTGTATTTTGATGATGAAGGCCACAGCGATGGTGTTGATTGGTCTGGGCGTTTCCCCTCCCCTTGTATTTCTTCGTCGTCGACATAATTGCTGTGATCGCTTTCTGCAGCCACGCAGCATCATTATGGGACGTTTCCTCTGCGTACACAGTTTCAGCCTCTACCCTTTCCCCCCAGCTCTGGGAGCCAGGTGTGGGTCCATGTGCTCTGAGCACTCTGTTCTGCTGAGTCCTTCGTTTTGTGTATCGTTTAGCATCCACACCAATTGCCGTTCGACTAAATCCAATATCAGGAAGCACAATTAGCCGAGTTCAGGACTGCAGCACAGCGATCTGCATCCTTACATTGTCAGTTAACCTGTACAGTAAGAGTAAGTGACGCTGCATCGCCGAGAACAACAAGCACCGCTGCCGTGTTGCTTTCTGTGTCCGGAGTCTTCAAACACAAAATGCTTATCCGTGGGAATCAGCCATCTGAAACATTACATGGTTTGCCAAGCCAGACAGCACATAACTGCCTCGTGTTTCACTGCATAGGTAGGCATCCCTCTGACCGTGACGCTTCGGACATACTGGGCCCGATTTCATCAAATCGCCTGCATCCCAGGGCGAGACAAAACAAGGTCTGAAGTGCACAGCTTCAAGTTCAGAGCCATTGTGAAACAGCATGGGCCTGAGACAGAAAGGATGCCGTCTTTTATTCTGATCCACACAGGAGAGGTCTTTCCTACCTTGCTCTACTGATTATGTCTGTTTTTCATTTCAATATTTCACCACACGGACCTTCTCTCTTTTTTTTCTTCTTCTAAATTCAAGTTACATCACCGTGTAAATACTGCAATTTCACCGACAAAGAAAAGCCTTTCGGGCTCTGCTGGGTCACACATTAGTGCTCTTGTGGTTCTGGTGAACCTCAGATCAAAATCCCCACAACTCCAATAACAGGAGACGAACCATTTCCTCCTCTGCGCCCCTCCTCCCTCATGTCCTTACACCAGAAGTGTTCCTGAAGTCAAGCAATCAATAGCGCTCATGCTGAAAGGCTGTAAACCTGAAATAGTACCCATGACAAGCCCTTGAAGGTAATAGGTCAGATGTATTGATTGATCTGTTCATAAACACACATTTTAGGACGGCTCCCTGTGAAACGTTATGTCCATGTATTAAGCTAACAGCTGAAGATGCGTGTGATTTATCGGTGTCCAGGTAAAGATTTTAATGTCTCTCCGGCACTAATTTTACAGGAAATGTAGCTCTGAAAGGTTTGTTGGCTGAGAGGACCTGCTACATAAATCATTTGTGTCAACCTCAAGTTTCCGAAATTATAAAGTGCCTCCTCAGCCAAACTGCGCTGCCAGAAGTGTGATTCATACGTCACACCACGTACCATTGTCTCGCCTCTGCTGTCACACTCGGAGGCATCATGAGAATGTCTGAGCAGTAATAAAATGTTAAGGCTATAGTGCAAACTGACATTTACCGAATGTCCCACATCCATGTACTTAGGAGAAGCAGACATTTCTTGATAAATAGCGTTATAACTGCCTCCTTAGAATGGCATTTTAACTACTTCCGGGACATATTCTACTTTATTGTATGTGAGTTATTTGAGGTGGCGGCTTAATCTTATGTTTTACCTTTTCACTGTTATTTAATGTCAGTGTTGGACTCTACTTTAGACTTAGAATACTTAAGGCCGGGCCACATATCCAGCACGAGAACGGCCAAACGTCTCAGGCGAGGCTCACAAAATACAGTGTGCAGTTCGGCCACTAGGGGTCTTTTAATGAAAATATAACAAAAGAGGTGAGTAGTGTGGGATTATGGGAGTTGTTGTCTTCATTGTTACTTGAAACTACATGTGACGTGGCTCCTTTAATATTCATGGACGAGGTCATGCTTCAAAGTTTTATTCATGTTATGTTCGGTCTCGTTTGCCGACCTCCGTCCTCATTCTTTGACTCTCTCATTAAAGAAAAGCAATTAAAATGCACCTTAACCATAAAAAAAAACTTTGGGTTTGACCAATGGCGTAAACTTTTAGGCCCTACATTACCCTAAAATTTAGGGTAATGTAATGACAAGACTCACAAAATACATGACCAAAGTCTGGTCGTCTTTAGACATTTTAATGCAGAAATGTTACATATCACATCTTTAAGCCAAAACTAATTTAAAACGGTCCCTCAATCGGTATGAAAATAAGTAAGAGCTCATTATGCAGGCTAACCACAAAAATGGCCATTGCTGAGAGAACACAGGATTTGCATTGAGTCATAATGGAATACAAAGACTTACAGGAGACGATAATCCTGCTCAGTTTTACTTTATAATTGCATGTGCAGCCCATTTTAAGTTACAACATATTTGCACTGTACACTTTTGGAGTCCTAACCATGCCAACGTGACACAGATTCCTGCACATCCAGAGGAGACGCTGTGTCCTTCATCAAACTGAAATTGAGACGATGCAATCTCACTTTCTCCCCCTCGTTCTCCCCTCCCCGCTCTTTCTTTCCCTCTGTCTCCCCTCACTAATAAGCAGTGCTCTCTTCTTCATGCATGAGGGAGTCGGAATCGCTCCCCTCCCTCGGTCGGACAGATAGCGGGGGAGATGGATGTGTCAGTCAGTCAGCGCTGTCTCATCTCAGTCAGGTGCTCTGTGTACTTCAGGTTATTTAGAGGCCTGCTGGCCAGTAAACCGCAAACGGCTCCTTTTTTAAGTCTCAAATTTGTCTGGGGAAAGCAGAACTGAGCTCATTTTGCTTAGTTGTTTTCCAGCAGTTCACAAGCAGCTGTTTTTTTTTTTGACTGGTACTTCTCAGATGTTGGCCCGCGTGTCAATTTATAATTCAGCTCTCGACAGATGAATAAATAAAAGCGGACTTGGATGTAGAGTGGTGCTCGTGGCGTTCGGGTGGCGGCTGTTTTCTTTAGGACCCTTTTGCCAAGACGTTGCACACCCCTACCCAACAGAAACTGGAACAGGCAGTTCAGTACATCTCTCCATCTGCCTCGCTGCTATGTCATGTCAGTGAATAACAAGCACCCGGCCACAATCTCCAATTATGCAAATGGGTGGCGGGATCCAGACATAGGGGTTGTTTGCGGCAGATCTAAATGCAGATGCACTGATGGTTTAGAGCCCCATCACATTACAGTCATGAATAAAGGACTGTCATCGACGACTCTCTCTGCTCGAGCGCGTCTGTACGTATTGTAAACTACAGTGACGTTATGAAAGAAGCACAAACGTCTGAGAAATATAATCTTTCGATCCGCAAACCCTATTAATTTGCTTCAGATCATCCGTGAGCTTCCGTATGATGACAGCGTGATACAAAACACGGCAGCAGTCGATGGCAGGCCGCATGTTTTGCGGCGAGTTCTATCTTTTAACACAATTAGATACCAGCCCTCTATAGTCCATCCATTCAATCGGCTTTCATTTGGTTTGAGTAGTACTTTGTTGAGACTCTTGAGGCCTAATTCCACATTCTGTCAGCTAATGATCAGTAAGTGCCGGTTTAGGAATTTGACTCATTCGTGTTGGCACAGAAAGCCAGGAGCTCATTCTCAACACCACAGCACAAAAGACAAACGCCTCAGTGATACTTTAACTGTTTTTATTCCATGAAAAAGTCTTTTTTTGGGATGAAATTGTGTAGATGGAGTTCACCTGCTGCTCGGACACTGATCGTTTGTAGAGTTAAATAAACCTGTGTGCCGGCTGTATCTTTTAAATGAAGGTTCTGACCTGTAATTTGTATTAACTTCGCAGCCTGTGGAGTTCAGCCGGGTCAAACCAGATGCTCGAAAGCCGGCTGTTTCCTTTCTTACAGTGACCACAGACCACACACGCACAGATAGGATGACTCCTGCTCATTAAAATAGCCCGTGCGGGCAAACTGTGCTCGCAGAGGAAGAGCAAAAGAAGCAGCCATTTTCATCTTTTTTTATCCCTGAGGATGTAATGGTTTAGTCAAAGCTTGTGACCATTCCCTCTTCATCTGATAACAAAATCTCCTTCAGAAATCTCAGACAATTTTGTGCTATTGAAACATCATCTCCAGCGGGACACAACACCTCATCAAACCTGACTTTCCTCTTCATCTTCAAGTTATCGACGTCACGGAGAAAAAAACATTATTTCTCACTTTCGCACAACAAAGGGCTTGTCAGCGCTATCTGTTCGAGCTGCAATCACAGCCGGAGTGATGACCTGATCCCACTTAATACAGCCCTGTTTGAAGTGCCCCGTGGATCTACGGAGGAGATGCTGTGAACTGGTGGCTGAACGCACTTCTTTCCTGAAGAGCGTCACAATAACAGGCATGGCCGATCCCCCCTCCTTCACTTTTTCACCCTTTTTTTTTTTCTTAAATGTGCTCACATCTGGGTCGCAGTCATGGCAGCGCTCTGCTTCCTTTGTACTTGATTTAATTGGCTAGTGTTGCATCTTGACGTGGAGTTTTCATTATCACTCACTATAGAGCTGGCCCTCTGTTCAAATGAGCGCCGCCAGAGGAGGCTGGGACTTCAGCACTTCAAATCAAGATGACGTTCACAAAAATGTGGAACATGAGTTACCAATAAATTTGTTTGAATATGTTAAGCAATTAACCTTAACAGTCACAGCAGGGTTTTCAAGAGCGTAAGCAGCTCGGCAACCAATGAAAATTGTAATTGCTCAAACTTCCAATAAAATAAAATGTAGCTCCGTAATTTGGCTCCAAATGTACAAGTATTGCTTGCTATTCTTTTTAAGAGAACTCCTTCGTCTTCTTCCCCACGGAGGCATCTCATTTAAACACGTAAACCGCCGGGAGGCCTGCCACAAACGCCTAATTGAAACCCTTTTCAGTTTATGAATAAGAGAACACCATGTTCCCCGGATGACTGAATGTCTTTAACGACAGGGCATCATTGCCGATGCAGGGCGTGTTGAGAGGCGCTCGGACCGGGCCCTGTTACATAACACCCGGCTGCAGGTGCGGCTTGTGGAGACAGGATATGAATGGCAGGCGGCAGCTTGTAAGTGACCATCAGCGGGTGAGGAGGGGGGGGTGAGGTGCATTAGAGGCATGACAAGTGATGAGTGTCGCACTTTGCTGCGCACACTGAAACAGGAATCAGACATGGTAATAATAGTCAAACTATTTCTAGCGCGGCAGGTGCGAGTTTGTCATAACACCACATGGCAGGATATGAAATGTGTGAGAACAGCTCACAAAGCAAATGTTTTTCTTTATCACATGCGCTCAAAGCCTCGGAGTCTTAAATGATATACTGTTGGCTCTCCAATCAAAAGGATAGGAGGTATTCATGCTAGTCCATCATGGCAATCTCTTTTAGGATGGGACTCAATTTGGAAGCATGAAAAGGGGTTTTGTGCTTCGTCTATGCACGCTGCATGAGAGTCGTAAAGCTAAAATAACGCAGTTCTGTGGAAGTAAAGTGCTGCATCAAACACCCCGAACCGATCTCGGTGCCGTTGGATTAGAAGCTGTAAAAGATGGATGTGCTGTGCGAGTGTGCTGCTACACATCCTCAGAGTTGCTAGCAGCTGTTCAGGGTAGGGACTTGGCAGGTACAGATCGCGAGGGAGCTCGCTAGCAACTCTCTCCTCCCCACCTCCTCCCTCAGCTAGCGATGGCCTCATTTATCTGTCACCACCCCTCTCCTACTCCCCCAACCCCCCTCCACTCCAGACATCTTTGTCTAACACGCCTTCGCCGTCGCCGCCGAGCCGAAACAACTCCCGTCACTTTTGTTTTTGTTCCATCAATTAGGGTCCTGCCAAATGCTGTGATCGGCCACTCTGAATGCTGCCTGCTGCCCCAACAACTTCAAATCTTGGCTGTCACCGGAGTCCTGTCCCTTAATGACTAACCAATAGGCTCGACGTAAAGACTCTATTAGTCATTCACATTATATATCCCCTGTGCTGGCCTGTAACATGGTGGCAAACATACCTATGGGCCCCCCGAAGCACGTATTGTTGTTCTCCTCTGAAATATGCCTTCAATTAGAATGTCACATCGCCGTGCCTCAGTCATCTTCTGCTATTGCTTCGAGTTATGACAGCGGATCGGGCATTAGTTCTCCATCTGACGGATGCCTCCCCTCAGAATTCCTCATTAGTCAAATGCGTCTCTGTTCCATCACGGGCAACTCACATTGTTGACCGTGCATGCTTCTGATGATGACCCACACCCCTCGCATTTAAAGTCTTAATTAATGACCGCAGACAGTAGACGCGTAAATACTTCACCGCAGCAGATGCCAATATTTCATATAGTGCGTTTACATTACAGGAGAAACGATCGTTGTCGTCGACGTCAAGGTTGGTTGCAGAATCACATGCTAGAAATACGAAGCTAGACTTAAAAATCAGGATCTCTGAACGTAAGTGTTGTTTGTCGTACTCGTGATGATAAATCAGTCATACGCACAGCTTGACTGGACTGCGTTACATGGGCACTGAGGCAGTGGAGAGGTGCTAATATTCTAATAGCTGGTGAAATGTTTTGAGTCACGTTTTAAGAAGCGAAATTCTCTGATTCCACCTTCTCAAATGTGAACGTTTTCTGGTTCCTTCACTCCTCTGTGACTGTAAATTGATTATCTTTGGTTTGTGGCCAACACAAGATGTTTGTGGACGCCACCCTCGGCAGTTTCTGCATAAAACAACTAATCAAATGATTAAGAAAATGATCAGCAGATTAATGGATAATGAAAAATAATCAGTAGTCGCAGCCCCGCTTCTTTGATACTTTTATTCCCGATGGGATGAACGTGTTTTTTCATGTGACTCCGTGACTGCAAAGGTTGTGGTTCCCCCTGTTGAGATAATACTTGTTGTGTTAGTCGAGGTTACCTTTAATTAACCTCAGCTGTGTATATTGATTGTGAAATTGCCAGAATACTCGCTGAGAAATGGCGTCTTGCCTGAAACATTCATGTGGCAATATTAAAAAGTCAAACTGGAGTGCTGTCTTATTTTGTCTCTGTTTTTTTATTTACCTCATTAGGGATTCAGCACCCAGCTCATCCTGTATTTCTAATTGAAAGGAAACAATCTTCCATTCAGGAGCACATATTGGATTTTATTTTTTTGAGGAAGACAATCAAAACTAAAATATTCATAACGTGCTGGTTCACATTGATACACGGGTTTGCTTGAACTCCGTGCTGTATGTTTTTCTAACGCTGTCAAGCAAAATATGGCACAGAGCGAGTGGAGTGTCCATCTTCTTGAAACCCTCTCAGACTTCACATCAATCGCCCTTCTCCCCTGCTCCATGCTACTTGCTGATGAAAGCAGAGTGCCTCACCATTTGGACGGCCCGCGCCGATAGCAGAGCTCGCAGTCTGACAATCGGGCCAAGCAGGTGTTTGGCGTTGTGTTGGGGGAATAGAGCAGCTCAACAGCACATTGGAGGATCAGAGGAGGCTTCGGATGCACCTGGTCACGTGCCAAGGCCTCCCTCCCCACACAATCTGGCCTGTTCTGTTCCCACTCAGTGGCAGACGCACCTCCGCTGGCAGCTCTGATGGACGCTAAGCTCTGTTCTGGTGACAAATGCAGAGATCATTCGCTCCGACCCACGCAAGCGTTTAATCATGATGCACTGCTACTGCTGCTCACACCCCAGATATTATATCGCGTGAAGTCCTGTTACTCTTACATTCTGAGCGCTGAGAGGGTTTTGGTTTTATGTAAAACGCGCTGGGGGCTATTTCAGAGCCCTCTTTGATGGGGTCTTACCTGGAGCTTTACAAGGTAAACACCATGCAAGAAAAATAAGGCGTATGCGCAGTCACATTAAAGTGAAGGATACTTTCTGAAACACATTTAAAATGCACGTCACGTTTCGGACTCAGTGCATGTCCTCTACTCTGAACGCAAGTAATAGGCATGGAAATCCCAGGTTAATGTATGAATAATTCTCTCTTGTATATGCAGACCTTTAGCCGACAATTTCCATCTGACTTGCACTAAACAAATGGACTGTTCAGATGTTCAGAATGCAATACTCGGCAATGTGGACTGTTTATGCATATAAATCGAGCCCGAACAATTCGTCTTAACACGGAATCACATTTATTTATCGTATGGCAAATGTGTTTTTCATCCCGGTTCCTCATTACATGCAGCCAGCGGGAAGCCTAGTGTTTAATAGAAGATTCCGGCTCTCACATGAATCACGTACGCGCAGATATAGTTATGAAATTTCCTACTGTATGGTATAAATGTATCTCCGCAACCCTGTGTGCAGGGGAGGTATCAACAATATCAAAGGTAGCCTGAGCGATGGGAATGAGAGCATCCCAGAGGGTCTGCGAGCTGAAATAAGACAGATACAGCTGAGTGAGCCTTGATGGGGAAAAAAATATATATAGAGAGAGAAACAGGTCAAAGAGATGGGGCTTGGACCCTGGGGATACCTGAAGATGGGAGAGAACATAAGGTATTGTTCATCGAAAGCCAGGCTTTCAAAGACTGAACAGTTGCCTTGTGACAATACAGAGCAGGAAGATGCTATTTAAGTAATTAGGAAGCCAAAGTACTCAAGGGGTTGCGTAAGCGTGCACTACTGCTGTGTACACAGTCAGCAGTCAGCAGGAGTGGATGCATTGTGCATGGGTTATCCTGCGAGTCTCCAATTTTAAAGAATACTTTGGGAAATATTTGCTTTGTTGCCAGCAGTTAGATGAGAAAATCGATACCACTCTCATATCAGTACAGAGAGAGTGAAGCGGTGAAGCCGGCAGCCGGGTAGCTTCGCTTACATAAAGTCTGAAAGCAGAGGTGAACAGCGAGGTTGGCTCTCTCGACTGGCATCAAAACAACGGATCACCAGGCAACAAGCGGAGAATCCGGGAGGTCACTGCGCCGGGCCAAGAAAAGGTCTGCGCTCACCGCAGTGCCCTTGTTGAGCCACAACTTTTCAATTCTTGTGAGTTTTTCGTACAGATTTAGCAAACGAGATTTAACATTTTAATTAGTGGGCTTTAGAGTTGCTGGTAGGCAGATTGCAGATTAGGCAGATATCTAAAATAACTGTCTCCTGGAAGGCATGAGAATGGTATCAGCCGTCTTATATAACTCTCAGCAGGAAAGCAAATAAGTCTATTGCCCCACATTTCAAACTACTCCTTTAACCAGGAACACTCTCAGCATAGACTTTAACCATTTATTGCTCCACTCTTTCGATGCTCCCTTTAATGACCAAGCACGGAGGAGCACGATGCAGAAAAACCCCTCTGGTATCGAAGAGGGAACCCCAAGCAAGACAGCTGACTTTTGAGCCTTGGCTCTAAACTAAAAAGGTGGAGGCTGCATGGGACTTCAGCACCAAGCTTTGTCAGCAGCAGCAGTGTGTGGCAGCATTTGAGTAGGAGGGATATGTGAGGCGGGAATCGTGTTTAAATGGACCGCCTTGTTCTGATAATGGGCTGTGATTGGTGCGTCACTGATTGGAAACGATGACTCAATCAGCAGGCTGTCGTTTATCGGGCTAAACTCTGGAAAAACAGTTACGTAGATGATTAAGTTATTTATTGCAATGACCCCAGAGCCTTTAAACCCTTGTGCTTAAAGTCCAGTTTGACAACCCAACTTGTCAAATAGTCTTTGGGTTGGTGGGCAGCCCTACTTACCAACCCAAAGCGTCAGGATTTGACAAACTGGGAAAGCCGGTGCGTCGCTGTTTAGACGAACTGGGAACCTCAAAGCGTATTTCTTTGAAGCAACCGCTCATGTATCCTCGTTATACTCCTTTAATCACAGCTCCCACTTCAAGAGTATGCCACCTCTTAATTTGTACCAAACCCATGATGAACAAATAAGTGAATGCTTGCTCTCTCTGCTGCAGACTTGTCCCTATCTTACCCTAGAGGCAATCAATGAAGGATATGCTCCTGTGATAGGATGATTTCATGAATTTCTTAGTGAATCACATTCTAATTGCTGTTTTTACGCTCTTGCAAATGAACTGAGCAATTTGCTGTAGCAACACAATGTTAGCAAATTTGCACCCTCTAACAACCACATCATTATTATATCATTCCGTGCTCGTTCTCATAAAACGCGACGATTCCAGCGCGGCAACAAGATTAAAATATCCGTTTTCTAGATTTTTTTTAAAAGCCCATTTGTGTTTTTTCCTCACGGCTCCATCTTAAGCGTCCCCTTTACTGTCTTACATGATATCCAGCTGTGTCCTTGCAGAGCTGATAAAGCTGTGGGACATCAAGGATCATCAAGGTGACGCCTCGTTACGGGGCCCTGGTGTTTTCTACGCAGCTCAAAATGCTGCTAAAATGGCGCAGTGACAGAGCCGAGCTGACAGCTGAGAGTTTCAATTACTTCCAGGTTACTGAAAAATGTCACCGCCAAAAAACAGTGGGGATTTACCGAAGGGACCGCTGTTTAATCAGCCACGTTCACTTTGTGTTCATATTTAGATCTCCTCCTAGGGATTTAGTTGCTGTTTTCGTGGCAGCCATTCAAGATGTTTTGCCTCCAAAATTTTTCCTAAAGAGCTCTTGATGTGGCTGCTTTGGTATTGTTTCTCAAGTGAAAAGTGGAATAAATAGCAGCTTTTGTGAGTGCCATCCTTCAACGTTTTTGAAAGTGCTTATGCAAAGTGAAGAGACAACTTTTGTGTGAAGTAGCATACATGCGTTCTGATATGTGGGCAGTGTGTCCATAAGGTGTTGTGCGACGCAACGAAGCAGCCAGGCTGTTTCTCGCTCGAAGTCACGATTACTCAGAGGCGTGGAATTTCAGTCTTCAGCTGCACTCTTTCAAATGTTAATAATTGGTTCGAGATGGATGTCACAAAATGGTATTTAAATGGAAACACACAGGAAGACACAGAAATTGATGCTAATGCGTTAATACTCATCTAGTCAATACAGTCGCCGTTCCAAAGGACTATCATCTGACTGTCCTTCTATTTGCCAGAGCGATGACTCAGTGCCATTCTCTTGTTCTCAGGACACGTGGACAAAACTGCAGATTTGATTAACATTCTCGCAGTGATCTGAGCCGCGGAGCAATTACTCGTCAGGAACTGTAATCACTCAGAGTCTAAGCATGCATTTAATTACAGGAGTATTAACAAAAAATAATCGTTCTTGAACACCAGTCACACAGAAATGAGATTTGGCGAGGGGACTCTGAGATGATTACTGCCTGTAAATCTAGCCATAAAATTCGGGGCTATTATGTCTCGTACTCAAATGGCTTGTTCAACAAAACTCTAATCGCATGCATAATTTTACACAGTTCATTACTGTAGTTCATTAAGATACGAGAGGTGCTTTTCAGGATGGAGGCGAATGTATGGTGCGGTGTGGAATATTCCCTGCATTTCGCCGGCTCTAGATGTTAGAACAATGTAAATTACACACACAGTGCTAAATGAAGCTGCCGTAATCGCAGTGCAGTTGTTGTACTGCAAATTACCAGTTCTGTGTCCTGCGTCGGTCTGCTTGTGAAGGCACCACATTGCCGTGTCTCGATGTTTCCCCTAACATAACCCTGTAAACATCAATTAAAACCACTACATAATTTATGCGTGACTTAACCTCCGCTCACGCTGGATACCACTGCCTCTTGGCTGCCGCTTTGTTTTCCCGTTTTAGTTTCCTCACCCTCTCTTAGCGATGATAACGTGTGACAACACGGCGCAGGGGGGGCCACACTGCAGGTGGCCGCCGGGAACCTTGCCATCTCTCAGGCGGCCGGCCCCCCTGGCAACCGCTGACCTCGCAACGCGCGCACACTCATACATACTAACCACCCGGTGTGTCAGCCGTAACGGTGTGGCGACCCAGGGAGCTTGTCCGACATGCTGAGTCGACAACACGGGGAGCTCAAGTGGCAGAGAGGACAGCAGCCTGAGGGGGGTTCGCTCGCCGTGTACCTACGTCACCACATGAGCCGCATGATGGTGACAGGTCAAGCAGATAAAACACAGAGGCCAGTGTAAAAAACATCACGTTATAGAGTCCTGAGCTCCCGAGTGTTACCGACTGGACGTGCAGAAAACAGTGAGTAAGCTTGTTCTGCCCCAGTGACTGCCCTTTATTTGGTGTGATTATTCCAATCAGAGCACCAGATGAGCAGAAAGTCTTAACAAATGAATTTGTCGAGTTAAACTGATGAAACGTGCGACGGCCTCGTCAGGCTGATCTCAGAATAAGGTGAAGCTTTCCTCTACAGCTGCGGTGGACTCCACTACACTTCAGAGGGAAATATTGTCCTTCTTACGTCACTAAATTGACAGCTTTAGTTACGTTATACATTTTAAATAGAAAACATATGAAGAACTATGAAGAAAGATGATGTTCTGCAATATTAATAATCGAAAAATTACATAAAAGTACAACTGAAAGTGATTGAAAGACTTGACAAATTAATTGGTCTCTATTTTGATCATCATTGTCATTTCGCACAAAAAACTTTTTCTGGTTCTAACTTCACCAACGTGCTGCCTCTGCTTTTAATTATTGTAATTTATTTTTGATCATTTTTGAGGAGGACGAAACGAGCATTGTGGAGATGTCACTGTGGACTCTCGGTAATCGTGATGACATCTCTCTCTCTCGAGCGCAGCACTGACAGAGCGGTTCATGATGAGCTCCACCTCACACACTATACCAGTGAAGCTTTTACATTCATTCATGCGTCATGTTAATCTGACGGCATGAGAAGTAAATAAATATAAAAATAGAATCACTGGACATGAACAGCGGCGTCCTTGATCAAAGTCCTGTGCGTGTTATATAACCATCCATCCCCCTCACTGAACTGCCTCTTTCACTCGCTATACTTCTTCTCCCCTCACAATCAACCTTGTTGGTTGTTTTCCTGATGAGGACGAGCTGTTTTAACTCAAGTAACATTATCCATGCAGGACTTTTTCCTTTTTGGTGACAGTTTAGTGCTTTTCCAGTACTTCTAACCCTCCGGTTGTCTTCACATTCTGTATACACCTCTTGTCCTCCGGGTCAAAATTGACCCACTCTCACTGAAGATCTAAAATAAAGCAATTTCATTTCTTTTTAAATGCCAAATCTATTTTGAATAAAGAAACAACCTGTCATTCACCAGAAACTGTGTGAATATACAGTGCAGAAAGACATTCTGCATTCATTCAGTGGACACACACCACTTGTTTTTACCTCAACACAGCTGTCATATATGTTTTCTTTACTAAAGTAGATTTTTATGGTCCTGCAAATGTGGTAGTCAATATTTTGTATTTTTTTTTAATCAAGAAATATAGTTCTTGTATAGCCTGAGAAAGTAGCACAAATGCACAGAAAGCAGTTTTGAATGCAATTTACTGGAGGCACTTCCAATAATAGTCAAATGTGAACAGTGTGTGTGTGTGTGTGTGTGTGTGTGTGTGTGTGTGTGTGTTTGTAGTCTGTAACTGACTCTGTGACTGTGATTTTAACTGCCGGGTTAAAAATGACCCAAAGACAATCTTTGTACCCAAGTGGTGAACAGCTTCCATGGAAATATGAAAAAGGCAATATTTCCCCTTTTCTAGTGTTTGGGTCATTTTAGAAAAAGTCATTAAATTTCAAGTTTGAAAAAAACAACATTTAAGGCGTTTTCCTGCTGTTAACCACAGTTTCGGTTCGTTTTTGAGCCGAAGGCAACAGGAGGGATGTGAATACTTCCTCCACCACTCATTTGAAGTACAAATAGTCTGTATGAGAGACAGCAAAACAGCAGAATGAGAGAGAGGTGTATCGTATTTGAACCCGTGATGTTGTACTTGGCTCCAAAGCCACCTGGGAACATTTGCTTATTAACATTTAATGACTTTCGCATTAAGAAATATTTTCACATTCAGGCCCACTCTCGGCTCTTTGGAGGGAACTAAAACGAGACGACGAGTGCCCAGACTATAAATAACCGCCAGGCCGAAAGGAAGAAAATACAAAAGCAAGAGCTCCTTCCACCTCCACCACTCCACGATGATAAGTCCACCAGCAGTCATTTGTCTCCCGTCGAAATTGGTGTTGAAGCCTCCTTCCTGTTCTTATCACACTTGGCAGTTTGTGTTATGTTTATATGCAGTTATACAGTGTGTGCCCTTCTCCCTGACAGCCGGGCGGCTCCTAAGCAGGGAGCATATATTTCAGGAGAGGGTGCCCTTCTGGCAGCTAGCAGGCTTAATGTCAAGGGGTGTTTGTAATGTAGTAGTGTTTCCCTGGAGATTACCTTTGGTTTAATCAGCTGCAGATACAATGGATCAAACTGGAAATGCGTTGTTCTTTCTATGTTGCATTGTTGGGCCTGTTTTGCATGCAGCATGTGAGCACATACAGGTGATAGTCCGCTCTGAGTGGCATTAAGTCCCATATACTCTTTTTAGACTTTTGATTTAGCTCGAAAACTGAGTTCCAACTCATCAAACACAAAGTTTGCACACCCTGTACTCTTATGTTTCACCGATTTTTTGTGAAATGTTTGATGTTATAACAAAGCCCTTGAAACGCAGCCCGTTATTATTCCACTGCACTTCACAGGAAGTTTAAAACTACCGAATGGCAGTAATTCAGTCGTAACTTTTGTTATCTAAAACTTGGAATTATGCCTCATTCCAAATCCTTTTTTTTTTTGTGTCACATCCTAGATTAAATGACTCACTGAAATCAGTCGAGCTGTTCGAGTGGCTACAGTACACAGCGTCGTTACGTATTCATGCAGCAGGCACTACAGTGATTGAACAGCCAGAAACCAAGCCATTTTGCAGTGCGCCATAAAGAAAAAGCTTCCCGTACGTCACAATGGAATTGCGCTGACTTTTACAGCACTAAAGACCCTGCTATTATCTGCAATCAGTCGTTCATTAAGTAACAACTGGCCTTACTCTGTGCGAAGATTACAGGGGTAAGAACACACATCGCTCGTCTTTCAAGCCATTTCCTGTCCTTAAAAAACTGCGGCAGTGGAGAGAGAGGGCGGATGCGAGAGGCAGCGGCTCGTGATGGAGCCGCTTTCCCACTCTGCACACGTTCAATAACAGTTTGAATCGATACTCGCTCACTTTTTCTTTGTAAAACATCGTTTTACACACCAGCTTTGTTTGATCCACAAACGATGCGCAACAATTAATCCAGTTTAGCAAAACCAGGTATCCAGTTTGAAGATGAGTGATAAAAGATGAGCTGATCCAAAGCGTTTCATTCAGGAATCGTCCGTGCTGCTGTTCTTTCATCTCCACAGGTCAAGGCAGGGTAAGCCCTTATCTAAAGTGATGACTCAAAGCCCACAGTCTAGCCAAGGCCGCTGTGCTTATATGAATCACCCACAAATTATATCATAATTTGTGATGCATTGTCTGACAAATTCTGGACTGAGACAATAATACAAAGGGGAAAAGACAAATGAAAATATAGAATCGTTGCTCGACAGATAACACTGAGCGCTCCGAAGAAACAGTGTTGCGAGATACAATGGATCAAATTGGTCGGAACGAGTGCCGTGATGTTTATTTTGGCCCCGTTTCTGTCTTTGTTAATCCTTCAGTCTTGGCTTAATCATTTTTTGAAAGAATTTTCACACTTTCTCATGTGTGTTTTTCCATTCTCCTCTCTAAGCCGCCAATCTGCAGAGCACAGAGAGAGCCAGCCACCGGCTCTTAAGTATGCTTTTAGGGACCTGCATGGTTGTTTTCATTCATCTTTTGTTTTGTTTGTCGTCAGATTCTGTGCTGTTAATTGATACAGTCTGCTCTTATGTAGAAAATCAGCAGCATAATGAAGCATCAATGGCTGCCTTTTCTCCCTCGACAATTCAGGCCATGCATCTCTCCATGCCGGCTCTATACACACATCTAGGTGTTGCAGAATTGAAAAGGTAAAAATATAAATTACCACTGAGTAATCAAACTTTACTGACATCCAATGTGTTTGCAAAACAGATTGTGAGATGCTAATTTCATGCATTTTACTCCACACATAACAATAAACAATCAGAGTATAAATATGATAATGGCACTATTAAATCACAGGATGCTAATTTAAAGAAATCCAATGAATTACGGTCCCGATTTCACCTTAATAATATGGAGTGTATTATCCGCGGTCACCTTTTTTTAAACCCACCTACAGTATATCAGTGCCACATGCAGAGATTCAGTACAGTGGGCGAGAGCGATGATAATACCCGAGGTGTGATCATACCATGTTCCTGCCAAATAAAAGTGACAGGAGGAGACAGTAATCCCTGCTCGTCCTGCCGCAGTTTTTGACTGTAATCTCAGATTAACGTCCAGGATATGTCCTTACGAGGCGATTGCTGCACACCAGGGCAGATGTTGCTGCGTGTTAAGTCATGTGCGGCGCCGGAGCGAGTAGGTAGATGAATGAGTGCGCACGCTCTCTGGTGTTTTCCAAAGCCTGCTCACCTGAGGGAACAATGTCAGGAGGCTGTCTTCTCAAAGATAGATGGCTTTGTCGTACCGATATATATATGTGTCTAAATATATATATGTATGTAAGTATATACTTTAATCTGTTCAAAAGATTGACTTCAAAAAAGAAATCATCCAGGAATAGATATTTTTCTGAACCAGTTTTGTTGGGAGCCATGTGGATTTACTGTTTTTATAATTTATACATTATATTCTGTGTGGTTTTAGGCAGAACTATTTAAATATTCTATTTTTGATGGTTTTAATTTATTGTAACTGTTTGACATTACAAGCCAGTATTTATTTTACAGATAAAAGCGACATTCGTCCCATAAGAATACATTTACATCATTAACAAGGAGCTGAGGGACACTTCAATGTGTATGCAATATTTTTCACAACGTATTGATTTATACTGAATGGCTGTCTTAAATCATTAATAAAGATTTAAAAGATTATTATGAAGAAGGGCAGGGTGATACAGCTGGAAATGTTATTTTTAAGTGCGATAAAATTCGGGTGATATGGATATTTTATTGATCATTTTTAATGACCTTTTTTAGAGAAAGACAAGAAGAAAAAAAATTGAATTTATTTATTATGTTTTTTCTTTTAACATTTAAGATTTAGGTTTTACTTCTTGACTTCTTTAAGACTAAATTTCAATTTTGATTTATCAATAACGGATAATTAAAGCAGCCCTGATGCATTTAAGTGAATCTATGTTGCTTTTGTTTTATTGTCTGCACCTTTTACGAAGCAGTTGTGATGAACATCCACAAATACTTGTTTTGGAGGTGCTAGAATATGAACCCCTCATATGCCGAGGGCGCGGTGAAAGGGTTAAATACTTCCAGCTGCACTGGACAGTAGCAAAGCCTTGAACAATGACTTAATGCACTCCACAGAGGCTGCTTCACATCCTTCTAATGGATCATTTTTCACCTGGCACCTCAGCTCTCTTAAGATCAACTGAGAGGGATCAGCTGCATCGATCCCTCTCCTCTACACCGATCTGGATCAATACGGATTCCTGCATTATAAACCACCGAGCCCATTTCCAGCGCTGCCGCTCCTCGTCATGATCTCACTCTTGTCATTCGGTATTGCATAATGAATTATGTTGACTGCCTCGCGACCAGCCCCATTGTTCACGGGAAGCAGCTGCATGTGAAAGTGTATTTAAAGCGATGCCACACCTTCGGCTTGAATCCTTCCCGTCCTCGTCTAATTAAAGGCTGGATTATTGTAAAACCCTTATCATGTCCCTCTTTAGCCTCGGCCGCGGCGCGTTTTAATGACAATCGTTCCTGGATGTTGTCTTCATCAACGCCCAGATCTATTCCCCGGGTGCCCATTCTGCCAGATGATTCACTGGCATGTTAAAAAAGCAGTTGGACGTCTGCGAGATTGTTAAAACCTGTGGGGGGAGAAAAAAAATGCATGCGCTCCATCAGTATGCAATACATCAAAGATGCCGAGGAAGATGCGCTCACTGGCATGATCAAAACAGCGTGCTTAAAATGCAAAATCTCACCATGATGGCTGGGATGGGGAGGGCGCGCTAACACAAACAACAATCCTGGGCGAAAACAAAGGAAGGAGGCGAACACACGGAGTGGAAATGAATATGTCAACGTGATAATGACCCTTTAGCTCGGATTCCACCTTTATCCATACTACTGGGAAGGAAAACGAGAACCCCTTTCCAGTTTGATCAGATATCATAACTGTAAGATGAAAAGGGAAGCAATTATTTATCCAGCTTGTTGACACTGGCATCACATACTTGGAGAAGGTGCTGTGGTGTCAGATCTCACTGGGTAATGTGGTGCTGGTGGTGGTGGTGGAGGGGTGTTGGAAGGAGGAATACATTCTCCGTTTTACCTGCGGCATTTCCAGTCCTTTATTATGCGAGGCTGCGTGGGGTTAACGGCACGGGGAGGCCTCCACGCCTGTGAGGATTATTGCCAACACACTCCCACAAAACAGCTGTGGAAGGCAAATAATTGTCTTAAGGTGAATAACAATGCCATGTTATCCCAGCAAGGGGGGGCTTAATACAACCCAAACAGAGCTTATTCCACCAACCCATGTTTCATTTATGAGACGCTCATATGAAGCCTGTCACTTTTGGTTGATATTCATGGCTTACTGACAGAAATGCGAGGGGGTAAAGGGATTTAGAAAGATGCATGAGGAAATGAACGGGGGTTGCAGGGCCATGCCAATACGCCTCTAACACGGTGGTACAAGGACGCTCCCCTGAGTCAGTTTTGGATTTTGTGAATGAAACCCCTCCTTATCTATTCTGCTCGGGCCGCCGATCAGTAAATGCTGCCCGGGGCAAAGCCCTCTCTGCATGGGCGCAAAGACTCAAACACATTTGCAAATGAGCCTGTTTCTCCGATCTAAATAAGCCAAGATGTGCGGCGCCAGAGGTAAGGCGTATCAGAATGGACTGACGTGGTCATTACTGGGTGGGAGCGCGCGGTATCGCCTCGGGTTAGTAACCGAGCAAGGCAGCCGTGACATTGAGACAAAGAGCTTGTGTTTCTCACCACACCGGGCCGTGCTGGGCCTTGTTTGTGACTCATGTTAGGTCAAGCAGACACAGTGTACCAAAGCGAGGGAACTGTCTGGCAGGTTGACCGTCAGTATCAGCAGGGGACTTGCCAAATCTCTGGGAGCTGTGACTGTAGGAAGAGGCTGATGCATTTTCTCAGTTATTGGTCATACTATATTTCATGTCTTTGGCAAACAAGTACAACTACTACTACTCCGATTAATGATTACAATTATCGTGTTTGATTGGTTTGTATAGTCTTTTTCAGGGCTCTATTTAGATTCAGATTACTTAAATAAGTCGCTAGTGATCTTGTTTTGAGAAACTTTGATAGGAAGAACAAGTGATTGCAGATTTTAAAGTTGTGCAGGGCTCTTTTTGACCTTCCTTTTTAGATAATGTTATGCATTATTTTCCATTAGTCTCCACGGACACTTTACTTTTGTGTATGTTTGCAACTTCCAGCATGTTCCAGTTAATCTCCTTGACTTATCAGCTACGTCCCTACACTCGTGCTATAATTAGAGCCTAATGGAGATGATGTGATTAGTAATTGCACAAATTGGTTGAGCCCTGAATTACCTCTTTTTTAAATGGCTATGACATGATACTGTTAATCACAAAATTTCGTATAGATCTGCAGTATATATCACACAAGCGCATGTTTAGCATAGACAGAATCAATATTAGCCTCTACATTACCCTGTTACATTACATTAGATTGGTTGTTGTTGAAAAAACACACAATAAAGTAATGTGTTGTTTCCCCGGTGATCATCAATGACAAACCAACATCCGAGACTTGTGTCCTCTGAATGAATGCTGACTCGATGAGCTAAAACAAAAAGCTTTCTCATTGCAGTCGTCAGTGTTCACCTGGTGCATCGAGGCCTGATCCTGTTGACACACAGAAAATATGTTCTGCTTCTTCTGCCGCCTGATACGCTTTCTGCCTTGAGCCACATGCTCCCGTTTTGACACCGTTGCCTACCTAGCATTTCCCTTCTGTGCGGGCAGAAAAAAAAAAAGGGTCAATTGAAGAAAATGAAGAAAATTGCAATTTAAATATTCATAAGGCTCTTTGTCTTTTCCCTCCCATCTGTGTCAGGGGGAGATCATGCTATTCCGCCGTGGATTTTTGGCAATTACCTTCTCATTGTAACCTCTCTTGTGTCCAAAGTCACCCCTGTGCTCTTGAGAAGCACGAGTGACCTTAACATAACTGTGCGGTTAGCAGAGGAAGCAAACAGATTGGATACTGCTGAAGCTGACATCATTTCACTGTTGTTGAAGAGCAGCACACCTCGGCATTTGTCTGCCGTGAATTAATCCTAATGCCATGGCTGTGCAGTCTGAAAGATTACAATACATAATTGTGCCACTGTGAATGTCAAGCGGAGGGTCCTGACGTCGGGGAAACATTATTTTGTTTTCTGACAACGGTGACAAATCCTGTACATGGCTTACTTTTTGAAAAATGTATGCTAGCTCCCCCCAAAAATGCCATCTTTTGGCCAATTTAATCTTTTTTTAAATATCGTGTACCCAACTCTGTGTACTGACAGCAGTGCCATTAGGGTCCGCATAGCTCAGACAGGATCTTGGCAAAAGGCTTCAGCTAAAGGCCGACGCTCTGCCAGCTCTGTCACACTATCATTCCAGTACGGACCATAGGGAGCCTGCTCCCCAGTGCCTCTGTTCTCTGAGTGCCAATTACGCCATCCAATTGAATTATGCCCCTGAGTGGTATTATTAGCAGTTGTTGAGGGATCCAAACATTTGTATTCATTAAGGCTCGTTCACAGGAATGATTGAATGACCGCCCCAGCCTAATTAACATGCGAATAAAGACAATGCCTAACAAAAGTAAGTGTTTATTAGCTACCTGCACTGCAAAAAAAATGCCACTTTTGGTGCATTTGTAATCTTGTAATCTTGGCCCCGATGCCACGGAGTTCAGCGCGAGTGCCACTCTGCATATCTTGCAGCCTGAACATCGGTCCCACAACACGCTTCAAGTGGTGCTAGCCAGGGCTCAGTTTGATGTTGTTCCACATAGAAGAGTATTCAGTTTAATCAAGCTGTGAATCAAATGGCCACCATCTCATCCCAACTGGTGCTGCAGATAATTTATTCCCCTAGCCTGGCATCGGCAGACTAATTCGCAAATGCGTATCAGTCTGGAACCTCTTAGTTTACTTTCGATTTCCGAGGGGGGTTATAAATGGGTGCAGACCAGAATGCCTCTGGACGATATGTGACCTGCAACCAATCAGAGCTGCTAAGCGACGCAAGCTAGGTTCTCGGTCTGTTTTCAGGCATTGAGAAATGTTCTGCAATTACGTTGCACTGGATGAACCTGCAGACTGGACGCATTAGACTGTCAACCAGTCAAAGCAGTGGGAAATTAGATTTGTGATTTTACAAATCAGGACTGGGTAAGCTCCCCTCAGACATGTGTTCCAAGTCATTTGTTCCAAGTCTTGAGCAAGTCCAAAGTCATTTGGTGCAATTCCTGAGCCATTTTGTGTTTGGCAAGCCGAGTCGCACATTGTGTCAAGTCAATCAGGACCTTAGTTGAGGCAGGTCGTGTCCCAAGTTACTGTACGTAACCTGAGATAATGCAGTCTTTATTTTCTGTCAAGTTGCCAGTCATCAAAACAGTGAGTTGAGTCGGCTCAAGTCCAAGTAACAAAGTCCACATCTCTATGCTCCCTCAGTCGTTGTATCAGACCCTGCCCATACTAGATTGTGCTTGTGGTTGGCCTGACACCAAGTTATATAGAAATCCGTCCAACCTGCAAGAGCAAATGAAACATGAGCTTGCAGATTTGTCGAGCATTCCCCAGTGCTCCCAATTCTGCATGCCGTGACCTAAAGAGGCTTCAGTGTTTCTGTACACTAAAGGACCATCAGTCATACTTGCTCCGGTGTAATCTTATTGTGGGTATCGGGGGCCAACAGATTGCCGTCATGGAGCACCCTTTATCAAAGCTTTCGGCACCACGCTCGGTCAGGTTTTACTCATTAAAAAATCTTGTTGACACCAGATGGGAAACAGAATCACCTCAGTGCTTCAGATGTTGCCCCCGTTAACTGATACTCAAAAACGAGCCGACATTCATAAGCTGAAGTCAGTCACTCCTGAAAAACAGTACTTCAGCTTGTTAGCTTTCCTTCTGCAATAACCATGCCTTTCCTCTACCCGGGCCTTCCTCTCTCTCTCCCTCGGTGGCACAGCTGATTGGGCGACTAGTTTGTGTCACAAAACCCCCCTCAGTTGGAGTGAGGAACTGGTTGGCAGAGTCCTTCCCTTCAGTGAAATGCCCTAGATTTCTGCATGCTCTGGTGGTTCGCCCTTTTCGTCCCACTCTTACCCTGACACAGTCACATCCAGTGTACAGGCCTATTGTTGGTGGGTCAGACCTGGCACTGCCACTATGTGGGTCAGGGCCAGAGACGCAGCATGCACCTTCTTATGTGTGAAGTCAAGCCCGCCAGGAAGTAGTGCTCTTTTCCTCTCCACTTGTTTTGTTCTCCTTGGCAATTTCTGTGTTCAATGTAAAGCCACCGGAGGCTGCAAAGCCAGCGCCGCCCCCACTTTCTACCGCCTGCGAGGCAGTTGGTCATCCAAAACTGTTCACAATTAGGAAGGAGTCTAATCTCTCTCAGGATGACTGCGGCACACTTAGTCATTTCTACACTACAGTGAGCTAAACTCGGCTGACCTTTCTTGCTCGTGCATTTCTTGTAACACGCACCAGCAAAATCTCCACAATACCCGCCACCGACGGCTTGTTTTTGTCTTCATCCTTCGATGTAAAACACATCAGTGTAAAGAGGAACATGACTCACTGTCATTTTACATCCTTTGATTATAAATGAATATGGCGTCGCGCATTTAAATTTCCACAAGTGCACTCATTTATTTTGCCAGACGCCGAAAATCAAAGGTAGACAGTCGCGAGATAAGATCAATCAAGAGCTCTCTTTTTCCCCCTCTAAAATTCAACTTAGCAGAGCTGCGACTTTATCCATGTTTAATCCCTAGCCTCACTCCTCCATAACAGTTCCCCTATGCGCACACACATAATAGGCCAGAGTGTCTTATGATTCAAAAATTGGTTTAGCTCGGGTATTCAGCTTAATAGCCGAATGGATTGAAAAGACAGTCTGCAGAGCATTTTGATTCAATTCATTCTATACAACTTTACCCACCTTCTTTTAATGAAAAAAAAGAAAGTGCAGCATCTGGTGGATTACAGGCTGAATTGTCGACTTCAAAGGCTCGAACAGAACAGCCAAGTTGCTAACCTCGCCTAGATCCAAGTTTACTTTTAGCTCCAAATTCAATTTATACAATTAAATGCAATCTAGTGCAGGGAATGCAGGTAGCACGAAGAGGTTTGATTAAAAATTTAACAATACCATGACAGGAAAATCGAATTAGGAACATGGCTGCCTCAGTCAATCAAGTGCTAGGCTGCGGAAACTCATCAGTGTCTCGCTGAGGGAGTGTGTCTGCGCTCATGTGTGTGTGGACGCGCATAAACACGACCATGCCATCTCAGTACACTAGATAATCCACATCCTGGACAAGCGCAAACTGCAGTCTTCCAGAACACTGCAGAAGGTAATTACAAATTAGGCCAACCCTTGGATCATGAGGCAGGCGGCATTCTCCAGTGCATCCTATCACGCCGACTCTGCCCGGCCAAAACAGGCTTAGGCCAAGTGAACAATGACTCAGACCTCCCCGCTGTGACAAAAACGCAAGCAGGCGTCCTGCACTAAGCCCGCTGGGGACTGTTGTCCTTGGTGAATGGCTTACCGGTGAATTAGCACCAGAGGTCAGTGGTTGGGATGAACACAAAAAAATTCTAGGGGGGTTATACAGTACATTCAAGGTACAACAGAACAGTGCAACACCAAGTCAATCAAATCCTTCTGCTGTTCGTTCGCCCTCAAGAAAGAAGAACTTGATGCAAAGCTGGCATGTGGTTCTCCTCTCAGAACCCATAGGTGCGGGAATAAATGTCTGTCTTCATCCACTTTCGACACGAGCGTGGCAGTTTCGTTTCCCCAACACATAGGAAGACGTCGCAGGCTGATCATCATCGAGCTTCAAACCTACGTCTCGTCCCCTGACAGGATGTACACGCGTGTATGAGCAAGACAGAGCTCGCAGCAACTCAGACAGCGAGCCTGTGATCACTCTTTTGTGTGGCAGAAAGTGCTGTGTGTGTGCGAGTGAGCGAGGCGAGCGTGTCATTATTATTTCGAGCGTGCCGTTGAGCGCGCACATGCATATGCCGCCTGTCTTCACGGTCATCGGGGCTCTGATGATGTGTTCAAGGTGGCACGACAGCTCGGGGATGGCGCGCTGGGCGAATGCTAAGGGGAATACCAGCCATCGAGACGTTCCAGTTCATGAAGTGTGCAAATCAGGCAACAGGGGAGGGGGGTGGTGGGGACAGAGATTAGAAGGGAATGGAATAGCCAGGCCAGGGCCAGACCACCTCATCTGGGAGGAGAGGGATTAGAGGGATAGAAAGGACGGAGAGGCGGTGAAGGGGAGCAAAGAGGAGAGGGTAATAAAAGTAGGGATACAAAGACAGAGAGAAACTCAGAAATAAAAGATGAGTGGGAGGATGCCAGATACAGTGAATTGACAGTGAAGGTGAGCTGATCGCTGTGAGTACTTCCCCGTACCGGCTGTATCATCAATGGAACAGACTCCTTGCACACAGCTTAGCGTCGACTGCCATCCTCCAAGAGGATTTTTTGGAGAGCTAGTTACAGTGTGAATTAACAGCCGCGCCGAGCAAACACGATGCATTATACGCCGCCTCGGAAGCGATAAACAAGTCTGTATGCCGACTCGTCATGCGTGTCATTCTGGCCTTGGGGCATCTGGAATAGAGAGAACCTCAGCCTTGCGTCTAACAGTAGTGACTTTTCAAACACCGTGGTTTCAAATGAGGCTTTGTATGTTGATTTTTTTTTTTCCCCCCCTTTCTCACCCTCTCCCGGTTGCTATGGCAACAGGAGTTGAGGATTTGGTAAAAAAAAAAAGCTTTTTAAGAGTTGCCAACATCCACAGACAAATTCTTGGATCCTTTTGCACCTTACTTTTTTTTTTATTTATTCTGCAAAGTAAGTGTTTTTCTTTTTCTTTTTTTCTTTCAACCCTCCTCCATTTTTTTCCGGCAGTTTTCTGGTGCTGTTTAAAATAACCAGATTAGTGTGAAGAGCCGTATTAAGGTTGCGAGGGCAGGAGCGGAGCCAACAATGGTGCCTGGCGAATTTCACTCCTCTGAAACAAGACACATTTTAATCCTCTTGTATGAATTAACTCGCACTCTGCAGCCGTAGTAATACCCTTTAATATAGATTTTATTTGCACTGAATCAAACTCAGAACATTTGCTGGATGCAGATATCCTGTTAGAGGCTCAGCTGATCAACAACTCTGAACAGTTTTTCTAAAGGTTACACTCCTGAAGCTCGTCGACTGTATACACACACCATATAATGTACTCTATAATTGTATCTGCTGTGTGTGTGTGTGTGTGTGTGTCAGTCTAACCAAGTACATTTCTTAAAAGGTCATACGATGATGGGCATTATTATTATTCTTTATCGTGACATGCTATCCATCCGCACAATCTGAAGGCCCGACTAACATCGTTCGTATTCTTGAGCGATGATAACGAGTGACTCCTCCCCGTTTTGTTAATAAGAATGTGGAACTAAATGGGCAGATCGGCTGAGTGATTTTGTCAGAGCCAGGGAGTAGTATGAGTGAGTGTGAGTGTGTGTGTGTGTGTGTGTGTGTTTGGGGGGGGGTTGTGTAATGGTGCTTCTCTCTATTAGATCCCATGATGTAATCCATCTTCTGGATAATTAGCAGTGAGGGGATAGAAGGGAGGAGGTGGAGGAGGTGGAGGAGCTGGCGTGCACCGTTATAGATGAAGGCTGTTCGCCTTTACCCTGATGGAGGGTGTGTTTAATAGCTGCGTGGCATGTTAGTCTCTCAAGACAAACACGGTGGCTTCCAAGTCCTCTGCTATACTGTCTGAGCAACTGTATGTCCCGATGTCTTGAGTCATACCATTTCAGATGTGCCAGGGTTTAATATACAAAAAAAAAAGATGAAGGTAGCTACTGACATTTGTGTGATTTGCGTGTTTGTATGACTGACGATATAAAACTTGGACTTTCAGGGAGTTGTGACACTCAGCTATGAATTATGAACTGCCATGAATTGAAATTGCCCACTTAGGACTTCCTGGAACTATCTGAAGTCTCCCTGAATCACGTTGCCGTCTGCGTTTTGGACCTCTGTTGTCACGGCTCTCTACTCAAGGGCTCTGATGATAGCCAGCTAGACGGCCCTAATTATGCACAACTTCAATATCATTTTAAAAAATCACCCATACTCTTACCATGAACAGTGAAATTAGCTAAAAAAAGGCCAAAACCTCAACCGTCCAGCCTGTAACTTGTTTATTTCTGCTGTATATTTGGGAAATTTAAAATGGACAATACTGACGCCACCAGAGGAACTGCAGTTTCTGGCACAGCGAGGACGAGATGGCTTCATTTTCAGCCCCTGAGGTTGCCGCTTGGTTTGTTTTGCGTAAAGAGGGAAATAAATCCAAATCCTTCCTCGTCTCCTAAATATGCAATCAGTGACACAATGGAAGATGCATATGCCGGACTGCAAGAGTGAAGCAACTTGTAGGATCAAAATAGTGAGTCTTAAGTAGATTTTCTCAGTCTCACACAGCATGGAAGCTAGTAGACTAATGGTAGACTAAGCTTTATACAGTATATGGATAGTGTAATTCAAGGTGAAGATGAGATCAAATAAAACTTAAAGATTCCCTGGAGATTGTGGCCGTACCCTCTAGACTGGATGTCAGTGTGACGCCTGCAGTGCAATTACCGCTTCCCTGTCCCATCCTGGGCACCTCGATTATTTCAAAGAGAGCTCTCTGACATCCGGATTGGCATTCTGCCTCGTGCTCTTTGGCGCCCGAAATACAAGCAGAGAGCATCGGCGCGAAGGAATCAGATTTATTACTGGAGCCTGAGATTAAATAACAGAACGCAGAGATGGTGCTGACCAACGACAAAATCAGGCTGCATGTGGAATATGCAGCGCGGTGCTCGTTTCACTTTCCCACAAATGCCCGACAACAAGTGCACTTCAGGTCATCTATATTTAATTTGAGTGGCCATCGCAGGATGATGAATGTAAACGAGAGTGCGCGTGTGTTTGCGTCCGCGCCGCCAGCGATGGCCAATAAAGTTGCCCCCTCTTTTTTGATTCAAACAGAGCTGCTGCCCTGCTTCTTCCTCAGAAAGCCACTCATTAAAACCAAGCTGCATGACTGTATGTGCACTCCCACATACAGGCACGCAATGTTGTGTGTGTCCGCACGCTTTTGTGAGTGTATGCACTTTGTATTTGTGCTTGCGCCTGCTCCGGCGAGGTGCTTGTCAGGACCCGTGGGAGGGGTCAAAGGGAGAGGTCGTTAATCAAGACAGACAGGAGCAACACCCTGGCTGTTCCCAGGATGACGGCGTTGCTGGAAGCTGCGGGTCCCTCAGCCCGGATCCCTCTCTGATCAGAGCACCAATTAAGAATCACTCCTCAGCAGAGGCAGGGAAGACAACCTTTTGTTCCCTGGCCCTTACATCACACCACGAGACGAGAGCCCAGGAGCATTAAGGTCCAGCTCACTTTTGGTGCAGCAGGAAACAAAAGTATATTTGGTGCACTTTTACAGAACAGGTTTGACTTTTTTTTTTGTGAATTGCGTCATCATAATTTGACAGACCGAAGAGACGAAGAACAGAAGACATATACGATTCGATATGCGAGGAACATCCAATTACAGCACATATAGTAAAGCAAAGGCTGCTCTGTAGAGAAAGTACTTAAATAGACCATAAAAAGGCGGTAATTAGACAGCACAAGCGAAAACCAGCAAAGTGTCATCACTGACAATAGAACGCGTCTCTCAAGGATCTTTCCATGCTTCAACACTACTCATCAAATTGCGCGGCCTCTATTCATCTTTGTTTTGTTTTTTTGCCTCCCCCAGACAGCACTAATGATCAATTCCAGCCCTCAGCATATTTATTCATGAGTGTATTACACCTGGTTCCTCTTTGTTGCCGATGCATTTCCTCAAGTATTATGTGACGCCTTGCCTCCTACGCTTCTGGCTCAGATGCCATCTCTTCTCTGCTCCTTCTCGCTGCCGGGCTTTGTTGAACCTCGCACACGCACGCTTTCATCACGCACACGCGCTGCCTTTGCTCGTTGGATAATCGGAGCTCTTTTATTTAGTTCCTCCGTCTTCCCCCGACTATGACTCAGTTTTGTATTCTCTCTTTGTCATGACGGTCATTCCATGGAAGCGGGTGTGAAACGGTTGTATTTGTATCAGTTTACGCACACAGGGCATTGTTTGTGTCCTTCCACATACTACCGCTTTCCTTTTCTGTCATGCGTCGTCCTCCTCCTTCGTGATGCGGCCCAGGAAACATGACATCGAGGCGCTGAGTACAACCGCGAGTGGCTTCAGGCGGTGAAACCACTCAGCGGTCTCTCAGGAAGTGCAGCTGGACTTCACATGGTCGTTACAATGTCCTCCACGCTGTACTTTATGATTCAAAGTACAGCCTGCCAGTTATTTTTTGGATTGTTTTTATCAATATTATTTTGATTAATCATAAATCTCCTCCAGTGGAAAAAAAAATGTCCATCACAAGTTCCTGGAGCCAAGTTGATGTCTTCAGATTTTTTCCAAGTGGATGTCAATTCTCAAAAGCCGAACAGAAAAGAAAAACAGCCAATCTTCACATTTGCAAAGCTGGCATCAGCTTTTTTGTCTCATTAATGGATCTCAAATCAATCATCAAAACTGTTTCCCAGAGCGAGAAATCAATTTATCGTGCAATTTCATCCAAGAAAAATGTGTTAAAAGCTTTGCTCTTTGTTCCCGGGAATAATTTTAAGTAACAGTTCACAAACTCCACACTGAACTTAGGTAAACGGGCTTTTTAATTACGCTGCCTCCTCCGCCTGGACCGTTTCAAAACTGCAAATATTTGTTCAGGCTGCTGATGTTTTGGGGTATTTCAGTGCAAGTTTAATTGAAGTCTTATTATCTATTCTTCATGGTTTTAGACAGCGCTCGGGCTGCTTTAAGGTGCCATTTAGGTTGTTTTAATTACTGAATATTTTTACATGATTGTGTTATTTCTTTATTATATTTCTGTTTTGTTTTTTTTTTTTAAAATTGGGGAATATTTTTCCTTCTGTCGTTTGTCTGTTTCTTGGCCGGGACACATTTCTTGTCCTCTGGTTAAATACAATAAACAAATAAATGAATAAACTTTCAGAAATGATGAAAAACTAGTTGAAAAAAAAAATCCAATTTGGAACTTTATTTGCCATAATGAACAAATGACTGAATAGTTACAGCGTAGGAGACGCTTCATGCCTACAGACACGGCACTGGCCTTATCTGTGCATCGCTGCTGGATGGAGTGGGCTTCACAGGAGCGTCCCTGTTAGCTTCCCTGTTAGCCTCCCTGTTAGCTTCCCTGTTAGCGTCCCTGTGTGCGTGTCAACACAGCCACTCGGTTTGTCTGCCGGTTTCATCTATTCACAAATGCTTCAGCCAGACTTTCATGTCCCTCCATCTCTCTCCCTCCTTATCTCTCGTTCTCACCCTCTTCTTCGCTCTTCCTCTTTCACTTTCCTCCTAGCCTGAGAGCTCTGATGGGATGCGCCGCGTTCAGCCCGAGCTCGGCGGTTAGAGTTTCCTTCCACTGATATGATTAGGTGTCATTAGCCGGTTCGGCCCCGTCAGGCTAGCCCGACAGTCAGCGAGTGAGGAAGGTCCGTGCTATTGATTGCCTCCACTTCAGAGGCTTCAGCACCCACCGGTCTCTGGCCTTGTTTCGCTCACAGAATCTCACCTTCCTACTATGGCATCTGCCAGTGAGCTCAGGCTGAACTAATGAAGAATGACACGGATATATGTCTCTATGTATATATCCATTTATCTACCTGCCCCCACATTCGTCTGCTCCACTCTTTCTCTCGACGGCACGCAGCCGTCTCCCCCCCTCAGCTGTGTGGTCGCCGAAGAATATGAAGTTCGGGCTGTGGCTGCCTCACTGGGGAAATATAAGTTGACTGTCTATTGCATTACTGTTTCTAAGCTTCACATCAGGAGGTGATCAGATTCCCTGAGGTAGAAAGAGCAAGGGGAAATGGAGAGCGGGATGAAAGAATGTGTGTGTGCGCCGGCTTGTCTCTGGATGTGTGTACTTGTACATGTTTATATCTGGGGGTAGCACATTAGGGCTATTACTTTCCACTAAATCACATCTGAGCAGGAACTCTTGCCTTATTGTTTGCGTCTGAATCAGGAGAGGGAATCTTTTTACGCTGCGTATGGTGTGCACACAAACAGCAGGCAGCCCCCGTCAAACAGCAAATCATGTAACTTATCTTTGTATTAGAGAAGAGGATGCAAACAGAAATTCAGTTCCACTTTACACAAACACTGGCATGAACAAGATACGTAACCTAGTTGTTTCAGACCGCCACCACACGCGACTCAACACTATGCAGGACTAACGAACGCTAATCTGAAGTTGATTTTTGAGTGGCGGAAACGACTTTTGACTTCTTGTGAGATTTGATACTGGATTCACTGACAAGGTGCTTCCAGTATTGCAAAAAAAAAAAAAAAAAAAAGAACAGCTGCTGTCCTGGGATTTCCAGACACTGTGTTGTCTAGAGTTTGTGATGGTCAGCAGTTTGTGGGGGGAAAAAAAACAACAACTTGTCACAGAGACATGTCAGAGGAGGGATGGCCAGCATCATTTAAGCCAACAGTAAAAGCCACAAGTAAGCAAATATCAGCTCAGTGCGAGAGCGGACATCTCTAAACTTATCGGACCTTTGAACGGGTGACCTACAGAGGCAGGAGGACACACACAAGAGGTGAAGGTCAACATCACTGCGTGGATTCGTCATGCAGTTTTTTCACAGGGACTACATGCTGGTGAAATGGTGCGGAGAGTGTTTCCTTGACAAGCGTAGAAACTGGTGATCACTGTAAAGCCACAGTGTACCTGAGCATTGTTGCTGATAAGGTGCGTGTCTTCACGGTCACACTCTGTACCTCCAGCCCGCTGATGCACCACATGTGTCCTCATCTCAAGATGGTTCCAGGGACATGGCTAATGCGAGCTCCCACAAATGTCAAAACCTCCACTCAATAAGGATTTGCAGCTTTAATCTGTTTATTTGTAATTAGCTATTTTGCCTCATTATCAGATAATGGCACTACATTACAGTGATTTGACAACTTTGTGTTAAGTTCGTTTTGTACGATGACAAACTCCCCCGTCTGAACTTCACCTGAGTTTTCTCACCACTCCGTGAGGTTTTATGTGCTCGCTCCTTCTCTGATTGAATATATATCCCCACCAATCACAAATTAGGTCCTCCAACTATTTAGTTTTACTAAATCAGGGTAAGCACTTTATCCAGCGGGCCTATAGAGGCGAGGCCCAGCGATACTCAGAGTGCCCACAGCACTACTCTGACGCTGAGTAGCAGCTTAACAGGCTTATAACGGAGCAGGGGAGCGAGTCAATCAGCTGCTATTGAGTGACTCTGTAATGGCCGGCCTGACCATCACACTCCCCAGAGAGCCAGTTTTGTTTTCCATTAAGACTGTCATTACACAAGGAGGCACGACACAACCTCCAAGTGAGTGTGCCTTGTGTGTCTGTGTGAAGGAGCTGTGAGAGAAAGATGATAACGGCCTTACATCTTACTTAATACTTAGCCGTCAAACCAGCAGCGCTGTAGTCTTCACGCCAGCTGCTATATCATGTGATTTGATTTGCCGTACATGCTAGAGATTTTTATCCCACCCTGTCTCATATTGGAGAAGTAGAAACAACCCTTCTGTCTTTATAGAGTTAGAGGACCACGGTTTGTATTTAACCCGCCGCCCGTCCTGCGCCAGCTCGAGAGGAACTTGATGCGATCCCTGTCAGCCGGCTCACCGTCCTGGGAGGGAGAGCCATTAGTTTTAATCAAGCGCCACTCTAATTGAGAGGCCTCCCATCTTCATAAAGATAATTACTAGAAATGTCAGAGTCTATGCGTGCTCCCCCCCCCCGCTCCAGACCCGACTCACGAGTAGCGGTAAGCCACCAGGCTGGACATGTATCTTTATAAGAGGGCAGAGCCATGGCATCTTCTTGACTGGAACAATTAGTCAACATTAGCTGCAGATGGTTTCCATAACAGGATTAAAAGCTGGCACGTTATTCTACATCATCCCTATTGAACCTTGATGGAGCGATCATTTGAGTTATAGAGTAATAGAGTGGAATGATTGAAATATCTGCATGAGCAGATTTTCTGCCTTTTTATTGAGCAGTTTGTAGTTTCCTTGAAATGGTAACGAAGAGAGAGAGTATTTCCATCCTGTATAATATTTATCTTTTTTATATAGTCTTGCACTCTCTAGAATATATCATCTGATATTTGTACTTGCTATTATCTGTATGCAAAGTGAGTCCATGGAGCTCAGCCAGGCTTTTTATCTAATGAAAGCTAGAGGGTAGTCTGGGTGGTAGGTCTGAATTAGAATATCTGTTGGTGATAGTGATGGCTGGACGGCATCATATGGGTCAGACTCATGCAGTTTTCTGAGGATGGAAGGATCCTTTGTTTAATTGAATTATATTTATCAGCATATCTGCAGTTGCTGACTAGTTTTAAAAAGAGAGAGAGAGAGAGAAAGGCAGATGGTATAAGTGGGCACTAAGTGAGAGCGAGCATGAGGGAGTGAGAGTAACTGATCTGAAAATTAAAACTTAACTTAATTTGTCCTTGAAGTTATTCAGCGAAGTTTTTTCTGTATAAGTTTTAACGATGTGGTTTGAGGACTGCGTGAATGGAGCTCGAGTCGCAGACCGAAGTCTCTGAATGCCGACGCCTGAGGATTAATACAACAGCGGTCTCATGTGAAGAGGGTCAACTACAGGTTAGACGTGTTCAATAATGCCTGTTATAGCAAGTCGTCTGTTTAATAGTTTAAAAAGGTTGACTTTTTCTCACAACATCGACAGACAAGGACGTCGTGGCAGTTCAGAGATGACTCCTTCTTTCAGTTCCATGATGCTTTGTCATTTCTTTACATAATTTCCTCACTTTCGGTACTCTGAAATTAAACATTGTGCACAGTGAAAGGGAGGTTTATAGGGAACTCATCTAAACGCTGATGGCGTCATCATCCTCAACATGTACATCGTCAGTGATTAGTCAAGAAAAAGAAGCTTGTCTACAGCAGATGTACCTATTTTATTTTGGATTAGCGGGGCAGCGGTGGCCTAAATGTTACAGAAATGAGCTTGTGACTGAAGGGTCGCCTGTTCAAATCCCTGGCAGGATAAATCTGGGTGGGTAAAGTGAAAGGCAATGCAAACTACTGTGGTACTGCTGAGCAGACTTCAGGTGTGTGGATGTGATAAGAAACCCTCCCTGCATCATGTAAAAACTAAAAATACAAAATGTATATTGTATATCAACAAACAACGTCCACCAATGTGACAGAATTCATACCCTTTTTTTCAATATTTTAGTCTTTGGAACACACAATTCAACTGTCCTCCGTGTCCCGAGAATCCACAGTCTCATCAGCTCTGGCGATGCAGCGCCCCTGTCTCCTGAACATTGACTGATGGCTCTCTCTGGGCCCGAGCAGACTGTCAGGAGAATGGATCAGGTGGCAGAGGGAGATTGACAGCCAACAGGCGGCAACTGCTCCTCAAGCAGCCGCATTTCAGCCGAGCCCGTCTCTTAAAAGCTGCTGGTAATTGAATAATAAGTACATTTTAGGATGCAGGGAACGTTTGGTAGCTGCCTTAGCAACGTAAGAAAAGGGCTCCCTGCTGTGTCTTGCATCTTTTGCTTTCGCTTACCTTTTCAACACTCCAAGCAAAATAAATGGGATTATTTGAGCTCATTTTGTGGTAGAAATCCTCATAAAGCAGTCTCTGAAAGTCAGAAGTATGCCTTTAAATGCACAACACGTTGTCACTTATACTGAGAGTGCACTGAGGGACAGCTGTCATGAATATGGCTTTTAATTAGTTAAATACGTAACACTTCCCTGTATACGAAGTCCAGCAAATCACACATATGGTAACAAACACAAGTAAATGGTTATGGATCTATCATATTCCCCGGTACAAGCGTTAATTTGGTCCGACCCACGCACAGGATATCAAGAAATCAATATTGCTTTCCCATGTCTGTGGCTGCGCTAGGTGGGCCTAATTGAAATGTATGAGGGAGCCTGCTAAATGATCTGTGCAGGCAAGGGAGCCAGAGTGATTGCAAACATATGGAACGGTTCCTTAGACAAGAGAAACATTTGTACAATGCTGAGAGAGAAACAGACAGAGGAGCGAGGGAGAGCAGGAGAAAGAAAAGGTGGAAAAAGGCTCAGAGAGATGTGGGCGTCGGCACAGCACCAACCCGTTAAAAAGAAACGACAACTTAAACCTGGAACTGAGCATCCGTTGTGGTCACGCGTCAGCTGAAACACCGAGCCCTGACCTGCATGAATGTTTGCTTTGTCGTATTTGTGTGAGCAAGTCTGTATTCTGGTTTCTATTCACGGCTCCTTCTTTCCGCTCTTCCTCCTCCTACTTCTCCCCTCCATCCATCTCTCTTACCACGTCTCTCTCTCTAATAAGCTATTGACATTTTGCTTAGTAATGACTGCAGGAATAATGGGTCTTGTATCGTCTGGAATGAGCAATAAGTAGAAGTGGCATCTCCTAACCTCCACAACAGGTAGACAACCAGGTTCACTCAGCTTCAGTTGGTGAGTTTAATTGGGCTATCTCTTCTGGGTAAAGGGTACCGTCCCCTGGCACTGCACCACGCCGCCGCTCCATGATGCAGAGATTAGTCAGGACCATCTTGCTCCAATGCGTCTAATACAAGTGAGTCACGTCTGTTAGAATCACAGCGAGGAGCCACACAGTGAACCACACAAAACGTGTGTGCAGAACGTCACGATTTAGAGAGGATGTAATCATTCTTTTGGGTGTCGAAGCTACGATAGTCTGAACAACCAAAATATCCGATTAGCTCACATACTTGATTCAGTGTTGCAGCTTTTCCTTTGTGTTTTGTCGCTGGAACATCAGTGGCGAAAGAACAGTTTGAAGTCGTACAGTCAAACAGCAGCTCTCACTTCAATGAAGAAACCTTTGGCCCCTTACTAATGCTAGGTTTTGGGAGTTTTTGCACACTTTTCCTAACGAGCGGAGAGGAGATTATTTCCTGACAGCTGACTGGAAATATTGTGCTTTGCAAACATGCCTTGAGGCTACAAACAAAGCTGGAGCAACATGCTTATGGCCTGAGCGAGGCTCAGGAGCGAGTGTCAAGTGTGCTGATATAACTTAAAGTTATCTTCACCTTGCACATTGCTTTAGAAATGGATGCAAATCTGGATGTACTGTACAAGTCCATGTTGAAGCTTAGGAGGTGAGCTTTTCCTCTCTGCAAAGGTGACATGATTAGTGTTTGGAGGATTTTGTGAAAGCTCACATCCCTAACAAGGGACGGTTAAACCCAAAATTAAAAGTACATATTTGTCCTCTTACCTGTCGTGCTATTAATCCATCCAGATGGTTTCGGTGCGAGCTGCTGAGTTCTGGAGATATTGGCTGTAGAAATGCCTTCTTTTTAGAGAATCCAAACAGCCCCCGGCTTGTGGTGCTCATAGCTACAAAAAAATACAAGAAACAATCTTAACAGCGTTGTCTCTTCCCAAAAAGTGTGACCCAGTTATTCGAGACAATCCACAGACTTTTGTTGCAAGCAGTTTCATGTAGGAACTATTTTCTTTCCACCAAAGTGCACCTGACAACCGTCTCATTGTGCAGAGGGAAGCGTGCATCTAGCCAGTGGGAGAGAGGCTAGCTAGCTAAACTAACTAAGCAAGCTAACGTTAACAGCTCCACTGAGGAGGAGGCCATCAGTGTTTACGTCTCGTCCAAACTGAGCAGCTCACACCAAAATAATCCAGATGAATAAATAACAGCACAGCTAAGAATGAAAATATTCGATCGTGCGGTTTAATGGCCCTTTAAGTTATGATTAAAATCATGTCAACACAACACAAGATGAAGACATGTGGTTAGACTTTTGTCGGCCTTTCTGCCATAGAACACTTGAACATCTCAGAAAAAAGACACATGGAAACCACAAAAGAGCATCAATTATTCATTGAGTCAATGTATTGACATGGACAGCTCTGAGGTGAAGGCAGGACTAAAAAGCTCCAAGGCAAGAAATCTGGGCGCAAATACAGTAGCTACGGATCAAAATAAAAGCTTTCAAGATGACGAATCTCAGTTCACGGACAGGCAGAGAAGACTGTTTAACAGGGTCAAGGAAACTGAATGTCGGCTTTTATGCTTTCGATTTTCTGACCCTCTGTTTTAATGCAAATGCATTTAATGCATTTGATATGTACGCCTTCCTAAGAGCAGGGAATTACATAAAGGATGACATATAGATGTAGATGCTGTACAGTAGCGTTGAGTGACAGGCAGATTGATTCGGTTGGCGGAGGTCTGATTTCCATTATATGCACAAATGCAGGGGTGTTATGTTTCTTACTACCATTTGCAGCAGATCTCCAGTATGTGTCTGTCTCATTCACCCTGCCACTACAGACTACTAAGTGTTTTGGAGCAAGCATGATCCAGCCGAGTGTGTGCAGATGTGGTAATCCATTTGTTTAAATACATCTGACATGTTCATTAAGCCGCTAAGCCACACACCCTCACATTTCTCCCTTTTCTCTCTCAATCCTTCCACCAAAAGCTGCTTTTTCTTACCGCATTGAGACGGTAATTACCATGCAGTCAAATGAGAGGATGGCAAGCAGAAACACAGCGCTTGTCTGTGGCTGCCTGCCAGCCAAGCTACTTACACTGTGGAGCACACAGCGCCCAGACAGTGCAGGCCAGAGTGGGGCTGCATATAACTCTGGCTTCCTCAGCTAATAAAGATCATCTCTGCGTCTGAGGATTTTTGGGTGCACATGATATGGCATGTTGGCAATCTTTGACAGAGGGAATGTTTGTCGGAGTTGAAACACAAATAATACAGCGGAAACAGGAAGGAAATTTCAAAATAATGCAAGACTGAGGCCCTCATCATCTGATACACAGAGCTCAGAGCATGACGTACCGCCACCCCTACTCTTGACACCGACGAGTCAAAGAAATCAGACAGACCTCATACCAGACTGTGCCATTTTCATGATTTCAGAAAGAAAATCAAAGGTTCTCCACCATCTTTCCACTCCAGGAGCGTTACAGACTCGCTGCCTGTTCGCCCGCCTGCTTTTCAGGCGTGTCGCTGCCAACTTGGCATATTACCCAGGCACTACACTGGTGTCGGCAACGAGCCATCTCTGCCAGCTCCATGATTGCCATGATCCGGGTCGGCAAGAGTATTACACGGCCACCTGGAAAGAGTCGAACACCTGGACGCAGCTTAGTGCCCGGCTCAGCCGTAATACAGATCCTTTCTCTGCCAGTATATACAAACCTCCTTCCTCTCTCTCATATGGTGCACACAAGTGATTAGGCATTGTGTAGACTCGCTGTTGGTCAAGAGTAGGTAACGTTTTGTCAAATCCAACTGCATTCAGTGTTCAACCTGTGCTTAGGCCAGCTGGAAATAATGGTATTCGCCAAATGATGCATTGTATTATGCACAACAGGTGATGTGCTCTCTTAATGTACGTAAGAAGGACTTCCTGCACAATTAGTTTAAATTATCAACAGTGCATTGCATAGCATGTAAGCCTAGTGGGGGATCTTTTGTATAGCTGGTACAGAGGTGGGTTCTTGCCTCTTGGTTGTACTCAAACACACGCTGTGGTGCTATTTTTGAACAAGTGGTACAGAATGGATTGCCACTTGGGTATATCGTACAGTTACATTACGTTAAAAAAAGGTTTTTCTTGCACAGGCAACTGATTTAGCATCTTACATTCTTTTTCTCAAGGGTTTTTTTTTCTTTCGTTCAGCATGTCCAAGCTACACTGATTATATTCCCTGGCCTTTGAATACACTGTGTATCTTTGTAACCTCAGAGAGGGAATCAGACACTTCTTGTTCTTCTCTATTCGGTTTTCTTGTACTTGTGTTATAAATCACCCAGCTTTTTATTCTGCACTCAAAGCGCTGTGAAAAGCAGTTGTGTCCTCGCCAGTGAATTTCCATGACAGCACTGTCATCCCACAATGTGCCAAGATGATCCTCTTGACCTCTGTCGCTAAATTTCATTGTCTGTGATCAAATTCAGAATTTATATTGTCCTCTTTTTATATTGTTATTTTTGCAGAGGCTTAACCTGTGTATCCTTATTGTTGACGCTTAACTGAGACTGCGAGGATCCATTTGCTGCATCGTTCGAATAAATCTGCCCTCCAGTCCTCCGAGATAGCCGACTGGTTAAATCCATCCGTGCCCTTGGTGGATTATGACTGGATAATACTGTACTCCTCCTGGGCCTCAGCAATTTGTACTCTCTCTTCACTTTTCAATTTACTTAAGTAGATAAAAAGAAATAAAATGCACTTGAACATGATTGCTTGATTGCTCGATCTTCTTTTTTCTAAATCACGAGTAATCAGTCATCATCATGTTGTTATCGCGTATCCATTCTAAAAGATACAACCTCCATTGTCGGACACAGACGTACTTTGCCACAAGACAGGTATTGTCCTCTATCCGGGCATACTTTATTTATATCACATAATTCACTTCAAAAAACCTATTCGTCTTCTTGGGGGAACCAGTATTCATTAAATACGGTTCCCCTTCAGTAAGTTCAGGAGTCACAACTCACAAACAGCGGGATATAAAAATCATGCCTCAGAGAGCCTGAGGAGGTAAGACGTCTGACTTTTTGTGATCTTGACAATGGCTCTCGCTGGGGGCCATCAAATCCAGACAGCTCTCACAAAGGTATTTCGGCAAAGCCCAGTCTCCCAGCTACTCCTCCCAAATCACGACAACCATTGTGCGTGTTGGACGGAGATTTAAATGCCGATTGAACACAGATGCTCAGGAGTGATAGTGGCGGTCACAGGGGAGCGACAGCGCAACGCAACACAATAGCAACAACACGGAAAGGTCACGCAAGCAAGGAGCGTGGGTGAAATAAACAATACCGCTACCGAGCAAATGAGGTGGGAGAAACTGTGACTGAGTTAACCACACCTCAGAATTTGTGCTAATTACCAGTCCAGTGGGTGGTTGTTAGTGGGGAATGTCCACTGCTTATGTGTGCTTATATAAGCAATCAATGGCTTTAATTAGACTATTAGATGGGATGGGGTCCCAGCAGACTACTTCCGAGCCTCGAGCAACCTTCTTGTTTACCTTCCTGATTGCTGAAAGCGCAGCACATCGGGAGGTTGAAGTATTGTAACGATTGATACCAAGGTTGGCCGTTTGGTTTTACACACAAGAGCAGAGGCTTGACTGAGTAGATGGTAGATTTGTACCCACGTTAGCATCATGGCTCAAGGGATGGCACTGTCAATGGATGGATGGACTTGGCGCTTAGTGACTTTAATGATGCCCCGACCTCCTACAGCACTATCATTAGGTTAGCTTGTTTTGTCTTTTAGTGAAATGTGTCAACAAGTAGTGGACTGCCAAGACATTTAGAACAGATGAGATGTATTTTAACTAAGACCTTTTCACATGGAGATTGAAAAATGTCAAACGATTGGCCCTTTTCACATTTAAACTAAAGATTACAAAATAATGCCACATGTGAACTGGACATTTTCACAAGCTTGGCTTTTCTTTTCACACATGAATGATAATTTGAGAACGCCGGTGAGACTAATGCTAATACCACCAGCTCCAGCTGTACTCTGTGTTAAGTGCTAAATATGGTGATTATGGTAAACCCGCTAAACATGTTAGCATGCTGATGTAAGCATCGCTGTGCCCAATTACATTCTCAAGGCGCTGCTAGCACGGCTGTAGACTCCTACCAGGCTGGTTGTATGGCGACGACCAACAGTGTAACAGATATATATTATATTATCAGGAATAAAATGCATAAAGCCACATCTCTATTCATGTATTCATGTTTGTGATGAGTGTCGCCAGTGTTATGTCAGCAGTCTCTTTTGGAGTGGTGCACCTCTGCTGTCTGTTCTCTTATTGTGCACAGTTCTGTCCTCACATTCGTCTGAATTTTCGCTCCATTTTTTCCCCCCAATTTCTTTCTGAGGTGTGGCGTAAGCCGACGGTGGCCTTTTCCCTGAACCGCCATAGCGTCCTTGTAGATCCAATAACACTGCGTTTACTGAGCAAACATGCTGAAAAACCACTATGGCACTTTTCCATCTTCATATTCAATATTCCACATCAGGCAGATTCACTGACCCCTCAGATCTGAAACGCTGTGAAATAGGAAACCCTAATGCTGGTATTATTTTCAGTCGCCTTTTATCTTGAAGAGCTGGATTTTTATATAAGCAGCCAGGGTCACGTGAAGAAGGGGGCTTCAGTGCCAGCTTTTATCCAGGAGGGAGAAACAGAGAGAGAGCGACTCTAGTGATGCAGGACAGGTAATGAAGGGGGAAAGAGGAGGAGGAGGAGGAGGAGGAGAGCGAGGGAGAAAAAAAAAACAGACTGAGCTCATGAAGAGACAAAGGCAGAGAGTGACAGAAAGATTCAGCTGAGAGAGCAAATGAAAGCGAGAAAGTGGGAGCTGGGAGGCGGAGGGGGAGCGCTGTTATAACTTCATGCATGTTTAAGCAGAGAGGTAACACGAGTTAAATGCCCAGAGGATGTGGGTACCAGGGCCCAGCCGGAGAGATGACACCAGGTGCAAAGCATCTCATGAGTGGAGGAGTGTCGGTGGAGCAACGTCACACTAGGGGCGATTTTAAATGACAGAAAATGTATTCATTTACATAATTTATTAATCGTTTAACTCATTTATTCGTGAAATATGCTTAAAATCCACCAAGATTACAGCTTCCCAAATGTGGGAATTTGCTACTGTTCTTGATTTTTTCCAGTATTTTCCACCACAGCTGCAGCATGGCTCTTGGGATGCCATGCGGCCGGTGAGCCACTTTGGCCCTGACTGAAAAATTTCAACAATTATTGGAGTGACTGTCAATTTTGGACAGGCATTCATGGTGCCCACCTGTCATCCCATGACTTTTTCCTCTGGCACCATCAGTGAGGTTGAAATTTGAGGTTTGGAGTGAAACGTGTCAAAATGTTTTGAATGCACGGCGAATTTGGCACAGACATTTATATTTGGTACGCAGGCGCCCTCAGGATGAGTTGGAGTAACCTCGGCTATTCATCTGGTGCCATCAGCCGGTCAGTGTGTTTATTGGCCTCATACTTTGGTTTATGAGCAAATAACTGCCAAACTAATGACAATCCCACCCGCTGTACTTTGTGTTTGGTGCTAACTAGCATATTTTAACATGCTAGCATTGTCACTCTAAGTGTGTTAGCACATTTCCATTAGCATGTCAGGTTAAAGGCTGTCCTTAACAGTAGACTCTTAAGGACATAATATGTCTGTATTTAAAACAACTAGGCCTTATTGTGTAAGATAAACCCAAAGCAATGTTCCGTCCCAGATAAATCTTTATTTTACTGAAGGTAACGTTGCGTATCATTTAATCGTCAGTTGCTATAACTTCTGGGGAAACATCGGAAGATACGCTGGACAGGGAGGGAGAACGTACGTACGTAGCTTTGTCTGTGAACATATCTTCTCGAGTCAGATCATTTCAGTTCAGATCCCATGCAACCTCAGGACTCATTGTTCAGATTGAGAGACCCCTTGTGGCCAAAATAACATACCCTGAGTTTCATCTTCTGAATTTACGTTCTTCAAGAAGTCACTTCAAGGTTGGAGAAAATGTATTTTCCTAATTGATCATTAAAATAATCAAAAGCTCATACACTGACAATAGTCTCTTTAGTTGCAGTTGCAGCTCTAACAGATACAATCAGACAGCCGTGTTGTACAGTTCAGGATGTACAGCATGTTGGAGATAAACGTTTTGTGCTCGGTGCCCATACTGTTCTGTCCTTCACTATCTCTCATTGTCGTGCACACACTCGCACACAGACTCCTCTCGTCTCACCGGGGAAAATATCCACCGTCAGTGCGAAAAATGGAGTGGAACAGATGGCATCAGAATGATTGAAACCACCTACAATGGTTCCCACAACTTTCCTATCTTTCTACCCGACCGTCCCTCCTTTGCTGAATACTTCTCTGTCCTCACCCCCCCCCTTGTTCCCGTGTTCCTGCCCAACTACACCCATCGCCTGGATGCCTCGTCCCAGTCTCTTCAATGCCATCCAGGCACACAGGTCTTGCCAAAGCGGCTCAGGCTCACTGGAAGCCCCGTGGCGCTACACAAAGTCAGCCAAGAGGAGAAAGAGAGGAGGGAGGAGTGCAAGGAGGAGAAGAAATAGGGAGGAAAGGAGGAGGCAGAAGTTTTCTGGTGTTTTTTTTCCCCCACCAACGAGAAGCCTTGCTCTCATTTCAGCTGCGGTATTTTTAGCCCATCACATATTTTCTTGAAAATATCAGAGGATTTGCACCAAAACATTTTGAATCATTGCCTCACATGCTCAAATGTCAAATCCCTAAACAAACGTGTGTGCACGATCCTCTCCCTTCAAGCAGTCGTCTTCTCTCTCCACTAATTTGTCCTCTTCTTTCTTCTCACCCTCATCATCTCCTCCTCTCCAATCCACCTCAGCTTGTCGCACCTCCCCGTCACCAGGCCCCGATTGCTGAGCGCCAGTCATGTAAATGAGATAGTTAGCAGAAAGGCATGGAGAGGTATTTTTAATAGCAGTCGAGGTGTTGATTAGTGTCAGAGAAGCAGAGACAAGGCAAAGTGCAGGCAGCCTCTATTACACCCCGATGCTTTGGGGATGTGTTGTGTGTGTGTGTGTGACTGCTGACTTGTGAGTGTGTGTGTGTGTGTGAAAAGGTGTGGGGAGAAGACAGAGGAAGGGAAATGTGCGCCTCACATGCATTTACAGTATAGGGTGGTCTATGATGGTGTGCGCGTATCATCAAAGTGTGTGTACCTTTTTCCTCCGGGAGATCATCGTTAATGCATAATACATAGCCCCATATTTCCGACTATAACAGCAATAATGTTGGCGGCGCTGGGTTTATGAAGAGGAGATCAGGTGTAGGAGAAAGTGATTACAGGGCATAAACACTGCAACTGATATTGCTTTATTGTGAGAAGTAACTGGCGTCGAGATGACAGCAGCTGAAGATGGCCTCGAAGAAGGATGCCGGCAGCGGCGTTAATCAAGCGCTCCTCCGCAGCGATGGCGCGTAGTTACCGAGGAGTCACGCGGACATAACGAGTTGTCCTGGTGAATTAAATCGAAGCTGGAATAGGCACATAAGTGTCGGACATGGAAGCGTGCAGGTTCCAAATGTGTGCTAAGCTGCGGTATGTGATGATGATCTGGCTCGGCTACGCTGATTTGTATATGCAATTCACGTCAACAATGAAGATTTATGGGTATAATCGGGCCGCACTCTTCTCTCCGAGTATTACTGTATGTAATTGCAGAGTTAATTACATTTTAGCTTGACGCAAGGCAATGTGTGCAGCATTTTTAATTGGACCTCTAAGGCATCGTTCTTTTGATTATTATTATTATTTTATATACGCGTCACGGTTACATAACACACGCCATTTGTCTTTCACATTTTTATCCGGAGCAAGGTGTGACCCCGGCGCGCAGCCTTTATCTCAATCTAAATTTGAATCCAACCTTTCGATAAGGTCTAGGAATAAATAAATAGCACTTCAAAGCTGGCATATCACCGGCTCTTCATTCTGTGTCCAGGGGCTTGCCCGCGTGCTTTTGCCCGTGTCAGAATTTTCATCTTCCCGTTCTCCCCAGCTGCTTCCCTCGCGCCGCTCTCCCCCTCTCGCTCGCACAGATGGCAGAGGGGTCGAAGCACTTTAATGAATTTTCAAAGGAGCTGCATTGGCAATATTAAAAGGAGCTCCCAAACTTAAACACGCCTGACACGGGAGTCACACGCATGCGCGCGGTGACATGGGAACGCACGTATAAAAAAAAAAGGCACGAGCGCCCAGTCGCTCTAATATACATGAAAGGATGCAAACACACACACACACACAGACACACCAGTATAATTCTCCTCTCAAACCAATAACATCCACAAACACAGAGAGAGAACACCGCAGCCTACACACCGCTGGGCAGTTTTAATTAACTCCATTAGAATGACAGGCACCCTCTGGAAGGTCAAAGGTCAATTTTAATGATGAGCCTACATATGGCAGCCACCGTGTTGCCTTGCAAGGGAAACGAGCCCCGCTTCTGCTGATCCATCTGTCCCGTGGTAATGACTGCACCTGGCCTCGCACGGGCCAGCGCACACAGGTACGGCGAGCGCTCAGAAGTAGCTCGGTGCACAGAGGGAAACACAATTAAAAAGCAATAAGCGCGCTTGCATCTCGCGGCCACATTGTTTACTCATTATGTCTAATTATCTATTTGAGTCAGAGATTTAAAAGACTCCTTTGCACGAGTGTTTTCGACAGTCGGCGTGAGCGTTTACGGCGCAATGAGGCCGTGAATGACTGTGATCTTGGACCCGATGAATTTCAATTGGAAATGCAGTCAATTGTCAGACGTGTCCTCGCGGCCTGTGTTAATGGTTTAGTTGCTGCGAGAGGCCAATGTTTAGGAACCTGATTTGTGAGTTGAGAGAAGTGTCAAACATCATTACAGCCTCTCTGTTTTCCCTTCTCCTCCTCACACCACACCTCGCACCGCCCTGAAGGAAGCACTCCAGTCTGAGCCTCTTTTAGCTGGCCTTGATCGCACCAGTCGACATGCGACTGCCTGTAGGGTTTCCCCTCTCGTCTTCACAAGTGGCTGATATGAAGGGCCAAGCCGGTGCTGCGCTGCTAGAGGCATCAAGGCTATTGCCTTCCCTCTTTTTTATTCCTTCCTTTCAGTCCTGTCCTTCCGTCTACTTCTCCCCAGGCAAGAGTCTTTATCCCACCTCTATGTAGCTGAACTCAGGGTCAGAACGCAGCGTAGGGCCCATGGGTCTCTGATCTCCCCAACTTCTGATCACTCATCAAGGTCTGCCAGGCAGAATTCTTTAAAAAACTGCATTTGAAAGAGTCCCTTAAATCCCCTCAGTGGTCTTTTTTTTAACACAAGAGGGTGGGCAAGGCCCTCGGGAAGATACATCAGACCGGGGCTGTATTTGATTTAGCCTTTCTTTCATTTTTTACTTTCTTTTCAGATAGCAGATGGCATCAGGATATAACATATAAACTATTTTTCATGTCCTGGAGTTCTGTTGAAGCTCCTGATGACAAACATGTTGGGATTGCAGTTGTTTGACCATGAAGGATGTACGATTATATACGATGTTGTACAAAATCAAGCAGCTATTATCAAGTCTGTCATCATCAAACCTGACTGTAGTCTGACCTGCGAGGAGGAAACTGAAGGCAGAGCACTGAGGCTGTGGGGATTGAGATATACAGAGCGATGGCGCATCGCTTCTGTTTCCAAACAGCAGACAGCTGCAGCAGGAACGCAACATCTGCTGCAGTGCTAACATAAGCATAGCTCCTTCGTACTGTCATGCCTGAGCGGCCTTTAAACCGGACAGCGCCGAGTCTGACAAGCGCCTGATGAAGTTTGGAGTTTCTGTAACTGCGCTCATCGGGCTGTCACTCACAAAGTACTTATTCGCACCTCGACTTGAAGAGAGATTAAAAACAAGTGAGCAATATTTTTTTTTCCCTCAAAGAAGAGCCTCAGTTATGGAGCCAATCTGGCTTCTCGTCTGACTTGTGTAAACTTCGAGATACTTCTGCAGTCTGTGTGAGCCCAGGCCATCTGTAGCCTCTGTCAGCGCTTCTCTAATTCTTTGTTGCAACAGAAAAAAAAAGAAATGTTTATATCAGCTCAGATGGAAGGGTGCAAGCTCCCTCAGTATCATTCATAACACGGCGGTGCCATGTCTCCTTCACACCTTCTCCCTCGTCTCTCTGCGTCGAGGCCTTTTTGCAGCGAGCTGGAGCTCGGCCAGCCGGAGCCATTTTGTCCCATTATGTGGCACTGTACAAAAACAGCTGTTCTCATTCTACGCTGGTGAATAGGTTAAATGGTGACACAAGAAACGGGGCCTTTTTGTCATGGTCTAAATTGACCGACAACTGGCACCGGAGGCTCCAGTGTTTCTTCTCGGCTGCCTTCCAGCTCCATTGCTTTTGGTTTCCAATTAGTGGCCACTCAGTCCTGCAGCCATTTTAAACTGAACTCGCTCTCTCTTTCTTTTTCTGTGTGTGTGTGTGTGTGTGTGTGTTCTCTGACATGAAGAAAAAACCAGCTAGCAAATGCAAAACCCACTGATTAACTTAAATTAATCTGTAAAGAGCGCTGTAGAACCGGCGGAAAGACAATAAATGCCCACTGCGGCGGCTCGGTTGAGCGCTCGTGTCTAGTTAGAGTAATGGTTGTTTCAGCTCGTGCCATCTTTAATGTACTATCATCTATTAAACTGATCTTTGTGTTTGCAAGGAGTTGACAAAATAAATGGTAGGATTTACTAAGTCTCAAAGGTAATGGCATCTTTTACAAAGATTAGATTTATCCCGCAATTAAAGTTAATATCTTCGCAGGGTACAGCTTGCTATACTTCAATTTAAATATTTATAAGGGATTCAATACCAGTGTACTGTATGTGGGCTGTGAGCGCACTTATGAATCAAGTGTTTAACAGCACATTGAAATATGCATGCTTAGCATAACACAGTGAACCATGAATGTCACATTTTATATTACATCGCCTGTTAAAACAGAGGAAAAGTGCCCGGCAAAAAGATACTTGTAGATGATGAGCGAAAGAGATATTTAGAATGAAAGAAAAGATGAGAGCCACTTAAGATACTCATCTAACGCAGACTGATACAGCTTTTCCCTCAACTGACCCCAGAGACAAATTCACTGCCACGCTGATCACCTTCAGTCCTCGATCTCTCCGAGGAGTTGGAAAGTGGAGGGGTGGGAGAGGGTAGTCGAATATGGGCGAGAAAAGGTTCCGACAAAAGTGGCTGGTGAGGAATAATCGCGCCAAAAAGATAATGATTAACAACCCCATCAAACCCTTACAGATATACTGTGGTCATTTGTGTTAAAGGAGATTAACGTCAGAGTCTTTATGGACGTTTAAGGTCAGACTGAACGATGGTGAATTATCTCTCAGGTAATTGTTAGAGTGATAACTGCGTAGGAAAATTATGAGCGCAGTCTTCGTGATCAGAGACCGACACCAACATCGCACCAGTTTAAAATCATTACAGACATGAATCCAACACGACCTCATACCTGAACAAGAGGATGGGTAGTTTGCCAAAGACTCCCAAAACGACATATAAGACCATTCTCACCAGGATATGACGAAACCTATGTACACACTGTTAGATGAGTATTACATTAGTATCTCAACGTTGTTTAATTGAGGATAGTTACATTATTATCCATCGATCCACCTCCACCTTGTGAGACCAGATCAGATCAGCTGACTTCCTCCTTTGCTTCCATAATGATTACCACAGCCACTAAAAGGTCACCGCCAATATAAACCTCAGTCATTTTAACCCCCTGAACTTATCTGTAGGTGTGTCTGTCAGTGACAAGACAAACCAGCCCCTCCGACTCCCTTAAAATGCAGTCTTGTCCCTGTGATGGTGCACGTGATGAATGAGGAAAGTCAAGATCGGCTGTGTCAAAAAGAACCTCCCTCGAGGAAACTGATGTCCTTGTCCAAGAGACACAAAAAGTCTCAGAGGACTGAACGTACAGCACCGCAAATATCCCACCAAGGGCAGATGATGTCTCTGCAAATTTAATCCAAATTTCTAGGCCGCATGTAATCGCTGTCGCCACGTTTTCTTTACACATCATCATCTTTACGGTGAAAAGCCGTAAGTACACTCTGTCCCAGTTGAAATGGCCTTATTCGATCAGACGACGACGTGCGGAACTTATTCATTCTGCGAGATTTGACTCACCGGGTACCAATCAATGTGTGCTTTATCTTGTCTTTTGTAAAACAGAAACATTCCACTCCATTGCTTCCCCAACCTATTGTGGGACGAGAGAGGTCATGGTGAGCATCAGAGGAAAAACTGCAGAATAAAACTGTCACATCACACACAAGAAAGAAACCACTTCAATCTGGAAGCCAACTCAAAGGGTCCATGGTGTGACTGGCAGTTACTCATCGTGGCAGAGCCATTTATGCCTTATTTGCAACGGGGAGCCAAAGCAAAAAATAATATTGAGTCCATGCCTTCACTAAAACCCATGTCTGAGCACTGACATGCTCACTATGTCGCATCACAGAGGCTTTTTGTAATTCCCCCCTCAGCGCTGACCACTCCAAACATCCCCAAATCCCTCTTGTCAATAGAGCAAAGACAACACGAGGAACGGACTTCTCAGCTTTTCTTTGCCTTGTCAAAAGTTTCCATATCGTGTTGTGGGTTCTGCACAGCATAACTAAGACGCTGGAAGCAGCTTATCTGCTTAAAACAGGAGGGCGAGAGAGGGTGAAAAAAGTGTCTCCGTCTTCCATCTCTTTCCTGGTTCACAGAGTGGGTTTATTGAAGCCACCAGAGCTTTGGTTTCTCCCTCTAGATCCCTCCCCCCCGCCGCCATTCCCGCTAGTCTAATCCACTTAGGCCCAATGCTACCTCCGCCCGTTTTGATTGGCCAGGCTTCCAAATTTCCACCATAGGACTCAGAAAATCAATAATCTTCACTGCGCTGCAAAAAGTCCCTCTTTTAGAGACACAAAATGGGATTCATAGAGAAAGAGGTACAGGTTTGCAGAGAGCGTGGAACTTCAGGTTATTTACCTTTCTGTTTTGTTTGGAATAGTTTGCTCAGCTGTTGAACAATTCAGGAGTTAAATTGTATTTTTGGTGGGATTGTCCAGCCTCTCTCTCTCTATGGTTCTCTGGTAGATACACTTTAAGACTTGAAGAACATTTTTGCAGCATCCCGCTCGCCTCCTTTCCATTTATACTGTTTTCTTTCATTGCTGTCCCTTCATGTGTCTCGGTCTCTCACTCCCTCTCAACCAAACAACACTGATGCTAATGTCATTGAAACCCCAGGTGCTTCTAGTGCCTCTTGAAGTCTGACATCAGTCCCTGCCACCCCCCTCCCCTGGGCCCAATTTTCCCGGTATGAAGCTTCAAGGTCCTCAGCTGAGTTCTCTGTTTAGCAACAACAGTAGCAGCCAGTGTGAATGTGTGTCAGTCAGAATGGTAATGAGTGTCCCAGAGACTGAACCCCAGTCTTTCCCTGGAAGTGGATTTGTACCCGTGTGCAAAACAGAGACTGTAATCACATTCGCCCCATCGTTGGTCCTCCCGGGATTTGTTGCATGCACACCAAAAATGTAAATGAATGCAGGGGGGATAGACATCATCGATGATAAATCATATTACCAGTAAATTTCTGCTTAGCAACACAACTAGACTGCACTGTATGCAATGTCAGTGTTAGCTCTGTGTGTAGCATTCCCCTCAGTTACAGTCACTTCACTCCATTCCCTTGTTTTATTGCACATTTACAAGAAAGCAAAACTGCACTTTAGAAAGGAACATTCGTAGTGGGACCACTTTAATTGTAAAAAAAAAAGCGTGCCGTAATGGAAATCCAGTACATATTTCTCCGGCTGCCAAAGAGTTGGTACAGTAAAGTGGAGCAGAGCGCAGGTTGTATACCGTCCCTTTCTATAAGTCTGTGGAGATGGAAAGAGGAAATGTGGCTAAATGTTGCTTTTTTTAACCGCAAGGTCCCCCGTTTGTGCCGGGGCCACCCTAAGGTCTTTGTTGGTCGTGTGGGATTGTCATTTTATTATGCCGCTGGAACCTTGGACCTGTCAAACTAACAAGCTTGGGGAAATGTCGCAAAGGTTGAAGCACACGGGGTGAGGGACATCTGAGGGCCACTAAATTACCTCAGAGACATATAGAGAGAGGGGGACACCTCGGTGTATGTCTGGACGAGCACATTAGCTTCGGCGGTTATGTTACACTTGCACAAAAAGCAAAGGTTCGTTGGTAATAGATGAGGTTTCTGCTTACACCACCCTCAAAATCTCCACACACTGACAAATATTAATGCAAGTTGTGCAAACTTTGAATCCTCGGGGGAGACTATCTCAGACGTTTCATGTCCCTCGATTAATAAATGATGTCCCCCTCTTGACAGGAACTATTCTTAACCCCCAGCCTGTGCAATGCTGGGACACCATCATTTGTCAGGGGATCTTGTGACAGCTCGCATTGAAGTTTAGCTTGCTGTACATTGTAATTTGCTGACGTTTCTTTTCTCTCTTTTCTCTCCCTCCTTCCCCCCTGCTCCCTCCTCTCCCCAATGGCCCGCTTACAGATGTGACCAACTCTTCCACACTAGGTAAGACTCATTCCATTTTTCATAGCACTGTTCTCAGGAGTGAGAGTCATGTTTGAGTTGTCATGTGTCTTCAGGAGTGATGTGAATGCATAAATATGGAGGAGAGAGAGTTAGACGGGGGGGAGGAGCACAAGCGGCACCAAGATGCTGCTGTTTGCTCAGTAAGGTATGCAACGCTCTGCAATCCTCACCCATCCCATTTTCCCACATGTGTGCATGAGAATACACAATGGTGGCTTTTTCTGGCAGGCCGATTGTGTGCTCTGCGCCTTCAATTTAAATTTTATTCAAATGAGAATCAAATGGCCCAGATTGTTCAAAGAATACGCCGGCAGTGTTGACTTAAACAAGCATAGCGCGGATGGTGTCTGTTTCCACACTGTGGAGTGTGTGGATCTCATCCCTCATCCCTTCCGCTGTCCCCGACTCCACGTGTCAACACGAACCCCTGCTGCTGTGAACACCGACGGTGTCAGAGCCTCGATGTCCTCTTCTTAGGGGACGACTTCACAAACCTCTCTCATGGAACTTCTAATCTTTTTGTCACTTTTGACTAATTCTATGGTCAACTGCAATAGGATGGCTCGTCATTATTAAATATTCTAACCCAGGTATGTCTGAGTTAACGGAAACAAGTTTGTCTGACATCAGCTGAACTGCAGTTTGGGATGGGAGCTGATATCAATCGTTTCTGCTCATCTGTCAGCAAACCAGGTAATAACTGTTTGTGCAAACCACCGATGTGTTCAGACTTTACATTTCTTAATGTTGCATCTGTACGTTTCTTTAGCTTCAAGTTTCAGTTTATGCTGTGACGATGCCGTGCTTATGATCTGGTAAGGTCGAGGCACATAAATAACTAATATGTGGTTCTGTTGCCACAAACTCGGCTGGAGGTTTCCTGCATTTCATCAAAAAGTATCCCAGATTTGTCGCCACAAACATGGCTGTAAAACATCCTGACAGAGGTATTTTCACGCTTACAAATGTTGAACACAACATGAACACCAGTCAGTGGCTTATGATATCAAAGTCACCAAATAAACATGTAATTTGATCATGATATGACATGATTTTGTACAATTTACGCATACAATTTTAACCTATTCACAGTCTTTTGGAAACATAAAATGCCAACATTTTATTCTTGTGTTAGGGCTGTAGTCAGACTCTTGATTCCCTTATTAATTCCTGACCAATTTTCCTTAAATCCTTGCCTTCATGGTGCTAATGTTATCATAAAATATAATATTTCCCTTGGGTAAGAGACGTGTTGCTTGGTTTGGAAGCAGTGGCGCTCGTGTAGAGTGTCTAATACATGGCATTCCTGGAATTTAGCCGTGTGTCGTGAAGAAAAATCGTTCAGCTTATTGATGGTATTTCCATCATTTCCACTCCTTCTTGTTGCGAGTTTTCCAGCAGCATAGAGACATAAGGTTGACATAATTGTTTTGCAATACTCAACCACCAGAAACACACGACAGCATCGGTGGAAGGAATTTATAAGCTTGGCAGCATTTTGATGGATCTGGTTCTCGATTGGAACCGGTTCTCAATTCCCATCGCTGAATGCAGAACAGTTCTGTGCAGTAGGAAACATGATCCATATATCCACAGGAAGAGAAATGTTCATGTGAGACATTAGTGGCATTTGTCAGCTGTTAAAATTAAAACATCAAAGACAAAATGCCTCACAGCAGTTCTGGCTTGGTACAATCATTTGTTCATCAAGGAAGGGAACTGATGAGGCCAGAGTTCAGTCATATTCTCTTAAATTCTGCACAAGGGCTCACGCATTAGATGCACATTGTTCTTTTTTTCTACATATGTTCATCACTCGAGGACCATTCATACATACAGAGATTGTATCAGTAGTAAAGAGGGCCTACAGCGGAGCAGCAGGCCTAGTGAAAAACAGAACAAGTGAACTCTGGTCCAAACAAACGAACTCAGTGTGAGAACGACCCTTGCTGCTGAATGCCAAGACGAGTGTAGCATCCTATGTTTTGTTTCCAGAGACACTCAGCAGGCTGCAGGAGTGTGATAGAGGTCAAATGCATGATTGAATCTACCTTAGCAGGGCCTCAGACCGGGACAGCGGGACCTTTCAACACTACCCACGGCTCTGAGCATCTGTTCATCAGGGGAAAATCAATCATCTCATCTCAGATGAGAAAAACTGGCATATCTTGATGTTGCTCTTACTTGGCTGGTGGATACAAAGTTGTTCTCTATGCACTTGACTTTTCATATTTGGACAGTTTTGGGTGACGGCCACCTCATTGTGTAATTGAAAACCCAGTGCCATGCCGCCACACTAGCACAGTTTGGCTGCCCGGCAGAGCATCTGCAAGCAGTTCTGGTCCGGCTCTCAACTCTCTGAGGCAGGCACTGGCTGACTGCTCGGAAACAGAAAACCCCTGGCTAGCTGAGAATAATAAGTACCCATGGGAAGCTGCCAGATGGACATTTACTGTGAGCCTAGCTGGAGAGGGAGAAATCTGTCAAACATCACACTAGGCATCTGTGGGGGAGCAGCGCAGGTTCACGTCCACTATGTCGGATAAGAGGAGTGCTCTTTGTCGAGACTAAAAGCTGTTAGATTTTTAACATATCACATCCAGTTGATGCATTTGCCTTCTTTCAAGGTCAGCAATTCCGATTGCACGGACGCCACCTGTTAGAGTGAAAGCTTTAAATAATATCTAGATAATGGATGCTTGAAAGATGTTTATCATGCGATGGCAGCGGCCACTGCAAATGTCAGTAAGTGCTGTAGAAAAGGCTTCCTCGTTTGACTGCGATGCCTTTTTTCCAGGCATTCTGCAGCTATTAATTAAGAAACTCAATTTGCAGCCAGTTTCTGCTGTGTTTTGCTGATGAGAAGAAGGAGACAAAGATCTGCATTTATGTTTCCTATGGGGATTTTTAGATACCTCCTGCTACAAAGTCTCTTATCTCGCCCCTTAAATTTTAGTAGTCGGTGCTTTAGTTCTCGCCTGTCCCATCATAGGATAATTCAAAGTCAAAAACATGTTTTCGCCTTAAGATAATCCTTGAAGCACAGTCTTTTGACTTGGAGTAAAAATGTCCAGCACATTTTTTTTTTTCTTTTGCACACTCTTCAATACAAAGCTATAGGCGAGGAATTACAATTGGCTCATTATGCTCTCGGAAGCTCAAGGGCTTCAGAGCTGGTAAGGAGAGGGAGAACGAGAGAGAAAAGAGCACAAAGAGTTCATCCCAGTATCGTCAGCAATGAAATAGGACCTTGGTTCCCTTAGACAAGCTGTGCACCAGTTATTATTGCATTATGTCTGGCAGCCCTCCTCTCAGACAGGAACTGAGCCACACTTGATCAGTGATATGACACTGGCACAGAAGAGAGTGATTGCTGGCTGCTTAGTTAAGCAAATACCATTGCGCAGTTGAAGCCTAAAAGTAGATCTGAGCCTGGTATTATAAAAGGCCAGCCCGGACAGTATCCAAAGCACTGGTAGCTTTGTAATACTCAGGAGTGGCTTCTTCTAAAATGGTTTTGGTTTATTCATCTCTCCGAGGACAAGAACAATGCTATTCGCGGATAATAGAACACTTTCAAGCCTCCATCTGGGTTTCTCATGCCCTGGAAAAATGCTGTTATATACTGTTCAGAATACCAAGGACAACCGCTTAATTAGAATCATGTGTTTTTTGATAATTATGTGCATTAGTTATGATTTTCTTTTGCATATAGAGGTGTCGTCCTCCTACTCTCTAACGAGAGAATGCACAAGTCAGAAGGTGTATCTCACAGAATATATTTTACAGCAATGATCTCCAGTTCACAGCCCTCATAGGAACGCTCGTATCAAGAGCGGGCGAGCAGCCATAACCCCAAACCATTAGAGATCAACCATAGCTTGTTCCTGCAGTGGGTCTTAAATGTGTAGCGCTTTTCTTTCTTTCTTTAGCTGGTGCCCTCTGGGTAACGGGCCATTTCGCTAATGGTGAGTTTCTCAAGCATGTGTCAAAAGCCTCCTGGCATTATCAAAAGCTCTTGAGGGAGCTTAAAATTGCTGTATGTTGAATCTTTTTCCTCCCTATTTTATTTTTAAAAGCCCACCCACTGCTGGATAAGTTGTTAATAAGAAATGTGACTGATTGCTTGTTAGCGTGACATTCCACAGTAATTAGACTTGAGTGACAGATTCACCAAGTGTCCACTTTTACAGCCACATCGGAGAAATCTGCTTACATTGTGTAATGTTAGCAGAGTCGTTCCTTGCCACTTATTTTTTTTAGATTTTCATCATAATCATTCATTATGGCAGACGATCGCACGTGCGACTACCCATAGATTCTTAAGAGATGGCGTCGAACAGCAATTTAAACACCGCACAGATTTGTGTGCACTTGGACGCCCATGTCCCTGTAAGTGAAGCCGGGCTGCTGTTACGAACAGATGGCTTATCTTTAACTTTATCAGCGGCGGCTGTGTCACCAGCAAACGCGATAAGTTGTTCCAGTGCCTGGGGAGAGCGGCATCCATCAGTAGCTAACAGCATATGGTGAAAGGCACATTAAGGTGTCCTTTCTCTCTTCTCCTGCCTTCCTGTTCGATGGGTGGTTCCGCAGCCAAGCATCAGATGCTCACTTCACAGGACACAGTGTGTGTGTGTGTTGTGTGTGTGTGTGTGTTTTGAGTGTGCGCTGAGGGGCAGTGGGCACCCAATTTGAGATCTTGTGCTTCATGTTTGATCTGTTGGATGTGTTTTCAAAGCTCTGCAGCTCCACTAAGCCTTTCTATATCCACCTATCCACCTGACTAGCTACCTACCTTCCTGTTTCTGTCTCATTTATTTCTTTTTTTTTTGCTCTTTTATTTTGCTTGGTTGTGTCTTTAAGAAGATGTTAAGACTTAAACATTGTTGTTTCCAGGCATGCTGAAATGGATAAAGGGTGTTTTTTTGTGAGAGGAATCATAAGGCTACATCAGCAACTACGTCTGTGTCAAGAAGGTGTTGTTTTTCCTCTCTCTCCCACTAATAACCTCCAGTGCCATAGCGGCCCAACCACCCCGGTAAGGCACTCCATTCCAACATTGGAACGAAAGTGTGTTTACCAGATCCTCCATGTGTTGCGTTCCTACATTAAGCTGAATGTCAATCAAAGCCTTGTTTGCTTGAGCAAGTGGCTCAGCCCTCCACTGGCTGACATGACAGCGTGGTGTTGGACACAAATCAGACGCGCTACGAAAATCATGTTCACCTCTTGTGTGGATTGGGAAGCACACAGCCGCAGTAGAAGTGCTTAAATGATGAGAGGCTTCTCTCCTGGGGCACACACAAATCATTACATATTGGTAGCAGCTGACTGATATATAAGATGGAGGAATTTATCGGCTGATATTCAGCAGATCATAGATATATCTGCATTGACGTATATGTTGTCCAATATACAATGACGATAATGCAGAGGGGTTGTTGTAATGGGGTTTATGGTCACATCTGTGTTTTTTTTTAAATGTATTGTTATGTATAATTGTTAAATTTAGAGTGAAGTGTCATTTTGGACAGTAAAGGTTGGTGCTAAACTGTAAAATATCCTGCCTCCATCACATATCTTTGGATTTGAGGGACCACTGCGAAATCCCCATTGTGTGTGTATGTGTGTGTGGATGTACACACACACACATACGTTGTGGGGACATAGGTCTGTTAACACAGTCACATACTGGGGACTCGCCCTCCTTATGGGGTCTAAACGCAAGTCCTCATAGCGTTAATGGTTACGTTTTAGAGAGAAGTCGGTTTAATGTCAGGGTAAGGTTAAGTTTGAATGAAAGTCTATGAATGTCCTCAAAAGGGATGGAGACATGAATGCGAGTGTGTAAAAAAAATATTGGCTGACACTCATCGATATCGTGAGTTTTTTATTTCTTATCATGGGTACCAGCATAGTAACCTGACTCTCCCCAGATGCATTTCGTTCCGCCTAGCTCCACTCACATCCATCTGGGATCGCTCCCGTTGGGAGGGATTTCGGCACCAGATTTTCAGGTAGAGCCAATCAGGACCGCCAGGCGGGAGTTTCGTAGATGTGACGTAGCGGAGAAGCGACTGTTTTGATTCAGACAACAATGGCGGCTCGCTTCGAGGAAGCAAGCGTCAACATTGATGCTGCTATTTCATCCGTGTTGTCCAATCTACCCAATATTGTTTCGTTAAAAGAACGTTGCTCTCATCAACGTCACAGGTTGGTTTCGATGTGAGTGGTTGAAGTAGCACGTCAATAAAGATGACAGACAAGTGGTTTATCCAATCATATGCAAGGATTTTTGATAAGGCCCAGCCTTCTGAAATACCTCTCAATGGGGAGCGATCCCAGATGGATGTGAGTGAAGCCAGGCGGAACGAAATGCATCTGGCGAGAGTCAGGTTACCAAAATAGGCCCCCCCAAAAAACAGAACTGGTCAAGCTCCACATGTCGGTGTGTTTCTGTCATTATTATCATCGACGCCCCTGCTTATAATAAAAAGCCCTCAGGTGTAGCGACACCTTGCCTCGAGTCCTGTGCTATTTCCTTACACTGACTACATTTGTTTCTTTTTTTAGAGTCATTGTTCTTCAGCCTGAATGTAATAGTGTGTTGTAATAACCTCCAGTGCTTTTTAAATTTACTCTCTCGCTCTCGGTTTTGACACCCCCTTTTATGCTAAGCTTCAACTCATGTATGAAACCTCTGATATGTCACAGCATGCATCCCGCCCGAACCCCTCTAGCCTTCCTTTTTCTGCCGCTATTCCCACGTTGACGTCTCTCTAATAAGCAGCGTTAATTAGCATGCTCTTCAAAAATATTATTCTCTATTGTGTGTTAGGGTTTGGTGATTAAATGAACAAAGGCAGTCAAATGACTGGCACAATAGCCTCAGCTGATTAAGTGCGCAGCCATAACAGAACTTGGTTGAGAAACAATCAGGGAATCTACTTGATCCTTCATCGTCCTGTTATCTCGTGGTGACTAGACAATTTGTGCTAAGAACACGTCTCTCAAGTACAGAAATGTGTTGTTTATGTTGTCGCACAGTCTTTTCCAGTCGGGCTGCAAAAACCCAGATCTGGTTGCTAAGTTGCACATTCAAAACTTTAGAATAAGGTTTCCTTATATAGAATTTCCTATATCTACAGGAAAGATGCTGCTAATGTGCTGCTGTTTTTAAAACCCAAATCTGTTTGCAGTGTCAAGCCTGACATTCCTTGTATAACCAGGATCTGTTGGGATACCGGCTGAAGTCATATGGTCTCCTTTGAGACAGCATCTGGCCCAAGTTGGCTCAAACGTCCTACATCCATTTTGGCAGTACATTTGAGAATGATGAAGACCACTGGATGCGATCCATGGCCCTGCTTCTCTGAAGGTTGAATGTCAGAGGTCGTCGGGTGGCCAACCCATCTGCCGAGCTGGCACCGCCGCGTACAGTGCAGACTGGATGTTAGTAATCGAGGAGCATGTTTCGTGGGAGTCTAAGCAGAGACAGGCTGTGTTCATCGCCTGCTCAGATGTAAACTCTACATCTACATCACAGCACAGGATCCTAATAGATTATGTTATTGTCACTCGTTTGTTTAACACTGTTTTGACAGATGCAAAGTGACAGTAATTGTGTTTTCTGTGACCCATCAAGATATCGGATGCAAGGGCACACGCTTGATTGTCTCCAAGAATATCTCAGCAAACTGTGCATTCAACACAGTTTGTCCATCTTAGTCATGGCTTGAAGCTCAGGATTCCCATTGGATGGAGCGCTGATGATTCATGTACTGATAAAGTACATGAATCATCAAATCAATCTGAAGTTTTTGCTTAATCGTTGGGTCACGATCACGGCAGGGTTAATCTATTCGGGCGGCCCCTGGGGCAAATGATGGTGTTGATGCTGATGCTTGTGCAATACAGTAGTAACCACGAACTGACTAACGAAAGTGTGTGGTCATTTGGATCATGTCAACACAACATAAACAAAACTAAAGACTGGGACAAAGGGTGTCAAGTTTAGCGAATTATACTGGACCCACTCATATTGGACTTTGGATCTTTTGGAGCCTGAAGGGATGTGGAGCCGGGTCACGAGCCTTTTTTACTCGGTTGGTAATCAAACCTCGATCGTGATTTATAACTGTTTTCGCAGCATAAATTAAGTTACACAGGAACTTTTTACAGAGCAGTGCCAGGTTGGATTAGATTAGGGAGGAACCTTATCCCCCGTTCACATTATTTTATCATTTTTTACTATTATCATAGCCCTTCTATGGAATAAAGAAAACTGAGGCTACGTAGTAGCACATTAGCAGCACAGCGGCTTCAGTCTCTGTCAGTGCCTATATGGGATGTGTGAAAACACAGTAGAGTTGTCTTGGTCATCCACATTTTGGCAGCACTCTAATCCAATACATACTCACTGCAGATAAAAAAGCCTGTGTACAGTCGCTGTATAGATCAAAATAAGAATATATCTGATTCATCACATGCCCATACTCCCATCCTGACCCTAAATTTAAGTCCTCTGTTCCCCCTTAAGTGTTTGGTCTACCATTTATAGTCAGTGTTGTCTACCAAAGGACTCCTTTTTTTTTAAGTCTAGCTTCACAGTGAGAGACTACGAGTAGAAAAAGCATAGCATTAAGTAAAAGGGACTGAAAGCCATTAAACTGGTAATTTATTTGCTGCATTGCCTCCTCACAGAGGTGGCTCAGTTAACATTTGATTAAGGATGAGATACGTGCTGTAACAATTTATAATCATGTTCCACCCTGGTATTAGTCACTTTATGCGTAGTATCCACATCATCGTTCAGAATAAAGCATTGATCTCCATATAAAGTGAGCGGTCTCGCACACAATACAACAAATTATGGGCTTGGAGCCTGATGTACTAAATTGCTTCTCCTTAATTACCTTTAACAGTGCAGCATGCGTCACTGCGCCACGGTTAGGGGCAGCAAAACAAGGCTCTGTAGAGGCTGCACCATATTTACACCCTGCAGAGTTCTGTGTACACAGAAAGCTGCTCCCCCATGTCCCTGTACAACGCTACTTTCGCTTTCTCGACCGACACCAAAATAGAAACTTGTGTTAATTAGTCCTTTGTGGCCTGCCATATGGAGAGTCCAGGTTTGTAAATACAGGAGAGGATGTGTCCTCAACTGTCCCTCGTTGCAGATTAAGGCCTGAAGACAGAGAGCAAATTTGAGCCAGGTTGTTTTCTTGTGTTTTTTTTCTGCTTTGACATGTGCACTGACATTCTTGCAGGTCAAAAACAGAAATTACTTTAGGGTGTGTGTTTGCTCAGGGCCTCCAGTCACCACAGGCCCTGCTAAAGGGTTGCCCTTTGGGGTTTGGCACAGAACAGTGACCATTGGACTGAAGTCAAGCTTGAGCCATACGGGAAGGTTAATGAACTGCTGTGTTTACAGGAAACAGCACTGTATCCTCGTCACCATGAGAGAAGCCGGGTTACACATTGCTAGGTAAGACTATAAAAGAACACAGATTACCATCAGGGTGGGCATTCCTGACCAGTATCCTAGAAATTACATTCATATTAGATGGTTTGGCATCTCCTGATTTACTTTACATCCTGTGCAAACATTCTGTGCCAAGACACGAAGTAGTGTGCAGAGAGATGGAAGGTAAGAAGGTTGGGGTGTCGGATGGACATGAAGCGAGTCTGACTTTAGTTCAGATCCCATCACATACTTGCAGTTACATTTTTATGAATAGAAACAGAAGATCTTAACCCGGTGTTTGAGTTGCCAAGCCCTAATCACAGCTTGTAATTATCCATTTGCTATATAATCATAATTGTCCCCTTGCTGTACCCTAATAAAAACATGAACATCAAACACCATCAGGGTTTTTGCACTTTCATATTGATTTTAATGCCTGGCTATAGGGCTAATAAAATAAATGCCTGACCATTGCAGTGGGTGACATGTTAACTTTATAAACATGACTGATGTAGTGAAGTCCTCCTAGCAAATCAAATTACCCATGGAGCCGTGTGCCCAAGCATGCTCGGGGACGATTTCTCAACATGGAGCTGCTTTCCAAGGACAGAAAACACGTATGAGCAGAAAACTTTACAATAATTAATTGGCTTCATTCGTTGAAATTTTGCTGAAGTGGTTATGCTAGCTAGCCAATTTAGGGTGCGTCTGTAAATCCAATCAGTAAATGTACACTAAAATGTGAGCATGAGAGTCTGGAGTAGTCGAGCGTGCACTTCTGTATGAATTAACGAAAGGGTAAACTGTCAGAAAATAGATCAAAGAAAACTTTCCCTTCAATAAAACAAATGTGGCACCTCTTGTGGAAGAGTTGATAAGACAAACTACTTTAACAATAAACCTACGAAAAACACAAACGGCTCACTCTTCTGTGCTCACGTGTGTCATCAGGTCACAGTCGTTGCATTTAGCTAAAACTGCCATGTCAGCTGTTCATGAAACACTGACTGCTCTTAGATCTCTGCTGCCGAGTGCCCAGAAGGTTCTCTGCCAGTCCGAGACCGTGGTGCTCTTAGTAACGGAACCGTGTATTCTGACAGCACTCCGAATTTAAGGTCCAGTTCGTGCAAGATTGTGCTCTAGAACGCTCGGAAATTTGAGAATGTACACTTGCATCCAAACATTTCAGGCACCCGGTTGGTAAAAGTTATTTAAACTGTGCTCACTGTCAGTACACATGACCTGCCGTGACTGCGATGCTAACACTTTCAGTGCTGTGTGTAATTTCAGTCTCACTGTAAATAATGAAAAAGCTGCCGTTAAGATGACGCGTGACGTCGAGGCTACGATGGTCTTCCACAGTGTCACCGTGTCGGATTCATTTAGTGTTGGTCTGTGTGTGCAGACGTCACTGCACGTCAGCGTACCCCATCATTAATCTGCTACCTCGTTACCGTACAACCAACTCTCACTTCTTTTATTCACTTACTCTCAAACTTTCCTCTTTGCCACGGCATTATAATCACCTCGCTTGAAAGATGGCAGGCAAGGAAAAGAAATCAAGATACTTTATGCAAAAATAACAAGCTGACACTGCACAGTCAACGGCAGTGAATAATCTCTCCCACAGTTTTATTCCTCCCCTTAGATTTCCACCGTAAACATAGTGCGTTATCTATTTTTATCCTGCTGTTTTCATCTTTTTCTATCGCTGGAATCGCATTCACTCTTCACTTTTCTATTGGTTTGATATCATTCTGTCTGTGTCACGGACGCATTTACGCACCTCACAGTATCGAACCCTTTGTTCAATAGTAAATAACCTTTCAGATTCGTTACAGACGTCATTAATCATTTGACAAGTGCCAGGCGATACACATGCGGACATCTCGGCACAGAGATTTGCACAAATGCATCGAATGAAATCACAAGTACAGAAATACAGAAAAGATTCTCCAAAGAGATGATGAATTATGTCAGTGTCTCTCATGTCATCACTCTCTGATCCATATTAATTACCGAGCCAGGCCAGGTAATGCACGAGGCGGACTTTCAGCGAGGCTGTGTTGAGTTGGGTGCATTATGATTATATTAACATAATCTGGTCTTGTTAAATTGGATCAGCGATATTATTAAAGCTGGCACAGTGTCGCTAATTCCTCCCATGCTTAAGACCTAATGAGAAATAAGGAAGCACTTACAAGGGAGCGTATAGACTGAACGGCAGGTAGAGATTATCTGTCCGCCTCGCTCAGCCTCACTCTCACACTCTGCGTCTGTGTCATGCGCACAATTACACAGAAACCCGACACACACAGGGAAACAAAGGCGAACCGCACACACTCAGGAGTATACACTCGTTCGCTCGCCGCGTCTGTCTCTGCGCCTACCTCGCCGAAATGAAAAGCACTTTGTAATAAAGCCAGGAGGATTTTCAAACACATCATTATAAGACTCCCGGGAAAGTGTATGGAATGAAGACTGGTTGACACTCCATGATTTGGCAGGAAATTGGGGTTTTGAAAATAAAATCATAGTGTTGTCAAAGGCAGTGCTCGAGTCTCACATCAATTATACGTTGCCGCATTAGAAATGATAAAGTAGAGACTGCGAAGGAGCAAGAAATGAGGATTTGCATTCATAACTGATTGCTGCCATTGAAGCAGTAAAGGAGAAAGTCACTCATAACATTAAAAAATGATCGTCGGCGTATTAGAATAAAACCTGTGATACAGGCAGGGTTTTATCTGTCTTAAAATTGATACATTGCATTATTCAAACAGCATGTTAAAGCATAAGGAGCTTACACTTTATGTTGATCCTGCTGGCCCCTGTGGACAAAAGCGGTGTGAGCACAACCGCCTCCGGTCATAAAGAGCTTGATCCTGAAGCCCGGGCATTTGTTTTGGAATCGAGTGAAAGAAAAACACAACATATTTTTAATATCATTCTACTTTTCTAACAGTTGGAAGCATAGTAATGAAGTAATTCATGCATCTGTGGCTACGTATGATGAATAATATGACGATGGTGAACTTTCATACACCGAGGTTACATGTAATCCTGCAGCTAACAGATTTGGTAGCTCGGTGTAATAAAATTGACTGAAAGATAAAGTTATCAACATTAACTACTAATATACCAAGTGTCTTTATAATTATAAGCCAACAGCGAGATATAACTCAGGAGCAAGACCTAAATAAAATGTTACGTTACAGACAAGCTGCTGTCTGGCAATACAAAGGTCGTATTGACAACATTCAGCATACCGTTCTGATCTAACGTTAGCTAGCTAGCGTCAGCAACTGGCAATTACTTGAGGGGGCAGATGATTTGATCTACAGCGGTGTTGTAACGTGACTGCAGGCTCGTAGCGGCTGAATGTTATCAATAACACCTTGAAGTGTCTGCCGTCATACCAGCAGACTACAGAGCAGCTCCTCTTTAGGCTGTGTCACAAATCAATTTATCTTCAGAAATCTACAGTAAAAAGAAACACGTCTTACAATCGTTTCGACTAAGTTGCTATCGTGAATGGATTCAGTGCAAGTGCACGATTATAGATGTGATACATTCTCCTCAGTTGCTTTGTTTGGTCTGGTTCTGTCCTCATGCCAATACTTTGTCATCACACACATAATTTCCACTGATCGATGATGATTATCGGCCGTGGTTGCAGAGAGGGACCTTCGGCGGCTCTGGCTCGTGTGAATGAGCTAACATGCAGAATCGCAGACAGCCGTCCAAGGGGAACCATTCACCGTCTTATCGGGCCATCTGACAACACACGACGCTAATTCAGGTGTGAAGAGTAAACTCATTTCCATTTATTAATCCAGCCGTGTTTCAAAAACATTGAGGCTCTGCCCATCTTATAGCTTCCCATTGGACACACAAACAAAAGCTTAATATCCAGAATGAATCGGGAACGAAACGAGTTAAAAAGGATTAATCATTATGCACACGCATAATATGACAGTCGATACCCTATCGATCACTGTGGAATTTTAATTTACCCATAATGACACAACATTAAGTGAACCTGATTGATAGTTTTTACACATGGGAGGACACAATTATGTTCCGCACGGGCATCACGTGCACGCGCACACACACATCCCCCCGCGCGCTCGCAAGCCTGCCGCAAATCCACACACTCACATTCCATAATGTTATTATCTCATTCTCCACGGTCTCATTTTTCACAAAGCCCCGGGGTGTGTGAGGGACAGTCAGGGTTGAGCTCACACAAGCCCAGGCTGCACACCCGGCTGCCAGCGAAGGTCTGTGTTCGTACCGAGTGCAACGCTGCCAGCAGAGACAGCGACGGGAAAAATGGAAAGAACCCAGGTGATCCTGCAACACAATGTGGTGCAGGACCCCTTCACACTGCCAGTGAGAGCAGCTGCTTGACTTTATTGGAGATTACAGTGTATTTGGAGATTAGAATTGGAGACTTGTTATTCAAAAGACGTGTTACTACTGGAGCGATAAGTGGGCACGTTCTACAAAATGACCATAATATAACAGAGGGGTTTCTCCGTTGGGTTCACCAGAGCTGAGGCCAACCGTTATCTTTAAAAGGTCACCTTTTTACCGATTAAATGTAACATGGAGGTGAAGTTCTGTCACAGACTTGACGAGACAAGGGTTGGTGATCTAACTCAAGAATGTCCAATCAATACCTGTCTTTGTGAAGAAATTCCTCTAAAATTGTCACGGGGAGAGTGCCTTCTTCTCATCAAACACACTTCCTGGATGTGTGAAAGGGACTGCGGGAGTTATTTCTCAGTCGAGACACGCAACTGTCCATTTTCCCAGCTGTTACAACCAGCTCTGTGCTGCAGCATGTGCTGCTTGGACAAGGTCTGTCATCGTTGCAAAGAATTTCAGGACCTCCTGTTCATCTCCTACATCGTTTCTTCATCATTATGTTTTTGAAATGGAGGTTTCAGGAGTTAAGTTTAAAGAAGAGTCTGCTTACTGTATGCCAGTAAAGGTCATAGATCACCTGGTGCTACTGTTATCACATCTGCCGACAAGGTTTTTAGTCCAGTTTGTCTGCTTGCCTGTTGGTTTGTTTGAATCTCAAACTCTAGTTAGCAGATTTTAATGAAATTCAGCGGTAAGTGAGGCCATGGGCCTGCAGCTCCTGAACTGTGAGGTGTGAAAGAGAAAATACACCACTTAACAGGCCCGTATAGATATCCCATCGACTCAGCTGCTGCTATTTTTTACTTACAAAATTTTAGCACAGCTCATCCTGTAGATGTTATCCAGTCTATTATAAACATGCCACAAACTACAACATATTTTGTTGGATGTTCGAGTAACGTACCAGAATTGAGTATTTTGTTCCAAAGGAGGAACAATACGACCGTAATATGGTAGATTAGAGTGTCATATTTGACTTGAACTAGTAATTATTTGGTAGAGGTATTCATGGTGTCCAGGGGATGAACCCAACTGACTTTGGTGATTTCTCAACTTTTCTATTTGCTCCACCACTAGTTAAAAATACATCGTCACTTATTTTGTAAATCTCCCAACATCTGCTTGATCAACTGGCTCAAAACAGTGTTCATACATTCATGGTTCCCAGAGGATGATTGCTAATAACTTTGGTGAATTCCTGATGTACCACTGTCAGGTTTATACTTGTGATTTTGAGTGAAATATCTCAACAATGAATTGTAATCAAATAGTGGTGCACACATTCATGTCCGCCTCAGGATACACTGTAATAACTTTAGTGACGGCCAGACTTTCTCTCCACACGAGGTCAAAATTCTGTTTGTATGCTGATCATGGTAAATATACTGTATAAGCTAAACATTAGCATGTTAGCATTTTATCTCAGCGTTCAGCATTAGCATTTAACCCCGCTGTTCTTAAGTGGCTACAGACTCCAGTCCTGATTTCAGCTCAGTGCTTCCTCTTGAAGGTTTTGAATTGTATTTTCTGGGCATTAGCAGAACTATTCTTGTAAGGTGTCCATTAAAAATACTCCTATTCATCACGCACATCTGTCACTGTGTTGTGTAACAATGAAGACACCGGCCCTGAGCTGTGGAACAATCATCAGACTTACAAGTGACGTGTTGCTGGAAGCAGTCGGGATCTGATGACTGGGCTGCCAGCAGATAGCTGTACGCACATGATTAGTGTCAGATCAGTGACATCATCTAATGTGATGCCGCAGACGTGGGCCAGCTGTTAGCATGGAGAGCCAACACTCCACCGTAATTTTATTTGTGGGCGCAGGCGGTGGAAAGAAGTGTTTGGAAAACCGAACGTGCACGTGTCTCTGTCCGACCAACGGCGGTGTCCACGGCCTCGGGGGGATGCCATTGACCGTTAAATCACAGAGTTAGTGATTAGCAAAGTTGGAGGGGCACAGACGGGAACCAAAGCCCAAACCAATAACTCTCAACATTGAATTTAACGTTTGTCTAGGAGGTGCTGTAAAGCGTTCTCTCCATTTTTCAATTTCCACATTAATATCTTAAAAGCGGTTACAGGACTCATGTGGCGTTGACATCTTGCTCGAGGGTTGTTAGGTGGTATGTGCCATCTACTCCTTCACTTCCACGGTGGTTATTTAAAACAGTGAGATATGTATTGTTGTTTCAGAGAGCAGTAGCGAGAGACAAAGCAGATATTACAGCTGTCAACAAAACAACATGAGGTATAAAATTTGCCGTAGGGAGAACACAAACTTAGGGTGCCAATGATATTCTGAATAATACATTATACATGCAAAACCTGAATATATATGGAGGCGCTGCACAACACAGGGAGAGAACTTTTCCTCTCCCACTTCTGTTGTCGGAAAGAAATACTTATCTAACACATCCACAAGACTGGCGACGGCAACATCTTTAAATTTAGAATTACGGATGACGCCCTCTGAACGTGTGATGAACACTAATTAACAACCTTTCAGCTTGAGAAAGCGCTGGTCTCCTGCTTCTTTGCACGTTGCATCCCCTTGCTGCTGCTGTGGCGGGTCGGGCGGAGTGGAGGGCTAAAAAAGGGATACCTTTCTAAGGCCTCCTCTAAGATGTTGATGTCCTGAATCTGAAACCGGGAAGCTCTCGTTTACCCCCGCTCCCATTTCCATTAGTTTCCAGATAAGTTTGCCTCAGAACTTCTGCAGATGTGCCGTCTTGTGACTGTGACGTGGTTGGCCAATCATGTTTTCAAGATTTTGTCATGGGGACAAATGGATAATTAAATTCTAATTTGTGCTGATACCGTTTGTGGTTGATAAGCTGTTTACCTGTTTGTGTTTAATAAAGCGTGAAAGGAATAGAGGGGACAGGTAGGGAGCTCTCTTATTAAAATTCAAATAATAAAAGGAAAAATAAATTGGCTTTTTCCTCAGAGGGACAGTTTTTTTAATATCCATTTGGGTGTTTAAACAAAGAAATCCCACTTGATAATAGCGGAAAATGTCGACTCCCCATCATTAGGAAAACAAAACATTCCATTAAAACTTTAACGTAATTCAGCAGAAACACGACTTATGAAACCGAAACGATGTTTGGAGTAACTGAAAGGTTACTTGATTTTGTGACATTTGTTCTGCATCTGCTACTTGACCACGTTGCAGTCGGTACCAGCCAGGTCAGGAGAGAACAAAGTGGACCCCTCCTCCCTGTGAGTGCTGGGCATCATGCCCGGGCCTGCCTGATCTATGCGATAGATCCACAGCGGCTATCTCAAAGCGAGGCCTTGAACTCAGTCAATACCATTTTCGATTGTATTTCACACCACGCTCCTGTGGCTTTTCAAGCAAATAAAGTGCCACGGGGACATGTGAAGACAGGAGGAGTGCTAAAACTGGGCAAGTAGTCTGTGTCTATGTGTATATATACTGTATATATATATGGGCAATAGTATGTTAACATTTAATGGACAGTCATGAGGATGAATCTGATTGATTTGATCCTCTGTCTAGCTCTACAATGAGGGTGATATTTTGTGTATTTAATGAAATATCTTGTTCTTTGTCCCCGCTGATGAATCTCAATATTCTCTCTTGTCGCACCATCAGGTGGACATTTTTAGTTTTGACTGAAATGTCTTAACAGAATTTGAACGGGAAGTAAAGATCATTTGGAACGCACATTGTGTCCGTCTTTTGGATGCATGATCAAATACCTGCAAATTAGGGCTGCAGCTATCGAATATTTTGGTCATCGAGTATTCTATCGAATATTAATCGAGGAATCAGGGGCGAATCAGGGCGGAGCCGTGACGCAGCGCATCCACAGTCGTTGGAAACTGACAGTGAAACGTATCGGCTCCGCCGTCGGCCGGACCAGTTAACAGGCTCGGTTTGCCGTTTCTTCGGTGGTGGTGAAACACCAAAGAAGCTGCTTCATTTCCGCTGTTTTTCAAATGAATTGTGTGGTGTGTAACCTGACTGTCAGATACACAAATGGCGCTTGGTGACACACGTGACGGGACGCATTCCTTATTTTCACCGCGCATAGCCTTTGACGTAAGCACGTTGTGTCACACTAAAAAGAATCCGTGTGAAACGTGCGCTTTAAATTTAATTAAACGAGGCTTCGAGGCAGAGGAAATTCCTCGATCATTTTTTGTAATCGAGTTGTAATCGAGTTATTCGAGGTACTCGAGGAATCATTGCAGCCCTACTGCAAATCGTAATGACGTTGCCGTCCTCATCAGCTGTGCTTTGTGTTTGCTGTTAGTTAGCAGTGTGGGCAATCTAACATGCTAAACGAAGACCGTGAACATTATTCCTCCTAAGCATCAGCGTATAAGCAGTGCATGGTAGCTCTTGCATTAACATTTAGCTCCTCATGTGAAGCCCAGCAGAGGCGGTAACATGGGCTGCAGGCACACAATAGTTGTTATTGATGGTAATCCTCACGCCACATTACACATAGACAGCGTTCTCTGTGTGTTGCTACCAAGAGGCTCCTCATTCTATGTATTTGTGCGCTAACAACATGTATTTTCCGCTGGAATATTATCCTAACCGTCTAATCTGCAAAATTCACACTGTTAGTGTTTATTTTGCTTCAATCAACAATCTCTGCAAATTATTCCCTCGTCTCTCTAATCTTGCCTTGTATGAATTTCAGAACAGTCTCTAATGCCAACTTAGTAAAACACACTGCATTACACATGGCTTTACAGAGGTCTCTTTAACTCAACAGCTCTCCTCAGCGACGAGGACGATACTCACTGTCGTGACTACATTTTAATAGCCGTTAGTGCTAAATGAGTTATGCTAAATAATTTCAATCAAAGCCATTATCCTCTTATTAACTGTGTGAGCACAGACGGCTAAAGCAAACAACTAGTAGACTTCCGAGCATTAATACGGCGCTCCTGCCTAACCACCGCTGGGTGTTGAGTCCCTGCACTGTATTTCTAAAGCTTGTGAAGATCTAACTGTAGAGTCTCAGAGGTGTATTATTCACGGAGAAATTGAGCTTACTACCATAGCCCTCATCCAACATTCACTTTAAAAGGTGTGTGCACATGGTGTAGTGTTCCCTCCTGTTCCCACTGCTTACACTCGCGCTCACTCATACCTTCCCTTGGTCTGTCTAACAGAATTTCTTTTTTTTTTCCACGTATTGCTTCTTTGCCTGCTTTTCTTTGTCCGTTTCATAATTTCCCATCCCTGTAATTCTCAGACAAGTCTTCTCTGTAACAAAATGCCACCCATTATTATTCCCTGATTAAATTCCGAAACAAGAAAAAAAAGAAAAACACTCAAGTCACTCAAGCTCTATTAATAAGATTGAGTATCCATGTTTAACACAATCTAATGGATGTGTGAAATAAGCCCCAGCCATTAATGTTTAATGTATAATTGAATGTTCTACATGGCCAAACTTGTTTACCGGAATAATTGATGTTTCTGATTCCCCGCTCGCCGGCGATACAAGACGGTTGGGTGGCGGTGGGAGAGACGGAGACAAAGAGAGGGACCTGCTTGGCTCACCCTCTGCAGTTGAAGGTGGTGAGGTCAAGCCACAGATGTTAGAGGTAATTACCACACTTGAAACCAGGCTCGTTTGATGGGCTCTTAAAAGCTGGTGACAGACCTTATATTTCACCCGCGAGCTGGCACCCGGAGAATTTCTGGACAAATGTGTACTCTAGAAGTTAGAAACCCCCCAGTTACTAAATAAAGTAAGAGAAAGAGAAGAACTGATATGTTTCCGTGCCCATGTTGGCCAAAAGGCCTCCATGCAGACTCTAAACTGCAGCCTGAGCGGTGCGAGGGTTTATATCTTTCTCTCTGTGAGGGGATGTGTGTGTGTTTTCTCATTTCATCTGTTAGGTTTGGCTTGCGTGTTTACCTGTGAAGAACAGCGGGGTGTGACTGAGGTGGAGAGTGCAGCCTCACGGTCCGCTGCACATTAGACACAGCACTGTCTCTGGAGTGAGCCTTCATGCTTTCAATCTTTCTCTCTGTTTTGATTTTCGGTATACAGGGTTGAAAGATACGAGAAAAATATCTAAATATGACTTTTTTTTTTTTCTTTTACCAACACTCAACTGCAATTTAAAATGTGCTTATTTCCAGTTGAGTAAACTGCAGGCCTGTATTTGTGGTCCATCATCACAAACTCACCTGATTTCTATATTAAAGAGGCTTTGTGAACCGTCTGTGTCGTGCCTGAAGCCGGACAGTAGCTTACGTTGATGGACTCCATTTCTCTCTGTTAGTCGTGCTGAGACAAGGCACTCGGGTACGTCCATTAAGTCACATCCTTTGGGGCTGTCGAGGAAAATCCAACCCGAGTCACTCACAAAGAAGTCGAGCAGCATCAAACAACCTCATCAACCGAGCGAGCGTTTCACATTATAATCTGCTCACCAATGAAAAATAATAAGAAAACAGATGTAAACTGCCACAAATTGTTACATAGAGCCCCGTAATAGGATTAGAGAAAAGTCGATGTCCAATTAATTAACTACATTTCAATGCAACGATTGACAATCAGCTCGAAAAACACGTCATAGATATTACATTTCTGACAGTGCTTAATCATGTTCTAATATAATTAGGGCATTTCGAATTGGATTTATATTTAGTATGTGCAAATATTAGTAAAAAGTCAGTTATATCAGGCTGACAACACCTTCTGTCGACAGCTCTGCAGTGTAGCTGCTTAAGCTAACGTTAATGTTAGCTCTACAAAGCTAGTTAGCTCTCTCAAAGTTAGCTCTCTAAACAATACGATGTGATTTAAAGTCTATCTGAGAGATTAAGACAACTACAAAATGTCTGTCTGAACTAGCTAACTGCAGCTCCTGACAAGCGGTGCACCAGTGAAGGCAGTGAAGACGTGCACTGCAAGCTTGTAAATGACTGTATGATTAAAACAATCCTACAAACTGGCCTTGCAAAGTACAAATACATCCAGCGTGCTTGTTAGACCTCAAGGATACACACAATATCTTGGCGGCGAACGCTGAATGTACAAGTTACTTTCCTTTGTTTACAAGAAACCTCCGCTGAGAACCCTTAACTAGGCAGCAGTCAAGGTTTATTCTTATCATTATGTGTTCATTTTTATTATTATTATTTTTTTATTGCCAGCTCACAAAAGTAATGTTAATTAGCTATAAATGTTTTCAGAGCAAATTAAGTCAACAGTTTCCAGTTTAAAGTTTCTCTGGGCTTGTTAACACACTGTTGAAGAAGTAAATTACAAATAAAATTGGCACTAGGACAATAAATTCAGCTAGCTCTCTACCTAGATTTCAGTGTTTCATTTCACTGAGCTCTCTCATGTTGTTTCCTCTCCTCCCTTCTTTCCGCTGCATCCCACACCCCCATCCACGCCACAATAACAGATCAATAATCAATGTGCATGGCTGGCCAAAGACAACTCACCTGTGATAGTGTTTACAGTGACTGGACAATAGCCAAGCCTTGATCAGTGCTCACACAAGGCGCTCACAGTTGCACCCTCTCACCTGCAGAGCTTCACACTCGGAGGGACACTTTCCTCCCCTCCTCACCCTCCTCACCCTCCTCCTCCTCCTCCTCCTCGCCTTGCTCCTTCCACCTCGGCTGCTTAACCACGCTGCCTTGGAGTCATTTAGATTTCTCCCAGGTGGTTCAAATTTGGTTTGAACTACAGGCAGGTTTAAGCTGATGAATAGCTTTTATTGAACATGAATAAATTTAAGGATTGAGATTAGTCAGCTCCTTCTCTCTGATGATCTTAGTCCGCCGGAGGATGTGCTCAGCATTAACAAAAACTGCACCGAAGGAAACAAAACTGTGCGCAGCTTCCATTGAACAGGCTGAGGAGGGAGGGAGGGCTCGCTCTGTGTTCTGTTAGCTGTGGAACAAGTGCACCTGCATGTAAGAACACCAGTACATAATGAATACCAGAGAATTTAGTCACTGTCTTGTTGCAGAGTTCAAAATGTTTCTTAGGTTTGAACTCTCCGAGCTCATAATCTCTCGTGTTCTGTTATCGTGGATGTCCATCTCCCCCATCCTTGTCCATAAACTATCCCTATTATTTAGCCTCTTCAAAATTAAAGCCCCTGACACCAGATCTCCCCCAACGTGAGTAATATCACAGCCATTGACCTTCCCATCCCTCAAGCAGGCAGCGGCCTGCACATCGATCGTCCTGCCGATGGCCTTGGTGCTAATCTTCCAAGGGACAGACAGGAGGTGATGGTATTTCACTGTTCAATCTGATGCAATTACCCTCAAAATAAACACATTTTGGATAGCAGCTGACCTTCCGATGGAAGAGGGCGGGTGGGCGGCGTGTTTGTGCACGCCTGGGTGACTCCGGTTATTTATCAATCACGCTGACATCATAAACAAAACATATCCTGAGCGAGGCGTCGCAGAAGAAGAGTGTGTCAGGTCTGTTAGCAGCAGCACTCCTCTTCCTCTAAAACCTGTCACGTCCCACGAGGTTCGATTGACCCGGTGCAATTTCACCTGCCGTCATTTCACTACTTATTTCCTAATTAATTTTACTTCTGACTCTTGATAAAACCCCTTCAGTCCATTTCACAATAACATGAAGCGTTTACATCATGAAACAAAAATCCCCTCTGGGAAGATTATTACAGCGATTAAAATGAATCGGGTGTGATGAGTTCACATGTGCTAAATTGAATAATGAAATGTGTTGTAATCACTCCGCGTTTAAGCAGCTGTAATTAGAGCAGATATGATTCGATACCTACATGCTAACAGTCGTAGCAGCTCTGCTCGTCCTAGGCCACGTCTTTGCCAAAGGGCAAAGAAGTCTCGCCTTCAGATGCTGTTTGAAGACGGAACCAATTGAGCGCACACTCGCATCACTTCCTTTTAAAGTATTCCACAACAGATACAGAAGACATCCCTCTGAGCAGCTTTCTTATACACATCCCTACAACAACAGCACAGCACACACCAACGAGCAAAATCAATAATCAACAATAAACGGAATAGAACTGTATTTTAAGCGTGCGATCAGGAGTTCCTGAGGGCCACAAAGTAAAGCAAGTGTTTATGTGGGTCGTTTGTAAGTTGGTATATTCAAGAGGTGTCAATAGAAAGGGCAGCCCCGAGCCATGATTAAGATCCTAAATGGATGGTTCAGCAATTTAGCGGCACTACTTTCATCAGAGCAGTAGAGGTATCAAATCCAATATGTCCCATAATGCAACTGGATAGTATATTTAACAAGAACCTGCACTTTAAAAAGTCAAAGCAGAGTTAACAATAACTAAATTATTTGAAAAGCTCACATCTATGGGAGGCCAAAACAAATCCTGCAGGTCATTTTGATCAGAAACCTTCAACACACAATGTGACATCATTCTTAAACAGTTACTTATACAGTCTGCTGTGACAGAGTATTATCCGAGGAGTTTTACGCGTGCCAAACACATTGCTCAAAGACACTTCAGCAGTGCTGAGGCCCGCCAACATATGAGCTCAAATCTGGCTCTTCTGGCTGACGGTCAGTCGCTCTAACCACAATCCCCCGCTGCCACTTACATGAGAAAGGAAATTCCAAAGGGTGACAGCAGAAGTGCAATTCAGTTGCAAACTTTAGAGCCGCTTTCATCAACCCTGCTCTCCGGCTACACATTTGGGAATGAACCCCATACTGATTGTGGCAAGATAGGCATCTGTCTGTCCAGATGCACTATGGTGGCCTGTTGTTGGAAAGCTAAAGGGACAGCGACAAGCACTTAGCTGGTCCCTCAGCAACCAGTCCCATTTCCTTCCCCTTATCTAAAGCGACAAGAAGAGTTTTCCAGCCCTCCTATGCCTGAGGCTCACTCTGCATTATCTCCTGGTGTACCAGCACCACCAGCTATCTTGTGTCCCTGATTCCCTGCGTCTAAAAATATGCTAAAATGGATGATGGCATTGCTAGAAATTCAGGAGTGTGAACAAGTTGTGCTGCTTCGGATGTTTTTCAAACCGCCGATCATATCACAGGATGATGGACTCGGAGCAGGCGAGCGGCGAGCACGTGGAGATCAGTGCAGACCCGTCTCCCTGTGTCTCTGTGTCTCGTGGCATGTACGCCGCTAACCTTCCCAAGGAAAGGCTGTAGCCACCGATCCGATAAAGTGTGTGTGGAGAATGCAAAGCGACAAAACATGAACTAAAGCAGACGCCCTAATGAGATATTGATTGCCCGCACTGATGTTTACACTTTTGCAAGTCCACCATAAACAATCAGCCATCTGTTCAAGCGCAATCTGAGCTCCGCCGCGCAATTTAGATACGTCTCATATCTGGATGAATTAACTATGTTTAGATACGTACGGCACAACTGAGACACATCATTCATTTATTTTTACATCCTATATAACTGTATACAGTATGGTTATACTATATTTATATACTCCCACTGCACACACTGGACTTCAACTTCATGAATATGCATCATTTCGACACAGATTTGAAACTAAATGACTCAATCATAGCACACTCACACAACTGAATTTGACACTTCACGTACACGGCCCAAACTGCACCCAAACAAATCACATGGAAATACGTGATTTTAAGCTGTTTTGACAATTTTGAAGACTCAAAGGCTACAAGCAGAAAAAAAGAAACAGTTTCTTCTTGAGAAACAAGACTGAGAAAACCTCAGCAATTACATCTTAAATCCCAGCCCCCGCTCCCACTCCTTTTTTTTTTTTTCTTTTTTACCCTCTTACTGCTAAGTACCAAATGGTCCCATTTTTCTGCGCTCAATTAAAATGTGTATTAATTGTGAAAAGGCCCCAGGGACTCGAGTCATTCGGATAGTATTCATTAGCCGTGGTTATAGCCAGTGAATGCAAAACAGCAAATGATTGAAACAAATTTTTGTTCTAAACAACAAAGGAGCGCTCACCCCGAGCTCCCCGTTGTTTGTGCAATGGCCCTGCTGTCTACAGTAAGAGCTGAGAGCTCCCATATAATGAACCTGGGAAGCTGCTCTTCTTGCAAAATCAATAGTGACGAGCTCCTTTAAAACTCTCAACTTTGAGCCTTTGATGCCTGAGAATACATTACCGCCGTTAACTAGGGCTCCCGTCCAGGCAATAAGCATGCAGCTCACTCTGCAGGCTGCGTTTGCCCCCATCCCCACACAGACTTTCACCATTACTGTTACAATTACAGTGTTCTCCGCAGCCGTCGTCCACCAGTTGCTTTATTTATCGCCCTGATCATTCCCACTCGGCAAATCAAATGTTACAGTTTTATTAAGGGTCATCATAAATCTGTGCACCGGGCATGACGGCGGCTGTGAAGTAAAGAAGCTGTCGGGATGGTTTGATGTGTGTGTGATGCTCTGTGCATCCTGAGCTCTTCATCACGAGAACAACCCCACTCACCCTGTAACCCCTTCAAACCACGCACACCACACAATACCCACAATAACCAGCCTCGCACGCAGACGTTACAGTGATTACAATAACAACCGGGCTCGAAAAAAAACAGATTTTGAAGGCTGTTTGCTTGTGTGTTTGTGAGCACATAAATACTGCATGTGGGGATAACAGTGTGTTTACGAGGATGCACAGAAGAAGAAATGTTTTGCCCTTGCTTTTGGCCCCTGAACTCCACAACAGCATCAAAGCAGGCATGAATTTATTTACATCCTGCCATAGGCTGCCTCTCGCTGCTCTCCATATATCCGCGGCTCTGCTGTGTTGCTTTTGTTGTCAAGTGCAGGTGAATTCAATACTGTTTTCATGCAGTCGTCTGTGTTCTCTGCTACGCTGCTGTCACCGCCACATGCCGCGATATCATCATGTATACGCTGGGCTTGTTAAGTACTTCCCCATTTTCTTTTTTCGGCCATGAATTGCAAATGTGAGGAATTAAATTTGAAGCAAATAGGTTGGATTCTCACCTCGCTGTCCGCCATTAACTAATTGGCAGCATTGTGTGCGCAGCGAGGATCAGAAAAAAAAAAAACGCAGCGAAGCAGAGAAGGAAACAATCTTCAGAGCGTGAGAGTGAACCAAACTCTGAGTAAGACAAGCTGACGATGAACAGACGATTCCCGTGTGTCTCCTCTCACATTTCTCCTTTAATTTAGTGATGTGAAGCTTTAAATGGTGGAGCGACGCACTTTTTTATGAACAAAAGGATGGTAATTTTAGCAACAAAATGACGGAGACATCTGAAACTGGCATATGAATATTTGAAATAGCCTTTTCTATTGACCGTGTGTGGTGACAAAAGCACACACCAGCAGCAAATACAGACAGTAGATCATATGATTATATGGCGAGACATCTGTGCCTGTTCATTCATGCATCAAAATTGCATGCGTCTGTGTAGGTTAGAAGCCTTTACGTATTTACCAGATGCGTGCAGCTCGTGGCCTGCTGATTGCATAAAGGGATCCTTGTCCCCAGCAGTGATATGTGTGAGATTACATCTGTGCTGCAGAGCCCTTAAGTGTAAGAGTATAATGCGTGTTGGATCTCATGTGGGAGGAAGGCTATTTATACAGATTATAACTGTGAATAAGGTGTAGAGGGGGATATATAGAGTATGTAAGACTGAGCGAGATGACACCGTCTGAAAACCCGAAGGTTAATTCATGTCATCTCTTTAAGCAGAACATTTTTGAAAAGTGGTCCCAGTTTCTCCAGTGTGAATATTTGCTGGATTTGGGGGCTTTGGGTTAAAGTAAATATGTGACTTCTGTAACTTCAGCGACGAACGTATCTACTTACGTCACATTATGTACGTGATGTTACTTCTGTGGCAGTGAGTGTGGTGCTAGAATCACTTAACCGTACATACATTTCACTCTATAATGATAACTTTAGAAGAGAAACCTTTATTCACAGACCACCTCTCAAAACATAATTACTAAGTGCTTTCCGCTGTTCAGTCGCTGTGTGTTAAAGGCTTCCTTTGGTAAAGCTCTCTGGATCAATGGGAAAGGATGCCGTGGTGTTTCTTGAGAGTTTGGATTCCTCAGGGAGCGGCTTGTGCGTCTTCTACGAGATTTAATAATTCTGCATCACCGTTGGAGGCGGTTTGTAAATGTTGGCTTGCACACCTCGTATCGTAGCATTTGTTGAGACGTGGACCCAGTTTTCCATTCAGGGTTGCATTTACGTACGTAGTCTGAACTCAGCGTTGATTCTGATGACACGGATAACAGAGGGATTTACCTAAACCACAGTGTTTCATGCTTTACAGAAGGAATTAGCCCTCTGCTCTTCGTTTTCTCTCGAGCAGTCACTGTGCCAGTATTGGTTACAGCTCTACCTGTCATTTCGCTCATAGACGGTGACACTATAAATTGGCAATTACAAAATGTCAGCTATCACAGCAGAAACGATGTCTGTCGCAGACTCGCAAAACACAGATGGTTTTTGAGAAACACAGGCCGTCCTCAGTTCAAGTGTGAAGCACATTTAAGCTTCTACTGGACAGAGACATAACTAACCTTTCCCCTCAGGGTTTCAGGTATATTTCTCACCTTACATGCGTTGGACATCTGTATTTTCCTGTTTATTTAATTCCCATACATCATATAATTCCCATTTCCTGTCACCTTGTCTGTGTCTGTTCTTCCTTAGTGCGATGGTACTTTGCAGACTTTTCTCCTTGAGGAAGTACTTTTGTATCTGTTTAAATCTACACACCTCTCTGATCAGACCTGAACGCGCTCAGCGTCTGCGCTTTGGAGTTCATGGTTTTATCCAGACTGACTGACTGTATTGATGTTTCCCAGGTGTTGTGGTATTTTAGGTCCATTTTGGTCCATTTAATCCGTGTTTGCTCAACGCTACAGCGCTGCAATTATCCAAGGGGAAATTTCACTGTGTAAAACACAAAGATGGCTTCACATTGTAAAGGAATAGTTGGCATTGTTGCAAACTTTTTTGCTTTCTTATGGTTTAATTTGATCAGTTCTGTCAATTAATACATTTCTGGGCATTAACTATAGAACTGGAGCCTAGAGTCATTTAGCTTAGCTTGGCTCTCACTCTTTCTTTCTAAAGCTCACTCAGTGTAATAGATTGGTTTAATCCACACACAGGGAGTGTGTGTTGTTTACAGGCTATGAGTACTTGTAGTCTATAGGTTGACCTTCAGCCATTTTTCAGGAAGTCACGGCACATTATTGTCTGTAAAACCATGTTTCTATATTTCATTTTTTGTATGGAACGAATAAATAAGATACAACATGAGCGTTAGTGGTGCGGCTGGCTTCATATTTTATGCAAAGACGTGAGGGGAAGTATGGATCTTCTCATCTCTTGCAGAGAAAAAGCGCCTCTCCATGTGTATTTTCTATCTATTCCATTAAGACAATGATTCATGGGGCCAGGAGACTTGACTTAAAGTCCCTGATGAGTCCTGTGTTAACGCTCAGAACGCGCTGCTCTTTGTTCAACAGCAAGCGCTTCTTTTCCCAATCATGTGGGAAAAGCATGTTCCCCACCATGAAAAGGGCTTTTAGGTTGGTTTGCTCCAAGAAACTTCAGGCCTCAGGGAAGGAAATGTAAAACAATGTATGTATTATCGAGCTGCCTGTTGTAGTTTATCTCCGTCCTGATTGCTTTAGACGTGAAACACCACAGATATCCGAACCCTGCCGGAGACTTGACATCTCTACCAAACTGTTTTTACTAGTGCTAAGTAGCTACACCGTTGTTTTCCCTTTTCACTAAATATAACACAACCTTCATGTGGTGCAAAGCTCCGATGCATCACATTCCAATGTTGTACCGAACAGCACCGGGAATACTTGACCAGATCCGATGCACACGTGCACGCACACACGCGCCTCTTGACTGGAAAAGAAACAGCGGCAGCACAATCAGCAGAGCCATTTTTAATGAGCCTCTTCCCCTCTCCATCTATCAGAATGGAATTAGGACAGCACTCAGCTACTGAGGGGAGTGAAGCCGGGAGAATGGGGGCATGTGGCAGAAGGAAAAAGTCTTCATTAAGGACAGTGAAGTGGAGGTAGGAGGAGGAAGCGTGGGAGGGGGTTGGAGGAAGAGAGGAAGCGAGACTTAAGTGATCCAGAAATGCTTCTCCCCTCCTCTCCTCTCCTCTGCCACCCTAATCAGGGAGACAAAGTTATGCCGGTCAGAGCGTTTGTTATTCCAGCTAATCCCTCATCACGGTATTTCATCAGGTTTGGCATTTGGCTATCTGCATTAATTAGATGTGCGAAATGGACACAGCGTTAATAACTGACACGCGGCAGATAATGAGAAGTCGTCTGCGACTGCGGCCGAATCCTCTCGCCGTCACATTTCCTTTGTCGGCACCTCTGTGCTTTAAAACAGTGCGTGGTGTTTACCTGCGCCCGGATTTCATTTATTGATGATTCAGGCTGTTTTTAGTGCCAGTGGCGATAATGTACTGTCTGCACTTTGGGAGATAAGTGTGTTCTGGCGCGATAGTTTCGGACTTGTTCCGAATCCTTCTGTCTCTCGCTCTCTATTTTTATCTCCGCTCTCCTTCCAAATTTTTTTTTTTTCCTCCGTTCTCTCCTCTTCTTTTATCCTACATTTCTCCTTACCATTCCCTCCCATTCACTCTTTCTCTATCTCACCTGTCTCGCTCGTTTTTTTTCGCAGCCTCCCAGAGGAGAGTGGGAAGCCCTATCTCTCTTTTGCACACTCTCCTCACTTTAAGACCGTCTCCTCCCTCCCCACCTCCCCCCTCCCTCCCCCCTGCCCGCCTTCATCCATATCAACGCCAGGTGAATAGCCCTCACCCTAATATTCATTCACACTGTTTCCCCTCTTCTTCTTGACTGCCCTCCCCCTTCTCTGGCTGTTTTTGTCCTCCCTCTCTGTACCACTCTCAGTTTACACTCCACGCATTAATATTCCGTCATCCATCCCCGCGCTGCCTCTCAACGCTTTGTCTCTCCCTCCCCGCCTCCCTCCCTCGCTCGCTCGCTCTCCCCCTCCTCCCAGTGACGTGACTTTCTCTTTAGTATTCTGGAAGTCGTCGGCAAGTGTACGATGATGCGCCTCACTCCGTCACAGGTCTCAGATCAGCTGCAATCATGGCAGGCGTGATGTCTTTGACCTTAGCGTCCTCTCTGATCTGAATGCGCCCTGCTCGCTGTATCTCAAGCTGGAACGATCTCTAGTAATTTGTCACTTTCTCCGTTTCCTAATTCTTTTTGTCGTTTATTTCGCTGCCCTTTCTTCCCTCCGTGGCTTCCCTGCCTCCTTTCTCCCTCGCTGTTGCTCTCTTTCCAGCACGATCCTTTATCGGACGGGGCGTGTTGACTAAGAACACATTCTTATTTACAGGAGCAGCCTCGGGGAGCAGTTGTAGAGAAAGAAAGGGTCACGCTCGTTCACACCTTCTCGCCTGGGAGCTGCCCAGCGCCGTGCCGTTTGACACTGGGCAGCTTCAGTGGGGCGGTGGAATTGCCTTGCTAAAGGGCACTTGAGTAAACTTTGAAGAGTTCTTGGAACATTTTCTGCTCCCTCTTCTCCAATCCTTCCCTCGACCGGTTCTTCTATTCCTCCGACCGTCCTCCCTGTCGCCTTTACATTTAGCTCTCCCTCTGCTTTTCTGCCTCTCACAGTCTGTCACACATCAGGAGTGAGTCAGAGAGGATCCTGAATCTGTCAGAGCGCCGTCTGGTCACTCTGAGGTTTCATCTGTGGAGGGTTTTCTCCCCGTCTCCCTCCTCCTCTCCCGTCCTTCCTCTTCCATTGTAAACAACTGGTTACACCTTTGAGTTATTCCATCAGGTTTTTTTTCCGAGCCTAATGATTCTTGTCATGGCGCAGAGCTGAAAAAATTGAGGCACTCACAGATCCCCAGCGCAACAGAGGCTTTATCTTTCAACTTTCAAATCCCAGAAGCGCCTTAAGTGCTCTCTTTGGAGATTCAGCACCCAAAGCTCTCGGTCAATTTACCAGGCAGCCGAGTCATCATTATTTTGCGCATTCTACCATGATCTTACTATCATTAAAATGTGTCCCTTACGTAACCACGGGGCTCAGAAGAAGGGCGTAAACACAGCGTACGTAGGTGCTCAGCCTCACCTTATTATTTATTTACATGTTTTCACATGCTTAGTTTCTTTCCTCTCTTCATTTTGGAATAATATGATGATTCAAAAGGAATGACTGCTCAATAAGCACACGTAAAATATTCAAACGGTGCCCTATTTACAAAGGCTGGAGCGTTTCTCTCCGGCTGCCTTCACATGTTTGTTATGTGATATAAAAAGAGACACAGCGGCAACTCCAGAGACCTCATCCACAGATATTATGCGCCAAGCCGAATCTTTTTATAGCAACTGTAAACACGTTAGTTGACTGCATTAAAACCCACTAAAAATTTTAGGCAGTTGTCGAGTTCTGCACGGAGGCTACGCCACGTCTCCATTTACAAAGAGGTGAAGGCGCCGCCTGTGTTTTGGGCGAGGGATCGGATGTTTGGAGAGTACAGTAGAGGAGAGCTTGTGTGTACTTATGCAAAACCCGGTGTGCTCCCACACCTGTGTGCAAAGGAGTGCATCGGTGTGTGTGTGTGTGTGTGTGTGCTCTCGGCCAAGCTGCCAGACGGCTGCTATCTCCGTGAGTCAGACGGCCGAGGGAAGCTGGCGAGGCACGCCGATCGTTTGAAGTGCTATTCTCCCCCGAAACTTCGATCTGCCCCAAGGAAATTTGTCATGTTGTTCCACCTTTCTGAGTCCCGCTCGGTGGGGGCGAGGGGTATTTGTTCCTATTTGCTGTCGACGTCTCTATACACACACACACACTTGTGTGTAGCAGACCGGTAAAGGTAACTAAGAAATTTGTTTGGCCTTGCTGTGAAATCCTTTTCTCGCCTCTCTCTCCCTCTCCCTCCCTGGTTTGGGACAGAAAGTGGGCCAAGCGGTTGTTCTAGCCCAATTCTTGACAGGACCTACTTCATCATGTATCCACCCACCCCTTGGCTCCGCGCTGGTTCGCTCTGCCTATCACTGATTCTCCGTTCAAGATTTGCCAGATCCCCGTTCCCCTCCTTACCTTTTATCTCTCTTTGCACCTCTTGATCATCTCTACCCATCCTCCCTCCTGGTTTCCCTCCCCCTCCATCTAACAATATCCACCCAAGGCTTACACGATATGCCGTTGGAAGCGCTTGTCATTCCGTGTGAATTGAATACCTTTTTCCTCCATCGGTTAATTAAAGCCACTCTATCTCACATTATTAACACGACTCCTCTGAGATCCATCAAATCCCCTGGCCAGTAAGTAACAGTGTGGCCTGAAGAGGAAGATGGAAGAAGAGTGATAGAGAGACATAGGTGGGAATGGAAAGATAGAGAGAGGAAGAAGGAGAGAGAGAGAGAGAGCATATTGTGTAGAGACAGGGAGCCTCAAGAGTGATTCAGCCATTGTTACTCATCCCCTCCTTTTTGCAAGAGGGCTCATGTCATGAGTATTTTAAGTGCTCTCCATTCCGTTGTTCTCCTTTAATCCTGTTAGATAACTCTCTTCCTCCCTCCTCCTTCTGCGCCTTTCTTTCTATTTCTCTTCTCTCCTCCTCCGCTCCCCGCTGCCCACTCAGCAAACGGCGAGTCTTATGCTCTCTGCCACAAAAGAGGCTAGAGTGTGCCTAAACAAGGTAGAAAAAGGAAGAGGGAGAGGAAGTGAGAGGGAGAGGGAGCGCGCGGGAGAGGGAAGATGACAAAGATGTGGCGGTACCGGTAGGCGTTGGAGAAATCTGCTGGCCGGCGCAGGCTCATTTGTTATGAGGAGGGATGAGTGTGGACGAGAGCCAAGACAGTGGCGAGTGAGTTGTGAAGTGGCGCCTGCACACAGCTTGTAGTTAAAAGGAAAGCGGGATGCAGTTCGGGGCTGATTTTGAAAATGCGTGTGAATCAGAAGGTGTCGTAAAAATTCAAATCTGAATAGCTGCCAAACGCGAGCGACATCTCAATGTGTGTCGATACTTTGGACAGCTGACAGAATAGGGAATGAAATACAAACACACTCGAGGCTCACGCACACACACACACACAACTTAGAGAAAGAAGAGGAGATAAAAGTGCATTTTGTAACATCAAGATCGAGCCTCCCTTTCCCATTCCTCGCTCTTCATAATGGGCGAGGTTGAATCAGACTGGATTCACACTCGTGTGCCAAACAATACGTGATGCAACGTCTCAAACCTGCCCTGTAACCACGGCGTTAAAAGCCAGCAGCAGCACTCCATCAACCTCACCGGGGCCGCGTCGACTTCGCGAGAAATACATTTCCCACAAGCCTCCATTACCAGCCCATCATTTACATGAGGACGGTTACAAATGAGGGAGTTGTAAGAGCAGGAGCCTGGCACTGTAGTTCATTTGCCAAGACGAGGTAGCCACTTAGCGCAGGTGAGGTGGGGCAGCCACAATCCTGCAGCTCCTTACGTGGTGAAAAAAAATGGGTCAGAAAAGCAGAGAGAGTTCACCAGACCGATAGCACAGACTAGTGGTGGAGGGCTGGAATTGCGTGAAAGCAGTGGAAGGAAATGTTAGATCTGTGCAGAGGATTTCAGTCTGTTTAAGGACTATTCAGTCAAATCCAGCAACCTTGATTTCAGCCATCACTGGAAGTAGGTAATTCCCTTTGATGCACAGTGGGTGCCATCATTACCACTTACTTGAACAAGCCTAACCCTTTTCCTTCATACACCTGATTTACTTACAGATTCCAGTCCCCCTCTCACAGCCACAGAAATTAATTCAACACAAAGAGGAGGTAGGTGGGGCAGGCACTTGTGCCGGGAAGAATTTGCATGACCCAAAAATGCCCTGCCTCTCCTCCGACTCCATAAATCAAAGGGACAGAGAGAATCCCCTGGCGCTTCCATTCTTTGTCCTCAAAGGTGATAAATTGATCCCTGGCTGGCTAATAAGCAGAGGCACAGGGCGGCCCAAACCTCCCAAAGATTTATGCGGCGGCGAGCGGATTTATAGAGGAGGAAATGTGAGCGATCTGGAGAACAAAATCTATTTACTTCATTCCTTCAGCCGGTACTCATGAGATTTGAGATGGGGAGTCCTTAGGGAGCGTATGAGCGCTGAAGAAGAAATGCATCAGGACAATAGAAATAGAGTATCTGTCATGGCGGCGATGAATGCGATGGAATTACCTGGTTCTGATTGATGAACATGTGTTTCCAATTACAAAGATTCTCAATCCGTGTGAATCTGCGCCATGCCTCAGAGCTCGATTCAACTTTCAGGAGATCTCTCTCCCCCGATCTGATTGCCGAAAATCAAAATAACGGACACTTAAGCATTCTCGTGTTTGTCAGCAGTCTCGCCGAGCGAAGGGAGGCGAGAACGTGGAAGGCAATCGAACGGCGTTCAGCCTGTGCCAGGCATGAGAGAAACCTTTTAAGGTAACTCAACCAGTCATCTTAATGACGTGAGGTGATACAGTGACAGGAAAAGCGTTTTTTAAGAAGATGATCAATGCTATCGTCTTCTCAAAGCTGACTGGAAGAAGGGGACAGAATACAGTGGCGTAGAGTTTCCTGACCGAGCCAAAGGCAGATGGAGCTCCCCTCCTTTCCTTTCTCTTCATCTAATTCCCCCTCTTTAGCCTTAATGTGTTTTCCCTCTCCCCGTCCTTCCTCGCCGCGTCTTCCTGTTTCGTACTCTGTTTCATCATCTCATCTGATATCTCGCCCTCCACCCTCGCTGCCTCTTTATCCTTCATCGCCCGACCCCTACCACCTACTAAACCCTGCGTCCTCTCGCTTTCTGTCGAGCACGCACTCTCCCTTCACTCCCGCTCTCAGCACTGACAGCATGCTTATCCTGTTGTGTTGATGAGATATTTAAACGATTAACATTATGCACGCTGAGCAGATTATGATAGCCTTTAGGGAGGAGCAGTTTCAGCATGATGGAAAGTTTTCAGCATGAGAGAAAACTCTGCTGATAAGGGGGCTTTGACTGCAGACGGGGGAAAGATGAAGTCTGCGCTCACCTATTCCTCACCGCCTTTCACATTTTTCAATTTAAGCGTAAGATGGACAGGAAAGTTCAGTTTGATTCAGAACTTTCGATCGTACTTGTGCGGAGAGGACAAAACTTCACCGAGGATAAAAAATGTGGCTATTTTTAAAAGGATTAGCAATTACATTAAGGAGAGCGGGGCCGCCAACTGCTAGTTTTATAAATAAAGCTCCAACACATGCCCATCTTTCACACCAACTATGCACATAACTCATAAAAAGTAAAAGTTGCTGCTTCATGAAGGGGTTTTTTAGAGTTTGGATGGCATCGTCTCTCACGCAGACAGCTCACACGGCATTTGTGATATCCCGTCAACATCAGCCCGACTAAACTTATGCAAATGTGTCTAAAATATCAAACCCCCCCCTCCCGACCAAAGCGTATCTTTTTCTGGGTTGCATGACGCCAATTCTGAGCAGACATATGATGCGCCATATAACTAATTCCATCTACGTCTGACAGTGACGCTGCCTTGTGCCACTGAGGCAGCTGTTGGTACAGAGAGAGAGGGGGGAAGCGAAAGGCAGATCACTTCCCAAATGCTCATTTTTAGCTGGCTTGTTTGGGCACAGCGCACCAGAGCTGACGAGCTGAGCACAGAGTTTTTGACACAATGGTGTCAAACTCGGGACTGTGATGTTCCGCTCACACAAGTGAATAGCACCGCACCTGCTGGCAACATGCACACACAGACACAAACAGACTGTTATCCAATCCGCGCGGCAATTAGCGTGTTTGGGAGTGCGTCGAATCCTAATGACACATTTGCCTTACGTTGTTTCATTAAAGAGGCGCTCAGGGAGACGGCATATGGAATCTACTGGATCTGCTGACACAAAGTGGAAACAGAAGTGCTGTCGAGTTATCAGTTCTGGAACGGTACAGTGGTGTTGTTTAATTCTGATAAATGACTGTACTTCGGTTACTTTCAACCGGAGCTCCGCTGTAATTCTTGAAACAAGTAGGAGGGCAAAGCCACAGCAGAAGATGATCCATACTTAGCTCCTGCGTAATGCAGGAGCGGCTGTCCTGAGAGTTTTGTTTCTCCTTTCCGTTCGTGTTCTGAGAAATTATTTAACAGATGGGAGCCTCACTGTTTTCAGTGCCATGCTGTGTTGGTTCTGAAGTGAAATGAAGTCTATTTCTCCTTTTAAATGTTTCAAACCGCTCCACTAAAGTAAAGCTCACGAATATTCAAACCTAAGTCAGGAAGCAATTAAAGTCGATGATACAATTGGAGCTCCAGCTGCACCGATCAATGTTTTTCTGTTAACAAAAGGATCTGATGATTACGGTGTGATGTGTCCCTCGTAGTGATGAACCCACAGCCAATTAGACCCCGACGTCCCTCAACTCAAGAGAGTGTTTAAGCATCTTTCAGCCTATTGTTACAGCTCGTATTACCTAGTTTTCATTGAAAAATAAACCATGGCTACAACCGCTGGACACCACTTGCTCGGCACCAAACTGCAGACAGAAAACGTTAGCTGCTGATGAAGTATGAGACTGTGGAAATAACTATAAACTCAATCTCAATCTCATTGAACAAATCAGCAACATAACCAACCTAACAGCCCTAAACACGACCAGACATTTACTGATTTTCACCTCTTTTAATACATTTTCCACGTCAAGGTGACGACCATGTAGGTGTTGCTGATCGTGGAAGACGAGAGATGTACGTCATTGAGAAGCTGATGTAAAACTAAACTGTACTTGATTTGTCTTTATGAAACTGCAGCTTGAAAGGGAGGGACTTCACCTGATGGAAATGTTCATTGAGTCCTTCAGTTTGTCATAAAGTATATTAGATTTGGTGTGTGTCATCGTGGTAGCCATGATGTGATTGACGTTCAGGTCAGGTGCTCTTGTGTCACAATAAAAGTATTGAAGCAAAGAGTGAAGTACTGAACTTCTGTCCTGACTCCACAGATTAGTTTTCAGTATTCAGTACTGCGCTCTCTTTGTATCCGGACGATATATTAGTTGACATTTCTAAAGTATCAAACTGCCACTTCCTGTCACGGGCTTGAAGCTAGTTTTTACAGTGGGTTTTGCAATAAACTTTGAACTAACCCTCTATACCACAGTCCATTTCCTGTGCTATTTATACAAGCCCAGAGGCGCCGTAATTCCTTTGCTTTGTCAGCAGCAAAGTGTGCAGTATATCACAAGTCATTTATGACTGGGTGTGATCTTCCCAGCGTTCAATCAGAGCACTAAAAAACATAAACAAATAAGGATTAGATTTTTTTGTGACTGCTCCCACTTGTCTGGCGTTTTAGAAGTCGTGTATGGATAAGTAATATCTTCACCTCCACCTCAACATTCTGGTGGTTTTATGAGTCGGGCCGGTGTCTCTGTTGGTTACTGTTCAGGGGAAGGTCATAAACGGGCGATTTATGTCTGAAGTGCAGCCAGGAATGCTGATGCTACTGTCAGAGAGCAGAGATACTGTCTGCTTTGACTCCCGTTTAATGGAAACTGTAAAGTCCACGACTGCATGTCCTAACTCGTGCACTGTACAGTATGTGCTCACACGGAGCAGGAGTTAGCATAACTAGCAGGCGGGAGATATATGGAGCAGTATAATGAGATAGATGGAGTGAAACTTTGCTCCGTGTGACACTAAAAGCTGGTTTCACACTTTCAGCAACTTACATCACATTTCAAGTCTAATTTGAGGTCCAAGTGCAGCAACTGTGCCGCCGGTGCTAAAGTTAATAACGAAACGAGAACACTTCATTTGCTCTCCATCTTCCACTGGAGTCTGCACTTCTAGAAAATATTAGAGGTTTGGAGCAGGGTACACAGACTCACTATGAACTAGCTGCTTGTTAGCATCCATATTATTAGCATATTGGCTCTTTATTAGTTACTATAAAGCACTGCGAGACTATTCATTAACCCACACAGGTTCTGCTTAATCATGAGCAATGCCATGAGGACATTTAGGTCATGCAAAATAAGGTGTTAATAAGTCCTTTACATTGACTAATAAAGGCCAGTATGCTACTAATATGTATGTAGTTAATAGTTAATGTGTGTTCCCTAATGCTACCATGTAAACACATGACTTGCAACACTATCCGACAGCGTTGTTCCTGAACACAACACCAGCTAACATGACGCCGGATCGATCAGTGCACCACCTACCTCCTCCACAGCAGCTATCTGGACTTTAAAGCCACCATTGTTAAAATATGGGCATTTTAATTGCTATCGACAGGGTCCATTAGCATAGCTTCTTGGGTGGCCGTGGCCGTGTTTCTCTAAATCATTAAGCTAATTATACAAGCTAATTTATCAGTATGCTTGGAATGGGCCGCGTGAGCAGGCGCTGCTCTTTGTTGGCTTGCATAATGAAAGGAGTCCATTTTTAGACTGGGGGGAGATGAAGGGGGGGGGGTGAAGGGGGGGAGGGAGGAAGAAACTTTGATCTCGAAAGTAAACATATGATTTTTGCATATCAAGTGGGGGGAAAGAGGGAATGTGAAGTAGGATTATAGATGCAAAAAGTCAAGCTAGATTCCCATTTTGTGGCGCTTTGAAGATGTTGCATGGGGACGGCAGATAGGAGAGGTAGTGTCTGCCACGGTGTCCGACAGCCAATTATCACTGTCATTGTCATGCACGACAAACAGGCTGCCAATCATTTGTGCCGCCGCGACGTTTGAGGAGAGTCAAACAATTTCAAGCTGTTGGTTGTTGGGACTGGCTCGGTCTTTGGAAAATGTGTAAGATAAACACGGGAGCCGCTTAATATTGATGTGTGTGTTTGTCAAAGCCTGCCTGTGTGTTGTCAAGAGCGAGGAGGACCTCTGTGCTCCTCGGACATCATTTGAGGTCCCTTGCCACCCTATTATTTTCCAGTCATCAATCTGAAGCCAGCGGTTGACAAAATCAATTAGGGCTCCATGTATGTGTGCCGTATGGTTATCGCTGGGCGGCGTGTGTGTGCATCTGCCTGCATGTGTGTGTGTACGTCAGGCGCATATTCATGGTTTCTTGCACACAACTAAGGGCGTACGAGAGCGAGTCACTGTCAGAAATTATTACTTACAAGCAGCCACAACCAAACATCCTGCTACCCTGTCTTCAGTATGTGGTGGAGACACTGTCAGCGTTCAGGCAGCGCTCTATTTTTAGCGTCTCTCATTATGCACAACTGAAAATCACCTCCTCAAAGTACATGGAGCATGTTTACAGAACCTAATGGGACTGTGCTGATAAAGCAGCAATGCATCGTGTGCGCTGCCTTATGCTCGCTCGCTCCACATATCTAAATATTTGATTATGTACGCAAACTGAGCATTGATCAACGCTACAGTGATCCAAGTGTTTCATTGTGAATGGACGACGAAAGCATGACACATCCTGATCTTTCTATCTCTTTTTCCTTCCAGGGAGATTCTGAGGAGTTCACTTCTTTCATCACTCTGGGTCCGAGGCAGCAATCGCAATAGATTTATTCCAAACGGGTAAGATCCACCTCCCTCTGAAATTGTGTTATTTAATAAAACACTCCATCTATGACAATCACTGCCCAAAATCCTGTTTTCAATGTTCAAATGTCAACAATTTAATTAAGTCAAACCCACAGAAATTAAATCACAGGTCAAACGAGTAAATGCTGTTAGTATAGATGAATGGAAGGAAACAGTCCACGTCCTCACGTGATCTATTGTTCAGTCATGGTAAACTGGTTTCTTCACCGCCTGACTTTTATTATCTGATATGAAATAATACTCCAGCTCGGCAAACAAGTTAAGTTTGATTTCCTATTTTTGAACCGGGCTTGATGCTCGACAGAAATGTAGAGCAGAAAATGCCCCTTTCACTCCTCCAGAAGAACACAGTGGATCGTCCTGTTGTAATCACATTTTCCTCGGGGACATCTACGGATCAGTGGCATCGAGTGCAGTGTAGCTGCTGTGCTGGACTGACTCTTAATGTCTTGAAATGTATATGTAGTATTGCTCAGTGTAGCATATCGACGCACATAAAGCATGCTAATGGTGCCCTCTGGAGTACAGCGATCTCCACTGCCGCTGCTGCTGCCACTCTGCTGCCGCTGCCACTCCGCTGATCTGTTTTCACATTAAGACTATGTAGACGATGACGCACCCATTCACACTTCTCACAGCGCTTTGACGCACGACTGACAGGTGCTTTTAGCACATTTTGGAAGCGTTAATACACACAGACACACAGGGGCCGCCGCAAGAGGCTTCCTGAGACAGATACTCACAGCGAGTGATCCAAATGTGAACGCTCCAGAACGATCTATGAAGATGATGTAGTCACGAGAATTTAATGATGTAATTTGCCTTATTCTATATCACATTTAAGGTGGTATTACACACGAATGCTCAACTATAAACACGGCGATAAATCAAACTAATTCAAATTAGATGAGTTACCTCCAGGATTAACTTGTCGTTATCATCATCATCATCATAATGCCCCTTGTTAAGATAATTAAAAGCGCAGGTCGTGTCCTGTGGAAGCAGCGTGAGCCGCCCTCTGTCACAGTGCTGTTTTTCAGATCAATGACGAGCGCCGTGGTTTCCCCCAAAGGACTGGCGGGTGCAGCTGTAATTGGAGCGCTTGTGTTGCTGCGAGTTACCGTTCCCTGGGCAGAGGGCAGCGCGCACACGAACAGAACATTCCCCTACACGTCCATAGGATTTCCAATGAACTTATCAAATGCACCTGCGAGGAGAAGTTTTTACCCGCGTGCTATTTTGAGCTCAAATTATGGCAGGGCTGTTCTAACCCAGCGTCTAGTTACTGGGACGCAGCGCTGGGGTTTGTTTCCTCTTCCTGCCAGCAGCCTCGAGTAGATTCCCAAGTGTGTTAAACGGGTGTGTGTAAACGCTTTGGGGCAATGATGCTTCTCACTCAGAGAGCGTTTCACACATATGATGCCCTCTGTCCCTCTCGGCAATTACTGTGAAAATTTGCGAGGATTTGTCGGAGGCTCAGGTGGCAAATTGATTCCGATTGAAGATGACAGCGACAAATGTAGCTTCAGTGGGAAGGCAAGACAAAAACAGTTAAGCACAGACAAGTGAGTTAGACTAACTTTGTGCCTGAAGTATTGTAAATGACAGCGGCAAAATTGTCGCCCATAGCGAAGCCCGTCGGAGGCCATTTGAATGCCCTGTTCAAGAGCCATTAAGGCATTAAATTTAAATTGAATCTGCTGTTTCTTCTCAGACGGAGGGCTTTAAAAACACTTGTTAAATCATGTTGTAGTGCAGGTGCCCTACACCTGTCAGGCCGTGTTATATAAAGCAGAACTCACAGCGGTGGCAGGTGACCTGGTTTAAAATAGAAGCAGCCAAAAGAACTTTCCAAAGTCCACTTCCTAAAAGTGCTTACGATACCTTTTGCCGTCGGTGTGTGTGGCATGACCCAACTGACTACTGGTCCGTCGTGCTACCTGGAAGGGTCAGTGCAGCTGATATGATTGTGTTTTCATACGTCTTCAATTTGATATATTGTGTTATGCCGAGCAAAAAGTATGTGTGTGTGTGAGTGTGCGTGTATCTAAGCATGTGTTGTGGGCCAGCCCCGGCCGCAATGATTTATTATACCGCTTGAAGGGACTTGTACTTTCATGAGGTCACATGAGTAACATGGCAGTCAGGCGTAGCACGCTGTTCTCTTCGGCCCTGCTGGCGATGGGGAGGCATGCCAAACATCTAAAACAGATTCCAGTTTGCACACATTAAGGCACACATCTAAAGTGTATATTCATTGTGCACGTGCACACTCGCACACACACACACACACAATAAAATAAAATACTGTAATCCAAGCTTAATTCTGCTTTATCACCTGCACAGGAGGCAAACGTTATGCAAATGCACATTAGCTATTCCAAAGACGCGTCGGCTTTAGGCCCATCTTGAATGTGTCTTTCGAGAGGTTAATTCTATGCAAATACAGCCTCATGAGTTGAAAAAGGATAGCCTTCTAATAACACCGCTGTGTGCCACGGAGATGCACAGTGGAGTCTTTGAGATTGACTTCGGATGATTATTTCTAGCTGGGATTTCAAATGAAGAACCAATTATGACTGAACACGAGTAGTTTCATTTCCATCTTCATACTGATAGAGAATTTTAGGGCTGCACAATAAATCAAAATACTATCAAAATCACAATATGGCCACGTACAATCTCCACACTGTTTGACAGACAGCATTATAATGAGGCGCTGTCGTGCTGCAGATGTGCTGGCCTACAAATCCTGTTTTCCAGATGTAAACAGAAAACATGTTTGTTTGGTAAAGACCCCCGAAATATGTCACATCATCAGGATTTTGTTATTTTTTTTCACAATCTGTCAAAATAGTCGCAGTGTTATTTTTATTTTTTCACCATATTATGCAGCTAATTCACAAAGCTAAAGTAGGCAAACCCTGTCACCGACACAACTCAAGTCAAAATTGCCAAACGACAGTGAAATGAAACCAGAGTGTGGCTGAAGTGTGCTCAGTTTTCCTGAGTTGCAGCTTTGGTCTCCTTGTACTCACTCTCAAGTGGCTTTTGTCAAATTGTGTGAAATATCAAAAGAGTGGGTTAAAAAAAGAAGGCAAGCCAGTCGCTTGACAGACAAAAGAGGAAAAAAAGACAGAATGAACACATCAAATCTGACATATTTGTTTGTGCTTTCTCCCATAAGTATCCCTTTTTGCCAGCAGAAAAATAAATAAGGGCATTGTTGAAAATAGTCCCGGAAAAACACGCCAATATTAGAAATACATTTCATCCACTGATTTCTTTTGCTTTCAGATGACGGACTAAGCCTCTCAGGCGAGCAGCGTGTTGATGCTTGTTGATTTTGGGGGCTGCTATTGACAGAACAATAGAAACTCATTTGGCTATGTATTAGTCTTTGCAGCTTATATTCTTATAGTTTTGTGTCAGATTTACTGCTCAGCTGTTTGAGATGAAAACCTTATCCCTCTGACTTTTCTCTCTTCTCCTAGGTGGGGGCAAAGGGGGCATTAATTTCAGTGGTGTGTCGGCGAGGTAATAGACGGCATCGGGCAGCATGGTGGCACCTGCATGAACCCACGAGAGCAGCCTCGTTTCTTGGTGAGTTGTTCCTTCAGCTTCGACTGACCTCACAGTCCACAGGGCGGCTGTTTTCCTCCAGACAAGGTTTTCCCACATTAGACGACAATACATCTGTGGCAGCTCATTCAGTAATGACTTTATCTCATTAATTCTGCAAAGAAAGAGCTTAATTGCAAAATAAGAGGCAGCATATTTCTCCCCACTTTAAGCTTTTAATATGAGAAAAGCAGCTTTCAGAATAAACTGGAACAGCATTTTTCACCAGAAGAAGAAACCACCGAACATTATGGGAGAGCCTGTTTTCTCTTTGTTTTTCCTCACAATGGAGATGCAGCTTTTTGAATTTGAGAATGACACAATACAGACTGGTTTTAGTTTTGTGGATGGCACAAGCATATTTAATTTAATACTAAATAGTGAGAATTAATATTAAAAATGATCCTGTCAGACCTGAAAATCCTTCTCGACTACATATCAGATTCGACAAACTATTCACTTAATACATTTATATTAATTTTTCAACAATTACCAGTTACTCACAATTGACATTTACTCACCTGCTGATCTACTCGACTTTAAGCCCACATTACGCTAAGTATATGGGCCAATACTGTCCCAACCTAGAAAAGTCGTATTGAGGGCGAACAAGGAAGCAGGATTTTGTTCGTACACTGAACATACTCTGCTGTATGAGCCACCTGCAAAACCCGAAAGTCATCCGTGAGTTCTTTGAACTTGTATAACGTACATCAGCTACATCATGTACGTTACATATCTTCCAGTTAGCTTACTTATTTTAACCCAAACCGTGATCTTTTGCCAAAACCTGACCAAACTGTGACCGTTTCATCTTGTTAACCAAATTACTTTAAATGTCCGGTCCTGTCTGGTTCTTTCAGCGGTCATACGTTGTAGTTTTCGTGTTGCTGTGGGAACAGTCACGTAAGTCAGATTGGAAGTCTTATGCCATCAACCTATTTAGTCGTTTAGGTCATGAGGACATGTTGGATGGAAGTAACTCACAACTTACCTGATCAACTCCTCCTGTAAGTTTTAATATGGGTGAAAACTTGTTGCGTGCAAAACATAGAATTCCAGTTATTGGACACTAAATATGAACACGTCACTATTTAAAACATAAGAAACAAGAAAGCACAAGTCAACGCTCATGAGCGTAGGAGTATTCAGGGGAGGCCCGACAGAAAAGCCCCGTGGAGTACCACATTTAATTAACCCTGTCCTTAATAATCATCTTTTTTTAAATGACACCCACTCAACTTTTATCACCTTTAAAACATTCTGCAAAAAAGGAATGAAAGATTGAATCCTTCACCTTTCATCTCTTAGGAGACTTTGAGCACATATTAAAAACTCAAAGTTATATTAATCAAGGTTTCAGTGCTTTATAATTACCTTCCATCGTCTGCTCCTATCAGAGCAGCTTCACCAGAGTGCCATCATTAGCAAGAATGTTCTGCATCAAAACAACTTCCTCTTTTCTTCTCGTCTCCATCAACACTCTTCCTCTTTGAAAAAAAAAGATTTTTTAGATGACATCTGAAGGATTTAAATTTTATGTGAAGCCGCTTTGAGGAAGGAAAATGCATTTGTAATGAGACAACAACAACAAAGAAGAAGATGGGGGGGGGGTTAAAAAAGGAAACGGAAACCAGGACGAGGAAGGGGTAATCAAGAACACGCCAGATAAACAAGAGACGTGAACTCAGACTGAATTGGACGAAGTGCTGCAGTGCAGAGTCACGATGGGACAAACACAGTGTGGCCTGACGTCCATCTTTACAGACATCACATTATTCACCGGAGCTATCCTTCACTGAATAAAAACCCTGTCAGCATTATTGAAATCATACAAATGCCATCTCTGTAATTTACTTTCACTGTCAGATCAATACATTAGATAGTTGAAAATGTAGACGTGGGATTAGATTAAGGTTTCAGAAACATTACAACATCTATAGAGTATAAAAATAGGCCTGAGAGCTGCGGGCACATACATCATCCCGAGCAGACAGAATGTGGCCACGACGCAAACTCATAGGATCGTTTCCCAGATTTAACGAAGGTCTGAAATACTAAAACCTGCTCTCAGAAGTGAAAATCCGTGCCAAGGGGCTGTGCGATGATGTAGCCGAGGAAATACATTCAGCCGGGTATAAATATTGCACGGTGAGTACATGGAAGGCTTTTTGGCCAATGAATTATTACAAAGTCCGGCCAGCCTCGGAGTATATCTCTCTGAGCCTCGCCCCGCAGTAAGCTGTGGCTGGGGAATTGCGGTTGTAGGCACGCCACAAATAACGACCAACGATACCGGGAATCCATCACACTCATCCCACATGTTGGGTGCTTACACTTGAGTGCGCTCAACAACAGCCGGTTAGCAAAAAAACACACACACACACACACACACACGTGGCACAGGATTGTCAGGGCGAGAAAGCCTTACAACCGTGTGTACAGCAGCATGTACAGTTTAGAAACGACTGCAGCACATTATAGATTCTGATCCTCACATTTCCCTCCATGGATACCGTGTAGAAGTGCTGTCCAGAGGGAGGACCGAGAAGGGAAATGTTTACCCGAATATTCACCTCCAGGATGCTTTGATAGATGGTTCATCCCCCGACAGAGTAAACCGTGCCAACTCCTCGCGTTCACTCTGAGAAGAGCAAATCTGGATGAATGATGATGAGCCTGTTCGCTCAACGTCAGGAGAACAAGGTTGTGAAATTAGTCTATCTTCTGCTCTTTTTTTTTTCCTCCCCCCCTGCTAAATCACTTTTCATTTGCGCGAGATAATCATGTAAGTCAGCCAAGCATGAAGCAAAAAGGGTTATACATCTGATTGTGGCAATACAACGAGAATATAAAGGAGATCAAAATAAGCATCTAAATGGGAAAAGGACTTTCGCTCGGCGCGCCGCATTGTCGAACCAAAGAAATGTCGGGCAGGTTGTGTCTTTTGGTGATTAGCAAAAAAAGGAGAAAAAAAAAAGCATAATCCCCAGAGTGCTGACATATTTCTTTTGAAAACCGCCTGTCTGAAAAAGACAGATACGCTCTGGAAAATGGATCAAATCTGTTTTATGTCAGATAGCAGCAAGGGTGTTCCCAGGGTGAATCTTTACTAAGCCACAAACAGGCAGGATTAGAGTTTGAAGTAGTGGCCATAGGACAATATTAACTGATGAGTGACAACGTGTGATAACCTCCAAATTACTGACTTAAACACACACTACTACTCCGTGTGTGTGTGTGAGTCAGCAGGGCTGTTCAGAGGTACAGCCTTCCCTAATTTGTCCTAATAAAAGTGCTAATTCTTTAACACTACTCTGCTATTGTGATTATGAGGAAACAAGCGTGGAAAATTAATTTTATTTCCTCGGCAAAGGAGGAATAATTTTTGCGGCCGAGCCGAGCCGCCGTGTGTGTTTAATGAAATGCGCGGATTTATCTCAAGGCAGTATGGATGAGGTATTTAAGTCTGGTGCATATTTCATGACCGCTAACTGCACACCGGCTGCTCGTTAGTCATGTGACAGGTAGGAGTTCTGCGACGGGGCCTTTGAAATGCACTAAAACATCTCCAGCACAAGGCAATGAGAGAATATACATACTGCAGCACATGATCATTTAAATTAATATCCCTCATTCCATATCACAGTGCAAACATGTGCGGTTAATGTCCACGGTGCAAAAAGCAAGTGTTACGATCCATTCAATTAAAAGCTCGGCATAATTAATCCGATCACAATCCCCAAAAGGAATGAGAGGGAAACGTTAACACACATCCTTTTTAGTGTTAAACTTTCAGGGAAACGCTCCTTAATCGATGAATATCCTGGCTTCAAGCTGATCATAAAGTGTTTAAATGTGTTGTTTTCAGTCAGATGGTGGTGTTTATCCGGTGTGATTCAACCACAAGATGGTGCTGTGCATCACCGTTTCAGAGTCCACTGCTGAGAGGAGTCCATCTGATTCACCTCCCGTCATTAGAGCGCTCGGCTTCCATTCATTCTGATCTGCTGTAGGCTCGTTGATTGACGACAGCAGTCTTTATCAATGACTTTACTTCCTTTCTTTTCTTTCTTTTTCAAAAACCCATGCAGGTTGAATTGATTGAGCTCACGTGACGTCATCTTAGAACGAGTAGAAATCTCTTTAGTTATGAAAATTACATTTTCTTAATTGTTTATTTGAATAATATTGTGGATTTTAATTATTTAGATTATTTGGATTTAAAAAAAACATGGTAATCCTTATTTTAGCTGTGCCGGTGTCCTTCAGAGAGAGATCCTGGCCTCATCACAATAAACTAAGAAAGGAGGAATGCAAACCAAACACTGTGATGAAATGTGCGTTTTACAGAATAGCCTTCTGTGTGAGAAGCTTTAGATAAACACACACACACACACAGCTGGCATCATTACAATAACCCACACCCATCGGAGAGGAAATACATGCATGCATTCACCGCATGCAAACGGAGTCATGCCGATAAAACAGAATGTATTGAAATTACAGTAAGATCCAGTAGATGGCAGTCTGTCAATGCAGAATGTGTGCAGCCACTTCCTCCTCACACCCACAGCTCCTCTCGTAGGTGTGCCTGTCGTCATCAGGAGAGGTCCCTGCCTCCTGCTCTGCAACGTCTACGCTGCATACCCAATATGACGGGCGAGCACAAAGTGACAGCGCAAATGAACTTTTATTGCTGCTGTAATGAAGTAGACAAGCTAGTCGGACATGGAATGGAAAGAAAAAAGAGAAGAAAAGAAAAGAGCGCGTGGATTAATGACTGCATGATAAAGTCACACACACCTCTGCAGTGTTTTTCCCCTTCTCCAGCCTCTCCTCTTACATCTCTCCCTCTCCATCTCTTACACTTGTACGAAGCTGAATGTCGTCACCACCCTACACACACACACACACACACACGCACACACACACCTCCTCGCCATCTGTCTGTGCAGCGGCCCGTGTCTCTGGCACTGGGAGCAGTTGGGAGCAAGAGAGTGAAAGAGAAAAGTGTCTCTCGGCTCTGTAGTCCCGAATCCCACTTCCTCTCCTCGTCCCCCCGCTGTGCCGTTGTCTATCAAACGGTCTCACGACATCACGCTGCCCGCCGATGGGCCCTCCCCTACGATCCTAACGCTTACGCTCGATGCCATTTGGAGAACAATCAAATCGCTGGAACCTCATGAGCAGAAGAGATGGAGGATATGTGCCGGGTGTTTTTCGGCGGTTTCACTCGGCAGTTACGGGAGCTCATTTCAGCTCAGTTCATTAACTACAGGGTACACATTTCCCCGCAAATGTTAAAGCCCACAACTCCACGAGAGGAAAAATAAACATGCTTGATTAGCTTATGTATTAGGCGTTTCAAATTAATGCCGCAGATGGCGGAACTACACTCACCGCTTCACGGGAGGCAAGCGCATAAAGTAAAAGAAAGAAAAACCCTGTGAGGAGAAACCGAATGTTGCTTTATGGGTAATGTTTACCCTCCTGAAGTTGTGAGAAGCTGTGAGACTTTTTGTGCTCGCTTCCTGATTATGTTCACCAGCATGAGTGCACCGAACATGCAACATAAAACACACATGAACCCGGGAAATCCCAACATCTGCACACAACAGCGTGACAAAAAGAAAGTCCGCAGTAACAGCCGAGAGGTGTTTCTCTGTTTCCCACTGTACAAGACTCCCTTCTCTTTTCAGTTAATTTTCATAACCATGTGGCTTTACAAAGAGCTTTGTGGGCAGCTTAAGTAATTTCAACAAAAATGCATTCCCTCTCTCTCTCTCTCTCTCTCTCAGTCTGACTCCATTTAGACAGCAAGCAGAAGTGCCTTCATACCGGCGCTATATTCAACCGGAGTGATAAGAAATGGCAGCTATCAGCAGGCGGTTTTGGAAGCCGCATATAACTGTTATTGTGTGTGTGCGTATATGAAATTGATTTATGTGGCCCATCACTTAGCAGGCGCAATATGTGGATGAATATGGGCTAATGTAATATTATGGAATGAGTGAGAGGGTTAAGGAAAGGGCCAGGTAGTGCCTCAAGGTAAAAAAAATAAATTCAAAGAGGCATAATAAGACACATCAGTACTCCATGAGAGACTCTATATTTCAATATCTAAAGCAACGTGAGACTGTCTCTGAATACAACATTGTTTCATACAATCTGATTATCTTACATGGATGTTTTTAACTACATTTAAGGGATATGTCTATTTAAAAAATAATAATAATGTTTTAAATATATCACAAGAATAAGGGACTGTATCTTGCTTAACTTGGCCAATATTCTACTTTTTACTCGCTACATTTATTTAATAACTCCAGTTACTATTCACTTCATAGATCATAGTTAAATAACACAACATGACTAACACATAAATCGATCATGTGATGTTCGGGATCAAAACACAGTCTGCCTCTCAGAGGACATTAAAGTTTAAACTTCATTGATCCAGCGGAGAGATTTACAAGCTACCCAGCAGATACACGACATCAAGACATTAAAGCAATCAATCATCAATCATTTTAATCCAGTAACATCACATTATTCTGCATAATGAGGACTTTTACTTTGGGCATTTTACCTTTATTTTGATGCCAATTCATTTGTACTTCTACTACTAAGACTTTAATGCATGACTTTTTCTTGCACCAGATTTTTTTTCTAAACGATGGCACTGCAATTTACTGAAGTACAAGATCTGAGTGATTCTTCCACCTCTGATATTTTCTTTGGATCCTAAAACCAACACCCTCCTCTCAACGTGTCCAAATAACGCAAACACTGATTCAACTACAAAATACAAATCAGACTGTTTATCTCAATTTAAATCGTCATTTTATAACAAATCCATGTTTTTTTTTTCATGGTGCTCATTCTACTTTCAAAATTGAATTATCCGTTGTCACATTTGTGGGAGAGAAAAACATTAAATGGTGATGATTTGAGCCACTATATTTTAAAATTCAAAAAAAGGTTGAATGAGTGAAATGGGAAAAATATTTTTTTTCATGCTGAACATGAATTATGTTGTGGCAAAAACTGTGGGGAGAAAATAAAATATGTATAATCAGTTGTGTACCTCCGTTAAGATCCTGAGTTTCTCAAAAGCAATACGTTAATAGATTATGATAGAGGCAGAGACAGGATCGTTGTGGAAGAAGTGCAACTATTTGATCCATTTTCTTTTCTTTTCTTTTGAAATGAACTCTGTAAGGGAAGGTTGAAACAGAATAAAAGTATAGCTGAAAAAAAGACCCCCCACCCAGCTCTCCCTCAAAATTCAAAGCATCCAGCAGAAAGACCTGAGACCTTTCTAAAGGGTTTTATTTGCAGTCTTGTAAACAAATCACAGATCTGAAAAGCTACTTTTTCTGTTATGAATATCGGCCTCTCCTCCCCATTAAATGCTATAGGGAGAGTCGGGCCTGGCGGCAGCAAACAGCCTCATGTTTACCCCTTGGCGCAGAGCTGGTGCCATGTCCAGACTTGTAAATCAGGCCCATTGAGGTAGCATAATGCTGATGATTATGACAGCCAGTCGCATGGGAGTGATAGAGGGACGTTGAGTTATGGGCACGGGGAGGATGCCCAGAACTGAAGAGTCTCGCAAATGGAGAAGCACTTCCACCAAAACACCAAGTCCCCAGATGGGGACTAATGCTGCAGTTGGCGGCTGTGCCACCCAAATGAGCGCACATTAGCTGCTCAAAAACCCACAGAATAGTGAAGTATGTTTGTTTTTTTTTTTATTTCACAGCTCTGCCGCTTCACTCTATTACTGCTAGATGATATTTTAAAAAAAAAACCCACCCAGACCGAATAAAAAGAGCAAGACACAGCCAAAGTATTTTTAAAGTGCTTTGTGTTGCACTGGCATGCGATGTATCACTTAACTGGATGGCTTCAGGATGGAAAATGCATTTCCATCCCCTGTGTTGCTATAGGATGTACTGTTTGCATTCTGTTTGATTCATTCTGCTCCCCTTTGCGGATGAACGATCATTCATTCGCATTGATCGTCAGCCATGATAATATAATCAGGCGTAAAGCCTGACAAGGCTGGCCGGTCCGATAGATCAGCGCTGCTGACAGCAGAGCTATGCACAGGTCATAAACCCTCACCTTCCCTGTTTGACCCCGCATCAATTTGGCTCTTTCCAATATGAATGCAAATAACAATGCGATTTTGGGTGACATGTTTATGGTTATCTCTGTATCTCCGCTCGCTCCGCCTGCTGCGCCTAAATGTGCTGATGTTACCCAGCTAATGGGATCGAAAAAGGTAACCTATTGCTCACCGGTGGTCAGCTCGCCTCCGACGCCGCCGACCCGAAACGCAAACAGAAGCGTCGGCGCGCTCACAAACACGCGTGCACACCTACATGTCCTCCACCCCAGTCACTTGTGTATGCATTGAGCTGATAAGTACTGCGGTTCATTTTCCCCATGGCAAAGCACAGTAAAAAACTGGGGAGTAATAATTGCTTTGGGGGGGGAGGGGGCGAGACGAGGATGGCTAAATATGCTTGATTGCCTCCTAAGCTTCGCCGCTGTGTAATGAAATATGGCTGCTGCAGACAGGGGCTCCCGTGCGATAGCTTTCTTGTCACTTTCTCACTTGCTTTTTTTTTTTTTTTTTTACCCCTTCGCTCTTCTGTTCTGGCATTTCCGTCTTTGCTCACCCGTTGCCTTTGTTACAGAATGGAGTCCATCAAAGCATTTGTTGCCATTGAACACTTATCTTAGCTATAATGTAATAATTACAGGGGCCAAATCCAGCCTAATTGAGTATTCCTCACCACATCAAAACGGCAGGCGCCCTAATATTCCTCTGTTCTACAATTTAATTTGTGGATTCATTAGCATGAACAGGGTGTATAGAGGGAAACCAGATAACAAGGAACTTGGCGAAAACACACTGTTGATGAAGTCAGCGTGAAGGGGCTAGTAACCAGGCACATCCTCACCTGGGTAATTATGCTGCTCCGTCATTTACATCTCACGACCCTAAAACTAGAAATTATTCTGTTTCCACTAATGTCCATGAACACCTTTTAATGCAGCTTCCATTTCTGCTTTCACATAGAGAACAATTTTAAAAAGTCAGCGCATTGACACAGAAAATTGACTCTGAATTAACACAAATGAGAAGTTTTGGGCAGACACACTACTGTAATCGTGACATTCATAATCATCGTCGCTAATCATCTCATTTGACTGCCATAAAGCCCTACAATAACGTTTTATAAGATAATGAGTCAAATTAAAGCTCACTCAGTGTTGCTAAAAAAAAAAAAAAAAAGAGTGTTTATCCCCCCAAACTCATTTTTGTCGTAACCACCCAAAGCACATTTCTCCCTGTTGGTTAAATAAGTAGCTAATCATTTACAAGAATATTAGTCCACAGGCTTGTATGGGCACAGCAGCATCTGCTAATGCGTTTAGCAAGGAAATAGCCTGAGAAAATCTTCCCAGCGCATTAAATGTAAGACTTTTTTTTTCTTCCTCCCCCCTCTTTTGCTTCCAGAATAACTCACAAGCCTAATTTGTTGTGCTACTTAAAGGAAAATGTAATTACACTTGTTTTCATTATAATTCACAAAGCCAATCGATAACTGTGGTTAAGTCGTTCTCTACTGCACACGCAATTTTCTGTTGCTTCATCGGAAATTTGGTTGCAAAGCAAGTATTCAGTCTTAACTACATATTTTTTACATAATGGTGCATAATGAACAACACAACATCCGTCTGGTAAAGCAAATACTGTACAGCGAACTCTCTCAGGGGTGTATTTTTAGTTTGATGCGATCCTTGTTGTTTGTAATAAAAGCACAGAGTTGTGTGGTCTGTACTCCACGTCGACGGGCTGATTAAGCCATTCATTCCTCCCTGTCTTTCTCATTTATGCAGTTCTCTTTCCTGAGACGTCAACCACAGGATGAGGCCTACGGCAGGTAAGAGAGTGAAAGGAATAGCTGATGAGTGGAGGATAAAAATCATCTGACCTCTGCTTTGCATCATTTCACATTTGCTTAAACTCCACGCGGCACAGCAAGGGCGCCGGCTTTTTTTTTTCTCTCTTTATCTTTGCACATTTATCAGCTAAGGGCTTCAAGCTGATCATGTGTCCAATTATCCATCTTTGTTTAAGTTGCCAGGGAATATGTCAAGTGATATCAAATCAAGCGCTAAGCCGAATCTCGACTCCCATCTCAATCCCTCCCCGTCTCCTGACCCGCGATGGGGCAAGAGGGGGTGGAAACAGACTATATCTGGCAACCTAAACCTTTTTAAAGTGACTGAGAGAGTGAGGGAGACTGACTGGCACTGATGGGACCAGACTAGGACTGTGCGATGCTGTGCTGCACTGCGCCCGGGCCTCACAAGCCTGATTGATAGAGTGTGATGAGACTGTCACTGAGCAAGGAGAGCAGCGGGGAGATAGGCGAGATGGAGGGAGGGGAGAGGGCTGACCAGGGGAGAGAGATAGAGAGAAATAAATTTGAGAACATGTGAAGGATGAAGTGGGGGAATGAAGTGGCTGGAAGGGAATGTGTTTCGGACACATGAAGGATGGAGAGGTGTGGGGGTTGGTTCGGGGGTGGGGAGGGCACTGATGGAGAGGTGAGTCAGATACTGGAAAGCTGAAGGCTCCACTTATATGCAAGTTAAGTTTGGCAGAGACAGATTTGGCTGACATGATATCTTGAGGGAAACAGCATTAAACTGTTTAAATAAAGTGGGACGCTGTTCAAATGGAAACATTCCGGAGCAATTATGACAGATCATGGCTGCACTTCTTTACTTAAATGGATGGATGATCCAAATTAGAACAACATAAATATGTTCCTTTGGTTATCTGTCATGTTGAAAAGTTGGTCAAAGTTCACCAAATGACCAAAGTTATTCAGCTCCAACGTTTTGATTGACAGAACCACATATTTGGTATGCTGTACGTCGTCATAAATAGTTCCCTGGCTTGTTTGTCAGCCTATCAGCACCTGCTTTCGGACACAATATTAGATCTCGCGGACACACGGCGTCTTGGCAGTGAATGGACTCCAGGCTGAGCTAAAGCCCTGTTCTGGGAATTCCACAGTTAGTGATTTCAGACTCAATAAAGGCACCATGTTTTACTTTTATCCTTGCCTGAGGAGAAGAGGGCTGACTCACCATAACGCCAAAGTTATTATTAGTGCCTCACATGTGCGCAGGAAAAGCTATGTGTACGTCCATATGAGTGTGTGAAAGACAGACAGAGAGAGAGAGAGAGAGAGAGAGAGGGAGACAGGCTGAGCTCCAGCAGCAGTGCTAAGTGCATGCAGGAGCAGCATGAGGAGCTCTTATCTGCCGCCTGCCAAGCCCTGACCGGGGCCCTGACTCCTGCGCTCCCTCCCTCCTTCCGTCCCTCTCTAGCGGGGGCTTCCCAGTAGTCTGCTACAGGCAAGGCGGCCAGGTGAAATGAGCAATTCCCATTCAGGGACAGAAGCGCTGTGCAGACTCGCCCTGTGAAATGGCTGCTCACTTTGGCAGATCAATGCACTCTCCTTCCCTCGTGCACTGCCACTGAGTGATAGCCAGGAAGAAAAAGAAGGGGAAAAAATGAGCGTGGATGGAGAAAAAGGGGAGAGGCGTTTTTTTTTTTCCTGCTCGTGTGTTTGTTTGTGTGTTTGTGCGAGTGCGCAGAGGGGGTTGGGTGTTAGCAGGACATTTAATGATATTTGCCATGGCTGCTCCGAGTGAGTGCTGTTGGAGGAAACGCTTTGCATAAACTCAAAAGACATGCAATATTGCTGTTGCCTCTTTGGAACGGGAAAAAAAAAAAAAAAATGGCGCTTCCAGTCCCACCGGATATGAGAATCTTCAGCTGCTGAACTGGAAATTCTGCCAATATGAATGATATTAGTGACAGTCACATTAACATGCTTAGTTGTGCCAAAATGAATTCCATATCTCTGCAGTCATATTAACAGCATGGGAACAGGTCGGACGTATAGTTTCGAGGGTAAAACGGAGATGAAATGTGCATTATCTAAGCTAATTTTCTACCAGATAATCATACAGACTCAATAACCTGTGGATTTATGTTTCATACCGTGTGTGTACTTTGCATACCAGGCCTTTGTTCTTCTGATGACACAGAGTGAAATGAATCAGGATTGTGTAAAAGCTGTTGTACCCCTGATCCCTAGTGTTAATACTGGGGATTCATATTATAGTCCACGCCTTTAATTATTCTCTTAACCCTTTAAGGTACGCACCATGAAAAAAGCAAAGGAAAAATTATTTCTTTGCATTTTTTATTCAATTATGATAACAATAACAACAATCAATAGTTTTTTTTAAATTAGACCCTACAGTATTTTAGATACAGTCCTCTACCAAACGGTTGAGACGTCTGTTCATAATAAAAGAACAGTACAGTACAGAAATGGTGAAAAAATGATATTGATAAAATATTTTTCATCAAATATGTAATTGAATAATATTAAATTAATCATTTTAACAACACTAACCCTTTTGTTCATTGTAAATAGCTCATTTTACCAACATTAGCTCATTTTACCAACATTAGCTAGCTTCTTTACCATAAAATGACATCTCAACCGTTTGGTAGAGCATGTTTTGAAAAAATTATTTAACCCTTATAAGACTTATTTTTGTTGAACTAAGTTACATAATTCTGTTTAACAACTCCTCTGAAACGATAATATGTCAACAAAATAGTCTTAACTTTAAAAGTCCTGCCGATATGCGTCATCAAAGGATGAGTGAATTTTCGCTGTGTCACTTCCTGTTTGAAGGAACACTGAAAAGGCATGCTGCTCACAGACACAGCGCAATCTAGTGGATTTTTTTTAGAATTGCACAACCACAACAAAACGGTGGAGATGGCTCATTCAGGTTAAGTTAAGCTTGATGCATTTTTCAATGAAATATAGTGACTTAAAGTGTGGTCTACCAAATGGTTGAGTAGTACCTTAAAGGGTTTTAATAACTGGTAAATTCTAATGTTGCAGAGGTGCAAGCTGTAAAAACAAAAACACAATATTTGACGGTGGAATCGTCTCCAGAATCCACACACTCTGACCGCAGCGTACACTTGCAGAGGACCCAGAATGCCGTCTGGCTCCAGACGATTTCAGCAATGCATCCCGCTGATTAGTTATTGGTTACGTCATCGGTTCAAGCTAGCAGGAGCGCTCGGTGATTCATGTTGAAATCTATTATTTAAATCTCAAAGTCGCCCTTAAATCTACCATTTGCATGATTAACACTCTTGATATTTTGCTCGTCTACACAGAGACATCAGCTTGCTGTAGTGCAAAGTGTTTGACTCTACTCTTCACTGCAGGCGATCTGTGTTGTAAATCCGTTTTTAAGCGTAATACAGTGTACATTATGCTCAAGACTCTCACCAGGGTGACTTGATTACTTTATCTGCCCGTACTATTGACCGTGTTTTAAAAACCTTGGAGAAAAAAAAAAAAGCCATATCTAAGTATGAAGTGTCTCTTCATAATGTGAAAAGGCTGAAAAATCAGATCAAGAGAATATGAGTAACTGTTACTGCACGAGCATCTCAAATGTGAAAACCATTAAACTCTCAGCAGTCTCTTTGTGGCAGGTCTAAATAAAAATGACTTCTTTTTTACAAAGACTGCAAACTTCTTCGATTCTGCTTCTTTGTGAGTCGTGTCTATTTAACAATCGCTGCGCAGCGATCGTTCCCTCTCGCTGGAATTACTCTCCAATGACTCTCATTTTCAATGCTGAGGCCTCAACAAAGGTTCTGAACACAGACCAATAAACTTCCTTCAACACACAGAAAATAATCTCTATTATTATATTATTATAATGCATCATTATAGTTATCGAACTGAGCATCTTGACAGCAAATGTTCAACGACTTTAAACTGGTTTTCCTTTCTGATTGGTTGAAAGTGATCGAGTCTGTCGCTCTGTGTTTAAAGGGGAGCCATCCGGAGCTCTACTGGGTCCTTCACGATTACAACACAGTTCATCTTTCATTTTTATTGAATCAGATGTTGATGTTTTCACTTCTTAATTAATCTTCTACATCAGGAATCATCTTGAGCTAAACTCGATGTTTAGTCAGTTCTGAGGTTCGTTCATACGAGTCTATATTCTCTACAAACTTTTTTTAATTGTTTACTAAAATCTAATTTGCTCAGGCATTATTTTGTAGCCTATAGTTTCTAATATAGTTACTGTAAGCAAAGCAAACAGCTGTGCACCTCGGTGGAGGGGCGGATTAAATCTTTACAAGAAAATGAAATCATTTCATTCCCTCGTGTGAATCATGAAGGAGTAAAAGTCTCCAAGCAATCCAGACCACTTCAAATTCATTAAAGTGTGCGTGGCAAATCTATGCCGACTTAAAATGACATACTGAGCAGAGTGGGAAAAAAAGCAATGCCCTAATAAATGACCAATGAATTAGGAATCCATTCTGAACGAGAGAGTAAAGAAGCACTTGACCTGAAGCGAAATTTTATTCTGTGTATAATACGAGCCTTTTACTGCCGTGTCAAAATTGCTGCTTAATCATTTGGTAGAACACATACTCCAATGTGGAAATTAATTTTTACACTTTTACTATTCAATTTTACAAGCTCATGAAACATTTCCCAGTGAATTCAAAGGGAAAGCCGGCTGAACTGAAGACGGGCCGTTAATGAACAGCTCATCCACTGCTTCTGACAGGAAATTTAGATGCTAACCTTAAACTGAAGGATCTATATTTCAGTGACAAATGCTGCACACAAATTGATTTAGCCTTATTGCTTCTGTCACAGAGCTCCGTTATTAGAAAACTAAGTCAAATCCTTATAAACTATTTATTTCGGTCATTCCCGTTGTTCTAAAAAAAAATCTGTCATCTCCGAATGCTTCTCCTCTGCAGTCTCAAGTCTCTCAACGTCAGTGGAGCCCGAGTTCAAAATACAGTCAGACCTATGCAGACACGACAGCAATAAAGTGCACTTGATTACATGGTTGAAAGTTAGAACGAGGAGACAGAAGAGCACAAGACGAGAGAACAGAAAAGAACACAACCTCTCAGCTTCGATCGCGCCCAACGTCTCCAAGTTGGAGAGTCCCGTCTGCGTGCGTTCTCGGCGGAGGCAGGTGCAGGAAGGTTGAATCTTGGTCATCAGCTGTCAGGGCGGTAATGAACAGTGTTTACAAGTAATACCATGCGCTGCCACATTTCAGGGTGTGAAAATGTCAAAGTGTCCATTTTCCCCCCGGGCGAGTCAGAAGCAACACTGTCAGGGCTCGGGCTGTAAACAATGGGAGAAAGAGAGGCAAGACGGCAACAAGGGGCTTTCTCCCTCTCACCCATTACAGTCAGAATGTCAAGCCGAGCAAAATAGAGACGCTCGCTAATGGTAGAAAAAGTGTATTCCAAGTGGATTCCATTTGGCTGACACATAATGATAGCAGTTAAACAAAACGGAGGGAAGGAAAGCAGGGGAGGCTGATAGAGACAGACAGACAGACAGACAGACAGACAGACAGGCCGAGAGAGACACCTGCTGTTGCATCACCTGCTGTAATAATAGTGTTGACATTCAAATGAAAAGCTCTGACAATAGGAGCCGGCTGAGGCAGCACCCGGTATGCAAATAAAGAGAACACATCAGGAAATATTAGCTAGCGTCAGGACTTTTCATAGCAGACATTGAAAACCACTTGACCCTCTGGCATCCCACAAGTGCTTATGTATTGTGTGTGTGTGTGTGTGTGTGTGTGTGTGTGTGTGTGTGTGTGTGCAGGCACGTACGGTTGACACTTTAAATGAGCTGATTTACCACTATTCATTCCATACTAACTGTGCATCTGAAGCTATGAATAGAACGACGCCGGCGTCGTATGTTTCTCTGCGCTGAATATAAATGCAGTGTACGGAAGTTAATTATTTCTCTGCCTTCCAGTGCAATTAGTCAAACCTGCGCAGAAGTGTATAGGGTTTGTTTATCTTGATTGGCATTCCAATTCCGCTCACACCTCCACTCCTTCATTCTCGCCGTCATGGTATCTTGAATAGCCAGGTTAAACATAATTCAAAAACGGAAAAGGATCATTAGTTGGCAAATTCATTCTTGACTCTCTCTTTCATGCACCCCACATGGCCCCAAAGGGCCTATCAATCAAAATCAGATTCAGCTGATATCACATTCGCCGTTGCACATATTTTATTCCCTTTTAAGTGCTCAGCAGTCTTTTGTATCAATGTGGACCTGTGGTGTTTGGAGTCGAAACTTTTCATGTTTGAACTCAGTGGGGTTTGAAGGACTGCAGACATCAGCAGATCCTCGCTGATGCACAGGTCAATACCTATTATAGTAAAAGCAATAGTCAATGTGGCGCTCTCACATTACCAGCTCTGTTTGTGGTTGCTTTCAAAAGCTCTCTGCAGCGCTGTGACGGTTTAACAACACCGTGATTGTTTGTCCTGTCAGATTCTTTTTCTGTATTATGTGAGGGCAGAATAAAAAAGATGGGATATCGAAAGATGAGCTTCAAGTCTCCACTCTTCATAGAATCAACTCTGTTATGGCCAGCTGCTCCAAAGTCTAGATTGATTGGGTGATTGCCATCTATTCTCTTTGAAAAGGCCTGTGCGTTCACCGAGCGCTCGCCTGCCAAGTCATGACCACTTTTTCCAAATCACTTCCAGAACCTCACCTTTATCAACTTGCCCGTACATCATCATATTTAACTAATTGTTCTTGGCTCCTTTCTTAAAGCAGTGCTCTCAATCCACCAACATGATCATCAGCAGACAGATTCAGTACAGTCAGACTACAGTCCTCTGCCTCTGTGAACTTAAATTTCCATTAAATGACTTCTCTGTTGTTGTCGTAACAATTCTCTGTTTTCCAAGTCATGGTGTTCACATCTGCCATTAATGTTTAAACTTATTGAAGCTCTGTTAAACCCATTTGCTTCCATTTCTAATTGATAGTTAAGACGATCACAACTGACTTTTGCAAGAATATCGCACACCGTTATTATTCTGCTGTTTGACTGACAGCAAACCTGATCATTTTTATTTCACCTCAGCAGAAACCAAATATTTAATAAATGAGGACCTAAATTTGAGGTGATTATAAATTAATGAAAACATGATTATGAATATTATATTTCATTCTGCCAATAGATCACAATGCTCCTTTATTAATTAATTAATCCATTTAGCATCGCCATGTTTGTTCACATATGTATCACTGACATAAACAGCATGTGTCCCTAACAATCGTATTCATATCGGTAAATTCTCCAGCAGATGACACACTGAAAGACATTTTTTTCACGCCATGTTAAATCTACAGCCCAAAATTAATATTGGCTTTTATTAATCATTGTGATTTTTTTGTTTTTACTCGCCTGACTGTAACCATCTCTGTTGTGGGAATGATTAATTATAAAAAATGTGGTGCATTAGGCATAAAAATCCTCATTATCATTGAATCCCGGCTTAAGCAGAATTAGCCAACACACACAACAGAGTTCTGTCTGTTGATACAGTTAATACATTAAGATTGACATGAAAAGAAAAAGAGTTGAAATCATCGCCATTGTGCTTGTCACTTGTTAAATCTCAGTCTTACACGGAGGGGAATTATTAAAAAGAGCAGGACTGTAATATTTGAATATATCTGAATGTATTAAAGGAGAGGAGGAAGAAAGAAAAGCAATGCTCTGATTTATACAGGGGAGCAGAGGAGTGCAGACAAGCTTGAACGACTTTAAAGTTTTCTATGGGAAATGAGATTTGGAATATGACAGAGCTCCTAATATCCTTACGCACAGCTTCCCAGCATGTATGCTAATGCCCTGTCCTGACCGCTAATACACAACAGGAAAAGTGGGCTAAATAAAATGAAGGAGGGAAGCTGTGAAATATAATTCTGAATGCCTATAACGACTACAGTATCAGCCGTCTAGGATCTGCACTTCTTCATTCGGATGTTCTCATTTGTATCCACACCTGTGTCATTCACAGCCTTACGTCTTAACCTAATTTCATGGTCTGCGGGTTTGGATGGATGGCTCTGCTGCGACTTGTACACCGAGGGGAGGAGAGAGAGCGCCGCCAGTGTGTGTGTGTGTGTGTGTGTGTGCGCGCATCTGTGCACAATAACACACAACTGTGGAGGAGCAAATGAGAGAGCGAGAGAGAGAGAGAGAGAGAGAGGATGCGTTGCTACAATAGCACAGAGGATTGTAGTCAGTGCCAGATATTAACCTTTTAACCTTGTACTTTTCTGTTAACAAAAATACATTAAGCTCCTCTGGATAGCTGACAGTGAATTGGGGTTTTACAGACTTCCACTGAGCATGACTGAATGATCAGAGGTGAACCCATTTTGCGGTAATGCGCTTCAATTACAGTGAAAAAAAACTGGAAAACACACAAGTTAAAGTGATGATACATGGCAGAATTTAGCATCTGCAAATGTTATTGCCAGTCGTGATCTGAGCGCTACACCGGCCACGCAGAGCTGGAAACGCTAGTGCAGGAAACTATTGACTATGATGAGACTACGTGCAAGTAATTCCTGTTAATACTGCCACAAATTGTTCCGAGAGCTTTGTACAGCCTTAAAACCCTTGTTTTTTGTCGGCGTAATTGCTCAGTATCTTCTTAAGCAAAGTGTCAGCGATGCCCTTTTAGTTTTGCCAGAGTATCTTCTGGTGTAACGGCTTATTTAGCCAAACCAGGCATGACACCAATTACACCGGAGGGAAATCGATTCCAACAAAGCGCTCTGCCGGGACAAACAATGAAATGATCAGAGCGACTGGATGTTTCGCTCGCGACAAGCAGCGAAATTAGTTTGTACTTTTAAACTTAGTTTTTTAACCCGGTCGTAATCTGTAATTTCTGGAAGCTGTTAGGAGTTTTCTCCAGCACGACATAAACACACGGGGACAAAGACAGACAGACAGAACAATAAACAACAGAGAGGAGGAGATGAAAATACAGCGGATTGAGCAACAACACGAGGATGATTAAGGCCCGTTGGCGTTCCTTCATCGCACAGTTTCTGTTCCACTGAAGTCCGCACAGTTCTGCCGGAGACAGGACTTCGAGATGATTGCTTTTTTCGCACATTAATTGATAAAGCTGGTGACATTTAAAGACACCGTGGCCCAAAATGCAGATTCACGTCCAGTGTCCAAGCCCTGTGTCATTCCCATTAAGTGGCTATCTTCAATTGAAAATGCTCGTGAGAGAAAACACGACGAGAAATGGCACGAAATGATAAAACAGTTCTGTCCAAACAGCACGAGATGAGTTTGTACTGCAACCTTAAAACAAATGTTTTGTCAAGAGTCTCGATGTGCATCCACGAGTTAGTCACACAGTGTTTTAATGTTGGCCTCTACAGGTGGGTGATTATCTGAACGCTTTCGGTTGGGCAGTGTTGTTCCCTGACAGTCATTTTGTCCTTTTCATTTCATGTACACATTCTGTATATTATATAAACACAATGCACAACTGAATATCAATTAAAAACACAACCTTTGTTTGGACTAATGTCTCAGAAAGGCGCCCCGCTGCTGTACTTTATCGTCTTGTCCCCTGCCTCTGAGGCATTTCATTCTCTATGTTGTCATTGTACATGTGAATTCTGAAGTTCAGAAGGGGAATAAAAAAAAAAAGCAGTCAGTCACACAGTTTGCACTAAGCTTATTTTAATTACTGTAGTATCTCACTCTTGCTCTGACGGTACAGTCCTCACTGAAATGTACAGTGCTGTGAAAGATATTAAAATCATAATGAATATGCTAATTATCCTTTTTTATGTTCAGAATCCTACAATGGTTTTATATTCTAAGGACAATAGAACCAGTTCATGTAAGCTATAATAAGCGCGTGTGATTACTGATATTAAAATAACGTGCGTGTGTCATAATACTTTAGTCTTCTGTGCACAACTACAGATCTACACTATTACTGTAATCAGTAAACCTTAACTTTAGCTCCTAACAGCCATCTATAAAGTGTTAGTGAACGTCCTCCAGTTCATTTTTAGGCTGTCTGCAGCCCTGTGCCACTCGATGTCAATCTTCATTCCTTTTCCCAGACGCTAGTCTGTCCAAGATAGATCCTTCATATGTCAGAACCACACAGACCATTTCCTGGAGTCGGCTCTGACTGTCAGGCTCCATGGACCATGAAAGCCGTATATGTGATGCCCGAAATTACCTCATCGAAGAATGCCACAGACTCCCACAATGGCGTGGTCGCAACTATCCCTTCAAGAGACACTAAGGGAAGCTGGCTGACACTTTCAGGCAGTTCTTTGCCAACAAATATAGTGGGAACTATTTCACATGCTCAGGCAGAAACATAAAATAAATCCATTTTACAGTATGTGGGCAGAAATTTAGTTGAGCGTGAATTATCAGGTTAATGGTGTCCGGGACATTCAGTAGGTTAAATCATAGATTTTGCGATGAGGGATGATGTGTTTCTGGCATTTCAATAAGGCCACACAGCGCAGAATCAAAAACACTGTAAATCTGCGGGATCTGATGCGGTCCATGACGTCGCCACCGGATCTTATAATCTGTCTTCTGTCTTTACAAGAGGTGTCTGAGGCGAGAGTGGAGGAAGAAACCCAACTCTCTGTGGTACAATTACAGAAGTGCAGTGCAGTCACTTAGCCCTCTAATACACGGTGTGATATTAATTACTGTTTGTAAACAATGCACTTTGCAGAGATTATTGCATGCACTCGGCGTCCTCCATTTGTGTTTGGTAATTCTCACAAGTGATTAAGTGGTGAAGCTAGGACAGCTGTTCAAGATGAGTTCATTGGCATGTTTAATTAATTGCACTTGAGATAATTATTCAATCATTACTTTGATTAATTTTCTGCGTCCCAGATAATGCATCAAACGTCTGCTTGATGTCAATAGTGTTGGAAGCGCGAGCAGAACGAGGCGAACCCTTTTTGGGAGCTCGAGTTAGGACTAAATCCTGCTTTGTGGAGAAAAATAACGCCGATGTCAGCTGGCCATGCGATGAATTCATTATTATAGCTGCACGCCTGATTTGAACAGTGCTGATGCTCACTTAACAGGCATGTCCCCAAAGATGTCCCGACACCCAGCACCTGTAAGGGCGGCATTATTTCCTTGTGTTTCCGACACATCAACAACCGTCTGTCGCTGCTCACTTTGACATTTTGACTCGATTCAGTCTGCATTATGTTTGAAACATGCTCATTCTTCACCCCCTCAGATATGCAGGGTAGTGGCAACATCCAACTGAAGGAAAGCCAGGCAAATCGTTTGTGAGAGATCTTGTCAAACAGATTAATTCCCACCCTGGGCCTCAGGGTTCTGGACCGTTTTTCTGTCATGCTGCTTTGCCAGGCTCCCTCTTGATAATACCCCAAAGATAAAATTAATTGTGCAGGGAGATGTGGGATGGGGAGTATCTAAAAGGACCTTGAGCAACACATGAAGCTCTCTCTTTCCTCTCCACTCCTCTGCATGTGAAAACACAGCAACAATCAAACCGTCAGAAGCATGACACATTGCACCAACGATCGCTAACTTTGTTAGGAAGTTTCTGGAAGTGGGAAAATCTGAGCGAGATGTGGAGAGACAGAATCAACCCTCATGAAATATCCCTGTCTAAGAACGTCTGTGCTCAAATTACCATCAGAGTGGAATCCCTCACTTCATCAGCAGTTTACAAAGGAGGCCGGAGCGCTAATATTTGTCTACATTTGTGCATCTGGTTAGATCTTCTTCTCTCCTCTGACGCTAACAATGACGAGCTGAAATGGACTGAAGTTGTGACAGTCTGCTGAGGAATATTAACACAAAAATATATAAAAAATGTCAGCCAAGATAACAACTCTTAGCGAACAACTAGCTAAATAGCAGTGTCAACGAAAGGGGATCCAACTGAAGCCTCGCAGCCAGAAAAACACGCCCACTAGCATAATTTGTTAGCGGCTAAGGAAGTAGCTGCAAAACATGCCGCCTCCAAAATATGTCCACTTGAAGGAGGACAATATTGAAAAATGAATTAGGCGAAGAAATAATGATAACTTAGCGTTTGAGCCACAATTATATATAACTTTCATTGTAAAATTAGTGACTTAGGAAAACAAAATTTGAAAAAGAAATATCAATATAGGTATTTTAGCAACTATTAAGCAGAAAAAATGAAAATAAACTATAAATTGTGGTAGCTGAACTGCTAAAAAATAAATCAAAAATGCTGAAATGCCACTTCACAGTTCTTCCGTGATAAGCTACATGTATACTAGTGTGTAGAGGGCTTTTATTGTGAAAGGTGTAAAACGGAATGAGCTGTAAATGATATGTGAGTGGAACTGAGGTTTGCTATCTTGGCTCCGAGCTGTGTGTCACGTCCGTCCTTCATGTTCGTGCTGTGGCTGCGACTGAATATACTCGGATCATGTTTGTTTACCTAAACTCCATAAATGACTGCTGATGATGTATGAAGATCTTTTAACGGCTGGGGGAGATTTCAACCACAGCCGCTGGAACTTAAACAGTGGAAATAGGATTATCCTGCCACGGCAATGAATGACTGTGCAAGGTGTCGTGGCAAGTCATCTAATAGTTGTTTTTTTTAATATCCAAGTGTAAGTGAGGTTTAAAAACGTTCCTCCTGGAAACACTGAGCGTTTAACTCCAGCGTACAGTACAGCAGTCACATGCAGTCACACTCTAAGTGAAGCAGACCTTTCCCACAACCTCTTGTCACCACAAACAGCTCAGAACATTAGCTAATCCCTGCTGTGACAATGTTGCAGTCTTTCATCACCGAAGGCCTCCGAAAAGCCACCAAAAGACCAATTTCGCCAAGAATTTTTCCACAGAGGTCACAGCAGAAGAGCAGGTACATTTTGGCAGCTGTACCTTTTTTTTTCCCCCCAACAACCCCTTGGCACCTGAGCTGCCCCCGTCACCTCCGCTGACAGATGGTGCAAATGAGCCTTTATATGCTGCTGCAAGTCACTGTGACACTGGAACAGAAGTGCTGCTTTTAGTACTGTCACATAGTCAAAACACATCAGCGGCTGCTTCAGAGGTGGATAACGTTTGTACTACTACTCGAGCTTAAATCGAGGGTTTTGTCGGCTACTGTCTTTTTTTGCGGTGACAAATGTAGACTCAAGTGACTCGGCTGTTGTCGTTATTTTTATGTTTGTGTTTTTTTTGTTTTTTTTGTAGCACATACTGAGACGTGGGTGCTGTCAAGATTTATAGTGCTGTATGAATAAGAGATGAGATCTTTGAATTGTTTGCTGGTACAGAATGCACATTGAGTCCTTTGTGAGAGGATTCTCACTGTTGTGGAAGCGTAGTCCAAGAATGTGTCTGTGCTTACGGCAAAATAAATTTATGTTTGGCAGTTTCCCTGGATAGGCATTTGGATCTCATTTTAGCAGGCGTTTCACACACATACTTGTGCATGTACACAATGGTACACAACCCCCACATAGACACTCGTGGTCCCTGGGCAGCCCACATCCAACAGTTCTGAGCTCAAGTAGTCGCCGCTGTCACAGTGTGACATCATCAGCCAGTCTGGCAGCGTCCCAGTGGTGTCCTCCTTCGGAGCCAGAGATATCCTTCAACAGAGCTCGTCCTGTGACGCTGCCGTGTCACTCAGGGGCCCAGACAGGCAGCGCAGCAACGATGACAGCCCGGGAATGAGAGCTCAAGAGCAGGTAGAAACTATTGACAGGACCCTGGGGAGCAATTATGAGTGAAGCCCAAGGGCTTTGCTCAAAGGAACCTACGGCTTGTTTAAGTCTATCAGAAACACAGCTCAGACCCCCATTAGGGGGTTTCGGTTCTTGGTAGTCACGAAAGTGTGTTTGAAGCTCAACTGGTGACAGATTAATCATATATAAACTCCACGGGGTTGTCAAACTTAAGAGTTTAGCTCAACAGTAAATTAAACTACTTGGCTTTTCTGTCAGTAAAATGTTGTCTGTCGTCATCTGCGGATCTGTGGAACAGTAAATGTGGTGACATGATTAACAAGCTGATCTTTTGCGGGCTTTTTCTCCCCTCAGCATTTGTATTCTTAAGCCTATAAAAATCCCAACAGGGATAAATTCAAAAGCTACCGTTGACACTCAGGACATCACTCTCCATAAAATACCTGCAAATGATCAAGGCAGACAGATAATGGCTTGCAAGAGGACTCGGCTTGCTGCCCTGTGACAGACATTTCCAATTAAAAAGGGTAAATAACTTGAGATTCATCTATTTCACCCTGTCCCGAGATTTATCAGTGCATCGTGCTTTAAATCTGCTCACCCCTGAAATGGTAATATCGCAGTTTTGGATTTCCTAGGCAAAGAAGAATGTCATATAGTTCCAATATCCTCACACTCCTATTTAAATCTCCCTGCCCCTGTCTGTATTAGAGCTTTCCTGAGGCAACCCAAGCGTGGGAGGAAGCTGCAGATATCAGGACACCAGCATGATATGAACAGTAGCTGGGACGGAGTTTGCAGGACTGTCTGATCGGACTTTGACTCGTAAGCAGCATAACAAGCCTGTGTCGTTGTATATTGTATATCTACAGTTGTGCACATGGGGGAAGGGGATAACAACCTGCTGTTCTATGTGGAGCACTAGCAGTATGCATCCAGTCCTCAGCAGAAGAACAGCAACAATGGCTCTTTATGTTGGTGGCAGCCTCTAGTGGCCAGAGTGATTATGACCGGAGCAAAGGAGGGTACTAAGTCTGGTGACATCAAATAAAGAGCTAGAAAGTCTGTGGAGAAGGTAGGTTGGGGTGGATGGCTAGATCAAACACAGGGCCTTCACCCATGACACTGGTGTTTGTGTCCATAAAGTCCATAAAAAAAGAGTTAAAATCGACTTATTTTAACTAACGTAAGTAGTGAATTCACTTATTACGTAGTTACATATGTAACTTATACCACATACCCAACTTGTAACACATTCATGACTTACCGTACTTATTTAAACCCCAACTTTGATCTTTTCCGAAACATAACCAACTTGTTTTCTCACCTAAACCTGCATAACTACATAACACTTGATACGTACGCGTAGACGTCATATGGTTTTGGTAAAAGACATGCATTTTGTTTTGAGAATCACTGGCATCAAGCAAATTCACCTTTCCACATTCCCTAGCCATTACTCTCATCCCAGTGCAGGTTTCTGCCACAGCTCCTGCTATCTTCTGGTGTTTTTGATTTAACTAAGGTCTCAGATCCATATATATTTATGAAGGAGGATGAGTCTCCAGTAGAATTGTTGTTCCCTGAAAGAGCAAAGTGTTTTCAACCAAATCTGATGGATGCAGATTTTCTATAAATGGTTAAAAACATCACTTTAACTGTGAGCTACAATTACCACCTTCAGGCTGTGTGCCTCTGCACACCAGTCAGGTTCCTGATCTATGGCATTAAATAATGGTCAGAACATTTTTCACATTATAATGTCACCGTTAAGTTGACCTTTGACCCTTTGGATATCATTTTCTCCTGCTAGATTTTTTAAAACCAATGTGGACATTTGTGCTAAATTTAAAGAAATTCCCTCAGTGTGTTTCTGAGATATTGCGTTGACCAGACTGGGACGCCATGAGGTCACAGTGACCTTGATCTTTGACAACCAAAATGTAATCAGTTAACTTGTCTAAGAGAGCCCAAGAGGACATTTGTGTCAAATTCAAAGCTATTCCCTCAAGGCTTCCTTGAGATAAAGCGTTCACTAGAATGGGACGGACAGAAACAAAATGCCTCCGACTTTCATTTGCTCACGTTAGCCAAAAATCGCCTGGCCCAACCCTGACCTAAATGTGGCAAAGCAGGTTGCACAGATTGATGCCACGGGTGTGATAAATAGGCTGCCTTTGGCCCTAGTGCGAGAAACTGGAGCTGACTTCCAGCCCGAATTTCCCCAAAGTCTGCATCCCCCAAAACTTGGCCAGATTTTGGCATCTGGACTTGATTCAGCTTCTTGAAGACGTTTCACCTCACATCCAAGTGCTGATATTCAGCTGCCATCAGCTCCACTCGGTTGGCTACCTGGGCTTCTGTAGATTAATTCTTACATTGCCTTTTTCGATTAACTTCAGCCAACATTAACAGAATGCCGCATCATGATAGTGCGGACCATCCATTGGAAAAAAAAGTCTCCCGTTTTTTTGTAAATAAAGTGACATGACTCATTAATGTGATGAATGACCATGCAATTCCCTGGGACCTCAGCATCAAACCCACAGGCCCCCCTTCAACCCCCTTCAGGCCTCTTGTGGGCCATTCCGGGTGAAAGCCGAACATTTAAACGTGTGCCTGTAAGTGCTGAGGCAAGCAGGTCCGCCGGCCAAATGGTTGCTCTTTTCAGCTGTTGAAGCTCCCAAGGACCCATTTCACTGTTAACATCAAATCATTAAATTCACCCCATACTCAGTCACTTAGAGTTATAGAGAGATGGACAGAAAGACAACGAGAGAGGGTGAAATGAAAGAAACAAAAAGGGTCATTGTTAGCTGTAAAGGCTAAACAGGCCACATGATTAGGCTGGAAATAAATGAAATCAAAACAGACAGTCGTCTCTGGTCTTAATTCTATATTGGCGACCGCGAATGCAAATCACGAGGTGAAATTTTAGTTCATAAAAGACGGGATGAAAAAAATATGGTTTGGCTAATGTGTCACTGTCAAAGCACAGGACTTGAGATTATCATGCTGTATTAAAAATGTAATTGCATCTTCAGTCGTGTCTGAAAATCTCTGATAGCATCGTACCTTGAATTAATACGAATCCACATTCAGAAGAAGACAGCTGGTTATAAAACCTTTATAGCAGACTTCTGAATGGTTTGGTTATTCTATAGAAGCTTTTGTGACATGATGAAACATGTGTGTACATTAATTATGAAAAAAAAATGTAGTCCTCTGTGGTGTAGTCCTTTCAATGTTCAAACTCCCTCAGTGACGGTAACCTTGATGTACACAAATGGGTAGTTTAACCATTGTATGATTTCATGCCACCTCAGGCAATTACAGTCTTCAGCTGTTTCTCTCAGCACACTGAGTACATTTGGTGTTTGAAGAGAGCTCCTGCATCTGATGTATGCTACCCCAGGGTAAAAAAAAAAAAAAAAAGCAGCATCTCTCCACAATTATCACTCACGTCTTTTGCAAGAAAATGTTTTGAAATGCTCATCGCAGTGGTGTGCAGACAAAGATGCACTTTTAGCACTTGCGTGACTGTACTCTTCTGCGGCGCTGCACGCTCATAGCTGCACACAGATCCCCGTTCTGTCTCTAGGTATACTACATAACACGTTTCCTAAGCACCAATTACTTGCAATTATGTCCAAGCAGAGACCGCTCATACCTACAGTGGAATCTATTATATCTCGGCCACTTTAAAGACACTTACAGAGGTGCTCTACCCTCGCTTCCACAGGCCGACTGGTTTCTATGGGAACACAAGTGCAACACAAGCCAGTAAAATGAGGATGCAGCTGGTGTGCCGACAGGATAAGCAGTATGAGGCAAAATGAATGGAACTCTATTAAAACTAATAGAAGGTGTACAGAGAAAAGAACCAAATGATCAGTGACTAAGAGAACTAGACAGTGAATGGAAGAAGAACAGACTTTGTTTAAAGGAAAGATGGTTGGGAGGAGAGAACGACATGGCACAGTTCACTCGAGGGCTGTTTGACTTTCCCACTTTCATTACTGTGAGCTCTGTAATCTTGATGTTCGAGGCAAGTGCAGAGATAGCAGGTGGAGGCCACCATGTTTGAACTAGTCTTAGTTGGGTACAGTATGAACTCGCAGCTGCACTGTGAGCTTAGTGGGAATCGCTAAGATGAAGCACTCTGTGCTTCTCCAGAGATGAAAGAAATGACTTTATATCAGGTTGCCTCCTCTGCATTCAAACCTTCGTCCTTCCTCTGGCGATCGATTTCTAAATCGATCACCAAGGTATACACCAATACACATTCCATAATGTTTTCTGTATTCTTTCTCGCGCTGACTGGAGAATTGATGCCGCCTACTGCTTATCTGGATGAAACAACTGCCAATAATTATAGTTTAGTATAACGGTCATGAATGGAAACATGTAATAATTTGGAAGCTTGAACAGCTGTGTCTTTGTCCATGTGTGCATGGACATCAAGGGTTGACTGACTAAGTACTATGTGTGTGTGTGTGTGAAGTTTGCAAAAGAAAAAAACTTTAAGCTCCAGTCAGATGTCTCCCTCAAAGGGCTGTTTTTTTTTGTGTGTGTGTGTTGTTATATTTTAGGGGAGCACCCTCCTCACCTGCGTACATGGAATGAATAGAACACAAACCAAATGTGTCCCTCCGTATGGCAGGTCAGACAACAAGGCAGCCCAGATTTTTTCGGGGAGTTTATTACAGGGCTGAATCAAAAGCTGAATTTCAACACAGTGGCATATGAAGCTTTTGCCTCAAGGGCCTGATTTCCTCGTTCTCTGGTGATTTAACAATGAGGCTGTGCTTGACAGTCCAACTGAGGCAGCCGCGTTTAAGTGGCCCTCGAGTTCAGCCTGTTTTGTGTAACAGAGTTAAAAGCACCGCGGAGGATTGGGTTGGAACTCACGGGTGTTTGGCTAATGAAATCAAACACAAAAACAAACTAAAACCCATCTTTGTCAACTTATTGATCGCTCTCTGTGCAGAAAGACATAACCAGATATACAATAGAGTCCTCTGAAGTGTGTTATGTAGAAGCTCCTGCAGTGTGGCAGCGTCAGGTGCTCACATTATGCTGAAACAGGAGCCACAGCTTTTTTTTTTATTCAAACTTACATGCCCTGATCTGTGCCGGCCGCCATGCTTCTCCATACAGTATTGATCTGTGGGGTTTGTAAAAGTCATCAGTTCATGAAATAATTCAAAATGAAACAAGTATTTCACAACCTTGCACATGATGTTACCAATGCAGCCATTCCAAAAAAATAATACAAAAAGAACAACAGTGAAGTCGATATCAGGAAGAGTTTGAAACCTACAGCGTTTAAATACTGTGCACGTTCGCTGGCTCGCAGATTTCTTCTTCATTGCCAGCTCGTTCATTGGATCAAAAACCAAATGCCAAACTCAGACACAATGCGAAACCAGCGACAGGACTGAGTTTTTCATCATTGTGTGCGCTCATGCACCAGATGTTAAAGGGACAGTTCGCTCCGACATCAGTAATACATATTATTCTGCTTACCTGTGGTACTATTAATCCATCCAGACTCGACAATTGTAGGAGTAAATGCATCTGCTCATCGATAAGATGCTTGGGATGTAGATGTTGTCTTCATCAGCTGAGCTGTAACATTAGCTAGCTTATTTAGCTAGCCTCTGGTCCATGAGGAACGTCCTTCTGTGCAGTGGTAGAGTAGTGGAGTGTAGTTCAGTAAGGAGAAAATATGTTCCTCCACAAAACTGACCACAACACGGTGTGTGGATTATCATGAGTAACCAGGTCCTGATTTCTAGAAAGAGACATTGCTGTTGATTTCTTCAAATGTATCTTCCTGGCACTTTGAGCACCACAAGCCGAGTGCAATCTAGCTCAATTATATTTGAGAGAAGGCAGACAGCTCTATGGCCGATATCTCCAAAACTCAGCAACTGACATCAAAACAATCATGATGGACAAATAGCACTACAGGTAAGAGGAAAAATATGGATTATTTATTTTGGGGGGAAACTGTCCCTTTAACCAAATGTGAGGCAGCTTCATAGCACAACTAGTAGGTGACACAGGTTTAAGATTTGATAATGGAAGATTAGATGTTTCCCTACAAATATGACTCCACACTTTATTGTGAATGATTTTTACAGAGAGAATAGAAAATAATTATGAATGGATCCTGCACAAAGAATCATTTCTTGAATGTCCATTGTCATGACAACGAACAGTGGGCAAGAGTTCATGGTCAGAATCAATAAGTATGCTGGAATATCATGTGAACATGTGGCGATGACGGACAAAACCATCCTCTAACTTCTGATAGTCCCACTTTAGTCTGGCTTCTGTTCCAGCTGTGTGAAACCAGACGCTCACCTGTATTTCCGCCGCCAGACGGGATGATCCTCTTAGTGCCTTCGCAATCTGGGACACTATTCCCACTACTTACTTTTGCCAATTTGCTCCTGGGAGCCCCTGAGTCCTTGTCTTCATTAAGGGAGTTCCTCATTGATCAATCACTGTCAGAGGAGTTGCTCTGTAATTGCACTGCGGCCTAATCATGACTGACGTCTCACCCCTCCCCCGCTCTGTCACAGGTCTCAGGAGAGAGAATGTTCCATGACTTTCACACCTTCGACCTCAAGGTAAGCCTCTCTGAGGATTTGACTTCCCTCTCTGTGGTTTATCTGTAGAGCTGTATAGTTTTATAATGGATATTATAAGTCACATTTGGATACTGGTGGAGGTGATGAGGACAGGTAAGTTAAGATTGGTGGTGTGAGATGGATATTTTGAATATGTAGAAGCCTCGATGACATCACCGCTGTAGTTTTGTTCCTCATATATTCTACATAAAGTTGTGCAACACTCTCAAACAACAATACGCTTGAGTTCCAGTTGCAGCCTGCAGTTCCCGGCTTGAGTTATTAATATTCATCAATCATGCCACATTTTCATGGTGCACTGATTGATATTTGCTGTAGGACTTGCACTCTGTTTGTCACAGTCGGTGAATAGGCCCTTACATCTGTCAAATGTATTACAGCAAGTGTAAGACAAAACAGGAGTCATAACTGCAACAAATTTAACAGCCCTTGACGTCTTTACTGAGGCACACAGCTACAGCGTTCCACCAGCAAACAGCCTCAGAAATATGCAGTCGCCTATATAACAAATTAAATGTTTGGTTTTATCGCCCTTGTTAAAACTCATGACTGATTGTCTGATGTTGTGTTGTTGTTACATGCATACACACTGCATTTGCAAACTTTCCTCATCCCCTTTGCTAAACTTTCGTGCAACAATTTTCCCACGAATGAAAACATGCACACATACAGACATAATGCCTCTAGATACAAAGACGCAGACACAAAATATGCACATATTAAATGTATACTTGTTGCCCTGAAACCTACTTAATTCATATTGGGTCTAAATGTTAGCTTGCCTTGTTTTGCACAATATGTTAACGCTGACCGACAGCCACAGTAACCCATCCAGCTCAACTGTCGGGCTGAATGTGTTTCCTCGTTGTTATTGAGACCGTGTGACAAATGGGATCATGAGGGCGTTATAACGAAATAATATCATTTTCAAATCACAAATTCCCTCACCTCAAAAGGTCACGTGCAACAACACGTAGCACGTCAGAGGTTTTCATGTTGAGAGAAAATCAACCACTGACTGGAAAATCTATATTTGTGTGACTGATTTTTAATGCCCATCATCAGAACGTTTAAGTTTTAGAACTTTAAGTTAACAAAATATGTGGAAAAAAAAAAAAAATTCTGCAGGATTTCCTCAGATTGTTGATTCAAAGATCTCAAATTTCAAGGCCTCGTGTTCCTCTGGACAGAAACTCTCCATCCTGCTGTGTGTTTAGCTGTTAGCTCATTTCCTCGACACCACTGGACTCTGCCTCCCACCAGCTGCTAACAGCTAACCGCTAACTAGCTCTCCTCCTGCCGATTTCAGTGCAGATTTCATAATTTAGCAATATTAGGGGAAAAAGAAGATGCAACCCCGACAATATTAAGCTCACTACACTCTCTCTCATTTTAATGTATGGTATTTTGTGTAGGTCTGATGCTACTACTAGTAAATTGGTCACGTATGTGCATCTGTTGTTTTAGGCCATCAAAATAATGCTAATTTAGAAGGTTTATTATTAAAGTGTTAAGTTTGAGAACTTTTAAGTAACATATGAAAAACATATTACTGTTAACTTTGCTTGGATTGTTGATTCAAAGATCTCCAAATGTATGTGTCGTCTACGGACCTGTCAGGAATATCTCTCATTATACTGTAGAGTAGAAGTGTGAGAAACATTTCAACATGTCTATAAATCACCATGTTAACTACGCCAGCAGTTTGGGGATACATTTTAGTTATTTTAGTACAAATATTCAGTAAAATGTTGCAAAAATATGAATTATGAAACTACTGTTACATACATTCAATGTTCTTTAATATATATCGAATGTAAACTACAGTGTCGTGTCAATCAGTCCAGACTGGTTCAGTTACACAGTTGAGGATCCAAATGTTGGTACAGTTTTGTCTTTGTTCTGACTCAGAATACTGTACTCTCCTCACTTCTTTCCAGAGGAGAACGACTTTGAACAATAGCAGTATCAATACATTAATAGAGCCAAATGCAACAGTGAGAGCTTGGATTGGAGCCAGCACGTGCTCATAAAATGATTTTATGACCATTTACTTTGAATATCATCCATGTGAGACGGATAATCTGCTGCAGTGCTCCACAAAGAAAAGCTTTGTTTAGCTATAAACTGCACAAAGCGTAGGATTCCTTGTTTCCTTTCAAACAATACGACTGAAGTGATGATGATTATCTGCTCATGGGACGTAAACAAAAAGACCCGGCAGGTTTTTTTCTCATGACCCATGCCTTGGCCACAAAATGTATAATCTTCCTGCTCGCAGTTAACTTCTCACAGCTGCAGCTCCGTCAGAACGACGGCGAGTCAGTTTGCCATCAGCTCCTAAATCTGCGGTGTCACACCGAGACACAAATCTTCGGAGAACAAATTGGAAAAGATGCAAAATGATGTAAAAAAAAAAAAAAAGATCAAGAGCAATTTTCTGGATTTAAACTGATATCCCTGCCATGATATTAGACCCACTAGGATGCAAAAGTTCTGAAAACTCAATGTGATTTCATAAAATGACTCGTCGGTCTCCCACTTTTGTCATTGGAAGAGGTTTCACGTTGGTTTGATAGCCTGGATTAGTCTCAGTGTGATCTGACATTAGCACAGGGTTATTCCTGCTTACACTGATTGCACTGAATGTCTACTAGACCTGCATTAAGCACTGTGTTTATGTAAACATGGTAAAAATCTGCTCTCAACATATTAAGATTTCCTTATTTAGATTTTTAAATTCCTGTTAGGAGCTTAGGAGGTGTTTTTTTTTCCTTCACATGCACGTTCACGGCCCGATCTGTCATCTCCGAGAGAGGGCATGGACACAATTGCAAATACCCCCCTCCCAATATGCTAATGCTTTATCCCGTGCCGTATTTCATGCAAATGCCTTTCATCGCATATTTCCAAATGCCATTTATATGACAGCTGTAGCACAAGCATCCATAATGTTTTGACTAGGGGGGGAAATGCAACATGGATTTCAGTCATTGTGAATTCTGCCCACAGTCGGGAATGCTGAACTACAGAACATGATTGTTTTATTAAGGATCGTATTAAAAAGTGCATTTCCTGCCTTCGGATCTCATGGAGATAATTCAGTGTGACTTTATACATTCGCCAGTGACGGGTGGAAAGAGTCGGTCAAGTAGAAAAATAGCTATAACTACAAATAGTGACACAATTTTTAGTCTATACATAGTACAAACGACTCAGTTTTAATTTGTGAAATCCACATTCTGCCACAGTTGTGTAACTTCAACACGACTAAAGTAAAAAGTGTGGTGTTTCCCTGCCAGCCTATGAGACACCTTGGCATTTACTCAGCCTGCTATGTCATTGTCTGCTATACTGTTCGGGTCCGTGAACTAGGAGGAAAGTTTTAAAATTAAAATGTAATCAGCACAATCACCACAAGCAATCAGTTCCTCTTCACTTCACCTGATCGAGCCCCCCGCTAAAACGGGCCTGTTAAATAGAGCATCTTATCAGGCCTGGATTAAGTTTTGACTTTGATTAACATCTGTAGTCGCAGTTTAGAATGTCAAAGTTCAAGTTCGGGGAAAACAGAGTTTTTAAAAATGCGAAAAAGCACCAGGTGTCATTATCAAGGGGGGATTTCACTTTGGTTTTGGCCTTTACATTTTTCTGTACACATTTTGGCAATAGACCATCTTTTCTCACACTAAACAGCATGAAAACATCTAAATGATATCATCCTGTGCAGTTATTATGAACCTGGAGCCAGAGGCAGGTTAGCTTAGCTTAGCAAAACAACTACAAACAGGGAACAAACAGGCTAGCGACAATCTGCCTACAAGCTCCGTAGCTCAGTGATGAAGATATTATATGTTGTTTGTTTAATTTGCACAAAAGCTGAAGTGGAGCTGTGCGTTCAGACGGGATGCAAAGTGAATTTTACAGGCAGTGTGATTACATACAAAGTCAACATGGAGACATTATTGGATGCTAATCTGCCCAGGGCGAGGCGAACTGATGGAAACTGTTCCGACGTGTTCGAGGGGAAAAATTTACACTAATGCCGGAGCTTTATGAAACGGCTTCATAAACATACAGAAATTGGAGGGAGAAGGAGAGAGCCACATGTTTGCTGTTTACAGCTGATGTCTGGAGTTGGAACAATGGCTTTTAATCAATACGCTTTAGAGGCGCTGGTCAAAACATTTTCTCGAGGTTTTTGTCTTTTGCTAAACCGCATATTTACCATAAAGCAGACATGAGATCAGTTTTCTGATGTAAAAAAGCAAACAAGCTCCTTTAACATCCACATAGACAATGTGATTTACTTCCAATCACAGATTAAATTCATTTGTTCCTATAAAATTGTCGAGGGAAGAGCCCGGGACAATTTATGTTTGCAGCAGCGGAGCGCTCGCCGACGTGCTGGGAACAAATGGCTTCAAGAGACCAACATGCTGTGACACAAACCACACAGGTGCAGTCGCAGGTGCTCGGCGCCACCTGCACACCTTACCAGAGAAGAAGAAGAGTGACAGAGAATCACACAGAACACCACACCGCATTTGTACTGAGCAGGGTTTTCTGCAGGGTCAGTGGCAAAACTGCCATGAAATTAATTCTCCTTTTACCAGAGACTTAAATTTGTGAGCAATTTGTTATTTGAGACCATAAACTCACTCGCATTGTTTGTCCACACTGCTTCAGTGGGACATGGATTTAATTGTCTATTTTGTATTGGCTGCAGGAGTTTTGCCTATTTTTGATAGCATTGTTTAATGAATGAATCACAGAGTGCTAAATATTGCTTTCCTATTTTTCTGGGTAATTGTTTTTAGATAAACAGTGCTGATACAGCGTGGCGAGGCAATCAACTCCCAGAAAAGACTCGATTCAAGTGATTTGCGAGAATTAAAACGCATCAAAGTACTGTATTCGCCGTTATCCAAAGTTCATTATGATGTGCGCAAGACGCGCTGCTGACCGACCAACTGTAAGCATTTTGTGAATTTCAATGTCACTACAGCTGAGCTCATTTGAGGGAAAGCAAACCAAGCACACAGAGGCTGCATCCAGACATAATAAAGTGTCGCCCTGTTCACAGAGGCGTGGAGAGGTGAGAACACCTCCGCAGTGCATCCTCAGACACATCTGTGCCCATGCCCCTTAAATAATGTTTCTTTTGCGAAAGGAAATAGGTCAGCTGTGAATACCTGGCTCCTTCCGTCTCAAAACATCCTTTAACACACTTAATTAGGAGTGTAACTATGTGGATTTATTGAGTGTGAATTCAAAAAATGTTGGCTTTTTGGGTTGTTCTGAGCTGTTTTTGATGAGCTGTTAGACTCGTATGTCGACAAAGGGCATTTGATTTTTCCGTGAATCTTAAATTTTTCGAGGCAGCTTCATTAGGAACTGTAAAGGCACAATAATGCCAACTCGGCCCACATTTAGACTCTGCCAACTTGGCCTTCATTTAGACACTGAATCATTCAGATTGTACCGCTGTGATTGCTTAATTAAATGCTCGGCTGTGTAATGACTTTGCTTGAAAGGGAATTAAATGTCTAAATGCTGCAGAATCCGCGTCGAGTTGAACAGAAATCAATGGGACATAGTGCTGGAACCCAAGGTGTTTTCCGACTTGTTTAGGGTGAACGTTTTGTATTGATGCCGTCCCTCAGTCAGCGAGTCAAAAGCTCATTCCTCTTGGTCCAAAGCATTGATTAGTGGCATACAAACAGTCTGCTTACCTTGTGCTTTCTGTAGAGGTCTAGGGAGGGAGTTTACAATGCCTCACAAGTCAGCAGTGTATGTAAGGCTGCATTTATACTTAATGAGGTTAAACTACTGACAGCGTCAACTATTCTGAGGAAGTTAAGAGGCTGTGAATACAAATTAACATTCACAATGAAGCCCTATGTTAAAACACTATTCTCTATGGATGGATGGGAGGAAATGCAGGTATGTTGCTCTACCACTAGTGTGAACAGACATATCTCAACATCTACTGAACGGATGGGCCCAAAATTAATCCTTATTACTTCGGTGATCCCTGGACTTTCCTCTAGCGTCACCATGAGGCTCATATCTGTAGTTTTTACCTTCACAGAGTTCCTACCAGCCTTTCCAATACCTTTTGTTTAGTGCTAAATTGCATTTGTTAGCATGCTAGCGCGCTAAACGAAGATGGAAAACATGTTTCCCTGCTAAACATTAGCATGTTAGCACTGCTGTGCCTGCATGGATCCTCACAGAGCTGCATGCATGACTGTTTTTAATTCCCTACACATCCTCAGTACAGATCCAGCTCCGACGATGGTTTGAGTTTACAGTGCGTATACGTCCTTGCTGACCAATAAATGCTGGCAAAAGCACGACGAGTTATTTTTTCCAAATAACTTTCACGGTCCAAAATTATCAGTCTTCCAGCATATTTTCTGTGTTTTACCATGAAAGCCTAAAGGCAAACATTAAAATCCAACCCACATGGAAATGGTTCTTGAAAGGAGTGCAGCCAACTAATCTCACAAACATTTGATTGAACCAAAGACCTTTAGAAACCGCCAAAGCTGGGACGGGCAAACAACTCCTAAAATGACAACCGATTATCAAACTGCCTCTGGCTCGAGACACTGTAATCCCCCAGATGTTTGCAGTCTATGAAAAATGAGAGCCTGAATTAGATCTCTCAAACAATGTCAGCTTGTCTGCATCCGTAAACCCTCAGCATTTAAGTCACAAAATTAAGTTGACCCCGTCGGAAAGCTTAAGGACATGTAACAAAGCCCCCGGCAGCCTTATTGCTTCATCTGCTTTCGTCTCATCTCCTCTGTGTAATAAGTTCCCACTCTAGCAAGACCACTGGGGCTAATAAGGGTTTTATCTGCTTTTGATATTAGATATTAACACCTCATCAAAGTTAAGCCAGCGGTAGGCTCTCGTCCTCCCTCCAAATTTACATTAGCCTAACAATGTCTCAAACAGAAATCTTATCAAATTCAAATTAAGGGCGAGTTGAATAGCCAGAAGGACGGCGCTGCCCATCACTCAGAGAACATGTAATTTGGTTCTGCTGCAAAGAATACAAACCGGCTCCGTAAATCTCTAAGATCACAGTTTTCATGCAACGGTGTTCATCCTGAGTCAAAACAGAGCATATGAACGACAAATCTTTAGCTACTGGGTATGAAAATAGGTCTGAGTGACACAATCAGGATTTGCTGTTTTTAAAAAAAACTCTATAAATAGAGACTGTCGTCAGCCAGTCGTGATCTTTACCTCAGGGGAGAAACGCACGTGTTATTTGGTTGTTTTCATCAGATACCCAACGCGGGTTGTAACCCTGTGGTTAGCTGCAGTCATCTACAAACTTGAATTAAACGCACATCAAACCTCACGTTAGACATCAATCATTAATGATTAACGATGGGAAAAAGCTGACGCTTGTGCTGCTATAAAAGAACACATTGATGTTGTTTTAAGTGTCTCGCTTATTTTAGAAGTCTTATTCCTTCAAAAAAAAATTCTCAAGGTAAATCCTGTATCTAGAGCGCGAGTGCAAAGGTTTCAGACTTCTTATCATCCCTTGTGGCATCCTTTGTCAGGTTGTGTGAAAAAAAAAATGAAATATTAACTGGAAAATATAGCTCGGAGAGATAGAAAATAAATTACTTCAGTGTGGCAGGGAAAAGAAGATTGTGAGATTTATCAAGTCAAGATGGAAATGCCTGCTAAGTCTGTGCCCCTACCTTGAAAAATTAAAGAGAAATCAAATGCCTCAGAGTACACAGCGATTGTGATGTAAAGGCGTGCGTGTGCTCGCGTGTGTGTGTGCCTGCATACACAGTGATTTATTGTTGAAATGCTTTAAGTCTCCGTATGGCTGCGATGCTTTTACACACATTTGCATGTTCCACTGTAAGAGTCTTATTGTATGTGTTTTAATTCTTCAAGAGTCCACAATTAGCCTGCCTGTACACTGTGACTGTGTCTTTTAACACTCAACAGATTTGCTGTGAAACAGCTTGACTGGCAAAATCTATAATGGTACAGATAAGTGAACATGTTAGCTAGATAAAGGTTAAACTATCAGGGATATGTTCTCCATCCATCTAAAGCCAATTTTACACATTCAGCTCAAGCAGCAGTGGGTGAGGAAGAGAAGAGGAGGAAAAAAAAAAAAACCTGGCAAGTCAATATTGATTGATCTGGAGCCTTAGCAATTACCTCCATGTGCAGAAGACCATGTTAAGGTCAGTATTATCTTAGCTCATTTTATGGGTCAGCGCTCTGGCTTTAGCTGAAATAAATTAATGGGGTAAACACTTTAGCTCACCTTGATGAAATTTACAGCAAGTGTAAGAGCTTTGCATAGGCGGAGGGTACAGTGAGGGAGAGTGACCCGCGGTATTCTGCTGAACCTGTGTGCACTTAGGTGGTAAAATGCAGTTGATGAATAACAATGAATCCCCTGCAATGGAACTGGAGGAGTACAGTTATATACTTAACTCATTTTGATGACCCTGTTTTTGTGTCACGCGTAAAAAGACAGTTATGAGGATTTTCTGGTAAAATTGTATTTTAGAAAAATCCCCATATTTTAAAGGTTTTTATAAATATGCGTGTTTCTGCTTCCAGGATGTGCCAGACGCAATAACCCATATATACACAAATGCTATTATACGGCAGAGCCTGCTGGGTGTGTCAACAGCTCTTAATATATTCTGTATGTAGCTGTATGCAGCATTCTCATACGCCCCGGGCTGCTATCATCATTTCAAACTAGGCTAACAGCATTAACAGCCTAGTGTAAAGAACAACTATAGCGCACTCTCTATCCAGTATTAACAGCAGAGTCCCCGGCTTTGCATGTTCGTCCCTGACACCTGTGTGTTTCTCACCACGGGGAGCAGGGGAGCGTTATTAGTCAAGCAAAACATTCCATCAGCTTTCCTGTGTATCGGCGTTTCTTCTGTGGCCTTCGGGCCGCCTCGCAAACAGCTCTGTTATGTTCTTAAGCCCAAAATAAATTCAATTTCCAATGCAGTGATCTCCTTAATGAAAAGTCAATGTCCCTCACTCATTGGCGAGCTCCCACGGGGACAGTCAGAAAGATGAATTTATCAGCGGGCCAGAGACGGCGCCCTAGGGGACACCACCCCTTATGATCAAACAGAATGCTACAGAGTGTGTCCAACCAGTCCTCCATTATTACCCAGCTTGTGCTCTTAATGTGAGCCGACGGAGGAGGGATGACAGTATTGATCTAATGAAAGTGCTATTTATATTCTCACAAATCCCCTCACCAGTGATTACAAAGGCACTCCACTACCGCGGCCGCAAGTTCCCAATTTGTTAAGTGTGCGGGGTGACAGTTTTCCGTGCGGCGTTATCTTACCATGCTTATTTCTGGAGAGAGTTCAGAATTTCCCATCAGACTGCATGTGACTGTGTCAAACATGCCCCCACTGTATCTCAAGTGCCAAATTAACATCTTTTTCTGCGCTCACACTGAAACATAAACACAATTTTACTTGATTTTTGCCATCCGAGCTCAGGTTTTTCTGTATAATTCCAGTGACAGTTCTGCATGTTTGGGCTGCATCCCGGCGAACAGTTCAGAGGGTTTTTTTTGATTATTAATAACACCATGTCTTGTCAGCAGCTAACCCTGAGATAAGAGGGACATGAGGTTGTTGTCACGGCATATGGTTAACGGTACTATAGATAAGCTTTAATCCCCACCAGGCTCGATGCAATGCATAGCAAAAAGTGATGGGAGCACAGAACATACATCAGCACCGAGATAAAATAGCCTTGTGCCGGAAATGACACACGGCACAGAGAAGAACATGGAAATAGGTTGCTTACAGCGCAGACCTAATTCATGCTCATCGCGTTCATTCCATAAGTGCGGCTCCTGTGTGGCTTTCTCTCACATGACCCCACAACAGGAGATCATGTGTAGTTTAACATGCGTGAACGTTCATTCGACCCGTGGCTGCGGTATCCACTCATGAATAAAACACTGAAATATGGATAATTATTGACCTCATATGTTTGAATGTGGAGAAAGTCTGCACATGTGACATCACCAGTGACTCCCGTACCGTGCAGGATGATCAGCGGCGGCAAAAATGTGCATTTTTATATCAAATCAATCTGAAATTCTGTTAAAAAAGCCAGTATCCAAAAACATTCCGGTACTCTAAGACAGCCACTGCACATAAGCAATGTGTTTGTGTGCATCGCGTAGCTTATTAGCAGTGTTGATAAATGCTAAAGGCAATTTAGGTGATCTAATTATAGTCAGAGCACATCCATTTACATTACTTTAAGTGGTAATATCTGCCAGTAAATGAGTTTATATCGATCTCGAGCTTTACTTATGGACTACAGATTGGGTTTTATAGTTATCATAATATGCATAATATTCATGAGTGCCGGTGCACAGCATGGAACAGAAGTTTGGCTTTACACGCAAATAAAAAACTAGCAAGCCAACTAACTAACTATCGTCGGTTGCAATACGTTTTGCTCTTTATAATAGGTGTATTGAATCTGTGTCAAACTATTGCAAGTAAGTAATATACAGTTGCATCTGTTCATATACAACAGTCCACAGACGCAACGTGTCGGCCAATTAATTTTGCAGACTGATGTAGATACAGCGCGCCAGCATCTGAAATCATAAACTGTAATTTACCATATTTAACTTGATGTGGCGAGATTATCTTTGCATCCCTTGAGAAAATGCACACCATCCATTGAGAAAGGGGTCTAATTTATTGGATCCTTCACAGATAGAGGATCTCTGCTCATCTCAGTCTCCACTGTGTGAGTCTCTCTCTAATGTGGCTGTACTGCCCATAAACAGACATTGAGTGATTAGCGCTGCTCTGCCATTGACATCATTTGCATTTTAATAGACCATAATTACAACTCGGGGAAAATAAATTGCAGTTTGAAGAATGTTTGAATTACTCCGACTCTCCGGCTCTCCTTGCGAGATAGCAGTGAGCATATGCAGGAGCTGCCTGGATGCTTAATACCAGGGTTCAGAAATGTAAAGTGAAGCAGGATTGCGAACTGAAAAGAGCAGGGGAAGACAATGAGGGCTGTGTTAACGTCGTTCATGGCGCTAATCAAAGTTTCTGATTGAGAACATTTTCTACAATTCAACTGAGGCAGAAACATGCAGGTAGTCGCTCACCATCTCATTTGAGGATGCTCCGCAATACAAACAGCTGTGTATGAACACACGTGAACAGTTTCTTGGATCAAATATGCAACCTTTCAGCTTCATAACGTGTCTCTAATCACAAGGCCACCCTGTCGCCTCCCTGTAGATTCTTGATTTCTCATTAATTCTTGTGATAATTGCAGTTTGACCATTTAATATCCCCCCCCCAGTCTGTCTTATCGCCACACCTCACCTGCTGAGATGTGACACCTTGCCGGGATTTGCCGAGGGATGTCTAACCCTGGCAGCTAAAGCCCATGTGACCCTGTAAGCAAGAGTGACAACACAATAATACTCCCCGCGCCTAATCTTTCATTGGTGGATTATCAGATTAGAGGCCCCAGTTGTTTATGGGCTCGGTGACTATCGAAAAAAGTTGATCTGTCAAGTTTATCTTACACTTGTCGTATCAAGGCAGTGTTGGACCATACAGTTGGCTGCGGATGGAAGATAAGGCCGACATAGCTGAATGGAACCTCGGGAAAATGAGAAACAAGGCTTTTCTTTTTACTCCGACGACACACTTTATCTAGTTTAAGAAATGGACCCCACCAAAGAATTACCAGTCTTTTGGATTCACTTGATTTCTTTGACCTCTTTGGTGTGACAGAGCTGCCCTTTTTTTCTTATTTTGAAAGGAGATATCAGAAATCATCCGGCAGTTTAAGACTCTGGTTAGTGGCGTGGAATCACAAGTTTCAAAGGGGACGTAATCCATCCGCTTTCAAGATGCCCCCTTTGTGGCATTTCAAAGACTTGAACCGGTTTAGGTTCCCTATCAATCTGTTGTTTTGACAAAGTTACAGGATAGAGGGAGTCCATTATTGAACCTTCAGATGTGGTTCACTAATTCGGGCTAACTGGTTTCTTTCCATTACAAAGCAGCGACTCTGAAGGTCGTGGCCTCTTCAGACGTGACTGTCAGAAGATATCTGTGAATAACAGTCAGAGATGAGATCACTATCTCTATAAATCTGGTCTTATCGGATTTGCAAGCCAAGGTGTAAATGTTTTGACATCGCCCCTGGTAGGATGGGAAGTTGAATTTCCAATTACTGGAGAGACATCCTTTACATGAGCAGAATGATAAACAAGCATAAAACCTTAATTACAGAATATTACTCAGACTGTTCTGAGCAAACGCATACAAAGCCCTAAGTCTCCAGCTGTACGTTCAGCATAATTCATCATATTTGCAGTTACCATTACAAAAAACGCTAAAAGGGGCTCTGTAGGGGCAAATTTAACCATCAATCTTTTTTATGATTTGACACTGGAGGAAACTAAATTCATAAATCTTTAAATGTTTAACATTGTATTCCCTCGGACTGAGGGATTAGCAGCATTGCTCTGTGGTCGGTCAGTCGGTTGGTCGGGCGTTCCACCTGACTGACACATCCAGACCACCACTGAATGGATTTCCATGACATTTGTTTTAGTCATTTAGGGCTGCAAGGCAGTTGGGTTTTTTGCAAGATCATGTAATCGTGTGATCTCAGAGGTCCATCTCGCCAGGCTTCAGGCTATGCACTTGGGTTGAACCACAATGGTTTGGACTAATCAGCGTCCAATGAGGAATTTGTGAGAGGGGCAACTATTTAAAAACAACAGTGGTGGCTCCTCAGGAGGTTAGCTGTACATACTGTAGATGCTGCTGTAGCGTCTGTTCTATCAGAATCGGAGAGTATATCTAAAGAAGAGCAAATATTGAAAGCTTTTCTTGACTGATTTTGCCCAGAGTTTGATTTACCAATGGGCTTCACTGGTAATTCTCTCTTATTGTTAATTTGATTGGTTGAATTTTGCCCAGTTCCTTTCAGGATGAATTTAAATATCTTTGATAATCCCTTAAATTTTCCATTTTAACATCATCAGGTTGAAAACCTGTAAAACAAATGACATTCTCATCAGCCTCAGATGGAGTTTGTTGAGCGCCGATTAGCAGATATCTGCATGCTAACACACTAACACAGTGAACATATTAAACATTACACCACACCATTATATATGTATATGCATTTAGCATTGTAATCAGGAGCATGTTAGCAAGCTTTTATTAGCATTTATCTCCGAGCGCTGTTGTGCCTTAATACAGCCCCACAGAGGCTGTTGGCACGACTGTAGACTCTTAGTCTTGTTATTAGCATGCAGGTCTGAATACCATTGATAATGCTGGCAGCTCAACCAGTGACACATGTTTTCTCGCTTTTAGTAGAAAAGAAAACAGTTGAATTTACAGGGTATTTTGTGGCTTACTCCAGCAGAATCCTCTGACAGCTAACCTCTGCCAACTATATTCCGCGTTCACTGTATTTAGTGGATCACATTCATCAAACAGTGGCTTAACTGTTTGGGGATGCATGTCATCACAGTTGTGATTCATCTAAAGCCCGTTTGAGTGTTGGGGAACTGGAAAGTGCCAGACAGTCTGAGTTTGAATTTATATGTATAAGCACTAGTCTTATGTTTTAGAATAGTAACAGCAGAACACCGTCCTTAAGGGATAATAATAATTTCCCTCTGCCCCATTCCCATCTTATTTATGGCACAGCACACTGGTTTGTCACTTCCAGCCAGTGTGATTATTCACCTGGCGAGCATATTATTCTAGCAAACACCACAGCTATAAAAATGTTTCATATTTCATTCCAGGGGTTTGATGAGAATGCGCTGAATCCCATTTTCCAAAATACTGGGTACTCTGTGCGACAGGAATATGGCTTCCCTGATTACATTATGCCTCTGAGCTGTGTTTAGCCAAATGTGCATGACTTGCAAGTGTAATGTACAATAGGCTGCTGCGAGTGTGTCACATTAAGAAAAAAAGATGGGAAGAAGGCAGAGCATGGAGGTCCCCTTTCATCAGAATATTTACATGCAGATGAAATCCTCCAAGTTGAATTTGTCCGTCACTGGAAATTAAAACTCAGCTAAGGTCACGTCTCTCTGGGTACAACAGAGGGACTGCAGGTTCTTGAAGTACTCAAGTTTTTAAAATTATATTATTCTAACTTGTGGCCTTGAAAGATTTCAGCATCTCAGATATTTAATTAAATTTTGGTGATTCAAAGAAATGTTACCTGGAAAAGAGTCCAGCCCCGTCACAGTGGTCTTATATTAAATGTATTTACTGATTCTTGAAAGTCCTTTGTTAATGATGTGGTTAACAGCTACAATTTTTATTTTATTTTCAAATCGTTATTATCTCAGAGAGGCTACACCATATTTAAGAAGAAAATCATCCGTTGATGCTAAAACAAAGGGACCCGAGCCACAGCTAGAGGCAGTCTGCAGCACAGATGTCCACCGCATGGAGTGGACGCAACTCATTTGTTGCACTTTGCAGTTATTTATTTATTTCCCGGGTCTGATATAGGGAAACATCTGTCACCTTTGCCTAAGTGGCTGCTCACATGATCCATGAACGATGTTTCAGAACAAAACACCCCCATATTGTCTGGCTCTCCGGTCCCGAGCTCAGGTGCAGAATCCTGTTAGGCATTTGGAATGCCCTGCTGTTGCATTAGAGACAGGCAAGACCCAAACACCTGGAGACCTCATGTGTGCCACCAGAATTAGCGGTCGTTGCCAAGCAATCACATGGCTGTGCTTTGTTATTCAGTGACATCATACTCTCAGTGGATTCTTTTTTCTTTTGTTATGGTTTAAGTTAGAATCAATGAATTTAAACTTTCCCTCAAATGTATATTTAAAGATATAAAGTATGTATCAGTTAGATTCAAAACCGTATCCAATGAATAAACATGAGCTGTGTTAAATAAGGATAGACTTATTGGTTTTATTATTTTTTTAGGACAAGTAAATACACTCACTGTTTGATTTGTCCGTGCCTGCTGTGCCAATTTCCATAGTCCTTTCGCTAATGACAGTCGGCCCGACCCCAAAGTAAATTAATTAAACAGGCAAAGTGCCACATTTGAGGAACAAAATGTAACGTTCACGTCTGAAGCGTTTGAAAAGCCACCCCGATAAAGGATGTCAGAGTGAGGTTCTAATTCTCAGAGCCCAGCCCCGAATAGCACCAGCAGCCATCTGTATTCCCGCTTCTGCAGCACTCACTAAATCAACACACTCGACACAAGCCTGAGGATGCCTCCGCACAATCATGCATGACAACATCAAAGCTTTTCTTTATTGCCTCTCCTCTTCATTCTTTCCCCTCCTCAGCCCCTCTTAACCACTATCTGGAACTAAAAGCAGTGGTACCACTGCAAATATTATCTTTGGGGTTAGTGCAAACACTGAGAATCCATGGCGTGTCTAGTCGATGGTTTCAGTCTCGGCTGATAGCCGTGTTCGAGGCTGATTTTATCATCGCACAGGTGCAAATTTGTGACCCGCGTGCACTTGGCATACCAGGAATGGTTTGTTGCCTGATCGCTGCTCATAGATAAGAGTTCTTAACAACAAATCCCCAGTAATAGACTACTCAGCATTCCTCAGGATCTCTCCTTAATTGCCTGTCTTTGTTCCTACCTCAACATATTGACAACCATAAATCTCTAAAATGTCGAATGAGCCAAATCCCCAGATTTCCATGAGCGAGATGTTTCAATGATAAGCTGGATCTGTCATTGGGGAGCCACTCAGCACCCACAAACAGATTGAGCAGGCACCCAAGATGGATCTGTCGACACTTCATTCTGCATATCTCTATTTAATGATATTATATTTCATTTCCCGAGCAAAGAAAACACCATTACCCGAAGCAGTGAGTTGGAACGAGCCATTCTGCAACAGATTCCAGGCCTCCTTGGTGGTACAGTAATTGAATTACAATCGCATATGACACAAAGTTTGAGAAAGATTGTATTTGTTTCCATTTGTTCCTTCTATGTTACATACTAAGCTCAACTTTGTAAACTGCTAAAAACATTTGAGCCATCGGGAGCGACTGTAATAACTGTTCTAGCTTCTAACTTCTAGATGTGACCATGGTCTTATTTTGAAAGATGTTAAAAGACCTTCAGTGGACAATGCAAACACAGCCAGAAATGATTATGTTGCATGCACAGATATGTGTAAAATGATAAGAGCAGCTGTCTGTAGTGTGCTATAACTCCATCAACTTTGTAAATCAGCTTAAAAAAAAGACATGGGCGGACAACCAGCAAAGAGGTCACATGAAATGCACCTCAGGCAGCATTTAGGTTGATTTCTGACAATCCATATGCTCAGACCTGTATTGATAACCGCCTAAAATGCATTCACTGGTAACTGTGGGTTAAGTGCTTTGAAAGCCATTGGGGTTGTGAAAAGTGTGCCCACTTGTTTTGACCACAGATTGAAAAGCAGTTATCATTTCAATGGGAGCGATATGCTCATAGGGGAAAGGACAAAGAGGTCAGCAGAAGTGGAGTAAGTGCTCCCTCAGGCACAAACACAGGGCCATTGGAAAAGGGCCCCACAGAGAGACCAGGGGAAATTGATTTCAGCTTTATTGCTGGTCAAATGCATGACTAGACTGGGGGGTGACCCAATGGTGGACCTGTCCACTCAAATTAGGGAGCCATTTGGAAGATATGGCCACATGTGAATGGCCAATCACGCTCGATGAATATTGTACCACAATAACATTATTTCACACATCAAAACATCTAGAGGTCACCCGATGCTCCCGTTTTGTGTGTGATGATCTTTTTGTCGGAGCTGGCCCCCATTACTACTTAAGTAGTTTGCGATAAGTGCACTGTACAGTCTCCACCCGCAAACCTGAACAGTAACTCTGTAAAATGTTTCTGGGGCACTGTCATCGGCACAAATGACATAAAGACATAAAAGCTTTTGCTACCGGCTGCATGCATTTCAACAAAAGAAGGATTGGCACATATTTTTCCACATCGATAATGGACAGAGAGTGCTTAAAGCTACGCTGAGAGAAACCGAAAAGCCCCCGAAACCCGATAACCCATCATCATCCCCGTGGAAAAGACAAGAGGAGTGAACATAGGGAGAATATCAGCTGTCTGACACCGGCTGAGTTTGCTTTGAATGGATAGTTATTCATTTAGTCAACTATTTAGTTATTCACAAGTAAAGTGGCAGCCTTTCATACTGCCTTGGATGTGATGGTAATGGTTTAATTAGTCTCAGTTTGAATATTCACACAATCGTTGCTCTCGTGCATCAGTGCAACTTAGGTGAGCTGGGAGACTGAATCCCACGTGCTACGGGAGCTATATTAATATGGCACACATGCAATTTGTCATGCAATTCTTCTCTCTTAGCAGGAGTAGTAGCAGTAAGAGAAAACAGCCGTGATTTTGTTCATGGCTTGCACAGTGTGTCCTTACTGAACACATGTCTGAGAACATGAGGAGTTTTCAGCGACTTAAAGCCAAAAACATGTTTTCACAGTTTTCATCGGGGCTGTTTATTTGGTAGAAAGGAGCTCCAATGAGAACAGAAAGAAAAGAGATCGATTTTCAATGCTGTGAGCACAACAACCCAAATTCCATTCAGCGCCATCACATTGGTGTGGCAGCAGAAATCTTACAGAGAGGCACATTCACACCTGTTATCTGTTAAAATTATCTGCATGGCTCATGAGAGGTTAGTGAGAAAATATGTAATTTGGGTGAGTCAAACCATTACGTGTGCACTTTATAATTATCTCCGCCAAGGAGGTTATGTTTTCGGTTGAATTTCTGCCAGTCTGTCGGTGGGATCATGGCCACATTGGAATGGGTCAAGGAAGAATCCATTAAATGTTGGACTGGATCTGAATCACAGGGTGGACACACAAATTATTTTTTCACTTTTGTTCACTTTTTGAGTTGGGGCGTTTGGCCTCAGTGACTATTCAGCAACAGGCCAACGCTTAGCGAGCCCGAGTGGTGAATAAAAATGTGTAGAGCCAGAAAGCGAACACGCCCAACTGTGAATTATGAACTTATTTCGATCAAACCAAACCAGAGTTGGTGATAGTTGGATGGTTGCTGGTTTTAGTGAGTTTTATTTTGTTTCTGTTGAGTTTAAATTCATTTTAACCCTCACACACCTCAGCAAATATATCAGTCATCATCTAAGGTAGCTGATACATGCAGTTGCTCAAACTTCATAAAGAAAGCCGTCATTATGGAGCAACCAGGGACAGTTTTTGTCAAACTAAGGCGTGACTTAAGACGTCATGCATCTTCTTCTACTCTTACACGTATCCACATTTAAATTCTCTGCATGAACTCCTGAGGAGAAAATAAGAACAATAAATATTCAAACCTTGCTGAGATGATAAGACTTCAGCTAGGCAATACTATTTTTGACATAATTCTAATAATTTTATTTAAAATGCATCCACACATATGTAATGGTTGGGCTTACAGATGAATGAATGAAAAGTGGACTATCGGCCTTGGCGGATGTCTGCGATCTCTGCGTGTCCTTCTAGTTCTATCCCGAGGCAATTTGTAAAACATTTGCAATTCAATCATCGCCTATCATTTTGCACTCACTGTGGTGCCCAGTGGGAGGCCAGTGCTTATAGCAGCACATTGTGTACAGGCATGATTTATGTATGTTTTGTTTGTTTTGCTGCCTTTACGATCGTGTGAATGCGGTTCTGATTTTCAGCCCAAAAAAGGAAAAAAAAATGTTTTTTTTACCCACACAACCACCAAGTTCGTACACTAGACTACAGTATATAAAGCAGGACAGGAGCATTGGTACGGAAAAGAGGTTTGTACCAACCATCGCTATGTTGCTTCAACACCACAGACCTCTGGGCCTCGCTGGCTGCCAAGCTGCAGTCACCCACAGAGCCGTGTGCTTATTTTCTCTGCCCTCTTCTTGACCATATGGAGCATGAGGGTCATAGGGACACAGTGTATCACAGATTTGTCTCTGTGTGAGAGTGTGCGTATACATGTGCTCGTGTATATGTATTGCCTGTTTGCGAAATGAGCCAAATCTGCTCGCTAGTGTCTGTGGATTTGGCAGCGGGGAGCATTGATTTTGTCAGCATTTGCATTTTCCTGCCAGCCAAGAATACTTTTATTAGCTCTACCAATATAGACGCAGAAAACAGTTCATAGTCTTTTCACATTCTGCTGTGTTGGACGTAGCACAATGGCTGTGTTCTCGCCTCGGTTTATGCAGGGATTCCTTTTTTTCCCCGTTCAAATTAAAACCAAGAATTGCCAAGCCAACGCAAGCTGTTTCTGTTCATGTGAAAGACGGACTATTCCGTGGTACGAGTATAAAGACAACCCTCGATGATGAATGTAAATGCCAAAGGTCAAAGACACTTTATAGGTGCGAGATGATTAAGTGTCTTTTACTCCATTGCCGGCCGATCCGGGGTCAGCTTGTCAGAGCTGACACGGTGACATAGTAGCAACCTCTCATTTAATCACCATATTAATTCACCCATCAACAAAGCCCTAATGACACCGCCGCTGGCCGATTAATCTCCGAATTTGATTTAGTGAGTGTCCATTCATCATAACTGACTGTTTCAGTATGCAATCAATATGGCCCTTTTAGCACTTTGGACACCTAGACCTCAAGAGGTACACAGTCCTGGTGTGAGGAGTGTTGTGATAAAGTAAATGCTTGCCCAGGCCAAAGGGGGGGACGCATCAATCATGCAGCAGTGCATACATCAGCTGCACTTTTTCCTCAGGTCCTCTGGAGCCTCTTTGTCGAGCGGACTCATCGACAGTGAACATGTCGATCACTCCGTAATAAATGTCTTCCCCGACAACAATAACCAGTGGATAAATTTGCTTTACAGATGGGAAACGTGTAGCCCTTCTCGCTAGCGGCTCCCAATTTACTTGTGCACCATTGTTTGTATCGCCGCGTCCCGGAATAAGCTGTGCTGCTAGTGCACCTTGTCAGTATCCGTGCATGCTTGCGCTTGGACACACTCTCGCCCATACATACACACGCCATCAAGCCGCGGGGCGAAGGCAGCGCTGCTCACTCAAGGGGAAAGTGAACAGCTGTGCCTGTGACAGCTGGAGCAGTCATGACATCCCTTCACCAAATATCAGGGATGGCTTAGGACGCATCAGCCGAGAGGGGTCCATTTACAACCTGGACGAGACGCCGAGGCTTTAGCCCGCGACCGTGCTGAAGCGACAGAGCTCAGTTTTTCCTCCTCGCATTTGCGGTGATAATGTGAGAAGTAATGAGTTTCTCCTTGGTCTTCAGCCCATATAATAGTCCCCCATTTGCTTCAAAACAAGCCCGATGGAGCAAATTAGAAAATGTTATGCCTGTGAAAAACGAGCTGAATGCTAATGTTTATTTTTCGGAGGTCCGGTTTCAGTGATTCCCTCATCGGATTTTCACCAGAATCTTGTTTCGTTGCATGAGTTTTCTATAGAGAACAACATGGCGGTGATTCACTCGCTCAAGACAAAAACATCTGCCAGACGCCTTGAATAAGAAAAATAAAAAAGAGCTGCGCATTCAGAATTTTAATCCGTTTCACTAACTAACATCGGTGGCGTGTCAATCATCTCGCCTCGTCCCGGAGATACATTAAGAATGCAAAAATGTTATCAGTCATAAACACTTTTTCTAATCAGCCCACAGTTTGAGTTTTGTTTGAAATATTCAAAATGATGGATGTCTGAAATGTGTTAGAACCAGTCGTGATTCTGAAGGCAGCATTAAAAAAAGAAATCAGTGTACTATGCAAATGAGCATAATCACCTTCAGCCCCTTTAGCACCAGACCGATTTTAATTACACCTTAATTTCATGTATAAATACCCCCTATTCAGACGAGCTGCTGCAGTAAGCCCCAGCAGAATAGACTGAGTGGGAGGACTGTATAGGTACAGATAATTACAATTCACTGTTATGGACTCTTGATTATATGAGGTGGTGGCCAACATACTGTCTTCCAAACACCACTGAATGAACTTTATTGGTGTGATAGATTAAAGTATATCGCAGCTATGACAGCGCTGTCCTGTAAACTGCGGCGTGCTTCACACATGGCCCCGGACAGCGCCGCTTTATCTTGACGATTCAGCCTGGTCGGTTCAATTGTGATGTTGACACCAGATAAGTAAGGCAGCAGTCTTGCCACTTCATACAGCACGGAGCGTATGACATAAAACCAGAGTTATGCTCACGTCGTACGCTGGTACGCGGTACAGTAAGGAGCAGCGTGGAGGAGCTGGATTTTCCCCTATCAGATGTTCTGAAAAGTGTTCAGTAAGTGGAATTCTGTCGAGACGGGTCTATGTGTAAAACAGACCTTTAAAGTCTTTTTTTCCTTAATTTCCTGAGTGAGGTTATTTTAAAACCAGAGACTTCTGGTCGTGTTTGTGGGCACAGTTGTGTTTCCAATAAAGTGCAATTTGTCTCCGGAAAGTTTCCAGGTTTTAATTGAGTTGATAACGTCAAACGATTTTACAGATGCAACCATATGTTTGCTTTTTCCTTTTGATGCGAAAAAAAAAAAGAAAGATAAATGTACGGTTAACTTAATGTACTACACTTCAGAAGTTAAATGTACATAAAGTGCTACCTTGGAAGTTAGCTCAGACTGAAAGCAGCAAAGCTGCAGTCCATCATGAGGAACCATTAAAAGTCGGACGACTATAAATAGAGGCTTTTCTCCTGCAGGGACTGAAGAATGAGCATTGTTGAAAACACCGGAGGAGCATATGCTCAGGCACAGCTTGTTGCGGCCTCAGATGTTCCTTAACAGTTGATTTCCTCAAGTTGCATTTCCTTTTTCACCACGTTATTGTGCTAATTATTTTTCGGCACGTTCCACATGGGTGGCTTGCTGCTCGGACCGCGCAAGCTCAGCCCCATTCTTTTTTTTTTTCTCCTTACCCCAGAAGCACCCAACACAAGGACCGCTGAATATCAGGCCCAGCTGTGCGACACATTGGTTCCTCAACACTATTGACTGTTTTGAAATGCTTATGAGAGCTGATGGAGCATTTTTCTTGCTCTTCGCTTTCGCAGCCAAATCCGATTTGTGCCGAGCAAATTTCCTGCGGGGTTGCTCTCACAGTGGTGTTATTCAGGCAAATTCATATATATAAAAAATCAAATCATTGTTTATATTGCCTGTTTAGGATGATTTGTGTTCTACTGTATGTACTCCACCTCCTACCATGCTGGAAGGCTCAGAAAATACAAACCGAGTACTTCCATTATTCACAAAGTGCACAGTGATGCCTCTGGTAATTGCCGTAGACAACAGCATACGCCGACACGGAGGCAGAAGAGCAGCGCAGTCAAAAACAAAAAAAAGTGTGTCATCGTATTGCTTGTCACGCAGAATTTTCCAGCCATACATTTTTCACATTTCCCACAAACACTCCAACGCGGAGTGGAACGTCTGCCGCGACGTGTGGCTCCGTGTGCACACCTGTGTACCAATGTTACAGTCAGAATCTGATTTGTTATTCGTTTTCTGCCAGGAGTAACTACTGCGGTTTGACCCGACTGTAAAAATCCCCTGACTTCAGCTAACCAGATATGATCTCGTCTGAAACGCCAGCACAGGAATTCAGAATAAATCTGTCACTCTCTGTGATGATTCTGATCATTTTTCTTTTGCTCTTACAAGCGGGATGATAAAAAAAAAAAAAACAGCCCTGTGGGTGTTTTTTCCCCGGTAAAAATAAAAAAAACAGATGAACCAATGCATATTTCACGTTCTTTTAGGAGAAAGGAAAGTGCTGGCTGTTCTATAATTTCAGACTTTGCCTACTGAGGTCAGGGGTTCCATGCTTGAATGCCCACATTTGCATCTTTGACTTGCTCTGGCCCAGTGAGGAAGAATGAGCTGTTGCATCTCCTGTGATGTGCAAAAGTGAGAATGTACAACAGCATTCACTGAACTACATGCGCTCCACTGATCTCAGCGTGAAACTATTTCACCGCAGCAGGGTTTGCCTTCTCTCACAAAAACTATACAAATGCAAAACCACATGAAAATGAGGCTGCGCTTTTATAGGAGCACATGAATAACTGCATCAGGACACAATAAGCAGCACGGGCATGCAAGAAAACGGGCTGCCTAATTCTATTTACATTTATTTTGAGTAAACAGCACATGGTCGTCATTCCACGCCTATTTTTTTTATGTTATTTGCTGGTTATTTAAACGTCTCTGCGTGGCAGGTATCTGCAGCGGCCACCGCTTTCCGTTCCCCGATTATCATGCAGGATCACAACAACAACAGTAACCAAAGGCGTCTGCAGCGGGGCCGGGCTGTATGACCCTTGTTTGTCATTCCCGAGCTGCTACGCTCTCCATCCACACAGGCAAGGTGAAATCTGCATCCATTTCTCATATTTACATATGAACTAAAGATTCCCCTGTGGGCTGACTGTGGCCTTCCAAATACTCTACATGGTGCAAAGCGAAGGTGATGCATAGTACTAGTGGGCTGCTGAAGCTGGTGACTAACCCAGTATGATACATGGTTTCACAGGCTAATTGCAGCTCCCAGCTGAATAGGCCATAAGCCAACAGAGACCTACTGACCTTGGTGAAAGCAAAAAAAGGGCCGTGTGCCTTTACATGACCCATTTTGTCGCTGAAAAATCTTCGCTAGACATTAAACAACTCTGAAAAGCTGCTGTGAATGGCCGTATTTGCCAACAGTTACTACGGGGATGTCAGGAAGGCTGCTTGTGTAGTACATTGAGAAAGGAGTTAGCATCTGTCACATAACCCCGGGGAGAGGACTGTGAAGTTATACAGAAAGTAGCGCTGCACTCGTGTTTGTATATGGCAGTATTTCTAAGGAAAGGGGAATTGGACAGCATCGCACAGCCACAGTATCCATGTGGCAGAGGCCTCTGTACCAACTGTTCACTCCAGTATGCAACATTAAACAAACCACACGTCTGTTTGCATCACTTTACCAATACGGTACATACCTTCGTGTCCAACTACATTAGACACACCTGGAGGAAATCTGCTCCGGTGGTGGGACGCCACACAAAGATATTGATGAAAAATAACACGCCATCTTTCAAAGAGGCAGATGCTGCCCTCTTTGTTCTCTATCACCCGTCTTCCTACCCCGTCGAAGCTAACAGCTGTTCTTTTGCTGTGCACTCCAACAGCCGAGTAAAGGCAGGAAACAGATAATTGAAAATGTCGATCTCATTAATTATCACAGTGAAAGTTGTGGGAGCAGCTTTCATTGGAGAAATAAATGGCTCGGTTCTGACAGTTTCAGACCTGCGCGCTTACAAAGCAAAATCATATTCCATGGCAAAACCTTTTTGCCTATGCTGAGTGATCTCAAAAGCTTAAAGCTGCATTCAATGTCATTGGATCAAATGATTATGGGTAATGTAAAAGGGGATGCTCTTACTGACTCTGCAGTTCCCCTCAGTGCTATAAAGCTTCATCGCTTCTTTTAGGTAATTGCTTTGATTTTACAGCCTACAACGACACTGTTTCGGTTCCCTCTCTCCACTCTTATAGTGTTGTTTCTCATGGTGGGCAGCTGTTTTTTTGGAGAAGTATAATTACTCCACTAAATGCTAACTGCCCAGCACCGAAAGGACGACAGACAAAGGCAGCGACCAGTTAGTGAACAAAAGTAGAGAATTTAAGAGGTTGGTGGAATCACAAAAACTGAGCTAAAAGAAGAAGAGGCAAAATTTGGACTTACATGCAGCAGGTAACACGAGGCACGACTCCACATTAATGCAAATGTTGCTCCGTAGCTGTTGTATGTTCCACTATACAATGAGTCCACCGTATTAATTTAAATTTTTTGGGAGGCTTAACTGAAATTTGGCGTCACAATTCAGGGGAACTGGACAGGTTGCTACTGCAGAAAGCGGACTAGCTAATGACATTTATGCTACAAAGCTATGGTTCTGTCAAATGAGCCCCAATGGCGTTCTCTCTGTACAATATGTTGCCACGGATCAGTGGCATAAAAAGATACTACACCAATACATTTCAGCCAGTGTTCCTGTTGTACTGTCGCCACTATGCTGTCAAAACTTTGTCAAAGTTTTGACAGCGATTCAAACCAACAATATGAAGCCAGTCCTTCCAAGAGGGAAAGATTTCTAGAGAAATTCTGTAACCAAGTGCTGCAGATTATAAACTCTTGCATGGCAGAATTAAACCACTCTTCTTGGTCCGTTTAGAGAGGTGCCAGCCAGCGTTGTACCTGTAACACATACTACTACAACTCCTAATTGATTTTACAAGGCAGCTTAGGCTCTAATTGCTGATTAGCCTGGGGAGATTCTTGATCCAAATGGCTTAGCAACTTCTTTTGTGGTGGGCTGTTTTCATTCATGGGAGAGGAGATAGGACGGGGATTGAATGAATGCATCAAGAAACAGGTTGTGTACTGCATTTAGAGTAAAGGCAGATACGAGCACAACAACATGAGTGAACAGATGCATTCCATGTACTCGCCGTTCATTCCGTATCTTATTTAAAAAGGTTACGGAGTGGCACAGCAAATATTGTTCACATTTGGAGCACGATGACGACGATAACCAATCACATTATTTTCCACTGCAAGAGCGGGAGAGCAAGAAGTCACTGCAGTGTGGTAAATACATGCAAAATTGCTTTCAGAGTGTTAAAGGATGGCGTTTTTGCAAACTATTTTACTTTGTTCAAGTGAGGGAGAAATTAATTGGATGCGTTTGAGAGTAAACTCCGGCATTTTAACAAGTTTGACACCAAATCCTTGGCAGATGAATAATTGGATAACAGTATCAAAAAGATCTAAGTGATAGAACTCAGCACACTTTGAATTCCAACTTAATTGATTTATTTCCCCCTAGCTTAGTAAGTAGTGCCGTACAAAACAATGAGAACGATATCCTCTGTGTGCCCAAACTTTGTCATCTGTATTCCTTTTGATTTTGAACGAAGCCTCAATTGAGAACACAACAATAAATTGCCTCAATGGTCATCAGCTCAGAGGAAGTGAATGCATCAATCAGCATTAATCAGAGCAGCAGGGAATCTCATTTAAATTCGCATTATTGAATGACCATTAATCTAATGCAATCCATTTCAGTACCACAGTGTTGAAGGAATCACATGTTCCTGCAGTGGCCAAACACAGTTCAGTCGTCTGGCTGCAGACCCTGTCGCTGCTCCATAGACAATGAGCACAATACTGACTTTGTGAACCGATGCATTTGCCATTTTGCCTTTTATGCTCCAGTGGTCTTTGTATAAAGGTCCAGAATTGTCAGCATTACTGGAATGTAAAGCTTATTTCAGTGTAAGATTAAAAAAATGTAATGCTGCCAAAGCCAGTGGCCTATTTGTTCTGCAGAGCAGCTGCAGCCCTTCTAGTTATGTGACATTACACTTCCAGGTATAACCATGGATTCGATTGTTTGAATTCGTTTTCACACTGTTGAACCGATCAACCTTTCTTTACAATGACACATACTTACATTTCATCTCATTTTCTTTTTTTCTTTATTATTTCATGTACATCTAATTTATCTCAACTGCATGCCCGATGCTTCATATCTCATGAATAACAACACATTCACTAACATTAGGTTGCAGACATAATTACCTGTTGGGCCACAGACTGAAAAGAATCTTAACTTGAGTTTACACAAAACTAGCAGTTAGTCCGTCTGATGGGGAGATGTTGCTGTTGGGTCGATTTCATTTATCAAAGACTATCGCGGAGCACAGGAGGAACGTCAGACCGCCATGTTTAAATATATATCTTATACGCTACAGTTATGGCTGAGAATGACAGCAGAAATTAGCAAGTTTGCTGATTTCACGTGTCTCTGCAATGCAAATCAACGGCCAGCTGTGACTGTTAACAACATGCCAGACAGAGAATTGCTTTAAGCTGACGTAAGCTGACATTTTTGGAAAAGGGTGGTGAAATGCAACGTTTGGAGTTTGGACCAATTAATATTTAAAGCCACACTTAATGTTCTTGTATTGACACTGGATCAAATAACTATGTGCAGTGTATAAAGGGTCACCCCCCTCAGTTCTGTTAAGCTTTTTTGTGTTTTTCAGCTCATTGTTTTGGTTTTTATAGCATGCAAATGTACGTTTTTTTGCACAGTAGGTAGCTGTTCTCACCAAAAAGCCCTTTGATTAAATGACTGTACACAACCCATTCAACAATACATCCATGTGTCATTTAGCGACTTATGATCAGATTCACTGCCTCTTAACACCTGATTCAATGCGTGTGACAGTGTTGTATTTACAGTTCGCTCTGCTCCTCTTCAGTGTCAAAAGCAATCTACTTGTGAATATTTTCTCGTGTTAACATGAGTCAAACCCGATGCTAGGTGATTTCCCCTCGGTTGCACAGAAAAAATGGCTTTTCCCCCGTTAGTTCTGATTGGCTGCACTAATACGCCATTGTCTTCCTGCGCCTTTATCAGCTAATTTTTTCCTCATGCAGCCATTTTTATGCACAACAACAGCTCAGGCTCAGAATGAATAGAGACATGAAGGTAATTCCCCAGCAAATGACATTTTCACTGTCATCTTTTTCCTTCTTTCTTTTTTATAGATGGTTAAAGTCCATGAACTTTTGCAAAATCATTTTTTTCTTTTACAAGTTAGTGACAGAAAATATTCTATCTCAGTAGGATCATATTAATGGTATATTAGAACCTTTTGCCCTATTCAAGTAAAATATTGAACTAAAGGTCGTTTTAATTTGCTCTTTGTTTTCCCTGAACGATGGTTTGCCTTTCAAAGTGAAGCATATTTTTTAGCAGAGTTAATAGTGAGCCTTATCGAATCTCTACTTAAAATGCATCCATTTATCCTCAGCCGAGGTCGTACATTCTTATTATATAACTGTAAAGACATCTGCTGCCATTTGAAAACCTACTGTATACATTATCATAATAATATGATACAGATGTGATAATGTGCCACTAAGACCTTACACATAATTCCAAATATATTCACCACATGACAGCATCAGAAAAGCATGAATTAAAGTTTTCAGGCCCAAAGGTCCGCCGCTAAATCTCCGAGGAGCAGCCCGTCTCTGATTAAGCTCACACATTCTGTGTTGTTTTGGTCCGCGTTTCCAAATCTGCTCCTCAAACGCCCGACAACTGCACAGTATGGGAATATGGTGGGAGTAATCTGACAGAATATATGCAGTTTCATAAGACTAGCCAGGCAGAAAATAGATTGGGGGTTGTGATTTGAGGGGAGTTAGGATGGGAGAGGTGGTGGTTACAGGGAAATAATGTGTCAGTCAGCGTGCAGTGACTGCTGCCTCCGACACCAGGGCTGAGGCATGACCCACAGCGTCTTTCACGTGATAAAACCTGAACATTTGTACCTTTCACCTTCGGCTGCTTTAAATGTTCTTACCGAAAAGCAACAAGAAAGGGAGACATGATTGGAAAAGAGATTCATTCAGACACCTCATCCTCATCATTCATTTTGTCCGCGGCGCTGCGATGTGAGCTCTGTCTTTCTGTATGTGCCCCGACAGAAGTGCAAGGTAATTATTGAAACATATGGATGACTGGGCCCTCTCTTAACCCTCGCACTAATGATGCTTGGCTATTACAGAAGGGCATGGGAAGGACACTTCTGCCATTAACGGATATATCCCACCAGAGATCCATGACTTCTCCTGTGCTTGTTGGATAAAGAGAAGCTGTGAGAGCTTTAGAGACGAGTTTGGGGAACAAAATCTGACATACATGACCTCACTCAAAAAACATTGTTTTCCTAACCAACCCCATGCCAATGAATGTTTCCCCAAACCGTAGATCTGTTGAACCTTTACATTTCTCTACATTTATGTTCAATTTTTAATTCTGTGTTGTCACAATGTGGTGCTTATAGTCTGGTTAGGTTGATCAAGAAAAAACAGATCATGATCATGTTTAGGCTTAAATTACCTATTTTGTTGCCACAGACAAAACTGTAAATGTCACGACGTCTCCTGAACATCCAGTGGTTTCACCTTTAACTCAAACAGCGGTCTCTTATACAACATCACCACCATTCTCTACACCTGCTAACATGGATGTACGCTCATATACGCTGTTTGAAAACGTAATATGACACGCATGGTAGAAATGTCAATTTGGTACACTTACAAAAATATGTTTAAATATTTAAAATAGTAAATTTAGTATATTATCAAGTATATTATGATGATAACTGAGCTGTTTTTTTTATGCCTCTATGATAGTAAGTAGTTTTATATCTGAGCCATGAACAAAGTAATACATTTGAGGATCTCGTCTTGGGCTTTGGGAAACACTGATTGACATTTTTTGACCAAACAACTCATCGATTAACTGAGAAAAAAGAATCAAGAGAGTAATCGACAATAAAAATAATTCATAGCTAAATGTTTTCTTCTCTCAAATCTTTCTTTTGAGTGCAGTTTGCTGGTGACTGCCTTCATCTTGACAACACACTGGGCGAACAAAATGTGTTTCTCTGATTATAATTCAAGTGGTGTGTGTGGCCTGTTGTAGATGTTTTTCTGGTTCATGTTTGAAAAGAAGCCTGAACACATTCCCGACACTCAACACACTCAACAGTTGCTGCTGTATTTCGCAGAGTGAAGCAGCCATCGATGGACCAAGATGTTTTTAAAAAGGTGGCTCTCTGGGGCTGATGGTACCTTGTGGTTGCACACGAAAATTACAACAATTGCTTAATCTTTGCTACATCAAAGCCTTTCCATTGGCAGCAGATTCAATTTAACTCTAGACGACCCACTTCAACTCCATTAACTTTCTTTGCTGAATGGGATCAGGGAAGATGCCTCCCCATAATACCAGCTCGCTCAGGGCAATTTTTCAGCTGGGAATCTACGGCTCTCTCTGATGCTAATGGACCAAACAGTTACCCTCACCAGTCCATGCAAAATGTGCGTATATCACCCCAGGTACATCACAGTGTGACCCAGCCAACTGGAGCTTTTGTTCATGTGGTCTTATGGCTATTGGCAAAATTGATGCCGCCACACAATGGACTAAAAGCTTTGGCGGACAGTTAGAGTCGCCAACACAATAGCTGTAGCCGGTCCAGAAGCAGCAGTTGAAAATAGCTTCACTCCTTCAGCTATATGCAGCACTTAGACGATTCAGCTGAACTGGCCTTTTGCTAAATAGACCAGCATCTGCAGCAGCTACTGTGTTAAACATTTGCATCACTATTAAACTATAAAGCATAAATGCATGCAGTATATAGCATTTTAAAAAGCTCAACACCAAATGCATCTCTAACAAAGTATATTAGTAGACCATATTTTGTGTTATCGAGTGTCTTGACACGACCTGACTGCGCTCTGGATTTTATCTTCAGGCAGTGTAGATAGAGCGAACCAGAAGTCCAGCTGAGTGGGTGAAACCACAGAAAATAAAGGCAAGCAAGTACATCTGTTCAGTCATCCTTATTGAAATTTTTTTGGTCCAATACTGCCTGTGGACCACTAATTTTCCAACTGGCACGTAGCACGAGCCTTTGATTGGTCCGTGACACGGCGGCACGTCTCACATCCATCTCACCCAGTTGCTAATTGAGACAGGAGAAAAGCTTCAGCCATTCCATTCTTTCCCTAAACGACTATTGGACGCTGGAGACCAGATGGTCTTGTCTGCGAATGTCACTGGTGGCCAGTTGTTACATTTGACAATGTGGGCTGATCTGGCAAGTATCAGTACAATTTTTGCAGCCTTCAAGAAGGAGCAACTGGGAAAATAGCACTTGGATTGATTTCATCCCTCATTCGGCGCACAGCAAATATTTCTGACAAAGACATATGGTGGAGAGAAGTGCACAGCAGCAGGCTGGCCAGCCTCGAGCCGGAGCTGTTTTCACTTGATTGTTTCAGGCAACATGCGCATTAAGACAAGCAATGTATGCAATGTTCGCATGCAGGCAGGCAGGCACACACACACTGCTTTGGCTCAAACACAGACACAGAAGCGAGTGATAAACCTCCGCAGAGCCACAAATATCACTCCCTTATACTACTCTCCCTAGAGCCTTTGGTTTTTCTCCCAAAGCAACATAATACTTACATATATAATTCAACACATCGCTTCATGCCGCTGTTATTAAATCATATTCATCAGCCTACACGGAGTCATGTGTTTTTCTCCAGACCACAACACTGCGTGCCAGATGTTGGCTGTTACATGTCCGGAAGGAAGCAGCAGTGCCGCCTTGAAACTCCACCTCAGTCACCCTGCCTTCAGCTGAACCAATCTGCGAGAAATAGAGTCTTTCACCTTCAGTCTATTTGGAATTGGGGGAACCAACCTGACGTTCAAAGTTGCTTGCTGAAGCAGAGTCCCTGTCTGGGCTTTGGCAGCTGGACTGATAGCCAGCCCTGTGGAATGGCAGCTGTTGAAGGGCTTTTTAAATTGCACCCAGGTTGATGGGTGGCTGTCAGGAGGGCAATGGACAGAGAATTTCGAAAGGGGAAAAAAAAAGGGATGGAAGGGCAGGAGGAGGGGTGAGTTGAGCTGGAAGGACAGTGACCCTGACACCAAGGTGTACAGGAAAAGAAATGTCCTGAACCTCAAAAAAAAAATGAAGTGTATAAACGGAAGGCGGTGGGGAACGGGGAGAGGGTGTGTGGGGAATCGGGAGGGTGGGGGGTGACATTAGTGTTGGAATAAATGGAGCGCTAAGGCCTGTCATCGCCAGGGTTATTTAGGTAGGCAGCACATCATCACTGTTCATCATAGTTTGATATTCCAAGACTATGTTTACATACAGCAGGATCATATCACTTTCTTTGCTAGCTTGATTGCCTGTCACAGATACAAATGGAAATGTCGACAGTGCTCTCGTTCTCCTTTTCATAGCGATTCACAGGAGCCTTTGTGCAGCGTTCAATCTCGACATTCTAATAATTACAATGGCCAAGACATGTTTCCGCTGGCTTTTTGAATGAAATCACTGTGAACGCACAATAGCATCTCAAATTAAGCAAAGTAGAGATACTGCGTTTTGTGATTTAAAGTGCAGTGGAGCACCGTGGGTGTCATGCAATGCGACTTCTTCAGCCTCGCTGGCTGATCTCGCCTTGCTGCGGTTGTGCTGCGCAACAGATGGTGCTTTAAGAAGGTCACCGCGTCTATTTCCCCAGTTTGCTCTCGTGCTACTTTCATTATTTGGGGATATTTAAGGCGTAATGTAGAACCTGTCAAGGTGTTGTCAAACTGCACAGCGCTCGTTAAATCTATTTGACTCGGTGGGGTTCTCTGTGGAGTCTTTAAGATTGAAATGTACTGAGAGAACACTGAGGAGCAAATTATCTTAATAAACTATCCAATTAGTACTGGTGCTGGAGAAAGACAAGCGGTAATGTCTGCCATCATAACATTTTTCACAGGATAAAGTGAACACAGGCTTGGGCACCACTGAATGTGTATTTTTAGGGGAAGGAACCTTGTTGTCAAGAGCTATTCTCAGCTTCATGCAGGCTCAAGAATTTATTTTCTGCATCCGGACAAACTCTCACAGTAGATTTAATGGCTTCATTTCTTTTTGTTTGTATCTACAAACCAACTCGCCATGTGAGGCTCCGATAGCACCAGGTTGGCTACATTCATGCCCAATTATTAGCCATTAATCTATGAAGGGCGGTAGCTCTCTTATTGCCTGCTGATTGCCTGAGTGCACCTATTAATCATGTTCTGCATACCCCACTGGTCAAGAAACCTTTACAGTGGGAGGACGGATAAGAAAAAATGGAGTTACATATCGTTTTCTAGGTCCCTGTTGTGTTTTCTCCCATTAGATTCCTGTAGTTCAATATTCTATACATACAGTACAATCACCTTGAAAGGAGATGAATGTTTTAGAATTGCAAAATGTCATTTTTCCCACATTGCGGGGCCGACGCGTAGACTAATATCAAGTCCATGGTAATTACAATAACAGTTCAAAGACTGTTTGATATTTTGAAATGTAAAGGATTTGTAATTTCCCAGCGAAAGACCGTTTGCTTTCATTGCATTCATTGAACCCAGGCACAGCAGCCATAAGCCCATGCCTAGAACAGCTCCGTGATTATACGCCGGTGAAATGACAGCATACTGTACATCAAACTGTAGCCATTTAGTCTCAGTAACTCCATGATATAGCTTGCATATAAACTAGGAATAAATTCCCCTTCAGCATTTTGACAGCAGCTATTCAGATACTTAGCCCTCGTACTCTGCAGTCATATTCCCTCTGCCAGAATCAATTGCGCTGGCAACCATTGCCAAGCCTGAATTTTATCTCCCAGCTGGAAAAAAATGGGGAAGGGAACAGAGCATGGAGATACGCTGTTTATCAGTCACACGACTAATTCTCTCCCCCATCTCTCTCCATTCCCCTTTTGAAAGTGAACTTGGTGTTAATCTACAAGACCTTGAGCGCCTCGTGCACACAATCAGCAGTGACGTGCCCCCTTTTTCCCTTTTTTGGGTCAATCTCTGACCTTTTGAGTGCCGCCCACATTTTAATTAGTCTAAACTAAAAAGCTGCCCCCCTCCGGTTCCCCCCTTTGTTCTCACATGGAAATCCATGGGAGATACACCACATTCAAGCAGTGATTGAATATCAGTGGTGAAGAAGGGAGTTTTGTAACGGGTTGGAAAATTACAAGGGCTTAAGTGTCAGACACATATGCCTGCCAAATGTAATCAGTGGGTAATAAATGTTTGCCCTTTACACTATAAAAAAAGCAGTGGCAGTGCTGCAGCTGTGATTAAAATTATTTCCCAACAACTACTACTATCCCCACCCCTCTTGAACCGCTTCCAACAAATGGCATCAACTTCTTATCATAACAGCTTTTACGACCGTACGGAGCAACTGTAATCTAACGTGTTTTTATCTTTTTGTTGTTTTCCTGCAGCTCTTGAACTGTTGGGAAGGTTGCTTGAGTGCTGAAAGGTAAGCTTCTGCAATCGAGTCTGATGTAAGAGTCACTGTATTGTCAACAACAAAGATGGGTCATGGCATTTTAAGCTGGTTTTCAATTTCTGCGCGGTCTCAGGACTGTGTTAATGCTGGCTGCAGCAGAATGGAGTCTCCGAGGATATAGAGTGAAGGCCTCTTGCTCTTTTCTCCCCACTGTTTAATTAGCATGGTCTCAGAGACTGGGGGTGCCGCTTTAGCAATCACGAATCCTGCCCAGCCAATAAGAACTTGTGTTCAACCACGTCTGACAGAGATAAATGGCATGCCGCAACATCGCAGCCTCGCCCATCATCTCTGTTACCCATGCAATAGTGCACGCTGGGAAGACGAGAGAGCGCCACGGATCTAAGTGGCCATGTGGGTCATTCAGTAACAACATAAATCTGTGTGGGTGTTTTCAGTGTGTCTGTGTGCGTAGATTGTTTGCAGAATGAACCAGATCTGCATGTTTGTGTGTTTGCCAAGAATACCACAAAGTGGGGCTTGCTTCAGAGTAAAGTGCCCCATATTTCCTCATTGAGATGCTGCTTATTGGCTCTGTGTGAACCTACTGAGATTCTAGGGCTGGGTTTGGTCAATATAGAGGGGGTTTTTCGATGGCTTTAGGTAGCGATATTGAGCCAATTACAGAAGACTCAGAGAGAGAATCATGTATTAAATTCCGAGACTTGATCACAGAAGGCATCTGAAGCTGAAGATTCGATTAAAAGGGAGCATATTTTGGTAAAATGTCAGAAAATCGGTCCGTCTTTGAAACCAGGGGAACCGTTCATCCGTGCAAAAGACAAAAAGATGAACAAAGAGCATCGACTGAATACATTACATGCAACATGCCTAATTATCTAGTCTTTGGAGCCAGATGCTACATCTTGTGCAAGTGTTGGCTAATGGGCCCACAACCATGATGTTATATGTGCAGCTCCCGAGGCACAATGTCATGGTTTAAAAACAGGGTTTATCCCGAGGTCAGACCAACCGGTGACGACTGGAGACAATAAACCAGAACCCATGTATGAAGGTTTTATATACATTTGTGGCCCTATAGCTATACTTAGGTCGCATATAGGACACGGCATAAGCAACACATACTTACCAACAAAACTAAGCAGAGCTTTACTCACCCACAACATACACTCACATAACATATGCAAATGATGCACTTCAACTGTATCACAGAGAAACAACAGTTTCTTATATAATCATTACATTTATTCATTTAGTGTTTAAACGTAGCTAGAGAGCTACTCTTATGCAATGCCTTCTTAGCGCTTTGCTTGCAAGGTGTCGGTTAATTGCATTGAGCGGAAAACTAGTTAGTTAATTTTATATCACAGGTAGGGACCAGAGAAACTAGTCGGACAATGTAATGGCAGGTACAGTGTGGGCTCGGATTCTACGCTCATTTTATTCCATAAATGTGACCTTCACTTTATGTAAATTAATAATTATACCCATTGATGTCGAAGGTACGATATGTGAAGGGCACTCCACCAATCAAAGACGGGATTTTCTGGTAAACACTGATAAGCATGCGATCTGGCCTTTAGCCTCTCCTGTCTGATACTATTAGTGTAAGAATGTATGCTGTCCTTTGCTTTAAAGAAATCACACATTGGCTGGTAAATGTGGGCATAACTTGGAATTTTCTGAAATGAAGTCACAGCCGTCTTGCTGCTAACATTGGAATTCTATATGGGAATCGACAAGTCCAAGATCAGAGCACAGATGAAACAGGAATACATCCATAATACAAGCTTGAATCATACAGTAGGGTTTGCAACAGAGAGCATCGTCCACACTCACACAAATGGAAAAAAAACACTATTTTTAGACATTTAGCGCTGTTAATAGCCACTGGTGAGCTTCCCAGTTAAACACAGCGTGCCTATGAATCACCTGCAAGTGAGCGCTCGCTCCAGAAAAACACTGAACTCACCGGGCTGAACCTGATCACAGTCTCCAGTCCAAACAAGGAAACGTTTCAGTTTACATAGTGCGGCTTTAAAGAACGGCTTCTGGCTCAGTGGATATTTACATTAACGTAATTTCCTTTAGCTGATTAGCATGCGAGCTGTCCCAGATAAACACCAACATGTCATCATTTCCGGCTTTTTTTCTGGGTTATAATGTTGACATTTGCGACAGTGATTGTTCTTGCTACATGAACTAATAAGGGAATGGAAAATCCCTGTCAGAAAGGAGTGGATTACCTGTTATTTCATTTCGTCACAGAGGAAATGTAACCGATAGAGATGAGCGACCATCATCTGTATCCAATCAGCCAACTAAATGATCTGTACCTGTAGCTGGAGTTGGTGGGGTTAACAGGAAGTTGCTCATTTAAACCTAAAAATTTATATTTTTGTTGATCAGAAGTTGCTATTTATATTATTTATTGTAAAGAAATTGATGGAACAGCCCCAGAGTTGAGCTCCAGATCAATGTCAGCCCTCAGTAACTGAAACAACGCCATCGGTTTTTGTTATAATCTCAAAAGCTTATATGTTTTCTCAATGCCATCAGAATACAAACTAGATTATTATTACAGAGCCTTTTAAGTTATAACACACTTAAAGTGGGGTGTCTTTATTAATAATAAAAAAAATAGGCTCCGAGTCCTGACACCTCCTTATGACTAACATCCACTTCACTTATGGGGTGGCTTCAGCAGTAATTGCCGCAGCCTTTTTCCCCTGTCTCCTATTTCAGTGGATCATCGTGAGGGAACAGTTTGTAGCAGTGGGGGCATAATTAGTGATAGGCCTTGGACATGTCATACTCTGTTAGTCAGCCTCGCTTTAATTCCTTTGTCTCCTCTCTGCTCCCAGCATTTATTCAGGCTGTGTGTATGGAAGTGTGTGGCTTTGCTCAGGCTTTACCGTGCATACGTAATATATCTGGTAAATTTTCATTCGATATAAGAGATTAGAGTAATGCAGGAAATATGTTTCATCAAGGCGTGAGTTTGTACTACACGCTCGTGTTTGTCTGTTCCGTCTCGCCGTTAGAAGCTACCTGTGTGAGTGCCCCTTTTGATTTCAGAAGATAAACAATTTATAATTTTTTTGGCTTTGTCTCTCGAGCTAGAAAGGCTTCAGCATTCAGCCGGCTCACCAGGCTCATTTTGGCTATAATTAGAGGAAACCTTTTTAGGCTTTTCTATATTCCTTTTTAAGCAGCTCCCTGTAGCAACAAAATGCATAAAAAGGGGTTTTGTGTGATGCCAAAAGGTAGACTGGTGATTACTGTCAAAGGACGCTTTTTGGCATGACGAGTGTGTGTTTGTGTCTATGTGTGTGTGTAGAGTTTGCAGATGGGTTTTTTTTTTCAACCTAGGCTGTTGATGTGAGGGCGGATGAAAGCCGCTTTGAGGATACAGTACGCGGCTAGGAGGAAAAGCTCTTCCTCCACCACCTTCCTTTGCATTTCTCCAATTTTCCTTCTCTCCTTCATCTCCCTCTCTCATTCTCCCGCCACTCTCTACCCTCGCTATCTCCTCTTGACTGCCTCTCCCCTCCCCTCTGTTGTTTCCCTATCCAATTTTCCCTATACATGCAGCCCACTCTTCCTCTGGAGCCTCTCTCCCTGCCATAGCTGTCTTCATGCCTGCACTCATCTGTATCCGCTCTTTTCTCTGTCCACCCTCTTTTACTTTTATCCCTTCACTCCTGACCCCTCGCTTTCCCCCCATGTGAGCAGTGAAGGACATTGCCCACAGCATGATGATTAGTCTGAGCAACATTCCCAGAAACCAGGGATTACACAGGCGTGAATTAAAGTCCATTTTCACTATATCGTTCGTATTTCTATCCAATATTTTTCTGCCACAAAAATTCATTTCCTACTTTGTGTAGTTAGTGCTGCGTTGTTGCTTTAAATCCACAACTAATTTCAAGATGTAAATTTCCAAAGTGGAGCACGGGTTCAGGTGTGTGCCCAGAGCAATCTTCGGGAATATTCCTTCAGCCATAGCACATGGCACCTCTGCAGATAGCAACCCTTCTGCTTTTGTTCTTTTGTCACGCTATGTTAGCTTTACAAAGGAACTATAAAAATACTCTGAAATGCATTCGGAAGCGAACCTTGAACTTCGAGTTAAGTCACCGAATAGCCAGATTTGAACAGGTTTGCTTGGTTGGATTATTCCTCAGGTAAACCCCCCTGACCCTGCAGTTTGCACCACTTCTATCCAAGGTGAAGCAGCTTTAGTAATAACTTTGGGAAAAAAAACACAACATATGCTTTGGGTATCTGTGAATGACCATAAATTCAATAATAGAGTTTTACAAAACAACCTTTAATATAACCTTCCTTCCCATGAAAAAAGACTCCTTTTAAAAGTGCTTAAAAAGCTTTTATATCCTGCTCCACAATACCTACTTCACAAGGAGATTTTTACATTATTTTCATGAATGCAATTTAATGTAAATGTAAAAGTTGGTTACAAAAAGCAAGTACAAATATAAAAGAAACAATCAAGTTGCTGTGATGCCATTCTGCTAGGCCTCGCTGGTCCGTTTTCCTCCAGAATCTCCTCTCGAACACGTCATGCAGAGTGGACCGTGCCGTCACTCCGCACCCTCTTGCTCTGTTGGTGATCGGCTCTCTCGCTTACGTGCGTCCCATCTCCGTCTCCAGCTCCGGCTCCGGCAGCAGGCCCATCCATCAGTCAGTGCTGCTGGTGCATGTTGTTAGACATATGGGCTCCAGTGAGGCTGTGATGCAGAACATGGGACTGGACTCCATTAGAGCAAAGCGTTGTTTTAACACCGTGATCTCCGTCAGCCCCGACTTAAAAGACATCTTCCCGCTCTCACCAAGTAGATCAAATCTGTGAATGTCACTGGAATATCTTATTTTCTCCAAGACAGTCAGTCAACAAGGTGAATATCGACGGATACGAATGTTAGGCAGATGAATTAGTACATACTGTTGCATGCAGCATACAGACTACTTCTTCCTTACATTGCGTCTTGAACTTTGATCATCTTGTATCTCATATATCTCATCAGGTATGTGATTTGGAACGAGGTCGACGAGCTGTCATCTGTCTGTGTTCTTTCGGCTGCATAGCTGATATGACATTTCGTCCGCTGTGCAGAGGACTGTGGGTAGAATAGCCATAAAAGCATGCCATCTTGCACAATGCAAAATGCTGCAGCAGGAACATCCTGGTGTTTTTGGAATGCTACATTTGACTTGCACTATATGCCCTGAGACATACCGAATACTCTCCTGGCACACTGAATAGTTGGGCAGTATTGGTATCAGAGCACAGCAATTAGTTGATTCAGTCCAGAACAAACCAATTTCACAAGCAAGAAACTGTTGTGTGTGATTTATGTTAACATATGAGTCTTTTTGTACCTGCAATTTGTGCATGTTTCAACATACATGTTGTTGTTCAGGGTAAACATATGTGGCATGTAATAAAGATTGCATCAGGGTTGTGTTGTTATTACTCCAGACCTCCGTGCTTTCCATTACCCCTAATCAGAAGACCGACTCTGGCTATGGCTTATTCAGACTTCAGATACACATCAAAGTCCACCAGCTGCACAGAGCTTTCTTGTTCATCATAAAGTAGGACTAATTTTCTGTGTTTTCGGGGTAAATTAGGACTGCTTTCAAACTAACAAATATGGCTGACTGAGATAAAGCTCCACGCCGCCGAGCTCTGTTCGCACCAGCAAAAGAACATATTTCTGGTGGATGAATTTAACAGTCACAAGGACGTTTATAAATTCAGTATGGAGTGAAGAAAAAAACAGACAAAATGTGCCTTTTCATGGGGTTTCTGTGCCCGCAAAAAAACCTCTTTCCCCTTTCATTGCTTCTCCATAAATTAGTGAACAAAATGACAAAACATGCGCCACGTTTTCCTCTTTTGTGTTCGTTGTCAGCAGATGAGGTTGATTGGTTAACACTAAAACACAGCACAAAGCAATTTGCTTGTGTACGAGGGTTGGCTAACTTTTTAAGCTTGAAAGGTGCAGCACACTAGTCTGAGATCAAAACAAAGACTAACCTGACATACCTTTGTTAAACCAGTCTTTCCTCCGATGCTTTCAAATACCTCACCGAGCCATCAAAAATCAATCTATAATCATCCAGTGATTCAGTATTCTTGTAAGATTTCTCCTCAGACACATTCCTCATATGTCTGAATGCACCTCTCCCATGTGCCCGTGCTCGCTGATACCTCTAGCTTTTCCTTGCCTGATTGTAATTCAATGTCTACTATTTGAAGAGCCTCGGCAGCTTGTTTGCTATTGATTTTATTTACAAGGCTTCTATATTTTACTCTGTGCAAATCAGGGCAATTGTTTCCAAGTGCATGCATGAATCAATGCTTCCCTGGAGTCTGCGCCGGCGACTGCATGCGGCTCAATACCTCCAATTTATGTTTTAATTACGATGATCTACTAAGTGTTTGGAGCTTGGCTCGCAGCGGCGTGCATTGTATTGTACATTGAATTTTACTGTCTACATGGGCAGACGGCGGATTTGACTGCATTCATCAAATTGCCTTGAATCTCAACAGTGCCGATTTGTGGTGACGATGACGGGGAATGCAGTTGCAAGGTGTTGGATTTTTGCTGACGTGGTTAAAATTGAGTGAATATCGTAAGGACGTTGGAAAAAAATGGTGAAAAGATCTCCAACACATTGCAGTTATTGTTGTATACAGAGCACTGTGGTGACTTAGTAGTGGTTTGTTTCATGATTTGTCATCAGAGACAGAGTGTAAAAACAACTGCTTAGCTCTGACGGCCCGTTTGGCAGCATGGCTCCAGACCGGAGTTTATTCCCCTCCATATTTGTTCTGTACTGTTTTTCTTTGGCAGAACTGTATATCATTTGATCACTTGCCATTAGAAGTGATTGCTTAACTCAGTATGCTGTATAAGTGGCTTCTGGCGAGCTTGGAAGCCATAAATTTTATTGACTCCTGTAATTAGGACAGATCAATAAAAGGCAGTTTCTCTCAGTGCTTCCTAGGACTGTATTGGTCGGGGCACTTTTTTAGGTCTTGGTTCCATCGCAGTCACTCAATATTATGGCTTAAAACCACAATAAAGGGCTGAAAACATTGTTTATGGTTTATTTTTACAACATCGTGAAGAAATACTCTGCTATTCCATGACAAAAGGGACCACCAGGGTTCTATTCTGCTTTCTTCTTTCTTTATAATTTGTTGCTGTTGTTTTGTGTGGCACCATTTGCAGATGCTCCACCAGTATACCTATTATAATACAGTAGAAAAACGGCCCCATAGCGCGCTGCTGTCAAGCCTCTTAAGTTGATAGCTGTGTCTTTGCACACTGCGGGAAGAATCCCTTTCTGTCAAACAACAGCTGGTGAAGACAACATGATGCGGAGGCCACGGACGAGTGAGCCATCAAACCTCCGTCTCTGACAGGATTTTGGCAAGCCGCGTTTCATAAGAGTCTGTCTCACTCTGCCCTGCTTTTATGGTGCATGAATCAATGATAATTGTTCTCTGTTCTCACTTGAATGGCAGAAGTATCCCCCGATGTGGCAACAGTCAAAAAAAAGCAGAGTTCGGAGGAATGGATCAAGGAATACCCAGAAATTAGCATGAATGGAGTGAATCACAGTTCCCCCGGGGTGATGATTCAGTAGCCGGAAAATGTTGGGTGCAGAAGCCAATGTAGCACCTTGCCAATACAACGAATATAATATAAATTATGGGCAGCTATGAAAAGCGAGGTTACGCTATGCATGACGCATGCTGTTGATGTGGGTTCGAAGAAGAGTTGCACGAGGCAATGAATCAACAAGCTGCTCTATAATTGTAGCTGACCCAGTGGGGTGTAGAGGGTGAATGAACATTTCCCTTTACAAAAGTATACAGTAATATGTTATTAGTATCATTGTATTTCAGCCAAGCTGTGTACCAGGTCCAGGACTCTTTGAAGATTTGATCACACGTGCTTCTCAAAAGCTTTCAAGCAAACAGTGTGATCGAATCAAAGACCAACAGCCTTATCCCCGGCTCCATCAGGGCCTAATTCCATCCCAAACCAAGCTCCCATTCTCCTTTTCTTTATCCCTCCTGAAAGGCCCAGTGATTAGAAGTAGACTTAAAGTCGACTATAGCACCCCCCCACCCCCTCCACACACACCTCACCCCACCCCTCCCGATGGGACCTTCTTGAATCCCGAAGCCTCGGGCCAGTTTATCAGCATCAGGGGATCAGGCGACACCCCCTCCACACACACACACACACACACACACACACACACACACACACACACACACACACACACACACACGTCAAACGGGGAGCCCAATGTGTTCGGCGGCCTTCGGTGTAATCTCTTTGGCTGTCGACAGATCTAGCGAGGGGTCAGCTGTGATAACAGGATCACTCAGGTGGAGACAAGGAAGGGGACCATAAAAGAAAAGGGGACGGAAGCTAAAAAGGAGAAATGTGGGCGAGTGTGAGGTGAGTTCTGCTGGTGAAGCTGGCACTTTAGATGAGGAAGAAACATGTGTTTGTGGAGCTTGTGCAAAGCCACAGGACATACATGGAGTTACACGACCACACACGATTATATCCACATGCAAAATGACAACCCACTCATTCAAAAACAGTGACAAGAGCTGTTAGAGATTCAACAGACACTTTAATTATCATTTTTTTCTGGTTCTGGCGTTTTTTAATGTCAATTTAATATCTTTTGGTTTGGAATGACTCAGACAGAACAGCTTTTTCTAATGTTGCCACACGCACAAGTTTTTTCTACATAGTGTCTGAAAATAGTTACAATTTCACTATTTTCAGACAGTATTACGGACGAAACAGTTGATCAAAAACGATCTACTCATAAATCACTCATGGAAAAATTAGGAAAAGCAGCCATTGTTGCTAAATGTAAGTAAGGCTCCAGTGGATAGAAATACAATTATGTCCCGGCTTACAGAGGAAATAATAGAAAATCCAATATTTGGCAACAGACTGAGGCCTGTTTGACCTGGCTGGATGCCTGACGGAGCACCGAGGCACCCTGACCATTCTACTTTGGCCCGTCTTGCCCCGTCTGCCTCATGCTGTATCCACGAGCACTCTGCCCTGGCATCTTATTAAAACTGCTATCTCCCGTTGAGAGGGGCACAAAGAGAGCAGCAGTGGACATAAGTAGTGGAAAAAAATGGAGAGGTGAAAGGTCATGCAAAACTAAGGAGGTACAGTATCAATTTTACGCTTGGGCGTCCAGTTGACGCAGAGCAACAAACACATGAGCCATAATTCACGCCCTATCACACATGCGAGCCTATACGCAAAGTTTTACAAACACATTCCGTATGCATACGGACACACTCACATTCATAGACTCTCTGTCTCTCTCTCCTCTCTCTCTTTCTGACTCTCTCGCTCTCTCTGACACACACACGCTGAGAGGCAGCATGGTAGGCAGTGACACAAAGCTAATGCCTTGTCACACAGGCTGTCAGCAGATTAGCCAGTGGATTACACCCCAGCCATTAGATGTGCACAGAGCGAAAGGCCACAAACACGGCAGACAGAGAGGAGGAGAGGCGAGGAGAGAGCGAGACAGAGGGTGAGACTGGCAGTGATAGGGCATATGCATGGCACAAGGCATAGGCGAGGCTAATGGAGGGTAAGTTAAGGGAGAGGAGAGGAAAGACGAAAAATAAAGGCTGGTTAAGCAGTGCAAAGACTGGAGTCAAAGTGACACGGAGGAGATGTTGAAGGGGGAGATGTAAGGATAAGAAAAAGCGATTGGGTCAAGAAAATGTGCTGCTATAGAGCCGTGGTAACAAGATAATCAGACAGACGGGACAGAAAAGGTAATAACAATGGCAAAGGGAGAGACACGGAGGAAAACAGAAAATACGGGAGGAAGGATGGGAGAGTATCCAACGGCACATGAGGCAGCAGAGAACAGGAGGAGAAGTTTTATAATGTGCAGGTGGGAAAGAAAAAAAACCCAAACCAAAACGGTAGGGGGGAGCAGAGGTGATGAACGACACATGAGAGAGGAGAGAAAGGGGAAAGAGGATGGTAGGAAAACAGAACGAGAAGGGAAGAGAGGGTAGGGGAGGAGCGGCGAGAGATAGAAATGAAAGAACCAGGAGTAGAGATTAGAGGGGGGAGATGGGACGTGGAGCATCAGAGGAGAGGATGGAGAACACTCTGCAGTACATTTCAAACAACGGAGCACACAGCCAGGCAAAATAGTTGGCAAGGAGTGGAAAATGGACCTCGATATGAGAGTTTGGGAGAGTAAAACGTACAGATGGATTCAGGGAAGGGCAGATATACATATTTGTATGACGACATTATCATATTTGGGTCTCAGCATATTTTGTCAAACCTCAAGAGAGCCATAACTTTAAAGATGTTAAACATGAGCTTATATTTACACTCCTGCCACAATATTCCACCCCACAGAGAATCATATTAAAATGCCCATTTTGACGTGTCACAGGTGAAAAAAATATAATTCAAGACGGCTGAATTCCATTTAGCTGCCTCAGTTTCAGGCTCCTTGCTCTCTCACTGTCACACTGTAGTGGCCTGCTGGGCTTGTACAATCAAAGGTAGCTATCATTAATGTTATTAGTGACACCTGTGCTACATATGCATGCCTTTATATTCATGCAGTTCTTTAGCTCAGCTGATCTGTCAGGGTCCGATTGGGATATTAAATGCATGATGCAACAAAACAAAGATTCATGCTCTGTCAAAGTTGTAATCGTGATCGTGTTGGCAAACTGAGCAACCAGAAAACACAAGCAAAATTTGCTTTCAGTTGGAGTCAGGTTTTGGAGCACCCTGATTAATGGAAATCCAATATTATTCTTCTGTTTCCTCTGCTCTGGCCCCGCCCACTCCTGACAAACTGTGCCTTTAACTTGTTAGACGTTCAACGTTGAATAGTTTAAAGGAACGGCAGAGTCAGGTGATTCTCTGGGGGTCTGTCACAATAAGTGATAGCCTTTACATTAGATACAATAATCTAATCCATCAGTATTGTCAAAATATTGAACACTGTAGCTTTAAATTCTGCAAATTAATGAAAATATGATAGATTAGCTAGTCTAGAATACAGCGTTTATTATTAGCATTTATTGGACATGTTTGACACGGATAGTCTTTACTTTGGCATCGCTCGCATTCATCAGCAGATTTCTTTTTTTTTTGGCCGGTTGTCAAAGAATTATCGATTCAAATTTCCATTTTTAGTCTAAATGTCAATTTGTATCATTTCAACATGTGAAATTTGACTGAAAAGCCTCATCTGCTGCTGAAGATCATGTGATATGACTGAAAGCACAGTGGACCTGCAGGTCAAAATGTTTTGTCTGTCACCCATTAACTTTGAACCTCAACTCTTTTTTAGAAGAGAATTAGAAATAAGCAACACTAGATACATAATGAATTAGATTATTATTGTTGTTATCACAACTACTACATGCAGTCTCTGGACTTCATCAGAAGACAAGTTCACATGATACTGTACTTGCCAGATACAGACACACTGCTGTCCTCTCGATGCGACTAACTGCAGATGGCAGTATTGATGGCGGCAGCGGCAGAAACTTTTCATGCACTTGTCAGTTTCCTTTCACCACGGCACTCTTGCATTACCATCTGCTCAGTAGAATGAAAGCTACTCCCTGCATTGTGAGGCAATAATGACACTTTATTTCTCCTCGCTTTCCTTTTTTTTTCCAATCCAGTCTCCGGTTCCAAGTGGAGAGGTGTCACGCCTTCTCAGTTGGCGTTTCGGTTTATGATAACCTACTTCACTGCCCCCACTGTCGCCACCACCTACAGCATTCACCACAAAGCCACTTTGCAGATGTAATGACACATAATTGTCTGCAGGATTTGCCTGGTAGGAGCTTCATTTCGAGCTGGCGTTCGTGGAAGAACGGGAGGGAAGATGTCTGGTTCTGACTGGGGCAAAAGGGAAATTCTAATATCCATCCAGACGGGGAATTGTGTTCAGAGAAGCCACGAGGAGCGTGTCACACTGTGTTCACACAGAAGGCATGTTAAGTGCGTAAATTGCATGCAAAGTGCACGCTATGAGCACATAGCAGAGTATTCACATTATTCCTGGTGATTGAGGTGAGAAGGGCTTCATGCAATGTTTGCGTGTGTGTGTGTGCGCAATACGTGTGTGCATGCATGCATACATACATGATGGTATATACTGCCTGAGTGTGTGCGTGTTTGATAGAAAGGCTGATGTCATTCAGGACGCTTTAGCTGGTTGAGTGATTTGAATGTGCGCTGTGGAATGAGCTGATATTCAGAAGTGCCGGAGGAGGACGGGGGGGGGGGGGCTGAATGTGTGAATCCCCACAGGAGATTTAGACTGTTTATTATGATAAGCCTCTACGTGCACACAACCTTTCACATAAACATACATAAGAACACACGTAAACTCGTGTGCACACGTGTAAAGGAAGAATCAAAGAAAGGGGACGGCTGAAAATGTAGCGATGGGGGGGAGACGATAGGGAGACAAAGAAAAGAGAAGGGAGAAAGAGCGAGGGATGCTCCGAGCCACGTGATTCACCTAAGCACAGTGATAGGCTCATAGTTCACAACCTATAAAAACTAATTCCACACCAGCCTATCCATTGCCATCTCATGTGGGAGCCATTCCACCTTTTAAACCCCCTCTCACTTAAAGCGGGCCCAGATGTAAGTCAAGGGGCTGCTTTGGATTAGCCAGAGAGGAAAAACTCATTTCCTTTGCCATTTTACGAGCATTTAATTTGAAACAATTAAGATATTACGGTGCTGCGGATTCACTACACAGAGTGACAGCTGGGAGCAATCCCATAAACCCCTGAGCCAGTGAATGAGGCACCTTGCTACTCTCTTTTTCTTTTCTCCACTTGCCGCCGCCTCCTCCTCCACCTCCTCCTCCTCCTCCTCCTCCTCCATCTCCTCTCTGTTATTTCATTGAAGCATTTTGCTTAAGGCTCTGTTGAGGTGAATGGGCTACCTTTTTGCCTCAGCTGAGATCTCGCTGCAATCGCCAATTACTTTAGCAGCTCATAAATGCACCAGTTGGCTGATGATAGAATGGCCTAATTTCCCAGGACTAAAGGGAGGAAGCGAGCGCTGAGAATGTTTACCTTCTGGATAGCTTTTCCCATCACACCTTTTATTGCGTTATTGGATTTATAGCATAAGTTGCATGACTCATCTTTGGAGGAATAAATGAGAACGATGCAAAACTAGGGGGCAGCAAATGGTAAGCTGAGCTCGTGAAACAGCCTTCCACCAGAGCCCACTGGACATTTATAAACTGGGACACTTGTTTGACGTCATGGGTTTGCTCATTTTGTTTACTCTGACGGCACACAAATGGACGACCCTCGGCGTCCTATCTGTCCCGTTGCTGAAGAACTTTGTCACTCCCTGACTTCGAAGTCAAGCTGGCTTTGTCAGCACTCACCCATCAATTCCCCTCCTCACCCTCCTCTTACCTTCCACACTGGCGCAGGAGGGCATTGGAGGTGTGAAATTGATGAAGGTGCGCTTGTGAAAATGTCAGTGGGGCATCACTGGCCAGAGAGAGAGGGAGAGGGAGAGAGAGAAAGAGAGTACATTTTGGGGTGGAGGGGGTGACAGATAGGAGTGGCAAAAGCGCCTTTTCATGAACACTGAACTGTAAAATGGAGGACCCGGTGCAAAACAATGGTTGTGATCAATCGGCTATGGTGAGAGGCTTCTCATAAATGCCCCGGTGCCAGCCTGGGCCTGCTGAAAGAGAGAGAAAAGGAAAGAGAAAGGGTTGGAGAAAGAGGGAGTGACAGAAAGAGACACAGACACAGATGAGGTGTGTGTCACTATCAGTTTGGGGAAGGGAAGTCAGAGAGGTAGAGAGCAGAAGGAGTTGATGTAGAGTGTGGGGTAGGGAAGAGCGGCTGGGATAAGATGATGGCAGGAGAAGGTAAAAGGCTTTTAGAGCAGAGGGAGATTTAAATAAATGAAAGGACAATGGCGGGGAGTGGAGATGGGAGGGGTGGGGGGGAATCAACAGACAGAAAAAGCAGCAGTGTCTGGGTTTTGTTTAGACACACCTATTTGAATCCGAGGAAGAGGGAGAAATTGTAAAGAAAAGAAAAAGGTAAAAAGGAGATCTGAAACAAAGACATTCTGACAGTGCCACATTTTCACATCAGCACTAAACCGTAATCATCCAGGTTCATCAACCCTGTGTATTCCTGTGGAGACTTTGTCTTATCATGGCCCTCCTAAACCACCTCTTGAGGAGTATAAAACCATAGAAATCTATATAACAGTAACTCCTTACCAAAGTCCATTACCAATAAACATTTTTTTAAAAGTTGAAAAAACAGGAACCATGACTTTGTCCCTACATGTTGACAACTGATTGATTGTTCAAATAGACAGTTCAGTTATAGTTCATGAGGTATGTACACACAGAGCACATGCTGATTGCCTTGGGATACTTTGCACTTGCATGGAAACATCGATAACATAACTCAAAAAGCAGAGCGACTAATGCTTCTATTAGTATCCATGGCGACGCTTGTTTCCCGCTTATAGGAGGAGAGTGGCGAGTGCTTCGTACAGCTTATGTATACCCCCGGTCTTAATGGAGAACGCCCTCAGCAGCTGCAAATGTGACTTCATGCAGACTGACAGTCAAGCGCTAGTGGGGTCGGGATCAGTTTGGCAAAGGGCCTCTTGTTGCCCCTCGTCTGTCATCCATTCCCATTTGTTCACTTGCGATGTCCCGACTCATTGATGCCGACTTGTGAGGTACTTAAAACATTGAGAACAAGCCGCACACACATCCCGATACGCGTTTGCTCTGGACAGATGTCCTGAGCTAGGTTCCACGGTGGGACTCTGTCAAGCAGAAGTCGACTCAATCTGTCTCCTCCCCTCGCTCCCCCTATCTTTCTCCTTGTCTCTGTGCTGAGCTGCTGCTCACCATGGCTGCTCCCGCCATCCCAGTTGATCTCTTAATGGACCTAATTGCTTTTCAGCTCATTGCACCCCATGCCAACGCTAAACTAAATCAAACCGAGGTCCCATCCACAAGCCCCATCACGAATCTGATTCCGCTTGACATCATAATAAGGTGATATTGACTACTCATGACTCAGCAGTTCCAGAACAGATGAGTAAGCGTGAGCCTCTCGTCACGGTGTGCGCCGTGACAGGCAGCCCTGTCCAGGTCATATAGGGGTTCAAGTTCCCCTCCTTAGGAGTGCAGCCCACTGCGCTCCCATTGACAATATGCTTGTGACCCTCTCTGCAGAGATGCATTATGCATTGTTGCACACTGAATTATGGGATTCACTGATATACACAAGGAATAGATGCTTCCTCCATACAGAAGAGTCTTCAGTCATGTCCACTTCTGCTGTGTCACCACTGTGCCGTGGACTTGCCACGTTTGTGCCATCCAGCTAATCAAAAGCTACTTGGAAGCTCATCAGAGCTGATCCAACCTGTAACATGAGCCTGTCAGCTCCGCCAAACTGAGGCGATATCACACAAGACTTAACAGCTCCAACAAAATTTACGACTACGTGCAGTCAGACCAGGCCACACCAGATATAGTTAATATCTAACTGTTGGCAGAAGCAGCAGTAAGCTAATGTATCACCACGAGACTCACTTCAGGTTCAGCTGGCCTGGAATGTTGCTGTGATTTTAAAGGCCCTGAAAACTACTTTCTCAATCATGTTTTTTTTTTTTACTATGAGTAATGGTGTCCTAAGTGGACGCAACAATTTTCTGCCAAAGTCTCTCTGACCTCAAGATCTCCAGAGCACTACGCGAGAAAGGTCCGGCTGCACTGATTCTCAAACCGGTAGGGGAAAATCACACTCTGGCTTGTTTGTATCTCTTTAAGCTAGTCACAGTTTGCTCATGTTACCTGGTCTGTCAATCAAATCTGATAAATCACCGACCTTTTCCTGACATATTAGCGGAGACTTGAGTGTTAAACTATCAATGAATTACAACTGAGACGTTCGTTTCTAAATTTGAACTCTGACTAGTGCTCTTTCTGTTATGACTATCTAGTACAGAACAACAGTGATCTCTTCTATCTTAATGTGTGATTAATAAGACCATGTTTCCCTTGTTATCATTACACAGCCCTCTCAAGTCCAGGTGACTCTCCAGGGGTATCATGTGGAAACATAAATAGGCTTAATTCAATAATCTGGCTTCGGGAGGCGTTAAAGAGTGTTTCGCCCTGGGGGGACATGTCATACGGCTGTCATTGTTTCCAAATTGCGTAGGTCACTTAGTGAATTATATAGATGTTATCACTGATTGTGTAAGGCTCTGTGTACAACTGTCTGACACCAGACCATTAAATTAAAACCACTTCTTCCCTATCATGTACATAATTATAGCAATCAATCTGGCTCTCAGAATTCACAAAAGTTTCCCCCACATCATAAAATCGTGTCTTTTGTCTGTGATGAACTTTACGACTATTAGGCCCTTCGATTTCAATGAAATGTTAATTGCACACGAGAGCACGAGCGTACGCTTAGCCATCCATCATGCCTGACAGATTCTAAGAAGGAGAGAAGTATTAGATGTCTCAGCCAAGGACTACAGTTGGGTGTTGGTTTACAGTTTTCGTGCCTCGGAGATGTGTATAATATCACCTTGGCATTTGTCGCTCTTAGCTCCCCATCCCCACCTCACCACACTCCTCTCCCTCTCTTGACTGCTTGGGCAGCGGCCATAAACAAGTCAATCTCAACACATTGGATTAGATTTATCCGCTTAAGATAGATTGTTATCCCAAATAGCGTGAGTCTCGCTTGATGGGGAAATTAATTTTACGATGACTGGTTTACTTGATCAGGGTTGCTGGGGAGCCGGGGACTATAAATGTATCAGCTCTGGGGCGTCAGGAGCTGAAAACAACAGTCCCTGCTTTTTTAGATTCAGATAAGTTGTCTCTCTTCTCTGACGTATTATACACGGTGTTGTCTTTGGGTCACAGAAACGAGAGTAATGACTTGACTGACAGTCATTTGTAAAGCGCAAGCGACTTGTCGAGGGTGAATAGGCCTGGACCTCTGACCATAGGAAGATTGACAGTGAAAGATATCCAAGTGTGTCTATCCAACATTAAATATGAAATCGACAGTTTTGTATGCAGAAGTACAGTTCTAGAATTGAAATGCTGCCCACGGAGAAGAAAAATCCTCCTAATACAGCTGTCGGCCTTCCCAAATCTAACGTGTTAAACTGATACGGCAGTTATTGGATCGAGTTACAATGAAACTGACCTTAACCTATTGAGCAACAAAACCCAGTCTGAGCCTGGTTCTTAGTGTAAATTCATCCGACAAGCATTACTTAAACGCCTCTTACAGACAGCAAACCTCTTTTCTTGCAACTTAAAGTACAAGTTGATTGATTTTCTACCTGTGTTGTCAGTCTCTTTCTGATTCAGACCGTTCAAAGCTGTTACACAACAGAGAAGTATGGCTGTAAGAAGTAGCTTTATCCCCTCTGAGATAAACACTGCGCCCTGTAAAATGAAATTCTACCAATTCCAGACATTGATTTGTTTTTCACAGTAACTTGCATAGTCCACAAGGCCACCAATAAAACAGAGAGAAGATGTGCAGTTCAAGTTCAAGGGATCCACCAGCTCTAGCACCAGGACACAAAGGGGCCTGTCAAGGACTAAACTTCTATTAAAAAAAGAAGAATTTTTAAACAAGATTGCTAAAACAGCCCTGCTAGTGGCTCATTGAGGCTTACATGAGCATGTATAATATTTACAATGTTCACAATCTTTGTTCAGCATGGTATCATTGGCTGATTAGCACTTAACACAGAGTATGTATGAGGCTCATGGGTTTGTGGGCATTTGGCTAAAAACCACTGGTAAAGTATCAGACAAATGGAAATTTCGACCTAGTGTTGGTCCTAACACCTACCTGGCACCAGATTGTTTCATCACACAGAATCCTGAAAGGTGCCACTCGAAACTGTATGGAAAAGGCAGGCTTTCAAAAAATACTTTGCAGGTGATTGGACGAAACCATCTGTCCATCACAGTCTACCACATGCTAACTGTAGCCAATCAGATCAACAGTAGGAAAGCTCTTCCACCAGCACACCGGGTTTGTAAATTAAACTCATAGCTGCCTCGCAAGGTAAGGCACTAGAAGAAAACTTGGGATCACCACAGTTCTAACAAATTATTCTGAGGTCAACAGGAATTCAAAAGTTGTTGAGATTCAACTCTGGTGTTGCTGGTGTGAAAGGTCAAGGGGATCACCAAAGAGTCGGAGGGATCCATCCTCTGGAAAACATGAATATCTGTGCAAATTGTTGTGCTAACCTATCTAGTGGATGTTGAGATATTTCATGGGATAAGTGCAGGAAGGAAAGTTGGAGGATTTTCAGAGTAATTAGAATTTATCCTCGGGGCACTATGAAAGTCCAATCCATCCAGTACTTGCCAGTATTTTTCAGCGACATTCTGATACTCTGCATGATGATAAACATCACAATATCCATGGTGATAGTGGCAGTAGCTGCTAATAAAAACTCAGCTGAATTAAACTCATCATTTAATATGGCATTCAAATTATTCCTTGGCAGCCTCTTAGGCAACCCACTACTGTTGTTTGGTACGAAAGAAAAAAGAAAAAAAATATTTAACATTTCAAAATATATTTAAAAATAAATGAGAACATTCAATGCTAATTAGTTTTATAAAGTCAAAACAGTCCCCATGGATTTCACCGTGTAGGCAGGTGCACAGAGAAACACATACATCAAAAGATTTGCTTACATTATTTATACAAAGCAAATGCATACTGATAATGTATAACCTTTAGCATCCTATGCTGCATTTGCATTTTATTTACATAGTAAATGTCAATCAGTGCTACACTTTGCATGACCCCGACGCACGTATGAAAGTAAACATGCCCGCGGCGGTTTATCAAACACCGTTGGCTCGCGTAATAGTAATGTGTTGTCATTGTCCTACAACAAAGAAAACATTTGCCAAGTGAGACTTTATTATTAATTTAAATGGCCCTCCTACTGTCAAGAGTATTAATAGGCAAACCGGCAGCGTGCAGTAATGCTGTATCTCAGCCCGGCACTCGGGTTTTCTCTGTGTTGGATCCTTCTTATTGAAGGACAGTTGGTTTATAGACTACCGTGTCCTATTGGGCGACAGAGTTCAGCCGAGATAGGCCAGCAAGGCAGGCTCTTGATAAATCCTACCCGTGCCTCCATTTATCAACAAGTGCTGCTGTATTACTGCTATAGCCGCTGCCAAGAATATGAAAGCACAAGGTTAGATTCAGAGCAGAATAGTAAATCTAATAACAAGTGTCATCCAATTATATTCAAAGATCATGATTGCGTGCAAGGAATTTAAAAAAAAAAGCGAGGAGCTCCCTACAGTCATGCATCGAAGGTGAATGTCAGCAGGCCTCAGCTGAAGGATTAAAATATCTTTTTTGACGAGAACTGAGGTTGGATAATCATACAATGTGCTGGAATGGAATATCTTCTCGACTACAACCAGAACCGTGTTCCAGCCTTCAACCCTGCTCCTGATTTATACGAATATTTACCAAATAATTGCTTTGGTGAGAGTCCTATAATCAGACTTTTGTGATTTACAGTACATTTGTGCCTCTAGACACAGCTAGCTATCACTCCCACAATGCTTTTTCGCAGCCAGCAGTCAGGGGCAATAGTTCACATAACAGTAATTTCATCAACTTTCTCTATTGTTCATTGTCACACAAACCAACACTTTCTCTTGGCCTATAAATCTACATGCGGAGGCTGTATCAAATTCTGCCCTTAGAAAATGGAGCCGAGTATAATTTGCAGGTATAAATCACCATCACTGTTACTCAATCAGATACATGACATGTCTGAGTGCAGGTAAGAAAACAGATCTGCTGACTGAGGCGGCCTGTCTCTCCGTCTCTGAGAGTACTATTGTTGGATGCTAGATGTTTGTGTCTGCAGGGCGAGGTTGTTCATCAGAAGGTTTGGGTTGCTGCCACAAAAGCAACTTTTCGCAAAACACAATTGGTCTTAGTCACCTGTCTCCCCGGGCCATCGCTGTTATTTTTCTGTAGCCCTACATCAGAGGACCGTGCACTTGAGTGTGTTATCACGGGCAATATTGTCCCTTTATGTTACTTCATGTTTTCGTTGTGCACCTTTGTGTCTATGCTGTGAATGAATGATGTCTTGGAATCATTACATGAAAATGTGTGATCATTACATTTTGGTTAAAGTGGTTACTGCACAACTCTAACATCAGCATTAAGAGGGTGACCTTGGACTACAGAATGCAGTGTGTGAAGGCAGCTTCCCTACATACAGAAGCAGTGCCTTTGATAATAATAAGCAAAATGGCAGATGATATGCCTCTACAATAGACGAGCATGCACACACATTCAAGCACAGTCTGACAACAAAATCAATAAATTATCCCTACAGGGAGTTACAGTGTCTGTGGCTCTCAGTGATCAGTTTGTAGTGACCTTATTGTATATGATTAAAAGGCATTTGAGCTGACATTACCCAAACCTCAAGGGTTTAAGTATGCCAGGCATCATGTCGATACTTACTGTACTTTATACTCATACGTCACTATTGTCAGACACTTAATATTAAAAAGGTTTGACATCAGGCTGCTTAATGAGGCTGCTTTCCTGCCAACATTCCCCAACGGGTCCACCTTGTCCCACACCCGAAAACCCCCTTCTCCGGTCAGTCCGAAACTCCTGTGCCAAATGTGAAAACAACACCAACACCGTCATGGCGCTCTGAGCCCCCAATCCGGACCGCTAGCTTCACCGCTAACGGCAGCTACGTTTTCCAGCAGTTAGCGGTTGCTCTGGTGATATGCTGCCCCCTATTTGTTCTGAGCATGAATTTGACAGGTGGCCAACACTTACATACTGCGCCTTTCAGGCTTACTTTGCAGTCATTACAGCCCATGTCACAGCTGATGGTTGAGGTCATCGACCGGATCGATTTAAAAACCTTTTTGTATCTATGAGCCATTTACAAGCAAAAATGTATAAACCAAGGGGCGGGGTTAAAAATGACGGAATTGCCCTTATAACCCTGTGATGATCGTATGAAATATGGTGAATTTTTATACAGTAAAGTTCAGTAGTGTATAAAATAGTTTAAAAAAGTAGATACTGCTTGCATGTTAATGCAGTGGTACAATATATAGTTTGAGGCCCAGATCACGCAGGGATTTGTCGCTACAAAAACGCCTCAGAAAAGCGTGGGTGCACTCTTGGAGCGGGGCTACGTGCGTGACCAAACAATACATGCAATTAATAGAATAATCAGCGTGAAAACGTGCACTGGAAGGCTGGAAATATTTCAGCTTCTTAACATCGCTAGAAAAAAACGTGACACGCGGCAGAAGAGAGTGGGCGCGCGCGGGGCACCATAGCAGGTGTAGCTGGTGACGCGGCGTGATGTGTTCATGTGGCCGGCTGATTGGACGTGGCAGATTGTGCACATAAAACTTAAATACTATAACTGAAGTAACGTTAATTTAATTGTAATGTGAATTTTTTTTTACTAATTTTTTGTACTTTATCTTGCACACTGTCAGTAATCCCCATAAGTGGGTCTATAACGTGCTGTGGGTTGGATTATTAATATACAGTATGTGTTTACTATCCCCCCCATGATAAAGTAGCTGAAGCTATGTAATAACAGACTCACACCCAAACATTCACCCACGCAACACACACACACACACACACACGTCTCTCTTCAGCACAAATCTTCCCACTAAAATAGCCATGTCCAAGCGCACATTCCTGCAGTGGTCTTTTGGGTGGGTGGGGGGCGTTGGGGAGGGAGGGGGGGTAATCTGGGATAGTTGGAAAAGTGTCACCTCGCTGAGTGACGTCACCCCTCCTCCACACACCCCTCTCTCTCTCTCTCTCTCTCTCTCTCTCTCTCTCTCTCTCTTCTGTTTCTCCCTGCCTGGGGTTTTAGTCCGCGCTCGGGTCTCGGCAAAGAGAGTGAAAGAGACAGACAGACATACGGACAGGCGGGCTGACTGAGTGACAGACAGACAGACAGCCGGAGAGAGAGACAGACAGACGGAGAGAGTGAGAGGAGAGGGGAGAGAGAGAGGGAGAGAGAGAGCGGGAGAGCGAGGGGCTGTGTGTCCCAGCCACACCGCACTCTTCAAACACAACCACAGTCTCGCCACGTTCAATCCAATGACGATCTAACGAGCAACAACACAGGCAGAGCCCGAACCCGGAGAATACGGAACGCGCGCTCCACGTGCGCGTTTTTGCGCCCCCGAAAGATCGTTGATGCGTCGGTGACGGACAACTCGAGGAAAGAAAGCGAAATAAGAGCGAACAAACCGGGGGGGGCGAAGAGAAGGACAATAAGAAGAAGAAGGAGAAGAAGAAGGAGAACCTGAGGACGGATTTGTTTCCTCCACGTTATTTTATTTCCCCGGGACTCGGCTGTCATTACTGGATGTAAAAAAAAAACACAAAAAAGAAAGAAAGAAAGCAAAGAAAAGAACAAACTCTCGACTTGTCTTTCTACAGAAAAAGAGGAGAGACTGAGTTTCAAACTGACCGCAAAATGGTGATAAGGTAAGAGTGTTTGTGAGTTTGGAGGCTGAGCAGTCGGAGCTGAAGTGGCTGCCGCAGTGATTTCAGGTGTGCGTAGAGCCTCGTGAAGTTGGCTCGAGCACATCAGCTGGGAGCAGTTGCACATATTTATCCTGACTTTAACCCGCTAATAGGAATATTCTGTGTGCTGGCTGGCTTGTTTATGATTATTAGCCTTATATTCATGTGTCTATACTTGTTTAACGCGTAGTTTATTATTACGGATGCGCACAGTCTTGAGCATTCCGGTGCGTAAACGGCCACGAATGGCTTAAAATCCATCTATGGACAGGTTTTAATTGTAATGTGAATATGTGCCTGCTCACTCACTCCACCGCTGGATGTGCAGGTGTCACGGTGTTTCTGTTGAGGTGAGCGATGTCAAGATCAGTTCAATTCTCTGGACGTTTCCGCCACACATTGTGCGAAATATTCCGGTGCGTTTTCTGAAGCGGGCTGCGAGAGATTTGCCTCCCGAGCAGCCGAAACTCGTTATTTTAAGCCCACTTTGCGCCGTCGTGTAAATACAGTTCATGTAGAGTTGTGGAAGCCTTCTTTTTCCTCCCAGCGAGTCCATAGTGAAGAATTTTTCAAAGTGCATTCCTGCAACTCTCCAGAGATCCTTCTCATCTCGTCGGTCTTATTTTTAGAAACGCTTCTTTATTTTCGCGCTGGGTTTAAAGTTGACTGTGCTTTTTTTAAATAGCTCACATGTTCCAAAAAAAAAAAAGCTAAATATCAGTGAGGCAGGCAAAGACTCGGTCAGTCAGTCAGTCACGCAACCGCTCCGTCAGTCAGGTGAAAGTGAACCTTTATTTCCAGTGGAGCTGCTCACACCACCTGTGCTCAGTGTGCCGGTTGAGCCACTAGGGGACCCTTTCTCTCCAGTCACAGAGGGGAATGCAGTAGAGAGGCTCCACAAGCCCTGATGAGGTGATTTTAGGTACCATACAAAGACCCCCCCTCTCCAAAATGTTAGAATTATATCGTAAATGGGCCTCAACTGGCTTTGTACCAATCAGCTGGTTGAAAATTAAGAATCTGTAATCTGCAGTTCATGTTGAGATGTGAGAGCTGAGAAAAAGACCATACGAATCGTAATAAATCGCTGTCTGAGGTGACTGAATAGGCGATGATTGCAGGTGGAGTAGGCTAGTGAGGTGTTCAGGGCCTGTGTGTGTGTGTGTGTGTGTGTGTGTGTGTGTGTGTGTTTAAGCATGCAAATTAGAGTGCATGTGTGTTTGCTCAGGCAATTCCTAGTTTACAGCCAGTAAGCACTCTGGGAGCGCTCACCCCAGCACCTCCACTGTCTTCCATGTTTTACAGTTCCCAGCTCAAACAATTAGCACTGGGCCAGTTTTTGACACGGCACAATTAACGCTGTCACCACACTTTTTTTTTTTTCGATTTCCAATTTCGCTGTTGCGACGGCGGCTCTCAAAAGAGCAGACAAAATGGATATAGACCGAGGTTGTGCTCGCTTAAAGTGCTGCCATCCAAAGTCACTGAGGGGAGCCAAGTGTCTCGGTGCTGGAAAAAAAAGCGGCACAGACGACGGCCATCTTCTCTCAAACCCTCAGCCGCCACTCGCTTAGTGCCATTTTCAAATCCTCAAGATAATAATCGGCTTTTTTGGTGAAAAATCTGGATGTAAAATGTGTGAAGGTAATTCTGTATTATAGTGCAAAGAAAATTAAATGAGAGTCGAGCCTTTCTGTGCCACTCACCAGTGTGTGTGTGTGTGTGTGTGTGTGTGTGTGTGTGTGTGTGTGAAGGATACAAACAGTTCATGGCATGCAAGCCATTAAATTGAAAAATGATATAGGAGTTTAGAAAGTGCCTATAAGGGAGTGAGTCCATTTTTGCGTGCCTGCCGATCTACCTTTCTCTGCAGCTCTTTGTGCCTGGAGCTCACTCTGAAATCACATCCCACATTTTTTTGACAGTGTCTGGAAGGGACAGCGGGGTACTTTCAAAATAAATGCTAGAGAAGAAGAACGGCGTCTTTCAGATGTCCTTTTTGTTTTATTTCTCAAATGTACACTTTATAAGCGCGGCTACATTAGCGGGTTAAACGTTCGATAAAAGCTCGTCCATATTGGTGCGTTTAACGTGACGGAGGCTTCTTGAAGGACTACAGGAGCCTTTTATCTTTTCTTTATCCGAGTCTCTCTTCGGCACAAAGCCAAGCCCTCTTACAAACAAGTGTGCCTGCACCTCACACTCCCATTGTCTTTCCACAGCCAAGTGGCTCTGACTCACTGGTTTATTTTCAAGAGCACACCGAAAAAAGGACGAGAAAAAAGTTTGTTTTCTATCATGTGTGTGTGTGTGTGTGTGTGTGTGTGTGTGTGTGTGTGTGTGTGTGAGCAGTACTTCTGGAATTCCAAGGCCAGGGCCCCTATTACGAGTGTGGAATGAGAAATCAACACTTACATTACAAAAATGGATACGTAAACATAGAGGCCACAATTATCAGGCGCCGTGGTGTTGGAACTGGAGGAGATGGAGTGCCAAAAGGTCTGTTAGCAATCACCCCCCTCACTGCCTGCCCTCTGTAATCCAGTGGGTGTATTCTCGCTTATTTTGTGCCAGCAGCGGCCCTTAACAACTACCCACTGACTGGCAGGCTGGCTGGCTCGCTGGCAGGGTGGGTTGCTGGAGGATGCAGGGCGAGTTTGACTCTTAGAGGTCATGTAGGAGAAGGAGAAGGCAGGAGGGCGGCGAGGTGAAAGCCCGTCTGTCCCGGCTTGTGTACTGTACGCTGTAGCGCACGGATATACTGTACGAGCGTGCACGCGAGCGTTTTGTCTAACTCGCAGTCTCTGGTGTTGATCAGCCGGTGCGTGCGCCTGTGCGTCAGGGGCCCCCAGCCGACTCCACTTCACAGAGGCCGGCCTGATGCATTGTGACAAATGAGAAAGCAGTTTGATTTCGCACAACACTGAGCTGCACTCCAGCATAATGAAGTGATCATGACTTTACCCTTGGTTCACTTTGGCCCCGGTCCCGCTGTGTTTTTCCCCTCTATTCAATCGCTTCACTCACTTATTTACTTGGCAAGCATTTCCTCCCGTAACCTCTAGTACTGCATAACTAGCGTCAAGGGTGGGTTGCTTGATAAAAACCACCGCTACGGGGCATTGGTTTTACACATAGGGGAACGCTAGCAGTTTTTATTGATATTCAACTTGCCACTGGGTTGGAATAATAAGAAGCCTATTTTCACGCCCAGGCAAAATCACCTCTACTGTCCATCACCCTGTCAGGGCAGAAAGCTGAGGCGTAAATATTGTTTGGCGGTGGAGGGAGCACGGGGCTAAAGCTGAGCACTGCTTTCTCTCGTTCTCTCTTTTGCGCTACTTTTGTTTTCTCTGCCCTTTTCTTACATTCCTCTGTCTTTCTCTCTGTCTGTGATGCGTCCCCTGACTTTTCCATCCTCTCATCTTCATTTCACTGCACGCCGCTCTCTCTCTGTGAAATTTACTTGTATGTATACGGACACACGAAGCAGAGTGTCAGTTCCAACATGGTTCAACTTAACGTCGGGTGCGACGCGGAACGTTCCGCCTCCAGGCTCTGCCTCCGGGCGCTGCGTACAGGGGGAGCACCGATGTGTCAGAAACAAGGAGGACTGCCTACTCCGCCGCAGCTGTCCGTTGCTTGCAGATTGGGTTTCAGGAGATATGATGGATGCCAAATGCCTGTAGCCAGTTGTGAAGACACAGAGGGGGAGGGAGCGTGCTCATGCTGGTATGGATTTGGATCGGGGTCAGTGGCACTGGCACAGGATTGGAATGCTGCCCTTGACCTCCGTTTTTGGATCATCCCCCCATCTAGCCGCTAACAGCCTGTCACTATGAGCGCTCTGAGAGAGTTACGACTAATTAGAAGAAAGCTGAAGACCACAAGAGAAACATAATGATTCTGGTATCAAATATTGCGAGGATGAAAGTGAGGGGGGATAAAAAGGCAGCTGGATGATATTTTTTAAAGACTTCAGTCTGATTGTGTTGCAACCCAAAACATTATTTCTTTTTATGCCCTTCCCATTGTCTCATTTTCTCTTATCTTAATTTTTTTTTTTGGAAAGGCTGAGAGCAGAATCCACTGAGGTTCATTTGAATAACGGGCGGAATGAGGAAATAAAAGCTGGGGGAAAGAAATAGAAGTGCCGGTCGGCTCTGTGCATTCATGTCACACAGCTTTATCAAATTATTCCACAATAGCAGCCACACAAGTGATGGAATTTCAATTAAAGTATGACAGTTTTAGAATTTGTTTCTGCTCAAAAAGAGAGCGAGTGGGGGGGTTGTGTTTCATGGGCTGAGGAGGCGAGGGAGTGGACGGCGGGGAGGGTCTCGCACAGTAGCCATATTTTCTAGTCTATATTCTCCATCTATCCACCTCTCTACTCACTCAGCCCCTCCACCCCTCCACCCCCTACATCCTCCATCAAAAGGGAATGACTTAGCTGAAACACTTTTTGTTCAGAGGCACTCTGCGGTTAGAGCCTGGAGCCAGGCAAAAATGGGGTGTTATGATAAAGGTCTTTGCGTCGAGAAGTCAAAAATGGAGCCTTTAGTTGATAGGCTCTTTCCAAGAACAATTACGCTACCTGCTGTGCCAAATAGAAGGTTGCAGGAGATAAGTGCAAAGACGGGCTGCTCGGCTCAGACTGGTGGCTAGCTCGTAAACTGGGAACGAGCAACGCATATATGACCCTCAGGGGCCGTAAACCGTTTCGGGGGCTGAATTTGTAACACACACAAGCTCGCAAAACACTCGTGCACTCACACAAGGGCCAAATATGAGCAGACACACACAGAACGACTGTATAAAAATGATAGAGCTAATCCTAAGAGTAGACAAAACGTACGGCGTGTGTTGCTGCGGCGGCTCTGCATAAATTAACAGCATGAAATAAACCTAAATCATTTTGTTATTTTATCTCAAATTAAGCTAAAAAAACCAAAGGTGATTAAGATTTGTGTTTGCTGCCCATTTGCATTTCCCAGACTCCCACTGGAATCGGCAAAGAGGGGAGAAAATTCCATTAAAAAGTGCGCTGACATCGCCACATAGCAATTTCACGAGTGAGGAATGCATTTAACAGTGGATGGATTTTTCATAATTTGGAAGTATTTCCCCAATTTGTGCCATACTTCTTGAAGTGACACGTGTTGTAATGGGAATCCGCTCACAGCGTCTGGCACCCACATGTCCACCAGGAGACGTCCAAACATGTGTGGATGTCTCTCGAGCAGAGTGAGAAATAATGTCTCGAAAAACAAAAAAAAAAGACAGGGAATTTCAGCTAATAACATCAATAATGTGTAAAGATCTGTTCTTTATTATTCCTTATTTATCCCCCACTTTTTTGAGTCCTTAAATTCCTGCATCACTGCAAGGTTAGGAGTCAATGTTTAAATTCTGTGTAACCCCGGCATTCTCTCTCTACTCAATCTGCAATTATAGCTAGCTGCTTTGAAGAAGCCAGGCGGAACTAAAATGACTTTTCATGTCCGGTATAATGACTGCCATTTGGAAGCAGACATGGAGAGAGAGGTCGAGAGAGAGAGAGCAACAGAGGAGAGAGTGAAAAGACGTGGAGGGAGGGGCAGAGGGAGGGAGAGAGAGGGGGACAATCAGCGGATGAAAATGGCTTAGGTCACCTCTGGTTCTGACCAGACGGGCCCAAACCAAACGCCTTTCCCTCTGTCGCTCCTCGCAGATGAATCCACCACATTCTGGACCTTTTCTTCCCTCTCTGTGCTGCTGACCGGAACTTTTACCCTCTTCTCCCTCTGTCTCCATCTTTCCTGCCATTGGTCTCCATTCATTTGCCATCAACGGAAGCTTAGCAGCTTTAAGGCGGATTACAAGATGAATTGCACGGAGTGAGGCGCCGTATATTCTCTTTAGGGTGGGCCACTACTGCCAAAGGCCAGAGCTGAGTGCCGTCACCTGGCCTAGCAGCTGGCTATCTTTTACACTTCACTCGCTAATGAGGCCAGACAGTTGGGGCTGAAGTTATAGCGCAGGCTGGATGCTGTGTTGGTAATCTATTATTTAGACTCTCGTGGGGAGGCCGGTCTCAAGAATTTCATGCATGCATTTTGCAAAGCAAATGGTAGCCCGGGGGGAATACAGAGCTCTGTGTGGGAAAAAAAATGAGCGAGTATTAGACTTTAATGCGAGTTGCAGTGTTTCCTTGTCCTGCCTATTTCAAACCTGCCAAGACCTGAAAGGAAACTTTGGGGTATTTTGTCATTTTTCTCATCACAGGAGGAGAGGAATGTTGCTAATACAGATGTGCTTCAGCGGCACTGGCAACGCTGACAACTCCATCTGATGCATGAGTCGTCTTTGTCTTCCTCATTCAGTGTTTCTTCCCTTCTTCCTTCCTTCCCTCATTTCTTTCGTCGTTGTGATATTTTATGGATGACAGATGAAGGTTGTGCTTGCGTCTTCAAACAGCCGACATAGAAGAACGGGTATATCTTTCCGTTCCCTTTTCATGTATATTTTAGGAACTATTTCAGAGGGGTTTCGGAGAGTTGCATCACACGGCGCAGACAGGACTTGTTTATATTTAGTCAGGCTAGAAAACTATGGCGCGCATGACCCCGCCGATGTATTTATAGAATAATACCAGTGTTAAAATTTTCTTAGGTACCACGGGGCCGCTGGGGCAGTCTTTAAAACATGCATTTCCTTACAGTCCTACACATTTATACTGAGCATAAGAAGACGAGGTTTACTGGTCACAAAATCAGCAAATATGGCATTGAGGCGTCAGCATCCACTAACTTTTACAGCCCCATGAACCCATTTGGCAATTAACTATATTTGGACCTGAGTATACGCAAATCCACTGGGAGATGAGATGGCAACAGTTAAACATAGAAAGGCAATTTTAGCCAGTGCTGTTTAGCAGACTTGGGTTACTCTTAAATGAAGTTCATGCAGAATGACTCGAGATACCACAAATAGCTAGCATAAATAGACGGCATAAATAAGATACACATACCAAAGGCCGTGAAGTCACTAAGTTATTTATGAGTCCACATGTAACGCACATCCACACCGTGATAATGTGATGTTCGTATTTGCAAAAGCATGAAATGGACCATGTGATGAAGACGGCGGCCTCCAGTCCTGAGAGTTACTGTTCAGAACAACTCTGAAATCCCATCGTCGGCCCAATGAGAAGTATTTCCAATGACGCACCTCGCTGCCTCTTACAAGTGTTATGGTTTAAACTTTGAAGACTATCATCAGCCATCCATGAAATCCCCAAAGTCTAGAAGGTGGAGTAAACTGTAATTCTGTGACCTTCAATACATACTAAGATTTTCCGCTGAATTTCTCATGCTGTTCGAGGGAAGTCCATGTCAGGTGTCGGGCAGCGTAACCCAACCTGCCACGCTTAATCCCCCACCCACTTCTACCTTGTCCTCGCATGTGTTCTCCAGTCGATCTACCCTGAAGAAACATTCCTGGAGAGTTTAAGCGTCGCTGTAACCGGACACCGTCGTGCTTTTTTGTGTGCGAAAGGGAGAGTTTGTACGTGGGAATTGGAATGCCTGGGTTCGGCCTTCTCTTTTTACCAGTCAGTTGGAAGTTACTTGGGTTACATGATGTAAGGCAACAAATAAGCCTTCAGTCCCACGTTGGCAAAGGTTAATATGAGGTTAGGTTTAGGATGGGGTGACAACATGTTGGGTATGCGTGACTGTGTGTGACAGGTAGGATTTTGCAAAGAAAGTTGGTGGAACTGGATGAAAGAGAAGGGGATGTTTATACGCACAGGGCGGGTGATCGGATGATTTTACCCGATTTTATTATTTTTATCTATTTTTCAGGCGAATCGTAGCGATCATGTTGTTTAATATACTAGATGGCTAATTGCTTCATGTGCCTCTTTCTCAGATGACATATTGTAAGTAATGCATGACGAGTTATAGCTAGCAACAAGGTGTGCCGAAACATGAAGCCAATATTGTGTTTTAATGGTACAACTCAAAGGTCACATCTCAGATCATGATCTTGATTGCAAACATATGGATTGTGATGTTCTTCCTTGGCCAAATCACCAACCACTATGATTAGCACATGGAGGAGTTGAAATTGGCAATAATGAAAGGTTATGGAGAGTTAAGAATAATGTCAAGTCAACAAAACCAACAAGCAAAAAGTGGGTAGACAACAAGACTTCGATTCACTCAGGAGAAACACTAAAAGCCTCGACACGACTGCGGTTAAAACACAGATTTAGACTTACGGTGAAAGGGCTAACTTTAAGTGTCATCCATATTTGATGGCTTGTCTCAGGTCTACGCAAGAAAAAAAAGAAAAGGTGCCAGTTGCAGCAATTAAAGTATTAACTCAGAATGAAAGCTAATGTGCATTAAAGAATGGATGTGGATGGATGGCAATTTAGCCGCTGACGCTGACCGTCACCCTCAAGCTTCAAATATTGCTAATGGATTTTCCTTTTGCCATAACTGATTTTCATTCCTGTGACAGTCCAACAAGAGAGAGATGTGTGTGTGTGTGTGTGTGTGTGTCTTACAGTACTGGGCTGGTTGTGTCACAGTCTATAGAAAGGTTCATTTGGTAGCCATGAAAACACATTAGAATGCAAACCCTTCCTTCCCACCCCTCCTTCTGCTCGCTCTCTCCTGTCTTCCCACCCTCTGCCGTTATTTGGAAACCTTCCCGACCGTCTATTGTGATAAGCAAAACACAAAGCTGTGAGGAGGATGTCCTGCGCTAGCTGCTAGCCATATTGTTGTCTTGCTCCTCCGCCTGGACTGCCAGCCCGCATAACACTGCACCAGGGAATTAACCTCTCTTTCATATTGTATAAGTTTCTCGCAGCGGCCACTCCGACGGAGCCGCGGGGCGAACACTACTGTAAATGTTGCCAAATTACTGACAGCTTCTCTCCAGCCCGACTGCATAAATACGCAGTGAATGTGATAAACAGCTCAGCCTCCCCTGCTTGTGGCTGCCTCGCGTGCAACCTTTAAAGAAATAAAAGGGCATGACATTTTTTTTTTAAGACAAGTTAGTTGACGCGAAAGTGGGGAGTTAAATAAAGGAGAGTCTAGTTCAGTGAGTGGGACATTACTACATTGTCACAGTTTGTGACCTTTCCTATTTGTACAGACGAGCCAGGGTTTCTCTCTGTCAAAATGGCCTGTGCCGTTTGTAAGCGATCCCTCCCTTCCTGTCCTTTTTTTTTCCTCATATCTGCCATCTGCAGTGACTGCGTGACGCCACAGCTTCTGTGTCATCAGTGACAACTCTCACACACACACACACACACGAGAGACAAGAGAGCGCAGAGAGGAAGAAAGCGAGGAGACAGAAGAGACAGTGAAAAAGAGCGCTCACTTCATCCTTTAATTGTGTCTCTGAATGTCCCAGCGGACTTCATTACCCAGGCATCCTAAGAAATCTCACTTGTTTGCTCTTGGAAACATGTGAAAAGCGTTTGTAGTTCTTTTTTATGTCTCTACAGCAGCAGCACGAAGTGCTTCAGTCGGACTAGTCGAGATTTCTCTGTAGCGCAGATCGAGGCATATTTCAAGCGCTGAGTAAAGCCGAGGATTTCTTTGCAGTGAGAAAGTTTTGATGATCCTGTGCTGAGCTAATGGATGTGATGGCTACCCTCAGCAGGCCCTCAGTGCCAATATCTCTCACAGCAGCTGCTGGTTAGTTTGACTTGACACCTACTGAATGATTCGATGGGAGAAATTCACCTTTTATTTTGAACTTTAAAATAAATAATATGATAGGCTGATAGACTTATCAGAACTATAAAAACAAAACAAAACATTTTTTAGGTAATAAAGTGCTAATTAAAAAATTTAAAAAAGAAAAATATTTGTGTATTGCATCACAGAAACTGTGATATAGTTCTCCAGATTTTTGATATTCTCGTTTTTCCTGGTGAGCGATATTACTCATTCCATAAACTGCCGTGTTTGTGAAAATAACAGCCTTCTCTTTTACGATTTAGAGACATATTAGTGACACATTCAGCTTCCGTAGACCTTACCGGAGGATTGGAGGTAATTTTTGACTTCATTAAATCCGAGGCTACAAATCTACAGCATCTCTGCATAAAAACACAGCAGGAGAGGTGATTATCTTTGGAAATTAGCTCACTCATTTGGAGCTGTGTGGATGCAGATGCCTCCGTTCAATGGAAGCCTATTATTCCAAACGACTCTCATTAAGCCATAGTGAAATAAGGCAAGCTGTGGAAGCAGTGAAATAAAATCTTTAGACTGGTTGTGCAGAACTCGGCGGCAGTGAGCTACGCTGTCTTCATTAAGAGCCCTGACGTCAGGAGTGAAACGCAGAAAATGACTCGGTGTAAAAGGAAAAATTGTATGCAGCTGATTTCTGCCTCTTATGCCCTATAGGATGTTATTCGGTGTTTGTGTTCTGATCCAAAGGAACCGACAATACAGTCTGAGTTTAATGAGCGAGTCAACCATACGCTGAGGAGCATGAGTCACTGCCTGATCTATCATTTCTCTGCTTCAGTGTAGACCAGCTGATCAGACGCTCTTTTTAATGCCATTCAAAGCGAGCCACTTTTCCCGATGAGTCAAGCTTCGCAGCATTCACGTCTATATGACTCTTACCGTGACCCGGGACACCTGTTCACACAGACCATTATGAAAATCCCAGGAAACGCTCATCGACCACTCAGTCCCTCCCAGGTAGACGTCGTCATGACACGTAAATGGCTCCAGTGTCTTGGTTAAGTGCTGCTGTAGTTAGCTAACAGCATAGATTTCTACAGAAAGAGTCATCGACCACCTGTCCGTCCCAATAACCACTTTTTTATTTCCGTTTTTCTTCCTTACTCATCACATGGATTCATGGTGCTTTGTTTGAGCTGCATTGTCTTTGCTTCATTTAGGTTTACGTGATTAAAATAAAAGGAATAAGTAGTTCAATTACAGCATCCTTCATCACAACATTAAAACACTTCTCGTCAAACTGCCAAAACTGCTGCCTGGGTCACAAAGCGAGGTCAGGTGTCCATTTATATTTACATCCAAAACAAGTCTAACCCAGAACACTGTGTTCTTCTGAAAGGGACATGGGCGGTGCTCATTTGCCAGGTCTCAGTTTGACCAGCTTACAAAGATTTGCATTAGCTTTGCAGCTGCAGCAGGCAAAGATATTTGCATTTACTGAACCTATAAAAAGTGTCGGTGATGCAAACAGGCTACTTTCTTTTTATACAAGTGAGTAATGCAGCCAGTTTGATCTATTCATGATAAAAAGCTGCCTAATGCGTAGTTATTCTGATCATCCCGGGACGATTGCAGCTTAAATGACAGCATAAACCAGCGCTGCGTAACTAATCACCAGGGGACTGTGCAGCATCTGGACACTTTTTTTCCCCAGGATCCATTTCAAGTGTTTAACACCGGGGGAGCACAGTTAGGAGGACGAGGGCGGAAGGGAGATTAGATGGACTCTTGTCATATGAGGAAAAATACTGATGGGTCCCACGGTTCCCTGTGGTTTTAACAACACAGCAGGTGGTCTTCATTTGCATCTCCCATGAGCTTACCTCCTACCGCTCCCTTTTGAGTTTATTTATTACAATGGCCGCAGGTGGAAATCAAATGACTGTCAAATCTCCATAATGTTGAACAAGGTTCCATTACATGTGCTGGCACACACACACACACACACACACGCACAAACTCAGCAGACGGAGTGGTTTTTAGAGTTTTAGTGTTTCCCTGTTTATTACTGCTCTATGATAACCCCGTCTATAGATCCGTGTACTGTTTGGCCGCGGCTCGAGACATCAGTAGCCCGTATGAGGTGATGGAATGTACACATTAAAATTCGATCTCCTGCATCAGTACATCCAGTGCTGGTCAGGACGGCGACTATAAATTGCCGGCCATTATTTTCGATTAGCCACACTGACACCGTGGCCCGTGACATTTCTTCCCATTTTTACCCCCTGTCACAGCGGCGCCATATTTCTAGCGCGGTTTCATTTAGATTGTCCCGAAGTATGATAACACAGACCAGGACACCACGGGACTCCAGCCACCGGCCGATCTTATTAATGGCAGAGCTGGCAGATAACAGTAGTCATCCACGTCCTCAGCCGGTATCTCGATCTTCAGCCACATCCCTTTCCAGGGCCTGAAGAGTAGAAGCATCATGGCGAGTGCAACGGGCCACCACTAAACAGTTCATCATTCATAGACCGGGAGAGGCTAATTCTCTGCAATCCAAGTCCAGCAAACAGGATTCCCCAACCAGTGATTTAAAGGAAGACACAAAATGGCTCTCGGGTTTCAAATGCAACTTTATTGTGAAGGATGTTATCTGAGTAAGACTTTATACTGGAGGTCCTTGCAGTAAAGACATAAATAAGGATAATAAAGGATTTAACCAAAGTTGTTAAGTGTATGATAATGGATTTATTAACCCTAACAAGGCATCGCTCTTACTTTAGCTCCAGTAGCTGAAAAAAAAGCATAATTACGTATTATTCATCTAAATAAAGCAACAAAAAAGCTAAAGAAAGGTTCAAAATGACATTGTAGAAAATGCAACATCACTGACACATTTATAGACGTTCATATGAATATTGGCGTCACATTTTCACGCGCCACATTTGACAATTTTGAAAGCTTCGTATCATATTAAACATGACGTGCAGATTGGATGGAAGCAGATGTAAAAGACAGGCAGGAGCAGACATGACGTTATTAATGGCTCTGTCTTTAAAACAATGGCCAGATTCCCAAAGGAAGAAACCCCTGCCAGCAGTCACGGTGCTATCAGAATCACTCCATTCTCCCCATTGTTGAGCCAGTACATTATGCAACCACTCAGCTAATTGTCTAACTTAGGTTTGGATGTGCTTAAGGACGGCTGAAATTAATATTGTTGATGGAGCATGCAGCCGTGAGCCCATTTGTAAAACAATGGGTTCAAAAGGCCAGAGGAGTAAACTGAATCAGTGAAAGCAATCTGACTGCTAAGCTCCTGTTTTGACAGGAACAAATTGTTGTGTCTTCTCTCCGTCCTTAATGAGTTTATTGGTAATCAATATCCTCCTCTCATCCGCTGGCATGTGACACTGAGGCCGTGACCCAGGAGGGACCCTCAGACGCTGGAGTTGAGTGGGTCAGGGAGGATCGGTAGTCGCTTGCTCATGCTCAGGCAGACAGGAATGCCCCAGTTTCACCTAGGTGAGACGGAGGCAGGAAATGAAAGAGGCTTCTTTGCTGCACTTAGCCCAGAGCTGGAGCTTTTTCTGTACTCACTGGGAGGCACGACGTTTCTGTTCGCTTTAAATACCGCGACTGCCGTCTCTCTTTTCTGTTCTCTCGTATCTCTCATTTATTTCGAGGCGTTGCGTTTCTTCTACACTCCGCGGCAAACCGCTAACCGATTTGGCGTGCGACCAATTCTCTTTGAAAGCAGACCTCCTCAAAGAGCTGGGTTTGCGTCCCTGTCAAACGCCGCACGAAATGCCAGTTTGCCTGTCAGTCAAAACTTCTTAGCGGAACCTCTCCCCCAGTGATTCTGTTCGCTTCCTGCTGATCCGGGCGATTTTTCGGTACTGTCTTTCTCCGGGGAGATGGGGCCTGGCCTCCCGGTGGGGGTCAGAACAGTTGACCCCATCCTGGCGAGCGCTCAGTCTGACTGCAATGATTTTATTCAGCCCCACTCAGTAGAACAGCGGGGTGTGACCTGGGTCGATGTGGCACTGCCAAGCCTGATTTCATTGAGAAACCCGAGGCCTTTTGAGAGGCGCTGATCAAGAGTGCCGGATGTTTTTGATTCACACTGCTGAGCCTTTATACGCTACAACAGTAAAATCAGTCTGCTAAAATTGGGTTTGTTTGTCTTTTCTGGAAACATGCGATTGAATGGCGCTGGCAGGATCCGACGGAGCTGTGCTGTCCCCAAACAAGATCCAGTCTTTCCGCTGTGGTTCTGTACATGCACATCATTCAGGGTCTGCGTCTTTTTGTTATTATTTAGCCTGATCCAGAGCAGAACAAAGGATGGGGGGAAGAGGATATCTGGCAAATGAAAAACAATTGGGCCAGGTGCCAGACTCAAGTCAAGCATGTGAGCTCAATAAAGCACACTGTATCGATTTGCGAGTTATTCATTATTTGTTTTGGATGTAGAGAAAGTTCTCTGGAAAATGGTTCTGGTGTGCCGCTCAGACTCTAAAATAAATGGTTTGACAGATTATCAATGACCACAGAATATGATAGTAAATGGCCTGATATTGATTTATTTCCCGATGCCCCCCCCTCCCCTCCCTCCCTCCTTTCTCTTCTCGTGAGCTGTTCTGCTTAAAGCAAGACCAAGCACTCTCCTGTGTATTGGATTTTTGTCCACCCTACTTTCAAATGTGAAAATGAGGATTTATTTTGTCCCGCTGCTTGAGTGATGCTTTTAAGAGAGCATGGATTGGATGAGATGAATGGAGATGGAGATAGGATATACATCACGCGGCGCTTAATATCTCTCGTGACAACAAACAGCCTTGCCGGCGGTAATATGCAAGCATCCAGACCCTCAAAATGCAAAAATGGCAGCTTTGTTTACTGCATTCAAAATAAATGGCTGAGGCCCCGCTGTCACTCACAGATGGCACTTCCTTTGAGAAAAAAAAAAAAAAAATGCAGAGCCAGTGACTCGTACTAATGCGTTGGCATGGCGGCAGCCATTTTGCACAACCTCCGGAGGCACTGATCGTCACAGAGAGGCGTTGGCATTGTCTTGGCACCGGCCCGACCCCGGGCTCCGAGTAGTAACTGATAGCCAAGCTGGAGCTTGTCAGGCCTGACGCTTATCACTTTTGACATCTGTCCACGCCATCTCTCTTTCCTCGTCTGCAGCAGGCCCCAGAACACTGACCTTGGGATCTCTTTCTCTGTTACTCCGCTTCCCCCAAACCTCCTCCCGCCCCTCCTTCTATGTCCTCATTTGGCACTGCTTCCGTGTGTGTTGTTGTGAGGCTATCATTTACCCTTTTAGACCTTGCTTTGTGGTCCGACATGACTTGCAAACCGATGTTCAAGCACTGGCGAGCCCCCTGCCTCATTTGGACTCCTGCCTCTATGCAACAGTGATGTAGTCGAGTGTCTATAATGTAATTTCATCTGGTCTGATAAGTCAATTCAGTTTGCTTACGTTTTATTCTAGAATTGATTCATGCTGTTTCTTAAATACATCCTCAGAAAAGCATGATAACAAAGAGTACAAATAAGAAAAAGACAACTATTTAAACCACGGCTTAACTCGAAGCTGATTCCCGCCTGCAGATGGTACGGCTTGTTTTATATCGCAGTTTGTGCCGACAAGACAAAAGAAAAAGGGGAGAAAAAAAGGACAAGCTGCCACACACGGGCCGGCGTTGACAGGCTGGCAGGAAGTGTCTGACACGATGTGTTGTGAGGGAGTGCTGCTGCTGCTGCTGCTGCTGCTGGAGCGCCGTGTTGCTGTTTGACAGCTTTAAGAAAGGGTCAGTGTGGCGAGCACATCCAGACTGACATATGTCTGTACGGCTTCCTCGGGCAATTTGTGTTGGAAAAATATGTTGATCGGTTTTTACACATGTTTAGGGCATATCAGTTTAGATGCTAATAGTGTCGAGCCCTTTCCTGTCGTTGAAAACCAACACCAATCCCCCCACATCTCAGGCAGCCGATGGTCTCACGCTCCTGTTTGTTTGCACGAGGCAGCTGAGATATTAAGCGAGCTAGTTACACTCCCACTCTGCTTTCAATCACCGATCATTTTTGCAGAATCGTTTTTTTGCTACTGAGTCACCACTTTAATCAAATCCACAAATCGGCTGCATTTAGAGCGGAGCGCTGCATTTTCCTGTGTTACATCGCACATCATTTTACATGATGCTGCTGTGACTCATCAGCAGCCCTCACCCCTGGCCTCCCTCATGAGGTAATTAAGCCCCTGGTTGTTTGTTTAGCTGTCTGCATGTGTGTCCTGTATAAAACACAGGGGGGGCATATGTTCTTCCTACCATAAACCCATTGAAACAGCGGGACGCGAGCGGTGAGGAGGGGTCGGCTGTGCATGTGTGTGAGCGTGCGCTCTAATTAGGCAGGCAGAAGTGTATTAGCCTCGCTGGGCAACAGCCAGCTGGGAGCATCTGGAGTCGTCTTTCATTCTCACCAACTTTGCCACTACACACACACGCTCGTCCACACACACACGCAAAATTAGAAATGATATCTACGGAGCGGCAGTACGATAAGAGAGCGTAGGTCAGGCACGACGGGTCATATGCACAGCTATTTAGGTCCGCCACATTTTAAGCCCCCCTCACCTCGCGGCCCCCGCCCATGTCCCCGGCCGGAGTCCTTGTTTTAGAGTAACGGTGCCACTCTCACGTCTCTCTCGAGACTGGAATTCCAGCAGCAGAAAGGGGAGGACCTCATCCATTTCCAGTAACTTCTGCTCTCCCAGAGACGCATCAAAGCCGACTCCAGGGACCAAAAATAATTCGGTTTCAAAGCAGGGTCAATATTTAAAATATTCCTCCCAGCCCCATGCAATCACTCTGCTGCTCTCTCTCTGTTTGTTTTTATTAATGGGAGATGAAATGGCCATTTTGGCTGCTGTTTTTATGGTCAGCACTTTGATTATTTAACCCTTTTAAACTTACTTCATCTCTCTGCCAAAGTCTTAAAAGTCCCAGCTATATAAACAGCGGAGCTTTCTCTCGGTGATATCAGCGGTGCACTTCAGCTCCTCCCACACACTGCGCTCCCTAAAAATGTCCATCTCAGATGCATCACTTCCTGTGTCGGAGCCAAATATATTAAAAGAAATACCGCTGTCACACATTGTAGAGAAGAATTACAAACAAAAACAGAAAGACTGAGTTGGCACTCTCAGTATTTCTCTGGTAGAGGGAGCTCAGTGAGCCGGCTGAAATAGTGTTTCTCTGTGCTATTGATTAGCTGGTTAGGCCATGAAAAGCCTGGGACAAGACAGCCTCTGAGCTCCCTTCCTCTGGCTTACCACCACTCGCTAGTACGTCTGTTCTCCCCCTTTCCCCTCGTTCACGCTCTCGCTTTTAAGCCCTTTATTTCCCCCCCATTTATCCCAATCTTCTCTGTGTACTGTATTTGTCGCCCTCGTTCTTGTGCTATTGTTTCGCGTTTTACTATTCAGCTCACAGACAGAAAAGCCTCAGCAGATCCGAGTCAGATCACAGGAACCCAGCTGTTCACAGTCAAGGGCCGCTTCTTTTATTAGCCGTCGGTAGGCCGACCTGGTCGGGCAGCGAGAGGGTGGCAGGAGGAGGAGCGCAGGAGCAGCAGGGGGCACAGATTTCCCAGCTGTTAGTCCACAAGCTCTGCCCCCCTGTCAGAGATTAAGTAGATCAGTGGGAACGCGAGCAGATACACAGAGGCGAGACAAGACAGCTGACAGAAAATGGATTGAGATCGTCCTCCTCAAGTGGGACAGAGGTTGCAAGCAGACTACCAAACTCTTAAAAGTTCTGCACACCGCTGGAATGCAGTGTGGGATGAGGCACGAGCCAGCGGGCGTGCTGGGCCTTAATACCCCTAAAGATCCCCTTCTCCTGCTTTTTATTTTTCCCTACCATCTCACAAACACATGCCGCCTTTCAGTCTGTGGAGGAGCGTTTTACTAGTGAGCCAGTCGTCTGGAGGGACACAAAGGACCTGAGTGTAAACTTATATTTCTAGCTTTATAACCAGGCCTCCATTGTGCCATATTTTATATTATTTTCATTAAGATTGCAGGGATGGTTGTCTGTGTTGTGCCGCCACTCTATCTGCTTCAATTCTAACCACAGTGGAAACAAACCACTCGCAAGAAGTGGCAGTGATGAGAGCAGCGCAGAGTGCTCCCATTTTGTATGATTAAATTTACTGTGACAAGTAAGCATGCTGTGTTTTGGCACAACATGTTGCTGTGGGAACCCAGAAACTTTATAATTTCTGGAAAAAAAAAATGCGCCCCACATGATGTCCGCAAAAGACTTGACTTGAGATTTGAGAAAGGGTCGTCTGCAAGTCTTTGCCTAAAGTCCCATTTGCTCTCGAAGTACTCAAGATGTCTGTATTGTATTTGCATATTTATGAGAAATGGGTGTCACAGTGATTAAGTTAACTGGAAGCCAGTTCTGCAGAGTGTGGATAATGAAATCATATAAAATGTGAAAGTCAAAGGACATTTTCTTAAAAAAAAAAAAAAATATCCCTTTCAACCTTGTTGCAGAGTTGGTGAAGTTCAGTTTAGACTCTGGCTTCAGCAGGATGACTGTTCATGATGATCCATGTTAAAAAGCGGTTCTGAGGCCTTCACATGGTAATCTTGGCATCTTGATAAGCACTTGTACTCCAGGTGCAGGGATTATTTTAGCCTAAATATCAAAACCTTGTCCTCCCGTGCAAAGAAACAAACTCAAGCAAAAATCCAGGGCACGAACAGTCAGGAAAGAGATTTTCACCACAGTTTCTCATTGTGTTTAATAAACATGGAGCCAATATGGACTTCATTACTAAGTGCGTGAGACCAATGTAGCTCAGAGGCCCCAGACAAGTAATTAGAGTTCACACTGAGACCTGACTCTAAAATACAGTCATTATCCAGCAAAAAATACAACCTTTCCAGGTCACATCACTTTGTTTGCAGCAGTAAAACAAGTTTATTTCTGCATTGAGCCACCATTATAGTAGCCCCAATCCGCTTGCCAGCTTTTTATGGCGCACAGAGCGTTCGGGGGGCGACTGAGAGGTTCAATAAAAAAGTGGTAACACAATTGGCTCAACACAAAGTAACCGTGTGAGCATGACAATTTTTGGGTGGAATTTGTGCTCGATCATGGCGTGACTTTAAATACCAGTGGATGTGATGCATTTGCAGAATAGTTTTCATCGCCCTAATTTAACAAGCGCCCCCTGAATGAAGCCCCGAACGAGGGCACCGGATTCTTTACAGCCCCCTTAAGAGCTAATCAGCCATCTTGCAATGAAACACTAGAGTTTATATTGGCCCTTCTCACACAATAGTCCCAGTGTAAGCTTGTTGTTGAGCTCAAAGGTCTTGGCAAGAATGAAAGTCATCGTGTTGTTGTCTTGTTATTTCTTAATGCACACAGGCGAAAATAAAGGCCATAATCTGAGGAGTCAAAAATTAAGTCCAAACTATCTTTGGCAACTGCGAGCTGGATTGTGGACAGAAGTTTCTCACAAAAATGAGAGAACGTCCCCCCATCCACCCAAAAAAAAAACCTGCCCTTGGAATGTGACTTCAGCCGTGAATTTTCAATCAACTCGACTTTCCTCCTGCAAGACTTCTGAATCAGCAAAACATCTTGTAAATATGATGTCTAACCAGTTTTCAGGGACACAGTTTGCAGTGCTCCGATGGGTCGGATCTGTTTTCTGTTGAGAATGTATGATTAAGATAAATACACGAGTCTGTGCCAGTGTTTCGTTAAGCCTAAATTAAGCTTTTCATACAGTATGTAGAGTAGTTTGGTACAGGGCTGTATTGGACCGTTATGCCAAGATGTTGGCATTATGATAATTACATCATGAATCTAGTCAACAAGGGGTCTTCTTTCAATTTCACATAATGGAGAATTACGGTACACGCTCCAGAATTTTCCATATATCAGCAGATGTTACTGTAGACGGTAAAAAAGACATAATGCTACTTTAGCATTACTCATATTGAGTGTCTGAATTTTTAGTCATCCCTTTGGACCAGATCCAATGAAGTGCTCCCCCTTGTTTTTCCCGAGAGGTGCCACTTGAATGAGGCTGTGTGGGAGGATCCTGCTCAAACTCTGACTTTCAGCATGCTGGAGACTCTGGCTTTACTTTCAAAGACTGTACACTTCATCAAACACACCAGTGAAGGAGAAGAGAAAGGGGAGGATGACCCCACTCCATATACACAACACCACTGACACCATCGCCAATTTATCACACGTAATTTCCTCAGCTCTTGACCTTTGACCCCTCTCTAGGGCTGTGTTTGTATTGAGAGCAACGTGCCGCTAACCGAACTGTCTGTCTGGAGCCTCCCCAGAGGGACACAGCGGTGTTTGCAGGAGAAATACACTGCTAAAGCCACTGATGGTGAATCCATCCCTTTTGCCCAGCATGTGTTTCCGTCTTGCTGTGCATGTCCATCACTGTCTCCTCAGCCCTCCAGTGTTTTATGCATGCTGCTCATTAGCTGGACAATGGCCACTTACGATGAAACGCTGTTCGGGGCAATATGTCAGCGAACCCTCGGGATGAAAGAAGAGAGAGGTTGGAGTATGAAAGGAAAGAAAGGTGAATGAAAAGGGAATGACAATGAGAGTATATGGGCAGTGTGTGCAACGAGTGAGGAGGGCTTCTGTGTGTTCTGTGTGACAACAGTCCCTGAATAAACAATCCACAAGACCCCAGTTCGATCCAACGACCTGCCTTTCTGAACAGTGACATTACAAGTGAGCCCAGTGAGTCAGAATGCCCTGACCTCTCCTGCTCGCAAGACCTCGTAGAACAAGGTACCGCTGCTGCCCAACGCATGCACCAGCTGCACCAGCTGCACTGCTAACTGAGGCACTGGCTCCATCCAGTGTGTGCTGGCTCCCCTCCCCTTACATCACCGCGACTGGAGGCGGAAGGTGGGGAGGGGTACAAGATTAATGATGGTGCTAACCGCGTATTTATCATCCGGCTGGAGAGTAATGCGACACCTTTCTAATCTGAATATATTTCATTGGGCTGTTATGGCACTCAGCCCTGGGCCCCATGCATGTGTGTGTGCGTGTGTGCTTGCACTTCTGTGCATCACTGGAAGTGTATTTGAATGTTAATCATATCTGCATAAGTTTGTGCATGTGAATGCGTGTGCTTGTAAAGTCATGAGAGTACCGCGATACCAACCAGCCTCCATAAACGCTCACGCTATCTACCCTGGCAAAACGGCCCTGTGGTAATTAGATAAAGATGAAGTTCCTCCTTCCAGCACGTCGGGGCCACGCTCTCCGAGATCCTCTCCTCTGATTCTCAGCCGCCTTATCAGGTGAACACCCTCCTTCCATCCTCCTCTCCATCCCTCCCTCTCATTCTCCGGCTACTCCTTTTTGGCACTCAGCAGAAATCAAGATGGATGTCTCCCCAGCAGAGATGGGGAGATATGAAATGTGCAAGGCCAAGATGGGGCTTGATAGGGCCCACATTGGGCTGCCCGTCGGTTGGCTTCACTGTCACTGGAGCTGCCAGAACTGTTGAGGAACTTTGGAGTAGAAACTACCTTAGAAGATATTCCGCCGGGGGCGTTTTCAGATATGGAACTCACAAGCTTGAGTAGGTATTTTATCCACGCTTTGGCATGGACAAGACCACACACAAATGTTAAATTATGCAATCACTTGGCTTCCTTACATGGTGCCATATTTATTTTTACCCTACTAATCCATTAATGTGGTAGAATCTCAACACATGGCAGCAGCTCTGTGTATGAAATTGGTTTTGCATGCATATTCTAAATCTATCCAGGTGTTTGGTCTTGAATATGGGGTCAAAACATGGTCATGAGCATTCCTACCAAGAGAGAGTAAACATAATATGTAGCACTAGTCATGGGGAAAAAAGGGATTTGCAAAAGAACAAATACTGGCCACATCGACAATTACATGTCTCAATCCGTAGCTAATTACAATCAGTTACAAGGTATAGCATCTGAGGCATTCGAATTACCGAGGATACAGGCGCATATTCTCGTCAACAATCACAGCAGTGACAAGGCCGCCAGAATTTTATGTTGGAACGAGGTGCTCACATTCGCACGCTTCCCCAAACAAAGAGGTTCTCTGAGTAGATTAGGTGTTTTGCTTTCTTGTGTACCCTTTGCCAATCTGCCATTTATGCGAGTGAATATATTCCAGATCTTGAAGCTTACCGCGCGCTCCATTGTTCACGTTCATTGTCAGGCAACAAAGGGAGGGAGGGAGTTAGATTATAATTTCTCAAGTGAGAGATTTAGATAAGGCATTTTACCCACTAACTAACCTACCCACCTATCCATGCTTACGTTAAAGACATGGCGGCAGCAGCTCCTTGCATACCTGAAACAAACTCAACAAGATTAGAAGTCAGATATGTTGAAAGCAGCTAGCGTTGCTGTATTTGGTCTAATATCTTAATTTATTGGGATTACATGGAAGCTGGTTAGTGTGTCAGTCGCTCTCCATGGCCCCATCTTCAAGTCAGGTACAGGAAAGGTTGGAAATGTGGCTTCAACTTCACCTTTACTGGAGATACATGTAATGTAGTGTGTATAGTCATCTTACAATGTGATACCGAAAGAGTATAGTATACGTTTGAGGCCTTCAGAGCAGTCAAACAATGAATTAACATTGAAATAGACGTTGAGTTGACTTCTAAGTTGGTTATCATTGTTGGCTCAGGGACAGATTTCTCACCCGTCATGTACGATGATTCCAGGTTCATTTACTTGCTGGTGCAGGAACCTTTTCAACCTCCATCATGTCAAAGAAGACTAATAGGTCTGGTGCACACTGAACAGCGCAGACTGACTCATGATGTTTCAGTGTCATTACAGCCCTGAGCATCTTTGGCCAGACTTCAGCACCACTCCCCACCATAGTGCTCGTATGAATCCCCAGAGGGCCGGACAGTTTATCTGTAGCAGCTAGCAGCTGGTGTCTGCCCCAAAGACTTCAATAGCCCCCAGCTAGCGTTGCCACTTCGGATGATAGTCATTTAGCAAACAAGTCAATCATGCGCAAGGCAACTGCCAGTGCCTTGCCAACGTCCCCAGTGAACCCAGATATAGCGATGAAGGGGGCAAAGAAGAGTCACAGCTTGCCCGGGTCATGGAAATCAGGTCAGATTGGTCATCAGCAAACTATCTGGGTCCAGCATTCTGCTCAAGTGATTGTCGCTGTTGAAATTGTTTGCAACGAGAAAAGATCAGGGGCCATTGGAGTCAATCATGTCATTGGCCAATGCAGGGTTGTGAATCTGGTGACAATCTCAGAGTCTCAACTTTCACAAACACGCTGAAATATGTGCATAAATGAGCAAAGAGCCAGTCTTTGTCATGGAATTTTAAAGGAATCTGTGGCCACCCATAAATCCAAAATGTTGGGAAGGCAAATGAACAGCATTCTCTGTTTCTTGTTGCCACAATAGCTTTGAAGATCTTTAAGACTTCACAAATAAAAGCTCCTTTTGAAGTTAATGTAAAATTTCCCTTTTAAAACTAACGAAGCTCCACATCAGAAAGTCAATTTCAGTGGTAAACATCACAATGAATAATTATATTATCCCGGCTTATGTAAGGCAGATAAAAAGATACATATCCCTCTTGTATCTCTTCTCTTGTCTGACAAAACTGCTTTAGATGTGGTTCTGAAAACCTCGGGGGCTGACACTCTGTGGCGTCAATTGAAGTATGAGTTTGACGGCTGGCGTGTTAGTGCCGTTAATTCATTTGCTGTCTTTTGTCATTGGTGCAGAGCACACTTTACACGGTAATGTGTGCACACAAATTTCCCTCCTATTTGATTCAATTATCTTCACGGACGTTGGGAAATGTTACGGCTTTGTAGTGTTTTTTTTCTTTTATCACGTGTAGCAACGCACACTGCTCTCAGATGTTTCCCTCTAGTTCTTAGCTTTATTTTTTTCTGGCAATGACAATGTTGCACAGAAATAGCAGTTGGAACAACTGGAGCAGAATTTGCATCATATTAACACGAACTTTCACACATCTCCCCTGCACGGTTTCCCTGACAAGAACAAGCCAGCGTCCCTAACAAGTAAATAAAGCAGAGTTATAAAAGCCTGCATTAAAATGTGAACTTTCAGCACTACACAATGAGAAACTCATTAATTTTGTGTTGCTCACTGTTGGAGAGCAAAAAAATGTCCACTCGGCGAACTCATACTGCAGATATCAATATCAAAGTCTCAACCATCCAAATCTCTGAGTTCTTCATGCTGAATTTGGAGGTTAAAGTGGGGTTACAGACATATTTTTTTAGATAATTGAGGGCAATCAGGGCCATAAATTCTCATGAAGTCTTTGAAAACAGCAGCTCTAGCTAAAGATGCAACTTAATAAGTAAAAGGTAAAGGTGGATGTCTATTGGTTTGACTTGCACAATCACATGCAAACAAAAAAAAAATCAAAATACACAGACACATCCATGATAACAAGGTAAGCCTTGAATTCAAGGTTACGCACACACACACATGCATGCACAAGCAAATATGTCTCTGTCCCTGTAGTGCCCTCCTTGGCAAAATCTCAGTGCCAGTCTCTTAATGAAATGCTCAATTAGGGCCTTTAAATAGGTAATTATGCAGTGCCTAATCCCCTAGCTCCTGGGCCCTATCTCATTTAGATGACACTTGGGCAGGCGAAGTGGGAGGGGCAGGCACCGGGGCCTTAGTTTCTGTCATCAAAGCCCCTCCGTGGTAGCACAGGCGGCCCTGTTAATGATAAGGCACATCCAGGCAGTCAGTCAACAGCGACTCCCAGTGAGGGCCACTGACAGCACGGGAGATGGCAGTGTCAGGCTTGACAGTGTCTTAATCATGTTTGTGAGTGTTCGGGGGTGGATTGTGTTGGGTTGGGGGAGCTTGTATAAAGGTTTCTAAAAGGGTGTTAGATGTAGAGCGAGAGCAGCAAAGACTGTTTGTGTGATGTGGGTTTATGTGGATTTTTTTTTTTTTTTTTTTGTGACGACTGCCAAGTTAATTTTATATGAAACGGCGTCAGAGGAAGAGAAAATCACTTCCAAATGTCAAACTGTGTATTTTGCTTGATGCCAGGCATTGACAGAACGGTTTTGATTTCCTGTACTGACATTTGTTTGAAGGTGGCATTTGATTTGAATTTCAATCTCCAAACTGTGGCTGGAGAAAAGGACCCATTCATTCGTTTTCTGCAGCATAATACAATGTCTTGTTCGACTGCTACAATATACCATCACTGACGGGGGGAACTGCTCCTGTTTGGTTGCTAACGTAGCAATGGCGAGCATTTGTCTTAGTGAAACGACAAAGGGGGAATTGTTGCTTTTGCCTTGGGGTGAACCATTGCTTTCCCTCTGCAGAGTTGCACAAGCAGCCTGCGCTGTCTTTCATGAGAACAATAGCTTAGCTTGGCTAAAACACCTTTCAAGGGCAAATCCAGGAACTAAAAAGAAGTTTAGCTTTTCAAATCTATTAATCAACAGCGCCCACATCAAAGGGCTGGGTAAACTTCAGCGAGGATACTTGAACTACTGAAATATTGAAACAGCTTTCTCAAATGCTGTTCATCGCCTCCCCGCGTGTCCTTTGACAATCTTATCAGGATATAGATGGGAAAGCAGAAACAACACAATTTCACTTCTATCTGTGTATTCAGCAAAAACATCTCGTATCTGTGATAATATTTTTCGTCCCGTTGCCCTCCCTGTTGGCACTGATGTATTTTCGTGCAAAAGGCTTTGATAAGCCGCCGGTTGTAATGCCGCCTGTCTGTCCTTCCAGTTGTTGACTCAGGCTTTCTTATCGAATCTGAGTCATGGCATAAACACCGATGCCCATAATACGCTGAAAAATGAAGAATTGCTTTCAGCGCCCTGATGAACACCAGTTTGACCTCGTCTGCACATACTCAGACGGGATAACATTTATTCATTACGCGGGGTGTTTATAAGCCCGTTGATAAAACTGACACAACGCACGGAATTCATACGAACATGGCGGCATCTTCACCTCTCAATTAGATTATATAAGTAAAGATCAGCAGCCCGTGAAACAAAGGTGCTAGAACCACTTAAGAAATTGGCGCTAAGGCCTCATGACGAGTGCACTTATGAAAATATCCGCCGCATCACCTTAGGTAAAAGACAGCACACAATGTGCTAGGCTAATTGGAGGGAAATTCACCCGCCGTCGCCTTCGCGCACTACAGCAACCATAATGTGGCGTTACATTTTAGCTCAGGGTATATCAAGGCAAATTAGCATTTAGATAATGGGAGACACTTGGCATTTTAATTATTTTGCTGCCCTATGAGTGTGGCGTGTATGCCCCGAGCGCCTCCTTACATCCTTCATGTACGCATAAGTAGTGCATTTACATACCAAACGGCTTGGCGTGTGTACAAAAGCCACGGAAATGTCACCACCGCACAATGTACCTCGGTGTTCAATTGTTTCCAAAAGATAAGGGGGCATATTGTTGTTGACTTATGCCACATGTATTAGGGGGTAACACAATTCCCAGCGCTGCGTTATTCAGTTATTTTCAATAGCGCGCTGTACTCGTGTTTTCTGCCATGTCGGCAAGTGGCAGTGGAATGCTGTTTTGTCTGTTCGAGGGCTCTGTACTTTCCATAAAACGACGTGAGCCCGGGCTGGGAACAACCTCCCTCTCACCCTCCTTCCTCTCTCTCATTTTCTCTGCCTCACGGAAGTGAGATTATTCATCCTCCCACAGACCGTTGCCGTGTTGGGGGTAGATGTCAAGGTGCCAGGAGCGTGTGGTGCAAAGGGTATGCGTGCCTGCGCTCTGCTTGCGTGTGTCTATTTGTGCACATTTGTGAGCATGTCCGTGTGGGAGTCGTGTATCTTACGCCACATCTATCCGATTGGATGCGGACATGAGTGTGTGGCTTTCTGACGAGTTTACGCGCCTTATTTCTCTCATTTGTTCACCTGCTGCCATCTTTCCCCTTCCCTCCCTTCAAGAAACAATACCTTCGTACTGTCAGACTGGCCTCGCGACTATCATCTCCTCTTCAGCGGCGCCCGCTTTTTCTCCCTCAATCCTTTATTCCCTCTTCCATCTCCCTCGCGCTGCCTCTGTTCGGCGTACGAGCACAGACGGAGCGTGAGAAAAAGCTGGCAGTGAGGCACATTCCCTTGCTTCCCTCCCTCTGCCTCCACCTCTCCTCCCTTCTCCCCTCCCGTCCTCCTTCCTTCCTCTCCCCTCCACATTACTTTCCCCCACGTCCTCCTCGCCTTTCTCTCGCCACCTTTCCCTCTCTGCCTCGTTGCTCCCCTTATCCATTATATTTCCACCCCTCTGCTCCTCCCTCCGCTCACTCCCCCCTTCTTTTTTTCTGGTTCATAATATGTAACATGATTTTGCCCTCCCCTGTTCATGCGGCATAAATTTAATCCCAGCCATTCCAGGTTGGCTGCTGCTGCTGCTGCTGCTGCTGCTGCTGCGTCTACCATTTTTCTCCTTCTCCCCCTCCACCCTGCCACACTCTCTGCACCCGAAACAATAGACCCCTCAAGATTCAGCCTGTTTGCATGATAACAAGTTCTTCCCATATACTAAACGCTGATGCGCAAGGTCAAGCACAACCCGAGTGGCACATGCTCGTACTATAGAAGCCGCCCACACTGTGACCAGCAAACATAGCACAAGAGAAGGCCTCCCAGCCAGCGAGCAGGCGATCATTTGAATAGTTTACACAGCTCACACGCTCACCCCCAAGGCTGCTTGTGCTCGGCTGTGGTTTTATCCGCTGCCCATTGAAAATGCATTAGTGGCAGCCATTAGAGTTCAATAGGAAGTGTGTGTTCTCGTGTCATCAAGGTCAGAGGAGGTGATCCGAACATGCAGACAAGGATGAAATATGTTGCTTCAGTCATTTGCTTTTTTTTTAACTCCTCGCTGTCTGGAAAGGTTACCCAATAGCTCCGTAACCTTGTGTGCGCGCGCCCGTGTTTGTTTGTGAGCGCCAATGTGTGCAATGTGTGTTGGTATGCTTTCAGGGAGCAGCACAACAGGGCACTGGGATAATCAGTCACTAGACTGCAGGTCAGGGACTTGCACTGTGGGGACCATCCATCTGAACCCAGCAGCTGCTGGGAAACGTGGCAGGAGGAATGAGACGAGAGAGAAAAGGATAGGTGAGGAGAGAGAGAGAGAGAGAGCGGCGAGGCAGACCAGGTAGAGAGAAAAGTCAAGGAGAGGCTGTTAAAGTAAAAAGAGCAAACACAGAAGGAGTGGGAGGAGGAGGAGGAGGAGTGTTTGTGAGCCGACTCTACGTGGTCATTTGTGTTGCTAAAGTGTGCGCTTCAAGGTCAGTGTGGAGCGGCTGAATCCTCATGAGGACACAACCTTGCTCTTTGCACCCGAACAAGGTAACAGTTTACAAATTGCAACATCCTCTCCTTGACCTGTGAGTCCCAATTCAGAGTTGTTTTGGCGTAAATGTGTGCTCTGTGAAATGTGTAACCTCTACGCACAGGAGCATTTGGGAAACTATCAAAGCAACAATATCATTTGAGTCATTAAAGTGCTCACACGCAAGGTGAATTAGTATTTTGTATTGTTTGCAGTGTGACATTTCAAAGTCCAGATCATTTTGCAGACAAAAAACTGGGGATGGCTTTGATATCTCCTGGTATTAATTTGCAACGGACACACATCTGAGATGGGAGCGCGATAGCTTCCTTGTCCTGCAGCCGCAGCAGGTGCTTTTAAACCAATTATTAGACGGACAAATGTCATCAGAGCCAATTAGCTTCCTGCTGTGTGTTTCATGTTGGGTGATTCATTCACAGGAAAACAAGATATAACCATCAGTCGCAGCGTTTCTTGTCAAAAATTAGTCAGGCTTCCAGGCGGAACTGTAAACCCTGACTTTTATTCTCAAATAGAAAAGTCAGGCGGTGCCACCCAGAGGATGGTTTATGACCGTGGGAGGCTTGCTCGAGGGAGGTCAGGGGAGGCGAGGAGGGAGGGGAAAAAGAGTAAATAAATAAGTAAAGAAAATAAACTCCACTGATGTGCGGTTGTCAGGGTCTTTCATGTGGAGGCTGCACTTGAGGGCATAGCTTAGCTTAGCTTGAGGGATGTTATTACACATGCCGGCTGATCGGGAGCGATGTGTGAGAAACGGCCTTGTCACTCGGTCTTAAATCAAACCATCGCGGGCAAGAAGGAAAAGTAGTGGTGGATGGAAAAAAAAGGAGAGGACAAACAGATAGAAGACAAAAAGCAGAAACGGAAGAGCGGCTGAGAAAAGAAAGAGCTGCACACAAGAAAGGGGCTTTGTGAAGTCCATCAGCCTCTCGTCCCGGCACAGTCTGGCATTAAAGAGAGAACCAGAGAAAGAGATTAAAGATGGCTGAAGCTAACATGTAAAACCCATAACCCAAACTTAACCCCGCTCGACGAGGAAGTAGGGATTGGCACAGGAAGTGGGTGGGTGTGGATGTGTGCTGCGCCTTTGATGAGCTTAATTTATAAATCTGGTCATATGATGCTTAAGAAAACCCCAGGGGGCACCGGGAGTGGGCGCCTGTCACAGGCAGCCATGTTTTACTGTTTCAGATTCTCTTCAACGAGGGGAACAGTCCAACCTGTGCCCCTTTACATGACCTTTGACCTTGAGGCTTCGGTTTGTTGAATCTCATGCCCCAAGTATGGAACTCATGAACATTAAACAGCATGTTTAAATGATCAAGTATGTGCTCGACAGATATGCTAAATGATACAACAGCATGTATTTTTTTCTCCCTGGTAACTATCAAATAATTATAATAGCGCTAAAAAAAGTATCAAGGATGTTTCACTTATAATTCAGTCAAGTAATATGATCACATTCAAGTTATTTGTGGTATTATGTCTCAAGTCTTTAACTTCAAAGTTGAATCTCAAATCATTTTCTATCCGAGTAGCAAGTCATCAAAACTGTGACTCGCGTCTCAGAACTTAAGTCGACCTGAGCCCAGGTCACAACGGCTCCAGTCTACATCTCTGCATAGTTCTGATGTGATACTGCAACAGCACATCTGCAGTGATGAACTATGATTATTTGATGAGGTGTAGCATCAAACATGTTGAACAGCTCCTCTCCGTCAGACTGTGCTTTACTCCCCGAGCATCGATTATCGTGCCTTCACCGTGGTGTAATGTTGGAGAAGAGTTATAATCTGTTGACAGAGAAGGGAAATGTAGGAATCTGCGTCTGCTGCAGACGGGATTCTGTGGTTTCTGAAGCAGCCGCTGTCTGTCTCAGCATCAGGTCAAACAGAGTCAAAGGGAGATGACGGAGCTCGCTGCCCTGCTAACAGCCGCTGCCCCTGTGAGCTCTCTGCTATAAGCCCTCCGTATCACTGGAGTTTGAAAGTGTGCATGTGGGGGGTAATTACTGCATTCTTTCACCCTGCTAGTTTGGAGGGAAATAGAACGTCCTGCCTCATAAAGCGAAAGCAGTTCTTATTTGCCGTGCCTGGCGGGGCGTGACGCCGGCCAACTTTTTATAACACAATGCAGTATGGATCACATCCTCGGTAGTTCTGCGGCGCTTTGTCCTTGCATGTGTCGGGCTAATTACAGGCGGATTGGCCTTAATAGATCTAGTGGCATTTTTGTGGCCGCTTTGGTCCGTTAGGATATCGTACCATGAATCAACTATTTCATTGAAGTTCAGTTCGGTGTGTGCATGAGCCTGAAATTAAAAACACCCCGTTTAAAAATTCCCCGGAGAGGGCCAACGTGAAATGAGTCAACTTGCACGAAGGCTGGTCATGATGTGGTGCGACTGCGATGCTTGAACACATGTTGAATTAGTTAAAAATGGCAGTGCAGTAGCATTCTCATGTCAGCGTTCGTGTCCCGCTGGTCTGCACGCAATTTGCCAAAATATTAGCAGCAACATGGAGACGCACAGTTGCTGTGAAGAGGCTGCTGTTGTCAACCTGCTGCTTTGGGGAGCTCATAACTTTCCTGCCTGCATTCTTTCTCATAACAACTTTATTGCAGTATGGCGAGAATATGAGATAAATATGAGTCATCCTTTTGTTTTTTCCCCCCTTAATAATATTGCTCGTCTAAATAGAGCAGAATACAAACACACGGGCTCAAATGAGAATAGAGAGCAGCCATTATGGAGAATATAAACATCCCACCCTCCTTCTCTCTCACATTTCTGATAAGGATCATGGGGAAGGAGAGAGAGTAGACAGCTCAACGGTCCCTTTCTCTTTCTTGCCACACACTCCCCCTGTTTCTAATTAACATTGTGCATGTTGTCAGGCTTTGTTTAATAATGCACGATTGCTATCAGCAGCGAAATCCTTTGAATGAAGCACCACTGAATGGGAACACAATAATACCACCAGGGGCTCAGGAAGAAAGACAAGATTGTTTTTTCTTTCTCTCCATTGTAATAAATGTTCAATGGGAAGCATCAGTGCCACCAGATGTATGAAAGTGAAGGTGCAGAGTGCGGCGCAGAGCGGTCATGTCGAGGATAGAATGGGCACAGGTGGCGTCGCCTTTGAGGGAGTCTCTTTCTGTGGGCTAATGGAAATGGAACGGATCATTTGTGCTCGTGTTCATGCTCACACATGTAATTACAAATCCACGAGCGCGAGCTTTCAATGCAAAAAGAAGCTGCAGCGTTTAAGCTAAATCCATCAAGATAACAATGCAGCTGCTCCTCCGCCAGGTTTGGCAGGTGACTCGTCCGACCTTTGCATGTTAGGAACAGATCTGCAGCTCAGTTTATGTGTAAAAATTAACACCAGATATTCTTCAGTTTTGGTACAAATGAAGGTTCCAAAGAGGTTTTAGCTGTTTACATTAGCTCCTCCATGTGTTTACTCATACAGCACACCCTCTTGGTCGTCTCACTGGTGGTTACACAACATACAGATGGTTTTGTTTGCCTGTATCAGCGTGTGTGTGTGTGTGTGTGTGTGTAAATGGGTGTGTGCATGCCCGGTGTGAATAGAGAAGGGGAGGGCTGCTGAGCACAGTTTCTTGTGTGCCGCCTAATGTCGTGTCATTATGGAAATTCACACATTAATTAACTCAGAAGGCTATCACTTGGATTTTGGAGGTTGCAGATGCATAAAAACAATAACGGCGGGAGACAGACAGCTGCACCTGCAGCGCTACGTATGGATCACGCTGCAGCTCTGTCCTCTCACACCCCGCTCAGGCTTTTTCAGTCCAGTTGATTCTAATCAAATCCACAGTTGCTACAAACACTACTCATGAGAAAATGCTGTCTTGTGTGCTCAGATGTATGTATATGTATACGCATTTGTGTCTGTAAGTGTGTGTGTGTCGGTGGTGGTGGTGTGAGCGGGGGATGAGATTGCCTTAAATTGATTCCCTTCGCCACACGTCCCCCGCTCTCGCGCTCGCTGCTAGCCCCGCGGCGCTTGGAGACAGGTAGTCGTGTCTATCTCACCCCAACACAAATCGAGTGTGACAGGTGCGCTATCTTCCCGTCTTTTCTGCCATTTACAGCCCACAGAAATGAAAGAGGGAGAGCTGGGAGCGAGAAAGAGGATGATTGGTAACAGGGAAATGAGGTACTTTGTCATCATCGGGCCTACTGATTGGGCTTAGGGGGGGCTTGTTTTTCTTTTTTTTTTGCTTTTAGTGGGTGGCGGTCAAATCTGCAGACAAAAGGTTCACTAAAATATTATTTCTAGCCGAGGCATTTGCATGCACAGTCGTTGCCTCTTAAACAGACCTGAGAAAGCTGCAGATTCCCCAAAAAACTTCGACAGATCTGACATGTTTGATCTCAGGGAACATAAAGAGTCTGAAGCGTCATGGTACGCAGCCCGTGTGCAGGTCTGCCTCCAGCTGAAACAACAGCATCCTGCAGAACAATGCAGCCAGACGAGCTAGCAGGCTAACCAGCAGCGCCGTGTGTCATCAGAGCTCACACACACTTGGATTAGCCGGCAGCCGTGTTACGAGCCGGAGACTACCGCAGAGCATCCATCACTAAGGATCAAGCTCGGGCTTAAGCAAATGGATGACAAGGGATAGAGCCGTTCTGCGGCTAATACGAGCTCACTGTATCACATTGATTTTCACAGCCATGTAGTGGCCCATCGATAAACGGCTGAAACATGAATGGCAACACTCGGCCACTCCGTCTTATAGATTTAAGTTGTTGTTTGAGCAGCGCTGGATAAAAGAGAAAATGTTTGTGTGTGTGTGTGTGTGTGTGTGCTAAAGCTAAGCTACCCCATCACTTTGTGAAGGCACTTAGAGCTGTTAAAGCATCGACTCTGGATTAAATGTGTTGTAAGAAGCATAAATATGTGCTTCTGATGAACTGGTTCACTGGATGTGTGTATTGTTACGTAGCTAAACGACAAGATTTATATCTTCTATTGTATCTGAAAGAAAAAGACTAAATAAAGTCAGCAGTCACTCAGTGGTCAAATGTATTTAAATTCCCAGCTGAAGAAGTATGAAAGAGCTTTCAGCATTTCTGAATAGTTCCTGCGTTTCCTGACTATACTTACGCGCAACAGAGGCGTCTTTATGTGAAACAGATATCAACACTGATCTGAGGAGGACTTAAAATGTACTCTTATTATGCAGCGTATTTAATTGGTGCTCGCCACCAAAGCTGTGAAGGCAAAATCTTATTAGTCCGGCCTTTCATCTGTGCGGTTTCTCCCTCTCTCTCTCTTGCACTCTCTATCACTCTCCCTCTCACGCACACGTGCACACGCATTGTGTGAAGTGACTATTCCATTTAGAGAACTGTCAGAACATACCCTGTGAGCACATCAGCCTCTTCCTATCCTCTGTCAGCTCCAGCCGAGGCTGTGTGGGGGTATGTCAGAAATGTGCAGGGATAGATAAAACCCGTGGAGCCAAACAGCTTTGTTTCATTCAGTTCCTCTCTCTCTCTCCTTCTCTCCCTTTTTTTCCTCCCTCCTTACTCCCTCTCCCTCTTCCCATCCCTTCCTTGCCTTGCATAGGCTGTGAATACCCTGCATCTGAGAAATCAGACCAGACTGACTCACAGGGCTCTGTGAGCCAGCGCCACCGAGGCTGCCAAAGCATGCTGGTGCCAAGCTGTCCCACCATGCACAGAGCCAGACCCACGCTGCTGCTGCCGCTGCTGCTTGTCCTGGGTCTGTTCCTCCACCTCGCCGACGCTCAAAGTAAGTGGACCGTTGGCCGTCACGTGGGCCTCAAGTGTTGTGTCCTGCTGGGTTGGGGGCGGGGTGGCGAGAGCGCAATTGTTTTATTTGTTTCCCCCATTAAACATTAAACATCATCATCATATGCATCAATACTTCATGTAGCACACATGAAACTAAATGAATACTTGATGAAGTACATGATGGTGTGTGCCATGATGAGACTGTTGATATCACCACTGCCACTATGTACAGATGGAAGTCTCTTTATTTTTAATATGAGAAATTAAAATACAAAGTTGAAATCTGTAAGTTTTTTAGTAAATTCAGGCCACTCTGAAGAATTAAATGCATCAGTTATGGTATTAAAAAAATATAGATAAAATTTAAAAGTCTTCCTCCACTCAAAAATGAGTTTTGCTCATTGTTACTTCACTTGGATGTTTGACCTTCACTGTGCACAATGATTTTTATGCAGACAATCAAAGTTTGCATGTTTGTAGACATAGAATTTTTTGTGACATTACAACTAGTTTGGAAGATAACTGTGGTCCAGTTAATCTCCTGTAAACATTGTAAACTTTTGAAATGAAAAATATTTGAATATCCAAAGACAAGGAGACTTATTTTTTAATCATTTTTAACACTGTATTTGAACATACACATATACAGTACAATATTTTAAACAGATTATTGTGTATATTTTATATCATCTGAAGGGGATTTTTAATAATCATAATTTAAAAAAAAGACATTCTTTAACTTTAAAATCCGTTATGAGTTATAAATCTCTAGTGTGGCTATTAGCAAATTGTAATCTTAGTACAATATTGTACTTCTCACACACACACACACACACACACACACCTGTCTTCATCTCACCAAACTATCAAAATGTGTTCCAGTTTCTATTTTCCACTTTCTTTCTCCTGCTGCAAAGAACTGTCATGTGAACCAGAAGCTCTCGGGCCTCAGCCCAGAATCCCATGATGAGAAGTCATTGGAATTGAGTTACTTGACATCAGACACCTGCCCATTGATGTGTGACAACAGTTTTCAAACCTCATTGAGTTCTGGTCCTGCACCGCAGCATCCCCCCCTCTCTCCCACCGCCTTTTTTTTTTTACACTAAGATCCATGAATCATTAGCTTCTGGAGTCACAGAGGGATGAATAAAAGTTTTATGGCTCCCTTTGCAACGACTGAAATCCCCTCAGTTCAAGCTGAATATCTTTGAATGAAGGGATCATTCACCCAAGGTCATATACAACGGAGCCACGCAAAGTGAAATTGATGGCTGAGATTTTCAACTTTGTGCTCGAGAAATGTTCCCTGCGATCTGCTCAAATGTGTTTTATTTTTCTCCTCCGCCTCTCGCCACATATGTCTCGCAGTGGGGGAGAGGCAAATGGAGAAATGTTTTCTCCGTTTATCCCCCCGTTTTATGTGCAGCTCCAGGATTTATTGACACAATTTAATTACAGGACCTTCCCAAAACGGCATTAACAGCCGATAAACATTACCGTCGAGGGGGGCTCTCGCATAGTTATCTTTTCCGAAACTCCCATCTTCCACAGTCTAGTGTGAATTTACATAACAGCATTTGACGAGTGAGAAAAAAAAACACCGTTGCCAAAACCGCCTCGACTTCCACTCTCGCGTGTCCACACATTCCACAGTCACATCTGAGCATGAATGTAACAGAAACCTGCGCAAGTGTAGTCAGCAGCCCCCCGAACCTCGACGCCTCCGTGCTCACCAGCCCCCAAACCTTCCCGGTTCATTTCCTTCCCGAGGCTGTCTGGCTGTGAGCAGCTGCCGCTGCCCCACACCCTACTTAGACAGCTGTGCTAGGTCATCATTTCAAAGCCAAAACAAACTTATCGTGAGGTAGCCACAGTGGCTGTCTGTTAATGACTGAAGGAGGGGGGAGACGTGGGAGTCAGGGGGGTCACAGGGATGAGGTGTCTGCAACTGAGTGTGTGTTCGCGGGCAGAGCTACTCCAGGCAGCACACATTAGCCCCGGGATTTATATTTGCTGGGTTCTGTTCCTGCACCGGCTGATCTCCCACATGCACGTGTTTGTTCCTCCCTCACCCAACTCCCCTCTATTGTTTTCCTTCCTAATCGCTCTCTTGCCAATTTTCTCCTCATTTCTTATTTCTTTTTTTTTTTTTTCTCTCTCTCTCTCGACTGTTTTTCCGCCTGCGTCTTTGTCTTCCCTCCACCTTCTCCCCTCGCTGTTTGGAAGCGGTGCAATAGCCCCTTCCAGCGACTGAGAAGCTCCTTAATTTCCTGCACATGCAAAACCAGCCGAGACACTCTGGGGCTCTCTCTCTCCCATCTGTGGACCAATAAAGCCCTCGGTTCGATTTACTCCGCTCCAGACTAACCCCCAGCACCAAAAACTCCGGCTGTATTTCCGAAGGGAGAGCTGCCCTCTGTCGGCGCTCTGGATCCATTTGCGTGTGAGCTCGCCTCCGGCTGTGGACACGGTGGAGGATATGAGACACGCGAGAGCAGAAATGGCTGAGTCGGCCTGCTCAACAGATGGCACGATCCTCTGAGCCAGTCCTCCTCGCCACCCCACACAGTGGACACCGCAGCCCCCTCTCAAGTAAACGCCAGTAAGGCCCCCCCCCTAAAAAGCACACATCGCAGTTAATGTGTTAATGGGAGTGCTACCAAATTTGTTCTTCCTGCAAATGTGGGAAGAACGTGATGGATTTGAAAATGATCTTAGAGGATTGCGTAGCCGTGTTTCTCTGTTTGGTCTGTTGGTTTGTTATTGTTGTGTCTCCGGCCTTCTGCGTCCATCGCTCGTGCTCATTTTCTCCTTCACCCCGTCCCCCTCGCTCTTCAAATGCGGCCCAATTAATTTGTGTGGCAAATTGGGCTTGGCAATAGCTTGAAAGAAGGGCATAATTGTCTCCCGGTGAGCCGAGGGGACGGAGTACGAGAGAGGAAGAGCAGCCGAGGCAACAAACAATCCCTCTGTGTCTTTTTTGCTGAACGGTGACACAAAGAGAGGAGAGCTGGAAACATCTTTACCTGGGCAGGGATGACAACTTTGGTGCAGGCATCCAAACTACACACCTTGGCTGTTCATTAACTCGAACTGAACTAGAAAACACAGACCGATTGAGCTACATCACCTGTAGCAGCGGGACTGAGAAATGCTGACGGATTTTTTTTTTCCCTCTCTCAATGATTGAGAATATGCTGAGCTACATCTGTGTGGAAAACCTGCTTACAGAACACCCACACACTTTGTGCCCAGCGCCGCCCCCCGCTGTGCTGGACCATGTCAGACCCTGCGCCTAATAGTGTTTTAATTGATTCCTCCCCGTTGCTGGCGGACGGCGCGGTGAGTCCCAGCGAGCCGGCGCGCTCCTCTTTAACACGTTGAGTATTGACCGATCTCCTCTGAAGCCTCTAACATTGAGATGTTAACGCTCAAACCTCAGCGCTCTCGTTTATGCTCATTTTACAGCCGGCCACACGTACAGAGGCATCGAACGCATGTGAAATCCTTTTGAGGTGAACCACATGGGATGAAAACAGCAGATTGTCTATCGATGCAACACTTCGTTTGAGCCACTGCGGTGTGGAGGAGGCGAGATGGGCAGCAACAACATCCAGTAAAGATGCTCACGTTCAGATGTTTGTTAAATAATCAGAGCGGAGACTTTGTCTCTCCTCTAACATCGAGATAAAATTGGACTCTTGTGCCATTTTTTCTTATTTTTTGCAGAGAACCAGTTTCCCATATGTTCACTGTACAGTAAGTTACACATTTATGATCCAAGAGCGTCGACTGCTCTGTGAGGAGTCATTCGTTTGGCAGGACTGCAGAAACAATCCAACAGCATCTGCCAGTGTCACAGTCATTTTCTGTATTTTGTGCAGAGGAGTGCAGATGACTCTGATTCGTCATGGTGTTTGTATAACAGACAAAACCACAATGGCACTCAGTAGAGCGCATACCTCCACCAGGGCCTAACATTCCCCTTTCGGTACAAACTCATACACATCAGTCACATTTTTTTTCATCAAGATCCATGAATAATTTCCTAGGAAATTAATGGACACGCAAAAAAAGAATCGCCCCATCTCGCAGTGATAAAGAAAGCGTGACACAAATTCCTGAATCTGTCCATTTTTCCAGGTCCGATCCAAAAGTTAATGGCGTCTGTTCTGGGCCGAGAGCCATCCGCTATCCAAACATCGTGGAAATCAATCCAGTGGTTTTTGTGTAATCCTGCTGACAAACCAACCAACAAACAAACAAACAAATACACAAACACACAAACAGATACGGTTGAAAACCTCCTTGGCGGAGATAGAAAATCAGGGAAATGCATACCTAATATACAGCATTCAAAGATAGAATAAAAAATATTAAACACAAGAATGTTGTGTTTAATATGCATTGGTGAAATATAACAAAGCACATTTACGCAAGTACTGTTCTTACATACACATTTTAGATATTTGTACCTTCCATTTTGTAAAACTTTACACTTCTACCCCACTATATGTGTTGTACTCTTTATTCTATTACATCTGTCTGACAGCATAAATAACAAATGACCTTTCAGATTACAATTTCCCCTGTGGACAACATGCATCTCCAAACCTGGTGAATTTAAATCTAAATGTTAAGGAGAAACTGAGGGATTAAATGTATGGACACTGTGGTATAAGTATTTTTATGTAAGCAAAATAATATAAATATTTCTTCCACCACTGGTAATGCAACACAAGCTAAATGATCAGCATGATACAGATGAACAGAGAAGTCTAAACTGCACACACACACACACACACCCACCCAGCCAGGATCACCTTGTAGCCAGTCCGAAAGCTAATGATACTCTATTCCCCGGATGACATCGGGCTGTAATATGTGTGTTTTATGCATGCCTGGCCTAATATGAATTATTGTAAAATAGTGTTGTATTTGCATATGAGCTTCCGGGCTGTACTGAAATTAGCATTTTTACAACAGCTCAAATTAAATCCCTCTGCTTAATTTGCCTGCATGCTAATTTGATTTAAAACGAGTCTATTCCGTTCCCTTTTACACTCGTACCCACACAGCGCTAACGTACGGACCACGCACACACGCTAATTCAAGCACATACGCACGTATGAACACACAGTATGTGCTCTCGCGGCCTACACTCAGCCCCCCCACACACACACCGCTGCCTGGTAGACATTGAATTAGACACACAAATAAGCACACACACACAGCTTACATGTTTGTGCACATAAAATGACATTAAAGGCTGAGGAGAACAGATTTTTTTTTTTCTTTTGATACAACTTTAAATCACTGTAATTCCCCCCAGTCCACCGCCTCGTTCATCATTCTGCCGGACACTGCTCGAGTGGAAATCTCATTGTTGGCTCCACTCGTTCATTTCAAAAACGTGTCTTAGTGCAGCACGTCTTTTAAAAGAAGAAAAAAAAAGAAGAAGAAATAGCAACAACATCTTCGAGGAGGAGAGAGCGCGCATCATGTTCACACTTCAAATGAATGTGTTGAAAACACCTTCGCTGAGAGTGCCAGCACTTAATTACCATCTCGTTGTTTGGATGAAGACCTTGTGACGAGACTGGGAATCGGAGATAAAACAATGTTATCAGTGCCGCGCAAGATGCTTCCCGCTCGCAGGTTGAACTAAATGAGTAAGAAGTCATTATCATTTTCTTAGGCTGAAAATGCTTGTACCGACTCTATGTCAACAATGTGCGGCGCAATTATGTTTAAAGGTTGAATCGGGCCCATTATTAACTCCATGAATGCCGATATCTGTGGCAACTGCGCCCCAAGTGTATTATTTAAGGCCATTAGCCTCATCTATGGATTGCAGTCATTTCTAATCGCACTTAGACCACAGAATCGCACAAAAGACGAGCAATTTTCACCACACTCCTGACCCGCCCACTCTGAAAAGAAGCAGATAATCACATACAATATGGAGATGTTGTACAGGCCCAGATGCAGGTAATTAAAGGCTAGCCCGCAGCCACTAATGCTATATCTAAGTGCACTTATGTCTCCAAGACACATTGACTTGAAAATGGTGGGGCAATTTAACCATGGAATATTGACAGAACAAAAGCACCACAACCCAAATTGTACATCCATCGGAGGAGCAATAAACAATCTCAGAGACCCTTTCTAGACATCCATATATATGTGAATACCTCTACATGAAATGACTGCGTCTATCTCTCTGTGGAGCAGCCTGGTGCCTCCTTATCTGTCCCTTGAGTACGAGGTGCCAAAACACCAACAATAGAGGACCATGTTAACGCAATGCACCAGACGATGTCTCTATACTTAGTCTGTCTCCCTCTCTCACACTCTCTCTCACACAAAGGGTACCTTGTAGAATGCCTTTGAAGCCGGGATCAGCCGGCGAGCCGAGCACAACGCCAGCTGTTTTGCATCTGCCGAGCTTACACTTGGCATGATTCTGGCCTCGCTGGCATATGTACTAAATCTGATCACCCTTCATGCGCTGTGCCAGTGAACTGTATAACAATGCAGGTGTTTCGTGACATTGCCCCAGTGACAGTGCAATTAATGGATTGATGCTGTAGCTGCAGTAATGGGATTACTGGACCAGTCAAGTCTGAAATACATCAGCGTTGCGCCTGCACGGGCGATGTTTTACCGCAGTGTGCAGTCGGAACAATGGAGGGTTCATCATCTGAACGTGCAGTAATCTAAGACACAAAGACACAGTAACACATCGACTGGAGTCTCAGAGATTTAGATGATTTTATTCTCCGGGTACAAAACGTATATTCACCTCTTTGAAATACAAAGATCTTTATGGATCATGTCCATTATGTTCAAGATCAAGATATTCTGAAGGAGGTGAAGATGATCTCCAGGACCCTGGATTGACTCATTAAACCTTTTATGCCGACAAATATCCCAGAATACATTGTCATTTAACTGCAGGTTTTGCTAAAGCACAATTTTGCCTGCTGTACCTTCATAGTCTTACTCATCGATTATGCACAAGTAAAGCAGAACCATGATTATAATTTCAGCTATTATTAACACGGCGGGGCTTTAAAACATTGAACTATAAAGCAAGGAATCTTGGTCCGTATGTTATTCACGTATACCAACGCTCTGGATTAACCTGTGTCAGTATTTGATGACCTGTGATTGAGATTCAGTAATCAAACTATCTTTCTTCAGAAACGCCCTCTGCACCATCACACACGTGGCCAAGACGTAGATGTACAGTGTGGCAGCGCCTGCATGACGCCAGGATTCATTTGTCATTCTCAAAATTGTTTTTTTTTTATTAAAAATGCTGTAAAAGGGCCCCCTGAATATTGCTGAGTGCATCACTTTCCTCCCGGGCAGGGACGGGGCGGCCGTGTTTGGAAGGAAGGGTTGTGTTAATGTGCACTTTTATAGCACATCACAGTTTGATTATAAAAGCATTTTTTGAATCGTCTGCCTCAGAATTCAATCTACGCATGTGTTCCTGCGGTGGTGCGCGTGAGCCGGCGTGGGTAATACCTGGCCCCAGGCTGGAGCTTTGGTCTCACTCCAGGGGTCCTAAAAGTGCGACACTTTGCACTGATCTCTGCGCAGCACATTTGTGTGCCTGTGGGGTGTGTTGAGATTCTGCAGTGGGGTTAATGGTCTAAACCATTCATCTCCATGGAGAGCCTCGGGGCGATCTCTCACTCCCAGCCGGAGAGCTCACATCGCCACCTTCTTACCTACAGCACTCTCCAACGGCTTGACGCCGATTGGGAATCTTTACGCCCTAAGCTCCTCTTGTCAAAGTTGATTTACATTCAGCGGAGTGATGGAGTGAGTGCTCAAAGTCTTTAGAAAGGCGTCTTTCTCACCTAATACTCTCTCACACACCACATCTGTCACTATTTCCTGTCCCTCACTTGTTTGTTTGCCCGCTCGCTCATTAACTCACCCTCCCGCGCTCTTATTCACGCTCTCGCCGACTTGCTCTTACTTTGGCTTCTCCCCGCCGCCGCCAAGTGAGTCATGCCATTTGGGAAGCTGAGATTTATTGTGACACGCGGCTTTAGTGTGGTTTATTAGTTATGGCAAATGAGAGTGAATGCCTCCATTGCGAGGCGAAAATGCTCTCACGCCACAGCCAGGCCCATAGGCTTTTCCAGTTGAAACCAAGCCAAGCCCTTGTTTCTAATGGCAGAGAGCTCTAAGTGCCCATCTCATCCCACCGTGGAACATGGAGTATGCATTCTCCTGCACACACACACACACACGTACACGATTACGGAAGGGTCCCTGGACATTTACGAGGTGTTTATGCAGCATCCATCATAACATCCATGAACAGTCTGTTTCCCCTTAGCTTTTAATACTCCCATGGTGCCGTCTTTCATGTCATTCATCATTCTCTCATCATCTAATTAATTACCGCAATCACCTCCATCACTTGAGTCATGATGAAGGATATTTCAAGTTAAGTGTAGATAATTAATGTACAACAGAGAGGTAAAGTAACAGTGGTCATTCGCCTCGAAAGGTGAGATCTTCTCTGGTTGTCCACCTGACACCCTTCCTCCGATTCTTTCACTCGGATCATCACAAAACGTTCGTCCCCTCGTGTTTGATCTCACTCCGTCCTCACTCCGTCGTCCGTTAATCCACTCATCTCCAGACTTTTTTCTCTCCCGCAGCCTTATAGTTAGCACGAGGGAACGCGTACGGAGGGATGCGGGGGAAGAGGGGAGAGGGCTGTTTAACAGACTCGATGATGTCAGGATTTATGCCTACATGGATTTCTTTAAGTACACCTTCCAAATAAGATTTTCCCACTCTCCTCTCCGTGCCCCTCGGAGAGAGAGAGAAAAAAAAACCCATGATCAGAGCGTCTAGAAGAGATTCCCTTTCACTTCCTCCGTCTCTCTGCTGCAACCGCCTGGGTAAGACAGAAATTTAACACAGCACGATGTGTTGCCTCTTATTACACGCCGCAATTTAATTGGCGGTGCTTTTCCTCCCATTGTGATTATTCGAGGAGAGGTGTCCACAGAAAGGATAAGCTGTGGTGCCATTAGGTCCCACTGGGACAGGCTTATTTGTGTGTTTGGCCAACCCCAGTGGGAGGAGAATGGAAATACCCAGAAGACATTAGTCAGTTAGCAGGTAGCAAAGTGCTCCTGAAAGGCCTGGTTAAACATGACGAGATGAGACGCATGCTAAGTGTGCAGCTGTGTGCTGATACTGAAAACTCTATATCAAATACAGGTTTGTCTAGACTGTCGTTCTCGAGCAAGTAATATAAGAGACTGAAAATGAATTAGATTTATTATTAGCTGTTTCGGCAATGCAGTGTCATTGTGCACAAGCAGTCGTATGCACAGCCCTGCATGCAAATACAAGCTAACACTCCCACACATCAGCTATTTGACATGTTCCTCAGGCCGACAGCATCAGCTGCATGTATTCATGGTCTGAGTAGTATACATGTAAAGAAAATAAATAAATAAATAGGATTGTGTTCTCCACAGACATATTGGACACCTAATGGAACCAAGAGACGGACAACACGGCATATCTGTAATAATATGCTTTCATTCTCCATTACTGCCAAAGAGCACCACTGATCAGATGGTCTCGAAAATCCACTTTGACCTATGCTAAAAATAACCATATTCTGTGACGTCTGCCTCGGTAATACGCTGCAGGTACAGTGCACAAATAACTTTGTTTGAAAAGAAGACTTTTACAGCACTTCTTCAAAATAAAATCACGGAAATATGCGGAAGGAAAAAGGGGCGGGGACGATGTGTACACTGCTAAAGACGTGAAATCTCAAAATACGATCTGCACACAGATTAAAAGTAGGTAGATAGAAAAAGAAAGGAGCATGGGCGGGAAAGCTTAGATGGAGATTAACTAAAAGAATGGATGGATTGACTTTCAAAGGCATCTGAACCAGAGGAGGTGATCGGAGTGAAAGGAAGGGAAAGCTAATATAAATTGCAGGGATTTCTTTTATGTTTCTTCAGTGCTTAGTCACGACTCCCGGGTAAAAGATGATTTCCAAAAAGTAATCCTGGAGCCTACAACTTTAATCCAACAGATATGATTTTGTTCTTGGCATCTTATGAAATTATCTTAACCCTTTAAATCTGAAATTTGGTAATGAAAGTCAAAGGTAAACAGATTAAAAGATATTGCGGTTTGGATTGAGTGTCACATTTTGATCTTATTCCAAGTCTCTTGTCACACACAGTCAACTTTTTTTTTTTATCTAGACAGTATGAGTCATTGAATTTAACTTCGAGCGACTTCTATCAAAGCTGGGAGTCAACGTTTCAAGGCTATGAGTTAAGGGAGTCTTTTTTGTGCGTGCACAAAGGGAAGCACTTCGACTCGCGGTGCTGTTATTATCATAGCAAATGGAAACTGAAGCATTATTGGGGCAAAATTTTAAGAAATAGCAAACGTTCATGGCGTGCAGGGTAAGAAAAAGTGAGCTGAAAATACAATCTTGTGTTAAAATCATAATCCACTGCAACAGACAGTGAGGCAATAAGTGATGAGAATAACTCAGGTCTGGGCAACTTAGTAGTAATCAATTGGTTGCATAGTGACTAAAGCGATTCAGGGATGGAGACGGGAGTCACAATAATAGCAAACAAAAAAGCAAAACAGAAGCGTGAGAGGGTATTCTTATCTCGAGATGACTGCTATCTCGTGGAAGACAGCCACTTTTGTTTTGCCATGCCTCATTGTGTGTTGTCTTTGAAATCCACAAGGGCCCGTTACACAGCATTCATTTTGTTTCATCACTCGCACAAAGGCTTGACTGACATTATTTGAGATAGTTTGTTTCAGGTACAATGAGAGTAATTATTCAGGCTGCGTTGAGAGCAGAGAGGCTCCCGACAGAAAGTAAGCAATATTATTGGCAGTGATGGAATATAACAGCAAACTGCTAAAAAAAAAAAAGCAACACAAACATCTTTTTTTGTGGTTAATCAGTTCATCAGTCCTTTATGAGGTGGTGTTTTGTTCTCTGCTCGTAAAATGACAAAGTTCAAGAGGAGCAACGGTTGTGTTTTCACCGGTCGAGGTCGCCGGTGAAAATGAAAGAAAAACATTTGGGATTGAGTCAATTAAAGCAGCGATTGTCAAAGTTAGGAGGATCTATTGGCAGAAATGGAATATAATAATCACAATTGTGTTTTTATTATTATATAATCACCTAAAAATATCAAATGGAGTGTTTCCATTACCTTACAACGAGCCTTTTTTCTACGGTAGCCCAGAACGGAAAAACCAAACAAAGGCTCCAGAGAGGGCCTTCTGTGTTTTTAGTTGGGGTCCAACACACTAGACTGTTCATAGGAAAAACCTCTAGCTGACTAGAATCGCCGAGTCAACCGCAGACGAGAGGAGAGTTTATCAGCTCGGACAGTCATTTTATTCTTCCCCCAACACATTCAGGTATAATAGAGCTGGTGTCCGTCTCCGGAGACGTTGCAGAGAGTGCCCTTGGTCACGTTCCTGTTTGCTGCAGCCCTGCCGCTGCTCTCAGCTCCCCCCCCACCCCTGCACAGGGCTTCTCGGAAGGCAGATCTATCCACCCGGTCACTGCTCTACATCTGTACAAGATCTGGAAATATTGATTAGGTGATAATTAAATTGTCCATCCCAGCTTGATATGGATTAATAATTGCCCACTAATGCCCTTCTGACATTTTGCTGTATTGACTCGATACTGTTTGCAGCGGTGCGCCGATAATTATGACGCTTGGCATTCTTCATTTTGTCCCTAATGAGACCAATCAGAGTTGGCTCGACTTTTGCCTAAGAATTAGAAAGGAGTGAGAAGGAAGGATGGATTTTCTCTTAGGACCCATTACTCAGTGCTCCGGGCCTCATCCCAGAGATATTCCCTTGTCTTACAGGAGCATTTCTTTTCTTACATTCCTTATTTCTTGATCTGCAAATTACTGTGTTGCCAGAGAAAAAAAGACACACTGTCACATACTATGTCGGAGCGAATCACGTAAAGAGGACATCTTTGGAAAAAACAACCGCACCAGTAGGAGTACTATAAATACTGAGATGAGAAGGTGGTATGGGCGTCGTGCCATATCACCGCTTCGACTTCCTCACTGCCATCTGTGAGTGTTCCTCCTCTGGCATTCTCACAAAGCCCTTTTGTGCATTTTCCCCCTTTGTCCCTGTTTGCAAGGTTTAATTAGGTTATTTACTTGAGCCTCACCTCCCAGTGTTTCATTATAGTGGGCATTGCAGATAGGGTTTCACACAGGGCAGGGGCAGATAAAAAGTTAGGACAAAAGATGATAAATGTCGCGAGTGGGGACCGGAATGCAATCTGGCTGCCACGATGCAGAGATGCTCTAATGGCTTCCCAGCAAGGAAGGGGGGAAAAGGCACTGTCGAGATGGCAACGTGATAAATGGTACCGGGACGGCTGTAAGGACTGTAGGCAAGACAAAGAAAAAGAAAAGAGTCGTGGAAGGGGGAAAAAAAAAACGAAGATGACCACAAAATGGAATCTAATTAATCTGGACTCGGCTCCCCCTTCTGACAAATTCAGCGCAGAAGAAGAAGAGGAAGGGAAATTGTTTTTTTGGGATGTGTTCAGCTCCCCCCTCCCCTTCTCTTCCTACCATTTCGCTTTCCTCCCAGGTTGAAAAGGCAAAGGGACGTATGGGTTCTGACAATGCTCCTGCACCTGTGGAATGATTAATGACAGTGGACTCGCCTTACGCGCTGCACAGCCAAAATATCTGCTCCAAAAACACGGCAAGGAGAGCTCTGCTATGAACATAATTCTTCTGCTATTTACTGGCACATTACACAAATGTAGGTTTTAGAGTCCAGTGAAATACAACAGTAATCATTGTGGACCATTTTGTTTGCATTATGCTGATTTTCTGTATTATACAAAAAATTCCCAAATGGTCTTTACTTCTGGTAAAATGGCCAATATCACATAGGATTCATGTAAGTTAGAGTTTAACTATAAGCACTGATATTAATATACACAATGAGAGAAGCAGGGAAGGAGGAAGCCACTCATACAGCGACCAACGAGTGGATTACACTGCATTAGAGCCAATCTCTGATCTCAGTGAGATGTTGAAGTGATGGAAACTAATTTACATTAAAGTTTCCCTTGTGCAGAAGGCTTGTTCATTTATGGATGTAGTTTGTAACTGTGGCTTTTAATTACTAGCATTGTTCCAATACCGACACCGTCTTGTTTATGCTCTGATATTGAATCAAAGACACAAAGCTAAGATATTGGAATATGTATCGGGAGGGAACAAATGGTATCGGTGCATTTATATTAATCACACACAGGAAGAACATTTTGTATCCGTGATATCTGTACGTTATGATTCAAATAACTGACATCTCAAGCCATCGTAAAGGACTCTTATTTATGGGCTCAGCCCCGTGACAAACTGCCTCTGCGTCAGTTTGACCCTCTCCAAGTCACTTTGCGTTTCCTTTATGTGCTCAAGTGTACTGAAGGCCCGAGAATATTCATGAAGTTAACAATCATGGCGAGTCAATGTGCCGGCTTACTATTTAACCTTTAATCTATGTGAGAAAACGGAGAAAGTCATTACTTATTGAGGACCATCGTACCTCGTGGCATTTTGTGACAATGTCATTGGCGTTTTTTACTCTCTTGCTCGCAATTTCACTGCTCCACATTAAAAGCCAATAGCCCCAGACATTACTAACCGTTGTGCTTTTATAAGAATTTAGATAACTGCGAAAAAAGGCATTGTAGAAAAATAGGACTTTTTAGAGAAACGTCCCACAACCAGCTGACTCATGATCAGAACGACACATGTCCAGACGGACATACAGCGTGTCATCTGTACAGTGTTCCTTTATGCATGATTGTGTACATATACTTAATGCACACACAGACCACACACATTCACTCCCCCAGTGGACTCGAGCCCATTACGGCTGGCAAACATTTGCTCTTTAGGCCTTTGTGTACCCTCTCGCTCTGTCAACGGAGGCTCAGTTTGGCCAAGGGTGAAAGGGACTGAGGAGGGAAGCGCAACGAACTCCGTCAGTCCAAAGGCCACATCTCCGGTCCCCAGCAGTCTCGGACCCTAAGGAGGCTCCTCGGCTTTAGAAATGTGCCCCCTTTTTTTACCCAGATTCTGAGAAAACAACACACGATATTCTGTTAAGAGTTGGAAAAATATAATGGCCTATACATGAACTCTGAGAAGGGTTATAGCTGAAATTACAAAGCCATTCATCTTATATTTCTTTGGTTTCTCTTTTTGTCTGTCACTTCTCAAACAGCAATTCAGTCGTCATCCAAAGTTCTCAGGTTGTGAATATTCACCGCTCTTTTTAATCACTCCTAATGCAACACAAGTATTTCCAAGGTTAAAGCAACTGTATTTTGGCTAATCACCATACAAAAGCAGGATTTCAATGGAAAATTGAGGCCACTTCTTAAAGAAAGTAAGAAGTTTTAGGACCAGCTGTGGCACACTTCTGCGTTCCAGTTCCTTTTCTAAAAAGCACGATCAATATACGTTAAAAGTGTGGCTGTCCCGTAACACCCACGCACTGTAAACAGACAAACACATGTACGCATGGAGTCGTCCTCTTTACGCGTCTCCACTCATCTCCGGATGAATCATCCCCCCATCCACACACATCAAGCAAGAGCCTTTCAGAAGTGATCTGAAGCCCTTAATTTCACTGGATTATTTTAATTATGTCCCCCGAGGCTTGTTGTTTTTGGCTCCCGGGGTGACATTGCACTGTTCGCTTCCAAGTTAAAACCCCCGTCCGCCCGTCTGACCCTGATACCACCCGCCCTCATTTGTTTCCCATCTGTAGCTCTTCAAAGACGAAGCCACACACACACACACACACACACACACACACACACACACACACACGCTCAACTGTTTTCTTCGGGGGCTCGCAATTAAGAATTCAAAGACCTCAACTAAGAGTTACTGCGTGTGGTTTAGGAGGAGACATATTAATAACGTGTAGCTGACAAAAACAACCCGCTAATGCACAGCTAATGTGTCATCCTGCAGTATTGCATGTCACTCATTTAATGTGAAACTAATTAAAAATGAGTGTATCATTAAGAATAATCATTTGAATTTAATTAATTTGAACAATTATATGTCATTTTGACATATAATAGAAGCCGCTTAGGGGCAATATTTTTACCGCAAAATGTATTTTAATTCTTATTAATTAAAGCTTTTATGAAACGTTAAATTAGACAGAGTACACTTAACGAAAGTTGACAAATTTAATTGTCAAGTGACAGCATTATAAGCATTTACCGTACACGCCGTGTGCTGCTTCTGTCACTGAACAAGCACAATATCAGTATGTGTTGGAAGCTAACGGTTAAAGTGAGCGACTAATAGCATCGAACCTGTGCAATGCTACGTTCACTTCCACCAAACAGTACAGCGTCATTGATGCTTATATGCGTCTGTATTCTGACAGATCGCACTCGATGTTGGCTTCAAAGAGGAAAAGGTGATTTTTACCTCAAAAACGTTTCAATTACTGCCATTTTTCTTCCTCTCTTTTATATGCAATAGTCTCCCTTCACTGCAGCGTTAAAATTAGTGGCCTGTGAAAGGTCACTTTGGTCCTTGAGTGACTGTTTGTGGTACCTCCCCTGCATATTCTTTGTCCCAGTAATAGCTTTTTGGTTTGAGGATAGCCATGACTGCAGCCGGCTGCAGAGAACAGGGCTTTTCAGAAATGCATTTAAGCTGTAGTATATTTTGACATTGTCCATTATATATTTTTTCTACCGATAAGTGAAATCTGTCCCGGAGTTTGAAACTGGCAGCAAAGAGCTGGTCCGAAAGGAAAATTATAATTAAAGGCCCATATATTTTCCCATGAATTCAGGAATATCTGCAGGATGTCTGAGCTGCTAAGAGGAAGCCGGTTGTCATCCAGCAGGATCTCTGAGCAGGATCTGGGTTGCCTGCGAGCGCCTGAGAAAACACAGTGCAGGGAATGTGTCACCTCTTCTGGCCTGACAACTGGCATCCATCAGCGATGGCTTGGCACCACGTGTCCATAAAATTAGAGTTCTGTTTAAATATACAATGTCGAATCCCTGGAATGATTTGCTACATAATCCATCTCTGCTCCTGCGGAGACAAATATGAGGCAAGCTTTTCCGCTCCGTGGTTGAGGGCAAAGACAATTATGTGAAGTTTATGCTGTAAAGAAATAGGACAGGCCCGAGCTCGCGTGGTGTAATTCTCTGCTGAATGGAGACAGTCGAATATGTTGCTTGTTTGATTTTTCCATTCCACTTTTGCCGTCCGTATCTTTCTTTTGATTTCTGCTATTTGTAGCGGAAAGCCAGAAGCTTTGTAGATTGTGATCGGCGCGTGCCGTCATGGTGATATTCTTCTTATCAACCCGACATAAAATGTACATCACATGTGCGGCGGAGGCGTCAGAATCACACGCAGTCATGTTCCCGTATTATACGCACACGTTATTACGCTGGCGGTAAGCTGACATGGCCAGAGACTGTTTATCACTTTTGCCATTTTTAACATCTTTTCAAGTCTGTGCAGCCCGAGTACGATAACTATTGGCCATTTTGCTGCAGCACTGCCATTTAATGAATCGTTCCATTGCCTGGTGGATAACAGAATGAACGAATGGCTTTCTGTGTTAGTGGCTGCCACTGCCTATCCTATCAGATAATTAACTTTTTGCAAATAGACTGCGCTGACTACCAAACAGAGTAAGCCTGCACAATTAGAATTACTTATCTGTGTTCTCTCCTTTTTCCCAGACGTTGGAGGAAAAACAAACAAGACAAACAAATCTAAATTTCATACTTCGTGCTCGACTGTTTCTTCCTCAGACGGTCACACACGGCTTGGCCCCAGATTTGTGTATTCACACACAAATGAACAAGTAATGAATGAGGGGAGATGAAAATGAAGTCTTATTGAAATTGAAGCCTCAGTATTATTTTGCATCAGCGTTTGACAACCTCAGCCCAGATGTTCAGAATTTTCCAACAGGAGGGTCGAGTGTTTTCCACCTCCCTCCCTCCCTCTCCTCTTTAGTCCTTTTTTCCCCTCTCTCTGGCGGACGGTCTTGCGCCGACAGTGGCGCAATTCAATATTTATATGTTTCCTTCTGTTCGGTTTCCACCGCGAGGGGAGGTGGGCTTTCATGTGTCTGATTTGCCACAGCAGCGATTCAGTTCCAGCTTTTAAAGCGTTGGGGGCCGTTTGAACAAAGCCATCTGTTTGAGTGGGCCGTTTTATTAAGTGACAAACTGGATCCCTCTACCTCGCTAATGTGTCCCGTGGGAGACGTGTGTGCGTGCGTCTGCCGGAGAGACAGACACGGGAAGAAAGAGGGAGGTAGAGAGGCTACACGATTCCTTCTGCAAACATTGTACTACACCACAAAAGAGGCCTCGGCACTGATGTAGCTGTCGCTGCACAACTGAGAGGTTTTTGCCTTATGAATCTGCAATGATAATTGAATAAGGGAGCCTTTCAGTTCCAATCTTATCCCACGAAACACCAACTAAGACGCTCAGCTGTGCTCCATAAATAACCCCTTATATTTATTTAATGGAACCCTCCGGAATTTTCTATTGTCCCACAACCCCCCAATTTATTAATGTCGTTCTCCCGTTTGCAGTGTTCGCTCCATCCAGCAAGACGCCCATGAGAGAGTGTGTGTCTGTGCAATGCATGCACATGTGCATGATGGCTGTGCACCTCTGGAGCCTTCTCCTCCCGTTCCCCCGCTCGTGCCTCGTCATAGAATCTGTCAGAGCATTGAATGTGGGACGAGAGCATTAGCCATTCTTTTTGAAGCTGTTGCTGTTGTCTGTGCAAAAGTGTCCCTAACTCCTGCAGAGCCGTAGCCAGAAGCTCAGCGCTCGCATAGCAGCGCCACTGAGCACGAGCAACACACACTTACTGGGGTTCAGAAAGTCCCCGATGGATTATGATTTTTGCAACCTTAGTCGCCGGGCGAGGAGAGCACGCTGGCGATTTGTGCTGTAGTTTTCCTGCCTCTGAAGCCGCATTGTTAGTGATGATATTCATTTATTTATTCACAGGAGACTTTCAGCAGCTTATGAGCCAAGTAAGACACCCTGACCCTTTTACAAAACAGACCTGCGGCCTGTGTCATTAAGCCTCATTCGTGTATATTCTATTGAATTAGTTTTACATAATGACTCTTATGAATTTTGCTTAGAGAGCACATTTTAGCATTTGGGGAGAGGCAGGGACGGGGGTGTGGGAGACGGCTTGTATTATGAACTTCATTATGTGTGACAAGCAGCACAATATTGATGGAGGAGCGGGTCCCCATCATTGCACTGCATTAAAACCTCTGCAGTGAATTAATGTACTATTCCTGATCCAGTAATTAACAATCATTCGGGGGCCATATCCCTTTTCAAGTAATCACTAATTGCAATAAGAATTTCAGTTTCCATTTAAGGCGAGATTACCGATGAGCATGCAATGCAAATCAGCCAACAGTTCTAATTAAGCTCCAATTCCTTTTTCTTTCTTGCTGCCGAGGCCCTTTGTGAGCACATACAATGTGGAGTTTGTTTCCTCGGCATTACAAAAGACAAATTTTTATCATAATGCTGCAGATAGAGAGCTGTGTAGAGCCCCAAGAAAATGGTTTATGCTTGTGTTTGTTCCATTGATTAGCATGTGTGGTTTATCTTCCCTCGTTTTTTTTTCCCCACTTGTTTTTCTGCATTGTTTATCTCCGCGTTCGTGCGTCTGCGTTACTACAGTCGGTTTTTATTTTGGCATGGGGTCAGATGTTTTTGAGCACTGTATAGACGGTTAATTAATCCATAGAGAGGCTGTTGCTTTATAAACGGCACATACGCGAGTGCATTTGCAATCGGCGCCAAACCCTTCCCTCCGCACCTTTATTTGGATACTACAACAACGATATTGCTGCAACGGACTTTCAGAATACTTATAGGATCACATAAAGGCACATACAGTATACTACATGAGTCACATCTGCCCTCTCCCAACACTCACCATCCCCTTCAGTCCAATTTGCTGCCATTGTGACAATTCATCAATATCACAGAACTGAAATGCTGCGGCTTAAAGATGTCGAATGAGGTTAATGGCATCTTTAAACGCTCCTTTCTTCCCCCCGTATGTCCAAATGGAGCAGGGTATTTGCAGACTGCCACCCAATGTGTTAGGATTAATTATCGCCCTCCGCAACCCCACCTCACCCAGCAAGTTAAAGATTCAGAGAGGAAATGGCCCCTTTCATGCAAATGAAATTGAATATGTCAGTCAGTATAATTGTGAAAACCGAGCCGTCTTGGACTGGTGTCTGTGCCGAATAGAGGATCCAACTGAAAGTGGGTTTATTAATGTTCTTCTCTCCACTCTTTGATTCGAGCTCTTTAATGGCTTGGCAGATCAAACTTTAGTCTATATGGCGGAATCCTGATGACTTGAAATGTTTGGGCCGTTATGAATGAAGCCCAGACTCTGATCTTCTTGAGAAGAGTATTTAAATGCAATGTTTGACTTGGAGTTAAGCCAATATCAAACAAACTTGTAATGAATGCAGATTTCGCACGATGCTGTGAACCCAGCTATCTGCTAAGGTCAGCACGCCGATAGAGAAATATGACATCATTAGCTTCAGTCCTCAGTAACACAGTCCACTCGACTTGTAGCTCCGCAACAGGTACTTCAGTTTCACCCAAAACTCTGCCGAGCAGAAGCTTTTCATTCACTGCTGATTCAGTCCAAAAAACACCAGGGAATGGAAAATACTGCGCCGTGTGTGCAAAGTCAAAACAGTTTCAAAAGTTCCATTTAACCATTTTAGGATTTTATTTAATATTACGCTTGGTTTACTACCAACTAGCTTTCCCTGATTCTCAATTAGTTTTCAGAAAAGCATTCCCATCTGATTTGTATAATTTGATTTATAATTTATGGTTCGAGTTAATCGGGAGGGAAAAAAGAGTTTAAAAAATGTACAACTTTCTCGGCATTTTGATCTCAAGCATCCTTTAGCCGACCTTCAGTTCGACATCCAGCACCTCCAGAAAGGCTCTTTGTTTTTTTTTTTCCTTTTCAGATAAATACCACACATTTACTTTTCCTTCCTTCCTTTCTGGTAGTGTCGCACACTGGAACCTCATTACAGAAACTTTTAAAATCTGAAATCCTGTTTTTTCAATTTGGGTGGATTTTTAGTAATACAGAAACATGTTTCCATGTGCAAAAATGAAAAATAAATCTTATCTTATCTCAATAAAATAGCTATTATAGGAATTTCCGAGGATAGTAATCTTAAGTTTGGATGGCAATGACCTTGTTCTACATTCATAATGAAAATGGCAGCACCTCTGTTGTTAGGTCTGTATGGCGATGACAATGAAGATGAGGTACAACAACAACAACAAAATATCATTATTGAAATGCTTCTTCACATTAGCCTGTTGTTGATGGTGTTTATTGGTATGAATATGTTCTGTATGAGGACTCTAGTTCTAGTAAACAAGAGGTTGATCACAGACCACCAACATTTCTGTGGGATTCAAGAGAAAAACATTCAGCTGTGTTAGTTTGGTGTAAAAATAGGACGGGAGAAACAAAACTGCCCCAGTGAGGTGACGGCATTTGAGGAAAATCACCCCCAAAAGAATGTATTTATTGATTGGTGACCATTTTGTTCAAATGATGGATTTTAAAGATGTCAAAAAGGGCCAAAATGATGAAAATGAACTACAGTACAGGCAGCAGTAATACATTTCTGCTCCCTGTTTGTAACACACCCACATTATTGAAGGATTCCAAATTCCATTTATGTCTATCCATTAAAAAAAATCCATACCTGCAGCCATGAAGCAGTCTGCCCCCTCACCCCTGTGGACACGGGTGTTCTTAACTGTAAACGCTTTTTCAGTCAGCCACCGAATTATTAACATGGTGCTGATCCATGAAAAACAGAGCGAGGGGTTCCTGCGAAGAGCTTCTTCTTCTTCTTCTGGTGGCAGTGAATCCGAACAGGGTTACATAATGACCTCAGGGGAGAGCAGGCACAGGCCCATGTCACTAAACTTTCAGCTTGTGACAGGCTTTACACTTCTCATTTGTTTGCCGGCGACGGCTTAGCACTGGATTAACAGGTGCCTAGTCACGGTATTAATTCATGTAGATCACGGTTACCTCTCAAAGGAGATGCCAATGTGCAGCAGAGGTAACGGGAGCTGTGACTGGATGGCAGTTCATTGAATTGAGATTCCTTTTTGCAAGAAAATAAAATATTATTACAGGCAGATACACCTTTCCACGTTCATATAGAAATGAGGGGTCGACGGTGAAAGGTTTCTGTGTGGTGCACGTTTTCCACACCATATCTTTTTGGTTGCTGTCAAGGCGCTCGTCGCGGCATTGTTCGGAGAAAACAGAGGTTTCAATCAGCCTCTGTCTACCCGAAGCCGTACAAGGAGTCGACCAAAATGGATGTTTGTCAGCGGCGGACCTAAAATGGGGGTATGATGGTGATATCAGCAGCCATGTCTGTGAAAACACCATTACCTCCATGTCACGCCTCAATCACTCCCCATTGTGCGGCGACGCTCCCCCCACCCTCTTCCCCTCACCTCCAGTGCTGATCTCGCGCACATGTCCTCGCAGTCTATCACAGCCGGCGTAGGGAGACGCACCGAGCCGTAATGGATGGCCCCGGAGCGAAAACAGCCCCAATAGCATATCAATTACCCATCAGCACCCACTTGGCTGGATGCCAGTGCGCGCCACGCCCCAGCCAAGTCAATGAGATAAGGTGCAAATGCAGATATAATGGTGCTTTTTGCCGTGTACAAATTACACAGTGTCAACTCGGCTGCCCACCTGTCGGATCTGTCAGCCGCTGACTGAGAGAGAGATCCTGAGGAGTGTGTGTGGGTTTGTTAATGTGTGTGTGTGTGGACGCAGGGCCGTGTGCGTGTCATGAGGCAATCAGGTGATTTCCCAGACTCATTTGCCCAGTGGAAGCCCAGCTGCTGGCCTGTTTATCTGTGCGACGTTTGATTGCTGACCACACATCTTATGTCACCTCTCCGCGAATCCTGCAGGTTAATTTGTCCCTCGCTCGCCGCCGCTGGGCAGTGCGATCTGGGAGGCGACACCGGTCCCCACACAGGCACGCGAACAAGCACAATCACACATTCTCACACACACAGATGAGGTGATTCAGATGGTTGGCATTACCGCAGCTGTGTGGCCCCTAATGGCCTGCTGAAGTGATTGATAAAAGGCAAACAGTTGCTCCGCAAGGGGGGACAGATGGAGCTCCACCTCCCACTGAAGCTGGCACTCCAGCTTCAGAGCAAAATACCGAGGGGGTCTGACTTAGCGCTGGGACATTATTGCTATTGAAATTAGCCTTGATCATCGTGATAAAGCTGGGATGTAAGTCTCACAATCAAAATCTCATCAGGGAGAGACGGCTTCCTTTGATTACCTATCACTTTCGTGTGTTTTGATTTTTTGGCGGTTGTAATAAAAACGTCTGCTCACGAACGGGAACTGATTGTCCTGGAGGGGAGAGAAAAAAAGACAGAACAGAACTCAATTCTTCAAACTGATAGTAATTAGAGAGTTGTTGTAATGACTGACAACGGCTGAATTATATCGGGGAATGATTTTACCTACCAAACTGTGATTGTGAAAGTCAGGCTGCAGGCGCACGAGCAATAAAACCACCACAGTGGATGGGAACGTCCACGCCGCGTCCACACAAAGCAAACACTGTTCCTCTCTCCTACTCTCCCACCTCCGCTCCCCTGCATTTTTAGCATTTTTATCCTCATTGCCTTTACACTTGACTTGTTGTGCTGAATTGAGGGACCAATTAGGAGCAACAGAATGCTCACATCACTGATCAGAGCGCTGCGAGGACCTTATCAGGTGCGTGTCTCATTTGCGTGGGGCACAAGCGCCGTTCCAATTGGTGGTTTTGAAGAGATTAGTGTTGTCTGCCTCTGTTTCGCTGCAACTGTTGGAAAATGTTGGCCTACGTTGTTAGAAACACAGAAGTGATGGGCCACAGCCTGTTACAATGGATGACTTTCATGTCGAACGGAGCGTCCGGTACCAGCTCAGGAATAATGATCAACGACGTCACACAAACTTTAAAAACTTCAGTGGCATTAAAAAACACCTTGAACACGTCATTACATATTAAAATTGTCGTACATTCCTTTATAGCTTTTCTTTGTAGGCTGTGTCAAACTCAAATTTCTTTTCACATTTCAGATTTTGTATTTCTTGTGTTCCAGTGATTGGTCTAAACTCCTCTTCTTCCCCACTTGTATCTGTGAAAATCCTCCCAAAAACAGTCCGTCTGTCAGAGGAGATGTCAGGGTTGCGTAGAAATACCTTCATGGTCAAGATAAGATGCTTTGTGCTTGATCTCAGCCACCGATCATCTGTTTCCTCTGTGCACAATGAAGTCAGCACAAGTCCAAAGACAATCCTCTTAACAGCCACATGCCCAAATCTGCAACTTTGTTACTTTCTCATGTGCGCAGCTTGATCGGAGAGATTAATTGTGTCCAACACTTCTCACGCTCACTGATTTTTGTTATCCCTTCTCTTCTGTTTCTGTCTCCAGCACCACCAAAGTTTTTAAGAACCCCCAATGACCAAACAGGCGTGCAAGGAGGGGTGGCATCCTTCATCTGCCAAGCTACAGGAGATCCACGGCCGAAGATTGTGTGGAACAAGAAGGGGAAGAAAGTCAGCAACCAGAGATTTGAGGTATTAGGTCTATTGTTCTGATGTAAAATGCTCGACAAAACTGGAATGCTTCAGCACCGCTTTTGGCTCTGCTCGCACATAATCCATTGCGCCAAGCCCCGCTTGCTTGCTTTTCGCCCTGACTTGCCACCACGCATTAGCAGGCTCTAATAATCACGCTGGCCAGCCTTTTAGACATGCTTGAGTTTTAATGAGCAAGTATACGAAAGATCTGGAGACTGATTTGTAATTAAATGAAGGACAAGAAAAGACGCAATTGGCTAGAAGAAGAAACGACTTGTGGTGTGACCCAGATACCTACATTAGCATCATGCCACGTTCGCCAGCTTTATGTGAAGTGAAAGGGGAAGTAGGCGCTTTCACTTGGAAATATCCTTTTGCTTTGTGGCATCTTTATCTAAATGCATGTCCTCCCCCCCTTATTTTGGCTGAAGCTTTGATTTCTGGTCAGCTTTAATCTGCACTCGGGCTCAATACCCATGAGAAATAACACATCAACGCAGAACACTGATAAGATTTCTATTAATTTCTGTGTCAGTCCCCGGGACTATCATGGTGTCACCCCCCCCCCTCGCTCGCTCTAGATGCCATATTCGCTTGCTACTGCACAGCAGCAATGGCTTAACGGAGCTCGGAGACCCCTTCCCGCCTCTTCTTTGCGTCTAATAACCACAGAAATCTAATCTTATCAGAGTTCATCGCGTTTGCATCGCACATTGTGCTGAATGCTAACACTCTAGTTTTCATTCCCTGGTTGCCTCGGAGGGCTTGCTGGCTGCCACCATCCTGCGCCCATTCAATCATGCACCGCTGCCTCATCCTCTAACAAAAACCCATTTCCTTTTAGAGGTCTCACAACTTCCTTTCTAATTTGCTCCTTCAGCTTTGACTAAGAAAGGAGGCTTTTTTGTGCTCCCACCATCACCTGCTGTCAGCTTGAATGCCAACACCGCTGTAGCGCTCGGCCAATGAAATGTTGAAGTGTATTGTTAACTAACACGTGCACAAATATACTGTTGACTTTACAAATGTTTGTAGGCCTCTGTGTGTGCTTGTGTGTGTGTGTGTGTGTGTGAGAGTGTGTGTGCGTGTGTGAAGCTGAGGTCTCAGGCCTATCTTTATTGAAATCTACCTCTATGCTTAAAAGAGATTGAGTTATGACACAGGGCTTTCTAAACTCAGTGAGTATACGACATGTAGCATGCAAAAAAAAAAAAAATAGCTGAATAAGCTACAACAAACACCTGTTTGTGAGCATTTTATGTGTCGTTCGTCCAATACAGTCGGTCCTGTCTTTTGTACCACTACCTCACCTCATGGTACAACTGTCCTCAACCGTTTATCAAGCCACTTTTAACTGTTCGTGCTTGTTTCTGTCCCATTGACACAATCCAGTGTGATGCATTTTTCAAGGGATAGAATGTTAACTTTAAGAGTGGGACACGTTCAGGTTCAAATTTACCTCCACAGCCCCGACATCTGAGCACAAATTCTCTCATGGAGATAACCCTCCCCACTCTTAAAGTTAGTCAGCTGCATTGATTATTTTACCCAATTACTGCACACAGTTAAAGTGAACATCAGATCCAGCTTACTTAGCAGAAGACAGCACTTACATTAGCACCTACGACAAAAAGCTTTAAAAAAAAAGTATTTTCACTGCCTATAAGCATTCTAATATTGCACAGATCCTGATTTTGTATATGTACAGTACATAACCACAATACTCACGAATCATAGAATCACTGAGTCAGGTAGGCAGCAGCTTTCGTCTCTGTCATAGGAAGCACATCGTGTCAGTCACCATCAGTGTTGTTAGCCAAATGTCTTCGACAGTGTTTTCTGTTGTCTGCAGAAGGTCCCTCACCCGTAATGAACCAAAAAATCTCCTTTAACATTATTCTGTCTCTCGCACCTGCAGGTGATAGAGTTCGACGATGGTTCTGGTTCAGTGCTAAGAATTCAGCCATTGCGCACGCCCCGAGACGAAGCCATATATGAATGCGTCGCCTCCAACAGTGTTGGAGAGACGAGCGCTACCACCAGACTCACTGTTTTACGTGGTAGGTCCTTCTCAACAACCCCCAAAGAAAATCAAACCGCACACACACCACTAACATGCCCCTTTCCCCCCTGCTAACCCAGGTAAGCCTGCATTTACTTGTTTCCTGTCTGTCCTGTCCTGTTGTCTTTGTTTCTCACTGTCGCGCCACGCAGTCAGACCCACTTAGAGACTCTGGTTACACTCACGTTGCGTATTCTAACTTGATAAGATTTAGTCCATTAGCCATTTAGCCAAGTAAGTTTCCGTTTCTAAGTGACTTAAGTCATTTGCATACAGATGCCTGACACAATAATTAAGATGCCAGTTAAATTATGCAAATGGCGATCCGCTCCTAGCCTGCGGTGGTTTAATGGAAAAGCTCAGCAATAATTTTCAAATCAGTCATTTTTCATCTCTGCACTTCAGCTTTGATATTCATTTGACCGTGTAACAAATAAAGCAGAGTATTCTCGTGCAGTGTTTCAGTCGGAGGTTACCTCGGCGCCAGTGTTTTTCAGTGACCGCCGTTAATAGCCAGCACAAACAAGTGGAACAAACCAGACGGGAAAGGTCAGACGCTTTGTTTAGGTCCTGTGAGCTGAGAGAGTAAAAGTCAGACGACCAATATCAAACTGTGTGACGGCGCCTCTTTTATAATAAGCACTGAGCACAATTTTTATCTTGATTACACAAAACATTCCATTCAAAGGCAAATATGTGGTGGCCCTGAGCTCAAAAGGCTGTGTAATATCTCTCTAAAACATGACTTGTTTGGCTGTGAATGGAGAAAATGGCTTTAGGAAAAAAAAAGCCTTGGGCTGCCTCAATGAGGTGCGCTCCATTATGTGCCACAATTACACAACATGGCAAATGAGTTCCTATTGAGAGGGGTGCTTCCATCCTATAGAAAAGACGCTGGCTCTGCGAGTCTCTGAAGCCCTCCACCCCTCCTCCACCCTCCTCCTCCCCTCCTCCTCCCTCCCGTGCTCCTTATCTCACCAATGAGCCAACAAAAGGCCCTTTGCACTGTCTCCAGAGGCCGATTGAAAGAGAAAGGTGGCACGTTCACATCCAGCTCCCTCCTGTTTACTCTGGGCACAAAGTGTGTGTGTGTGTGTGTGTGTGTGTGTGTGCTCTCACATGCAATATTGTGCACATTTCCTGTCCGCTCCTGCTGTTTCTCTATCTGTGTTTTCCCCCTTCACACACACACACACACACACACACACACACACACACACACACACACACACACACACACACACACACACCAGTAGATAGCTGAGAGTCGGGTATAGGAGCTGCTCTTCCCGGCTCCGCGGCCTAGCATTAGCATGTTTATTACCATTTCCATTTTGCTCTTCTGCTCGCTCTCCTTTCCCATCAGTGTATTGAAGGTGAGGAGAGGCCTATCACGGACGGGGAAAAAATAGAAAAACAGGAATGGCTTTCTCTTTTTCGGCTTTGGTGCAAATAAAAAGGTGTGCTCCCTGTCCTCACACTGCCTCCGTTAGAGACACGCAAACCCCAAAGTACAGGCATTGTCAATGATTTTGGTAATAATCTGCAGGATTCTGGTATCAGTATGTTATTTCACCTACCTTCTGTCACCGTTTTACGATGACACAACAGGGATTCAACCTACACCCAGACATCTGGTGTCTGGGAGCTTTTACAAAGGAAATGCATTTAGAGTTGCAACAATTATCAAAAGATAGTTAATTGCAAATTATGAATTGATCACTACTTCAGTGTATTTTCAAGCAACATGTGCTGGCTCTAGGTTTGCTGCTTTTATGGAAGGACATGAAGAGGGCTCGGGGAAATTGCAATTACTATTTTTTCAGATTTTTTTTGACACATTTTTCCAAATTATTGATTCATAAATTGTGAAAATAATCGTTTGTTGGAGCCCTAAATGGATTTTTTTAGTGCACTGGTAGCAATGCCTCTAAAAAGCAAATAACGGATAAAAGAAATGTTGTTATCGCTCATTATCATGAGCAGTGAGAGCAGCCAGACGGCCAAAGGAAAGGAAGCAAGATGAAAAAATAATAAGGAGGGAAAATGATGCCACAGTGCAGACAAGGAGATCAACAAGATAAGCTCCTGCTAGCCTTTTAATTTGAGTCTTTTCTTCAACAGTTATGACTTTGTAGAAATCATAAATGCACTAAACCGACCTCCTCCCTCCTTCAAGAGCCCTTTGCAGGGACGACTTGGCCTCTCAGGAAGCTGGTCGTGAGCGGCACACTGCACACCTCCAGGGGGTGTTATATATTATTTAGGAGACCAAAAAGCTTCCTCTTTCCAAATTTACTCCACACAGTACAGTAAATACAGCGCCGCTGCTTTGCCACTCATCATTCCACATGACAGAAACTGCAGTTTGAAAAATGCAACTGCACATTTTTTAAATCCAGACTGTCACCATCAGCAGCGAGAAAATATTCCTCTCCTGCTTTGGAGAAATAGGAGGAGGAACGCTGAAGTCGACGCAGGGTTGGAGAGATAGATAAACAAACAAAGATAAGTGATACTACGCCAGGCCTAATACATATAAAGTGACTGTTCATTTAGTTCATTTGGGCTCCAATGGGCTGTGGAAACGACTGCAGAGCATCTGTTGTGGGAAGCTCGCCACAGGGGGCGATGCCTAATCCCATGAAGGAAAAGCACATTGTTGTAATTGCCATGCGACGAAGAGACGGGGATTCGAGGTGACAAATCCAAAGTACTGGGAGATATTAGTATTCGGATGGGCCTCTAACTTGATGGGAAGCGCCATTAGTAATGAACTTCCAGGCTTAGAGAAGCGATTTGCATGAAAGGCGAAACCCTGAAACATAATGATGTTCCGAGTCAAATTTGCCGGGCCGTGGCACGAGCTACAGACTTCCTCACTGCACTTTTTTTTGGTGCCTTCTGTTTTGATTAACTGTGAGATGACCCACTTCATATGTGACTAGTGTCTTTGAATTAAGGTCATCTTGATTTGCTTTGTAATCGAGGATGACAGGAGGGGATTGAGAAACGGAGGACCAGCACATTTTGGATGTCATGGCCGGAATATGATTTCAGTGAAGTGGTATTTGATCTCATTTATGAATTTGCCTCCGTAAGACACGACAGTGTCCTCTAACAAGTATATCGGTGACTAGACAAGTTGAGTTGGATTTCTTTTAACAGTAAATAAATAAAAGAAATACCCGAAAATGTAGCCGAGGCACCTCACAGGGTCGAGACTCGGTGCTTGTAGCAGCTCCGGCAGAATGATGTGTGGATCTGAGTGCTGCAGTTCATGATTCAGGCATGATTAAGGATTTATATTGCATCCTCATACTCCCATTATGCTGTCAACAGCCATTTCCTGTGCCCCACACACAAGTGTGCAAACTTATGCAGCTGTGCACAACTTGACAGTGGGAGCGGAAAATGGGAAGCCGCTCTCCTGTGACGGCAAAACAGAATGCATCATTTCCATTTGTATGGAATGGTGCAATGGCACAGTCGAAGTCGTGTAGCCGAGACGGATCTCTCCACATACAATGAAAAGGAGCTGCTACATGATCAGTGATTATTCATAGACAATGCAAGCGCTCCGCTCTTTGTCATTGTTGTGAAGAAAAAAACGCTTCTCCACACTTAATGAAAGACACCAAGAGCGATCTCATTTACATTCCAAGCTGAGTTAACTGATATCCAGAAGGCTGTGGTCAGTGTGCACAGTGTGGACCCGCCTGCAGCACAAGCCTGCAGAAAGTGACTGAAGGAAAATATAATACCTACCTTAATGCCCAATTCCACCCATCATGGTTCATCTATATGCACCATTTTCTCAAGACATGAACAAGCTGGTCTGCATGCTCAAATTGCCTCGCAGGATAAATGCTGTGTCAGCTGTCCCGGACTGTCGGAGCAGGAGCTGCAGCAGGGACGAAGCAAGTGACCATTGTAAAATTACTGGGCTTGTGATCAGTGGCTTGAGAAAAGAAGAAGAGTAGGGGGCCAGCAGCTACAGTACAATCCTCCGGTTTGCTGGCAGGAGCTCTATAGATGGCGAGACCTGGGCCGCCACATGGAACACTCAATTTTGTTAGAAAAATACATTTTTGGTCCAAAAGTGGTGCTGTGGAAACATGCTGACTCACAGCAGGAGTTTAACTCCTCCGTTGAATACAGAACGGAGGTATTCTAAACTTCTTCCAACAGCATGTTTTAGGTCTGAGGGAGCTGAATGGCCTGAGTGCTCATATATCCTCTTATGGTATGCATTTTTCACATATTTCAGGAATCTTTTCTCAGAATCAGACGTGTTTTCGTCGCCAGGCATGCGAGGACAAGTGGAGATACCCACGTCACAGACTATCAATTATCTCCGCGTCCATTAGACGTTTCATAAAAGACCCATAGGCAGAGTTATCGCTTGGAATTTTGCCAATACCGACTTGATGCTCGCCCCACAATCCCTAACTTCGCTCTCTCATATCTCAAAGCAATGGAGCACATGATGACAAGTTATTCATTATTGTAATTAAAAAGATAGAGTTTACTCTCCTAACAGAAATTGATCTTGTCTCAGAAAATAGATAAATAAATATATAAATATATAAATACCCCCCCTCGTCCCTCTTATATCTTACCGCATAGTTAATCGTGGGAGCCAATCAGTAAGTGTGTAGCACGCAGGATGATTTAAGAGAAAACTGCTGCTGACAAGATGGATGTGAGACTTTCGAGTCTGCGTAGCATGTGAGAAAACAGCTGCTGGAGCCACGAAGGCGCTCGGACTCCGAACATGATAGATAACTCAGCACTGCTGCTGGCTCTGTATTTGTTTTAATAAAAGTGAACACAGCCTTGTGAATTAATAATTATTGATCCAGACAAATGAGGAATGTGTTTTTTTGTTTCTTAGATGCCACCGTCCTCCACTGCAGCCTCACAGTGCTGCTAATGCAATTAGCTGATGCTCATTCTCAGGTTTATTTTAGAAAGTGTTCTCATGCTTTTCTGATTCAAAAAACACATGCTACTGTTTTGACAATGATTCTGTAGTTGTGAATCATGTTTATTTTAGAAAGTGACAACCCGACTCAAGTCCTGATGGCTCGTTTGAACGCACAGTTTCTGAACACAGGTTTTATTAATTTCTCTGTGGATGGAGCATTAAAGTAATAATAGTCATGGAAATCCCACTTTCTAAAATATGGGACCCTTTAGATGCAAAGTACAACTTAAAATCAAACTTTCTGATCCGATCATGTGTAAATTGAGTGCACTGAGCCCACCGGACCGGATGGGACACAAGGTCAGAGAAACGAGGGGTGTAGAAGTGTGAGCCAGGTAGTCGAGGGGTGCTAATGTTAGCAGCTTTGATCCTACAGTAGCTGCACTCAAAAGTCATTTTCTACTAGATTAATTGGGCACTGCAGGGTCATCCTTAATGCATCTAATGATCTTGAGAAACTTTTCAAGCCGCGTAAAGGCTGCTCGCTAATTACGACCAAACAACTTTGGGCTGAGAAAAAAAGTGATGTGGCAAGAATTGATTTTTGGGTGTAATTAGTTGTCTTTACATTATTACATTCAGTACAGCAAAAGACGAGCACAGTGGACAAGAAGAGGAAAGAAGTGAAGGAGTCCAGAAATATTTCCTCAATGCAAACTGCAAACCCAGCTGTCAGATCTCAGAAACACATGGCCTCCACATAGTCATTTCCATAATAAAATAATGCCACCCACCGCCTCCTGTGACACCCATCGTCTCCCAGAGTCACTTTTGGGGAGAATGGCTGTCTGCTAAATTTGAAAGGCCTGATATAACCCCCGTTTTCCATTAGGCCTCTTCGAGAGGCAAGAGGTCCTTCTCTGCAGGATGTTAGCAAGCATGAATAATCTCTATACTCCTCTCTCCTGTAGCAAGCTTTTAGCTGTATCAATAATTGAAGCGGCGGGCACTAGGTTCTCCCGTTCTCGGGGGGAGGTGAACTCATATGAGGCTGGTTTCCTCAGACATTTACGTCTCCCAGAGTAGTCGTCTGAGTCTGATGATACCGTGTTCAGATGGAGGAGCCGTGACCCGCAACGACATCTGACACTGTCATGAACTAAATGCTAAAAGTGATTAAAGTTCAGAGGATCTCGTTCTCAGAGCAGATGATGCTTTCTTGCATTTGTAGTAATGCACAGGTCCATATGGACCGTCCTGTGCACAGAGATCTGCAAATACATCACGTGACAATCAAAAATGGGTGTATCAAACTCACCCCCCTGCTTCTGAATGTATAGTACATGAAGGTTAATGAAGCAGCTCAGTGTCTCACAGTTTTGCCGTCTGTCTTTCCCCCTCCCTGGCAGGATGACTCACCTGGTCGCTGAAACGCTCCTGAGCCCGAGCTGGCTCCGACTTCTCCTGGCTTCCCCCAGAAAAGACGAATTAAATAATGTTTTATTAGAAATGACACACTAACATATACATTATTAAACTTTAAAACATCAAGTGTCATGCAGTCATCCCAGGTGGGCAGTAAGAGGGTGAATATAAAATGAATAAGCCTGAAACATAAAAAGGGAGCAGATGTCTGGCGGTATATGCTTCAAAATGACAGGAGCGTCGCTGAGAATGGAGGCGTCTCTGAGGAGAAGGTAGCGTGCGGTTGTTTATGTATTCGCCGCCACGTCCTCTTTATTTGTGAATGCTTAATGCACTCAAGAGGATCAAATGAGGGTTGATGGACTGATTTAAAAAAAACAACTAAAAAAGACAAGGCTTCCTGAGGTGCGTCTCACGGAGTTGAGAGAGAATAAGGGACGTATATTTTAGCTTTGTGTTTGGCAAATAGCTCAAAGCATTGTCAAACAGTTGTCTCCTTCCTCCTTTGAATATTACTAATAACAAAAAAAATGCTGATGGCAGATAAGACGAGGAGAGCAAAAGTTTTTTTTTTTTTTTTTCTTTCTTCCCCCGACTTGAAATAAATGGGGCACTGTTTTCGAAAGTAAATGGAATCATTGCTCAAGGTAACAACCAGCAAATGGAATATGCAAAGTGAAATCCTGAAGAGGGGTGTGAGGGGGACAGAAGGCGAGGAAGGCGGGAGACAGACAGAGACGGATCGAGGGGGAGCCTTAAATATCAGGCGTCTTTAGAAAGTCCCGACCGGATGGAGGCGGATGAAGTCGGCGAGAAGGGTGAACGCGAAAGACAAAGAAAGACATGATTGTCGGTGGAGGAGGTCTTAAAATCTCTCTCCACCTTCCCCCTAGGTGATCTTTACTCGGAGCAGTACATCTGGCTGAGCTGACGTGTAGTCTGTAAAGCGAGAGGAGGAGGAGGAGGGGGGGCATCTGAGCGTAAATGGAGCTTTGTGCCTGGCTTCCTGCCTGCCTCGCTGCTTGCCCAGCCAGGCCTGTAGAGAAAGGCCCCCTCTCCGCCCTTCCTGCTTCATCTCTTCTTTTCATCTCCCCTCTTTACCCATCCATTTTAGCACTACCCCTAAGGGGCAACCGACACTAACACTCACTCTCTGCTTTCATTCTCTTCCTCCCGCTCCCTTCGCTTATGTTGTAAATGGAGGAATATCACAGCTAATCCGTCATGTTTATGAATGACATGGGGCCTAGGGAGAGGTTGGGGCGCCTTGCCAGAAGTGGCGTACATCTCTGTTGCATGCCCTCTGCTTGGCTGATCCAATCTGCCCCGGCAGCGATGGCCATAAAAAATGTCTATGGGGGATGGCAGGCTTGGAGGAACATTAGGCGGGGTCATTTTAAAGCATAACTCCAGCCATTTATGATCTGGATGCTGTTTTTTTTATCAAATTCTACACATATTCCAACCAAAATTCCAGTGACAGCTTCTCTGTGGAACTGCCTGCACAGAAGTTTAAAGATGTAATTTGCAGCATTTCCACATTAACACGGCCACAAACGACTAGACTCTTTATAAACATGTTGTCGAGCTGTGTACTTACATCATCCAAAATCTTTCCAAGGATGTTCAAACCCAGAGGAAAATCTCAAACCATTTCATTTGAATGTCTGAAGCTAAAACTTCTGATGAGACGTTCAAGAACGAGGAAGAAAATCAGCAAACGTGACCAAACGTAACGTAAATAAAACTGTATTATGTTCTAAAGCAATGGAGACAACAGACAAAAGTTCACAACATCATCGAGCGACATCTTTTATTTACATTGTTTTGATTAGATACGGGCAGAAAATACATAATGTACATTGAAGGAAACATCATAAAGGGAGTTGTGGAAACACAAAAGCATATCATAATCCCTATGTGCCAGTGCAATTTTATTATAATTGTTGTATTCGCTCATGATTGTATTTATTTCCTAACTTAATATAACATATTCTTAGTGTTTAAAAGCTGTAAAACCGTTTTATGAAATGATGAACCGTGGCAGTGTGTTGACGTAGAGTTCTCCAATGTCATTCGGAATGAGGAACGGCTTGAATTGTTCATCTGTGAAGGTTTTTCTGGAGGAAAAAAAAAGAAAAAAAGGAGCCTGATGATTAATAGATTGACTCCATGATGGTTTCCTCATAATCTCAGGCATTAGGCGAGGGGTTTTTAATGACAAATAAGCAGCATTCAATTAATTATACAATCTCAAAGGGGATTTATGGAGAAAACAATCAGTGCGGGGCAAAGGGGGGAGAGGATGCTATTTTTCACCGAGACAGAGTGCCTTGAACCGCAGGTTAGGGAGCTTTCTACGCCTTCACCTCTCTCTCCTATATTTCGTTCCGACGTTCATCATGACAGGAGTTTTAAGGAGCACACTGGATGGTATTTCACAATCCATTCCTACTTTGCTCCTCCAGGCAACAAGGGTAAAATAAAAATTTTTAGTGGGTACTAGACTGTCCGTCGTCGTCTGCCCTCCGGGTTTGGCAGTTTTCTCTGCAAGAGACTGTATTTGTTCAGCCAATTACCGGACTACCTTTTAGAGGCACCAAGCTAGTGAGACTTAATGCCACTTTGACTTGGAGAGGGCCTGTTCCTCTTAAAACTCTATTACAGTAAATTGGAATTAGCTGTTTGAGCCAACTGTGGCACATTCACAGTAATATTCATTAGCGAGCTCCATACCTGTAGAATCAACTAATGAACTAAACCAAAGCACATTTTCATCAGCGCAGCGCACTCTCACCGCTGATTTCTGTTGTACTGAAGCGCACAATTTGTCACCATACAAGGGAACATTGGCAGAAAATGTGTCACTGATGTTCTGTTTATTTAAAAGTCCAGGTGAACATTTAGTTGTGATTTTAATTGACTGTGTATGACGACTGGTTTTCTGATTCCGATCACTCGCATCTCTAAATGACTGATTGTGAACAAATAGGGCCTCGACACGTAAAGTTAACACATGCAGACACACACAAAAACAAAATCCTCTAAGTTACCCATCCATCCATGTCATAATGAAGATTGAAACATACATCTGTATCCTCAGAGGAGGTAAATGGATCACGGGCCTTAATAGAAAACATGAACTCTTCAGCTTCCTGCTACAACAGGATTAGTTCTGACCCGCAAGTCCTGCACAGACACATGTGTAAACTGCAAAGTAGTCATGCCCTGCCACTTAACATTTCCTCAGATCAGTTCGTCCGAGGCTTCGGAACAAAGCAGCGCAGCTCTTGGCGTATAACTGGGACGTGCTCTCATGTTGGAGCCTTTTCTGAAACCACATCAGTCCAGATACATGCCGTGTTCGAAAACAATTTGAAGGTTGACTCAGAGTTCACCAGCCTGTGAGTCCCTTAAACACAAGTCGGGGAAAGTGAATTTGAGAAATGTCTGTCACCACACACTAGTGTGTGTCTTATTAGACTGAAGTGCTGAGCGTTTTCTTCCCCATTATTGGATTAGTTAAGCAATATCTACCTTGTGCAGGTGCCAGGAGGCTTTTTGGGGAAATCTGGCTCAAAGGAAGCTCATGGGGAAAAAACCTAATCTTATTTAGACTGGACAACATTCGCGCCAAACAGCTCTGGGATGTATCAATGAGATAAATACAGGCTTTAGATTCTCTGAGGGTATTTAGGGGAAACTGAGACGTCTCGATTCGTCATTTCTTCCTTTTGCTCAGCAGTGATGCACATGTGCTTTTACACTCACTGCTTGTCAAAGTTGTTTGCCTCTAAACGAATGGCTGCCACTTAGTGATACTTTACGCCCTTAATGTTAAGGGTCGTCACTTGAATCTTAACTATTCCAAGTATTCTACCCAAGGCAGTGCTGAGACATCCCGCGTGCCGACAACACTGTCCAAGCATGTGTGCACGAGGGACCGATTAGCCACCTGGACGATTATCTGATCCAGTATTCAGCATTCTTCTGATTATTAGAATCAGTCTGGGGGTTATGACAGATTGCAGATTGAATAAATTAACTTAAGAATGCCTGCCCATCATCAGAAAAACAACAGTATAGTCTGACTTTGAAAGCAGCTTATTGCGACGCATATTCACTTTTCTCGTTAGGCAGCGACCTCTAGTGGCTGTAGTTATTATTACGGACAAACGAAGTGGTAAAAAGAGCAACAAGACTGTTTGAGGTTGGGGATGGATGGTTGGGTGGAGCGAGTACAGGACTTTTCACCCAGGAGTCCACTGTGTTTAACCCACCCAGGGTTAAAAGTGAAACGCAGTGAGTTATTTTAAAATATTAACATAGTTAAGTTACGTCACGTACAGTATGTAACTGAAATAACATAGGTAACTGAAGTCACATAAATAACTGAGTTTAGCCAAGTAGGTTTTCTTGCCTAAACAAAACTGTGAGTGTACAACGAAGGTCTTGACCTTGTTTTTTTTGGGAACGGTGATGTATGTCGTTTTGGGAGTCACTGGTAATCCATCTCTTCAGTCATTTAGCTAGCTCGAAGCTCTGACGTGGCTGCTGCTTCCTGTCTGTCGTCACTACACAAATGGAGGTACTCAAGTACAAGTGTCTCAAAGTTGTACCTGAGTAAATCTGACCTAATATAGGTGACTGTAAATTATGTATAAGCCTCTGTATAAATCAGTATCATCATTTGAAACAATGTTAAGAGCACAAAGAAAATGACAAGTAAATTAAAACCAAATCATCAAATGTCTGTGTTTTCCAGTGAAAGTAAGCTGTTCATATTAAAATGTCCTTGTTTCATGGTCAAAAACTTATGTGGGGTTTAAGTTTCACCTCTGAAAAACTTTATGGGCAGGATGATGGATGCGGTGTTGAGTAAAGCAACTCTGTCTGAGTCCAAGTTTGAGATAGTTTAACCCAGCTGCAGGTCGCTGATAAAGCAAAGGGGGGGGGCGCACATTTGGGCCTTGTCAGTCAATAGGTGCTAGATTGTAAAAGTACACCTTTTTACCACAGCGTGAAGTGTAGCTCGTAAGTAGAGCAAGGAAATGAACAGCGACGTGGGTGAAAGTGGTGAAACGTTAGAGAGAGGCAAGGAGGAAAATAGAACAGATGCCGTCATAGAATTGGCACAAAATGGAATTGCTGTCTGCCTTTGTTAATCAAGAGCTCTTACGTTTGGTTGAGTAATTTTGTTTGTGTGAAAACAAAAGCATAATTAACAGTTCCCTCTGCCATGCCAAAGGGAAAAAAAAAATAAATAATTGAATACGTCAGTTGAACGGGAGCCGAACAGAACATTTTGTTGAAGAGGATTCAGGTCGTCGCTGAACGGATGTATTAACTAAGCTTTTTGAGAACTGTGAACAACTTATAATGGAGAGTGTTTCAGTGTTAATGTGTTCAGAATCAACAATCTAGTTTTTAAAAAGTTTATGACCAAATGTCTGCATCCGTGTGTGTGTCAAGGTTGGACTTTTCCTCGTGTGCATGGAAATCTTTTCTTTATTAATTACCTTTTGCTAGTTTATAAAACACCAGGTCCTAATTCAATCTAGGACAGCTAATGCATTAGCAAGCCATGAAACAAGCTAATTCCAAATGATGCCCTTGTGAGCAGCAAGAGTGCTGTGTGATTAACATGATTAGCACCCTAACCCTGCTAAATTCTCCTATCTTCGTTCTCACTTCTTTTGGCTTTTTGAGCGTGGAAAGAGCTTTAATCAGTGTCCCTCAACTTCAAATTATATGCTATGAAGTGGTGGGGGAAAAATGGCTTTGGCTCTGGCTGCTGAGAAAAATAAGCGCTGCTGTCACACTCGGCGGGTAATGTTTTGTGGCTCGGCTTTTTGTGCTGGCTGAAATCTTATCTTGGAGGGGGTAGAGAGAATCAGATTGATTTCCAAAACTGGACAAAAGTAATCTTTAGGGCAGAGGACAAAAGGAGCGTAAAATGTAAGAGTGTCATACTTGAAGACATCTGCCCCCGAATTCCCACACTTCCATAATCCAGCGTCTTTGGCGAGCAGGGATTCCCAAACAACAATACATCTTGACGCACACTTTTCTCCTCGACGCCGCCACAGCAAGTGACCTGTGACAGCCTCTTTGAGGAGATTGTATCCACTCAAATACGTCCAACAAATATATCTTATTATGGCCTGCAGGGATTTTCCCTGAAGAATAACCTCAGCCCGCAGGGTGAAAAGTCTTGTTCCGCTTGGGAAGAAAAGGGTCGGACTGAATCCAATCCTTGTGCAGCAACCACAGAACTAAAGCCAGAATGTGACCGGAAAGGTTTATGTTTTTATGGCTTCGCTTGGAAAGTCCGGTGCAACAAAGGCTTATTTTCTTCTCAGATTCCTTTGCACTTATTGGATCATTTTTGAGCCAAATGTGATTTCGGTGACATATAAAACAGTACCCGCATCTCACATAATTAGACTTAATCAGATTTGCACTCAATTTTCTGAACATTTTATTGCTTTTGAGGTGCTCCATAATAAAGAACGTCATTCATCCTGCTAAACTGCATTGCATTTTGATGTCATGGCCTAGAATTTAACCGTCAGTCATAAATCAGAGAATAAATACAAGCAGAAGAACACGTAACATTAGAAGACTGTAAAAAGGCAAGTTCAATAGTAGAGTCCAGAGTTGAACAGAAACACAGCCCATCAGGGATTCAACAAATAACACAAAGATCTCGCCAGTAAACCCTCTTTCCAAAAAGCAAATCTAAAAATAAACCCAACATCTCGACGTTACCTCAGGCTGAGTGTCTGGAAGTGCAGCTCGTTGTGTTGTCTTCGAAATGTTGTTGTTTTGGGATTTTTAAGCATTATTATTCTACTATATTATATTTTTTCACAATAACACAGTAGGTATACTGTGTGGGCCGAGCAGTAGAGAGGAACATGCTTCTGATTTGCTGTCAACATTTCAAGCACACATCCTGGCTTTAGTTCCACTATCGGTCGAATGAATCCCGCTCCATAACTCTACCTGCATTAGTTGTGTAGCACCTTGTAAAGCTGAGCACTCGGTGTCTTTGCACTAACTGAGCAAACATGTAAACAGTAACCGATCACATTTGAACGGTACTCTTATCTGTTGAGACTCAATTAGGCTCGTTTAATTAGAGCCCAAACAAGGAGGATATTACGCGAGTTTGTCACTCAAGCCATTACACCGCAGCAGGTGAGGAGTTTACTTTGAGCAGCGGGGGTGAGCGTGTGTGTGTGTGTGTGTGTGTGTGTGTGTGTGTGTGTCAGCACCGACTGTAGCATGACGACAAATCGTGCTGGATTTATGCTGCGCTCGAGCAACATTTTGGAAACCGAAATGGCCGCCGTTGTCATACGAGGCAAATGTGATTTCACTCGTGCTCGTATTTTGTACGAGTGATCAATAGATATAATCTGCTAATGGGCTGAGTTTATGTCCAGTGGCCTTATGTCTTCAGCAAAAATCTGCTAACTGAGGTGCTTTTGGAGCCAATGTCCTCTTTATACCCCTCCCATACTTGGCAGCGCACACTCATATGGCCTGATAGCCTGGCAGTGGCTAATGTGTGCAAATTGTCATTGGGAGTCTTTTTATATCAAGCACCAGTGCTCAGCACTTCTGCAGAAGGTGACTTCAGCATTTCTCTCCCTTCCATCTCATTTAGTGTGTAGATCCATTGTTGAATATACAGTATGGGTCTGTAAAGCAGGAGCTGTCCTTGTCTTAGACTGTCCTTGAGATTGCAGCTCTCAGCGAGATAGATTAAGGAAGCGGAGGAAATCTGTGAAAACCTTTTTTTCCTTTATTTCAGCTTTGACTTATACATATTGCCCGAGGTAGCCTGCTCATGTTTGTTCAAGGCGCGCAGCACATTGTATACTAACAGACATTAAAAAAACAAATGCATCCCAAGCAAACTTTTCCAATTTCCACTCTGTACAGGATGCAGCTCAGAGTTAAAGTGGTGATAAAGCAGCTCCTGGCTGATAATTTATGTAACCACAAGTCGAAAACCAGCCTCTTGACTGTTAGCGGAACTGCGAACATGGCACACGGGAAAAACTGCTGGCCGCTCGGCCTCTGGTAGATTAATTATTTCATTCTTTACCTTTAACACATTGTCAATAACCCAACTTCTACAACAACAACAACAAAAAAACCCACAACACACATGTGGTGGCTCAAATTAAATAGTGATTAATCTGATTTCATTCTGGTCTCTTGGCCTTGTAAGGAAAGTGCTGCGGCAGCTCTGCTGACATGAGTTGTTAATCACAGCACAAGCCAGCGAATGTGTTCAGTTTCCCTCCCTTTATTTATTATCACAATGGTAATTCTCTTTGTGAAGTAAATGATCTGAGGGTCGCAGCTTGAGAACGTCAAAGCGCTCGTTTATTATTCTTTTATTTGTGTCTTGATCTCAAGTTCTGCGCAGGAAAAAAGTTTTAAAGATACCTCACGGTTGATGTCATGACTCTGTGGCCATTCGAGATGAGCACGAGTGCACGAAGCAGCTGTAAAATACATTTCTGGGTTGAGCAAGAATGCATTCAAATGGCCAGAAACCTTCGTAACAGATCATTAATTTTAAACGCGCTGCCTGGAGTCAGATCAGCTGCCTGCGCTGGAGTCAGCGACAGGCGAGCATCATGTAACACGTATTCTATAGGAGGAGGAAGATGTTTGGGGTTTTTGACCCTGTCTGCTTTTTAAGGACTCTTCACAGTGTTGGTGAGTCATACGGCAGTTAATAAGCAGTGCAAACATTAAAAAGATACTGTTTTTGAGAAGCTATCATAATGTAAAATGAATGTTGTCCCATAATCTCTTCTTTTCTCTTCGGGACATCGCAAATTGCAGCATGAGAACAATTCTGAATCCTAAAAGGACAGTTAAATCATGATCTCTGGAGCACTTTGTTTTAGAATACATTGCAATTTCACAGGAGTTGCTTTTTAGTTCGCATGGATTGTCACATCCAATTACTATATTCAACACGCATCCATGCTCCCAGGCTCGCTCCTGGCTATTGTGTTTGATCAGGTATACTTGCGACTCACTCTCGAATCGACTAATTGTCTGTTCGACCTTGAACAGGCTGAAGGGAGCTCGGACAGGAACTACCTTGTACAATTAATTCCTTTCCCCCTCCTCCCTGTCTTTCTCTTTTGAACGTTCACCTTTGAAAGAAGTGAAGTTTCTCACGTTAGACTGTTCCTTCGTTCATCGATGGTTGTTAACGAGATGCTTTCAGAAAAGATAAGTTGTCACCACCAGCCTTTTTTCTTCTTACTGTTACTTGTGCTCCAACTTACGTGTTGTCTTCAAGCTGTGTGTTCCTGTTAGAGAAGGCACTTTGTCACTGAATTTTAAACAGAGTGACATATTATGTGAGTGAATATCTGAGCACAGTGTATGTTCATGTCAGTGACGATCACTGTATACAATTTACTGCATATTTGCACCTTTTTATAAATCTAATCTCACTTTTTTAGCATGTTGATTTTGTTTTTTGAGGCCTTTCACAGTAACATCTAAATTTGCAGAATATATGTAGCCATGCAACTACAGTTAATGACTTAAAAGCAAAAACAACACATTTACAAGAAACAGAGTGCTGCAAGAATAAGTGCTAAAACCATTTTTGCACTCTACAGGTTCCCCTTCCTTAAAATCCAGTCATTCTGGTGTTTTGATTGGGTTTCTGTGCAGATTATCTTGCTGAACAAAGTGTGCAAGTATCAAAAAATTAAGTTCAATTTCTGCAAGAATTCAAAATGGGCTTTTCGTTGAGCGAACATGGTCAATGCTAACTTCTAGAACAGACTTGAACGTCACCCCTGCAGCATGCTACGAAGGAAAATTTGGCTTAACTTTCCTGCTGTAACTATGATGTTAAGTAAAGATGGCCGCTGTGGAGAATCGACAAAGTGGTGATCGTTTTAATGAGCACCACATCAATTTTGTGCAAACAAGTGAACCCGGTGCCAGACACCCACAAACTTTTAACGAGTGAAGCCAGAGCATCTCTCAATTACGTTAATGGAGACTGTAAAGGATGAAGATAACATATCTTACAGTGATGAACCACATGAAGATGCATGGGTCAGGATGTCCTGCATAACTAACAGAGCGCAACTGCCAAGAAAATGACCGGCGTTAAAAGCATGCATTATATAGGACTGGGATTCATTAAACAAGTCTGAGAGGCTGAAGAGGATGCTGCTGCTGCTGCTGTGTGATTGGTTGCTTTTAAACATGCGATATCCTTCATCGCTGTCATGTCGGTTCAGGCAGGGACACGGAGTTGTATCGGAAAGTTTTGCAGTTCAGTCTGAAGTCACTCATTTGTAATACAGTCGCTTTCTGAGAAGATTTATCCATCGAGGTGGTTTCTCATGCCAGATACCCAAAAGCATTGTTGGAAGGCGGCCATGATTGTCGTTTGGCTGTGTGCAGGCTATGGCATCTCAAAGCTGTTTCCAGACTGATGTCTCCTCATGAAAGTTTAATGAAGAAAGCGTTTCCAAAAAAGGTGCCGTTTACGAGAGCAACGGAAGACACTAATTAGCCATATCACAGCGGGGAGAGGGAAACTTAAAGGTGCACATAAACCTCATTGGCATTCCGAACGAGCAGGTTTTGTTTTGCAGATTAACACTTCGCTCACATTGGCAGAGAGGCAAACATTTTGCATATGGAGATCACATGGTGCGTGTGGAATATTCCACTCCGCGGCCTCTCAAAGATCATCGCTCGCTACACGCCAAAAATACTGTTCGCTGTTCAGAGCGGCGAGCTTCAGACAAAAGCCGCTCTGGGCTTTGATTTTCTTTGTTTTGCTAAAAGAACATGTTTTGGAGCAAGGAGCAATGTAAGTTATCTCCTCTCACATCACAAACTGCAGCGAGATGAAGCCCGCCCTCGTTCTGTCGGCAGGTTGACGCACAGGCAGGAACAAGACAGCTTATATAAGACGGCAGAGCCACCTGCCACCATCAAAGAGCTGCAGAAGCTCCACCTCACCTGAGTTCATGTGCTGCCATCGTCGCATTGTTTGCTCTCTTTCCATCGCTAAAAAAAATAGGAATACTCTTTTGGGGGCGGAAAGCTACTGACTGAGAGTTAGATGAGAAGATCGATAACACTCTTCTGTCTGCACGCAGAACACGAAGCTGCAGCCTGGAGACAGCTAGCTTAGCATAAAGACTGGAAACAGGGAGAAACAGCTAGCCAAGTCCACCTACCAGCACCTCAGAAGCTCGCTACATTTAAGTTTTTACAGATAAAACAATATCCATAAAACATAGTTTCAATGAGCTGTTATCTGTCTGTGCTGTCTCCATGGCTCAATTGGTATGACACGTCTTCCGCTGTGCAAAGGATCGTGGGTCAGAATAGCCAGAAAAGCTCTCCGGCTTGCAGACTGCAGGATGTGACCGGATGCAGTAGGACATCTTGGTATTTTGGGCATTAGTACTGGGACATACTACATATAATAGTATGGTAGTATGAGGACTGGAACACAGTTTTGGTTTCGAGAGAATATGTAAAGATCCTAAAACACTCATGAACTGCTCCTTTACTGACCTGAAGATGTCTGATTCATCCCGTTTGTCCATTTTCAATTTTTGTTCGTTTTCTGTCCTTGTCAACACCACACATGAACAGGTCAACAGATTTAAATGTAACTGCTTTATTGCCTGGAACACAAATGTCCTCTCTTCGCTGCTGTACATCCTTCTATCCCTCTATTCTGTTGCTCTACAGTCTTTTGACGATGATTTCCAGTGGCACCCCCTCCTCACCAGCCTCTGCTCAGGTTCTGAGGAGGACCACTGATTTTCTGAATCTGACCATCTGCCACACTGTCTCTCCTGTGTCTCCAGAGGACCAGCTGCCCGCTGGTTTCCCCACCATAGACATGGGCCCTCAGTTGAAAGTGGTGGAGCGAACGCGCACTGCCACCATGCTCTGTGCTGCCAGTGGCAACCCCGACCCCGACATCTCCTGGTTCAAAGACTTCCTCCCCGTCAACACCACCAACAACAACGGGCGCATTAAACAGCTCAGATCAGGTAGGTTTCCTCCGCTGAAAGCTTAATGACGAAACAGGGAGCCTTCTTTCTTGTTTATCCTCTATCTGATCTGCTCCCCCCTTCCGTCTCCTCTGTTCTTTCATCCTCTTCTTCCTCCCATGATTTAACTTCTCATTTGGCTTTTTTCATTTTGTAGGTAATGGCATTGTTTCTACTATTTCCTGTCCTCTACTCTCTGTACGCCCCGGTGTGTGTTGTCTGTATGTGTGTGTCTCCCTTTGTCTTCCAGTGTTGTCATGGGCTGTTGGGATTGTTCCCCCCTCTGTGTTTGCTGGCTTCTGCCCTAACTTCTGCCCTCATTGCTCACTGCTGTGACTTTTTACAATGACTTCCTTTGCTGTTTTTGTGTTGATTTGTTCCTTTCCACTGCATTGGTGCAGTATTTTTTTGGATCCATTCTCTTCATTTCTTATGTCTTCTTTTTGTTTAACAATTAATATTCAACATTCGGCTCCATTCAGAACCTACTAAGGATTGCAACTAATTCTAAAATAGGAAATCGAGCTGAAAAGCCAATTTATGAATCTTTTGCATTTGTTGAAATTTGACTTATCCGGAGAGGGATCCTTAAACATCCTCTAAATAAAGATTTGCTTTGTATGAGAACATTCTCTAGGTTGAAGAAAAACATCTAATCAGCCACAGTAGTGCGTAAAACTCCATAAGGCTTTTCCCCTTACCCCTTGATTCTGTAAATTTACAGCCCCCCTGCTTTAATGTTTAGACGCTTTCTTTTTATTTGCCTGTGACATATCTTAATATACCCATTCACCTGAGTATACTAACTTTAATTTCAATATCTCGATCCAAAGAGATCATCCTGTTTTGGGAAAATTGTCACATAAACCATAGCTTGCAGCTTTATGTGCCAGCTAACGACAACACATTAGCGCAACTACTCGGAACCTTCCAGTCTTGTATGTTTGACCACCTGTCTTCACAGATTTCACAGCTGTCCTTTGTTAAATCGTCTTGTTAACCTTACCTCCTTGCTTACTTGTTTTCAACAGAACTGTGTAGAATTAACCCTCATTTCTAATGTGCGGCTTTGATTCACGTAGAGTTCTTAAAGCCTTAACCAAACCTTGTTAACTAAACTTACCTAAAGAATATAATCATATTCTTATGCTGTCTTTCTTCTCTCTATATTTTTAAATCTACAGAATCCTTTGGTAAGTGCTTAGCTCTAAAGCGCACATCACCCCCCCACTAATTTCCATGTTTCCAACAACTATTAAAATGCATGGCATGCATTTTACTAACAGATAGTGTCAGGGCTACTACTAGAGACACACACACTACTCCCTCACCCCAAGGTGTTTAAGTATCCTTCCACTACCAGCTACAGTATCACCTTGATCTGGAGATTATAATCACCAAATCATAGCTTAGCATTGTCATATACTGACCTGGGTAATGACCCGTCCTCACATGTTTGTCACTCACTCACTGACCCACCACTTACTCACTTATTCAATTCTTTTAACACTCAGAAGCTCAGGAGGTATGGAAAAGTCAAGGGTTTTTAGGGAGGTGACCAGCTCAGACAAGCAAAGAGATCTCAGGATTTTCTTTAAACATGTCTGTCCTAAATCTCACATACAAAGTCCTCAAAGTCTTTCCCTTCAGTAGATGGTCTTCAGAAGCCATCGCCACTTCCAAATCGGCACCTCCCCGTGGCACACCAATGTACACGTTCTTCTCTCTGACCTATGATTTTTCTATGATGAATCCTGTCTTTCTCTGCCAGTAGAGTACAGAAAAAGTTCTTATTCTCTCTCTCTGTCCTTTCTCTCTCCTCTAGTACCTTTATTTACGTACCCTGTTAAATCTAATTTGATTCTTCTTCCAAAGCCCCCAGCCTCTATCTACTCGTACTAATGCTTCTTCTTTCTAATCTTATTTGCATTCATATTATCCACCCAGGTGGTACACCAATAAGAGGTAAGAGTGCTGAACTGACGTTCACAGAATGAAAATAATACAAATTCATTCTTGCTGTCAACCCATCCATCCACTCGAATCACCTCCATTTTTGTCCTGTTTACCAAGACCAAATCCCATTACGTTCATACGGACCTTCCTTCTTATTTGTCCTGTTACGTTCACTAAATTTGTACTCCATCTTTTTGTCTATGCTTTATTTACTCCTTTGTCTTTCTCGTTTCAAGAGCCTGTTTAGCTCAGTTGTGATATGCTTGCCCTGGCTCAAATAAGCATATCCAATGACAATTATTTTTTTAAACTATATTTTTTCCGTTCATTTTTGTTTTCTTTTTGGCCATAGCGAATCATGTGTCCCTCTTTTTGTCCAACTAAAACAACCAAGCATTTTTCCCCCTTAGCTGTTTCTTGTTCAGCACTAAAAATATGCACAGATGCTGTGGAATCACGCAGGCATGCTGAAGACAACATTGCCTCTCCTCTGCTTTTTTCTCCCAAAGAATTCTTTCTATCTTTGCAAACTATTTTTTTCCATTTCTTCTATTTGCTTTCCTCTCCTGTACCTCTACAAAAAAGCCCAAACAACCACTTTTTTGATAAAGTTTCTACGGTGCTTTTTTTCTCTTTCACCTATTTTTCTTACTTTTCTTGGGTTTGGAGACTATTTTACTTTTTGACTTTTTTTCTTCAGGGTTTGGGGAAGGCAAACAGTAGAGTCTGGCGAGGACCTGATTGGCTCATTTTTGCCGTGTGACATGAAGCTGGAGAGTTGTTGATGCATAAAAAGCCATTTTTCCCTTGGTCATGTGACACCACACTGCTGATCCCATTGGTGGATTTTTATGGGTGTCTTTTGTAGCTTTCACAAGCTAAAGCAGTGGTTGGTTACCTTCTTGTCGGCTCAAGCCGATATTTTGAATTTTGTCTTCTAATACAATTGCATTTTATTTTTCAGCTAAGGGTTGTCAGAAGGTTGTAAGTTGTGCCGACATACATTTCTTGCCAAGATTTGCATGTCAAAACTTTTGTTACAGAGGGTTGTATGTTGGTTTTGCCTTACACAATACTTTAATTAACATTTTTCCACATACTATGAGCAGCATTTTTCAATTTTTTGTACGGGCTGCCTTTTTTTTAAAAGTCACTTCACCTAGATGAAGTCCCAAATTATCCTGTTAGGTGAATGTTACACCCGATCTGTGATTGAATATGCTAAAATTCATACCTAAATTTCTTTCTTTCAATTGTCCTCCCTTGTTATGCTGCTTTCTTATACTGTAAACCTCTTTTGTTTGATCCATGTTTCCCTGAAGCAGTATCACTCATCCCCATATTGACCAGTCCAGTGACATGTTGTATATTGAAGGGCTTGCCCCGTTCTTCAAAATGAAATAATGGCATTTTTTTGACATTGGCGCTAGGATGAGTGTCTTTTTAGAGCCTCACGAGTAATCAGGCTTTTTCTCTAAATAAGTCATCAACAAAGTAAATTTAGACCAAAGATATATCTTAGCTGTTTATCTTTTCTTTTGGATTTGGTTGACAATTTATGTCATCTTCCCTTGTTGTGACTTTAGGCCTGTTAAGAGGAACAATATACCTGTATTGCAATGTCTTGCATGATTGCCAGTTGCAGCTATCCCTCACCTACAGTAGGATAACACAGCCTCCAGTTTACCTCAGCCAGTGGGTCAGGCTGTGATAATGATGGGGGATAAACCTTAAAAGATAGAGTTTATAGTAAGAAGAATGTAGTTTTCCATCCACGCAGTTTATTGGATATTGTTTAATTACAACTTTCCTCAAACTGTCCAACTACTGAAGCTTAAAAGGACAAAGCAAAGCTAGAAATGAAGGTGGCTGATGTTGGCCTCAAGCCTTGAGGTCGAGCAAGTTCCTTTCTTTTGATTTCTGCTTGAGAACTTGTTGCAGTCGACATCCTTTTAACCCAACATACCCCGGCACCCCGTTTGCTATTCCCAACCAGGAGCCCTCCAGATAGAGCAGAGCGAAGAGTCCGACCAGGGGAAGTATGAATGTGTGGCGACCAACAACGATGGAACCCGCTACTCTGCCCCGGCAAACCTCTATGTCAGAGGTAGGAAGCGCGTGTTAGCAGCACCGGCATGCTTCTGTCAAACATTATATTAACGTTCTCTTTAAAATTCATGAGGAAGCTATAAATCAGCCAGTAAAGTCTGCAGGGGCCATGTCCTGTTAGGCTGTTGTAAGTATGCATTGTTTTTGGTTTTACGGCTCTTTTTCTTTTGGTTTTTGCACTTTGACTTACCTGCATTGATTTGAACCTACAGTATCTGATCTGTTATGTGTCTCTAGTCCTTCATGTTGATGATCCTTGAGTCTAACCAATGACTGGGTTGCTTGCTGTGTCTATCTACTAATTGCCTTTCAAACCCGACTGCCAGTGGCGGTCATCAGTCCCCACTCTTTCCCTTAGCGGTGAACAGATCCTCTCTGGCCTTTTTTTCTCTTCTTCCAATTGACGATCATTGGAAGGACACCTTTAATCTCCTTAAAATATTAGAAAATCAAACATCAAAACACTTATATACTAATTATCTTACTTCATGTTTAAAATTAACTTGTTTAAACATGGTCACAGTTTTTGGTTGCTACACAGCATTAGAAATAAATAGCTAAATGATATTCGTATATAAGTAGAATAGCACCAGTGGCTTGCTTTTAGTGGTACTGAATCTTTTCTTTTTTCTATGTCAAAACATTTGGTGCAGCTGTAATTGCTTCTCACCTTTACTTGCACACAGCAGTCTATTATATGTGTAGCACCAATGAATATATAAATAAATCTACAATAAAAGACACATTTTTGATATTATTATAAGCTAACCACAGGACTAGAGCAGACTTAGTGTTAAATTATGATTTATTCAACATGTTTGAGCTCAGACGGGTCACACTCGGGTGCCGGGGAGATACGAGGGGCTCCCAGCACCTTCGACACAGAAGCTCCTTCAAATTGTATAAATAGCGTTTGACCACCTAAAACATGGCCTTTTTACTCTCTGTGTTTCCCTTGTTTTTCTCCTGTCCTTATTTCATTTTGTTCTGCATCAAATTCCCTACATCCCTCAGAGCTGCGAGAAGGTTGGTGTGTTTTTTTTACTTTTTGAACACAACACAAAACTGAAGCTCATTTGTTTACCATAAAAAAGAGGAAATCAGAAGTTATTTAAATGTCATATCTATCTCTGTTGCACATTCAATGTAAGTGTTCCCATTGAGAATGCCCCTGGTCCTTGTCCAAATGCTTGGCCGTCCAACGGGTGGTGCATGTTTGCATCCTTGAGGTGGGGTGGCCGGGATGATATTTGCATCAATCTGAGGGTCTATTTGCATGTTCACCTCTTAACTGCTCGAGCTTATCGTCCCCTCTCCCCAGCCCTCGCCCCGACCTCTCACCCTGTCAGTGCTCCCGTGTGGTTCTTCCTACAGTACGACTAACAGCAAAGCAAAGCAGGTCCAAGGGATGAGAAAATAACAAACATCATTAAATAATTCATTTCATTTAAAGGATAGAATAAAAGCAATGAGATGCACAACACCAGCAGGAACAATGTCTTTATTTCTCTGGGCTACTTGAACTAATGGCTGCTGTACGTAGCTGCCGCGCTGCTCCATACGAACACTGAATCTTACTCCCCATCGAGCCATTTAAGCATCGCCACACTCAAATTCCCCCTGTGGTACGGTCTTGACTTGAAGTTTCTCAGAGATAAAAATAGGTTGAAGCAAAATCCATCCTTTGTTGTAATTGGCACTAAAGTCAAGCGCCAAGCTGTAAAAACAACCCTGCCCTCAGAGATTATACACTTCCTCTGACGAGGATGTTTCCGCGCAGGAAGTCATGAAAGAATGATGTATTTAGAGCGTTATCCACAAGACTTGACAAATGTAATGATATTCAAATGAGCAGGATAATATTATGTCTGTGGGGAGCGTGCTCCAATTGGATATTAATTAAATATTGAGTGAGAGAAACGTTGTATTTAATAATGCAAGCAGTTCCCCCAGTTTTCCTCTCTGGAGAACCGCAGTCTGCTCAACAGAACGAGCTCGAATCAGGAGCAGGCAGCAGGAAGTCAGATATAACAAATACCTGCACAAATAACTGGCTCAGAGTCGCAGGAAATACTACAGAGGCTGTTTACAAGCAGGGCTCGGTTAGCATGCAGTTCATACACGTATTCAAACATTTAAAGTCCCATATTGTAAATTATAAAGCAGGTGTAGATGCCATAGAAAATAGTATGAAAGTATGAAAGAAAAAAAGGTTTCTAGCAGACAAAATGAGCATAATATGGGACCTTTAAAGGTGTAATATTCTTTAACAGTATTCTTCTAATATAACTCAAGCTATTCTCACTGGCATGAGCAGTAACACTGACTCTGCTTTTAATTTCAACCTTCCCCAGATGTTTTATAACATCGCCTTCAGTCCTGCTTCCCTCGTACCTGAGCCCTCCAGCTATCCACATCACCTGTACACTACTGACATCTCTGTGGATTAGAATCCTCACCAGTAAAACCTGAGGAGAAATACTGTGTCTCTCCATGAATTTAACCCTTTGTGCTGAGATGTTGTCGCCCTCCTCTCTGTGTTTAAGTTTCACCAGGAGCTGTACAAGCCATATTTACAGCAACGTAACACTGTCAGACTTAAACCTCCATTCACCCTGTCATCGCCCCTGTTGCCCCTCCCCCATCCTCCCGACTCTCTCACATGGTTGCCTCACAACGTTTCCCTGTATGCATGACAGACTCCCCTCAAAAGGCCTTGAAACCGTCCACGTGCATTATGAATGTCATGTCAAGCATTTAAGTTCACTTAAAAGTGTAACCTTTTCCTTGCACACTCAATCCTTTTTTTTTTTGTCTGACGATATGTTTTTGGAATGCGTATCCACTAGAGCTGTCAAATGATATGATTATTTTTCAATACAATTAAATGCTTGTTGCTGTTGTTAATCATTATTATTTAAAATATTGTAGTTGTAATTTAAAATTACATGAGAAACTCTAAATCTTGGTCAAGCTCGGACTCAAAAGGAAGAAACAAGTTAACATACGTAATTGCAGTTAGTGTAGTTTAGAGTTTTTGTTGGTGCAGTTGCATCTTATAGCCCAGTTTCACTTCTTTCTTATAAGACGTCAGCTTTACCTCAGAACAACCACTCTCAGCCTTTTATCTTAGACGACCTGCTGTCCTGCAGAAATGTAATTAATTAGCATCAATTAATGTTGCTGATTTTGATTCGTTCACAGCCGGGGACTGATTTGTACAATCACAGAACCCAGTCCGGCCAGACACGGTCGTACTTAAGCGCCAGCATAATTAGTCCTCTTGTGATAAGCTAAAGATCTCTGATTCATCATTATATACGCCAGCATAAAGGAATTAACGTATTACATTACTTTTATCCTCTGAGCTGTCTGGAAGAGAAGTCTAAAGCTGCTCTAAAAAGTTCACCTTCCTCATCCATCTTTATGGTATTGTTTGTACTAAAGGTAGGCCAGCAGAAGGCTTCTTATCGTGTCATGACTATACATGAATGGCGCTGCAGGAGTGTAGCGTAGCCTCGTGACTGTATATTCACCTGTGTGAGGATCAGACAGGGAAACATGGCAGGCTGATTCAGCTAAGTTGATCCAAAGTGTGTGTGCATAACATTTGACAGCTCTAGTTTCTACTTCAGACTGAGCCTGAATAGCACAAAAAAACCATCATTCCCCTTTGATGCCTTTGCGACGTCTCTGGAGTATTATCCATGTGTGTGTGATGTGAGAATGTGACGCGGCACATTATCTCACATCAGCTGGAAGAGCGCAGCCTGAACGTTGTGTCTTTGCATACAACTGTGGATGCTGCTGGCTCTCCGGCACCTTGTGCAGTTCTGTTTATCTGTACTGATGGTGATACAGTATTCTTTGTGCATGGCGCTCATGTTGGTGTTAACCCATTCACCATTGAAATCTCCAAGTCTTGGATCCAGATGTACTGAACTGTGTTCTCCCCAACCTTCATCAATCACAAATTCTGTTTCTTGAAAAAGGATTTTATTTTTCTGCTACGTTTGAAAAATTCTGCTAGTGTTCCTGTTGTACAATTTATGAATGTTAGATCATCAGTCAGTTTTCTTTGGCAACAGTTAAAGAGAATTCAGAAAAAGGAAGGAAATTCAGTTGTTCCATTTTCTGCTCGGTTTTCACGCCACGTTTCGTCTTTTTCAGTGCGCCGGGTGCCACCGCGATTCTCCATTCCACCTACAGACAATGAGATCATGCCAGGCGGCAGCGTCAACATCACATGTGTGGCGGTGGGCTCTCCGATGCCCTACGTCAAGTGGATGCTGGGCGCTGAAGACCTGACGCCAGAGGACGACATGCCCATCGGACGGAACGTCTTGGAGCTTACAGACGTCCGGCAGTCAGCCAACTACACCTGTGTGGCCATGTCGACCCTGGGGGTGATCGAGGCTGTGGCACAGATAACAGTGAAAGGTGAAGCTGCTTCTCATTCTTTTTATGTATAATTAAAACCAACACGTGCTTCACATTCTGGTTGCAGTTAAAAATGCATCCATCAGTTTGCAGCTAGTTTATGTTCGTGGTAATTTATCCACGCAGAGAGCAGTGGCGGTGCTTTTAAGAAGGTTATTTACCTCTCCCTGACATGATAAGTCATCTGTGGAGGATTCCTTAAAGCTTTAGACAAGCCCTGGCACCAGCCGCAGTGCATTAGATGCCAGATCGAGAATATAGTGAAGTGCTTATCTCTCAGCTGGAGAGCTACAAAGCCACGAGCTCACCATTTCTGTTAGCAGGAGGCGGGGAGGGAGGGAGGGAGGGAGGGAGGGAGGCGGCGTGAGCGGGGTGTGAAACGTAGTGAGTATTGTTTGGTGTCCTCTGTAGGCATGGTACTTATCTGAGTGTAATCATATCTACACCGCAGCGTACCAGAAAGATATCCCAGATTGGTGTCGCCGTGTTCACGTGCACACGAGGGACAGACTCCCATATACACACACACACACACACACACACAGCTTTGTTTTTCCTAGACACAACATAGAGATATTAGTCACAATATAACAGTCGGGCGGCGAGCTCCCCCAGAAGCACACTCCAAGTGGCATATAAAGACAATATATTGCCAAGAAATCTTTTGCCATGTGCCACGGCGCGGGGAATTAAAGCAATAAATTTACCTGTTAAATTATTAAAGTGATAAACACCGGGAAATCTGAGATTAACGACAGCAGCGCTCTCATCTGCTACACAGGAGGTGCGCAAGCCTGTAATCTCTCATGTTGGTTCAGACATAACTTTAGTGTTTTTACAGATGTATACTGGGAAAATGAAACTATCTACTCATCTCCTAGAACCACTCTTGACTCAGACACACTGTATATAATCACTCCGGCTGATAATCACGTCCAATTTGCTGGTAAATTAATGTAATTGATATAAATCAACCGTCTACAAATTAAAGTCTTTAGCGCCTATAACATAACAGAGGTAAAACTTCATAATATTTGCACTTCTGCTCATTTTGATGTAATGATTATCATCACAGCGCTGCCCAAGGCTCCTGGCATTCCCGTGGTGACGGAGCGCACCGCCACCAGCATAACGTTGACCTGGGACTCTGGCAACCCCGAGCCGGTGACCTACTACATCATCCAACACAAGTCCAAGTACTCCGAGGACTCGTACAAGGAGATCGACGGCGTGGCCACCACCCGATACAGCGTGGGAGGCCTCAGCCCGTACTCGGACTACGAGTTCCGGGTGGTGGCGGTGAACAACATCGGGCGAGGGCCACCGAGCGAGAGCATCGAGGCCAAAACGGCCGAGCAGGCGCCCAGCACGGCGCCAAGGCAGGTCAGAGGTCACATGCTGAGCACCACCACCGCCGTCATCCACTGGGACGAGCCGGAGGAGGCCAACGGGCAGATCATGGGCTACCGAGTCTACTACACCATGGACTCCACCCAGCACGTCAACCTCTGGGAGAAGCAGATCGTTCGGGGGTCTAACTTTGTCACCATCCAGGGCCTCATTCCCAACAAGACCTACTACATCAAGGTCCTGGCCTACACCTCAGTGGGCGATGGGCCTCTTTCTCCAGACCTTCAAATCATCGCTAAGACAGGAGGTGAGCACGGCTTGTTTTTCTTGTTGCCAGAGAATCCATAATTGAACAGAGTTTTTTCCCTCCACAATTAAACTTTGAATGTCAGAAGCATTTTTGAAGCTACATTTTTTTGTCACCAATCCTCATTAGTGGGCTGCAGTCGTTAACCAGAGCTGTAAACACACAAATCTTCAGGCTGTCAACAAAAACTTCAATTGGCTTTCTCGAGTGGGAAAAAAATATTTAAATGCCTTGTTTACTTCCTATGAAAAAGTCAAATGTTATTTCCAGCAAGAAGTAACCATGGACCATGTATATGTCTCGACCATACTGATTCAACTGCATCTGCCTCCGTGACATCTGTGCGAGTCCGACTGTACTGATAATGAACAGTGCGAGATGTGAGAGAGTGAGGAGTTCAATCTCTTTGTTCTGTGCGTTGCAGTTCCCTCCCAACCGACCGACTTCAAAGGAGAAGCCAAATCAGAAACAAGTATTTTACTGTCGTGGATCGCCCCGGCACAGACTGGACAGGAGAACCAGATCACAGGATACGAACTCATGTACAGGAAGAGGGACGACAAAGAGGAGGTAACTTTTTCCTGACTTGAGACGTTTTGGCAGCCCATTATATGGAAGTCTGTATCAAAAAAATCACATAGTAAAGTCAAATTTACTTACATACATGGTGATTCTTGCTGGGGGTCTGTACCAAACAGACGATCTATCTATCTCGATCTATTTTAATGAATTGTTCAGCCCTACAGCACATAAACAAAATAAAATACAGTAAAAAGAAGCGGGTATGTGTTGTTAGAATTTAATGGCTTAATTTACAGTGACAGTGACGATCGTCTTAACTTTGACTGTAACGCACAGCAGTAAAAAATACAGCGATATAACTGGATAATTGGCTGAAGCGGTGCATCAGTATGACGAATCTATAGTGTGAATCTTTAAGCTGCTTTTGTTTTTTAACTTCGAGACGTTCGACAGACGCTCGTGCAAACAAAGAGCCTCTGAAGAATCAGGTTTACAAAGCAATTTGCCGATCACTATAATCGACTCCACTGACGCCACGTTCATTTATATAAACCAACAACTTGTCTCAGTTCTGACAGCAAAAGATGATTTTCCCTCCAGAAAGGGCAGTATGCTTATATTCATTTTTATTCGGAGCGGCCCGTCTATTTTGAAACTGACAATATGAAACTTCCTCCACAGAAACGCATCAGCTTTGAGCCGACAACAACATACCTGCTGAAGGACTTGAAGCCCTTCACTACTTATACTTTCCGGCTGGCTGCCCGTAGTAAACACGGAGTTGGAGCTTACACGAATGAGATCTCTGCAGAAACTCCACAGACACGTAGGTCTTCTTCCTTATCTGACAGAGTTTAAACTATTCGGGAAGGAACACATTTTCAAATGCATTCCAAATTTTTTTTACGCGTGCTGCAGAATCCCTAAAAAGTGACAAAAATGTCAGGAAGGTCCTGAGCACAGATAAAGGAAAATAAGATTTTCCTTCAGAGGGTTCATGCATTTGAAAAGATGTAAACATCTGAAATAATAACTCAGTGTTATGAAGTCTACCTGACCATGCAGTATTCACTTTGAAAAGGTTGCACGGACAGCGTAGCCACGCTCTCCTGTGAAGTCAGGAGACAAGGTTACAAAAACTACCCTCTCCACCTTTGTTGTGCAAAAACAGTCTGACTTAACTGAATGATAAAGCCATGAATTATTTATACGAATGCCCACATATGCGTTACCAAACTGTTTTTTATGAGTCAGAGGGCATTTTAGGACACCTTGTCTCTTGACATTGCATGTCAGCCAAAAATTAGAGACTAGAGAATTTCTGAGACTGAGCTTTCTATGTAGCTTTACTGCCAGGAACCATTTCTCTGGACCAAAGAAAGGGATTTTCCCATTTTCTGCATTGATGTTTGTCCTCAATTCAAATTATAATCAATAAAGTTGTCGAGTAATGATATCATAGAAAGCTCAAAGCAAGCATTGTCTCTGTAGTGAGGGACATTTCCACCCAAAGGACCTCAGATTTATGAAACAAGTCGAAAATCAGAAGATTTGATTCTGTTTATTACCAAATTAAATCCAATTTAACTCGTATGAAGATTCCCCTCAAACCATACGTGCAAAAACACTGAACCGTTGTGTTTGACTTTGCAAATCCAACATAACTCTGAGGTCTCTGAAAGACAAGGGCAGAGATCAGGTGGGTATAAAAGCTCAGAAGTTCAAACTCTGCCCAGATGTTTGCTCTGAGGTAAATGATGACGTTAATTCAAAAGTGCATGCCAATGTTATCAGAATCTAATAAATCAGTCATGTCTCCTTGGGAAGCTCTCTGTTGAAATATCAGGCTTTTACCACAAACCAACAGGCTTCGGAAAGGTTGGTGACAAATACAACATTTTTCTATTTCAAACTAGTAAAAGCATCAACCTTTATGTTTTTGGATTGATGGTAACTGCTTGACAAATTTGTCTTAGTTATTACTACATTTATTTTGGTTTATCTTCAATTATTTCTGAAGTACTTTGAAATAATTTTTAATTTTAGAGTTCAAACATTCAAAGAAAATGATATATCAGGATATAATTTTGTTTCCCTTTGATTTTATGGTTAATTTCATGACAAAGGTAGGTTACATATGAAGCTGTCCTTTTTCCAATCAACACCTTCCATTCATCATCGGTGTGTACACTTTTGTGTTGGCCTTCATTTGCTTTGTCTTTATTTTGTGCTGTTTGATTGATTTAAAGTACTTTTCATTCATCCACATAAGTCCTCGTGATTTTTCCTCATTTTGTGTCATTTTGTTTTCCTCTTCTTTTTTTTTCCCCTTTGTTTGGTCAATTCTACCATCATCACCCGTATCAAACCAAAAAAACGCCTTTCAAACAAAAATCCAACGCAATGAACGGCCTGACCAAACAAAAAACAAAAAAAACAACCTGCACAAAATCCAACCCACCGAGCAGAACCCTCGGGCCCACCTCAGGATGTCAGGTGCTATAGCTCCAGCTCCACCAACATCCTGGTAAGTTGGCGGCCACCTCCAGTGGAATTACAAAACGGGATCATAACGCAGTACACCATCCAGTACACTGCAACCGAAGGGGAGGACGCTACAGCTCAACAAATCACCGACATACCACCTGAAAGCTCCCAGTACCTTTTGGAAAACTTGGAAAAATGGACAGAATACCAAGTGACGGTCACGGCACATACAGATGTGGGAGCAGGACCGGAGAGCCTGCCACAGCTCATCCGCACAGAGGAGGATGGTATGTGTTCGCTAAAACAAAGCCCCGGCTGCAAATCCAGTCTACCCCTCTTAACTACTGCTCTTCAGATACTAACAGCTATTTCTACAACCCCCTCTTCTTCTCTACCCCTTCTGCCTGCCTCTAATAAGACTGTCGCCACTCGATGCTTTTAGCCTCCTTTTGGACTTTGCACTTTTTCCAGCAAACAAACTGTGACTCACTTTGTGAAAGCACCTTTTTTTCGGGGCTTTTTTTCCCCCCTAACGCTGCTCAATTTCAACACATGGTATGGCATTTTCAGCTGCAGGCCTCCAACTTCCAGTCCCAACTGTCATTTTTGAAACTGTTTTTTTTGAACGGCAGCATTTTTATGTAGCTCAATTTTTTTTAGGAACTTGGCACATGGACAAGTTCTGGACAGTGGGAATGACAAAAGGTGGAAGAATCTTTTTTTGAAGGCCATTTTTTAAACTATTTTTTCCCCCTCATGTGATAGAATCATTTTTTATTCATTTTTTCCTTGCTCCATAGCCAAAATTCTTGTTGTGCTTCAAGCATTTGAACCACTTGAAGCCTCCCCCTCCCCCCTTTGGCTCCACTTTTCTATTTTGACAAAACACATTTTTATTCCATGTTTTAAAAAATCCACTCTACCCATTTTTAATGTTTCAAGATTAGGTCAGTTGTCAGACCTGTTTTTGCTGTTGTTTTTTCCCCTTACCATTGTTGAAATATTGATGTCATGCAGTGCTTGTTGCAGTTTGCTGCACTTTTGTGATTTTTTTTTGTCACTGCAGCATTTTCCGCCACGGCTTTTGGGCAAGATTTTGACAGAGGGTGAAGGGGTTCGCTATAATTTTGACCTCTTTTCTTCTATCCCATGGTGTTCCTCCAGTTCCTAGTGGGCCACCTCGTAAAGTTGAGGTTGAGGCTGTCAACTCCTCATCAATTAAAGTGATCTGGCGTTCACCGATGCCCACCAAGCAGCACGGTCAGATCCGAGGGTACCAGGTGCACTATGTCAGGATGGTTAATGGGGAGCCCACAGGACAGCCAGTCATCAAGGACATCCTGATTGATGATGCGCAGGTACAACACCCTCCTCAGCCAGCCGCCTCATCTCTCAGACACACAGAATCACTTTCACCTTTACAGCAAAATCTTTTATCTGAAGTGGAAAATAGCTATCACCATGTTATCAATAATAACAGTCTGTAAAATAGTGATTATTTAACTGTTTTGTCACAGATTACATTTACAATAGATGCAGAAGCTGGGCATATTTGTATCTACATAAGTCTTTATATCGTTATTGCTACTTTTACTTTAATAATTTTTAAAAAACGATTTGCTATCAAGAAACACATGTATTCAATAGCTGAAGAGGAACTGTGTGTGTATTTTCTCACCAGTGATTAGCCTGTTATCTGGGCCTTATTTGTTGTCTCTTTTCTCTCCATATTCTTGTATCATAATCAGTGGGAATATGATGATTCAACTGAACATGTGAGTAGTTAAACTTGATAAAAATCCCAATGTTCCCCTCCCTCCCCTGCTGTCATCCTCTGCATGAATGGCATGTGTCTTTGGTTCAGGACCCAGTTTTGAACATTAGCTTGAATATTTACTAAAAACCTAATTTGGAATCTTTGACTAACATTTTGTTCAGAGTTCAAATTAAATGTAACCGACTAAATACCTTACTTAGGTGACTTTTTCCAAATTATTTACTTACTAAGGCTTATCAGTGCTATAATTTACACTGAAGCATGTGTCAACCTGAAGTTTATGCTGAGAGAATGTGTCTGTTGTGTCCTTCGTGATTACAATACTGACATCAGATCCCACTTTTACCTCTCTGTTGTGCAACTAAAGTTCTGCATCTTTACAGGAAATGATCATCACAGAGCTGCAGGCTGAGACCACTTACTCAGTTACTGTGGCAGCCTATACAACAAAAGGTGATGGCGCACGCAGCAAGCCCAAACTGATCACCACCACTGGCGCAGGTAACGTAACCATCACCGCAGACAAAACTCCTGTGTTTCTTTGCTAGTACACTAGATTAAACTATAAGACCTCTGCTCTATAATGTTGTGAAACTGCAGCCAATAAGGGAAAGAGCACCAAGCAAATATTCTTGTGGTGGAGAATGTAAAGTGTAAATGCAGGTAATTGCTGCCTCATCAAGTGGAATAACTCTTACCCACTTGTGTGATATGGCAGTGTTGAAGGCACTTTCAAAATAATGAAAACTGTTGAGAGTGAGAAAAAGACGAGCAAAAGGACGCCGAAGTTCAGCTCTTTCACGCCTTAAGTACAGTTGTACACACAAACAGAGAGAGATATAGTGGATCGACTGATACTGAATGTTTGTTTACTACAAATCTGATCAAAAGGAAGCATATTTATAACAAGTTGTCACTTTCTCCACTGGTGCTGTCTTAGTTCCTGATAAACCTCGGCTAATGGTCAGTACAACCAACATGGGCACAGCTCTCCTCCAGTGGCATCCCCCAGCATTAACCCACGGTCCTCTGCAAGGCTACCGCCTCCGCTTTGGCCGCAAAGACGTGGATCCGCTGACTGTCATTGAGTTCCCTGAGCGGGAGAACCACTACACTACCAAAGAGATCCATAAGGGAGCCTCGTACACGTTCCGCCTTTCAGCGCGCAACAAGGTGGGCTTCGGAGAAGAGACAGTCAAGGAGGTCACCACGAATGAGGAGTCCCCGAGCGGCTACCCTCAGAGCATCACAGCAGAGGGTGCCACCACCTCGACCATTCAGGTCAGCTGGCAACCTGTCGTGCTGGCAGAGCGAAACGGCCAGATAGTGAAATATGCTCTGCAGTATAAGGACATCAACAGCCCACGCAGTCCCTCAGAACTCTTCATCACCGCACCAGAATCAACAGTCATCCTGGATGGCCTTAAGGCAGATACAACTTATGATATTAAAATGAGTGCCTTCACCAGCAAGGGCTCTGGTCCCTATAGCCCAAGTGTCCAATTCAGGACACAGCCTTTGGATCAAGGTAGGACCAGTCCCTGAACCCTTTGAGCCCTTTCTCTTTTAAAACCAACCTTTCCCCGCGTTCCCTGAAAGCCTCAAACGGCAGAAGTTGCAAGAGGACTTTGGTATTAACATATTGTCCCACCCTTAGTCTCCCTAATCTAAGAATGATTTAAGAAACTCACATGGTGTAAGTATGTATGTCTCTTTGTGTCTTGTCAACCAATCAAAGGTCAGTCATTAATTTAAGAGTTGGTGTTGGTAAGAAGGTAAGAGGACAGTGTTGAGTTCAGTGTAGTACTTACTTCAGCCTGGTTTTGAAGGAGACATTCTCAGGTAAGCTCTGGTGTGGGACCACTGGTAGAGACAGAGTAAAACAAAGGATGTCTCGTGTCTAAATCACCTGCTCCCCCTTTCTTTTAGCAGTGTTTGCAAAAAATTTCCACGTGAGAGCTGCCATGAAGACATCCGTGTTGCTGACCTGGGAGATCCCAGACACCTACAACCCAGCTCAGCCTTTCACTGTGAGCAGATAAATCTAGCATGACGCTAAAAATTATTCAGCTAACATTCACGACCAAGACTTCAATGTCTACATGAAACAACTCATTTGCATATACAGATCCTGTACGATAATGGGCAGAGTGTGGAGGTGGATGGGAAGCTAACACAGAAGCTAATCACCGGTCTTCAACCTGAGACGCAGTACTCCTTCCTCCTCACCAACCGTGGCAACAGTGCCGGAGGTTTGCAGCACCGTGTGTCCACCATGACGGCCCCAGACATCCTTCGAACCAAACCCTTCCTGATTAGCAAGACCAACTCGGACGGTATGGTGACCGTGGAGCTACCAACCGTGCAGACATCTGAGAGAGTGAAGGTGAGTCGGACTGATCAAACTAAAAACTCTGATGATTCAAATAATCAGTTGAGATGCCCCCAAGTTGTGTTCGTATTTTTTTCGCAAGTTAACAGACTTAATGTTTTTCTGTGTCACTGTACACAAAGTAGTGCAGAATAAAAGCGTGGCAGGCTGTGAACTTTAGCAAACCCAATCCTGAGTGAAAATTAAGTCGAAGCATCGACCCGGAGTGCCGCCTCTTAGTCTAGATTCGGGTACTGCCCCTACCTGTGATTGCCAACTTACATCAAGCATAATGTGATTTGACTTTAGGAAAATGGCTCTTTAGTCGGATGTGTGACTTGTAAAGACATCTGAACGGTGCAGTGGAACTATCCACTGCAAATGTCTGTATTACCAATGATTATTTCTTACTCATGCATCGTGAATGGAAATAAACAACTTGATAGCTGACCTTGTCAGGGATAGTTCCTCCAAAACAGAGTCATTTATATTCATCCCAACATTTCAGTGTAATATCCACTTCACCTCAGTCATTACACACTGAAGCCGCCCGACTCATTTAAGCGCACTCCTCTAAGCCCTGTAAAATCTCTTATAGCTTTTCAACAAAGCCCGGGGTTGTCAGAAGGCCAAGGAGCACATCCGATTGTAGGCTGACGCTTCAAACCCATCTTGGATTTTTTTGATCTTGCTGGATGCACTTGGCCCACTGTGTCCCATGCCAGAGCTTAAGCTAATTAGATTCCCATTAGCCTGCCACACTGCCTTCCTGGCTAACGCTAGCTAATGCACTGCCCAACCAGGAAGCCCAGTAAACTCTGGCAGAGGCAGTTATCTCTCCTGCTACCCTGATGACTGGATGAAAATCCCTCTAATTCTGTCTCTTCTGCGTTCACAGAGGCCTCCTAATGAGACCTCTGGGGGGTCTCAGCGAGGTGTAACCCTACATCCTAACTGAACTGTTTACATTAAATAGAAAACAGGGGGAAACGGTGCTAATCGGTGGCTACCATCTCAGTTCAGCTCAACATGGTGGGCACTGGGCAATGCTGTAGTTGTTCTTCTTGTTTGTACAGGAGATAGTGACCATTGTCTTGCAGTGCAACTGGTGAACCTGTGTCTTCTAAAAGGGGCAGTGATCTTTGTCCTTGTCTGGATATTGATGTATTGTACTTGTGCATTTTACTCTCCAGGGGATATTATATCGTGGTAGTACCTCTGAAGAAGCAGCGCCCTGGCAAGTTTCTCAAACCCTGGGACAATCCTGATGAGATGAATTTAGAGGAGGTAAGAAAAGTAACAATATGACGTTTCAGATTTCAGGTATTTTTCTGTTACCCGGTTGTTGTTGCTGTCAGCTTCTTAATGGGGTCTACTTAACTGTGTGCACATGCGCCCCATTTCTTGTCTCCAAACTGGAAAAAAGTAAGTTGAGGGAGTTAAGAGGGCAGGAGGAAGAGCAGATGAGTCTTCCTGATTGACGCAAATAGCTGCAGAGAGCACTGTTCATATGGAAATGAGAACATGAAGTAGCCATCAAGAGCACTGCAAACTCAACCCCCATTCCCCACCTCCTCCTCCTCCTCTTTGTGTCTGTGGTAATTACCTGAAGAGCTGCATCAGGCCTGCATGTCTCTTCTCATTTCAGGCAGAGCTGGGCTACTGTGTATGCACAAAACACTTGACAACTTTTATATTTAGCCAGTTGAGATAATTCAGGAACTTCTGTGCATTGTGGGCATGGTCAGGCATGTAAGTAACTGAGAGTTGTGTTACTATGTATTGTAAAGCGTTAAGCTGCATTACAGGTGTTCTTTTAAACACACACAAAGCTAATGGGTCTGCACAAACTGTAGTCTCTCCCCCGTAACCCTTGCTTATTTTGAAATGTTGTATCGTATAAACATTGCAATACATCACATGTCTAGGAGGCTAAAAGAAAACACAGCATGTCCTTACAGCTCCTGCCCACAGGCCCGTGTCTGCAGCCTTGACCGATTGCCCAAAAGTCGCCCCTCTGTCAGAATTTATTTGTTTGTCAATATTGGCACTCACCTTTTCACAACTTTTCCCAAGGGCAGCTAGATTTAGCCGTGTTGACAGGAGAGATGATTGAAGACATTATCGGGCAGCACCAACAGCCCCGCAGCCAAAACAGAGCACACACCACAGCGCACACACCCCGACGTGAATGACAGGCGCACACGGCACGCACACACAATCACCTGCGCACGTAAGCCACAGATATGGAATCAGACGCCCAGACAACTAGCCAGGCCTGATTAGCATAATTATGATCCACGCTTTGTACTGGAAGTTTAACATTGGGTGGTACAGAGTTGATGAAGGGCACGCGATAGACAGCATTATTATTACTGTTGGTTGGTGATGTTCGTAGCTCTAACATGAATTACTTGAGGATGCTTTGAGTACTGGAGAAAGAAAAACTGTGGTTTAATATGTAATAATTCCTTTAGAAAATTATCAGTGGCATTGGAAAAAGCCTTCAAGGCTGGGAGGAGGCCAGGACAGTGTTTTTTTTTTTAGATCCGTCTGTTGATACCTAATTTAATATATCCTCACTTTGCATATCTTTAAAAAAATGATGGATTGGAAAATACATAACAACTGTACACTGTTAATCAAATCCAGCAAAAATACCCCCAAAATCTGTTTGTCTACATCTCAAGCAAAAAATCTTTCTGATTGTATCAACAAGCGAAAGTAATTGAGCTCTGTAAGTTGTAAATCAATTTAGTCTCTCTCTCTTTTTTATTTTTTTTCTTGCTGTTTGACGATGTTGGATAATCCTCAACTGTTTTACATGCTGGAAATTCACACGATCTTTTTTAATTTCACAATCTTTTGTAGTCAAAAAAAAAGAAAAAACATTAAATAAGTCATTGATCTTTTCTGTAATGTTCTGCCTCTCGCAATCAGCGTTTTCAGCTCAGCAATCAGAAAGAAAGAAAGAAAAAAGAAAGAATCGAGATAGCGTGATTTGGACTGTTTTCATGTGTGTGCTGGAACGTGTCCCTACGTGTTATCAACCGTCTGCTTCTTACCCCTCGCTGTAGCTGCTGAAAGAGATAAACCGAACGAGCAGAGGCCTTCGGTTCCAGAGGCAGGCAGAACCCAAAGCCTACATCGCTGCCTACTACAAAGCCCTGCCCAAAGATTTCACCCTGGGAGACGGCAACATCTACGGCGACTTCGAAAACAAGAAGCTCCAGAATGGCCAGGAGTACATCTTCTTTGTGCTTGCTGTTCTGGAGATGTCTGAAAACGTAGGTTTGCTCTTTCACACATGTATTATCTCATTCATACGTGTCTCATATTATCCTTGGGTTCAGCTTCAGACATGAGCTCTCTCGCCTTCGGGTTATCCCATGCTAGCGATCTCTGGTTCTTGGGCTGTATGTGTTAACAAACAATAAAGGGTTAAATCCACTGCATCGTGGTGGAAGGGTCAGAGTTTGCTTATGGTTATGTGTTACATCTGAGCCCTTGTGAGGCTTTTGACTTTAAAACTCATAGCTGGAGCTGGCCCATGGAAGCTGACCCTCGCTGCTGCAGGGAGAGAAACCCCTTAAGACCTGAGCTGATCGCGAGAATACCCCGATAACGGGGCTCCTCTTTAATTGCGTCCTACGTGCAGTCCACCTTATCTCCGCCGCTGCAGCTACTGTGTGTGCGTGTGTGCATGTGTCTGTCTGGACCGAAGACCAGAAAGCCGCATGATTAGGCAGCTGCAGGCGTGATGATGGATTTGATGAGCTGCAGGGTCTATAGTCCTGCCTCGCACTCTCTCCGCTAACCCCGGGTTCAGGTAGAGCAAAAACGATAATGACGGACGGAGGGAAATCTCTAATTTGCCCACTGAAGCATATATTTTCTTCCCACAAGACCATTTTTATTATCTCCTCTTAGAATGTGAAATAGTTCAATCAAGGCTCCTGTATGGGAGAGATACTGGAGATCATTTTGATTGGCCAAACTGCAGCTTAGCAGAAATTGCACAGCAAAACTTTGAATTGGCTTTTAATTTGTATTGTTGGTCATGCTGTCTTTGTCAGAGTCTTGTTAGATATGCTCTGTAGTGGGGCTGAATTAATTGAAGTCTTGCAGCGGTGCTCTGAATATCTGGAGCCTGAGTGTCTTGATCTTTCCCTCCCTCAGCACAAGTTTATGGATGTTCATGTAACTTAAGGTGAATGAGTTTCGGTGTGTGTAAAACAAAAGATCACAACACAGATTTAAGGAGAGAAAATTGATCCTTGATTTGTCTCTCCATGGCTCAGATCATGTATGCCACGAGCCCCTACTCCGACCCGGTTGTATCAGCCGACATCGACCCCCAGCCGATCATCGATGAGGAGGAAGGCCTTATCTGGGTGGTGGGCCCAGTGCTCGCTGTGGTCTTCATCATATGCATCGTCATTGCCATCCTCCTCTACAAAAGGTGAGGAATGAAATGATAACCTGCAAACAAAATTATGAAAATGAAATGTGACCGCTACCTTAACACTTGTGCATGGTGGTACATATTCACTGCAAGGGGAAAGTGCAAAACATGCTACTATATCAACATTATTACTTATGTATGTGCATTTAAAATTCATGTACAGCTACTATACATTTATGCATGAACATTAAATATTAAACATTCATGACACCAGCACACGTATCACGCTCTGCGCAAATCCTCAATTAGCACATGTAAGTACAGGAACACTACATGTAAGAATTTAACTTAAAGCCTGAGGCGCGTTAATCTTCAGACCATCCGTGACCCCAAATCTCACACGAGTGAATCCAAACACGCTGCCATCAAACACGGACGCCTACAATCCTTCGACAGACACGTGCGCTGACGGAGAGTGAATCAGACACGTTCGTCTGCCCCCCTGCACGCACAAACACACACTGGCAAACACATGGAAAGCTGCGGCAGTGCACTTTCACACCGAATCAAAGCAGCCCTTTTGTCTGAAACCCCCTAGTGGTAGCGAGACCTCGTGCTGTCACCGCTCATCAGTCAAGCGTAGGAGGGCAGAGCTTTGACTATCTGCTCCATGTCACCGCATGTGTGTGCAGCTTCACAGAGGCCCCGGGGCCCGGGGAAGCATCCCGGCCGCCGCAGCTCCTCCTCTTTTACTACGACTCATTTCACAAGAGAGAGTGGCTGTAGATCGCCACTCTGACCTCCTGCTGCCCTCCTGCTTAGCCACGTCACACACGCACACTTTCCCCGTCCTTCAATATCTTTTCTCTTTTCACCTTTTCCATCATTTTCCGGAGAGTTCATTCAATCAAATGCCCAGCCTTAAGCACAATTCCACAGTAGCCTTCAAAAAAGTAATTTTGCCAAGGTAAGATTAGTAAATGGAGAGTCAGCACAAGCTATAATCAGTGTTGAAGACAAAAAAAAATACATCAATAGCAGTGTCGTGTAAGAGGTTTAAGCATACAGCTTTATTCTGGCTCTCTCCTACACCTGATTGTCCTTGGATTCCATCCCTATCAAGTTTTGGTTTAGTTAATACAAAAGTGAATTGAAAGTGACCAAAGAGCGTGGAGCGTGGGGGGGCTTCAGAGTTTCCGTCTGTTGCAGGCAGTTTTTCACATCAATTACCGAGCCGGTGTCACGTTAGGGAACGTCGGCGCATAACCAGGAGATATTCCTCTTGTCGAGATCAATTTTTATGCGACGGAGTGCTCCTCTTGTGCAAAACAAAGGGCAACAACCATGTTAATGTTGAGCTCCAGGAAAGGACATGGGGATAACAATGTGCAGCTTCATCACAGAGAAACATAAATCAGAGTAAACTGAACACCGACACACAGAATAACTGGAGTCAGGTCGTGTCTGCTACCTGACCAATAGATTCTGGTCATTTTTCAAACTGAAATGTTAAAATATGCTTAAATACATTTGACTACAGTATATGCTTCATAAAATAATGATCCGACATGTTGTTTGCATTTATAATACCACATGCATAAATCTTGAATATGCATAATTCCTGATTTGAAAGAAAAAAACAGTGGTAGGCTTTTTAGTGGGAACAAACAGACACAGCAATTAGGAGTCAAGAGATGACTTTTATGCTTGAACAAGAAGCAATCAGCTGAAACTGCTTGAAATAGCAGAGATACAATGTACAAATCTTGGATGCACCTGTGAAACTGTAGTATTTGAAACAAAGAGCCCCAAGGCGGCATAATTGAGCATAATCTCTGAAGTGAAGCATCACTAATCTTGCACGTAAAGCAAAATTGAGATCTGATTGGTATCGTTTTGTCTCTGATGCAGCCAGTCACTCGCTTACTCCACAGCAAAGTTTCTGGAATTCTCCATTATATAAAGCCAAAGGTCTTACCACCTAATGTTGTGTCGATATTTCTTTTCTTGCCCACCAATGGAGCAGCAAACCAGACAGGTAAGAGTGAGAAGGAGGTAGACGATAACTAATTCCCTTTAAATCCTTTTTTTCTTTGTGTCCCTACACTGAATATATTATATTTAAACATATAGAAATTGCTCCAAGTCATTCGTAAAATCAGGCTCTGCCCATCAAAATGAACTTACTATTAGCAATGCACCAGTTTTATCTTTGCCTATTAGTCATAAACATTAAATTAATGATGTCATACTCCACTATATTACCGTCATACATATTCTGTATATATATTTTTGTATATTACTATGAATGTCCTGTTTTATTTATTCCTTCTGTTATTGATGAATAAACTGCATTGCTGTTTATGAAACTAACACTTGATTTATACAACTTTTTGTTTTTGTCAGAGGTGAATGATAGGTCACACTTATAATAACCATCATTGATAAATGATAAAATTACTAGTTAAAGCAACATTATGTAGTAATTGGCATTTTGTGCGATTTGGCGCCCCCTACAGTTTCAGAGTGCAACACCATTTGTAGCTGCTAACTACGAACAAAACTCATTCTTTAATTAAAGATTAGTTAATTGTTATTTCACTGTTAACAACCAATGAAATGCTTTATAAACCATTTGTCAAGCAGTTCCAAAGGTTTTTAAACATTCAGCATCCAAATAAAGTAAAGATGAACCACACAGTATTTATTATATATCATAAAAATAAGTTGCAGCTTTACAATAAAAATTTATGAAACAAATAATAGAGCATTTCATTGTTTGTTAACAGTGAAATAACTGTTATCCAAAGTTTAATTAGGTATAGATAATAAAAAAAAGGTTATGATGAAGTGTTACCAAGCGATAAAACATCACAGACTCTAAGTAACAAGAATACTATACAACATAATGCAATGTAGTACAATAGCATTGTAAATTACATCTTTGTGTTCTTGTTGTTTTCTTCTGGACGTACAGTAACAGCACCACGTTACAACATAATGCAATCTAAACACCACCCTTCACTACACCTTCAATATGAATATAGAGTTTAATTGACACCCTATCTGACACTATCATTGAAAAGAGCTCCACTAAAGGTGGTATTTAAAGGCCTATTGTATTGGATTGCATTATTCTGTGAAGTGTTGATGTAATTTAGTCCGCCCCCTGTAGCCTTATGTACTGCAAGAATGTAGTCCTGCCACCTCTCTAATTGCATATTTGCCTGCAGTATTTATCAGGCTGGAAGGCAGGCGTTGAGGTTACACAGGAAGAGTTTTGAGCAGCAAAATAAATAAATAAATAATTCTAATTTACCGTTTGTTCTGCAGAAAAAGAGCAGAATCTGAAGCTAGGAAAGGCAGTCTCCCCAACAGCAAGGAAATGCCGCTGCACCACCCCACCGACCCTGTGGAGCTCCGACGTCTCAACTTCCAAACGCCTGGTAGGTTTTCCAGCTCAAACCGGTGGCAGCCAGCTTCCACACAGCTGATTGTGTCTTTTAAAAGGTGATGCTACTGATTGCTTGCTTCAAGGAATAATTATATTCACAATTAGCCTTATGTCCTCCATTGTTTGTTCATTTGCAACCACTGCTGATGCTGAAACCTGAAACCCTAACGTCATAAAGAGTCAATCATCTCTGCAGCGAGACCGGCATTAAACAAGCGAGCAGTTTGCAGGTAGACAATGGACAGGTGCTCAGAGGAGGCATGGAGGGTCAAAACTGACAGTTTCCTCCCAGGAGACACTTCTCAGTGGAAACAGAGGAGGCAGAAATGCAAGCTTGACAATTTCATGGCAGCTGTCGTCTTCCTCTTCACCTGCGTTATCCAGGTCGTCAAGGCTTGTCATGCTTACTCAGAATAGAACAGTCCTGCCTGAGTGGTACCCTGCTGCTGGAAGTCACAGGGCGCAGCGTTGTGAAAGGTGAGGGAAATTAAAAACTGTGTCATGGCTCCGTTTTGTATGCGAGCCAATGGATTGCGACGACAAAGTGGTGAGAAGCTGTAAATACGAGCGTTCACTCGCTTTGACCTTTAACGCTTTAGGTGAGCTGTGGTCAGCGGTCGCGGCCTTGGCTTCGGTCATGTGGTCGTTTCTCGCCTGGGTGAAGCGACGGGCGTCGCAGTCCATTTATCACCTGGAAAGGAGGAAAGCGTCTTTGCCCCTGTCCTGACAGACAGAGACACACTTAACTGCTGCTCCGAGCTCCTCTGGCACCGCCTGCTTTGGGACAGGTGTTCAGAGACTGCCAATAATGTTGTAATATCAAAGCCATATTTTTAAGGTCAGCTGGTATGAAAGCAGGATGAATTATCCCTGCAGGCTCATTTTTGAAAAAGATTATGCATATTTATGAAAGCCCTTCAATGATGTTAGGACCATTACGGGCTGTTTCATCCTGGCAGAGGGGTATTTTTCCTTTTGGCTCAGAGTGATCTCAACCATCCTCCCACTATTTCACTCGCCTCTCAAGCCATCATTTCCACCGCCCTCCCCCCACCAAAACAGTGTTTCTAAGAGCCTGTATCTTGGCTCTCTCACTGCTCAAAAAGGACCAACATTTTTTTCCCCCGACCACGTGACCACTTTCCCTCAAGTCCCGAAGCACTTCCACATGAGACCACCTCTCCTCCCCTACTCCCTCTACCCTTTCTTTCACCTCTTTACCCCTCAATGGACATTTTCATCTTAAGGATGCTTGATGTTTGAGCGACGGCATGGTGGAAATGGTACTTTCATTGTCCCCCAGTGGCGGAAATGGATTTTGAGTAGCGGGGCTGCAATAGAAACACCCTTTGCCGTCTTTCTGAGAGACGTGAGAGTGGGTGGGAAAACGAGGCTCAGCTTCCATTAGCTAATGCCCACTTGTGGCAGCAACCAAAATGAAACATCACCTCAGTGTTGGAGAGAGAGAGAGAGAGAGAGAGTCACCCAACTGCTGTGTCATAATGGCACCTGAATTCTTAAGTTGCAGAGCTGTGAAAAAGACCCTACACTTTTGATTGTTTCCTACATCTGAGCTTTTAAATACGCTGATGACACATATAACTTCGACTACCACCCATTTATAACAATGCCAATCCTGCCTTGTCAAAGTCAAGTGAGGTTAACTGCAGGCTGAAACTTTATGCTGCAGACTATGCAAGTAGTGTATCACAATGTCAGCATCCTCAGGTTAAAATGAATGTCAAATAATGTCCCGTGGTTGCTCGACTTTGGTTTGTGCTGCTAGGATTTTTTTTATTCCCTGTACGCTTTCTTATTTCTATGACACGAGCATGGTGGCACAGTCAAGCTTCTAGCATGACAATTTTTGTATGTTACTAATGGATGTCCCATGTAGAAGACACATAATTCATTCAACTACCTATTCAACCCCTTCTGTTTGTGAAGAGAATAGTCATCACATTGCTATAACATCTGCAACGTATTTAATTACACCGCCGTTTCCTCCACAGGTTCAGGTGCGTCCAGTCACCCCAGTAACCTCCATTTGTCAAGTTAGTTGGTCTCGATTATGCATTTGACATGTTTTTATTTAGCTTTAATTCCTTTCTTTTCCTTTTTTTTCTGCCTAGTCTTGTTTTTCCATTCCCATCTAATCCATCTGGCATTAATGCTATGTCATCACAGGAGGCGGAGTTTGAAATGACAGCCTGAAAACATGTCATCGCTCAAAGCAGACGTCAACATCTGGCCTAACATTTGAATGTTTTTTTTGGTTGTTCCTTTGGTTGGTTGTTTTTTGGGATGTTTGTTCGTGTCCGTGTCTTACCGTCATGCTAACGACCCACGGCAGCTTTCTGTGTGAATAACGTTCTTCTCTCTCAATAGGGAGAGTCCCAGTGGGGCAAGTGTGCTCGATGACTTCTCATTGGCTTCTGTATCCATATTCTCTCTATTAGCATGGCCACTGCTTTGAGTGAACAAACTAGCCTAACAAGAATCCACTCTTCCATTCCCCCTGTTAAACACACATGCCGCTTATCTAATGATTCACTGTTGGCTTGTGCTTGGGTGACGCCCTCTTACAAGACTGGTGACTGACCTTCAGTCCATCTGATTGACAGGTATGGCGAGCCACCCTCCCATCCCAATTATGGACCTGGCAGATCACCTGGAGCGTCTGAAAGCCAACGACAACCTCAAGTTTTCACAGGAGTATGAGGTGAGTGTCTACAGATGTTGATCCAGCAATTGTGATGAATGTCGTGGATAAGGACTACAGTGTAAGATCATGTCTGACAAAGGACACAAACTGATTTCAAATAACTTTCACCCTTTAGTGTGGTGGCCAGCAATGCAAGAGCATTTAGCGATATTTTTCAGGAAGCCTTAATCCTATCATTGCCTACCCATGCCAACCACACAGCAGTTCAAGCATGTCAACAACGTGTCAACTGGCTCTGGTGGATGACGGCCAAACGGGGGCAGAGGTCAGGAACGACTTCCTTTCAGACAAACACAGAGATCTGAAATCGGTCAGGGTGCCTTTTCACGGCAGGCATTTTGACACGTCGTAGCAGGAAACGCACAGTTCAATTATCAACATGAATAGTGGCTGCATTCCATTTCCACTCTCAGGGCCCTGCCACTGTGCCTGCTGGTTCACTGACATGATTTACTGAGGCACTTGAATGGAAAAGAGGCCGTTATTAATGTCATTAGTAACACCTGTTTTTTCATTCCATGACGAGTCAAAAACGTCTGCCTATGTGACGAAACTGAGTAAAATGGAATACCAAAAAGACCTGCACAGAGAATGCACCTATTTTAAGTTTAATTAGTGAAGCTAATGAAAACAGCACATATATGACGTTGCACTGGTTTACAATGCTAACGCTGTTTTATTTCATCTCTCCTGTAAATGACATATTCCCTCCGCCATCACCTGCTCCACCATGTGAAATCATAAACAACCAAACAGAATAATAGGACTAAAATTCAGAGGTGTTGCTGTCAGCGCCTCGAGCCATCACCACTGCTCACAATACACTAAACATACAGTATTATATATATAGAAGGATATTCAGTAGTCCAAGCAGTTCCTCTCAGTTTTTACTTGAGATTGTTCGGCCACAATCAGAATAAAAATGCAAAGATGATAATAACTATAACTTAAGTGATTAAACCTTCAAACATCCTGAAAAATTTGTGCTTTCAAAATTCTTCCGGCTGTAGTCAGACAGCGTAAACATTTCCTGTGCATTATAGATGAACTCGTACTTGCTGAACACTCATGTAGCCTGAAACGACTGTGCCTGCGAGAGGTCCTTTCTGGGGCACTGTGTGAGATGGGAACGGTCACTCTTTTCTCTGCCCATTTTCTCTCTGCGGGTCCTGCAACGGCTCCAAAATCTATGAGGTCACCACATGGTCGGCTGCCAAGCTGCCCAATCATTATTGCAGCTTAAGTACATTGAATTCCAATTTCATAGAGCTCATTCGAGAGCAGTGGAAAGCAATTTTAGGAGCACAATGAAATAAAGATTTTTATTATGAGCAATGTTGCAGCCCAGTGTTTCAACATATTTTGATATAATATCAGGCTTAGCCAGAGGTTCGTCCCCCACATACTGCTGCTTTAGGTGAATTCTGCAGATAAAGAAGTCAAGGCTGAAATGTATTATTGTATTCACATTGAGCTCGTATGTTCGAAAATAACTCTTAATGTGTTTCCTTCCATGGCCAGAGTAGTATTATAAAGATTGCCATTTTTAAATGGGTCTAAAATAAATAATAAAATTGTATGTGTTTATCGCTCCTGTAAATTATTAAGTCATAAAAGTATGATCATATTCAGATCTATAAGCAAGGTCGGTAACGCTGTGTGTGTTGCAATATGTCCGACAGCACGTCTTCTGCGTTACAGGGGAGATTAACTCATAAAAGCAGGCTGCAGTCATTAAAACACAAGTGCAATATTTTCCCTGTAATGTGAAATGGAATGCTATCTTTCATGTCTTTGTATTTTCCCTCTGTGATAATACATTTTATAGTTCATTTATCTGTGATGAGGGACCATTATCAATCCCAGCTTCACAAAGCTGAATGAGGGCTCGGGTAGCAAATTCTGTTGAACTAGTCTCAAGTGTGGTATTCACGTCTGCGCCATCAGGTGCTAAAAATCAAATGGAACACAAGCTTTTCCTCCGTGAGCAATTCAGAATGTGTCTTTTTGTACATCTAATAATTTATACGTAGCGGGTATTTCATGGCAAGGACAACACAAAGTTCACATTGTTCTACAAACTGAAGCATCCACTTAAATGTCACATTTCCATCTACAGAGTGGTCGCTTACATTTTTAATTCAAGCTTTTGTCAACTCAGAGTCCAGTGTCTGTTGACAAGCCCATTGTCTACAAGATACTGAGAGGCAAGAACAGATTCTTCTGAAAAACATTAACGGAGAAGAATAAAAGTCCATTCATCAAGTAAATCAGCCTTTAGTCAGACAACAATGATTTTCTTTGGAGCCAGTAACTTCTATTACTTTTATATCAAGCATATTTCCTGGTCCATACTTAATTTAAGAGCCTTCACGTGATGTGTGTGGAAAGTGGTTAGTTTAGTATTCCAGCACAAACAGTGTGTAGCCTTAAGACAGTCTCTTGGATGCCCAAGGGCTAGAAATGAAGCAACATTTCATCAATATTTCACAACCGTTCTTCTTCTTCACTGTGTTAAACACATGAGGAGGACAAACAGCATCACACCAAAAAAAATCAATATCATGCATGACATTAACAGAAAATATTTGGTATTTGGCCAAATATACTGTCAGTGCAAAAATAGACTGTTGGACAAAAATCGGGAAAAACAAGACTGAATTAATACGAGTTTTCATTGTAATAAACTGCCTTCCTCATAGACAAACAAGGGCCGGGTAGACGTCAGACATACAAAGCTAAGTGTGGCCTTGAATTCCACCAGACTCCTTAAGAGATGATCAGTAAACTACAATAGATCCGACTTTTATTTCCAAACGCTCTGTGGTGAAGTGCATATTTGAGTTAGCTCTCTGATACGGATCTTGCACCGACGCCTCACGGGCAATTTCCCCAGAGTTGAATTCAATCTAAGCAACGAGCTTACTGTTAAATTTTCATATAGTGCAAAAATATTCCACTGTAATGACAAATCTTCTTCTGCTTCACAGTCCATCGACCCTGGTCAGCAGTTCACATGGGAGCATTCGAACCTGGAGGTCAACAAACCAAAGAACAGATATGCCAACGTGATTGCCTACGACCATTCTCGAGTCTTGCTCTCCGCTATTGACGGTATGCCGCCCACCGACATCTTCCCTCCCAACTGCTGTATTGATTCCAAACACAGCCTGTGCAACTGTATCTTTCAGACCTCAGGAGTGCAACCAGAGTGCACTTTTAATACATATTCCTACACAAGTGTGTCAGACTACTTATTTCCTTTCATGCCTCAGGTGCTTGCGAAGGAATAGAAGGCAATTTTCTCTAAAAAAGCTGAGTTTAATCACACTTAAGAATGATGTATAATGAGGGATGCAAGTATGTTTGATCAGCATCTGTTTCTCTGACTGGGTGGCAGGCGATTTTTTTTTTATAATGCCTGGGCAAACATTTCGTATCAAGCCTTTTTTCTTGAGTGTAATTACACTTAAAGCCAGAACACTGAGTACACTGGAAGATGAGGGGATGCTTTTCGCTGCCTCGTTGAACCTGTCAAACAAAACTCACTAGCAACGCACAAGATAAAGCTAAAATGCTTAGATTACCTGGGCCAGAGAGACTCACTGCGTCGCTACAAGCATTACACGGACAGGACTGATTCAAGGTGTGGTTGCACTGAGCTGAACATTAAGACCTCGCAGCCAGATAGTGCCAGACTTTTATATTCACAGTTCTACTTGAGCCCATCACAGAGCTGACTTGAACAAGTCCAGTTAGAGTCTCTGGCACTTTAGAGATGTGCAGCGCTGTACAGTGCAGCTTCTAAGGAATGAAAGGCCACTTTGGAACGGCTAGTTAAGTGCTGGCTCCTTCGCCAGTTTATTGGATTAAGCACAATTGCGCACACAGCTATTAATTAACAATTTCCATTGAGCTGCTCCCATGGAGAGTGAAGGAAAATAAACAAAGTAATAAATGGCTAATGTGACAAAAACAGATAGATAAAGACTTAGAGAGCTCTTTTCGCACTCTCTCTGAAACAACACGCAGCTTGAGCGTTGATGGAACTCCATTAGCCAGGCGTATAAACACATCTGCACAACCACATTGGCGCCTTTGTGCTATAGCGAGCGAGTCGTTCTCAGCCAGGGGGACATGAGGGACTTCCTCTTTTCCTTCTAAAGCTTAAACAAAGCCTTTTGGCAAGCAATGCGTCCATTGTTTACTCTGATTGAGTTCTTTGAATAAAAAGGGATTTGGGATTTGACATCAGAATTTGAAGACAGCTGCAGCACTTTCCGAATTTATTGATGTGGGGATGGATCAGCAGAATCTGTGGAATACAGGCACTCTGAAGCTCGAGTACGTCTGCGGACTTTAACTGTCGTGACATCACTGAGTTGGTCCGGCTTCTGATGAATGACGAGGCACCTCTTGCCAAGCTGCCGGACCGTACAAAACACGTACTTAGCAGGATTAAACTGGTATCTAAAGTTAATCCCTAAAACTTTGCCGGCACTTGCCAAAACTGTACAGATCCTAATTTCAATTAGTATGCATTCATTTTTATGAGCATGATCAATGCAAATTCCACCAATTTGTATTTTCTTTTCAGAGCATTCAAGCTCACCGTTTTTGCCACTGTTCTATATTTCTACAAGGGGCTGATTGATTAAAAAAATGTCATCAAAATCTAATACGACAACTTTATAACTCTGCCCTGCAGTGAGAGAATGTGAGTGAGGTCTTGTGCTCGCAAGTACACAATTTCTCAAAATTAATATACTCCTAAGAATCAAAATGTTTTATCATCACAATATTGCATCCTTAAAATATTTCTGTACATTATTTTCTGTGAGTGCCGAACAACACTGTAGCAATGTTTGTTTCTCAAAAAGCATGTTGACAGAGAAAATGGTGGAATTCATACAAATCCTGAGTGACAGAAAGCATAAAGGCAAAATCCATTTGCAAATGTGCATAGAACAACACTTGCCTCGTTCTCATTAAACCACCGTAATGTGTCTTTTTTGCTTTTTGCTTTTCAATTTGAAAACACACTGGGCTTAATTGTATTTATCCCTTGTCCATCACAAAAATGTACTGCCTCGCCGCCTGCCTGTGTGTGTAACTCCAACATGTAAAGAGGGGAGGGGGGCGCAGCTGGGAGAAAAAAAATGGGGGTTGGTTTTTGAATGTGTTCATATTCCATTTCCTTTCCTTTTTTCTGGTGAATAAGTTACCTGGGAGTAAAAGGGAGTCTGGGAGGAGAGGGGGAGGAGGAGGAAGCAGTTGGAGTGAGGGGATTCTCTGATACGTGGCGTCCATGCAGATGAGACTTATCTTGGTCGACCATGTGTGCACGAAGCCCCTAAACTGCCAGTCCTAAAGCATTGACTAGCTGTCAGCTCTGTCTCTTTCGCCTGGATTCGAAAAAGGCTGCTGTGCCTTTCATTTAATATAAGCAAAGGGAAGGAGGAGAGAGAGGGGGGGGGATTGTTTTGCTAGTTTTTCTGTTGGTTTGTTTTTCTCCATGTGAGGTGATAGACTTTTACAGACCAAGCTTTATCTGTAAGTGACTTGCAGATATGGAAGGGGGACACAAAAAACCGAGGATTTAAATGCTGTTGATAGCAAATACAAATCCTTATGGACTGTAAAACCGTTTCCAAATCTGACTGTTTTATGCTATTTTTCAATTTAACAGTCGGTGAAAACACAGATGATTACCTCATGCTGCGTCTCCTTATGTGCGGGAATATCTCTGACGTTATCTCAAATAACTGTAGGAAAAATAAAGCCCAGGACAAACTTATGAAGCAAAAAAATAGCAGTATTTTGTGACATTTATTGTCCACATTGGGTTTGTCTCCCACCATCTAAATTCTCCTTCCTTCTGCTACACAGTGCTGCCTCTTATTGTTATCTACGTTTTGGATAACAACTCACCTTGTCTCTTTGCAGGTATCCCTGGAAGTGACTACATCAATGCCAACTACATCGATGGCTACAGGAAGCAGAACGCGTACATCGCCACCCAAGGATCTCTGCCGGAGACGTTCGGAGAGTTCTGGAGGATGATCTGGGAGCAGAGGAGCGCCATCGTCGTCATGATGACCAAGCTGGAGGAGAGGTCCAGGGTAAGAGGAGCAGCAGCCACATTTCTCCGGAGTGATCTCCCTCTCTCTAAAAGAAATGACAAGGTCAAAACAAAAGTGTGGGAAACAAAATTCAAACGAAACAATGACTCAATTTTTCCATTTTTAATTTGACATTGAAAATTAACAGCACAGGAGTCTTCCAGCTCGGTTCATTCTGTTAGTGACATGATCAGTTTGACGTCCTTGTCCTCCTCATCTTCTTCTTTTTTGCAACCCTGTTTAATTTCTACAGTAGGCTCGTACTCTGGCATTCCCTGTTTATTCTCCAGGAGAAGCCAGGTTGCATTCCGTCACCCACTGATATCCTCACAACAACCCTCTCTGTTGTTGTTTAGTCCAGACTGATTAGTGGCACTGCTCCCTTCATTAGCTGAGCACTGCTGAAGGCACTGGATTACAATCAGTGATAAAAACCCCAGAGAAAGCTTCGCCCAGCTGTATGCTCTCCCTACTCCTGACAGGTTGCTGTGGTCAAAAGGCTCTTTCTCCCTCTCTCTTGCACATCTTACAGTGTTTGACTGAGCGGATGAAAGCCTGCGCGGACTCCATAAGCTACTGACCTTCACACTTGTATGCCTTTTCTAAGAGCCTGGCACAGTGTTAACAGGGGTGCTGACTCAATCCAGAAGGGAGTTTTCAACTCAGTATCTGTACAATCTGCAAAGCAAATACATTCCTGCGGCTGCTGTTCAACAGTGTCGGCACTGTGAAATGTGTTATTTCTCGATTAAAGGTCCTTTATTGGAGACTGTGAGATTTAAAGTCTGTTTCTTGATTAGAAAGCTGAGCTACTCAAAACGCTAAAAAAAAGACCTGATGCATGGTCAGCAGTGCCTGTTCAGGCCTGTGTCAACTGACCAATCAGAGAAGACTGGGCTTTAAAAGGACAGGAACTAAATGGAGCACAGAGACTGAATAGAGGTGCTGCAGCAATAGGACAGTATGGTGATTCAAAATAAGAGTTAAAGAAAGTTAAAATGTTCTCGTAGGCACCAAAAATAAAGGTATGAACCTAAAAATAGGATAATATAGGACCTTTAAACTTGCTCCATGCTTCATTCTATACAAGCGGTTTGATACGAGGGCGTTTCTGGACTCTTCTGTGAAAGCTTCCTGCGAGACGGCCCTCCCTCCATGATCCAGCAATGCCATTATGTTGTCTGACATTTGTAGTACATAATGTGCTTTTGTTTGCTGCCAGCAGCCCCTGTCTTTCATATTAATCAGTCATATCATTCACTGGGAAGCACTCAAGCTGTCTTTGTATGTTTGCATATATAAAGCGCGAGTATTTGCAAGTAAACACTATTATGAATCACTCCATTACTCAGGGTGTCAATGCTACAACAGCTGCACAGTAAAATGAAATTAGTGGACTTGTTAGATGTTTGAATGTTCCAGTGGTACAACTGGTGTTCAGTTGTCATGATTTTCAGCAGCTACAGAGCATCATGCAGCAGGACATCTTTAATATGACGACACTGTTAAACAAACTGCTCAAACCACATCAGCTCTACCGGACAACATGAAGAAAAGCAATTGAGCTGGAGCCCGGTTATTTCCTCCTCAACACCAATAGTGCTTCCCTTTGTCAGCGAAGCAGTAATGCTATAATGGAACAGTGTTTTATTGGCCCTTAACTGGGAAACAAAGCTGTACACTCGAATAGCAATAAAGCTGACCCGGTAATATGATTGGAAACCTTGGTTACCTTTGTAATTATAGACTATGTCAGGACAATTAATAGCACTGTCGGCTCCATACAAACATCTCAAGCCATTTCATTGATTATGAAATCATACTTAGTCAGCAGGAATGAAGCCTTTAACACTGCTTGAGTCCCAGTACCTGAAATAACAGGCAGAAAGTGCTCACATGTTCCTGTCCAGACCTCGTCAAGAACAATGTTTCTCTCCGCTGCAGGTGAAATGTGACCAGTACTGGCCCACCAGAGCGACGGAGACATACGGCCTCATCCAAGTGACCCTGCTGGACACAGTGGAGCTGGCCACATACTGTGTCAGGACATTTGCACTTTTTAAAGTAAGGACCATTTCGTTGCCTGTAGAAGCGACCGAGACCCCACGACAGCTGTTAAGTGTTTGATTCTGCTCGTGTCGTGCCACTAACCTTTTTCCGCCTCCATATTCAGAATGGCTCCAGCGAGAAGAGAGAGGTGAGGCAGTTCCAGTTCACGGCCTGGCCAGACCACGGGGTGCCCGAGCACCCCACTCCGTTCCTGGCCTTCCTGAGACGGGTGAAAGCTTGCAATCCTCCAGATGCAGGGCCCATGGTGGTGCACTGCAGGTGAGAAACAACATGGTTCACAAAAACATCCTGAAGCATGAAATTGATTTTGTTCTCTCCATTTGCTGTAATGAATATATGAATAGATATGACAAAATACAACACATGCATGGTTATTTAGAGGTTTATATGTGAGTCATTTGTGTACCGATAAGAGATTTTTAAAAGGAGATCAGACACGAACCAGAAGAAGAGGCGTTGTCTGAAGGAGAATATTAAACTGTTGCCTACTGTGAGCCCGAACACACGAGCCGACCAGCTTTCTCAGAAAGCACTTTAATTCTGAAGGTGCTTTCAACATCACAGCACAAAGAGTGCGAGTGGCATCGCCCTCAGCAAACTTAAACATCTCCTCCCACACACTGACACACAGACACACGCAGACCTGTCGCCTTCCTCGCCACACCGCTCGCGTGTCTCACATCAGCAGCCCTCGAGTTGCCTCGGCTCATCCCTTGGGTTATTGCGTCTGAAACAAATAACTTTCACGCCAACTTCACTTCCCTCAGCTACATAAGCGGCCAGACTCCCAGCAGAGAGGCGCGAGGATATAACACAGACTTCTGGCTCCTCTCAAGTCGGGAAGCCATCAGAGGCTCGGCAAAGAGAAAGCGGGTGACTGAAGGGAGGAAAAAAGGCAGCAAGAATGAAGGCACGGCGATAGTGAGTGTAATAGATACAAACTTGTGTCAGGAAGTGACAAAAAAAGGGAAGGGGGATTACTGAAGAATTAGAATTACCACATGCTGAAGTTAATTAGAGCTAGTTGCCGAATCGCTTTAAATTGAAAATCCTGACTTTTTACAATGTAGCAGAATGCAGGAATTAATGTCACTCTGCAGATGGGAGGTTTTAATTCCTCTGGCTCCCCATCAGATACAGTCACTTCCAAGCTGCAAATCCTTTGAAAGGCATTTCCTCACTTCATGTTTGACCACAATTTTAAGACAGAGCCATCTTTTATATTTGCATACTTGCACGCTGCAAAATAATGTGTGCAGAGTTTTTGTGGTTAAGCAGAGATATACAGAATGCAAAAAAACTGAAAGGAATGACACGCTTTTATTGTTTATAATTAACAGCGTGATATAGTCTTGAGCAGTTGCGTAATTAGTTGGTGCACATAAAATTGCGGCTTACCATGTATTCACCATGTAGACCATAAAACATAGAAAAAAACAATCAAGGGTAGTAAAGTTAGAACTGTGAACTACACACTGTTCCCATTCCCTGTATATCACAAATTAGAGAATCGTATCAGCGTTGTAATTACCTCCGCAGATCCTACCAATCATTTTAGTGTCCATAAACTACACCTCAGTCGGACTAAACACTTCCAAATGACTCGGCCTCACGTGTCACTGGAGTTCCATAACAACTCATTCGATATACACAAGACTGCGTTGTGATGACGCAGATTAGTGGTTAACCATTACTGACTTTAGGTCTGTGTGCTGATGGGATGTGTTTGTCTCATGTTACGGTATTTCCAGGACTTCGTCTTGGTGTAAATATTATTTAGCCAGCAAGTTAAAAGAAGGGTTTCTATGAGCTCAAAGTACTGCAGATTTTTTCTTAATAACAGTCCAAGCATTACTGCGCCCAAATCAGAACCGGTATCAGGAAAGTTTACAGAATCTTAAACGACAATATTTTAAATTGGAAGTAATTCCTAATTATTTTTACATGATTACTATTATGTACAAAAGACCTTAAAATCCTGAAGCAGTGGATTTAATGATAAATGCAATTATGTGTTTCCACGGCAAAGCCAACCCTTGTGACAAGGTGAAATCACAGTACGTCTCAGGAAACCTGCCTCCCACGGCCACTATAGCATATTTCTTGCTTTCCTTGCGCCTGCTGTTTTCACTAACCCGTGGGTCAGGGGCTGTTTTGCTCTTCTAGCTAAAGGGCTACCGAGGCGTTGTGAGGCGGCGGAGGAGGTCAAAAGGACATGATTAAATGCCATAGAGATCACTGGCCTCTCTCAGTGACTCGGAAGGGAAACTTTTGATAGAACAACCCACAGTTTCAAAGGATTGAACTGATGACCTCGCCACCAGTACCCACTCTTTTCCCTCTCAGTTATGGTGAACTATTGTATATATTGTATATTTACCACATTAGACAATGCAGTCTACTCACCTAATTGCATTTCACTTCATTACTGTAGTTGTGAAATAAACTATACAAATGCAAGCAGCGAGGTTGCTAGCAAAAACAGAGGCTTTACCTTTAGCTATTTTTAGGCACAATTTTGTATTTCAAGACGACAGACGACTGGATCATGACGCAGGAGTGGTTTGAAGAGTTAACATTGGGATTCATTGTGCTTTGAGTTAGAGTCACTGCAGCCAGGCAAAGAACTCTGCTTGCACTGGCAACTAGTGGCGACAGCAGCCGTGATGAAGCGTCGCTACACCACAACTGTGTTCATGGCTGTGGTCAGTAGTGGAACAGACCTTCCAACCCAAAGTGGTCAGAGCTTGTCCTCTTACAAGATTTGGTTGTTGGGCTAATCCCATAAATGCACCACTAAAGCCGGTGCTCACCAGCAGGTTTAGCAACATTTGGGCATTAAAAAACCTCGCTAAAGAAAGAAAATTTAACTCAGCCTTCTCATTTCCATCGAGTCAAAGAGAGTTCATCAAGTATAGATATTAACACAGGGATGATTGTTATCATAGTAGAGTTGCATGTGAGGGGAATAGTCCAACTGTTTGCATGTCATAATGGACAAGAAAAAATAATAGGGCTGTAACGATCGGGGATTTAATGTCATCGATGCAAAGTGAAAATATTAATCCAAATCATAATTTATCAGATGCGCCTTTATTTTGAAATTCCCCTAGCACATCTTTGTCACCTTGTCCGTCCAAGCACGCCTCCTACCTAAACATTCAAACTGCGCGAGCGCCAGGCAGGTCATGGCGAGCAGCCAAGAACAAGATGATGAGGATATTTACTCCCCTCTCAGGAATAAATCAACAGTGTGGGAATATTTTTGGTCTTTGGAATAAAGACGGGTCAACAGACCGACAGCTCAGCTGTCCACAAACTTTTTACTCTTCTATGGCAATATCATCCGCCTCTGTTTTAACAATGTGAGGCTGAAAGAACAACTTAAGTTTAAATCATACATGTCATTTGTAAAGCTAAGAGGTAAGACTAGAGGAAAAGTCAGCTAGCTGCTAGGCTAATTTATACAATGTCAAATACCACAGGCATAATTTAATAATGGTGACGAGCAAAAAATGTTGAATGCTGTTGAACCATGTTTTATGTTTTGTGCTATAGGAGTCAGGTTAACGCACAATTATTTACGTGTTGTTTTCTTATGGCCAAAAGCAGAATAGAAAAGCGTGGCAGCTTCTGCTGTAGCTGATTGCGGGCAGATATCATCTCACATTGACACAGACTTTTATTATATCGGTAAATATGGCATCGTTATCCAGTAGAATAAATATAATATCAGAGCCGATGAAAGTGGTGATTTACACCACGAGTCAACACTCCCCAGTGGTTCTGCGAAGCAAAGGCTAAAATTATTATTGACTGCATTAATAGTGATCCTTGAGTTCATGTGTGTGTGTGTGTGTTCAGTTGGCAGTGCAGCGACATGGTGACAGGTTAGCTGACGGCCAGAGATTCGGTAACAATACATATGTAATTGCTTTCACTGCTGCTTGCGCTTTATCTTCTCGCGACTCATTGCAGCTGTATTTCATGCTGCACTTTTGCTCCCATCCCCTGTTCCCTAAACTCCTGGAAAGCATATTAGTCTGACACTTAATGTGTGTCGACGTCCAAAGCAGCTGGTCTTGACTGGCTGGAAAGGCGGTGTCAGGTCATTAGTGCAGCCGGTCCGCCAGCTCGCCTTCAACTGCCAAATGTTCCAACGGCTCTCTGCACCGCCTCACCCCGCCACACACACGTCACTTGTCGATAAAGGAATATTGCACATGTTCCGAGCATTTCCTGGTCATGCATTTAAAGAAAATTGCAGTTAATATACATTCCTTCGGCTCTTGGAAAACTAAGTTGAGAGCTACACAACTTGAAGACCCCTGGCAGCGTAACACAACCCTACGTTCTGTCTCCTCGCCTCCCTTCCCCCATTCCTCATCTTCCTCCGTCTCCGTCTCTCTAGCTCAACGCTGTCACTCTGTCACTTACTCTCTCGCAGGTCATCACTCTCCCACATTCAGGTCTGCACTGTAAAATGTTCTCAGATTGGAAACAGCTGGGGTAGAGGGAGAAATCTCTGCATCTCTCTGCATCCCTCGCCCGAGGCCCGAGGTGTTCTCAGACCTGGAAGTGATTCATTCCTCAAATATCCCTTCAAATATAGATACGTTTCTCTGCAGCACGATTCTCCCTTTGACTCAAATGCTCATTTTGCGATCCCCCCTTGAGCAGAAAGGAGGTTTTTTTTAAACTAAAAAAAAAAAAAACCTTCAGTCTCATTCAGCCAATGTCAGCCATTTTGAAAGTGATCATCAGATAATTTGTTAAAGCCAATGACTCCCATACGTGTCTTTATTCCATTTGCAGCACAGTTCCAGTGCAGCATGGCACATTAAGCAGACTTGGCCCCCGGGGACTAACTTTACTCCCTCTTGAGTTTTCCTTCTCAACCCTTTCCCCCCGTTTCTCAGAGCAAATGAAAAACAAATGCTCCATCAGAAGGAGGAGGCACGAGAGCATGGCTCACACCTCGTAGGCATGTCAGCTTAATGGATTGAATAACCTATTTACTTTGGAGTGCCAAGTGCAAGGACTCGTCTTGTCAATGCCGTGCTTTGCGCGAGGTGGGAGGAGAGTTAACGAACAAGATTTAACACCACCCTGTCACCCTACGGTAAATAAATTGTCATCAGAAAACATCTCGCTCGCTGAGGCATGAGCTATTAAAACATGTAATGTGCAGGGGTGAGCACTTTTAGATCGTCAGCAGTCTGCAAAAGGCAGCTACATTTGTACGGCGCGTCTCAGGCTGGCCTGCACGAAGAGGTCGAAGAACAGTAAACCATTTTGTCAGAGTGCTTTTTTTCACTTGTGCATTTTCACACATTAATGTAAAAATGTGCCCGTGTGAATCTTAATGAAGAGACCTGCCTTTCAGCGCCTCTTCTAAAGCTCTTATGCCATTTGGACGCTCTGCGCTAATCTAATGGCATTAATTGAAGTCAGCTGCACTTGTCAGAAGTTTCCAGACACATTAACGAAACCCTAAAAGAATTATACTCGCCTTTGTATCCACATTTAGGTGCGCATTTGTTGTAGTGGCACTTTTGGTAACCATGAGATAAAGGTTAAATGTTGCTGTTGCATAAGTGATTAGTCCTGATGGGCTGGAGAGCACAGGTGGGGTCCAGAGGGGAGAGACTGGATTGCAACGCCAGCAGTGAGCCTGCTGAAGGCTGCGACTGACGAGCCCTCCTCTCCACACAGTGCCACTTCAGATTTAATTACACTCCGAGCCAAATGGTCCGTCCAACAGTGGCAAACTTGGCACAGAGAGAGTTTACCTCATCGCTAGGAGAAGGGAAGTTCATCAAGCTGGTGCACATGTTTCAAAAGACACTTTTTCTTCCAGCAGACTCGTGTCTATCTCTGGAGATCGAGTACATTCAGACATACTGTGTTTGCCAAGTTACAATGCAGAGTTGTATAACCTAACCTAACTTTTCAAATACCATCAAATAACATCCCTCTCCGTCTTGTCTTTGACTGCAGTGCTGGAGTGGGACGCACAGGCTGCTTCATCGTGATTGATGCCATGCTGGAACGTATCAAGCACGAGAAGACTGTGGACATCTACGGGCACGTGACGCTAATGCGTGCCCAGCGCAACTACATGGTGCAGACAGAGGACCAGTACGTCTTCATACATGACGCGCTCCAGGAGGCCGTCAACTGCGGCACCACCGAAGTGCCAGCCAGAAACCTATACGCCTACATCCAGAAACTGACGCAGATAGAAGGTGGAGAGAATGTCACCGGGATGGAGCTTGAGTTCAAGGTACAAACTTGCCATATTTAAACCCTGTTGGCACCCCGTGTTCTGAGTCACATGCAGACCACAGCGTCATCGATTGGCCTTTCTCAGTGCAACTCTTTTCCAGTTCGCATTAGGCCCGCCAGACAGCATGGGGCCTGTGGTTTCCTCTCTATTCCAGTCAGTTAACTGGCTTGTGTAATCCAACATAGGATGAATTCTCCCTCTCTGGTTCCCCCCCTTCCCATAGCTCCCCTACATTAAGTAACAGGGGTCTTGGTTTACATGAAAACGCCAAACACAGGTTTTCCCCCACCACAGAACAGTTGCCAGAGGGACTTGGGCAATATACTTTACAATAAGAGGCTTAACCAACCCCATTCAGCCCCGAGCAGTCTGTGGTGCTGCTGCATGCATGGCATTGCCTTGCTTGTCACGCACCTCCTTTCTTGCTGTGTGATGGATGCTGATTCCACTAAGGGATGATAAACAGGTTAGATTACACTGCACTTCTGTCCACTCCAAGCTCCCTTGGGTATCCATTTCTCTGTCTTTTTCATCATAACACGCTATTTTTTCCCTGCAAAAGGCAAAGCCATGATAGTGATAGTCATCACTTTGATGCCATTTCCATACATTACGGTCAGGTGAAATATTATATAACCAGGGTACACTATGAGCCATTATAGTGTAGATTTCATCACCCACTGTGTATAGTAGATTATTTTTGCATTCCTTCCTACTCGCGTGATAGTAGGAATGAGAGAAAAGTGTGCAAAATTCATCATACTCTGATCTTTATCATGTACAGTACAGTCCACCTTTACAGCAGGTCACCAGATAAAGAAACACCTGAATGTCCTCTGTCCTGACCTGGCACAAGCACAGTCAAAGACATCTCTCTCTCTCTTCTCTGTGTCTCCCTGCAGCGTTTAGCTAACACTAAAGCCCATACGTCACGATTCATCAGTGCCAATCTCCCCTGCAACAAGTTCAAGAACCGCCTTGTCAACATAATGCCATACGAGTCCACACGAGTGTGTCTTCAGCCCATACGAGGAGTTGAGGGCTCTGACTACATCAATGCCAGTTTCATTGATGGGTACAGGTGAGTGATAACCTACTCTGACGCCCACTGCCAGTCAGATGACCAGTACACGTATATATTCATTAGACTTGTCCATTATTAATGGCTTGTCTAATGCTGATTCTATCTCACCTTCTCTGTCCCACAGGCAACAAAAAGCCTACATTGCCACACAGGGGCCACTGGCAGAGACCACAGAGGACTTCTGGAGAATGCTCTGGGAGCACAACTCGACTATTGTTGTTATGCTCACCAAGCTCAGAGAAATGGGCAGGGTATGAATATGCTCCCTTTGTTTTGGCACGTTAACCTCCCTATTCTGGCTGGAGAACACAAGAGCATGTTACAAGACAGCTTATATTAAATACCGTACGCGAGATTCAGCCATGAGAATATAAGCTTTCAAGCAGTAGATGCGGTATGAATTGAATGAATACAATTCTGGGAATGAACACAATGAAGCTAGTGTATGAGGAGAATGCTGTGGCTCATTGTGGTATTCTATTTTTCACTCCCTACAGGAAAAATGCCACCAGTACTGGCCAGCAGAGAGGTCGGCCAGATACCAGTACTTTGTGGTGGACCCCATGGCCGAGTATAACATGCCCCAGTATATCCTGAGAGAGTTTAAAGTGACTGATGCCAGGGTAAGCAGACAGCGTTTCACAGAACAAAGTTTAAAGATCAACATTTGACATTGTGGCAACGGAGCTCTAAATTCAGCGCTATTGTTTACAGTTTGGTCTGAGTGTATTGTTTCCAAAAAGTCTGGGCTGAGGCCGAACCATGGGTCATTGAACGGATCGCCAAGGGTTCGCCAACGAAATAATAATAGTTTCCGACATTTTATTTACCAAGAGAGAAGATCTGAATGACGGCGTTCAACATGCTGGATGGTGAACGGATTTCACATGGCAGCAGTCATTAGCCTAAAATGTTGGCATTGTATCAAGTATTTGTTTATACCAAACTATGGCCTTAAGTGTAACACAAGCATAAATATATATTTGTGGGAATTATGACACATGTCAATGCGTAAAAACAAATGTGGAGCCGGGAGCACGGAGCTGCCAGAGTTTTTAATTCCATCAAAGGCTTACACAGATAAATGGCGCAGGCTTCCTTCTTTGTAGTGCATGTTCCACCGTCTCGTCAATGGGATTGCTCTCCTTATCAAGGGGATACAATATCACTTAAGTAATGCACACCCTCAAAGTCGATTCTCCGAGCACCCTGTCAACGGTGGCACATCAAAGGAATTAGCATCTCTCGTGTTCATGTTTAATACATTCAGGTAAAATGGCAGGCATCTTTAACGACAAAACATTCTCTCTGATGCTAAAAAGTTGGCGCCTCTTCTAGATTTTTTTCAAGAATGCCATCTCGCACTGTAAATCCCAGAAAGGTGGGGATCATTATGATAGATGAATGGATGATGGACACTTCATCAGTGTTTCCTTTGCCAGTATTTTCAAAATAAAGAGCACGCTGTCTACATGTTCTCTCTCCCCAGGATGGACAGTCACGGACAGTAAGGCAGTTTCAGTTCACAGACTGGCCTGAACAAGGAGTGCCAAAATCAGGAGAGGGCTTCATCGACTTCATTGGCCAAGTACATAAAACAAAAGAGCAGTTCGGCCAAGATGGGCCTATCTCGGTCCACTGTAGGTGAGTGACCTGCCAGCATAACCAGCAAACCATAATCACTTGTATTTTGTAGAAAATTAAGCTCAACGCAAGTATTTCTTGAGGTGCACATGCTGCACATCTGCAGTCAGTTAGCACAATGGTGCATTGTTTTGATTCAGAACAAACTCGTTCTATATTTATCTGCCCTCTCTGGCCTCACCGTTGACCTTTCTGCCCTCTCTTGCACAGCGCGGGTGTTGGTAGAACCGGAGTTTTCATCACCCTCAGCATCGTCTTGGAACGAATGAGATACGAGGGCGTAGTAGACATCTTTCAGACAGTGAAAATGTTACGGACACAGAGACCAGCTATGGTGCAGACAGAGGTGAGGTGGTCTTTTTTTCTTCCCTTTCCTCATTTCCATTTTACTTGGAAACTCACAACAACTCACAAACTGTACTGAGGCAGTAATGCAGGTACTCTAGGTTTGCCATACACAATATGCTGAACCAGTTAATGTTATACCATCAGCGGTATATTTAATTGCCTTCTGAAAAGGGCCGGTGAGACCACAAAAAACTAACACAAGCTAATGTTAAATGTTAAAGACAATTGTTTAAGTAACTAACAATCTAGAGTAGCCTTGACTGCCTATTTGGATCTTTTTGAAGCTTTGAAAATGAAATTGTGTCTAAAACAAAAGTGTATAAAAAGTATTTCACTTGGTTTCTTTTTGAATACAATATATTCAATATAAAACGCAGCTAACAAAACTGATGGGACTCTTTGAAAATAGTCACGATAGAAGCAAAGTATTTCACAAAAGGTACAAAATATTCAGTATTTCAAGATTCTTAAGAGGGAGTGTGACCTTAAGTTTTCTCTTCTTTGTCTCCAGGATCAATACCAGTTCTGCTACAGAGCTGGCTTGGAGTACCTGGGAAGCTTTGATCACTATGCAACGTAAAAGACCCAGTATTGGAAGAAAAAAGCAGAGGGCCCTTTGGAAAGAAAACCCAGCGAGCCTCTCTTCTGAGCCATAAATTCCTGCTTGAGAAAGTACTCCTTAACTCCTTGCTAACAACTCATTCAGTGTTGGATGTGCGATATGACTTGTCAAAAAATGAAAAAGATGATTCCCGGAGGACCAAGTTATTTCCCAAACCCCAATGAAACCTCGCCTTGACACAAAGCGAGGGAATCCTGACTGTTGAAGCATCGTACGGAATTACCTTTTCTTTTGCTTCAAGGATTCATTTTGGGGCTCATAAAAACTGAATGAAACCAACACAACAAAAAAGTAAATGAACAATAATGACATCGTCAGAAATGCATCAGTGATTATGAACCATTACGAGAGGCATTGGAGGCACACAGAATTGCGGGGGATTAAAAAAAAAAAAGAAAAAGAAAAAAAAAAACTCGATGCACATTGTAAAGAAAAAAAAATCTGTTTCACAATCAAGTACACACTGACTACCCATCGAAAAGAAGACAATGCTTGGTCCACAACAGCAGGACAGACTCAAAGTAATAATAATGAATAAATACCCCTTTTCCTGTCACAATGTTCATCATCTAAATTCTGGGAGAGGGTAACGTTCAAAATGATCTATGAAATAAATGAAAATTATTGATTTAGTTTTTTAGTACTTTATTATACAGCTGATGTGCTTTTTTTGAACTGTGTGAATTTCCTTTTTTTACACAAATTTATCGCTCGGAGGAAAGTGATAAAAACGTATTTACGTAACTGTTAATTTTTTTTAAGCTGTAGAACTGTTCTGATGTATGTGCTACTTTGCAGAGAATCTCTTTGCTTTTACATTTTTTTGTTTTGTTTCGTTTCCGTTGTTTTGCCCTCATTTCGTTGCACTTAGTGCACAGAACAGAATTCACACTACCAAAATCTGAGTTTGTTCAAGAGTTATTTTTTTTGTTTTTGATTTGTTGTTTTGGTCCATGATCACATACATGGTAACTTAATTACTCCCATAAGACAAACTGGGGCTTTGTGGAATCAACAGGGATGAGCAAAGTATGAAGTTGCTGCTACCGATTATCTTAGTTCTTCCATGTTAGAAGGTCGATGAGAGAGAACTTGATGAATTGGATAAGATATATAAATATATGGTACAGATTTTCAAATATATTTGAAAGATATATTATAGTATAAATATAACATTCTAAATATATTGATACAGTACATAATTTATGAGTATAAAAAAAGTATATATGGATCATCTATGAAAGTTTCCAAATCGAGAGTTGTGTGCTGTGGGGGAAATGAAATGAGATTTTTTCACTGGAATGCACATCAGTAGGACAAAATTGTATTCTGATTCAGTGCATCTTTTCTTGTGCAATAAATATGTGTGTTTTTTTAGATAGGGTTTTATGTGGATATGTCATTCACGTATGACATTGTTGTTGTCCCTCCCCCCCCTCCCGTCCCCCTCCCCCGCAAAGTGAGGTGTGGGAGTGGGCGTGGGCGTGTCGGATGCCAGTCAAAGCATCACTGGTGCATTTTTCAAGCGCTCATACAGTCTGTAATTAGAGGCAGAGGGGTCACACGGCCGCGATCACCGCTCCACACAATAGGGCAAGGTACAAAGACGTCACTTTCTTGTGGTTCTTTAAAGCATTCGACGGTAATTATTTCATTTTGCATTTAGAGTGCCTTATATTTATGCCTGTTTTTATAATGTTTCATTTAACATATTAATGTATATCCTTTGAGTAACCTAGGCATTTAGTGTAAATGTAACTGTATAGTTTATTTACCTGTAGTATTCATTTGTCACATGAAGAGATTATATATGCAAATAAGAACATTTCAAAGCTCATTATTTTCATTTTCAGTGGCCTTATTGTGGCTGAGTGAATTAGAATAAAACAGTTTGTATTTCACTGAACTCCACAGAGAACAGTCAAGAACACACAATTGTTTCAAGACATCTATTTGAAAAAAGAAAAAAAAAAAACATTCACCCATAGAGCCAGGGACGAGACTGCAGACCAAACAGGATGAAGGCCCAACAAAAAAAAAAAAAAAGTTAATGAGCTTTTACAGATCTTCACTCACAATGGTAATTTTTAAAATGGTCTGTCAAACTAAAATTCAGTCAAAGCGAACGCCTAATGCACAGGTCATCACCGAAGGGTTTCTTCTTCATGCCTTAGGTTTGAATTCTAGACGACAGAGAGCAGACACAGAGACGTACGATCTGCATCTGAACATCACTTCTTTTATCCTGACAATCCTAACACGGTGTGTCACGTCCTTTTCTTACGACATTACAGCTAGAGACTGGGGGATGTGCTCGGTTACGTTTCAGTCTTTATGTTGAGCAGCGTCTTTAACTTCTCCATACCCTCCTCGATGGCTTTGTGGATGTGCATTCCAGGTGCTTTCTTTCCCTTGTTAACTCAAGCAGCTACGTGTTTTTATTTTTTTGTCCACTGCTTACCTGATTATTTTATGTCATAATTTTGAGATATAAAAAGTGCTATTATTTAACCTCATGGTGGCTAATGTTACATTATGTTTAAGTCACAGAACACATTTATTTTCCCATCTCAGTTTTTTTCCTTTTTTGTTCTTGATTTTTCATATGCATGGTGAAACGTTGCAGAACGGCCAACGCTGGCCTGGTAGGAAGATTTGCACTTTCTCTATCTTTGTACTATGCACTGCCCTATTGATTCTAAACCCAATAATATATTACTTGAACCCATCTATAAAAGATCTCCTTAAACGTTCACTTTGTGTGTATGTAAATAACACAAAAAAGGTTATCAACTCTTGAAAAAGACAAAAAAAAAAAAAAGTTTGTGGCGAAAAAGAGCATCCGTTCTGATGCCATGGTTACTCCAGCAGATGACTTCAGAAAAATCTGTCCCCCAACCATCTGTTCTTGTGGCTTCGCCATTCAAGCTTGGAGTGTCATTAACAGAAATAAACGTTGTGTTCTCTGCTCTCTCTATCTATCTCTCGTCTGGATGCATAGACTGAAAATTAAATAATGAAATTGTAAAAAAAATGGCTTGTTAAAAAGATCATACAATTACCTCTGATTAGTTGTAAGCGTAAACTGTTTCTTTTTCTGAATGAAAGGAGTGCTTTTTATTTTCTTACTTAGGTTACATTGGTGGCGAAAGAAGTCTGTATGAAAATCAGTTCTTTGCTGACACAAGTTCCATTTGTTATAAATGAATTCTATTAAAAAATGTCAGTGTTATGCATCGGCGTTTCACTTGTTTCCCTCCACCTCACTCCGACTGGAAAAGACTGATGGAGCTATTTTACCCCCTACTGGTCTGGGTCCAACATATTATCCACAGTTCTCTCATGAAAGGGGAAATTGAGCCTCACCGCATTTGAATAGATTTCCATCGCTCTGGTTTTTCTGTCACTGATGTCAGCCCCGATGAATCATCAAGGGGAACCTCTGACGGATGAAGTGCAATGTTTTCGAAGCTGCCTTGTTTTTAACGCAGATTCTGTTCGCCCTGCCAGCGGAGGGGCGTAGCACTGTAGTCGGTATGAAAGCCACAATTGCATCACACCAAATGCCACCGCACTACTCAAACACTGCATTTACAGTTTCTTTTTGTTTAATTCCTTTGCTTTTTGTTCCTGATTCTGATCTATTAAATATATTTTTGTTAACGTAAAAAGGACACCAGTCAAACCAGAAAACAAATGTTGAATCTCATATTCACAGACAAACCGGCTTCAGTTAGATATATATTTACTAAAGCTTGTTTAAATCAATCTACCAAACTTCACAGGCTCAGTTTCACCTGTGTTTTACAAGTGAAGTGTACTTCTACACTTGAAGTTTACCCACTAACAGCGTGGATCGAATGTTAGGCTCTGACGCTGCAGAACATCAGAGGTGACCCACACAGCAGCACTGCGCCTGAATGCATCATCTGTAGGTACTGATGGAGACTGAAGCAGCTGTGAAAGGTCCTGAAAAGATTAACTGGCACAATGTTTGTGTGACGGCTCACAGTTGTGCCTCTGTCTCAGATACGCAGGACGGTCAGTTCACATTTAGCAAAACTGTACATAATATTTACATATCGATCACAATACTGTGCATTTTAAACACTAAAAGTCACGGCAAGGGGAATATAGACAGGATAGAGAGACAATTTTAAATATTAATTCTACACTGATGATATATTCATGCTTATTCTATCTCAGAGGTTCCTGCTGACTGGCTGACTCAGTCATGCATGGAGGAAAAATATCATTGCGTGTCACTCGGCTCTATGACACATCCACACACACGTATTCACAATCTGCCTGTATGTTACCGAAACCAACAACAACAACAACAAGGACGACGACGCATATTTCTGTCAGCGGCTCAAACCTACAGTGGGAGAATAAAGTGCCAATAACCTGAAGCAAGAAAACTGCGAGAGTGAAAAAAAAAATGATTTCTTTAAAAACAGCATTAAAGCGCTTGACAGCTGGGGAACACTTTGGAAGTCGATAACCGCTCGCCTGGAGAAGTTGTTCAGGATTCAGAGAACTATCCATGCACCCAATTAGAAAATATCACCCCGCGTGATAACAAATGGCAGATGCTGTTTTGATGTATAACAAGCTTTGCAAAATGTTAGTCCACAACGGCAGATCACAGCGGCGCTGAAATGCCATAAATATCAAGGAGGAGGTTTCTGTCTCGGACAGATAAAATATGGTTGTAGAGATTATGTGTCAGAAACAATGACAGACTGCGAGAACGAGAGAGATTTGTTCGCTGGTGTTTTTCTAAATCGCACCTCAAGCTAAACATTGCAGCCTAACTCAACTGTTACATCTGCCTTTCAAGGGCCACTTTGGCTCTTTCTGCCAGTGTTTATCACGGATACGTGCCGTATATACTGTGAAACATCAAACTGTAACAAGTAAGCCTGTGACGCTTTGTCCTTTAATTAATTAAGTTGATTCGAAAGAAAATGTAACCTTTGAATGTCAAACATCTGCTGGTTCCAGCTTCAGAAAAGAAAGGGGTTTCTACTTTTCTTAGTCTTTGAGAAACGAATCAATTTGAAGACATCACTTTGAACAATTTTGAACACTCAACGATTTAATTGTCAAACCAATTACTCCATAAAGAAATGAATCATGAGTTGCAGACCTGGTATAAGGGCACATCCCCCCTACACCTATAACTGTTTAAGACGCAGCTCCGGACCAAGAGATCGCTAAGATTCCTGACACCTAAATGGAAGCTGGAACAGACAGACGCTGAGTGTTCGAGCATCGTATTACCACGCATACAGAATTGCGTGTGACGTGAAGGAAAATGTTCACAGATTGCTGCGTGGCATGATCAATTATTGCTCCACGTTGTTCCTGACAATTTGATGTAAATTGGCCAAAATGAATTTTCTAAAATTTCTTGAGCAATCATTGCCGAGCAGATGTTCTGCTTCACACCAGACAAGAATACAACGAAATAAGGGACTCCTAACTGTCAACAGCTTTTATTTTTCACCGAAGACTGCACTTCAGATGTGTCAGGCAGATGTTATGTCTTCGTCTCTCAGCAGTTTTTGCTGAATTAAGAAACCAACCAGCTAGTCACAACGCGGTGCGCGAGTCATTTCTCATTTACCCCCCTCCCCCCCTTACAGAACGACAGCTTGACTCACTCCCTGGGCTTTATTTTCTACATCCTGAATTTGATGAAACATGCCCAAACGAAGGCTCGGGAGCACCGCAGCTTTGTTGTCACCAGAAGTGAGTGGGATTCAAGAATGAGACATTTCTTTTTTTATTCTCTCAATTTTGAAAGGAGGAAGGAAACCTTCTGAAGCCAATTCCTCTGCAGCAGGAATAATTACATAACTATGCATTCAAAGGATTCAATTATATTGGCAGGTTACTTTGATTGAGGAGTCTGACACTGGCAGCGTCCACCACCCACTGAGCTCCTGACGCCCTGTTCCTGTGTGGATAAACAGTCACCTGGTGCCACTTCACCAGCTCAGGTGTCACCATCATTTTCACTAATAAGACACTGTTCTGCATGCTTCCATCCTCTTATTAACACTGCTAGGAATACTTCAATTATATGGAATGCTGCAGGTGCACAAAACAAAAACATTAAAAAAAACAAACCAAAAAAAATGGGTCATTTGATGCCATAAGATATTTGTTGCAGATTCTTGATCAATTAATAAATAGTATTATCTTTAGGTTATTACTCTGGTTGGTGTCCTACACTCAGAAAACAAAGAGCACTATGAGGAAATGTGTTTTTAAGAGACGTCATGTGAAGCAACCTCGCACCATTTCATTTAAATGTGGCCGATGCAGGTGCAGAGTTTTTCTACATCCCAGAGTTCAGTGCGAAGTCTCGCAGCAAGGCTTCTCTGGTGTATCCTCCCTCACGGCTCCTCAGAGATCCGTCCTTGCCCCTCGGAGCAGAAACATGAGCTTTGAAACGGCCTGACAGATGGCAGACCGAGGGACCTCCACTCCAAGAAAGGAGCAAGGAAATACAAAATTAAAGGGACGATACACGCTAGTCTTTCAAAGTTTTTGAGGTGGCAGCCTCTAGTGTCCGTAGTAAATAGCGACCAAGTCCACAAAAGATGGAGGATGGGGTTTGTAGCTGGGCCAAACAGGCTCTCAGAAGACTGCTATTTGTGTCCGATGTAAAACAAAAGTCATTTGTGAGTTCCTTTACCTTTAACTTCACACGGATAATATATCTTTCATGCCTAAACCTAACCAAACTGTTACCGTTTCACAACGTTGACCACGTGACAACAAAGATCTGGTCTGGTTCAGATTATACTGGTACTCTCCAGCAGTCAAAAGTCATAGTTTCTGTGTTGTTGTGGGAATAGAAATATATGTAATTTTGGAAGTCACTGGCAATCAACCTATTCAGTTGTTTAGGTATGAGGATATCTTCTTCTCGGTGGTCCACTGTGTAGTTTACTTGAGATGTTTTGGTTCTGTCATCACAACTTTAGAAATCAGTTCATGTAATCTGAATCGCAGCGGATAAGTAAGCACGACTCTCCTCTGTATTTCCTGGATTGTTGCGAGGCTTTATCTCATTCATAAGATTAAGTACCTAACCCACTTCTAACAAACGTTGTAAAATGTGATCTTATTCTCAATCCTTTGATGTAACATCTTTTGAAATTTTCAGACCACAGGAGAGGGCTTAGTTTCATCTTTAAGCTCTTTTTCCACTGCTTTCTTTAAATAGCTGCTTTCACACCACAGAAATAACTAAAGAGAGAGATCACAGTGGATATAAAGCAACGCAGCCTCACATCCTGACCTGGAATTTGAACTCTTGGCTCATAATGACATTTCCAGGTGTACAAACATCGCCTTATTAATACATCTACAGCCACTTTAGATTCATTCTTTATATATACTGTATTACGATGCCAAGTGCTGAACCTTAGTATTGATTTTATAGACATGCTAAGGAAAGGACAGAGCTCACACCCGTGTCACCACTTCACCGTCACAGCCTGCAAAGCTAATATTAAACTGGAGGGTTAAGCAGCTAAGTAAACAGACATCTCACTTCCTGGATTCTTGGCTTGACTGGACTGAAGGCACAATGCAGACCGAGTGGAGCGACTGTGCACCGCAAATTAAATGGACAGTTATGGGTCCGCGAGCAGCGCGACCCGGGGGCCTCTGGCCGGCAGACGGGTGAAGGCTGCTGTGCTGCAGAGAGACAGGCAGCGTGCCCCGCAGCAGGCTGATGATGATGATCCATATGGGGAGCCTCGATCGAGCGGGCTCCCAGTTCAACGATGACGAACCCAGATAAGAGCTGACACTGCTGCCAACGCTACATTGACTTTGTCTGCACATCACATTAGAGCTACTTCAGAGGCAAAGAGAGGGTTTGACCTTTAAATAGTACGGCAACAGCACAGGGGAGGAAACGAAGACAAACAGAAAAGGCTGTTCAAAGAATGCACTTATCAGCGTGATTACACGTTTTTGTTTGCCTTTGAAGTGGCCATTATTGCTAGCTAGCCTGGCGAAAGCGAGCGGAGGGAGGGCTTCTGCGACTGAGTGACCGAGTTAAACAAGAGGGAGAGAAAATAGGGAGATAATAATTGATGAAAATGGAGAGGGATAGGCCAGAGATGACTCTGGTGAAAAGGTTGACTGGTGACTGGAGGAGGGCTGGAGAGGAATCCAGCGTGAGCCAACAGTTGCCGCAGTGTGAAAACCCTCTGAAGGTTAATTTCTCCAGCTCAGCATCTTGCCAATATCCCTGCGATCAGAACCTCTGTAGGCCAGCCATCTGCTTCCCCTTCTCTCTGTGCCGCTGCACTCCTCGTTCCTGGTTGGCTTCGTCTGGGAGTGGACATGCATCAGGGCACTTTTAGGAACTAATCTGTGAGTGTGTGTGTGGGCGGGGTGGCATTCAGGCTCGTAGCAAAAACCACAAAACTCTACTTTTCTAGTCAGATAATGAGATGATATTTTTAGGGATGCTGTTGAAAATGTGTACTTAATCTGGGGCTGCAACTAATGATCCACCACTTATTTTCACAAAGAGTTGATTAATAGTTTAGTCTATGTTGTATAAAACATTGGGAAACTTGCTCTTTACTATTTCCCAATTTCCCACAATTAGTCCCCGAGGAGACTTTTTCACAATGTTTCTTTTGCCAACCAACCGTACAAAACTAAAAGACGAAAGCAGCAGCAGATTTTCCCATTAAAGAAGCTGGAACCCACAAAGGTTTGACATTTTTGCACGAGAAACGTCAAACAATTAATCAATTATCAACTAACTGATTAATAAACTACTCATTGAAGCTGTAACTTAATTCATGTTGGAATAACATCTCCAAGTTTGATTACAGGAAACTGCAGGCTGTAACTGCAATTCTTTCTATTCTTGATTGAATGACAAATAATTATCGCTTTATTAATTGTTTAGTCAAAGGACAGCAAATATGGTAAAACAGGCTCTCATAAAGGTGCCAGAGTGGATGATGACATAAAAAATATTCGGTTCACATCAAGAAGTTTATCATGAGAAGTTGGAATCCAGATAACTTTTTTCCATTTGCATTAAAAATGACTCAAATGACGAATAAATTATCAAAATAGTTGATGAATGATTTTTCTGCCAATTGAACAATCATTTCACTTCTAACTGTTTTACTCTTAAAGATCTCTGAGTGAGATACAAAGTGGCCAAGACCTTCAACATTTGTCTTTGAGAAATGTAAACGTATGTAAATTCAAGTGAGCTGGGAGATATTTCCTAACATGACGTGAAATCAGACCGACCAGCATCCCGTGTGACCTTTTAGACCTGACAAACGTACGAAACGTATACAACACGCAGGCTAGTTGAAGCCAGTTGGACGATCACAGCACACATCAATTATCCTGTCAAGTCTGAAAAAAACAGAAGGAACAGGAAATATAATTTACGAGCTCCCCGACAGCTTTTTGTTGCAACCTAAAGCAATAATGCACCTTCAGTCCGGTGCTCAGCTGCAATCTTTTCATACACTGCCACTTCACCAACGGGATAAGTACTGAGGGTATATTTTTTGTGACCTCAGAGGACACAGTGTCAATTATTCTGGGTATGGCTCTGTGGAGGACTTCATTCCCTAATCAAAATAAATGGCCAGGGCAGCAAAAAGTGAATGGAGCTAAGCCCCCAATATTCCTACGAGACAGGAGGGGGGTTTGGGCCACAAACAAATCCATTACCACAAGGTAAATAGGACGCATCAGCACTCTTGGCCCATTTGAATGGCTCTGGCCCCGTGACCACCCCTGCACAGGATTCTTCCATTTTAGACGCAGGAGCTGATAGCAAGAGTCTCCTTTTTTCTTCCTCCTTGCACACCACCCTGCAGTCAATCTTACATAATACATTCTGATGATAAAACTCTTCCGCGTATGGCAGCTCCGCTAACCGAAAGTGGCTGTGACTAACTCACTGTAATGGGAAAATTCGGCTTCCTGCATATAATGGGTGAAACGTGGAGGAAGTGTAAGTTCAAACTTTAATGCAATGCTGTAGCTTAATGTGGTCTTAAGCAATTCATGGAGGGGTTGGAGGTGGTGGTGGGGATGTAATTAAAATGAGCTGTCATGAAATGAAATGTTTTTTTTTTTTCCTCTCACCCCCCCTTATTTTTGCTTCACCAGCTGGGAGTCATTTCACTGTCAGGGTGTATATAATTTTCAGCTGATAGTGGAGACAGTTCAGCTCTGAGGCACTTTTTTTTTTCTTCTTTCTGCAGCAAGAGTGCTTTTAAAGGAGGCTCCTCACACACAGCCGAGCTTTCATGTTGTCCGTCTTCGCTCTGATGTCTTGTTCACAACAGCTCTGCTTTTGACATTAGATAAAAACGATATCGGGGATAATATGAAGGTGCTATATTGTTCTGCAGAGGTTTTCAGAGAGTCAGGCAGCAAAACACAGAGTCAGAGAGACAGAAGGGAGAAAAAGGCACCTCTCGTCTGTGATGGAAGAAGAACTGAGATCCTTTACGGAGGGAAAGTACTCACACCTGATCTAGGAAGAGGCAAAATGTACCTGAATTTGAAAAACAGCAGTAATATTTACACAGTAAGATGTTGCCTGTCATTGTTTTACTATTGTGTCTAATGTTTAGGATTAATATAACAGCTGCAGAGATGTGAGTGAGAGTGCCTTTTACTGCTGTAGATATTATACTACTTTATATTATGTTATCATATATGATGCTTTTGGATTAATATCACTGCCGAATTAATGTGTATGTTGCATTTTATTCCTGTAGATATTGATTAATTTTAAGACCACTGCACCAAGTATCTGTAAAAAGTCATGATTCTCAGCATTGTGATGAATTATTTTCTAGCAAATCCAAAAGACTTAAGACAAAATGCTGCAACACTTGCACTAATTATAGATGCAAAATGTGTTTTTAATATTTAATTTTATGCCTCGCAGTGTTTTGGTCCTGTACCTCCACACACATTAGCATTAGGTGCTAGTATTTGTGGATGGTCTCTGTGACTGTGTCAGTGGTGTTGGTGGCTGACCTCAAGTAAGCAGCTACTTTGCAAAAGTTACCTTAAAATAAAAGATTTTCCTGCCGTTTTTATTTATTTATACCAGTCAACAGAACCAAACACATCTACAGTTATTACTAGACTACATTCTGTTCGCTCCATTACCTCGTGGTTGAGTCTTGTTCCTCTGTTGGCACTTAGCAGCTGCATTTTTTAACACGCAGGTAAGTAAAGTTTAATTTACCTTTTCAATTATCCAGTGTAGTTAAACATAATCCTTCATAATATCCGAACAATTCAAAATCACATACTGGGAAACGTGGTTTTCACTGGCAAGGAATGTATGAAAAATTGTAATCTGAAAAGTAACTGAAGCTTTCTGATGATTGTAGAGAAGTAAAAAGTACAATATCTGCCTCTGAGATGAAGTAAAGGAAAGGAAAATGACGTACAAAATGGAAATACTCAAGTCAAGTACCTGAAATATGTACCTGAGTAGTATAATTTGTGACATTCTGCCTGCCTATTGTGAAAGTCAAGGTTTTAAATCCTCAAACGAGGAATAATTACGAATAGTCGGGTCTGTTTTATTGGCGTTTTGACTTGGAGAGTCACGACACAATTTCAGTTTCATGCCTCGCCTCATTATCGAAACATCAATTCACTCTTATTTTTCCCTTTAAACCAATTCTGGTCTCTCTGAATAGCCGACAGCCTGCACTCAATTTGAAGTCCTGCTTCAAGAGAGACTACTGTGTCAACCTTTCATCTGTTGCAACTGCTTTCACAGTTGTAATAGTTCTTTTGCCCTATACCGCGGAGGTTGTTAAAGCATATCCACTATTGAAGGCCAAGGCTAAGAGTCGCCGGCCTTCAGCGCGGTCGGTGGCAGATTCCATTTTCTCTGCTAGGCGGGGATCCTCACCTGGAGCTACTGGAGCAAAGAAATTGTTGTCATTTAAAAAACATTTAGTGGCACTTCTATCTGCTGGCCTATGGTTTAGGTGCCGGGTGATCAATGTATTGTGACATCAAAAGCGGTAACTCGTTAAGCGCATGGTAATGAGTGTGAGGGATCCTGCTGGATTTTGTAGCTGGCCGTGAAAATGTTCTCTGTGATACACCCTTTGGCAAAAACTCGGAAAAGCTTTTTTGTGTTTCTTATTTTAAAGCCACAAACAATAGAGTGACGAATACATCCAATCAAACGATCAATTCAGTGTATAAAGACTAAACAGGCTTTAAAAACTGGTACCTTGAAATAAGCTTTCCTTTTCCTCGTGTAATACATTAGAATAGGGCTGAACGTATTCCCAGGCGAGCGGGTAAAGCAGAAAAGAGGGGATGGTTGACTGCTACTGCTCAGGGCCATACAAGAGCATTTAACTAGCAGAGATTAACTACTGTATTCCCACCGGTGGCCTAGATGTCCTAGTGTACCGCCTCAGGGAGGAGAGATACCAGCGAGGGAGCGGTGGAGGGAGGGAGGGGAAGGAAAGGAAGGGAGGTCGGGGGCGGAGGGTCGGTGTAGTGCTGACAGCTTTGGTCACTTGAGAGTCTGGAGTGACAGGTGATACAAAACAAAAACACCTCCATCATTTTCAGCTCTCTGAGAAGCGGCGGGAGGGAGGCTGTGATTGCTGCGTCACGTTCAGACTCGCTTGAAATCGCAACCAAAATTATGACTGAATCCAATCACGGCGGGTAAAAACTGTGCATATTAAACAGGACGGAGAAAATGGTGGAGTATAGTGACTTCTTCCAAACTCTGCTTTTAAACAACAAACATTCAAAATGGCGGCACACACAGCAGCTGTGCTGGCAAGTCAATTTATTCCCTCCTGAAAGCTGTCTCTCACTTCCTCCACTGTCTTGATATGTACAAACCCAGACGTGGCAGCACTCACTCTAACTCCAGCGGACACGGTTGTGGAACTTCCCCCAATTGCTCCTGATCCATCTGTGACATTTTCTCAGGGCCACTGCTTGTTAGCATTCATAACATCACAGCCGTACCCAGCGGCACTCACGTTATAAATACTGCATGTTATATATCACCAAATTCTGTCAGGGAAGACAATACGGATGTCCAAACTCGAGTCTGTCACATTTGGGTTTACAGTGTTGTGCAATCAGCAGCAATTCAGTCAAATGACAACAAAACCCTCCCGAATTTTAAACTGATTGTAAGTTAATTCTGAAAATCACTGCTACCGTTGCTCCGGCTTTGAGGAATAAAATTTATCAAGAATCTTTCAAGCAATTACGGTCGTGAACCTCAGAAGGTTCGCACACAATAATCAGTAAATTCTCATCAGCACGTCGTCTCTCTACAACACATTCCACAAACTAAATTTCAATTGCAATTAAAGTGTTGCTGCAGTTTAATCACTGCACAACAAAAATCAATGCTGTATGACATTATCATCTACTGACAGGGTCGTTGATCAAATTTACAGTCCGTTTTCCACTGCAACAGCAACTGAAACAATAAGGACCCGCAACCAGGACAGTGGACACGACGCCTCTGTAGGAACACCACAGAGCTGTTTATCATATCAACAGCTTGCACTTTATTCTCCCCCCGTGTCTTCTGTGTGCCTGTGGAATATCTGGACGCTAGAAACACACAGCAGGGCGACTTTGTCCTTTATTTTGGGAGGCCTCTCTTGAGCCCTCTCCCTCCTCCACTCTCTCTCTCTGCTTCCCTGCATCACTCCTCTGTGTTTCTGCCTGGAAGTGGAACCGATCGTTCTGGATTCTCTCCTCCATCGCTGAAAAAAAGGCTCTCTACTTGTGATGCAGAGCAGGCGAAGAAGAAGAAGAAGCACAGGAATATGGCATGTCTCCAGCAACGTCGGTTCAGAGAGGAGGAGTGCAGCATTTTGTATGCAGGCAGGATTAGCCTAATTGAAGTGTCAGCCTGAGAAAATTGTGGATGCGTGCGGGTTAATGTCTGGGTATAGCAGAAGCTTCACTCATCTCGGTGATGATGAGGAATTTGGCTATCATTGCAGGCCTCATTTGATTGTGTACGTGTGTTTGTGTGTGTGTGTGTGGACCCCACCCCACAGTGATGCTAATTGTAAACCCCTAACATCTAGTGTATTTATGATGCTGAGACAGCAAGGTGGAAGCTGTTGGCTATGTAATTACTTTACACCACTGGGCCATTACATTAAGAATTCACAATTAAAAAACAGCAGTAGTCTTGATTAATTAAATGTATGTGCAAACTTGCGAACAAACTGATGACGCTCTGACGCTCTGCAGTAACCCGGTGTGAGTCGAACAGTATAGCTCCCATATTTCTCTGTCTGTCGCCGTCTCTCTCTGTTTCTATCAGTTTAATTGTCAATGTAATTGAAATGTGTCAGTGTGACAGGAGACACTGTGAATTAGGGCCGAGCCTAAGAGAAGGAAATAAAACGATCCACGCCGCATCGAAGCCACACTGACAGAGCAGCACAATTTCCCCCGATGTAAGTACACGCAAGAGCTATTATTGCCTTGTCAAGGCATGGAAGGAAAATGACTACCTTAAACAGGTCTCACTCACCGTGTTCACAGCGTATCCAGTGGAGATGATGTTGAAGGCTTTAGGGCTTTTACAAGACTTTCCGAGGGAAGGAACAGAGTTAGAGCTATCCGGAGCAGCATGACGGCACATTGCCTCTTTTTTCGAAACAAATACCAATACCTAATTTCACACAAGACTTAGCTTTCTGCTTCCCCGTTTAACACCTAAATGCAGACTTAAAACCCAGGAGTGGCACCTGTATCTTTTGTGGGAAGCCGACGAGCCTTTTTTCTGCTTCATCATCATAATCGCCCTCCAACAAGAAGGCTACAGTCCTATCCTATCTTAACGAAACCCCCTCGGAGATACTTTCAGCTTCTAATGTAAAGCCTTTTTACTTAATTTCAAAAAAACACACCACTGTTTGAAAAGCTCTAATAGCTATTTGCTGTGTCATGCAATTTGATGGCACTCTTTAAATCTCAAACAGCAAGAGGCCATTTTAATTAGCTCCCGGCTGTCGTCTGAACATGTTTTACAAGGGGAAAGTTTTATCACGGTGACGGTGGATATCACGGGCTGGTATATCTGCCGGTGGCAAATTTTAATCATCCGTAATTAATGCCTTTCAGTTGGCCAGTGTGGTTGTTGTCTGTTTGGTCCAGAGTCTGGGATCGTTACGCTTCCTCAAAGATGGTTGACTTGAAACAGAAACACGATTGACTGATCACATCTCGTCCTTTTCTGACAGCTCGGCAGCAACAACATGCCTATTTTCACCAGAGAGCTTTGAATACAACACTTTAGTGGACCTCCTTAATGGTGTACTCATTTCATGTCTTTACATCCAATAAGGTGAAACAGCAACAACAATATAAGAGCCACGATTATTAAATGACACCTCACTGCCAGCCCTAGAATATACAGTGATCCTTATGATGTGTGCTTGTATACTTTAGTCTAATTCACTGATGTAAAAGTGGATATATATTGAATCTATCCAATCTAAAGTTTATAACTTAAAAGCATATTCACAATAGAGCAACGTCACTCTTCTAACAGACCTATTTTGCTGCCATTCAAAAGAACCCGTCATAGTTTGCAGAAACCGCAGCTGAAGTCTGGCTATGATCTCATTCAATATAGGATGGGTTTTTCTTGATAAAGCCAATTAACCTAATGCGTGTGGGATGGGATTGGTGGCGGTGTTCATGTCCACTATGGGGTAACCCCGCTGGAGGACCACCTTGCAGTTTAATATTGCTGAGTCATTTGATCCTGAAGATGAGGTCAGCTTTAAACGCTGCTGTAGTAATACAGCACCAGTGGTGATTTCACTGAAAGGCGCAGCTGTCAAGGTAAAGACCTCTGCGAGTCCTTCTGCCCCTCGTGCCAGCTCACCCGACCGTCAGAGAAAATCCAACAACAGCTATGGAATCTCATGAATATAAACCTATGTTATAGCACGCTGTTGACACAAGCACAGGGCCCCGAATGGCTTTTATTCACAGCACAAAACAGGGCTCCAGAGTAACTTTTGTTTTCCGCTATACCAGAACCATTTTTACAATTCTGATTAGCCTTCAAAGTACTTTCACCTCCAAACTCAGCTGCAGTACTTCTTACATTTACATCCCACATTAAACTGCAGTTCACTGCTTAATGCTTCATGTCTCTCTGAGCAGAAAATCTCTTCCCTGCTGTGCATTTAGCTCTTTTTAGCTGCGTTCACTGGATTAGTTATCGGCTAACTAGCATCTCCTTTGGATTAAACAGATATGGACACAGATTTGTTGTTCACAATGTAGTGTCGCGAGAAAAAAATGCTTCTATCAACAGTGACTTCACTGCATAGTTTAAATTTTCCAGACATATATATAACTGTATGTAGTAAAAGCACGAGAAGACGCCTTTCGTTGTGCTCAGTGCTTCATGTAGTGATAGTTAAACATTCATGCTTAAATATACAATTCCCTTTAGTCCCAGATGCTTCCCAGAGAAGATCTCTCGTCTCCAAGCACATTTTCTGTCATTTCTCAGATGCCATTAGTCTTTAATCTTGATATAAAATATTCTTTTATCTATCAATAAAACATTTTTGTAAGTCAAAATGATAAACATGTCACTGTAGCAACATAAAACTACACACATGCAGCCCTTTACCTTACTGCATCCCAAAACAAACCGATGCACAACATGCGATTTTAAATTCATAAGAAAGCCGATGGAAATGTCCAATAATGACACACTGGAAATCGAGCCCATCTCGAAGCCCTCTCTGAGAGCATCGAGCCCACTTCGCAGGAGGTAAACACCCAAATTACAGTTAATTTACACTGATGAGAAAGAGTGGGCGAGCTACTGGTACATGCTCAATACAACTGTAGCCAGCGCTGTGGCTAATAATCATGAGGAGAGCCCAGCTCGGAGTTGGCAGAGGCACACGTGGGATGGATTAGTGTCTTCTTGTTTATTGCGCTTTAACAGGATTTGATTTTATAGATTGTGTTGGATATTCCTCCTCCACCAAAAACACCATCTGAGGGCTGAGAGACACATAATATGGATTAAGAAATGCCTTCTTTGAGAAAAATGTGTCCGTTGCTCCGCTTCAGGAAGATACCATCCTGCCTTTAAAGTATTTATAAGTAGATGTTCATTAAAATTGAAAGTATTTTTATTTTTGGGAGAAAAACATGAAGTCTTAATGTTAATACGCCGACCCAGATAAAAAGAAAAAATACAAAGAACTATCAGATGGTCTTGTAGGAAGTGAATTTTTGGCAGCAATGAGAACTTGAAAGCAATGTCATGTCATCTTACCGCAACACTGCGAAGATTACAGCAGCAATTCCGCCCAGATATTGGATTATGCTACTCCCAGAACAGATGAGCCAGTTAAGCGTTTCCAGAAGTATTTAAAGGAGTAGCCTGGTAGCTGTAGGAAGAGTCAGACGTGTGAAGCTGTTCTAAAGGATGTTTCACTGAATGGCCAGTGGCATCTGTCACATGTGGAGTTCATATTCAAAAAGAAACTCAAGACTTTAGATTCCATTATGAAGTACTGGGACATGCCTTTAAATTAAAGGAACATTGGCTTTTTAGGATCATAGGGGCATGTTTGAGTCTTACCACCTTTTAGACAACAACAAATATAGGTATAATAAGATATTACAAATTCAATAATAACTGCAGAATCTACATATTGAAAGAAAAAAGCTTAAGGTTATAGATACAGCAATCTCATTTAACTAGAACAACCAGGCAACTCAGCAGGGATGTTTGGAATATGTGCTTTGGAAAACGCACCAAAAACCCCCCCTCAGGAGGAAATGTTGACAGTCTGCTCTCTTCGCTGTGAGCTATTTTGCTAATTATTTGAGCATGTGATCAGGCAGTACTTGGACGACTCCCACTTAAATTCTCAGGACATTTTTCTCAGAAGTTAAAAATAAAAGCATCAGATTGTCGGGAGCTGCGGCGTAATTTCGGCCAGCAAATTACACCTTGGTGATAATTTTTAGGGAGCGAGACGTCGGGTCTGCTGTGTGAAGTGGACAAGCTTTCGCCTGCTTGACTTGACAGTCATTTTATTGCAGCCATTAAAGCCTGAAGAGCTTCAAGTTGTTAACATGACAGAAACAAAGACAAAAACGTCCAACATCTAGTGGCCCGATCCCGTCAAAAGGAAAGCAGGGAAACAGGCAGTGTGTCACGACAAACACTTTTTCTAGTGTGTTAGAATATTAAATGTAAAAACTCACAAGGCTTGGGGGGCTGATTAAGTTTGGACAGAGCACAGATATAATTGGCTTTGGGTGTCATCCAAATTCTGCAAGCCTCCAAATACAACCCATTAGAGATATATTTCCCCCTTTTGGCCTTACTCTTTAATATAACGAGGCAGTGAGAGAGCTTCCTTTCGACTACAGACTTTCAAACTTTTGTCATATTTTTACCTTATCTGTATTAATTCCACTGACAGCCTGCAGATAAATTCAGAGCTGTCTCGGAGCAACAATGACAGCTCCCGGAAATCCTCTGTGGCAAAGAAACTCGTCTTTTTCCCCCCTCGCGAGCTGAAACACCCTCCTGCACCTAAACCTACTTATTGTACGCAGATTCCTGAGCAATATTTAAGAATACTGTACAGTTTCACATAATCCCAACAATTAAATGTTGCCAAAAGCTGCTTATTATCAACCTAAAATAAAATATTTCCCAACATGTGACTGTGTGTGTCTCGTATGAGCGCGGAATGGAGGTCAGTGGAGTAGAAACGGCGAGCGGGATTTGCAGAGAAAAATAAATGGAAGCTTCTCAGTTCATTTGCTGCAGTGTCTCCCAGCTGCAGAGAAGGAAAACCATCCTCTGTGTAACATGTCAAATGTGTGCTCAGGAGTCATCACAATCCTTGTCACATCCCTTCCTCCCTACCGACTCTCACAAACTTTGGAAAGATCGCAAGAACTTAACCTGGTTGTTCTTTTCACTGGGGGGATATTTACTTCCGGAAATTACTTTCATTTGGATTCCTTTGTTCTATCATTTACTTATTCAAATTTAACCAGACATGCTGGTGTAAATTTGGCATTTTTTTAGCTCATGTCACGGACAAGTGTTAAACAGGCAGCGTCATAATCATGCAAACGCTAACACAAACTCGACGACCCTTCCAATGGGCACCAATGGGCAGCCTCGTCACTGTCGCTACTGAAATCTTTCTCGACCATCCCTCCCCACATCTCTCCTTTTCCCTACTGCATTGTCTTCTCCTCTTCAACTATCTTGTTTTGCTAAAGTCCTCTGAGGACGCCGTAACCTCGGCTCTCTAATGGTTATTGTCAGTTGGGTTGCCAGCCATGTCATCATACCAGCAACCAAAACACAACGGCAAGGTTGTAAGCTGAAAATGTCCGACGTGACAAATGGACAATGTTTTATTTACTTTTACACAACTGTGATTGTATTTTCAATACTAATTCAGCAGGGATGTTTGTGACTTGTCCCAATTTCACAAAGATTCCTTGGTTTTAATGCATTTTTTGGGAGAATCACTTTGGTTGAAGTGGAAATCAATAAGAGCTCTGACTGCAGTTTGGAAACATGTTGGAAATGTCAAGTGAAAATGGGAACATTTAATCTTTCAACAAGCTGAGCATAACTTCTTGGACGTTATTTTATACGTCGATCATATAATTAATAAATTGGTGTTTGTTTGGGAAATGTGCATGAAATATTTCCCATCTGAAGACATCACACAAAACGCAAATTCCTTTATATCTCAAAAGGTTCTCGGGTGAACTGCCAATCCTAATATGACTTCAAAGGTCCACGAGATTTAGGTTTTCTTAGGTGTGTAATTGCCTGAAGCTAAGACTTGAAGTTTTTGTTATCTTATAATTACTCTTTTATATCTAAAGAGGGAGCAGGTCATCTTCCACGAGGTGTGCCAGGTTGCACCCGAATGTTTTGATGGTAGCCCAGAACGGACAAGCCAAACGCTGGTTCTCAAGAGGGCCTTTCATTTCTTTTCACATTTAAGTGAATACCATGAGGGAGGATGAGACGAGGGGTGTTCAGTTAGGTGCAACCACAGACACAATGCTAGATACTATGAATTCCAGCTCACTGGACTTTTTAATGACTTTCAATCTTAGCTACTTACTTATTTTCAGAAAACCTTATTGGTACAAATGTATGTGATGGTCATGTCTGCGATGTAATCAGTGTTATTTGTGTATGTGTGCTTTTGTTTCTCTGCTCAGACTCTGTCCTGATTTGCTGAGGGCAAACCTGCAGCTCAGTCCAGAGTGCAACACATCTAACAAGGTAAAACAGATAAAACTGCAAATGACGACGGCAGTTAAAATGAAATACCTAATTAACAACAACAACATTTCAGTATTTCACCCTCGGCTTCCAAGTTCTTGATTAATATTAAATGACCTACGAATGAGTTCATACTAAATTCTGTGTTTATGATTTGGCCTTTTGTTTATTCAGGCTCACTGTACAGTCCTGCATAATACATGATGTACTGCGTCATGGTGTACTTTTTAGCACCTGCTCCATCTCACCCCTTTAGAGCTCATTGATGAAGTATCTCAAGAAAATAAATTCAAATGCTCTGACTTTTATTGCTTTGGTTGGGGGAACATATGGTCACCATCCGTCTAAAAAGAAATACAGGAAATCCTGGGTTACATTCAAAACTGGAGTGAGAACAGCTGCCGTCCATGCGGTGGGAAATAGCAAAGGTAAACTGAAAGGGAGGACAATTTTCGGTGCGGAAACCAGGCACTTTGCCCTATGATGTCATGGTCTCGGTCCAAATATAAGCCGCGCATGCAAGTGTGAGAGCCAAGGGTCTGTCATCTCTCACCGTTATTCGGGATGACACGTGCTTAAGAACACACCGTGACCCCACTGGCGAGGAATGGAGACCGGGGTAGAAAAGAGGGGAGGAAAGTGGGGGCAAGTGCAGTCCAGAGAGGCTAAGCTCCGAGCAAACAACTTCTTGGCAGCCCGGTAAAGACTGAAGCACGGGGCTTCTTATTACACAAACTGGTTTTGAGACAAGTGTCCTAACAGCAGTTCTATTTCAACATGTGAGCTCCGTGTGGTTAGCCACACGTCTTTGCCTATCTGTGTAAAAGTTCTACATCTTCAGCCAGCCAGAATACACCCAATGAACCCCCTCAGAGCTGCTCCGGATTCACTCTGCCCTCGCAACGAAAACTTAGCCAAGGATGGCAAAGGCGTTGATCACCACGATGGAGTGGAAAGAACTGTGAGCTGGGTCGGAGCACCTGGATGACCAACGGAATGACAAATACACTGTCACATCTCTGTTGTTTCCAGGCTAGTTTATCCATTTTGCTTTTAAGGACATAGTCTCTAAGTACTGCGCTTTGGTTTGATGTCTGATGTCTTTTTGTTTTCCCTGTACTTAGATGACATCATTCTCATGGCCTTAATGTTCAACACAGCTTAATGACTCATCACCTGGCAAAACTCATTGATAAAAGAGCTTCAATGAATCAATAAACACGTTCTCTCCATCCCTGCCGTTAAACCTCACTGATATATACGACGTATTAGATGATATAAACTCAGCCAAAGTAGCTGGAAAGGTTTAAAATTCAATGCACAAGTGTTGTATTGCTTAACGAAAGAGTTTCATCCAGGTTCAGAGAGCTAACGTGAACAAAACACTGATGTCTGGAAATCACAATGGCAAAAAACAGGCACAAGGCTGCAATTGTAACCGTGGGGGACTCCCGTTTGCCTGGCTGAACCATTGTGCTTGACAGACGGACATAAAGCATCCAATCACTTGTGCGTTTAGAAAAAAAAGGGGGATTTTGTGGACTGTTTCCAACAAAATCCCACTATTTTCAACTTCATTAGGTGCCATATATCTGAGGGATTTCATCTGATCGATAAACTCGTGAGATGTTTATCCCCAGGTGTGTATTTTTTATTACGGCTAATACGAGCACACATTTCCACTTTAGCTGCACTCGAGAGATTTCCTCGAGTGCGGATTCACACATACCGACACTTACACAGACACATATTTACATTACTGGGACTGAGGAATGATAATAGATATAGCTTGGTCCCAGTTGCTAAGAGAAAAAGTAGGCTTTGTCTTCATGCTTTCGGGGTTTTTTGTGCAATCTTGTGTTGAATAAGTGAGGATAAGATTTGTAAAAACGGCATAAATTCTTAAATGGTCAAGTTCATGCTTCATCATCCTGCATTATTTATGTCTGGTGTTCTGTGTATGCAAGATATGATCCTAAAAGCCAAGGAAGACAACAAATGACCCCTTCCTCCTCAGCTCCATCCTTAATATTAACCAACAATAAACAATTAAGAATTCCAGCATAACATGTTTGATTTATGCATCAAAATAGGTCGTTCATGAAGGTTTAATTTGCAGTATCACGCCAGAAATGACTCTATGCAAACAGACAAATAATGAAGTGCACAACAAAGAGACTGGCACGGAGTAATCCACTGCAGAAGACAAGAACTAAAGAGGGTAGATGTAGCTATGAAGTGCAGCAGAAAAGACTTGCCACCTACCGCTTTTCCTTTCCCAGAGGATTATAAACACCGTGCAAACATAAAAAGGTAAGAAGCAGACCTGTGGCCTACACAATCAGGAGAAGGAAGCGTGGGAAGCAGAAACGTCAACATGTGTTCATTTTGCATACCATCAGACTGCAAACATTAACCACTGTATGTACATAAGAGAGAGTTAGATTGTCTTGCAGGGATTGAGAGAAAAAAAAAAATCACATTAAAAATCTCATTAAAATCGGGTAATCATGCTTTGCCTCAGGACTTGGAAGAGGGGGGTGGGAGAGAGGAAATGCTTACAAGTTGAATCAGCCTGAGGAAGAATACATCTGCTTTTGCTGCATGCCTTAATGCTCCAGAGTATTATTAATGTTGAGAGGAAACTGATCCCATGTGGTACGGTGAAAAAAAAAAGGATTGTTTCCTCTTCTTATCCTGCATTAGGTCATCAACTGATTTACTACTGTGGCTGCTTGGTGATACAGTAGAAAGTGCTGTATTCCCACGCTGGATGAGGCAGGTGGCTTGGGGAAATAAACCGAGTGTGTGGGAGAGCGGTCACTCATAGTATCATCCTGACTTGTCCTCCAAATATTCTCCTGGTATAGCTTGTGTTCCTCTGAGAGTAGTCAATGTGCTGTATGTGAATACATTTAATATATCAATGCGGACAGATGAACCACGAGGTTATCATAGCAAGAATCTAAACTAAAGTCATGTTATTAAACATGAATGTCCTTTATGTGGTCTGATCCTGACTGGCCTGAAATATCAAAATATTATTGCCCACGGTGAATTAACAGCTCCCAGATTTTTGTTGGATATTGTACATCCATAATATCTCGTTCCCAGCCGTAAAATCTTGAGCTTTGAACCCAACATCAGCACTGCCATTTACATCATCTCTGGGAAAGGGTCAAACAGAGATATTAAAAAGAATAAAAAAAACAGATGAGAAAGCATGTTCCACATTAAACAGATTTCCTGCTGCTTGATCCCTACGTATTCCCAGCGCTGCACATTTCAAGCCTTCCCTGTTTACTCTGGCCTCCTGCAGGTTACGGCCACAAATACAAACAACAGGCACCGTGTGTTACCCTGCAGCTTTGTACTCTCACCATTTAAGTAATTGAACCCAGCCATCGTTGGGAGAAAGCCTCATTTCTATTCTGTCTATAACCGTTCTCATAAAAAGTCTGCCACAGTAGACATGTGAGACTTCGGCACTCATGAGATTCAAATAGAAGCCACTGTATTTAAGATAAGTTGTGTCTTTTGTAGATAGCGCTGCAATTCTGAAGCACTGTCAAGCTTTCCTCTCCAGGACGGCACACAGCATCAGAAGTCTGTTATTCTATTCTAAAAATAATCAAAGCCTTCGAATACAAAATGTGCGTTTCATCTGTAACGTTAAGCGTTCGAGGACGAGGTGTAAGATATGTTCGGCAAACCTAAAGCCGTCTCGGATAAGAAGTTTTGCTCGGGTTGCTGCAGAGAGTCAACCTCCTCAGATACAATACAAAGCAGGACAGAGGCACTAAACTTTAAACTCAGAGACGACTGGACAAACAACCACTGAAACCCGGTCACATCTGGCTTCTGTTGTCGATGGGGGCGGCTGTGGCTCGGCAGGTGGAACAGGTTGTGACCCGAGCGGAGGGTCAGGGGTTTGATCCCCAGTGAATGGGTGAATGTGACAATGTAAAGCGTCCATTTATCATTCCAATGGGAAAGGCTACAATCTGCATTCATTCCCAGGTCAAATGAGTCTGCACTAGTCAGATATTTATCGCCTCCAGGTCCGATCAGCAGTGATTGAAACGTGACACCCTGGTGGAACGCTATTTTTCGGCCCTTTATCCGGAGCAATGCTATGACAGGCGTTGAAGTTAAGGACGTCAGTGCGTTAATAATTATCAATCTGTTTCCATTCAAGCAGCGCTCGAATACAGTTTGGTTGTTGTTGAGTTTGAAAGACAGGCCGAAATAAAACAGTAACCACTGTACCACTGTCACTGGGTTCACTGCTGCTTTCCTTTGTTCCCTGTTTTCCTGCACATTGTTGACGATGAATGTGATGCGCCAGGAAAAAACACAGTAAGGTAAATTTGTCCGCTGAATTTGAAAGGGGTCAATCACCTATTCTAAGCGGGTTTACCCGCGTCTGAAAACCTGCATACGTGCACAAATTTGATCGTAGAAAATGCTAATAAAGTACATCATCATCCAGGTCCCCCTCTCTCTCTCTTTTGTACTTCTGGTTTTAGAACAGCTCATAAAAAAAGACACCATCCATCAAAATGTGTGTCCATCGCTCTTTCTGCAGCACCATGCACATTGCCTCAGCATGTGGAGAAATCCAGAGACGCCTGTCACAATTGCTAAGCCATGCCTGAGCAATCACTGCTGATGGGAGGGGTTTAGCGAAGGGTTAATTGGGTAAAAAGACATTTTCAACTACTACTTACTTTGTACCTTTAACAGGCGGCTAAAAGAGAATGAAAGGATAACAGAGAAAAGATAGAATAAGAGGGCTTATGATTGTTTACATGTAACTGATGGTCAGAATGATGTTCGGTGACCATCTGCATCATTTGGGCGTGCAGGAAGATTAGGCCTTATCAATCAGAAGTCTCCCGATTCCAAAGGTCTCCTTGCTCCAGCCACGGGGAAACATTATCCTCTGCCTGCCTTTTAGCGCCTGACAACTGACATTAATTACAGTACTTGTGCTTCCTTTTAATTACGCCCAATTATGTGGCATATGTAATAATGGTCCACACACGCCAAACGCCAAATGTTGAGATGATAGGTAGATTGATAGTTGGATGGATCGGCAGAGCATCCTTTTTGTGCTTGGCCCAAAATTAACAGGCAATTACGGCATGTTTATAGCCGGCGCAGAGAAGGCTAACTTGGATATCTCTACTATTACCCCCCCAGCAGGGACAGAAAAAAACAGCCGTAAATCAACCGGGCCATCTACAGCGGAGTATCACACACAAGGCCGCCGAGACATTAAGAAGGATGTGGGGACCTAAAAGTGTGGGATTTATGAGTGTGAATTTATATTCTCATTGCTGCAGCGGGCCTACTTTGAAGGGATGATTGATTCCTCCTCCTCATTACCGAGCTATTCAAACTCTACTATAGATTTTTTCCCTCTCATAATGATGCAAATGGGAAGGATAAACAAAGCAAAAACAGATCTGGATGTGCATTCTGGCTCGTATGAAAGAGCAGGCTCATGTAAGGACGGGACGTTGTTTGGCTAAGCCTGACTAACGGACACTAAAATATCCGCAGTCCATATGTGTTTTCTTTTACTATTTACTTATGTTTGATCAAAGCTAAACAGCAATGAAAATGTTTCATCGTGGGCTCCCATGGCATCAAAATGACGGCTCTGGCGGTTTCTTTCAAGGCTGCTCAGTGGGCACAAAGACAAAGGGCACTGAGAAAAAAAAGCATCACACAAAATCAACAAGTGGTCATTTCAAAAGTAAACACTTTCTGCTACATCGACTTCAGGAGCTCAGCGACGGGGAAAGCCAACTTCAAAGTGAGAATGACCTCCTTTTTTTCCTGTAATTTTTCCATGAATCACTCTTTCTGGTATAACGCTTGTAAACCGTAATACTCCGGCAGAGTGGAATAGCACTTATAGGCAACCATAAATTCTCTAAACACCCACAGTGATTTCTTAATGGTACATAAGCATCAAAAATTCATTGTGGAACTATTAAGTATAGGTTCTTTTGACTGAGAAGGAAGTTATGAACTAACTGGAACTGAATTATGTCATTTGCAAACTGTAATTGGCCTCAACGTCTCTGAGAATGTACTCGCGATTTGTCTTCTCTTCGGAGAAAAGCGGTCACTGAATTGCAGAAACAGCTGTGTGAATGATAAACTCCAAATAAGGTTCGGCTGTAAACTTCAACTGCCTTACTCTTCCGAGAAAAGACTAAAATAGCAACGTGTGCCATTAATACAACACGGATACGATCCTGAAGCAGTATACATGTAGAGTATATTACAAATATAAAGGTAGGATTTGAAATGTTAAATGTTAAATCAGACGTATGTTTGCCCCAAATAGTTCTAATTCAAGATGGATGCACCTGTAAACATTATTTTGAATAGCTCAGTCATCTAATCCTCACCTGTATTCAAACTCAAGTCTTTTTTCTCTTTCTGTCGACTGCTCCCCCTCATCTCGCGGCCCCTCGGTGTTTTGCCTCCTCCTCATTCATTTTTAATGAATTGTTTCAGGTGCAGGCACGAGAAGAGCAAATCAAGGGGACATTTAGCACTGGGAGAAAGGAGGTGACTATTGAGCCGATAAACCAAAGTAATGAAAACAGGAGCTCCAATCTCAATGCTCTCCGCAGGACGTTTGTCTTTTTCTCATAAGCGGCGCGCCAACTCAGTGGCTCTGCCTCTCGTGAGCCATAAGAGTGTCAGCCTCGAGATTGTAAAGGGTGAAACCTGGGCCTCGGGCCTCCTGCGTGAATGAATTCCCACATTTCTTGTGTTCGGCTCTGCGGTTGCATTGCATCATGTCTCGTGAACATTTTGGTTCGGTGGGTGCCTGTGTGTACACTTTGTGGGTGGTCTAAAAGTAGCCTGTTTGTGAGAGACGGAACACGTAGGAAATTAGCCATGAGGTCATTAGTGATGATAGGTTGAGGGCGCATGTGTGTGTGAAACTATTGAATGTGCAGCAGCAGGACACTTTTGGCAGCATGAAGGATATAGCGTGCCATCATTCATTTTCTCACATAGAGGGCTCCATAAATAGGGAAGGACTGACCTAACAGTACGTAGGCCCTCCAACTCGTGGTTACTGTACAAACAATGTGATTATGTTGACATCATAGCACTTTGGTTATATGAGGCACTATTACCGTCTGACCACACTGTCCTCTGACTTGGCTGGTGGCGGGGACTCGCTTACGTAATGGGAGAAGCTGTGTGGGATCAAACCAGCGCTGCTTTGGTAACAAGGGGGGAAAGAATCGGTCTGTGCCAGAGTGGCACACTGAAACAAAGACCCTCTGGTTTATTGTGTCTCAAGCGCCGCAGATATCATGAAGAACTTACAAATGCCATGACCATCGTTCTTTTCACGTCTATTGTTTTCTTTTTGTCTAATTTGAAATTCAGTTTTGATGGAATAGTGTGATATTTTTGGATTATTCGCTTTCTTGCCAAGAGAGAGAACAAGACCATCCATATATATCTGATGTCGGCCTGTTCAATAAGTGCTACAGTCAGGAAACCATTCCCTTCACTTTGGCATAATGACTGGAAGCAGGGGGGAACAGTCAGCCTGGCCATGTCAAATGGTAAAATACTCCAACTACGAGCAATTTTAAAGCTAATTTACAGGCTAAATGTGGTTCAATCAGTCCATAAATAATCAGTAGTGCAAAAAAGACTGTAAGTGGGTGAATGGGAAGTTACCTGCTGGACCATTTCTTGGCTGCTCTAACTTGTCTTCACTGTGAGGTTGCCAGGCGAGTCACGGCTCCTGGCCTACAAAAGAAAAAACAAAGTCCAAAGCCTATTAAAATAAGTTGGCTAAGAATAAGGTGACTCATGTTTATACTCTAAATATGAAGTTTGGGTCTGCAGCTAGCAAGAAAGGGAAACAGCTGACTGGCTGTCTAAATGTAAAGATAACCTACCAGCAACATTTAAGTTTGCAAATTAATACATCAACTTAGCATCTACAGTTATCAAGTGCAGCCTCAAGCACATCATATGACAGGAAAGACATCTGTAGCTTAGCCATCTTTCAATCCACAACATGATGATGGCAATCAGAACCATAGCAGGACACATGTTTTGTCTCTGTGGACATCCTGTGAAGGAGAATGTGGCAGCCATCTTGGTTTAAAAGTTATTCTTCGGTAAGAGTACACACATGCCCACAGTGTAACACAATACTTGAAGCCCCTCACTGATTATAATTATCATAATTTCAGCTAATTGTCTACCTGGATTGCATGAATTATGTTATTTTTGAAGCTAGTGTGGGCTGTATACCCACAGTCTTGTCAATGTGACAGGCGCCAACACACTTTTTTTCGCAGGACGGCTCCTTTGTTCTGCATTTTCTTCTCAGATAAACTTCTTTGCTCAAACCAGACATCAGCGCTCGAAAAAATCCCTCTTTGCCTAAGTCGCAGCAGAGGCGACATAACACTTTAAATGCTGATGACAATGTGAATCATAAAAAGATCGCTAAAACCCTTTTGGGGAAGCAGTATCCGATTTTCTCGAAATGGGATATCTCACCGCCTACGAACAAACATGAATCACAAAATTGAGGTGTAATGATGTCAATTCCAAGAGTTTGGAGCAAATGGCAGTCCACCTGCTGTGAGGAGACAATCTGTTCAGCGGGGGGCCAAGATCCACAATGCACTCTGTTATGAGCTCACTTAATAAAACACATTTTTATGATGGAATTTCAATATTAAAATGGTAATGTATAATCAACACTTTATGAGACTGATGGCATTTGCCAATCAACTGCAGATGAACGGAATCCATTTACAAGTATTTTCTCAACTCGTTGTTAAACATAAGATTTAATCTATTTAACGTCAAGCGGGAACATATTGTGTGCAGAAACAGTATTTACTGGTCGTGCTCCTTCGCCTCGGTTCATGAGTTTGAAAAGACAAATCAGTTGAAGACTGTGCATTCTTTCAATGATCTGGGGGAAAATAAGTGTCTTATGGATTTGTATTTCAGCAGCAGTTTTTGTGTGTGTGTTTTTTTCTCTACACTCAGTTTCACATGAGACGGTAAACTGTGTAGACTCGAAACGTAACACATGTTATCGTAAATGTACGCCTCGTGAAAAATGGTCTCATGTGGTGACGATGCTGACAGAATGATTAAATACAGATATACTGCATTTTATTTCATACATACACTCATAAGCCACGACGCTACAGCCACCTGCGGGAGGTGTTTCAGGGAGCCCGGAGAGTAATTCCTTCAGATTACCTCGACAAACTGACGGCTAGAATGCCAAAGGAATGCACGGCTTCAAACTGAGGCTTCTTTAACAAAAGCAAAGTTTCAAGGCCAAATTCTTATTACAAGTAAAAATCTGTATTTCCAACCTTGTCAGTGTCTTGACTATAATTTCTATTCATTTTGGAAACTCAGTGAACTGAAGTGAGTTTTTAGGTGCAAACTTTCATGGAAAACAAGTTTTTTTTTTTAGATGACCCCAAAACATTTGAGTGGATGTGTCAGCACAAGTAGTTCTAGCTTCATTTTAAACTATTTCATACATCTATTGTATTTTATTATTAATCCCTTAGACATTCTAAAACAGGTACTGAGGGTCCCATTAATTCCAATATGGGCCAGTATTGTTTGCAATTCAGTGGGACCAGACAAAAAGTTAGCCCAAAATTAGTGACTCAGATATTTTAACCACAAAGAACTGGGTACATGCTGCAGGTTTTTCAAATACCTCATGGGCCAGTAACTGCAGTGAGCCAACACGTTTTCAAGCTTAAAGGGACAGGGGCAGGATTTCTGAAAAAATAAACATGCATTTTAAGTTTATTAATGCTAATGGGTGATTTGGTCTTGCCTAGTTCATCTGGAGGAGGGAGGCTCTCTGTGACAGCCCCTCCTGGACTTTCCTTTCCTGCAGCCTTTCATTTTCCACTGTTAATAAACTGAATGGAACTTCTCACACACACACACACACACACACACACACACACACACACACACACACACACACACACACACAGGTTGTTATAGTTAACTAAATTAAATTAAATTCCTACATAGATTCCTTGAAAACTAAAGTAAAACTACTTAATCACTTGTTAAACTAATTACAACCAAAGTTAAATAAAAAACAAACTGAAAAACTAAATTAAAATAAAAACTAATGAAAATGTTCAAACTTTAATAACCCTGACACACACACACACACTCACTCCATTCTTCATTGTTTGAGCTGCTCTGTGAATGGCAATAAATGTGGTTATTTGTGAAAGTAATTCTGGGACTGCATTTTTCCTTACTTATTCATACTTCATGTAGGTCTTACATTTAGTTCAAAATGGTCTTAAAAAGTCTTAAATTTGACTTGTTCAAACCTGTAGAAACCCTGGTGACGTTAGCAGCTGGCTGTAGCCACATGCTAACGGTTTGTTTGTGTCTGTGTAGTAGCATTAGCTGCTGACACACAGCAGTCCCGTAACAGAGACGATGTTTTTGTCTCCTAATGTGACGTCTTTGCTTTCGCCTGTGCCTTTCAGACTCGCCGCTTGTGTGTCGCTACACACAGCGAGCCGGCTTCCCGGGTGCTTCATGTGTGTCGGGGATAAGGCTATCCCTTACACACAGCACAGTTAGCAGCTGTAGGCTACCAACGTCATTCCGCGGAGGCATGCGCAGAGGTCTCGCAGTAAACAGTCACGTGAACAGCGAGTAAAGAAATAACCGTGTCACAGCATCAGCTGCTCTGCTGTGAAGAGTTCATGCCGCTCCAGCGCCGGCTGATGGCTGCAGTTACACTAACGACTGTCGTGTCACTGTTGAGTCTTATTCTTGATCCTGCCTTGTGTCCGTTTAATTATCATTATTGTCACAGAATATAATCTGCAGGCCTCGTACATGCACACACATTTTAAATGGTTTTAATGACTGTCAGCATGGATGCTTCTCTGACTGAATGAAACACAGTTTACAGACCTACGCTGGAGTTGCAGGGAGGTTGGGGTGGATGTTGAGTTTAAATCCAGGACTGTGAATCCAGAACCCCAGGTTCACATGCAGTCTGTCGTTAGGTTAAGGTCAGGAAAAGACATTTTGAGTTCATGAAAATGTCCCGATATATAATAAACACAGGATTCGGTTAACGTTAAGGAAGGGGCGTGATTTTGGTTAAATGATGGACAGCTCTGACTTGACAGGTACCAACTTCTTAAATTCGGAGTGTGCCTGAGATGCATTCTAAACTGCAGAGCGAATGTGAAATCTATGTTGTCAAAATGTACTTGGCGAGAAAGCACTTGAATCAATTATTTGACAGCAATATTTGTTGAGTGGGGAACAAACAAACAGCTGCACCGCCACAGAGTGACACCCACGGAGCCTGAAACAGCATACCACTAATTTGGGTGGCTCATATCTACGTCAGATGCTGTTTGTTTCAGACACACAACTGGGAGAGAATTTGTCACCTGTCACATCAAATCGAGCCAGTTCTTTATTGCATCTCTGCAGCCAGCGGGTTTTAAAAACATATTCAACACCTAACTGGATTGAATTACCTTTTTGCAGACAGAATTGTTCATTCTCTGTGCAAAAAAAAACACCCCAAAAAGTTCAAATTAAAGGGAGTATTGCTTTTTACTCTGTGATTACAAAGCCAATGCTTTCAGCTCGGCGATGCTCTCTATCTTTGCTGTTGGCATGGTGCTTAATGCAACAAAACATCCAGAGTCCTGAAACTAAAATGAGTTTTTCAGTGGTTGATTTGCTCTCAATCAAGACAGGCTGTAGCCTCTGTACACCAAAGGCGGCTTAATCACTGTTTTTGTATATAAAGTGTGCATCTTTACAGCTAATTTGCATCTCTGCCATCTCCATGAGGTTTCGAGAATCTGCCTGAGGGGTGTGTTAATTATGCCTAATTTTACACTCCGTCTTTTTTTGAGAGGGACCCAATTTGGTGTCTGGCCCCCTTAGCTTCCTTAACCTGCCATTTACCACTCATCACTACAAAGTAAACAGCCTGAACAATAGATAATCAGAGAGGGGAATGATGAGGAGAGCGTGGCAGATGCGGCTCTGCATTGCAGATATCTGCTGCCTCTGCTTCAAATCAATCGGCAATTAGCGCCATTTCACCGCAGCTGTTATGGAGCGATTCATTTCACTGGAGTGATCCCCCTTTTCTGATCAGCCCCCAAACGTAATTGCAGAACCCTCCGAGGCCTCGCTGAAAGACAGAGGGAGAGACGAGCCGGGGTGAGCGGGAAAGAGATGGATGGGGAGAGAAGTAGTGCGTGAGCGGGAGAGGATGAGACTGATGGAGAGAGAGGAGAATGCAATGACTGAATTATCTGAGTTCAACAGCACAGGAGACTGCTGCTCTGAATCGTAGCTGACGTTTCAACAGCTGAGCGCCTTTTCAGAGCTCCGTCTTGAAAGTGCTCTTTGAAAGTAGAAAGAGAAGAGAAATTCCACACTTTATCCTCTTTCAGACAGCGCAAGATAAACTGGGAAAGACAGGTTTCTCTGTTCAGTGGAATATTGTTCTAGTGAAACATCAGGCTGGTTAATCTCATGAACCTCTGGTAGTGCACTGCAGTCTTCTCTATGAAGCGTACGGCATGCACAATATTAAAAAACCTTAAACCCACATCCTGTATTAAGAAGCACAGAGATGACGCTGTGGACAGGAAGAGGAGGACAACATTACCTAAACCTGCATTAATTGATTTTTTTCTAGCAGCTATAATCTGACAGTTATGAATTTGACATTGCGGATGTGTTCGCAGTCAAGGACTAGGATTCACTTGGAGTTGTGTTTCGGGAGTCAGTACTTCTAGCTTTGGTCCGGTCTCCTCCTCGAGGAAATATCTGGCTCTTCAGTGGCTTGATGTCCACTATCATCACTAGCTAGTAACTAATTGTCTCATCTGCTGTTTGACGCTGAGCAGCTAGTGTCTGGCAGGTTTATCAGAGCCTTTTTGTCTGGAAACAGGTGCCTGGTGCAGCTGGAAATGAGGAAATAATGTGTGAAAATCACAAACACAGAAAATTGCAAAGCTGGGTAATAACTCTTTGTCACGACAAGCCACTCCTTTCACACACCGTAGTGATTTGATCCATTGTTAATTTTAAGATATTGATTGAAAACAACTGGACACGTGTGGTGCTGCTCTCAGTTTTTGCTGTTATTATTAAACTTGCCGTATAAAAGAGAAGGAAAGCTGGTAGATGAAAGTAGAAGGACACCCCTGTCCGCAGACTTTTATGCTTTTTAATCCATACATAAACAGTTGTTGTTGAAGAACTTAACCTGTGAGCACCTCTGGGATGAATTGGAGCGTTAAGTTATCACCGAACATTATTGCCTGACCTCAGTGATGCTCTGCGAGGCTGCGAGGGAGCGAGGGAGCGCATCCCTGCAGCCAGAGTCTAAAAACTTGTGGAAAGCCTCCCCACAGGAGTCGAGGTTCTTACAGCAATATATTCAGGCCTATAGTTTTGGAAAGAAATGCTTTAACAGATATGAGAAACAACTGTCCTGGTTTGATTTTTTTTCTCTTTAAAGAATAGTCAGGACACATGTTCCCCTCCCTGTTGCGTTTTTATATAATTATGCTCCGAGTCAATAGATCCATAAAACATGTAGCATCTTTTTCCTACAGTGAAAGAGCCAAGTCCTTACCTCAGACAGCACACAGAGGTACAATTTCATTTGAAAAATCACACACAGTGCCAGAGCAGTTACTAACCACAGCCTACAATTATGGCTGGCCTTAAATCATATTGTCCCAGAAGTCTTTATGGAAGGAATTTGGTTTCTATGGAAATGCTTTTATATACAGTAATGGGAGATATGCCTGAATTGCAAGATTGGACGGAGCGCTGAAGATGACATACAACAGTAAGAAAGGTTCACTGTGGATTTCTACAATCGCACGGAATTGAAGCGGCGCTAAGAAAATGAAACATAAATGCGATGTATTGATCCACTAATAACGCACGTGTAAACCCTACATGGAGATACAAACTGCTCTGAATCCTCTCAGGTTCATGTGAGTCTTTTTGTGACAAAAACATTACTAAGACTGACATGCTCTCACATGCAAGTGATGAGGCAGAAGCACCATCTACAGAGTCATCATCTCGATGACATTTGTCGATGTGATCACCAGGAGTCCTGCGAGCAGGGCGGCAGCAGGCGACATGCATGTGTCACTGCACCGCCACAGCAAGGGCTCTTTTCTGCACACCAGCACTGTACTCTGAATATTATGCGCCTGTCTGTGTGAAGTGTGTTGGGGGGATTGATCATTGATAATAAAATATATATATATGCTCCCCCAACAGTCCGTCTCATCGTTAAGTCATCTTTGAAACTCAAACCCTTATCAGCAGGCCCCTGAAAAAAGTATGAAATGAAGTTCTCACAAGAAATGTTGATAAGACATCAGCTGACTGGCGTCACGCTACTGATCTTATCTGCCGGAGTTGGGAAAGTACTAATTAAACAAATTCTAAAATTGTCCTCTTTTCCCCTCTGCTCATACTTCCTCACACAACATTCTGTTTTGTCTCGGATCTACGGCACAATTATCAATCATGTTTGTACCTCCAGTTCCCACAGCAAAGTCAATCAGAGGGTTTGAATGTTTTTTTGTATTGTTGCCTGAAATAATGTTTGTGGTCAAGGCCAGTTTACGTCAGAAATGTATGCTGCTTGTGGATTTTGAGGCTTTTATGAGTCTGGTGGTTGCTAACGTGGCTAAATGAGACTAAAGGGGTTGTCAGGGACTTGAAACGTCATCAGGTGGACTTTAAATAAATACATAAGTTAGAATAGTTTTTAATTAAAGGTTCTTCTGGGTTGGCCTACAAAAATGCATCTTCCTCGCACAACTCAATTTCAGAACTCTTAAAAAAGACGCACGTCGTCGTTTTAAGGAGGTGAAATGGTTTACTATTCATAGGTTGCATGTTATTCTTCATTGCAGATGGCTCCGAGGCTGCTGTTCGCTGTCGGAACCTAACAACTGGCGCTTGGTGTTTTCTTCTAGGAAGTCCACTTAAGATGACAAAAGCAGCCGTCTGCCAAGACGTATGGCCTCAAATTATGTCCTGAGTTTTATCCCTAGCTCTGGCTGATGGCACTTTGGGAGGAAAGTGATAGCGAGTTGTGAGAAAGCAAAGTGCTCGGGCTTTATGACCTATAGCCTTGTCTGCCATCTGCAGGGATCAATTAGTCTTCCTTGTGTAATAGCAGAGAGTAGAAAAAGCTAAATATATATACACTTTCATGGTCTCCACCAGTTGGACGTGTGGCTCATCACAGTGTCCACAGCATTGCACACATACATAATAAAAACAAGCATGCTGAAATAATAATAAACTAAATGTAAAGCCTTCAGATTTTACTCAACTATAATTTATCTCAGCTCCAGCTCTCCAACACAGAAAAGCCTGTCCCCTGCTGTTGTGTCTGGACTGCTGTGATTGACTTCAGGAGGAATGAAGTGGCGGCTGTTGAGCTGACACCATCAAAGCACCATATTTAATGGATCACACCCAAGAGGTAAACATGTATCTTTCCAGTCAGATAGTCTTTTCCCATGCTATATGTTCACTCTGAACATCACAGAGTCCATCTTGTGAGCTAAATAATCAATGGCTCCCCTCCTGGCAGACCCGGGGCTATCTGGAAGAGGACAGGAAGAGGGAAACATTGCATGTTTGCTCTGAAAACACAGTCTGTAGCGTTTTTTCTATACTTAAGGGCAAGCGAGGACAGAACCATTCTCTTCCTTTACCAAGTTTTTCTCCCGCGGGTGACAACTTGTCACCGGTGTCAGGAGGACAAATGTTAATTGAGAGTGACACCCCGAGATGTGCTTTTGCGAAGGGTCATTGCGCCGGGAAATAACTGCACTTTATCAATCTTCAAATGTTTTTCAATCTACAGACTCTGCGTTTTTGGCAGCTGAAAGAAAGCAATTTAAAAGAATCCATCTAAAATTTACCCAGCTGGCGGCTTATACAAAAAAAAAAAAACAAGATCTCAAACTCAAATGTTCAAGCTAAGATTCTATGAGGTCATTTAAACATGTCAGCTGCAATGATGTTCTCCTTTTCTTAGATTTAAAGTGCCTTTAAATTTAAAAGAGAGCGTGACTACAGGATATCATGCTCTCTAGGCACATTCCCTGTAGATCTCTGCATCTGGGATGGGCTGTTTATATAGAGATAAACTAAATATTTATATCAAAGCTACAATCTTGAAGAATTACAAGATCCCTACTGACCAATTTGATGTGGTCAGTACATGCACACACACAAAAGAAAGTCATTAAAATGTATTTAAGCTATCAAGTAAAGACTTTGGCAGTACTGAAGGGCTCTTTGTAATTTAGTAGTCTCAAACAGACCCCAGTTGGCGATTCTCAAAAATCATCACATACAGCACCGACTCCATTTCCTGTAACACAATCTGGCCCTTACTCTCAATAACTCTGCTAACACTGACCTCAATCTCCAGGATAAATCCAAGCACATAACCTCAGGACACCGTCGTAGTTCACTTCCTGTTTCCCAGACTTGACAGGAAATGCCTCGCTTGTGGGGGACTTTAAATAAGCACATGATGATATCAGATATTTCATTAAAGAGAGACATAACAATGAGAAAGTTCATATACCTACAGTAATACAAGCAACTGCCCAGAGTGGCTTGTGACTAAGTCCTGGATTGAATTAATATGTTACTGTCCAACGCTGTCTTTAAAGTGACCTCAAAACTATATAGAAGAAAAAAAGCAGACCAGAACAAATGTCTGTACAGAGCAATGAAAGACTGTATCAGACAAGAATACTGTATGCTATATCTTGATATCTTATTTCATTAATGCTAAGACTGGACAACAAAAATGAATATTATATTTCTGACTTCACATATCTCCATATAGATATGGCACTGGAGGGATGACACAGGGTAATTTCACAAAATATTAACAGTCAGATTGCTATAAATAATCTTCATTAATGTGGATACATATTATCTCACAGAGCTTCTTCTCTCAGCTCCACCGTTTCCCTTTTGTTCTTTTTTGGGGCCCATTACATAATCATATTAACAGCCTCCTCCTTTGCCACCTGCTGACCACTGAAGCTAATTGCTTTGGACTTGATGACGACCACTGTGGCTTACCTCAACTAATTGTATCATTCAAATGAGATGACCCCCCCTTCATTTGCTATCAATTACACTTTCATACTGTGAGAAACAATTGCTGGGCAAATGCAGTCCGTGAAGAGCCGGCTGCAGAAAGCACCTCAGTGCGAGGAGGAGATTTAATCTGTTGTTACGAAAATAAAGAATTCACAAAGGGTCAAGGGGGAATTACAGAGATAGATGTAACTGAAAGGACAGTTTTCTTGTTTGGCCTGTTGATACGATGCTATTCTATCTGTTAAAGATAGATCTCCTGTATGTGAGGTCACGAGTGCTCAGTTAGCACATTATAAATGAATAATATGGATAAGTAAAGTTTCCATACAGACTACTTTCTACCACAATGACAAATATACATGCAGCATTTCAAAAAGGTAAAGAATGGAACACTCCTCTCAAGAGTGTACGCACTAATGTGACACTAATGTGTACTTCATACCATCTGAACGACAACGTCGCTGCCATTTATTAGCTGAGCCGCAGCCTCGCTCATGGAAACAAATGGAAAGTCTTAATCTGAATGTTATTATTTTGACAACAGCTATTTGTGGAGAAATCAGCCAAGACCACATGCCGGCGTTTCAGGGTGTGTAAATGACTTTAAAATGTTCAGATTAATCTCCCAACTAAAAACTCCATAAATCCTTTTTTATGGCAGGAAAACTGAGTAAATGGCAGACACATTTAGTTATACTCACAAATGAACACTGTGTTGATGTACAACTTAAATGTACTAGATTTATATGAAGGCAGGTAGAAAACTGAAACATGACGTTGTGTATCTCCTATATTCCTTTACACACAGAATTAAGTTGGGTATAATATCACTGTAACCTGCACTAGCAGTCAAACTTCACTGACACAAATACACATTACTTTCCAATTAGTTTTAAGATGAGATAGCACATGATGTCAAAGGTACGAGGAGGCAATAAGAAGCAAATGGTTCAAGTGTCCTTTTCCAAATGGTGTGCCCAATGAGGCCTTCCTAACCTCAGGCGAATGTTATTCGCCCACTATTATTCCCATCTTATTTATTTGGAATGGAACATCCATTTTTATTTCACATTTGCTCAGAAATCTAGACGAGGCAATCGCATCTCTACCGCTGGGCCCCCATATTGTTAGAAATTACACTTTCAATTTACCGGCGTATAGCCACACTGTAGCCGGCCTCTTTTGTGACGATCAGCAGGGACAATTGAAAATACAATGGATTTTGGAGGACGGACTGTGACTGTGGTGATTGGCACCACAGACTGAAATCAAGAGAGGTTCTTGACTACAGAGGTTTATGTGTGGAAAACGGGCAATAAAACAACAAAAACTTGTGATGCTTTGTGCTAATGAAAATATTATCATGCCTAATGGAGGTAATGTAGATGAACAGTAAACGGATGTATCCATATGAAAAGTTAGACATCATACTTGCGTGAATTAGAATCTCAAGCCAAAGAAAATCTCAACTATTCTTGTCAAGCCAGTCTGAATCTTATTTAGTCTTTGCACTCGTCTTTTGTGTTTGTTATGCTAACTCTAGTGAGCAGCCTTTGGCTGTATTTATGCAATGAACCATTCATTAACATTAAAGGTATCCTGTGGAGCTTTGGACCAGTAGTAGCATTATTAATGTATTAGTGGGTCCCCATCGTATTTGTATTGTGCCAGCAACGGCTGTGAAGAAGACTGCTAGCTACTGAACATGGCCAAAAATGTGATTCAACATATTATGTTTATAATACATCTATTAATAACTCTTGTTGCATAGGCTAATTTTGTGTTTCCAGTCTGCTGGTTAAATGTTGCATCGTAAGCATTTTGATATCAACAGTTTGGATCAGTCTGGCTCTACGTTTGCTGGAAACGCAGCACAGACTCATTTCAGGGAGGGTTGTGTGTGTTTGTGTATCTGAGGGAGGAATCAGGCAAGTCAACCTGCAGAGATTACAGAGAGCTCCTGTATTTATTTTGCCGCCACAAGTAGGTAAAGGGAACTGCCGGTCTCTGCGTTAGTGATGGTGTGGACTGGTGTTTTTTCACTGGATTCAGAGGACGTGTTTGTGTCGATTGTGTGTTGAGACTAGCGCTGGAAGATATTACAGCGAGACAGGCTGCGCTCTGAAACAGTGGATGAGCTTAAAGCCCTATTCATAAAGGGATTTATTTGTCTAGAAGAGGTTGGATGATTTTAATATTGCATGTACTGATGAGTAATTCAAACGACATCTGTAACACTTCCGCGTTATTTTACTTTCCCTTCCGCGGTATTAAATATAGTCCCAAATACCTACTTCTTCTCTGCTCATTAGTCCCATCCGGAGAGACACCTTGCGCTCTACAGTTTGTCTGAGGTTTTGCTTCCTATTAAGTTTCATAAGCTCAGCATGCAGACAGAGTGCTTCGTAACAATTAAAGAAGTAGCCCGGCACAGTAAAGGCATACTCATCAGCGCCAACATCCAATTTAGGAAATCAAAAGATGAAATGGAAAAAAAGCAAACCCCACAACCTCCCCACCAGCTGCAGAGTAAGCACTTATGAATGTATACCCGAAGCAGACAAACACAATACATCCTCCTCTTTGTTATTCACATAGTGTTGGGTTGTAATATATTAGATTTGAACGTGGCTCCCCAGTTGTTAAACATCTGCCAATCAGCCAAAAGGCAAATCCTCATCTGGGTAACGGAGGTGCATTTTAATTGAGAACCGGACATTTCTACATTATCTGTCCGCAAAACAGTTGGTCCGCTGAGGTAATTTCAAACGCTTGTTTGTTTGATTAAGTGCTGACCTAACTAATGTGGAAATTCTGATGCCGGACATATATTTGCTTAATTTTTTCAGCAGGTATTAAAAAGATTAAAGACCATGACATTAGCTGTGAATAAGCAGTGCCGCTGCCACGAGGCTCCCCCTGCCAACGAGGATTCAGCTGAGCAGGTTCCTCCCCCATGTAGAAAGAGGTCTCTTGTTATGTGTTGTGGCCTAGAAATGCAGAGCTTCACAGCTGACTGGCTTCCATCATCATTCCAGCTACCTAATGAGTGATTGTTTGTGGGCTGATAAAATTAAATTGCAAGCCTCGCTGATTCCAGCAACAGGTGTTTTTCTCTGTCTCATAATAACACGAGAGACGGGGGTTTTCACCACCTACTCAGGATGATAATGTATTCTGGTTTACCGATTCTCTTGGTTTACCATTCCCCTCCCACAGGCGGTGAAAAAAAGGGAAAGCGTTAACCATGTGTGCTTCGTGAAGATTCCTTATGAGAGCTGATATTCTTCTCGTGTCAAAAGAAATCCGTTTCGACGATAAAATGCTTGTAATTTGATCCACTCTATTGTCTTTAAAATTATAATCCTTGAAATCACATCCTACATTTGCAACTATTTAATATTTTGCATTGTTAGTGGTGGAGTCCGTTGTTCCTACGCAGGATTCAAATCGGCGTCATGTGTACAAGGGATTTACAGGAAACGTGGATTCTAGCGTAGTTGTTTCCCATCGATTACAGCCTGCTGCTTCACATTAAAAGTATATTGGACAAACTCAGGGTGGCCTTTCTGAAAGTAGCCACAAGAAATGCAGTGTATCTGTCACCACACTTTGTGCTAAGATCTTAGCATGACGGAAAACGGAAGAGAATTGATGGCTGAGTAACTCATAGTTGTTTGGCTGCACTGTAAACAGATTCCACCAGTTTCTCGTCTCTGATTTCTGACAGAGTAGCCGCTCAGTGAGTGTTTAATGCCTCCAGAACTCTGTGACCCGGAGCAATAAGCCGCCTGGGTGTCGCCAAATCAACATCAGGATTACAACTTTAAATAACTAAAGACAACACCATCATGTCTCTTTACATCTGGTTGAGAAAAACAACGCAGAGCCACAAACAAAATGTGAATATGGAGCAGATTAGACGAGCGGTCGTTTACACTGTACAGAGTTCAGCAGCTGGTTTTAGTTCTTCGCTCCATTCGGAATTTTGTTTTTTGTCCGATTGTTAGTAGTAGAAGTAGTCAATTTGGTTTTTCCATCCAAACCCACAGCCTGATGTTTGGTAGATGGTACAGACTGTGATTCTTGTGAATTGAAGTTTGTTTTGATGTGGTACCCGACCAAAAAGTTTACAAAATCTGCGTTTTTCACATTTGGCCTCCCGCCTCACTCTTTTTCCCAGACGACAAACATTTCTCAAATTTACCAAAGTTAGTCAACACTGTCTTCTGTGGAGGCTTTATTGTGGTATATTTCCAAAATTAGTTTTCTGTGTAGGCCTGATGTAATCTAATTATTCGTGTTAACTGAAGGACGCACTATATTACATATCTGGTAGAGTTAAATCCATGAGTGGAGGTGTTGTTTTGCTCCATCAGAAACTTTTCTAAACCAGTTATGGATATGTGTACAGTGTTCAGTCACTGTTCATAGACTGTCAGTTCCAAAGTGTGTCTATATTTCTTGCTTATTACTACCTGAGTTAGGCGACTGACATCAGACCTCCATTCCAGCTACTTTATTCAACAGAATTTAGATTGTTCTCTCATCCAAGACACTTCTTAATGAAATCATATCTGCAAGTACTTAATATGATAATCTCAATTATGATCAATTGTTGGGGTGTGAATATGCCATGACTTCTGTAAACAAAAGTAGTTCTGCTCGGTGGCAGGATTCACTTCCAAGCCTTCAGAGAAATAAAATGTTTTAATAGCCTCTTTTCCTGTTAATGATATTCCGTTCGTTCTTAACACACCATTGCACAGATATTGAAACCATTCATTTCTGTAATAGGGAAAAGGGGCCCACAGAGAACTCAATCTGAATCCTGTATTCTTGACAGTTACTTTTTTTCTGTGATAACACTTTTAACATCCTGCACCATCATCTGTTCAGTGGATTCACTGATTTTACAGATTTTCCTGTAGCTTGATGCTTTGGTTTGGGGTCAATACGATATTTTACAATAAAACCACCTTAAAAAATTACTTACACTCTTCTAATGAGTACTGAAAGCGAGTCCTCAGTCACATTTAGCATCTGCGATTGCCTGTCCATGCACAAGCATCGCATTGTTGTGCATTTATGCTATGAGGAATACTCTCTTCAGAGAAAAGCCTTGTGCTCTAACAGTGGTTTGTCTCAAGCGATGTACATATCTGAATGCATCTGAAGGCAAACCAGATCAATTTCCAAGAATCCTAATTGAAATAAAATCTTCTTTTGTGCAGCTTTTTTCATTCGAGGGCTCGCTGATGCCGGACATTTATCTCCTCGCTCACAACCATTTTACAGGAAAATACACAGTTGGTTAAAAAAAACTACCAAAAAGTCTGCTGTGAATTAACAGCGACAGTATCTCAATGTGAACAGAGTCGGGTAAATCACATTATTTGAAAAGATATGAAATAACTGGCGCCCATTTAGTCAGAAATATATCTGTTTTTAACTGCAGTCTAGCAATTATATTTTCCATATAAAGACATCCTTAATTTTCTCCCTCCATCATGTTACTGTGGGGGGCTGTGGCCTTAGCGAGGAGACTGCTATCATCTTTTTAGCGATTAAAAGAAGGATTCTCAATAATGATGTCTGATTGTTGTATTCTACATCCTTTGATAGTGTTCATAATCAGAAATAAGACCGTTTTAAAGGTAATTCTCTATCCAAATGTTTTTTTTTCTCATTTTTGGATGTTTTGAGTGTTGAAACTCTCGTCTGGACTTTCAATTTGAACTCCTTTCATATCAGGCTATTTGTTATTTTATGTTCCTCTCTGCAGGATAATTCCCAAGTTCATCTCCAGTTCCCATTTTTCTTTAATATCCAAACTGTTATCTATTGATTCTTCTCATTATATTTTATTTATATATATGCAATACAGTCTTCTTCTTAATAGTCCCTTTATTTGTTAACATAAAAATTCACATCATTTTGCCCTTCTTCATGGTCCTGTGATTAATGTGTCAGTTGGAAATATCACAAGAAATCATTATGTTGACCCAACATAATTAAGCCCTTCTCTTCCCACTTATGAAACCTATATTAATAGGTTTGTATTAGTAATACATGCGTAAGGTATTATGTGCAATCATCATCGCTCTAGATGTTGTCATGGGGAGATTGAACTGTTTTCTCACATTTGACCATATAGTAGATTAAGATTAAGCCGATTTCATCCACTGGTTATCTTTTTTATTTCCACTCCAGACATTTTTATTCATAAGTGTACACTTATGTACACTTTTAGGACAGTCACTCTGTTCCATTCCTACCCATATAGTATCTTTGGTTGCTGTCTTTTAATAGCTTATCTCCAGAAATAAGTGTTGAATTATGGTCAGAACTCATGTCCATCAATCCACCAAAGCTTTACACATATTTTCAAACCTTGGGTAAAAATAAACAAACTAGAAAAAGGATAACTGTAGCATTAGGTTTCTTGGAGAGCTTCATGTAATCTAGCAATGTGATGTAATGCGTGGAGTCAGCAGTAGCTGCCCCTCGGGCCGTGTGCTGGATCCAAAAAGACAGTTCAAGCTAAAAACAAGCCAAAGGCGCAAACAGCTTTACTGAACACAGTGTCTGCGGAGTTAAGTAAAAGGCTTTATTCAGATCGATAGACAACACATTAACCTTTAGCTCCTCAACACAACGCGGATCAATACCCTCACACAGTTAACTCACTCCACCAGACTGCAGCGCTGTTTTCATGTGAACAATCCAGATACTCACTTACTATTTCATTAAATTAGCTTTAAATAATTGATGGAGGTCACGCAGGCATCATGAATTCAAAGTGTCAATGCTGCCTGGTGTCACTAAAGCATTGGACACCTCTCATTGCCACACAGTGTGCAGCACAGGTTGCATATGCACACAGCGGTCAGTATAAAAAGGCTGGTGCGAGTCTGAAACCAAACAAAGACAGAGAAATACAACAACAGAGGAGGAGGACGTCTGTGCAGTGAAACAGAACCGAAGCAGCAGTCCTTGTGATGTTTAGGTCAGAGACACTAAAGAGGGCCAGGATGTCTTGACCCTCACGCAAGGTAACCTGACATCAGCACTGTGCTTTAAGCGAACACCGAGATAATGACTGTATTCGGCCTCGGATTTAGATTCTCCCCGTGTGCTTGATAAATGAACATTTCCAGCAGGGTTTAAGGCAGTCGGAGAATATTCATCTGCCCTTGAATCTCTGGGGTATGGCCGGGAATTTTCCCTATACAAACCTGCCAATAGTGACGCATTTGAACAGACTTATCTGTTGGTATACAAATTGGTTTGAACCACGAAAGGACAACAGATTGTACTTATCTGCGGATGCTGTGCCTATGTGTGTATTTGAGTGGCAGACGCAAGCTGCCAGCACTTTTTTTTTCTCCTGCATTAAATTACACAGCACTGCAGAACAGGAAGCTGATTTGTCATAACAAAACAATTGCCGACATGTTAGGTGTTGTTATGTTTAATGCAGCTCTCTGGAGTAATGCCGTTTCCACATAACTCTGCAGAGTTTTGTGCTGTTACTGCAGTATTGGGTTGGAGTGAATGAATTATATAGTCAGCCAAACATCACCAAACTTAACAGCCAAAAGGTGGCCACGGCGGAGTAAACAATGGAATCTGTGTACAAACACACCGACTCCACGAGAGAAAACGGAACCGACTTCCAACTGGCATTTTTCATTAATTGTATAAAAGACAAATGAGATGAGGACTACCAGGCAGTGTTCACACATTCCCACTACTGTAGCAGGCCAACACCCACATCGCTCCCATTGTGCTTTTCTTGCTTAAAATGAATGCAGAGTGCGGACCGAACCATCTCGAGACTGATGCAGACCCTTTTTTTCTTCAGTCCTCGTGCACGAGAAGCAATCTTGACATGTTATCGCATCAGTTAATTTCACACTTCACTTGATACTTTGTGATGTAATGGGGAGCCATATTGCCGGGGTCTTGCGCAGTCAGCCCAATCATATTGGACCGAGAATATGAAGCAGGCGAGTATGTAAAAGAGTCGCCGGAATTACTGAACGCGCTGTAGGATTTCATTGTGTTATAATTTTGGACTCCGGCAAGAGGAAGGTGAGGCAGATAAGATAAGGGCGCTCTGTGTGTGTGTGTGTGTGTGCGAGTGCTTTTGAACACAGTGGTTGGGCTGATCTGGAGAGAGGCCCAAACATCCAGAGGAACAGGGCTGTGCTTATCATGCAGTCACATGATGTTACGACTGGAAGGCCGGCTCATCTTCCTGTGGCACTGACTTTGAAGCAGGTCATGTGGATGCTGTACTCAACACCTTTATCGCCCTTTGTATTGGCATTTTTCACCACAGAGGGACAGAATATCAGCCAAACACTGCATGCACCTCAGGTCTTCGCCTTTGCATTTCCTTATTAAGTGCAATAAAGTGTTTGAGTGTGTGATTTGGTGGGGAATGATGTCATTGTTTTAGACATAGTAGACCATTATCACCAACCATGACTGCAGATAAAGTCAATGTAAAGAAGCAGATTTAATGCAGCAAATGTTTCAAATTGGGTGAAAACCTCTGCTAATTGGTAGATTTACAGATACACAGAGAGGATTCGGTTTAGGAGGAAAAAGTTCTTCTTAAGTTTGGGAATACGTTTGTTTGCCTCAGTAAACTGAGTTCCAGTGTGCCTCACATCCTGCAATGCCCACATTAAGCACCAGCAGGTGACCTCCATCTGCCTATATTTGCTTATGTGTGACCATGTCCACCATGCTGAGCTCTTCTTTTAGTGTCATACAGTCTACAACACCATGTAACCACTGTGTTGAATGTTGCATTTTAAGGGAGGCAATATTTCTTTAACATGATTAGTTTCCTTGTCTGCAAAAAAATAAGTCAGGAAAACAACCAACAAAGACTTCATACAGACTGAATCAGATTGTCCAAAGGGAAGCTTCTCATTAACTCTCCTCTCTTGAGGCAGACCTCCATGTAAACCCTGTACCAAGTAAACATGTATCACACCAGCTTTAAATATGTGGAAAAACAGCATTTGGAGTTAGCTAACATAATGTCTGTCACCCAAAACTCACACTTTAAGCTACTATTTCAAAATAAAACGCTTCGCATATCCAGTTTGCCATTAAACCCAAAGCGGAGTGGAGTCCTACCGCAAATATGGCAGCATGCAAAAAGATCCAATGTGGGAAAGAACATTAGAAATGACTTCCACACTTATGGACCATAAACATGAGAGCAAACTCAGATCAATGAGATTCCATTACCATCCTATCTCATTTCCCAGAGCTGAATTGGAAATGGGTTAGAGATGGATCGTGTCATTACCAATTCCAGCGGATCCACGGGAGCCACAGATGAGTGTGTGAGAGTGTGTGTGTGTGTGTGTGGGTGCTATCTGCACATGCTGCCAATGAATAGGTTTTTAGTGACACGCAGGAAGGTGAGCAGGAGTTCATGCACTATCACTACAATCGTAGTTGTTAATATGTTTGCCTCAAGATGCAGAGCTGCTGGAGGTTCCCGGTCTAAATAATGTCGTACAACTTCTTGTTTTAAGTGTGAACTGTACTGATGCTAATGTTTAAAACACGTCATTTTTAAGAGAAAGATTATAATGAAAATGTCTGCTCATGTGGTTCAATGATGGAGGAATGTGTGACTGACTCCTGGATGGTGCTTCTCTCAAACACTTCCCAATCAACATGTGGTCAGTCTTCCCCCGTTAAGCCTCTACCTGTTTTTCTATGATTATATATTCATTACGCCTGCCATTCAACTCTCCACAGCTGTCCTAACAAGTGAATAATCCTTCCAATAGTTAATTTGACCTTGTGCACACAACTAACAATGCATTTAAGCCCAGAAAAATATGAGCAAAAGCTGTCTTCACTCTTCAATGTCTTTATCTTCTGTGTTCAAGCTTGCTGTATCTTCATAATCCCCCCTTTGCCAAATATTGTACTTAACCACACACAGATGCCCGGGAATAAAACAAAATAATCTTTTAAACAGGCCTCAAAAATAGATTACACCAACTCACCCTGAGCAGCAGAAATCACTGAACATTATTGATTCAAAAAACAAATCACATTACAGATCACACGCACACCAACCCTGCTCCCCTTCAGCCAGTATTCGTCTGACTCACCCATCACGTCTTGTTTTCAGGTGGGTAAACTGTAAATTCACGTAGAACACTAGATAGTAGGTTACCCTGAGGCCCGTCTTAAAGGTGGTGGCTTTAGTTCAGCAGAACACAAACAAAAGCACACGGATTAGCTCTTTATTTTAGAAAGTATATAATTGGATATAATCTGAAGAGCAATTATAAAACTGAAACATGCAGATAAAGTGAAAGTCATTTTCTTCTGGAGTGATTTAGAAACATTACTGAAATCTTTGGGGTAATATCTAATATGTAAAACAGGACAAGGGGAGAACAAAACACACAGAACAAAGCACACTGCCAACACATTGTCAAACCTAAATGAGTGGACAGGTCGATGACTCCCAAAACAACATGACCCCTGGAGTGCACCAGGGTCCGGCATCAACAAACCTAAATATGGGTCATAATCTAGTCAACTTATGGTTGTTTATCTAATGAGGATTGGCTTCTCACTGCAGAGGCAGAATCTGATTCACTTATTTGAGAGCAAAGGACAAACTAGCATGTTTTTTTCACAACCAGCCAAATCAGCACAATAACAGTGAAATGTTATTTCTGGTGCTGCAGAGAGGTGGCACATAATGTGGGTTATGTATCTCAACTGGAGACTCGGCCTGACAGCAGTTGACTGCTATAATTTTGCTGCAGCCCACGAGATCTTAGTGACATTAAACTTGACAGTAAACCTTCTCCCTGTTTGTCGGGTGCATAGAGAATGCAATGGTCGCCTCCCAGCACGATCAGCCTCGTGTCAAAGGGGACAGTTCCACACAGTAATACCAGTTAGATCACGCAGTTTGTACATGTTGACAGAGAAATGACAGGAGAATCACTTGGAACAAATTGCGTAGAAGCACATCGCCTGTTTCAAGCCAGCAAGAAACATAACGGTTGATGAACAACTTTGCCAAATGATATGTCAATGCCAATTCACCCAGCACACTGCAAGCTAAAAAACAATTTGGCATCAAACTTTGGACACCAAATGCACACTGAACACATTTCCTGAATGCGTAGGGACCCTGATCTACTGGTGAAAGACTGCGATGATGCATCTCATACATCTTGTTTCACAGGCAAAGGGAGGAATGTCATCATGGACAATTTTTTCACATCACTCTCTCTGGCCAACAAACTAATTGCCAATAAGACAAGTCTGCTCTGAACCATGAGTAAAATGAGACAGGAGCTGTCGCCCTCTGTAGAAGCATGCTGGGAGAACTATAGTCAACAACAGTGATGACAGCTGGCAAAGAGGGCAATTACATTGTACACATACAAGCCAGGACTGTCTGCATTCTCAGCACTGTTCATCCTAATGTAAAACGTCAGCACAGGCACCCAGAGAGATTTTCACAACAAGATTTGCAGACGTACAGTATGCTGTCCATCCTACCTGCCTGACCTGCTGCCACCGGTGACCACAGTTCTATCAGAAATGCCCATTTGCTCCCTGAAATACAACACGGTGCCAGATGGGAAAGTGCATAACTGCCACGGATCTGTGTACCAGGGTTGTTTAGATAAACATTAGTTTATCATGAAGGTACAATTAACAGCATGAACAGAAAATAACTGTAAAATGAGCCAGAGATAGTCCAGAATGTTAATGTCAGGCCAAGATAGATTTGAGTCTAATGGAATGAGACATGGCACAAAGATGACATCTGAAGTCTGAAAATCTGACTCACATATGTACGTTTCTAAAATGTTAAACGTCCACTGCACTGATATACAACATAATCTCAAATGCCATGTATCCACTACAAAGACTAATGAAGGAACATTATCCTTAAAGAGCAGTCTAAAATGTATCAGACCTTCACCCACACTGTTCTACAAGCCAACACTAAGTTAGGAACATGAAATAACTGTTTCATATGTCACAGATTTTGCAGGAGTTACGCAATGCAGCATAATTAACGACATATAATGTGCATTTTTTAATTTGTCCTCCTTTCCCAAAACTCTGATTGTAAACCCTGCATGTCTCCAAACTGCCTGTGGTGAACAATTAATTAAAAATGAATTAAAATATTTGTTTCTAATTTGTAAAATAATTAGCTAATACGTGATAACAGGCCATAAATGATCCCCCCCTTTTATCCCTATATCATTAATCCTGTATCTTGCATTCATTAATTCACTGGAGGAGCAGTAAACCGAGATGTATGTACAGATGTTGCATTGAGAACAAACACAGAAGTGAAACCAGCAGACCAATTACTGTTTGTAACCAATGCAACACTTTAAACACTGTAGAAGTGTGTAGCTGCAACATTATGCAGAGATTTCCATATAACTGATTATTAAGTCTGATGCCAAAGCCCTCCAGGGTCGAGACAAAGGAAACGTGAAGGTAGGAGAGGAGAACAGAGGAATTAAATTATATACTGGAGTCATTTTAACCGCTTAACTTGAGAAATAATCCCTTCTACCTAAAGTCAACATCCAGTCGTGGATGGAAATTTGAGCTGATTTCTAATAATGAATACTCCAGTTGATTACATTATGGTGGTGGAAGTATTACTTCAAGTGCCTTCAGTTCTTAATTAGCGTAATCACAGATACCCTATAATAGTTCAGAGACCAGCATTAAGTAATGATCATAAAAGGGAATAATTTCACCTCATGTTGTCCTGGGTTTTTTTTAGCCCTTTGACCAGAAAGGTAGACGTATGGATGCATTTTCACATAATGTTGAAACAGTGGAAAATAGCCTCAACAAGTCGGGGCCCTTAATTTAATAAGTGTAAAAGGTCAACAGTACATCGAATGTGGGACAGCTGCTGCAGTGTGGGAGTCATGGTTCTTCACTTGCAACTAGCCAACAGCTTAGTCATGCCTTTTGCACGAAGGGGAGAACATCCCAAAACTGGAGATGGACAGGGTCTTGGGCTCTATGCACATAAGCAATGGTGGCTTTAATAAGCAGCCAAACGAGGATAACAGGTGGTTACCACCACAGTTACGGAGTTCTGCTGGAGCGATTATTTATTCATTATTTACAGCATGCGATGTTGGCTGAAGTTCAATTAAAGTTGAGCAGCAGGGCCAGACAAATCTGACGTCCAACACAACCAGAGAGGTTGGAGAAAATACCAGCACACAAACAGTTCAATAGGGTGAATTTAACCCTAAACTGGCACTAGATTATTATTTCTGGGAAGCTATTATCTATGTAGGGGAAGTCATCTGCGAGTTCATGTGCTGGTAATAACATACAAACGTACAAACACTGGGTAAGTGAGAAGGAATGTGACATAAGGAGGCTGGAAGCAGGAAAGAAATAAAATCATGTTGGTGAAAAATAGGAAGTGGGGTGAGTTTGTAAAAACCAGATTAGACAGACTACAGACAGTGCTACTTTGATGAGCAGAGCAGCCCGTATTTATGATTAAAAATCGTCCGCTTCTCTTTGCCAATAAGCCCTTATCTGTACTGCATGCATATAAGTCTGATAGGGCCCCTAGCCATAGTGAAAGATACAAAAATAATTAGCTAACATTCAGCTTTGAGCAGACGGAAATTTTATACTAAAGGCAGAAAAAAATGCATTGAGAGGGAAGATAGGAAGCACCAGTTTTACTTACAGCACATTCTTACATTATACGTTTCTGTTTATTTCTATACATGTTTTCTCAAAATGACATTATTTCCCCTCGGCAAGAGCAAGCAATCACTTTGAGATAAGCAAATACTGAAAATCTGCACTTGCACCTTGCTATTCAACTGAAGTCAATCTCCAGTGATCTAAAAATGGATGGAGCCTCTGCTGGGATTTCTATGTATGGAACTATTTTACCCTTTGGATGATATTTAAACTACTGGGTGGACTATATTTAAACTTGAGTGAAAGATGAGATTAATGTCAGCACATTCTATTTTCTGTATCACTGCAGCATCTCGGGAATTCACATTAAACTGATGGTAGCTGAAATGTTACATCATGATACAACACTGGTAAGTTTCTGTTGTGGAAAGCCAGTGATACCAAGTTTCTCCAGTTACACTTCATCCTCCATGTCGCCACGTGTTGTGGCTATAAGGCTAAAAGTTATGTTAAATGTTATCCAAAAATACAACTAACAGTATTAATCAGCCAGCAACACAGTAATTATTACTTTATCCATAATTATACAACAAGTAGTTCCGACCGAGCAATCTGATTGGTCAACAACACATTTTTGCCGTGCTCAAATCAGCATTACAGCACACCTGACTCATTACTCAGAGTATTACTCCGCCAAGTCTGTGACATCATTGTATCTCCATGGCAACATGGTAACTATCAGAGCTGGAGCAGGAAACGGCGGAAAAATAAGCTACAAAATGGATCGATTTGTTGTTAATTTTGATTTATTTGGAGGTCTCAGTTTGGATGAATGGATGGAGGAAGATGAGAAGAACCAAATGACAAAAAAAGAAAGATTTATGGTAAATAAAGTGATAAAACTGTAACTTCTCTGTTCTTTATAATTAGATAAAAATAAGATAAAAATGAAACAAGTCCGAGCTGAGTATTTTATTATTATTATTATTATTATTATTATTATTATTATTATTATTATTATTATTATCATCATCATTATTTAGAAACGTTATTTATTAATCATGAAAATAAATCACAAACCACCTGTCAGCTGCCAAAGTCACATTTATAAACTCCCGTTTTACCGAGCGGGCCGAGCCTGTTCCCTTCGCTGTGAGAGACACTATTGTTTTATAAAAAATATAAAAGGAAAAAATCAACACCTTTTTTATGACTTGGGCGATAAAAATAAGCATTTTCTGTTTATCTGTGCAGGATTGATTTAGGTCAGGAAACTCCGAGACGGCGATAAAAGATTAATGTCAGCTCAGAGTTCACTCATCTGGGGCTAGAAAATCCTTTCCGTTGCTAGGTCGTTACTATGGGTCGGACTACTTGCTGTAGTGGTAAACTACGTTCCATTACACATAAGAGTAACTGACGGGACTGATTTTGTTTCAGTTATTAGTCAGACCCCATGTATTTCCATGGAAACGCGACGCACACTCGCAAAAAACTTTAAAATCTGAGAGCAAATTGTCCGTCAACATGGATATATTTTGAGTATACATTTTATTTTTGTTGGTATTAGTTGTATCATGGCAATAACATTGCTTAAGTAAGTAGTCTACAGGTTAATGCAAGATTAGCCAAATAAAATTAGCTTTTCAGCACATCAGAAACGACCAATACTTAATAATGCCAACTCCAGAAAGACAACAACACCTCTCTGTTTGGTACCCAAGCATCATGTGTTGAATTATTTCCAGTGATTCACTCATCAGTCTGTCGTTACAGCTCTATTGAGCAACTGTTCGTGGAAACACTTGGCACTCTGCCGCCCCGAGAGTGTGGTGCTCTCGGTATATTCCACCAGTGCTCCAAATCTGTGCCAGAATGTACTCTGGCTCTCACAGTAACTACTTAAAAATGCAAGTTTTAACAGTTGAAGGCATTTCGTCACCACTAAACTACTAATATATTCCCTTGAAGATGTAATAAATCGGTCAGAGTAACTGAGTAAATGCTGTTTGAAACGATTGTACATGTATTGTGTGTTTTCTTCATTACCAGACCATTTCAGTCATAAAGACAACTTTTAATTGCACTTGACTGAAAAAGTTTTTTTCTCTCTCAACTACACCTCAAAGTAAAATAAGAACAGATAATCTTATGAATTTATTTGAGTCAAACTTTGTGCTTATCGAGGAGTTGAACGCGGATGCTTTCCTCTGTGAGCACCTTGGAAGCAGACACAGTGAGGATGAAACAAGCAAACGGACGAAACAGCCAGAGCAGTATCATACAAATAAAATGTCTCATCTGTCTCTGTTCAGCACCAAAGAGAGGGTAGCATATGGGATCCCAACAGGCCTTATTATTACACAGCATCATTTAAACATCATTCAGACGCTTGGACAGATTTACTGAGTCACAGGCAGTCCTGTTTGATAAACTGACGTCTAAAAAGTTAGAAAGAATACAGTTTTTTGTTGCACTTAATAATACTTTGGTAGAAACATATGACAGTAACTCCACTTATGGTCAAAACATGTCATTAAATTTCCCTGGAGGACATAAAAAACACTTTTTTCGTTGCCTGCCTGAGAAAATGTAGTCGATAATGGCCTGAAGTTTATAAATTGTATAATGTTATACACTAGTGGTTCTTCCTGAGTTTTGGTTTCTGAAGCCATGTGTTGCTTCAATTACTACATTATGTCAAGAGTGTCATTGAAAATACCAAATTCAGAAGACAAGCCATCGATAAACAAATCCCCCGTCGGCAGCATTTTAGTGACGGGACACAAAATTGTCCATCATTAACCATGTTTGCTAATGTTTTTGCACTAGACATAATTTCATGAGGAATTTCTGATTCAGAATTTAAATACATTTGAATATTTCATTTATATTTCTTAGAATTATTTAGTCGAACCTTTATTTTTTTTATTAAGAGCTGCAAATATAAATGCTTTGAATCGGAGAGTACTGCATGATTACAGATGAACCCTGTTTTTGTATTTGATTGTGGACAGCATGTGTATAAAAGTATTTAACAGGGAAAGTGTTGTCAGCAATATTGTGACATATCAAAAGGATTTTTTGATTACCCCCATTACAAAAGTAATTTTTGGTCTTATTTCTTTGCTTTTTATTCAGCAGGATTCTTCAATCTGCTCAAAGAAATTTGGTGGGAAAAAGAGTCCATGTTTCAGCGCGGAGCAGAATCAAACCGTGCCACATTGTGACCACTCCTTCACCCACGGTGTAAAAACACTCAGTCGGTAAGTGAATCCATCACCAAAATAACAAACATTCTCAGCTTCTCAATATAATTCTAAATCGTAGCAGGATTGATACTTGATTTGCATGAATTTAAAAGGCTGGGATAATATTGGTGGATAACTCTTTGAACTCTCTGCTCAACAGCACCGGAGCACCATTTGGAACCAAACCACCGTACAATCCAACAGAATGATTCCTCCGACCAAGTGTTTGGTCATTTTAATTGGAAACTCGGTACGAACATTGATTGAGTAAATGCAGCTCCCGTGAGGACGAAAATACAAAAGCTGATTTCAGGCAAGATTCCCCGAACACAGTGCGACCATAATTGGATTAGAAGGCTGGTTGCTAGAGACAGAATAGGAGAGATGGAGTAAGGAGCTTTTGCCATTTATTCTCTTTTGTGTGGTTGGAGGTGATTATGACTAGTCAATGCTCACAAGATTCAGGGAGCTGCCAAAGAAAATGAAGCTCCATCCCAAGTAGACACCATTCTGCATCTAATCCGACTGAACAGTTTCAGCCGAGTGTGACTCTCGATCACATTTTAGCCCGGACTTCTTTAAAGGCATGTGTTCAAGTGCATTAAGCCTGTGTTTAAGAATGTGTCATTTAAAAGTACCAGAGGAAAATGCTCACAGTGTGAACAAGAAGTTACTGGAATTTCACGAGGTGATGGCAGTTCAAAAGAACCTCAGATCCTCTGGTCTTTACATGCCAAAACAATATTTCAGTGCATGCTTGGATTCCCATTATTTATATAACTAGCGGAGTTACCACCTTCACTGTGAGAACTAATCTCCTCCTCTCCTCTGGAGTGCCAGTGCATTAATAACCCAGTCCATGATAGCATCTGAGAAGGTTCCCCATCTTCTCTCTGTTACATGAAAATGGCCACCACTTCATCAGCACTCAGCCAGTCCTACTTGAGTGAAAGAGGTTGGGGTGCGGGTCAGGTTAAAGTCCTCCATTTGAGTGAACAAGATGAGATCATGCAAATGAGAAGAGTGCAATACTGAAACCTATTTAAAGAACACAATGTCTACTGAACACTCCGACTGGTACAGGTTTGAAATCAGAAATTGCTCACCGTAGCGTTAGCTCTTTCAATTACAGCTATACAATCTCAGCTTAGCTGACATCATCATACGATAACTACCCAGTTATCTTTAAAGTAAAAAACAAAACGATCTCAGAGATGCAAGGCAAACAGTTCCAGGGTATGTGGGCGTCACAGCTTCCTGCCAAAATATTTTGGGTAGCACTTTGGACGCAGACCAACAAACGGCCATTAAGACCGACACCGCAGTCGTCAGTTTCTCAGCGAGATTGTTTGACAAGGCCCAAACCGAGAGGCGCCAAAGGAGGACCACACTGGACTTCTTCTGACACGTAAGCTAGTTGTGATGTAGCTTTTTTTGTTGTCAAAAAAGTCAGAGGTAGCTCATCTGCCCTGGCTAGCTCGTGCTTCTACTCCCTCAGAGCGTTTTTCAATGTGAAGCAGTTCTTTTTCCAAGAAAAAAACAAGAGCTTCCACAGTTGCCGGTAGCAGCTAATTTTTAACATTAGCTTCGTGTCAAAAAGCCTCTTAGGACTGTAACACTTCCTGCATGACAAAATATGTTTTGACCGACTGCACCATGTTGCTTTTTCCAAGAAAATCAAGAGCCCTCACAGTTGAGGGTAGCAGAGGCCTCATCTTCCTCAGATCAGTCAGTGACATTGAGTGTATTTCAGGATTTATTGTCATTAATTGCTATAAATTAAGTAATTTGTGTACCACCATTACCTGAGTCAGTGACTTCATATATTTCCCACAATCACTTTGGCAAACTCTCAGACAAAAATGAATATGATAAAGATATCTGTGAGTTACATAAATGCAGTTGCAGATACTGTTGTTTTTACCCGGCGCCATCCGACCACACCACCCAGAAAGTGTCCGGTCACATACACTATTCAGCGAGCTTCGTTATTTAAGCTTTGAACTCAAGTGAGCTGTGGTTGCTTTTGTTTTCTAACAAACACTGATTGTCTCCCGTAATGTACGAGTCAGTCTATTCAGCATGACATTAGGCCAGCAAGGCTCTTTCATCCTAAATTCTGTTTGTCCATTTCCTGACGCTGGCATCATCTGCAGCTTTGTCCCCTGGGTTGTGGTGGCGTTGCTTGTCAAAGACCGGAATGCTTTTAACAAAAGAGTAACCCAAACAATCTTTTTTGTAGTTAACCCACATACTATTATTATTCTTTTTCCACTGATGCTCTCTGGGGAACAAAAGCCAATGAACAAGTATATTTTTAAATTTTGATGCATTTGCATACATTTTGCTCAAATTACCTCCCGATGTCTGTGCTGTAGATGGAGCGAGGGAGCTATTGAATCATTTGAGCGACTAATTATTCACTGCAGTATGCGACACGCAGCACCAAAGAGACATTTACCCACAAGCGTGAGTCTCCAGAAACTCTGAGAAATAGCAAACTAAATAACCCAGCTTTGTTTTGACTGCTCTGTTTTGCTTTAGTTCGCCACAGTCTGGTAAAGTCCCGGGTGCTCATTTCACGTCTCTGTCTGCTGTGACAGGGTGAGTCATTACTCAAATCCAATTTGCCTGCGAGCCTTTATGTTGCCTGCTTTGCTCATGTGTCTTTCTGTTGACATATAAAAAGCAATCTCTTTCGATCCCTGGCATGTGACCAGCATGTTCCTCTTTATTCTTCCAGCATCAGTTGGCGAGGGGGGCAATGAGTGGACAAGATGCCACTTTAACCGAGGGCGAAAGAAAATGAAGCCATTCATCTCCCACTAGGTCATGAAAGGGGATGCGGAACTCGGAGGGGAAACACTGGTCTGCTTTCTGTTATATTTCTGTAGATGGGAAGGCTGCGTGGATGCCTCTCATTACAGCAGCCCCCCGTTCCCAGACTCTTCCCCTGTGGCACTGACTCCGGCCTGCACCGGCTACTGCCACTGTGGCCAGCTGTGAACAGATGGGTGGCACAGAGCAGGCCAATATGTCATGCCTGATGGTGTATTGCAAGAAATATGAAAATTTGCACTGCAGCATAGTTTGTTCAGATTCTGTAAAGGCGGTAAAGTGATCTGTTGTGTTCTCTACGAGATGTTACATGAGTACTCAGACGATGTGGCCCAAACCACTTTGATAAGAGCTCCTATTAATACAGAACGTCACAATCTTGTCAGTCTTGATGAAAAAAGGGTTATAATTATATTTGCTCCGTTACTTATTAAGCTCATGTCACATGTAGTCAATCATTTTTAGCATTAGCTTCATATCAAAAAGTCTCTCAGGACTGTATTATTTCAGGCATGACAAAATATGTTTTGACTGTTTGTACCATGTTGCTTTTTCCAAGAAAAGAACAAGAGCTCTTGTAGGGGACGACAATACATAACCCATTCTGAGTCTAGAGACAAGGATGAATACTTGATGGGAACAACTGTTCCCAATGCTTCGGAAAGCTATAAAATTAACAAAAGCATCCACGCTGAGTGTATAAAGTCTGCGACGGTGAACCAAAACTGTCACAATTGATTGTTTCAGCACAGTTTGTTTCTGGCCACAACATTCATACTTGAGTGAACGAGGACTTCGTAATTAATGAGTTTTTGTCATAGCTCTAAAAGCCCCACCACAGTGTATTTAAAACATTTCATCTATTTCATATTCCGTACACGGTAAAACATCCACACTGACAGCGAGACTATCCTTTAAAATAAGAAGTGTTTACTGCATGTATTTCAGTCACCGAGTGAAACAAATGATCACATCACTGACCCTTCGCTAAAGCCCTTCCCAAACAGTGTTTGTGTCATCAGACAGCAACTCAGTACCATCTCAAGCCCTCAATCTGCATCCTTCTCAAGCTTTAGATTTCTACATCTAGCATTTAAAGGATGGTGTCTTCATCATCACCTCCTGAAACAAAACCACATGATCAGTTTCTACAAACATTAGCATGTACAGCTACCAACTGCATGTTTACACTAACCCTGTAACAGTAATACAAGTTGAACACAATTGCATCAGTGCCCTTGTTAATAAAAAAAAAAAATATGGCCTGAAATTTGGAAAACATTTCATAAAAAGCCACATTTCTTGAGCTCCAAAGTGTGTTAGGATGTGTTCAGTGACTGCTGCATTTGCAACAGACCCCTAATGTTTTGTCATTTCAACACACTCCATGATGCCATTTTTCCATGCGGTCAAGTGTTGAAGCAGCCAGGGCTGCACAGCTTGTCCTCTCCCCACTCCAAAAAAACAAGACGGCGTCTTCTGATAAATGATTAGCTTGATGAGGAATCATGATCTAGATCAAGAGCAGGCTAATGTCAGCAATCTGTGTTGTCCATCTGTCTCATTAACCAACCAGCCACCTAGCTCTCTCCACACCTAGAGAAGAGCGCGCCTGGTTCCTGCATGGATTTCTGCTCTGTTTTTCGTTGTTTCACTCCAAGAAGCCTGTAAGATCTTAATGCATAATGTATGGTCTGTGTGGCTGTCTGCCCTCGCTTCCTGAAATACTGGCCCTGAAGCTTGTATCTTGCTTGTGGCTTAACCTTTTGTATGGGACTGAGTGGCTGTGCTGTAGTTGGAAAGCACAGAACATTATGAATCACATGGCCCTTTCACTCACGAGCAGATAAAGTTTAACACTTTGAAGCAAAGCAATGCAAGCAAGGTAACGATAGCATTGATGCCTTCCTACAGTACATACTGGGTACATGCATGGGCTGCTGACGACAATGGGAAACCATTGAAGTGTGTGTGTGTGTGTCTGTGTGTGTGTGTGTGTGGGCGCACGCAAATGTATAAAAGTGCATAATGTGAAGGTCGGCTCGGCAGTGGAGAGGAAAAAACTACGTAGGGAGCAGATCAATTCAAAGTAATTCACTGCAGGATTTCATATTCCACAGATGCAGAAGTCGTGTTTCTCTGCTACAAGGAGACTGTTTACCGCAGTCGGAAAGCTTTGCTTGTGACATTGGTTTCACAAACAATATTTGTGGTAGAAGACGGAGATGAGAAAAATGGCAAGAAAACACAAACGAGGTGCTAATTATGCGCTGGGGTCCGTCCAACGAGCTGGAGGAGCAGATGAAAAGTTGAACCGTGGCATATTTTCTGCATGTTGTATTTCAAAAGATTCAATATTTACCTTTTACCTACTTTCTGTACTGGACATTTAAATCAAAAGACAAAACAACAAGATGCATTCACAGCTTATGGAGGGGGAGAGAAAATAAATGCGGCTTGTCACCAAACAAAAGAGAAAACGCTCTTTGTGTCGTCGTCATAAACATCTCGCCACCAATACCTGTATTTATGTCACCGCGAGGCATCTGAAAGGTACCTGTCACAGGGCTACACATTGGGCGATGTAGAGAATAATGGTGAGTGATGTGGTGAAATGGCTCACAAAATGAAGTCCTGCTCACTTGAGCTTTGCCATGCAGCGCACCATCCATTTGAATTATCTGCGGTCTGGTAAACACACCTTGTGTGGCATACAACGATCATGTGCAAAGCTCAAAAAGCCCCCTCAGTGCATTATGTGCGAGGCGCGCCGATGCAGTGCCATTTTTCACCTGTTACATGACAGGAGATTTCAAACGGTGACATGTGCAGGTTTTGTTTAGAGAGATTCTTGGAAAATAAATGGGCAGCATGTGTGTGGACTTGACAGATGTAGCAGGTTCTTTATGCAAAGAGGTGTGAAGCTGGAAGACTGATGCAGCTTCTCCACTCAGGTTTACAGACAAACATCGAGGTGCTTGCTGTGTTTGAAGCTGCATCTCCTCTACACACACACACACACACACACACACACACACACACACACACAGGGCAAATCTAAATCAAATACAGGTGTGGTGGCAAGAAATAGTTTCCTGCTTTTAACCTATTACCGCCACTGACTTATGATGCCAAGCATCGCCAACGTGAGGCTGCCTGGTGCCGCGCATTACTTTGTTATGTTGCATTACATTAGACAGCCTCTGCTAAATGCAAATTTGAACGCTGAAGAAGTGACACTGGTCACACATCACTTGTTCCACGGTACCTGGCATCTCCTGTGCAGAAAAGTAAGGCATGCCAATCCTGCCAGCCTCTATCCTGGCACCGAGCTGACCCAGACTGCTGCCGACGGCATTATCACCAGCTTCCCCACCTTCCCTGGCATGTCACGTCTGGCTAATCTCACAGTCAGTTTGTATCTTGGCTTGGACGAGGCTCGTCATGAGGTCTTTGAGCTGGTGCGGGCGCGACTTCTGCGCCATCAGAGGGAGTGCAGAGGGAGCGTATAGCCTGATCTGGCTGTCAGGTTTACTCACTACAGGTAAAAGGCGTACGACTCAAGTATCTCTACTATAAGACAGGCTGCGTAAAACCTTTTCACAACACTGTCAACGTCTTGAAAGGGAAATTTATGTCAAAATTGCAATAAGAATTCTACACACAGGAAAAAAAGTAATTTAAAGCTTAATTCATCAATTCAAATGCAAAAAGGGTCACACCATCACATAGATACAGGAGTAAACAGGCCCACAGTATATTTACTATTATAATAAGTTCCTCATGTATATTAACATATACATATGTGATATTTTCAGTGATATCTGTGAATATCACCTAAATTCATGCAGTCAAAAATGTACTGATTAGGTCTTTAGCAGCCGCATGGCCCAGTGGGATAGCGTTACACTCAAGAGTGGAGACCCGCCAGACTGATGGACCGACCGTGGCTCCAGAAATGAAGAAATATTACCTGTGGGAAGGATTCTGGACCTAAAACCCGGAGGCCATATATTATACCGATAAGTCATGTCGACCCTAGCCGGCAGACCTATTGTCAAGCCCCGCCACCCAATGACGGGAAACTGATAAGCGGCCATACCATGTCACCCGCCATGTAAAACAAAAATAGGCTCAATTAATCATGAGGATTGCCATTAAAGGGAAAAAGAAGATGATGGGCCAGGCTCCAGCCAGGTATGAGAGTCTGATGAAGAATAATCAGTCAGTGTATCATTAGGGTTTGAGTGGAAAGGACATGAGATTCAACTGCCTGGATAAAAAAGGGACCCGCCGTGTGAATAGATAATATTCAATGTCACTTTTTTTATTTTTAAGTGTTCATTTATTTCAAGGCTACATTTTTTGCTATATACCAGCAGCTACACAAGGCAATGTAATCATAAAGCAGTACAACTAAGCTTATGAAGGCAGGAGCTTTATTTGTTCCAGGGGAACTGACATGGCTCTGCTTGGTTACCATACCTCAAAGCCGTTGGATTTAAATACAACGTCAGTTCTACTGAGTCATGATGCAGTACTTTAAAAAAATGCAGCAGGCGATACCATCTTTGAAAACATGTTTGTTTGGGAGTACGAAAGAATGAACAGAATAGTTTATCGATAAAGCTTTGTACAAAAAGAAAAAAAATCTAATTTAAGGCACTAAAGAACATCAGATGCTGCACTGTCTTCCTATCTCAAAGCTTGTTAAAGTGCACCGACTTGCTTGGAGACATTGTCGATGTCCTCTGAAATGTGAAATTAATATCTGTATCTTTGGGCGAGTAAGGAGAGACAAGTCTAATTGCCTGCACACCAAGTCATTTATTCATAGATCAGATTTATGTCCAAAAGAATGTTTTCACTCCTACGCTGATAAACTAGTAGAAGTGTATCCCAGTAAACTGTTAACATTGTTTTATAATAGGCCTTAAACACAACTTGGACTAGATGTTTTGTCTTCTAACTGACCTGCACAACATCATGTTTGTTCCTTCACTTGGAGTGCTGCATGTATTTATTCACATGTGTTTTGAATAATCCAGAGACATTGTGCAGAAGTCACTTATAGTTTCATCTGCAACAACCATTTCCAACCACCAGATATCAGATATCGTCCCTTATCCACTGAGAACCATCGGATAAGAGGGACACTTAATGGAGTAATGCAGTAGTCAACAGCAGGAGTAAAGTAACAGGATGTAACATACAGCTCCACAATAACGTCACTGAGTCACATGACATTAGAAAGGTAAATTACTTTAAATAACGCATCTTTGAAATCTTATATTTCAAATATCTTCCTGAATAAAACGTCTTCTCTACATGGATGGGTCGATCATTCAGCCATTACATTAGACCGACTCTTATTTTGGTGAGTAAAACATATTTCATATTAAAATAATTAATGCGGTCTGACTTCAATCGATAAAAGCACTGATCTTTTGCTGCTATCACAAGACATAAATCTGGATTTACTACCAATTTACAATAACTATAAATGATAAAATAATGTAAATTATCAAGTGTAGAACCCATTTTCCTTATTTCTAAACTTCTCAGATCAGAAGTTCTTCCCCTTTGTAAATGTATTCTGATCTCTTGTGAGGCTTTTGACTTTGACTATGAAATAATATTAACCAAATAGTCTGTAAATAGTTTGGGTACAGCTCACACCTTTAAAGGAATACTTTGCTGCTTGTCAACCATTTGTTTTATGACAATGTAGGTTATATAAGCAAATGACCAACTGTAAACTTCCCTCCATGTGTTATCCTGCTCCAGGGCTACCGTTCAAACTACAGATTGTACTTTTGCATTCTTTGCTGCCCACCAAAGAGTCAAATGTCAGATGGAGAGAGAGACGTACACTCAGATCAGCAGTGCTGATCAAATATGAATCAGGATTCTGGTGCTGCATTTTTTATTTCTCGTCTCAAATATCTTTAGAAATACACTTCAGTGTGCTGTTTTTCTGTAATACGAGAAAGTTTGTCACCAGGCTGACTTTTTTTTTCCAGTTTGAAACCAGACGAGCCAAAACCAAGCACCCCACAAACCATAGTTCCACTGCCCGGACGGCCCAGTTCTATGGAAAGACCATTTTATCGGTGGCGATGCATTTCTTCAAAGTTCCTCAGCCTCTGCTCCAACTGTGATGCCATGACTCATTGTCGTCTGTGTTGATACAGCAGCTAGTTGGTCTCAAAGACACTTGCGCATGTATATTGCATGTGTTGAAGAAAATACAATAAAATAGCACAGAAACAGCACTCCGACAGAGTTTTCTCCCATTAGCCTGTGAGACCTATGACAGCTCAAATGGAAGTCTTGTGTCTTAAGGCACGCGATCAGCCCTAATGGCAGTCTGCTGCATTATAAATGTATGGGTTTCCAGCATTGTCAGTGTGACGGCGCAGCACCCATGTCACATCTCACAGCCCTTATTCATAAGAATAGGACTCTCTCTCCACCACCACCCGCTGCCACTCGACTCCAGCGTCTGCTGAGTGAAGTATACAGCAACGCTCGTGATAAACTTTTAATGCTGCGATATATCTGTGCTTAAACTGAGCTATAGGTTTGCCTTTAGACTCATTTACAGCCTTCCACGCCTCAACAGGGCATTTCAATTAGAGCAGTACATTATTGTCTTGTGGTACCAAGAGTATAATAAACATCAGTAAGTCAGTAACGTACTGTCGAGCTTCCCGAGAAGAACTTTGGAGAACTGCAGATTTTCCAGCAGCTGATAGTGTGTGCTATTTGTCCTTGGTTTTTATCATTTTCCTCTACTCCCACCTTGTTAACTTGACTTTTGTTCTCTTGACTGATCCCTCTTTTATTCCTCAGCTACAGTTCATATGTTGCTCGTCGACCTCATTTAATTCACTCTTTTTCCTCTGTCTTACCCTTTTCCTCCTGTCCCCTTTTTCTCTCCTTCGCTCTTCCACTATCTTGCCTCCACACAGGCCACAGAGGCACAATGTTCTGGGTGCTTGCGGAGCATCTGGCTTTCAAGCCCATACATCCAGCAGGCCAATATGTTTGCTCCGACAATGTCTGTACACAAAGTATACTTGTGACTGCCTGCTCGAGTTGTCAAACACAAAATTACTGGCCAGCGGGAGCCTGAGCTGCACTGCAGTTCTATAAACCTCATTTCCGAGGCTTTATTTTGTTTAGTGGGAGAAGAGAAGAATTTAACTAGTTCAACAGTTTGAGCTGACAACACTGAAAGTGGTGAGGATTTTTAAAGAAGTTGAAGGATAAGGACATTTTGCTTAAAGCTGTTTGTTTCAGCGCCACATGACAGGTGCAGCTGTTTGGGTAGAACATCACAGATTTCTACCTGGACTGTCCCATTTTTTTAGGAAATGTCCAACAAAAGCCAGTAACAATGAATCAGTGATCAAAACCAACACAATCAGAGTCTGATTCCAACTACTGATGAATACCCCATGAAACCTTGAGTCATTAAATGTATAAATACATACATTAGCACATTTCTGCTAAGAGAATTAGCAGAAAGAAAACAGAAAAATGAGCGTGTGTGTGTTAAAAAGAAATTTGCACTGAAAGACCCTGATTTTTTATCTTTCTTTCTCATGTTTCCTTTGAATGGATGTGCACATTGTGATATACTGTGTATGTTCCTTGAAAACGTTCCCTCTAACTGTCTAATTCTACTGTACTGTGCTGGCCGTCCTTCACAGAATCGATTGTACCGTCACGGGAAGCAAAGAAGCAGCGCTGAAAACTTCCCCTTGACATCATTACTTCTGGATATCTAACAGCTACATGATAAGTAATTCTTGTCCTAGTTGTTATAATCATTTATATATATGAATAATAAATATACTCACCATGTATACTGCTGTATTTTCATGGTGGTACATGTGGTAGCAATGATCTGTGTCTGTAAAACATACATTAATTCTTGAAGCAGTTAGCTGAAGGGAGATTCTAGCTTTTGCTGAACCCCTGCTGCTATTCAAACTGGGCTTATGGTCAGCTACCGTTTAATGAACCGGGTCCATCCTAGATCATTGTGAGCTGTGTCTCATAGGGTACAAGGACAGTTCCAGCAATGTTGTTGTGTTACTCACACTGAAAAAACCTTGTCTTTAGTTGTATAATTTTTTGGTTTGGTTTGGAGTGAAAACAGCTATAATGGAAATGATTTCCTTCTCATTCAAGTAACCAAAAGTAAGTTTGCCAGCAGCCTTGATTTTCCGTATGTTTAAACCGCTCACAAATTATTTAAATTGGTCAAAAAGCAGAGAGACATGTGAAAGGCACCTTTCCTTTCTACCATTCACCCTCTTACTTGTTCATTTCACAGGCTGTTAATCATTACTGTGATTATTTTATTTAAATAATTTATCTTTTTTCCTATGTGCTCCAAGTTTGCAAAGACGGTGCAGTTGCCACGAGCAACGGTGTTTGTGCGAAGGATGACGTGTGACATGACGACCGGAGAAACGTCTGTACAAGTGGCAGGGACGGGTCTGTGTGTCCTTCTGACTGGCCCGCAGTTGGATTCACACAACAGAGATCCGCTGATGTCAACAAAGTTTCCACTCCATTTCACTGATTGGGCTCACCATGAGGACAACACGCCGCCCTGCCATATATTATGAGACCATCTGCAAGACAATCAGCAGGTTTATAGACATCATCCTCAGAACTCACAACTGGTTCGGTCAGGCAGATCTCATCAAGGTATACACACATGTGATTAGCTTGTTAATAATTGTTGTGTGCTGGTTTTGTTGGTCTGGCTGAAAGGGTAAAAGGTTTGGACGAAGCACTTGTAATCTCACTAATGTCCTGTAGGACTAAAACTGAATGCATCAGCTCACGTAAAGAGTTACGACGATATGAGCTCAAGAGCAAAATCTTTACAAACAAATGCATAAAAATGATCACAACACTAACTACAGCGTGACAATATCACCTGTAAAATTGCTTTATCATACTGTGCTATTGTGGATGTCCTTTAAAAAAAAGCTTTTAGATATCAGGAACCCCAGGGCCATAACAAAACTTCTAAAACTCCGAGCGATTAACTCAACTTCCAGGCCTGTGTCCTCTCTGCGTCTTATTGAGCCGGTATTGGCAGCTGCTTGGAGGAGTTGGGCCCTTCAGGTACATTCACTGTGTGTATGTACCTGAAGTGTGTTCCATTCCTCACCATTAATTTGTCATCAATATGGATCCATCTTTTGTTGATGGTGGCACACGTGCACCTTTCCTTGCCCTGTTGCTCTGCCCTGGATGGCCCCACTTGAATAAAAATGAAGCCAATTTCTTCCATCGTGGCAGTCATTGTGCCATTTGTTGAGTAAAACACACAGGTCCATTATTGGAGTGTCATGATGCTGTGTGTTTGGAATGCGACAAATCACTGCGGGCTGTCGCCCAGGCAGTTTTGCGGCATTACTCTCAGCAGAGAGGAACGCCGTTAATGCTGACAAACACTGGAGAACGAGGGTCATTTACAACACATCCATTAAGCACGGTGCCAATACTCCACCGGCAGCAGAGACATCTCACACTCTTACAGGGTCACGTTTGCATCCAGCTGCCCGACATGAATTCTTACGCTCGTTGGATTTTGTCTGATTCACACAGAGTAAGCCTGCAACTAACATCGTTTTCATTGTCAATTAATACACACATTGTTCACACAATTAATCATTTTGTCAATTAAATGTAAGAAAATTGTGAAACATGCTCATCACAGTTCCCTAGAGCCAAAGTGGCATCTTCAAATTGCTTCTTCTGTCCAACAAACCCAGAGACTCTTTTAAAAAGCTGGAACCAGCAAGTGTTATCTTTAACCCTCATTATGTTCTATTTTGGGAATCTTATATCATGAAGTGTTGTCTTTTTCCCAGATTTAAAGGCTGCATGTGATATTCTGCAATTACTAGACTGTTCTACTTGTTTCACCCACTTTTGACATTTTATTCACATTACTGATGATTATGATAAATCTTTGTATGGTAGTTTTGTGAAAATACTCATTTTCATCCCTACAATGTTGGCGCATTTATTATTTAATAAATAATATTGTGATATTAATATTAATTGCTCAGGCCTAGAATTTATGGAGAGCTTTATCCACCTACCATCAGTTTACTTCAATGACAATGGTTCATCTGAAGACAGCTCACAGCCTTAATGGCGTTTCCTCTCCTGCATCAGACACCGATCAGACCAACGGGCCACACGTTGTTTGGTTTTTGTCAGAAAGCCCAGGGAAGCCTTTCAGGGTTGCCTCGTACAGTGTTTTCTTTGGAAGACGCAAGAAAGATCACAGACTTCAAATCCCTTTCAAAGCTCTTGCTCAAGGCTCTAGTTAAAGCTCATTAAAAAGTCTAATCAAAACACAGCAATAGCATAACATGTAAAGTTAATTTGGATTTTTTTTTCATGATGAGCAAGAGACCATAACAATATGAACCCTCTTGGCCTCAATGAAATATTAAAGATACGATCACCGACGACTTCCAAGTTAGAGCTCACCTCATTTGAATTCTAAGGAAAATGTAATTTATGACTTAACTCGGAACCCATTTTTTCTTTCTAATTTGTTGATACTGCCCGAAGGCACTTCTCTTTGTTGGCTCTCTAATTTACGTAAATGAGTGAAAATGATTTTCACTTTTGTCCCCACCCCTAGGAAGTCAGGTGTGGAGACGCTTATTTCCTTAGACAATTCATGCCACACAATGCGCTCGACACAACTTTAACTGATGCAACCAAATGTTATTTTTCGTGCAGTAAAAATGTCTAAAATATATTTCCTGCTTGACACTTTCTGGTCGAGCCAGAATGATGGATGGCTGAGACATTTCAATTCTGACATGAAATATGAATCACTGGAATTGACATTTGCTGACCTGTTCCCATGTGAAGAGTATAAAAGGTCCTCTCTCTTTGAATAGACAGCTTGAGTCTCATAAATATGACATAGGCGCACCTATGACCAATTTTGAGGCTGGCACCGAGCACTGAAATAAAACTAACACTGCTAATCTGCACATTTCATGCATCATTAAAACATCAGTTCAGAGGACTGGAGAGAAGGTCATTTCAAAGTAGCATGCTGTTACAAATGGTGTGTAATCAACCAATGAATAATCCGTTTTGAGTCGAGAAAATTCAAACTTGGGCCGAGTCGCACAGACTCAAGATTTCCATCGAGCAGGGCTGGTTGGTTTTGTATGTGTGTGTTCCTGTACATGCCTCAAACTCAGCATGCATCTCGCAGCCATGTGCCCAGTGACTCACTAACATTTTGACTAGTGCTCACAGAAATGTTATGATTCTTATAAAACTCACCATGAATCAACTCTTATAGACTGTTGTGGCTATTGAGGGAACAGTGATGCACCACAATAGCATGCTGCAAATCATTCATGACAGCCACTTAAACTACATACGTAAACATTCAAGTTCAAACGTTTTCTCCATAGAAACAATAATTATGGGTTGTCGATAAAAATCCCTGGCGTACATAACAACGATGCATGAAAACGCTCTGTTTATGTTAGAGAGTGGGAATGGTTTTCTGGCTGTGTGGCCGTTAACAGGAAACAACACACCAGTAGAAATATTATGGGAATTGCATGCAAACAGTTAGTGTGTGAGGAATCCTGCCACCACAAAGGATTTGAGTCAAACTAAGCTCAAATATTGTTCATTTAACTTGACATTTTTACGATAATTACAGCTGAATAGATTTACATAAAATATATACTGTAGCCTAACTTTGCTTTAATGGTTCCCTATAATATCTGGAATCATGTGTTACAGTAGCTTTTATGAGGAGAGGAGAGTGCCGGTATATGAAAAGAAATTTTGGGCGGGTTTATGACAGCTTCTCAACCCTCAGCACTGACATTCAAATGCAGTTTTGAACCACAAAAGCAGAGTTTTAGAGGCAGGGTGAACCTGCGAAATGAAGCCGAAATTAAAAATGCTGGCTGCTGTATTGTATTGTTTTTAACAAATATCTTGGATGTTGCAATCTTTCCTTGCATTCATCCATTCTGCAGACTCCAAATTTAGCCAGTCACAAGGAGAGCTTGTGCATCATTACATTGGCAGCGGTGGTCAGGAGGCAGGCATTCAATGAAAAGCCACCTATATTTGAACTGGTTGACTTCTAGTGACAAACAGTGATTTCAGGCTGGCGATTAGCAGGAGCGGGACAACAGTATTTATACAGAGCGTGAACTATGGAGTGCCAGTACACTGCAGGTCAGGAAACTGGTCATTTGTCAAGGTTTTCTAAAACAGGAATTTAAAAAAAAATGCAGCAACCTCAAGAGATATCTGTGCTCAGGGTAAAAATCTGCTGGCATATCACTGATTTGTTGGACTGCCCAGTCTTAAAATGATCACTGAACACCGTTGCTGCCCTCACATTGTAAGGGAGGCAATGTCATGTTAAAAGTTATAAGTGCAATTGCTTGTTTTACAGAACAAGTGTTTTTTGTATGTTGTGCATCTAAAATGAACAGTGGAACAGTGCAGTGGACATCTGTTGGAACCATACAGTGTTAATCTAGCTTGGCCACGAAGCCATGATGCCACCATGTGTGCTGTGCCTATCATTACTAAGAGTACTGGATTTTACAATAACTACATTTAACTGTAGCGCTGCAGAATAGCAGAACGGGCTTTGGAACATGACAAATTCAAGAGGGGCCCGACAACAAAGAAAAAGATCTCCATATAATTACATAAAGCCGACAAAAATGTAGGTGTATGCAATTAGAAAAGCACAAAATAGTTCACCCACAGTCCAAAAAAGGCCTTCGAAAGTTCCATATACTCTCAAGTTTTGAAGTAATGGTTCACTTATATGGAAGTAGAAATGTTTATTGTATCGAATTTTGAGCTTTTTATAGTTAAGAGTGGGAGGAACATCAGGTGGGCTCTTGCAAAGACTACAATTAAAAACAGCGAGGGAAATTTGCATAGTATAAGCATATCATTAACTCTCAGGGAAATAGAAACAATGTAGTCTCCAGGGTGACATCCAAAGATAGGCCTCAAATGAATCCTATGTAGGTGGTTGCAGCAGCAGGCTCCTCGGGCTAATAACCCACACAGCATCCGCCACATTCTTAATATAGGTACCCAGTTTAATACTATTGGAATTCATCTGAATCAGTTCCAAATTATTAGGAGATTAAAAAATTTACTAAAATTATCAACATAGTAATAACAGTTGTGACATTGTGACGAAGAGGTACATGCATTGTGTTGCAGATATCTTGTGAAGTTAGCATGCTAACAGCCAGGCCAGACCAGCCTTTTTCGTAGTACTACTTTGAGAAGAGGTGATAGTGAGTCAGTAACGTCTCTGCTTGAACCCACTAATGTCGTTTTTCCACCGACAGTACCAGCTCGCCTCGCCTCGACTTAGCTCGCCTTTTATGTGTTCCCATTACAGAAATCTGGTACCTGGTACCTGCTAAAGTGGTGCTTTTTTAGTATCACCTCTGTATAAGTTCCAACCGAGCTGAGCTGATACTTCTGTGTGATGTAAGCTGGCAGCCGGCCACTGATTGGACAGAGAGTGACGCCACTTGATGACTCATGACGAGCGCGACGTCCGAGCCTGACACCCGCTACCTTTAAAAACTAGCATCTGCTTTCAGTCAACATAGCGATTACATGGAAGGAACAACGCGCAGGAACACGGCGTGGACCGTGGCAGAGGTGGAGACGCTCCTGAGTGTTGTCGCTGAAGACGCATCCAGAACGAGCTCGATGGTGCGACAGGAAATGAAAAGGTGGACGTGTTTTGCGTAGCCCACAGCTAGCCCTGTTTATGTGTCGCGTGGATAAGTACGTCACTGATGACGACCCGCCCACGTTGACGACGACCGCCCACGTCTGATGACGACCCGCCCACGTCTGACGACGACCCGCCCACGTTGAAGAGATACTAATTCTAGATGGAAACGCAACGCGTCTGAAACCAAACCAAGTAGAGCCACGCTAAGACAAGGCGAGCTGGTACTGTCGGTGGAAAAACGGCATAAGTCTTCTTTGACCCCGGAGGTCAGGAGTTCTGGGTGCAGCTGCTGTAGCTCACCTCAGTACTGTATTCGCTGTCATCAAACTGAACTATTTTTGGTGCCAGAATTTCCCCACCTAGAACTAAAAACCCTCTTATTGGCAGTCTGAAGCCGAGTGTGTGTGGGGCGTGTACAATTAGTGGATTGTAGAGTTGACTGTGTGTCATGTACGTTTCTTTCACTATGAGACCAGCCTTTCTGCCCTTTATCTATAAGTTAGAAGGATATTCTGTGCTGCTTTCAACACACAAGAACCTTGTTGCTGCAGTTCACCAGGAGACTCAATTTCTCAGAAAAGAATAGATGGCTCCTTCCCTCACCCCATCACAGCTGCCATCTCAAATCGTCTGAAATTTCACCTTACCAGGTGTTGTGCACAGGCATGACTGTAGAGAATTTTCACACTGCATTTGCCAGGAGCACATCCACTTTTCCCAAACGTTGAGCTTCCCTTGCAGAACTGGAGGTTTTACGCAGAACATTTCAGATTGAGGTTGCGTTAACTGATTTAATCTGAGGGGATCACAGTGCAGAGCTACACCTACAGCCAAGAATCCATCATCCTTTTATTACCATTTCATTGAGGCATGTGCAATATCTCCTGATGAATCATGTTTCTGAACCCCTGATTTCTTCCAAACCAAAAAAGCCAGAGACAAATATGCTTAAGAATCGTTTGCAGATTTTAGCATGAGCCCACAGCCCAAAGTGTGCAATGAACGGGTTTAACAAGAAACCAATGAAAGGCAGTTTCAAGAATGTCAAAAAAATAAAAAATCCAGTGTAAACAAGACCTATTCATTATGGCATATCCAGCCGTATTGGAACTCCCTGTCCCACGGCCACTTGTTTCAAATAATACCGTTTGAGGCTAGAGTTGGAGGAAAGCGAGGAATGCTCACATTATTTATGGTCCATTCCAAGGTTCGCAAATTGTCAGTTTTCCTAAAGTCATTGCACAACCTCTCTCAACCCGCTCACTGAGAGCCAGGCAGCCATGCAAAGTGCGAGTGGAGTCCTGGGAAAGTGGTCAGAGAGTGTGGGATTGGCTATCATTTCTCTTGAAGAACTAAGTTTTGTGAATGAGGATTCAGCCCAGAGAAAGGTGGTTTGGAGGAGAGACAGGCAGCTAAGTGGGTTATTACACACAGTGAACTCCATAGCTATCTGTATGTATGCTTGTGTGTTGTGTGTGTGTTTGGCATCAAACTGCAATGAGAGCCATCAGGCTTTCGGTAGTTGGGCTACAATCGTTCATAATTTGAAAGACAATGTGGCTGTATGGTTGCACCCCTTACTGCATTCGTGAAAAATAGTATAATTAATGTCACAATATTTTACACATCCCAACTGTGACAAGACGTAGAAGACCATTACATTGGTCCTCAGTCATTCCATTCAGACTTTCCCTAACCCTGAATCATCACCACCACACCCCTAAACCCAACCCTAAAAACCAAAAACCAGGTCTTTACCAAAGATTTAGTGCTGTAGCTTGTGGGGAACTGCCTGTTTTCACACGAATTCGAGTCCCCAGGATGTGACTGTAATTTGAACGTGTACGAGGATTTTGTTCAGTAGCGTATATTAAAGATGCACATAAGAGGCGCACAAAGTTAAAAATATTACCCACTGCTCTGAGATATACTACATTAAAGGGAAAAGCCCACAGTACAGTATAGAAACATATCAGACAACATGAAATAAACAGGTACTTTACCTGAGCCAGTTACTTTATAGTTGTTTGTGTTTGTGTAGCAAAGCTAGCATTTGTTAGCAATCAACATGTCAGGTTTCTTTAAAGCTAGTACAATAATCATTAGCCTGCACTGCTAATGATGCTGTATCCACACTGTGAAGCTGCATGGTGAAAACCACAGAAATTCAGCTTTTGGTGATGGTTTACAATTAAGTGGATGAGCTTTAGCCAGCACACCAACCCCATAATACAGTACATCTAAGACGATTAGGTAATACCAGAGCCTCTAGTACCCTGTCACTACACGGGAGCAGGAGCATTTTTGGTTTTCATAATCAACTGTATAAGTTCTTAGGAGTAATTCAAATAAAACATTCACCAATTTCCACGGAAATGAAGGGGAATAATTATATTCTGAGTTATCACAGGTTTGTGAATATACAATCAGTACAGTAATTTTTGACTTTTATATCCTGACAACTGTCTTTAACATTTTCAAACTCTTCTTTAAAAAGCTATGGGGATTTTACAACAGCAGCTTGACTTTGTCCTGGTGGCTTTCTGCAGATTAGTCCAAATAATATTCACCTAAAATAAAGATTGCAGAGTTCACAAAAGACCAGCCTTCAGGGATTCAACAATAAACAACAATAGACAGAAATTCAGAGTTTGGTTTCTCAGATCTGTCCCAAGTAAATCCTCTTCCCGAGAGAATCACTGATACTGCATTTGAATTCGCTTGTCGAAATTGAAGGCTTATTTTGATCAGTTTTCACTTTAAAATCGAAATCATGATGCCCCTAATCAGTATAGCAAATTGTTGTCAGTAGAGCTGCTGTATTGGTCATTACACTGTACCTTCACACAGTAATCTTATGAACAACAAAATCCATTAGTCTACTGTAATTTGTCTTCATTACATCTTCAGGACATGCTGAGAACCTGAAGCGTCATCAGTGACTAACTAAAGAAATAATGATAGCGTCTTCACAGAAGGAGGGCTTATAAAACTGTGGATGCAATTTGAGAGGCCAGGTCAACAATTTATAATCCCACAGGAGGAGAATACCTCATGGGTAGGCTTGCTGTGGTAGTTACCGGTGTTACACTGTCTTAGGTCATACAGCTAATTACATCATCGTTGTTCTTTGTTGGTTGATAGATGCGACTATTATAACTGAAAGTGTATAAGAGTGAAAGCTGAGTCACAGCACAGAACAACAGGAGTCTCGTCACTTATGAAGGAGACGGTAACTTTACTGAGAAGTTAGAGGTGTGCAGCCTGCAGCTCTTCATCCAACAGTTCCTTCTTGTTCCATTACTCACGCAGACTGTATAAAACTGCTCCCTGACGTATTTCAAACTCATCCACTGTGAACAAATGCAGAAAGTATCTGTTGTTTTGCTCTAGAGATGCATTTTTGATGAAAGATGGCGTTCAGTGCGAAACCTACTGAACCCGTTGGATTTCCTGTGCCTAGCCTGCATCTACAGCCCCAGGTGGATGCTTTCAATGTGAAGCTACAGCAGTTAGAGATATCCTGTTTGCATTAGCAGTAAATTAATACAGCGCTCCACAGATAGTGCGCCTCTTTTTCTGTAAAAAGCCCAGTGTACGGGGTAACACAGGGGCTGTCACAAGCTTAGAAGTTGGTGGGAAAGTGTCGTCACTGTGGCAACCCTACTCATGGGATAACAGCTAATGGGATTTAGCAACATTCTGATCCAGGTCTGACGGGAAAAGATGCTGTAAGACTCCTGCAGAGGTGCAGCAGAAAACCCAAGAGTTTATAATTTGGAGATCAACAGCTTACTCTGTTCCAGGGTGTTTCATCCTTTCCTGACAACATCGTGCAGCTTTTGTTGCTTTTCAGCAGCAGGTAACAATGTTACCGACCTGTGGCTCTAAAGAAACAGCCATGTCACACTGACAACCCTCAGTTTTCATCAGTTCCTTTAAAAAATACAGACATCTACGCACCCCTTGAAGGTGAAGAGCTATTAAGGATTAATCAACCTACAGGTCCCAAAGAGCCGGATTCTCTCATTTAATTGTAACACCAGAGTACAACAGGGAGACAGGGACATCTCTGTGGAGTGTATGTGAGATTTCAGAAATTCTTACGAAGCAAATTGCTAACAAGTCCATGGAGTTGTGTCTGCTGGTTTATAGTTTCCTAAAACTTCCGGCTTTTTGTTCTTCAAGTTGCATAAGTGACTGAATATCTACCAAATATATATTTAAAATAAGAGCCTGATAATCACTGTCTTTAACAGTGAGTGGAAGAATATGCATGTCGAAAGAGCTTCCATCGAAGCAGTACAGAAAAATAAAAAGTGAATTGCTGCAGTAGGAAAATGACTCACTTGTTAGCAGTCTTGCCTCACAGCAAGAAGTTCCCGGATTCAAATTACAGCCACTTTCAGGACTTTAATAGGCCAAATCCTCCAGCGTTTAGCCCTGTGGAGAGAAAGCCCGGGGTTTGAATCACCATGCTGGTCCTTTTTTTGTTCTCTGGCTTCTTATTTTGCTTTGATGCTATGAATTCAGGAGAATCGGATGAGAACTGAAAAAAAAGTGGATTGTGTGTCTCTTATACACTTTGTGACCGTATCATACTCTAAATCTGCCTATACCTCCTTTACATCATTCACTTAGACTTACACAAGGTTTAGTGAGGCTGTGTAAAGCTTCCGAAGACATGCAGGCCAAGGCTGATGAAGTAATGATTCTCTACCCTGTTCAACTAAATATTCAAGCTTAACAGGACCCCGTCACCTAACACCTCACTGAAAACACACTAATTAATATATTATTAACATGCCTTTGAACGCTCGTCCTAATTTATGAAAAAATAAACAATCCCTCAGTCAAATTCTTTGATCTTGTGATCTCAGTTTTCACTGGTGTGTGTGTGTGTGTGTGTGTGTGTGTGTGTGTGTGTGTGTGTGTGTGTGTGTGTGTGTGTGTGTGTGTGTGTGTGTGTGTGAGGTACCACATGTGTGCACAGACCTCTACACCTCCTGTGTGTGATCTGCTGTTTAATTTGGGGTTTTTCTGTGCGAGTCCATGACCCGACTCAGTCATCTGACCTTACTGGCATCCACCCCGTCTGAACCGTGTGGGTGGAAGGATGGATGACTCACACGAGCGTGATAGTTTTGATTGGTGGTTGGCTACCCTGGGTGGTTTTTTGCTTTTTCTTCATAATGTTATACATCAAACCCAACCGAGCATAGCGAAATACTTTTCTTGTCTGAAAATACAAGAATCAAAGTGGAACATCACTCAGATAGTGTTAATGGAATAGACATTAGCTTCGATCCGCCTTTCCTGTCACAGGCACCGCATTGGTAAAAGCTGAAATGGAGACACTCAAGATGTGCGCGCACACAAAAAGTATAAAAAAAATATAAAAGCATTGTGATTACTTAGCAATCACACGTTGATTCACTTCTTTGTGGTGAGTCTGTGGGCAGACTGTTAAGCCATGCAGGGAAAATGAAGCAAATGTAATAATGGGGTGAGATATTTAACAGTGGCCACAGTAAGAGTACGAGCACTTTAACACTGCTGCAGAGTTTTGCTGTTTGCTTTGAAACCAAAGTATTGCCAGATTTCACCCATCTTAATCTTCAGAAGTTACCTTTACCACACTGTCTGTCCTCGTACTATGAAATCCTAAGATGCCAGCTGGCCTGAGGGAGATCAGCAGGGAGCTGAACGTTCCTGGTAGGAAAACACACACATGTCTACTTGCTGTTGGCTGTGTTGTATGATATTCCCAGGAGAAAAACATCTAAATAGCACAGTATAAAATGTGTATTTTCTTTTTATAAAGTACAAACGAACAAAGACTGATCTCAGGGAAATGTACCCATCTTTTACCTTAGTGCTAAGTCTTAAGTCACATCAGACATTCGCACACAGTGTTTCTAGTGCTCTCTTTACCCAATCATTTATATCGGTATATGGATTAATTGACGCCGTTTCTATGGTAATGTGTTTGTTAAAATGTAACTTATGTTATTGAATGCAATCTGTTTTGGGCTTTTAGAGTTTTGCTTCCTCAAGTATTCCTTTGGAGCGCCTCCAATTCTACTTTCTTGAGTTTTTAGTCCATTTTCTTTTCATAAATTTGTAACTTTTTGGTTTTGTTTGCTCTTTTTTTAATTTGCTTTCGAGTAGCAGCTTGGCTTCTGTATGAATTGCTTTAATGTTGGTTCCAAAGCATCTGTTTACAGTTGGGTTATATGTTTATTTGGGGACAGTGATTACATGTATGTATGATTTGTTTTTTCTGCACTCGAGTATTTTATGTAAATAGAGTGAATAACAAACTGTATAGTGTGATAATTTTAATGAAAGATTAGAAAAAAACTGGTATACAGTATATTGACATGGAAAACCATGTAGGTTTCTAAGGACAGGAAATCAGTCAACATGCTGAGTATCCACTATAATTCAATGTCATGATGGACTATTTACACAAAGCAGAGAAGCCAAATATCTTGAATAATGACACATTTCGATCTGAAGAAGCCATTTCTACCCACGATGCTGACACTTTTGTTATTTTTTTCATTCACTGACATGTTAGACCTTCAGTATGTCTTGACTGGTCTGTACATTCATCAATTTGTTGCTTTAACCGGTTCAGCTGCAGGACAACTATGAACCATAATGCAGGTGCAAGGTTGTATAGAGGTTCAATGGACGATCATTTGCATGTTACCCACGTGGGCTACAATCTAAAATAATAAATAATTTAACAGTGCAAGTAAAACAACCCTATTTCCTTAAATACGAAACACCTTGCAGGGTTGGGCTAAGAGACACTTGCTAATAAAAACTTGTGGTCACATAGAAACAATCACTGTGAAATGTCATCCTGCCACTTCCCTCAATTTGTGCATTAGAAGGAGTTTAAATACAACAGCCACAGATTGAGATAAACATTACAATATTTCCAGCAACTGTTCAAACATCTTTAAGAACTTCTACAAATTCAAACTATGTGCTTTGGTACCAGTAAAATACTGCCCTGTTTCACAACACACGCTGAAACAGTGTCCAAGACTGAAATTATCTTACAGGAGTTTTACTACGATAAAACTTAGGGGAGAGGGTACAGACAGCAAAAGTCAGGAGAGACGAGCCAGACATTTAACGAGAGGAAAGTTTTAAAGAGCTGGGGCTGCTGGTTTGTGTGTGTCTGTTTGTGTGGGGGTAGGCGCTGGTATAGCTACAACAAGCAAAGAGGTAAAATAGGGAACAACACAGACAAGGCTGTTTGACATAGATAAATTCTGCTTATTCAGAGTAACCGGAGGGTGCGAAGCAAAAAATAATAGGGCCATTTGCGGGATGGAAGGTTGCCAGATCTCACTCTGTTGTTGAGCAAAGCCAAAAATGCATCTGGGGGAGATGACATACATATGCCAATATGGCATTAAATCCTTTTTTTACTTTTATTTATTTATTTATTTTGTCCACTGTGGCTTCCAGTGTTGACACAAGGAATCTAACCAGGTGCTTTAACTGTATATTCACAGAATAGTGCTGTTGCAAAGCAATCGATAAATCTATACATTCCCCTGTGTTCAGCCACTGTTTATGATTGATTTCCCCGGTGATGTTATCGATTCACGTACACCTCTCTACCCGCACCTTTCTCTACTTGCATGTGAATCAAATCATGCGTAGATCATTGTTAAGTCAAGCTGGACCTTCATAGGTCACTGACAAAGATATATATGAAATACTATCCTCGCAAAGGCCCCCCATAAAAATCCATCATGCCAGGAGGAACAAGAAGATCCCGTTCGACTGCTGTTAACAGCCGCACATGTCAGATTTGAAAACATCTAGCAGGCCGAGCTGGAAAGCAATTTCTGAAGATGTGCTTTCCAAATGATGGCGGCAGAGGTGCTGATTAGAAGGAGCATAATCTGCTTTAACCATTGCGTGGCAGTTGTGTTATTTGGCGCTTTATTTCATCCCCAGACATTAGCTGGGCTTTTGGTTGACAAAGCCAAGATCCATTGTGACGGCTTCCTCTGGCAGGTCTAAATGGATGATGCCTTCGTGTCACCGGCGAGGCAGAGCTTAACATTTATTCATTTTAAGTCGTTTGCAATGGTGTTTAAGAAGCTCACGACTGACTAACATTAGCAATTGGATTGGACACCGCAAACACAAAAGCACGCACAAAAACATTCCCTAAAATGTTTTCAGGTGGAACTAAAACAACGGATTGTTTTAGCAAATATTATATCGCTTCTCTTTACAGTCATCCCTTGAAGTATGATGCATTACCTAAACTCGTACGATGAAGCAAATAGAAATCACAACTGCGCAGTTTGTGTTCAGACTAGCACATTTTATCAATTCATCTTTATGAAGTCCTTGGTTGTTTGAATGTCAGAAAGCCAGAGCTTTATTTATACATCACAGATGGTTGGGGGAATATGAAATAAGCCATGTCTTGCCATGTCTTCTATGCAATATGTTCACACAGCTGTGGATCTCGGTTCCATTGTTGGGTAAATCCAAATTTAGCTGTCCAGTTGGCTGCAAACAGCTAGCCTGCAGCATAATTCTTCCACTGGGTAGCCAAAATGCAGAAGAATGTTCCACATAGATTATGTTAGAAGCCTGTTGAATTTTTAACAATGAAATCCAGTCGAACATTGATAAAGGAACAATGAGACGCACCCCTTTCGATCTCTAAGGCTCCGTGGGATGTCGACTCCTGCTGACTGACTGAACACATTTTTTCAATGCTCTTCAAGCTTCATGCCATTATGCTTATTTTTTTGGTTATTAGGAAATGTCGTCATATCTTTTGTCTGCTCCTGATTCATTTCACTGCTCCAAGCTATGTTTGTTCTGCTGATTCAATCGCTTTAGGCTGGTCTATGTACAGTATCATCAGCTAAATGCCAAAACGTTATGAAAACCCGTTTCTGTTTGCCTACCAGTCTCACAAACCAACAGAGGACCTATGAGAAACATTATTAGAAATTCAAAATGACATCAGCTGAAATACACAGAGAAGAGAAATCAGCACGAGCTGAATGAACCCTCCAAACATAAAATGAGGCACAGACTGCGGAGGGAAAGAGGGGAAGATCTTTCTCTAAGGCTCATTACTCCCCTCATAGCATGCCAAGTGCTGACCTAGCAGCATCCCAGCCCCCTATCCTCCTCTCGCCCTTCAACCCCCTCCTCGTGCAGGTGAGGGAGTCACATGCCGTCAGGCACACCCGCCGTCAGGCCATTTGGTCTGTGACATCCATAAAGCAATGCAGGATGGTAGTGCTCCAAGAGCTTTTAAAGCAGCCAATGGCTACTTTAATGGATGGATACACTATTTAGTTTAATTCATGCTCTGCTCGAGCCTTACAGGGAGGATTTGACCTCTCTTAGGTTAAATAATGGTCCCAGCGTAGATGGGTTGGTCGGGGGGCAAGAAGGAGATAAATGCACTGTGACATTCAGCTCACTCCAGCGTCCCCCGATGTGTGATTTGAGAGCAGACTATTAGGCACACGCTTTGCTTAAACATGGCAAGAGTTATTAGACGGGGCAGCGATGACTGGGGGCTGCACATAAGGAAGCGTTTGAAGAGAGAGACGGGTGTGGGCAGAGCTCGACAGCCATTTATCAGAGCAAATCTGGAAAAACGACGCAAGAATCCATTCTAGGAGATAGTATGACAAGTTTAAAAGGCCCAGCATTATGTCTTTTTGGGTTTTAGACGGTTGGTGGTGGGACAAAACAAGCAAAACGGAGACATTACCTTGGGCTCACAGAAACTGAGCAGCATTTTTCACAATTTCCTAACATTGTAACCACTTAAGAATAAATTAATTAATCAGAAAAAGAATCAACAAATCCATTAATCCGTAGCTGCAGCCCTAGTTTAATGACATGGTAGATTGATAGTGAAAACTTGTAGTTTTAGGCCATTTTCTATTGGTAAATTCTTAAATTTAAGACATTTAGTTGAGTCCTGGATCTGCAGAGACCCACCAAGTGCAACACAGGATGGATGGCTGAGTAGTCGGACAGTCACTGAATGGGTCGGCACTTATGATAATCACATCAGTTTGATTTACTTGGATTTTCTTGGTCTTCGTGACACGAAACGTGCAACGACTTTTTAAGCACCACTGGCACGGAAAGACTACTGACAACTTGACAAATCACAAGAACCAACTCATACAGCACAATTAAATAAAATGCACCTTATAATTCACATAAGCATATTAGGAACAAAAAGAATGCAGTCATGTTTTGCATGCAGATAAAATAAATCCTTTTATAAAACACAACATGTTTTCACATTTTAATGATTGATTTTTCACTTGCCATCCCTGTAGCTCCTGATAAAAGCCCCCACCCCGAAGCAACGTTTCCCAACCTCACACTTAAAACTAGGTAAGGAGAAGGAAAAAAGAAACACAAAATGAACTGTCAACAAGGCATCGTACCCAGCACCAGTATTCTGTGTCTGCTAATGGCATCTTATAGCCCCGACCTCCCATTCAGAGGAAGCTGATCATAAGCTATATCCAGATAAATTACATCTATGAACCAGGAGGTTAAAAGGGAATAAAACATCAGTAAAGTGGTAGCTCGATAGACTAAAGGGAACTGCATATCCTACAGAAAATAGGTTTAAGTCCCTCTCAAGTGCAACTGTCCTTGCACTAGAATGTAATTTGAACTGGTGCTACCTGTGCTCATACCTCACCGTTGAGAAGAAGAGCGCACAAATTTGGATGCTCATGAAACCCAAGACAATACATTCAAATAAAAAACGTTCCCTTAGCAGGATGATACAGCAACGTCCCTCTGTGCTCTGATATCTGTACGTTACATGAATTACAGGTCACAACAATTGCGAGCCTTGGAAGATGAAATGGTCCTGTTGCAGAGTAATACATACATTCTCTGTGACGAGTAAGATGGTAAAACATACTTAATTCACTGTTCAAACTTTTAAAATTGAAGCTCCCAAAACTCAAGCTTTAATATATATTTTACCACATATAATAAAACTGAATCCCTTCGTTTGAATCAACAGCTTGGACAGAAACACTCCCCTATAAATGAAAAAATAGCTTCCGCAGACTTCAAGGACACATCAGAGTAAGTTATTGCTGATAGGAGCAGCTCATCTATCAGTCAGAAACAGCTAGTGAAAGAAAACTGCTCCCTGATTTTACCTCATAAACTGCAAAAGCATGCATCTTTACCAGCCTTTTAGTCTGGTGCTGGAACTTCAATAAGTTAAACAAAGTCCAAACCGAGGAAGTGGAAGAATATACAACCTGCTACGACAACTTCCTGGTTTAAAGGATGTTATTTGGTTCAAAGGTGATTCAGCAAAGATGAAACAGTATATTTAAATGAGTTAGACTTTTTTCAAGTGAAAAGGAAAATAGGAAAACAAGTCAGTGTAGAAATTACAGATGGAGATTGGCATAATGTGCAAGAAACACCATTCATCCACAAATTAATGAACCTTGGAGGTAAGAGTTCAGGTCTTTTGATGGACACCATTCACATTTTTTGGAAATGTCAGATCAATAATTGTATTTTGGGAAATGGTATGTAAGGAGCTAACGCAAATATTAAGATATGAGGTTCCTTTATCTTTATCTATGTAAATTCTCTGAAGAAAATGTGACTTCCAGTGATAGATGTCTGATCAAAATACTGCTAATAGCGAGCAAGAAAGCTATTACGAGGAACTGAGGTAAGGAAACATCATCAACGAAGGACCAATGGCTAACAATTGTGGAAGAAATCTTTTCAATGGAAAAACTGACACATAATGAGACTACAGAAAGCACAACTGGAAAGAAAATGGGAGAAATGGACTCTATACATGACTCAGAAAAGATGTGATTGGACTGGAACAGTAATCAATAGATACACTAATCTCCACGTCTGTAAAGATGTGTATGCACCAAAGCATTTTTTGCTTTGTTGACTTTTGTTTTTTGTTATTCTGACAGAACTGACATGTCAATGTTGCAAAGATTTGTTAATAAAGAAATCAGAAAAACAGGAAAGTGCCATCACTCCTTTATTGGTTGGAACATGCCCCTGATTTCCCGGCTTTTGATCACAACTTCCTTGTTGCTAATCAGTCGCACATGAAACTGAAACTGTGAAGCTCTTTTGCTAATTTACTGCAAATAATTGCCAGCGTTTTATGTAACAATCTGTCAAGATTGTAGCACTGCGAGACCTGGTAATGTAAGAGAGGAGCGATTAAGTGAGTGACCCATGAGTGCCAAAGTATACGTTATTCATCGCTCTGCCGTTATTCATCTCCAGACTGTGCTCGTCTTCACCCTGAGGGGGTCAGGATGACTCTTTTACTTCAGATGCAGGTTAGCATGGTGATGTGCTCCGGGGTCAGGCCAAGTTTGGCCACGCTGTCTCTCTCCATCTCTCTCTCTGAGAACATCCTAACATCCGCCCCCATCTGCATATTCCCAGAGTGACAAAACTAGTTAGCTGAGTAATAAATCAAACCTCGGCTGCCCAATTTGGTTTCCTAATGTAATTAATAAGTGCTAAAAGCACTTAACTGGCCATAATTTGCGGATGCCACTTTGAAGTGACTATTTAAAGAAAACTTTGCGTGCGCGTGGAAGAAAATATTATGTTGGCACTGATATCTTTGCAAAGAGTCGTATGCAATAGCACGCAATGCAAGCACAGCCATTTTACTTATCTACGCAGCTGAAAACTCCCAGTGTGAAATGACAGAAAAATAAGTTTGACAACATCAAGATAACATTTATCTCATCAGTGTTCGGGAATAACAAATTATCTGATAGAGAATTTGTAATCAAATGTTAAGAGGCAAAAGGGCATTTAGTTGAGGAGAGACACATCAGCAACACATTTTCCAACATGCAGAGTGAATGTTAACGATGATTTCCCCGTGATTTTATTGGATAGGATTTATAGATGTATTGACGGATACAGATAAATACATCTAGAGAGCTATAGATTTCGTTTTGACCTGATAATCTCTAATCTGTTGCAGTTTAAAATTAAAAAAGCAACTTTCCTGATCCCGACATTTTTATCAGCTGCTTGACTTTTAAACTGCCTTGAATAAATAAATATCGACACATCCTCAAACTACACTCCAGCCAATCAAAAAGATCGACTCTCTCAGAAAGGATCTATCAATTAAATCTCTATTACTCAGGATCCAGTCCTTGCAGTCACTTCCAGACTTGCCTAATCCCCCTTCTTCACTTTCTCTCTGCAGCAAAACCACTGAGAGGATAGTGCAGACAGAAGTGAGCAGAGGCAAGGCGAGAGGGAGGAAGCAGAGAGGGGTGATTGCCGAAGAGCAGAGCTTGTCATGAGTGGATTTATGGCTGGGGAGACAGCGGCGGGAGGCGGGCGAATTGATGGGTGACACATAATCAGCCTCCTTATCGCAGCCCCGCAAAACTGGATTGCATCCAGAGGCTTGTGATCCGTCCGGATTTGGCTAATGTCTCCCACTCCTCTCCTGAGCCCCGACAGCTCTCCGTTATCAGGGCCTGGCCTGGGCTTCCTTTCCCTTCCTCTGACTGCTATCCCTCCACCCCTCCATCCACAGCCTCCTCCATGCTGTCTGCATCTTGACAGTGTTGTCAGGTGAAGAGGCAACTAAGGGTTTTTGTTGACCAGGTCTGTCCGTCCACCTTTCTTCCTGCCTCGGTTTTGCTCTCCAGTGCTATTTTAGCCTCTCTTTGTCTCCCTCCCCCCTCTTTCAGCGCGATAAATCTCCAAATCTCCCTCTGAGACCAGTATCAACTGTTTACAGTATTGTTAGCAGAAGTAGAACCGGACCTCTAACATGTCAATGCTGTTAAAAACAACTAAATCAGTCTCTGTAAGCACTATTTGTTTGCATTTTGCAACCCAACACGCCAGTTTTTTCGTCAGGGATGTTTATTTTTTCGTGACTGGAGTTACAAAGGCAACAGTTCAGGGAAGGAGTGAATCACAGAGCGGTCGGGTTCAAGGTTTCACAAAATGGTTCTGGGGTGAAATGGAGCTGCACTATGACATAATGAGCTGGTCCACTCGCACGAGCTCTGCACTGCTTTTAAAAATCTCAGTCAATCATAAAATACTTTGTTTCCTGTAATATGTCATTAGAGGACAAGCCTGGGCACGAGCAATGTCAACACAAAGAGAAGGGGCAATATTATACATACATATCTATACAAGTGGTGCCATCTGCCAAACAAGACTTAGTTACAGTATCTGTGTCCGCCCTGTTGATTTGTCCGGTTTATCACCACAGTCAGCAGCAGCAGTGGCTATGACACACCGCTCATGGAGGCAATTAAAGCATATAAGCTACTTCTTCTCTGCATCATAACTCCGTCACATCTGATCACACCGACATGAAACACACTTTTAGATTAAGTGTGACTTACACTTTCCGAGGATCTCATTCTCTCAGATGGTTACAGACACCAGAACTTGCCTGAGATCATCAGGTTTTGAAGTTTTCTTCGGTATTAAAACTATCCAGAGATAGAGGTCTGTACATCCGTAACCCTAACCCAAAAGGAAGCTTATTCATTGTCTCGAATCTTAGAGTTGGGGGGCAACAGTTTGTCACACACAAACAAAACTCCTGGTCTAAACAGTACAACAGACAGACAAGAGCACAACACTCTATTAGCTATAACGCCAGCAAGCCACAACAACACCAGTACAAAATGTTACCAGTACTTAGTAGCTTCTTTTTTTTCTCCGCCATTTCTGGCCAAATTAAAATGGTTTTGCGAGGCTGAATCCAGAACTAAACTATATACGCATGATTGCAGGTCACACAGCATTATAACGCTGCCAATGTTTAATATTTTGGTCATTTTAACAAGGCTCCTTTGCCAAAATTTGGAACCATTTCTTCTCTTTCTGGTTAGCTTACAAGGCTTATCTAGTCTGCAGACCCAAAAACCCTGATCTGACCCAAGCCCACAGCTCTAAGCAACAAAATAGTCCAAACTGAGTTTGAATCAATTGCAGCGAGCAAAGAAACTCTACTTGAGGATTTCCGAGTGCTTAAATTGTCGATGTGTAGATGCATTTTGCTGACACTGCCAGTCTCCATTTTAACTTTGGTACAAAGTGAGAGAATTACCACATAAAACGACACAGCTCTGTGGCATTTTCTGTGCTGTCTGTGTTGGCAAGCTGAATGCAGAGACAGTAATGAGCTTAATTGCTTTGCTTCAGAGCGAACATGAAGCGGTGTTGCCAGGCGGCTGGATTAAAAACATTTACGCCATTTGAACCTCCATAAAAGACGGCGTACCAAGATCAAGCTAGTCAACACACCAACTTACTTATTTAAATACCACTGGATGCAGTCGCTGCAGTAACGGTGTGTATCACAGGACTGATGCTGAAGTCTCTATCAATCTTAAATATGGGGTGAATTGATAAGCAATACAATAACACTTGAATGACACCACAGACAAACTAACATGCCCCTGCCTGTTTCATAAACACTAACTGGGACCCATTTAACAGAGTGCTCCCGACGTTAATGTCACACTTAGTGCCCAACACCCTGTTCAGTGCTGACACAAGGCTTCAGCACACGTCATGGACCATTTAAGCATTGTACAATGATATGATGTAGACACACACACACACAATGTATAAATGTCTAATTTTAAAATGGTCTCAGCTCATCTACTTTAGCTGAATGTTTTATTCGCTGTATGACAATAAGTTTCAACATAATCGGGCACATGTATGCAGAAATGATTGCATTTTACTTCCACTGAAGTGTATTGGCATCTCTTCTCATGCTTACTGTTCTATTGATAGGCGCTGTATAGTTAACACAGGCCAACCCCGTGCATACAATGCACATCTCCGTCCGTCTTGAAGAAAAAAGGAATACAAGGTAATGATCGTCATTGTGGTCGCCATTCTGAATGACCCAAAACAAAACCAGCCAATGCTGACATTATACAATAAGCTCATTACACAGGAAATATTACATTTACATATAAATTGAGTTAAGTCACAGCTAAATCTTCTGTTTTTCAAGATTACTCTTATCAGAAAAGAAAAAAAACATTGTTGACATTGCATTAAAAAGAGGCATGAAAGTGCTTTTCCTTCTCGACAGTAGTGCTAACCAAGTCAGTTTGGTGAATGCCCTTTAGCTGAAGCTATTACGCTGCATAATGCTTCCTGAGTATCAATGAAGCTACATGTAAGCACAAAAAGGTACACTGAACAAAACATCCAACAATGACAAATGGTTTTAGGGCCGTCAAAGAATAAGAATACCAAGAAAACAACCAGCAGCCTGTGAAAGCTCCACCAGTTCAACTCAACTAAACAAGACTCTGCAGACTGCTGAAGGCTGAAGTCCTCAACATGAGTGGGTAAATGCAAAATCAGAAATGCTCACATCCCGTTAGTGGTAGCTACAGAAAGCTGAGAGTTATGTTTGGCCCTGCGCTCGTTGACAGAAGTGCAACCCATCTGTACCAGCAGAACCCAAGGTCAAGCAGCCGCAGCTGGTGGTACGATCAGTCGGGGTTTTTATTCATGCTTATCTTACTTGTGTAACAATGCCTGTGTCCTTTAATCGTAGAATGGTGATATTCTGGGTTAAATACACCTAATATAATAATAATAACTTAAGAGATTCCATTGTACAAACAGTGACAATTAGGAGAAAAGATGTGACTACACGTTCACCTGGACAATAGGATTCTCTTTAACGACACAAAGTGTGGCTACGTGACTCTGTTTGCTATCTCTCAGTCAGTCATTCTCCACAACCTCCTCCTCCTCCTCCCCCTGTAGGGCTGAAAATTTCCCAAGATGCAACAGCCAGATGACAAATGGTTGCTTAAAAAGCAGTTTAAGAGGATTACTGTCTGTGTCTGTGCGGTGTGTATGTGAATATACGAGAGCATGAGTGAGAGAAAAGAGAGGCCAAGGAACATCAGCCCACCCCTACTGATTTATTGTTTGTGGAAATACACGAGGAAAACATTTACTTTGGTGAGTTAGCGAAAGGAAGAGGGAACATGATGATTTACTTCATCACCTAAAAGTGATGAAGCCCTCTGTAGGCTTGCTGCAAATTTTTATGGCAGGAAAAAAAAAAAAAGAAGGACCAAACGTCCACAGAAACCTCTAAACTCAGCATATTTCAGTCGTTTTAAATATACCGTTTCAATGTCGCCCTACTCCGAGTTCTTTTACAGCCACCAGGAAAGACGACGAGTATTTTGATACTCAAAGATAGATTTTAAATGGAGCATCACGGTTTGCCTTGAACAAGTCTGCCTGGGTATGACCTCTTCTGTTCTTCTCTAAAGGAGCACTTGGGTAGAGAGTCTTATTGTTTGGAACTGGGTGCCATTTTCTTCTAATGTTATTCTTTAAAAACAGTGCGGGTGTTTGCCCAGAGCAGAAAAAAAAATGATTGAATTGTGTTTTTTTGGAGTTGGAGGATGGGTTTTCATTTTCTTGAACGAGTGCCCCATGACAGTCATTAGTTATCACACAGCACCATCCCATATTGATCACTTGGAGTGGTCAGGCTATTTAATGCCACCTTGTCTCAGACATCAGCTGTGGAGAGATTCACAATCTCCTCCGAAAGCCCTGCATCAAAGAGCACACATCATGTGTAAAGGCCTTTCCGTGTCAAAACACAGTGCTCAGTATTGACTGCAGTGATGGACACATTTTCCCACTTGACAAAGCGCAGCATGGACAGAAGCACACACAGAAGAGAGGACTGGATTCCTCCTCTTCCCATGTACCCCACACACACAGTTAATGTAATTATGGATCTTTGATGTCTGACCGTGAGAACTGCTTGAATGTATGATAAATAACAGGTCCTCCGGTCATTAGAGAGCAGGCGAGTTGTTCTTGTGGGCTTGCTTGGCGAGTCTGCCCTGAGGTTTGGAAGCTGCCACGGTGTATGTGGTCAGCAGGTCAGATATATCTGGCAGCTCGCAGCTCGACTGTTCCAGTGCCCGCAGACTCGCTGTGTGTTTTTTAAACAAAAACAACACTTTCTGAGACAGCCCTCAAATGGAGGGAAAGTTACCGCTGCATTTAATCTGAACTGACGAATGGTGGAAAACTACCAGCTTCACCGACCTGTTGGTTTCATTTCTCTCCACATTTAGAGGCAAAAGTCTTTGATAGTAAACTCTTTAGGTCGAGTTTAGGTTTAGGTTGCTAACAGTTTTAACAGTATTTAGTATAAACTTCAACAGAAATCGAATGACAGTCGCTCTGTATCATCTACAGGTTAAATATATGATGTCATAAGTGCTCTTGAAGGTGGTCTTATGGCTGATACTGTGCCAATAAATGTGGTTTTGTACCTTGTGATAGGGAGTGTTTGTTTTCCTTGATTAACCAAACTGCTAATCACTTTAATTAATTAGTAATTGTAATCTGAAAATTAAAGATTGGAAAGAAAGTTCAATAACGTTTGGCAAAAAAATCCTTTAACTGCATGAAAAGAGTGAAACATTAGCCAACAAACATGATATTAAAAACTGTATAAATTAGTTCTCTCCAAGCTTTTAAAACGTTTATGTCCAATATCAAATAAATACATGTATACATAGAGTTGCCATATTGTTATACACAGTATATCTGTGGATGGTGAAATGTGTATGATGGGGAGCTACAGAAGCTACAGATTTCCCAACTGTCTTCTGGTTGAAACTGACTGCTAAAAGTTTGCCAGAAATCACATAACGTCAGGCCGATCGTCTACTAGTTGAGTTTGTACCTTTGAGGTGCTTCTAGAAAAGCTCATTTACATATAGATGTAAAAGTTCCTTTGCAATTCCTTTGCATCTGAAGCTAGAATCAGTGTCACAACCCAAATAAATTGACTAAATTCATACAAAACAGCAATTTAAAGAAATATTTCAGATGGTGATTGCTTGTTTATTACCCCTCAATGCTACTATAGTTGGATTTAGTGGTGATGTATCGCTAATAAAGACAAATCAGAAGAGAACTTGACAACAAGTCTTACTTGATTAAGAACATTTAATTGAGGTCTGTGTTTTCACTATAGAGGGAGATCAGAAATCGTGGTCATGTCCTTCTGCTTGTCCTAAATACTAATCAGATTTATTTATTTAAACACAACCACATGCTTCCTTCACCGGATCATATTCTTGCCCCACAAAATCGTCTTTTGTTTGTTATGACTTCCTTTCTTCCATAATTTAGGTTCAGAGAAATGTGTTCAACAATGCTGCACAAACCATGTTTCTCTTCTATTCTGCACCAACAGCACGTTAATTGGACAGTAAAGGAATCTGTCTTTGGTTTTACATGCAAAATCTTGAATAGAACGAATGGTCTCTGCACAAAAAGTAGCAAAAGTAGTGTTGGGAAAGAGAAAACAACAAAATGCAACTTCCATGAATGCTTAAAAACCCTCCGTTGCTACATTTCAGGACACCTGGTGATAGAAAAACCTGTCCAACAATAATAAATTGAGGTGAAAAGAGGAGGGAGCATGGAAAACGTCCTTAGTGACACCGCCGCTCACTCTGGTGAACAAGCGTCGAAGTGCTCCCTCCCTCTCTGATCTATGGACTGTCAGAATGGATATTTGCTGAAATACTTTATCCCATTTCTCCCTCACCAATATGAACTGCCTCTGACACTGGCTGCAGGAACGGGGAGTTTAAAAGAAACCACAGAACACCTCGTTTCTATTGTGTCGAAATTAAAGCTTTGGTGAGGGACTTAACTAGAACCGCATGCGAAAGATATCAGTCGGATGTCAGTGACGACATCGGGTGGTGTGTTTTTGTTGAGTTCTGTGTTGGGAAAGATGACTCATACTGTCGATTGACCACACAGCATTGTGGTTAAAACCTTGACATTTTGACTCTGGGATTATTCACAGACGGGCTCCATTGAAGGCTGCTTGTCCTGTGGAAAGGACGCATGTGGGTAACCTCAGAGCGCAACAACAAGCCTCTCACGTTGTTTGTCTATTTGTTCCCCTCAGCGAAAACACACAGATAGTGGTTTAGTCTTCTGCCTCTGGAGCCACATATGGACCTCCGCTAAATCGCACAACAGCGGCTCCCCTTTGTCAGCCTCTCCACCAGCCGAGTGCAGGAAAGGAAGAAAGGTGAATGCACGACCGACTGTGCCAGAAAAAAAATCATAATGATGCAGCCCCGGTGAATCCCTGTGAAAACAACTGTCAGTTTTGGCTTTGTGCTGATTTGTGGTTTTTGGCAGCCGGACGCGGTCATTAAACAGCGGCCACTGTTTAACACACAACCCAACCATGGTGGTCGAAGGTAATACTTCCTGATGTGATGGTGTTTACTTACAGCGAGTACTAAATATTGAGGAACCCAACAGTGCAAGCACATCAGCCCGAGTCCCTTTTCACCATTTATCACACAATAATATGAATGCACAGGTCCACTGTTTGTCCATGAAAGCACATTTTGAAGCCGATGATGAGGAAAGACTGGACAATTGACCGCCATGGATAAAAAGGTTGACCTGTAAATGTGCTTCCCACGCTCACAGACCTCTGTGGAAATGCCTCTCCCAAATGCACCCATGCTTCAACTGGTCCAGTGAAGCTGGTCAGGTCCAAGTTGTGGGTAACTGAGTGTGAAATGGCATCGCTGAAAAGGAGCATCCACACTCAGCAAACAATCTCTGGAGTAAGTAAAGTTGTTCTCTTACGTCTATACAGGAGAAATGAAGCATACTACTGTTATATTACAGCAAGTTGTTATCACGCTATTTTAATCAAAAATAGACCTCATAAAAAGAAAACAAAGTTGAGAGAAAACCTGAAACTTCTGGTGATGGTAAGCGTTTTGAAGCTGAACCAATTAAATGTGGGATGAAATGTAGATATTCTACCTCTAAAGCAATCCATTCTCCCTCCTATGGACTGTTGTCGGGTACATAAGTAAATTGAAGAGGTCTTTGAGAATCCACGACAGCTCCACAAACATTAACATTTTCATTCTCCTCTCATCGCTAACAGCCCCAGGGAGACCCAACCATGCGTATTCTATTAACAAAAGGCACGCCCAGTGCTCCCAAGTCTCAGTCTCGATTCATACACATCCACAAATCCCTTGGCAAAAGCTGTTTGTGCTCACTAGAGCCTGCAAGAGGGACAGAAAGAGGAAAAAAACACTGAGACAAAGACAGAGAAAGGAGAGAGAGATGTAAGAAAAAACTGAACAAACCTTCTACAGAAAAATGTCACTTTTTGCAACAGTACACAGCCCATGGCTGAGCTTCTTTATGTTTATCTGGCTAAATCCACCGTTTTAACTTTAGGGGCTCAACCCTGACTCCTTCGTTAGCCTGTTGATCCATAAAACCGACATAGCACAAGAATTACAACTAGACGACACTGTGGTGCCCACCTGCCTCTCCAGGAGGTCAAACCCAACAAGGGCACTCATGATGCATGTGCAGGCTCTTCCCATGCACACAATCAGAGCCTGACCAATAAGTTAGGAGCTGATATTATCTGCCAATATTCACCTATCGGAGGTTTATCAGTATTGGCATAATGTTATCCAATATGCACTGATATGAGACCTTCTTGAGGTTTTCTTTCTAGATAATAATGCATAAGAAAGTGCTTGTCTGAGTGCACTGATGTCATTTTAGGCAATAAAATGTATTGTTAAACTGTAAAATATCCACCCGCCATTGCATATCTTTGTGACATTTGAAGTATCAGAGCAAAGACTGAGTGTATATCGCTTGATATATCAATATCAGAATTGTTCACTCCCTAATATTGGTACTGGCCGAGTATAGTTCAACTATAGGCTGTAAACACACTTGTAACAAAGCTGAAAAGTTAAAATCATTTTAATAAATTCAGGCAAAGAAAGGCCAAAGCCAACAGATGCTAATGATCATTCATAAAAATACAACAGCTTTACTTTTTTACTTAATATTTCCTGTTAATGTGATGTAATCACTTTGTGATCAATGACGATTACTGTATTTTCTCAGTTCAGATCTGCGTACTGAGGACTAAAGCATCATCTCAGACTACCTCTCAGTGTTTTCAGGTTTCGGATGGAGTTTCCCTTTTTGTGTGGTCCAGATTACATGTTTTGGACACGATGTTAGACGAGCGTGCCCACACACCTGCCAAGGTATCTGCAGAGCGGTGACATCATCAACATGCGTGAGAGCTTTCAGTCATAAAGAGTTTAAGAGGTGTGAGTTCATATGGCTGCAGGCAGCACAGGTTAGGACAACAAAGCCTTCCTGCAGGTAAAACGGATGGCCGTGAAATCAGATATTCATACAAACATCTGATAATTTGATCAGATTAAAACTGTGCATTAAGTGCATTGTGTTCATCTAGCAGACAATGAATATTAACCTGCACTGAAAAGGCTCCTATTCCTTTCTATGTGATAGTTTCTTCCTTGCACACCTTTGTACGTTCTCTGCACTCCAAACACACGGACAGCGGGGATCATTTTCCTGTCTGATAGAAATTGAATGCATAGTTAATTTCACAGTAGGTACAAGTTGAGCCAAGTAGAATTGCTGATGGTGGAGGTTGTTTGCCCAGCAGGTAAGCAACACATCACTGACATTTGCCTCTATTCATTTGCGCGAGGTCTTGCGCCTGCTGTGAGCCAGACCAGTCTGAATAATAAAATGGTCTCCTCGGTGGGCAAAGTTGGAGAACCAATCACACTTAAGAGCTGGCTTCTCTCAGACTGTAATGAAATATGCATGGTCATATAAAAATCATATTTGGAAACTGTATGCTGCTGTATGTTTCAGGCCAATTATCCAGAGGCGTTTGTTTGCTGCCCTGTTAAGATTGGCATGCTTCAATAATTAGGCTCTTTTTATTAGTTTGTCTTGCAAAAAAAAAAGAGTCTGAAGCACACTCGGTCTTAGATCTGTGTATTTAATCATCACAAAAAAAAAAATATACAGGCACATTTGAGTAAGTTAGAGAATCAGCCCAACAAGTTTGCTGTTGCTATTTCTGTGTCCAACTTTCCTGGACTCCGAGTACTGCACTGCACTAGTTTCTGATAGTGAAAGGTGTTTATCATGTAATGGTATCCACAGTGGAGCCACTGCAGGGCGCAGATAGCAAGCTGCTGTTTTCAGATCAGTTCTGTTCCAGCAGTCATAATGGTTGTTGCTATGATTAAAGATGGAGAGACAGTTCTTGGACCTTCATGCTGCTCTCTCTGGGGCGAGTTAGGACAGAAGTGATTCATTGCTCAAATGACACACAAACGCAATTGTGTTTTGAGACTTTTCAGAGAGTTCTGTTTAATTGTGTCCATCCCTTATTCCCTGACCTGCACGTTTCCAACGGAAGTTTAGGAATAAGTTAAAAAAAAGCTTTCATATGTTTGGCTGTTCTGGGACCTCAGAACAGTTTGAAAATGCAAAGCCACATTTAGAATAACACATGACCTATAACTATCAGACAGTTATCTCTTCACTCAGGCTATCTCTGGGACTCAGACAGCTAAGACTGGGTACACATTCTCAATACTCGCTCTCGTTCTCATGTCTGCTTTCACATCTCACCTCAGTGCGGTGGGACTGCCCCTCTTCCCACATCCTCTTGTTGGGGTGAGTTTTCCCTCACCCCAACAGAGAAGGGCAGCCACAATGGTAAATGAAATCCAGCCACATCCTTGCAGATAACTGCAACAGTAGTTTTGACTCAAGTCAAGGAAAGACAACACTGCCCCCTAGGTGTAGAAAATGTAATGATATCCAGGAGAGCACAGTGGGAATAAGAGGGAGGAGATGCAATTCCAGCAGGCGAGTATAGTCTCATACCTGCAGAGGCTACTTCTGCAGCCGAGGTTGTGCAATCAAAGTATTTAATTTGTGTTCATGAACGTTATTGTGGTCTTTCCTGAACTTCATCTAACAATACAGCTAATATTTCACTTGGGCAGCACGACAAAGAAATAATGAAATCATGAATTAAACAAGTCAGTTTAGTTATAACTGTAGAAAGGTGAGAGGTTTTGGTTTGTGTGCAGGACAAACTGACAGAGGGAGATGGGAAACTGATGGCAGAACTTCCCAAAGACAGGATGGAATGACTCACAACTAACTCCAGGTTTGCATCTCTGTACCTCACGTTAATTTAGTCAAGATCATCAAAATATCACCAGTGCTCCAACTTGGAGCGAGACAACAATCTCCATCAGAGCAAGCAGTGAGCCCATCAACAGCTCTCGAATCCCGTCTCTTCTTTTCAGCCTGTCTCTCATATGCAGCTCAACTCGTTGCGCCTGGCTGTAGCTAATCTGGCTCTAAGCAGCGTGGGCGGTAGCAGGCAAGGGCACAAAGGGGCTGCTGGGTAAAAAACTGTGGGGAGACGGCAGTGATTGACGGCTATAATTAGCCCGCTGAAGTTGTGCCGACGGAACGAGGCCGAGGGGAGGAGCCGGGGTGTTGTGAGAGCATTTAATACACTTGGATACACACAAACAAGTGTCACGACGTATGGGCATAGAAATATGCACCCCTGCAAAACATTTCAATATACGACACCTGACGAAACAGCACAAGACACATATAGCTCTGTAGGCCTACACACTATGGAAAGGCAAGAGGATTTCATCATTTCTTCTATCCTCTAGTTCATTCAAAATAAAGACATGCCATTTTAATATGAATATAATCAAGCAGTCCATGATAGCATGCCCTCAGTGTAACATGCCCATTTGCTTAAGTTTCATAATCATTAGTGCCGTGGCTCCAGCCTGAACACAACACGAACTTCTTACATACACCTCACAGCAACATGCATCGTGCACTTAAACACAGAATCTCAGTAACACCATTAGCACAATTTAAACTCGGGCAAAACAGACAAGACGATAATGGGCAACGCTGACAAGGCCTTGAAGCAACACAACTTCTGATCACGTTAATGGAAGTTTTGCACCCCGTCACGCTCCTCTTGGCTCCTTTTATGTGGAATATCATGTCACTGTCAGCGTGGCCATTAAGGCAGAACGAGGGAAAGAGGGGTGCAACTCGCTGCCAAATGGTCCAGAGAAATGAGGATTCCATCAGGCTGACAGACCCCTCGCCGGCTTTCTGAAAAGGTGTCATTTGCTTTAATTTGATTGTTTTTGGTGGCCAATAATATGGCTTTTATTTAGCCCACCTGCGGATCTTCCTCAGTCTGCCCTTCGGCAAATAGGCTTATGTGCAATTGCATGCAGATCCTTTCAGACTATTTACTATGTAGAGATATTTGAGAGCACTGTATTTATATACAACACTTCAGAGCTATAATGATCCTCTACAGCATCAGCGTCAATACAAATACAATGATAGAAAAATATGAATTTGCATTTTTATCACAGATGCCCTTTGACTGAAGTTTTGTTTTTTATTTTTTAAATGTCCAACTCACATACGTAGTAATCTTTCAGTAGGAGTTTAAAGTTATGCCACCATCTCTTTATGTAGTCACTGAGAAAATATTACCACCAACGATTTTAACAAGATGCTAGGATTGGATGTTGACGTCTGGTACTGTCGGGCAGGTAAAACCTCGATATAACTATACATATTTTCAGTCGAAAAAGGAAAATACATTGCTCCTTCTACCACTGACGACTGGGGGTTTATGGGTCGAACAAGTCTGAACGACTGTCATAGATACTGTAAAAACTTCCCATCTATCCTTTTCTGCATCGGTGTCCACCACGCTGCTCGCAGCAGGTTGTAAGTTACAGTAGCAGAAACGGTGCCGTGATTTAGGACACTGAGCTGTTCCAACTGTCAGCAGCCCCTTCTGACATAGAATTCATTACTACAACCTTTTATTCTAATAATAAAAGGTCTGAATGCTCCCAGCCTGCACTATAATTCTATATAGCTCCCCCCTAACAATTATAGTTAGGGGGGAGGTTTCAGAGGACTGTCATAATTGAGCGCCGGCCAATTATCAATTGCTGATGTGTCATGGTTTACAGGGCAGTTCTTTTGTTTCATGTTTTAACTCAAATGGCTGTGAATGAGACGAGGCCCCTTTCCGACATGAGACTAAAAAATGCTATTAAGAGTGCGTGTCGATCACCAGATACATTTCAAGATGCAAGAAAACCACCACCATCATAAATATAATAATCACAAGATAACTTTACAAGGCCAGTAATGTCCTCCATTAATATTGCTTACAACAACACAAGACAGAAATTAGTACTATTACACTGAGCACAGAGCAGCAAGTAAGACTCTATATCTACTTTGCATGGCAGCGCAGTGTGGCATTACTGCTGGACTCAAGTGCTGCACAATATTTCCACACTCTGTGATTGACAACTACTCAATCTCTGGAGACCTTGTTGGTACACTCCGGAAATTAGAAAATGAAAACAGATTAGAAAAATGCCAACGGACTTCTTCTATCCATGAAAATGGCCCCGCAGTGCATTACAGTCACATGTCACCGTATCGACTTCACGCACCTTTCTAAAGCTGCGCTGCAATCTCACAAACACAAACTTTGCTTCTCCTGCCGCACTCACTCCAGCTCCTTTGGTTCGGCTCGGCCCGTCTGGCCTGAGGCTGAAACCGGTGTGTTATTTGTCTTCTTCTGAAAATGTTCACATACAAGTTAAGTTATTTGCTGTCGAGAAAGCAGGAGGCATGTCATACACTAAAGATTTGTGGAGCACCTTCAGTGGCTGCACAGTTTTGGAAACAGAAAAGATACCTGGGGGAGATTTCACACTGACAGGTGAGGACGGTCGAAATCTGAAGACATACTTCCTCCAACATCTACGTAAACCAACGAACTATACCTGCAACCAATCAGTTAGCTACATTCATGACATGACATCTTGTGAATTTATCTTCTTTTTAATTACACTAAGTATGCAGCAACTGCTGCTCAACTGCTGCTCAAACAAATCTCCAAGCTCAAACTGAATTGGAAAGGAGTTTTCATTTTTGGTAGCTAGTGACTTTTTAATGGCAGTAACTGTGCAATATAAAAAGCTACTTTTAAAAATAATGTTACCCAACACTATTTAGCATTAAATCTGGATAAGTACCAATGACAATGTCTTTCATAACGTCCCATTTGACCAAAGTTACACAGTGGTACTGTGGATTAACCGCACAGATGGAAACCTGACATGAGGGTATTCAATTTAAATGACAAATCTGCATTTGAATCAAAATTATTGCAAAAATGGTGAGTTATCGGTCCAGATTCACAGCTGTGCATCCCTAATTAATGGGAAATAACTGATGAAACTCTTTGCAAGTGCCCCCCTACACATCTAAATGAAATACAAATATTATCTATGTACTCGCTCTTTTACGGTTATTATCAGTTCCTTTTTCTAAAACTTGCCTTAACTGTTGTATATGGGGGCAATTTCTATTCTGTCAAACTGTCTTCTCCCTCATGCCTACAGTCTCCTATCTCCCATTTTTCTGCCCTAAAAACAGACAATAAGGCTAATATTGTGCCGCTCTAAACCCACTGTTTACCAGCAGGTTTAATGCAGCAAGCCCTTAATTGCATTCATTATCTAAAGCTCCAGGTCTGGGCCAAGGTTGCAGAAAGAGATGGGGGATTTCAGTTATCTCTTGTTTATTCAAAAATATATATAATAATAACTGCCAGTACTGTAGATAATAAGTAATGAGCACGTATTGTGAAAATAAATAATGAAAAAGGGAAAGGATTGCCTCTGCACTTTTATCATCCCCCATTTTCCATACAGAAAGGAAATAAGGATGTGTAGGCCATCAGAGCTTAAGATGTATTGAAGGTCTAGAGGAAAATGGAAGTTTCTTTGTGTGAGGGGACACATAATAGAGTCCTGCCCATCCCCTGAGGTGAAGTGGAAAATGGGGATATAATTGAAAAGCAGTGCAGGAGCATATTAAAAGAATACCTACATTTATCTGTAAGCAATGTCATGTCATGGCCGCCGTTAAATAGAATCGAAGTTGGGCAGAGATCTGTTAACTAAACTGAATAAATATTAACAACGAAAAGATCGTATCACATGTTTTACAGAACACAAAGCATATGTAATGGTATTGAATTACTACTTTAAAATGGTGCATCATCAAAGGGGATAATGATATACGCATGTTTGAATATTCGGCTCCCTCTATGCAACAGTCCTTGTATTTTCAATGGTATAGAAGCAACATACAAAGCTTTATAAAACCAAAGTAAGATAAAGTCTACATTTGTTTGTGATGTCTGTCTCTATGTTTTAATGTCACAACTTATATTTCTTTACCTTCAGCTTTATGTTTATGCCTCTAAAGTATGTTGAGCTCCCTGTACAGTCAGAGATGGCAGATATGCTCATAGTCCTGACAATAACAATGGTTGAATATCAAACAGTGCTTGAAATAAAGAACTAAGGGAAAAAGTGCTTCAGTTTTTATCATGGTTTAGTACTTGTTGATAGCATTTCCCAGCTGTATGCTGCCTACATTTTTCATGCAGTCTTACTGAATAATATAATACGTCTCTTGCAGATTTTATGACACAGAGATAGAACAGGCAAAAAGATTCCATTTAGGCCTTTGTTATTTTTCATGCACATGGAAATTGACAGCATAGGAGAAATCATTTTTAAGATGATGGACAGAGTTTTTCTCCTCATGTTTCTGATGATTTGTTTATCTGGAGACTTCAACGACTCTGTCGCCACAAGACCCAGTGATAACCCAAAACTTTCCAAATATTACGAAAGGTTATGTCAAACATAATGAGGACTTTCACACAACCAATTATTTTTATTCAGTTGCACCTTTCCGCTTGATTTTTTTTGCACATACTGCTATACAATACTACGGACAAATACACCGAAGGTAACCACCCACTGATGCTGATATGTTTCAGTTATAACTTCGGCTGTGCAATTAAATCAAATATTATTGAAATCGCAATGTTCAAATCATAGAAATAGCATTTTTTTGATAAAGGTAAAAGGTAAAACAGATCGCGACTAAAGTAGTGTGGTGCTGCAGGGACGCCTTGGCCTTCAAATCTTTATCATCGGATGGAAGAAAACATGTTTGACCTCAACAAATGTTGCATCATCGTGATTATAACAGTATCGTGAATCATAGCAAAAGTAATAAAAAAAACAAGAACAACAATACGGTACAGCAGCAAGTGCACAGAACAAGTACAGACTTTGGTTCAAATGCAACTCCTTGCAAATAATCTAAAAAAAAATTCCAAACAGATAGGAATAGATTTACTTTAACATGCTTTTTACAAAAGGTACGTTTCAATTGAGCTTTCAGGACTAAAATGACACACATCACAGGGTTGGTCTGAGCCCTGACCATCGTAACATCGGGATTCAAAAGGCTCCCCCACAATTAAGTGAAGTGTCCCCTCAGACTTGCAGCAGGTCAAGAGTTGTTGTTGTTGTTGTTTGTGATATGTGGGGAGATGAAAATAAGTATGTTTCTGCTCAGTGCACTAACATTACGTCTCCACGTCCCATCTATCATTTTCTTATCAAACCAGCTAAGTTAGGCAAACCCAAGACTCTCGGTTATATTTGTGGCAGCAGTGGTTCTTTTCTTGTTTCGTTTCTCTTTGTCATGGCGTTTTTATATACAGTTTTCTTAGCTTAGCCTCCTTGGCTCATCAGCCAACGTTGTTTTATGCACATAACGCTGAACAACGCTAAGTTACGGACATGTGGTGCGGCGATGAGGAAGCTTTTACACCTGGCACAGGGATGTATGTGGGTGGTAACGGGAGATTATTTCCTCTGCAGGGCGAGGCGAGTTGGCAACGGTGGGAAACAGCAGCGGCTACAGTGGTGAGCTAATACGCAACTGCTGCCTTACAACAACACTGATGGGACAAGCTGTCTCAAATTCATCGTCCATCACGATGTTTCACTGTAGACGTTGTCATATGCCAATTCAGCAGACATCGCCCAACCCTAAAACTCTAGAGCTTGAAGAAATGTCAAAATTCTCCCACCGAGTAGTGTGTATACTAGAGATTAAATTATTTCAACTATGCAGATCTTCTATTGGACTGCACATCGGAGCTGTGGTTCTGTAAAATCTCAAATGAATTGCTATTCTCTTTCAATAAAAGGCCTCATACATTAGCCCCTGAATGAATGCTCTACAACCACCTGGCAGCCAAGCATGTGCTGATTCTGACTCAGTAAGGTGTAAGCTCCCATCCCGGCGAGTTACATCAGATGACATATGCAGGGGCAGATGGGATGGAGAGTTCTTCCAGGTTTATTTATCAGGGATGTCGGCAGCATGTTGTACCAACTGATCAAGCCAGGTGCCATATCAGATAACAACCTGATTGATGATACGTGCTGAGACAAAACACCCTCCTGAACATGGAGAATCTCAGCGTGGTTACTTGACCCAACACATGATTGTAAACTGTTGTAAACTGAATGTGCAGTTTACATGAAGAACTCTTAAGAATCAGCTGAGAGTCTTTACGAGTTATTGAACTCTTATTGTCGGATCACAGACGCCCCAAAATTATGAGGCTAAATAACACATAATCAATGTGCTGATCATCTTTGCTGATCACACGGTCACAATACAAACACTCCTGGCTTCGTGACCAAAAGTTTTTCTTTCCTGCTTGTAAAATTCATTCACTTTACCTCCTTCTTTCTTCCCTCTCTATCAACTATTTACCTGGCAGTTATCCCAGAGTACACAGCAGCCCAAACAGAATCTCCGGAGACCTCGCCTCCTAACTCCCACACTCTGTTTCCCCTTTTCCACTTTTACCTCTCTGACACGCGCATGCACAGTCCCTGAACCGCCTGAGAAATCCTTCACATCTTAGCTGCTCTTGAAATATAACTGTAGGAAGGAGCGCTCAAATACAGTGTGACTCGTGACATGTCACAATGACCCCTCTGCAAAACACCACAAGGGAATCAAGGCAGTCAGACACTTACACCTCGCACCCTTAAAATCCAATTAGAGCTACAATGATGAAGATGATAGAAAAGCCTTTCCCACTTTTACAACTTTCATTGTAGCACGGCACAGTGAGGTTTTTCTTTCACTGTTCAAGGGAAACAGAATCAACCTTCAGTCAATAACCCTGGAAATTACAGTGTATTGAACATACATATACAAAACCTTGAAGTAAACCTCGCTTTCACGTTCACCCATCATCACACCCAGGAGTGAGCTACAAAAGCATGAGTGCAAGTTCAAACCTTTTTTTTTTTTACAATGTGTTCACAATCAAAGTCGGGGGTGGTGTTCTGACGATTTTACATTATTTTCGTTCTTGAAGGCATCCACAATCCACTTTCAAGATACTTTTTACAACACTATGTGAACAAACTAATAGAGAGGTGTAACCAACTAAATAGCTACACTGATTGGACAAATTACTTCACGTGGCTCTTCCTTTGCTGACGTATTATAATCAATGGAACATGAGTTAGTTAGTCTACAGGGCATTTCTTTATGGGCTTCTTTCAAGTGAAGCAGGGGAAGATACCGTGCATCAGAAAAAGAAACGCTGGTTGAAGCAGTGAGGGGGTTGATTTTGGTATTGTCATGCAAATAAATTATTTTATTCCGGTTGTACAGGCCGCTGGCTGATTCAGTCTGCAGGAGCAATGAGAAAAAGACAGTCAAGTTATTTCAGTAATGGTGTCGCCACCTTGCTGAATTTATAACCCTTTTAATATGGCAGAAGATGGAGGGAAGGAAAGAGGAAGGGGGGATGATTTTTATCTGAAAGAGGAAGAATGACAGTTCCATTACCTGAGAGTCGAAAGATGCCGCCTGCAATCCAACAAGTAGACTTTTTTTCCCGCCAATGAGTGGTTATCAATACTGAAGGCATGCCATTTTGAACCATCAGCAGTGAGGGCTTTCATCGATCACACCCGGAAAAGTCAATCATGGTTTTCACTAATCAAAGCCCACAAAGATTTGTGAGTCATCTCTGGACTGCACTCACATGGAGCACCATGTGAACCAGCGTACTGTACCTAATAAAGACAACCTCCTCCAGGCCTGTGGCGATATTGATAATTTCTCACTGTAGTCAGCGTGGCCCACACATACACTGGAATACTGAACCTGAATGAGAGACTTGTAAATGTTTGCAGTGCTGACAGTTTATTAATGAAACCCGCAATACGCCAAATGTTCCTACTGTACCTGTGACACGGCCGACTGCCAACAACAACAACAGGAAGTTATACCTACTAGTAATGTTGCACGATTACTGATGAAGATTAATAGATAGGACAGAAACACTATGAAGGTGACTGTAACGCAGTGGTATCATAATACCAAGGTTTAACTAGGTTGGTTGATGAAATACAGTGTACACATCACTAGTTAATTATGTAATTAACCCCCATAAAAGAGAAGGGGATCGCTATAAATATGCTTTTGAGCAAGTAATCTTCAAGTGTCCATGAGGAGGGATACGAGTGAACAAGACCAAGAGGTCTCTATTACTAATTCAATGATTTTGTGCTTTTATATAATTTTTTTTCTGTAAATGTGTATAAAATGTTTCATTACATTCACTGTGGGAGGCTACTACCTCTTACAGTCACAGTACCTTTGCATTTAAGAGGGCTAACGGGTGGGTTGGGACTGGAGAGTGAGGCTTGTGGTGATCTGACCACTCACTGAATTTACGTGAATCCAGTCGGGCCAAACGTTTGTACCGCATGCAATCAAAAATGACCAAGCTCCCACTCTGTTATGATGTCAAAGAGGCTAATGGTTCTCTAATGCTTATTAAACTGCAAATCTAGATCAGTTGAGCACATGTAAGTAATCATCATCGGGGCATCAGGGGCCCTAATGTACAACGGCAGCCAAGCATGAATAATTAATTCACCAAAAACACCCCAGGAAAAACCAGACATCACACTTACACAACTCCCTCAACCATGACCACCTCGCATTCCTCCACCAGGGTTGAGCTTGGAGATGGAGAACTTCTTATTCAAGAACGTACAAAACTTCTGAATCAGAACTGTCCGGTCCGTTCTAATTAAATACTAGAACATCCTGAGATGTAGAAAATAAGCCCAACAGTATTTATTTTCTCTTTGTCATTTTGTGGTTATATTAAACTATTGCATTTGTGTGCTCAACAAAAACAAAGATGATATAAACACTTTCCAGGAGTTCATAATTGTCAAACATCCAGATAAATAATTCGTTTCCTTAATCAGACATTAGTTTTGAAAACAAAGTCAGCTCTCGGTGTTGGATATCAGATTCCAACGACCGCAAATAGATTTTCATCCTGTGAGAAAAAAAAAACACTGCACATTTAAAAAGGGCCACAAGACGAAGACACAAAGTATCTCTGAACACTTAAGCTAATATCATATAATGTTAATGACCTTTATTTCAAAGCCGTACGACTGCATACCCAAGAGCCAGTGGATTTAAACTTTAATATCTATGAATAATTAAAGCTCTGGGAAAAGACCATTTAGCTGGCCAATAAAGATGAAGGGAACTGCCACGTTAAATGTTGAAATTTTGAATAGGCCTAGAATAGCACTCATTTGTAAAGCATTACATTACACCCATTCACGTTTCGGTCAATAAGGTTAAGAGCCATCAGACCCACTAAGTAATAGAATGGAGACCTCCCAGAGGATCCAAATACTGTAAACCCATCATGCTTTTCCCAAGTGAACGCCACCTGCACCAAACTCAAAGCATTAATATAACTCAGAGGCTTGTTCGGGGTTGGTTTGTGTGCGTGTGTGTGTGTGTGTGTGTGTGTGTGTGTGTGTGTGTGTGTGCGCACTTCAGTCTGACTGGAGGAGGTTCATTGTGATAACTATAGCCTTGGCAGAGTGGAACCACACATTTGAAAAGACTAAATAATAAGAGATAGATTCAATCGCCTCGTCATCGAGCGTTGATGCCAAGTGCCATTACACACAGCGGGAGGAGAGAATGATAGGTTCTTAAAGAAAACAAGTAGCATCCACACTTTTGGCTTAATGTGAGAACTCCGAGTCATCATCTTTTACAAGCATTAATGACATTTGCCATCACTACTGGGCAAAAAACTTCATTACGCAGGCGTATATGCATAAAGAGTCAAACCAGGGCCGCTGGGTAAACAAGGCCGGCTCTTTTTTCCAATAGAATCCATAATGACTATTTTCAAAGTCATCTACTTTGATACATTAAAACAAACTACCTCATTTATGTTTTTTAGATTTGAAGACGTTCTGACAAAAAATAAAAAGAGGAAATCTCTCTAAGTACCCCACTAATAGTAATCTTTGACCTCTAGCAGAACTTACAGCATCGTGCTGATGGGCAGTAAAATGTGGAGCTATTGGTCAGCATGATCTACCTCCACCTTAGTCCTGTCATGCCAAACACTCCCTGCTTTTCTCAGTCTCTTGTTGCCTTCTTCGGCCCTGCTCCGTCCTTCAGACTGACTGAGAGGGCAAACGGGCTGCACTTGGGCCGTCGGCCGACCCGTGATGGATGGGTTTGGGCACGTCGGGTGTTGGGCGGCAAGATGCCACGCTCCAGATAAATGTCTGCGCTTAAGGTTTTAAAGCATTCTCCTCTCCTAATAAAGATGTCTATCATCTGTGAATAAGTAACCTTGTCGACCCGCCAAGTCGGCTCCGAGCAAGGGGTGGAGGGCAAGATCAGCAACCCACAAATCAATCACGCATAAACAACGCGACAAGATGAACTCGCCTACGATAACAATTCCGAGAGAATATTGCAGCATAAAAATGGATAATGAAAGCCAAGAAGCCGTGCCAGTAATAGCATCAAGCTAATAAAAGAGATAAGCAATCAAATGGGAAGCTGACTTGCGGTAAAGGGAACAATATCAGTTCTCATTCTTTCTGATGGCGCAGGGGGAGGGGGGCTTTTCATAGCTGGAGTATCCCAGATTAAAAGAAAGTCTTTTCAAAATATCACTAAACTTTGCTCTGGAAACTAATCAGAATGAATAACATTAAAACAAAAGGGGCTTTGGCTGACAGCAGTGACGTAAAGTGGAATGTCATGGTTGCTATATACATTGTTTTCATACCAGTTATTCATATGCAGAGAGTCTTTTTCAATAATATGGACTGCATGCAAGAGTGAAGGAGGTGTCTGAATGCAATGTTATGGAGAAAGTGCATAAATAATCTAACATTTGTATTTGTGTTTGTATAGTGGCCAGAATTCAGTGCCTTCAGGATGAATATGATATGTTCTCCGGATACATATACAGCTCATATTACCACACGATGCACAGTTATGGCTTATAACAACAGTGTTTATTATAAAATATAAAAGGGGAACTGTCCAAACAAGAAACAATCGGAGGGCGAGGAGGGGGGGGGCTGACGGAAGAAGAGGGAATTGGCAGAAAGGTACAGGACAGGAGCTATGTGACTGGAATCCGTGTCATCCTCTGCACTCCATCAACTCCAATACACCCGCTCAGATGATGCATGAAAATCCATTTATGCTACATGCCGGGAGGGAAGGACGACGCAGAGAAAGAGGGAGAGAGATACAAAGGATGGATGGAAGGACAGATGTATCTCTACTGGTTGTGTCTGGCCAAACCCAAATGGTTCCACTGAGGAAGTCAGATTTCACAGTTAGTGTCAAGAGTTCACTTTTGGGTTTCTCAATAGTAAGATCAATCTGAGACACTTTAAGACTCTCCCATTAAAGAGTCAGAGTGGCAGCTAAATGCCAACCAACCCACTGTGACGGCACACATTGGTTTGTGGACTACCATCTGGAAGCCTCGAGTTCGGCAGTAGGGTTGTTGCATTCTTGTTGTTTGTACACACACCATACTCAGGACCAATGTGTTTTAATGCTCTTTTCCCCCATTGTATCTGTGTATTTGGCTATGAACACGCCGGCGAGCACTGACCTCCACATGATACTGTGGCTGAACGCATCCCGAGTAGACGAAAGTGGAGCCCTGAAGCTGCTACGATGCTGCTCGAGCTACGCCCTCAGAGTAGACGGTGTTAATGTCCTGGGGCCCGAGGTCAGACCTTCATCGTGCTTTTTCAAACAAATTTGACTTGTAATTAACCACAGAAAAGCAGTAAGTCATTACATCTCAGAAGCTGGAAATAGTGCTTGTCATTTTATTCTTAATAAAATCCTGGATAATCACGAATCAATCAAAATAGTTAAATTAATTTTCTTTTGATTGACTTATCAACTAATTGTTTCAACACCAATTACCATGACAACATATCAAAAGTCACCTGTTAGCTTTAGCAGAGCGGAGGCACTGCAGTCACACACATGTGTTCAAACGTATTGTAAATGTAACAACATTTTATAAATGTATCTACATGTATGTGGCCATCTCCATTACATTTGGATAGATGAAGAAATGTGAGTAATATCTGTAGGTCTGTAAGATTAAAGTAGAGCACGATTGATATCTCCGTACAAAAAACTAAAGGAAAATGTCGGCATGAACAAGCGTCGACAAGTGAGAAAATAATTACCTCATGTTGGAAAATCTAATTAAATTCACCACTCCACATTTTTAATTCAATAATGAACTCACTGCACACATACCCTTAATATTTTACACTGCCGTTAATAGCCATTATTTGAGCTCAATCACGTGTACGGACACGCTGGGACAGATTACGAGTGGTGTTGACTCTGGCTTTAAACTGATCTGTCTTCAGTGCTTGCACAGTGCCCAGGGGAGAAGGGGGAGAGCTGCTCTCTATAAACTGGACCTTACAACCGATCGCAAGGTACTTACGTAAAATTGACTTTTATATATTTAGTTGTTACCACACCACATAAAGAGATGTACTTACCAGAGCTGAACAAACAGGGGACTAGATGATCTTGACTGCTAATGAGTTTATGTGAACACCTTTCGCCTCTTACTCCTCTCCGATTGGTCTGTTAGTCTGATATAATCATTTGTCTGTAGAATTACACTGAATCGCAGTTTGTAAACTGAATAAATGGATTTAATAAACTATACTTTGTCAGTGTGAAAGCAATTTTGATGAAAATTGCACTTCTTGGTGTTTCAGCTAGTTGTAAACATGAGTAATATGCGATCAAATGGTGCAAATATCACTGGTGGAGGTTTATCTCTGCTAAGAGTGTATGAAACGCACGCTTGGTGAATTTGAGCGCTCTTTCAGGAAATGTCATTTGGGATGTTCTCGAGCTCCCGTCTCACTTGTGGACCCAGGTGTTGGACACCCTCTGTAATTGCCCCCCATGGTTTGCCTGTCTGTAGCACACCTGCATTTCGACAAAGCACACCAACAGTGTCACAAAAGCCTGTTTGCACATGTCTCGTCATGGAGAACAGATTTGTTTTTTGACAACCGGCAGAATTCCCCAAACTTTTTAAGTCAATGAACTACATAATTGATTTGAAAACGTTATTTTTAGCACTTCTGTTGCTAGAGTGAAGGAAGTGAAATATCCAGTGAGGTACAAAACATGCACCGTGCATCGTGTTTTACTTAAGATTTACCATCAAGCATTTAAAAGTGGATATCTTTAATTTGTTGAGACTCTTAACAATGGCCACATGACGGTTTCAGAAGATGGGAAAGTGCAAACAAACAAGTGTTTATCAAAGCCGGGCCAGTGTGTGATCTGACTGTGTGTCAAAAGTCCATTTATCTTGCTGAACAAGGTGGCAGAAGCCGGCCAGGATTAAAGAACTGGGTCTCTGGCCGACTCTCACCTTCAGCGCTCTCTCAACTCGGAATGAGAGTGCTCCATCATCCAACGCGCTCTGTGACATCGGCTGGGCACACGGGGGGGGAGAGCAATGGGGTGTCGTGCACTCCACAAGCACCTTCCTTGTGGCGCAACCAGGCCTGCTTTGGTTTCACCTCACGCGTCAACCGCACAGAGGAAGCACCTCTGTGGCTGCTCCTGATCAAGGCCATTACAACTGTCCAAAATATACAAGGAAGTGTTTTGTCTTTTGTGCATTGTAAAAAGGTACCACGAAGCAAAATGTGTGTTCAGCTCTCACTTTTTCCGGCCAGACCACTGGGAAGTTTCACGGTGTGGACAGGCGAGTCTGCTGTTTGACTTTCTCTCCTTCAGCTTGTTTTCTAACAAGAGAACGCTTCCCGTTGTTTGCATCACATTCATTTTAATTAGAGATCGTGGGCATCGCAAGACGCACATGCATTTTAATTTAATCTAATTACCTGAAAAGCAGGACTCTATCCATAACTGTCACTTTTTAATCACAAGGTTCCTTTACAAGAGCAACAAAATAAGTGAAACTGGAGGAGTTTCTCATCACAGTATCACAACCTCTTGGGCAATATCATTGCTGTTATGGGGAATAATTTCCAGTCAGTAAGAACCTCACAATCCGTATTGTTAATTGTCATGCATAGCATGCAAGCACTCACTTTTAAGATATAAAAAATATGTATCGGGAATGCATGGGGAGTTCTTTCACATTTGCCCCCAAACAGTCATGCTGAAAATCTAAGGCAAATTTTCATTTTACGGCCCGTCAGCTCCCTGATACAGAGCAAATGAATGCAGCAGCAAACAAATCTATCAAATCCTACATCAAAACAACCGTGCTCTCTCTCCCTGTGACTTAAGGACACAGGCAAAGCAGAAAAGAGAAGTGAAGGAGGCGAGAAAGAGGTGGTGGTGAAAGGCAAGGGAGGAATCGTGGATGGTTCTGAATGTATGAGCCGACCAACTGATTTTTAGAATAGCCTTCAGTGAGGAAGCCCTTTGGCTCCAATCCTGGGTAACTGCAAACTCTATTTGACCAGGGAGAGCAAATTATTGCTACTGGGATCATGTCTTATACACCGAAACGTTCCTCTGTAGTGAGGGCAAACAGTCGACAAGAAGGGCTCGAGAATGAATGGTAATAATTCTGCACTGACATTACAAGAAAGAAGAGAAGGGAGCACGGTGCCCCTATCTTGCTAATGTCTCATAATTAGGCTACCAGTCGGGTTGACACTGCACTGGACCTGTCGACATTATGATGTGAATCTCCCTGCAAGAGTTGAGAAGCATTCACTTTCGATTCAGACTGGGAAAACAGAGGATCTCTCAGGAGCTTTGATGCGTGAAGATGGTAAATGAAAGTACGGGTTGGAGCAGCTCACGAGCGCGCTGACGTATAGGGCAGTATCCATTCAGTTCAACGCTCCTCGTGCGGCATTGTGGTGGGTTGAAAATGTCAATTTCATGCCATATAGACTTTGATTAAAGAGCCTAATGGATACCTGTCTGGAACATGACAGGTTAATCAGTGTCTTTTCATAAAGCTTTTTGTCCATCTCTGCTTGAGTGTTGCCTGCCTTCAACAGGAACGGTGAGAAAAGAAATGGAAAAGACGTGCACAAGATGAGACATTAGACCTTTAATTAGAGGCACACTTTTGAGCCACTGTGTCTACCTCAGTGCTTCGACTAAATGCATGCTGCATATTGATGTTCCTGAGAATACTCTGAGGCACTTAGATTGTTCTTGGTCCTTCGAGCATGATGACATAACTGGACCCTTAATTTGAGATGACATTGGTTGATTCAATAATGAGAAAAGTACTCGGATGTAGACGTAGCACACGTGTAGTGTGTCTGCACAGAAACACTGTCCGTCTATACAAAACGGTCCGTTTGAAATGTTTGAATTATGTTTTAGGGACATTTTTATTGCCAGCACTGATAAGGACTACTAAAATTAGGCTCTCTCTGAGTTTTTTTATTTTTCCAGCAAGTCACTGCACTTGAAATGATGACTTTGGAGAAATTAATGTGCTGCTGGGTTACTTTCAAAAGGCTCAGAGTACTGTGAGGGGGAGAAATGCAATCAGTCATCAATGGCCATAAATTTCATTGCAGAGTGAAGAGAGACTGCCGCATTTGTGCTGACACTGTAAAATAGTTTGACAGAGCGCTGGCTGGTTTTACAGTTATTTTTTAGCAATGAGCTTTTCCATTAGGGAAATATCTACTCGGAGTATATACCTCCGCAGAGGCGCTGAATGTGTGTTTATGTCCATGTACATATGGCGATGTGTAGTCTGTATTCATCACAGCAGCAAAAGAGAGGAAGCAGTCGGATGGTGGGTGAGGTCATTTCCAGTTAGAGGAGTGCCACTGAAACCATTTATTTAATAAGTCATAACTCATTGTGTCGTCGGGACATATTACTTAGGGACTTAGCAGTGATGAATTGCACTTTAAAGGCAAATAAACGCTATCAGAAATCCTCTTTTTATATGAGCATGTGTACTGAATCACATCACCTGCCACCTCACAGACACCAATCGAGCTTTGATGCTTTTGCGACACCCTCTGTCAGTCGCATGGTGTTATGACAAATGTGCTGCAAAAAGGGCTGGATCGTGCATAATAGACATCATGGTGATGTAAGTGTAACCCACTGTGATGTCACCAGTGGCCACCGCCAGCTTGGTTTTATGGAGCCAGAAGTGACCATATCTGGACAAGAGGGAGGAGCTGTGGAGGCCAAAAACTAATTCGGAAGATTACTGAGGTAATAAATCAAGTGAGAAGCACAGTCATTTTCTCATAGGCCTACATACAATCTGACTTGCTTTTGAAACCAGTAGAATCACCCTCCATTGGCCATTAGAAAGAACGCATTTAGTATGTGTGACCTGTGCAAAGACATGATCCAGGAAACTCAGCAGGCTAAATATGTGGTTGAGTCGCAGACGGGTCAGGGAGCTACAGCCAGTGAGAGCCTCCACTCTCCTCACTGCCATCATCCACAGGAGCTCTCTGAACCCAGTCTTATCATGCATCTATTCATATTGAGCGAGCACAATAATGACTATCAGAATACAAACACACAAGCTGTTCAGTATTTGTAACGTGTCATCCTCGCTGAACCACAATACAAGAAGACAGGTTCATGTTTTCAACGTAAATATAATCCTCGTCGCATCCTCTGAATTTATCCTCTCGCACAAATTTTTTTCATTTTCATTCTTGTTTTCTTTTTTTCCGGAAATTAGCGCACAAACAACGACGGCCTCATTCCCATGTCACATCTGGCATGTGTGATGTTGTAATGTGTAACGCCCTGCTGCTCATCAGTCATGTCGTGTGCACAGCACAATAACAGAAAGACTCACGATTACAAGGCAGATAGTTGTGTCGTTCAACAGCACAATGATCTGACGACTTCAAATGTCGTGTAGCGTGGCTTAAGCCCAAGTGACATCCATGTGTTAAACATGCGTCTGTATTGTCAGTAACACTAAATATCATGCATTTCAAACTAAATTCATGTCTTTTTCTACAGCATGGGTCAGTGCTTGCAGGCAGGATAGCAAACAATGACGATGAAAGCGAAGCCGCTTTTGCTACATATCCTGCACACCACCCTCACACCCTTCCAAGTCCCCACCACCCTACCACCACCCTACCGCCACCACCGCACGCAAACACACACTTTAATCATTTAGATTTCCATTATCACAGCTTCCTCTTCTCATTACTCAACCTAGTTCTCCTCACTACTGAGCCATGAACCAAATTAATTCATCACCTTGTCTTCGCCATAAGATTGCTATCTTAGCTGGATTTGAGTTCTCATTTCAAACTCAAACATTTGACGTTTTCTATATTTTCTCACAAAACCTAGCTAGATTAATTAGAGTAGCTTAGCAGAAACAGAGACAAGACGGGGGACAATATAACTGCTCGAGTGAATATGGCAAAGAAGAATAAGACTACAGACTGTCTCAGTATCACTGAGGCAATTTCAGTAAGACAGGAAAGTGTGACTGGGGGGGGTTCCCGTCGACGGCGGGTTGTCAGTCACAGGAACCTGTGCCTGGCGGCTTTGAACACTGTGTGCGACCATGCTCAGCTTGTTCTTTTACTCTCGTCTTCAATCCACCCCCACCCGCCACCCATTTCCCTCCTGCTTCAGTGCATTTCACATCTAAGGGAAAACAAACAAGCAATGTCATTCCTCTATTATTTGCCAGGAAGCCCACTACTCAAGTCCTGACACTTGCATAATGAGAAGTAGATGTACACACAGCCCCTTTTCAGATGAGAGCTCTATTAAATGATCTGCAGCAACAGCCCAAGGAGTTTGATGAGTTTGTTGGATAAGGAAAAATACACAGAAGTAAAATGTATAGACGTTTGCTCCAGTACAATGGCAAATATGTCCTCTGCGGCCGCAATTTATGTATTTCTAGAATACTTTTCAGATGATGTGTGTTGACAATCCATTTAAAAATATGGGAGTCTTTTAACAGTATATCAGTTGTGCATCTCCTTGGTTAGCACGCTAGCTGCCCTCCTCTCTAACTTCAGAATTGCAGGAAACAACTTTTCACGAGCAAATTTAAAGTCCACCAAAAAACAAACAGTCATGCCCTGACACGGAAATTGGATCATCCCTTTTTTTCTTGGGTGGAAAATTCTGCTGCTTTGGCGTATAAACATAGTAACAGTCTCAGGCGGCTCAACATAGATGCTCTCTGGATAGTCCCCCCACCCCACCCCTCCAAAAAAGGGAGAAAATTAATTGGGAAACTCTGGGCTGGAGTGTGATTGTGACTTTGATCAATGACTGGGGAAACTCATTACCAGCGTGGGCCAGTGCGTGAGGCGGACCCTAATTGCGTGCCAGTCTGTAATTCAGTGCTGTAATTGACAGCTGGATGAAGCAGGTGTGCCCAGTGACACAGTGGCGCGATGAGACAGACAAAGGAGAAAGGGACAGAGAGATCACAAGATGGGATGAGGAAACAGGAGTGATAATGGATTAAAAAAAGGCAAATTCTTACCTTTTGTCGGCATGGACATTTAAGGCTCTGGAGATGGACGGAGGAAGATCGTGCAGACTTTATTTGTCCTAAGAAAGGAAACAAAGGGAAGAGTGGGAGGATGCAGAGGCCAAAGAAAATTAGCAGTGTGTGTTGCCCAGGTTGTGTCATACACTGTATATTACTGAAATCAGTCGCTCTTTGGCTAATTATGTGGTCAAGTGTCTGATCCTTTGTCGTTATACAGACACAGGCTGAACTGAATTTTTATTACGCACCAATCCAATGTACCAATCAGTATCGGCCCTGAATATGGACTGAAATAGACGGGCAGTCGGCCATTACACAACCTAACAACAGAGATGGTTTCTTTTGTGCTTATAAACTCTGCTTTCTGTGAAATTCATTCAGTAATGGAGGAACTCAGTTTGAGTGCCACAGCCTCACCTTACCATACCTAAACATGGCCGGCAAAAAATAAATCAATTAGTTGATTGAAAGAAATTAATTGCCAACTATTTTCACTCCAATACCTGCTGGTTGCATTTTTTTTTGCTGCCTTTATTTGTCAATTATGACAGTAAATGAAGAGTGTTTGGGTTTCGGTTGGTCGATTGGACAAAAGAAGCCATTTGAAAACATAACTCCTGCTTCTGAGAAACACTACTTTCTTAAATCTGTACTTTTCTAAAAATATAAAATAAAATCACAGATTGTATGCGTTCACATATTTTATTGTTCATCATCTTGTGCGACCTGCCTGCTTCCACCATGATTCTTTTTTTGCTCCAGTTTTTTAGTATTTCCGTACCCAAATCGAGGTCCCCTGAGGCAATGTGATTTTGTAGACCTAATTAAATCATAGATTTTTGTGAAAATCATCAGCAGATTATTAATCAATAATGACAATAATCCTTAGTTACAGCTCTGAAATTAGCATCACTTGAGCTCCATTGCTGAGGTGTGCACATGTAGCATTTGGGGAAAAGAGAGAGCTGGTATTCATCAGTATTCAGTATCAGTTGGTATCCAGAATTAAGGTACCAAAACGGATATCACGAAAGAAAAAGTTGGACTGATGCATCCCTAATTCTTATAGGGGGACACAATGATATTCCATTTTAACAGAATTTTGTTTTACTCAACAGGTGACCGTGAAAACATTCACAGCGATCGCTTTCCTGCTCAGCTCATCACATTTCCGTCCATCTCCAGGTATGGGTTCGGCATCCAGACTGACAACAACTGAACAGCTCCCACTTGTGGAGAGAGCTGCAGCGGGGTTAAATGTGGCCGAGTCAGATTGCGAGTTGCGAGCCAGTTTCATGAGGTGCTTTGCATCACATAAAAAGTGCACTCCAAACAGGGCCTGTCTGCTTGCTGGAAGCGATACACCAATACAGGGAGGCTTTTGTTGGCTTTTTTTGCCATCTTTTGGCAAGCTCTTATAGACCAGGGGCAAAGAATGTTGAATTCAATCAAGCACGCCATAATTCCTAGCAGTGTATGAGTGGGGCTGACTCACAGGCTTCTAATGGCTGCTCATAATCAAGCACCATGATTAAGCACTCGGGGAAGTGGGCACACAGTGAAAATCCTTTGGAGATGTCCTTTCCCTTAGAGCTAAGTACACTCATTACCTTGCGACAGCGGGTACGTGGGTGCTTCATTAGCTTTTATGCCGGGTTGCCTGTATTTGCTCATAGTTCTTCTGATTTCCATAGAGGGAAAAGGCACCCGAAGAGCCCTTGACTGTAACAGTTTGAAATCTGTATGCTGGTGCTTGTGGCACCAGGAAAGTCTCAAACTGTAGTAATTGCAAGTTTCACGGTCTCACTCCAAGCAAGAAATGGAAGGAACTATTTTTTTGACTGAATTCATCCATTTGAGCACTTACAATTTTACATAATACACTTTCAAATTACACAGAATGGCTAAATATGTAATACACTTTAGAGTTGTTGAGAATGGCATGACAACTTCAGGTAAGGAACAAATGGCCACCCTGCAGCTCTGACATTACAGACTGTGAAACCTATAAAACCTGGTGGAATCGCACTTTAAAATCACCCCTACAGAAACTTTGCAATATTTATTCTACGACAATAAGGCAACAAAAACCTTGATGATCCATAACCACATGTTTAGTTTGCCTTGATGTTACAAGTTTCACATAAAAAGCACAATTCCCATTGAAAAGAAATTGGCACTTTGGTAGGTCATGGTCAGCACAAAGTAAATTGAACCTCTCAGAATGCCTTGATTGTGGACTAATTATAATGTCAACCCTGCCGGTGGAGACTTGACTGTGGCTAGAGGCCAGACGGAGGCTGACATTCTCCACATGGTGAGCTACATTAGATATCCAGACAGATGCTTCAGCCACACAGACTCATTAGCAAGGGCCATCTAGGTTCTGAACCAGGAGCTACAACTTTGACCGCCGCCATCTGTATTCTGAAAACGTTGCGTATCTGTTTAAGGAGCACCGTTAAAGTCAAATTTACTGTTAATTAGGTTTGGGTGCCGTTCACAATTGAATCGACAGCAGCACCAGTACCTGGAATTCACCACCAATACACAACTGTACATTTTTCTGGTACTTCACGCTCTCTGTAACAAAAGTGTCATTTCAGCTGTAAAAATAAGTCACAAAATATTATTTATACTCTGTGTACTTCAATCAACCTGGATACCTGGGCCAAAATGAAGAAAGTGACTTTTATATCCTACAAAAAATGTTAATAACTGCCAGAAGGAACAGCAGAGGGCAGCTGTACACCACTGCAGCATCCAGTCTGCCCAATCTATAGAGGGAAAAGTAACACCAGCAGTGCCTGTTGTGTTGTTGTTGTTGTCACTACAGCAGTGCTTGTATAGCGTAATAATCACCCTTTAATTGTATGCAATTCACATACTATTATCTTCATACTCACATAATATTTTAGCCTACTGCACAGCATGTTGGTGAGTCATTTACCAGCATCCAGAGGACGACGTCAAGCCAGTAAATAAAGGCCACTTATCTCCAACAACAACTAATTAATTACATAAAGATGAACGCCTGAAGCAAGAATCTGTACTCAGTAGTACCAATGCAATTCTGTCAGATCCATTAAAGTACCCAGTTTGGTACCAAAGTCTACAATTAACTGAAAAGAACTACCGAACATATTACACAGAAATAATATATACCTATATCGTGGTTGAATAAATGTGATATAGATGTTGTTAAAGAGTTACACTTTAGGAGATGAACATGCAGCTCATCAAGAAGCGCAGTCTGCAAGAGTTCTGAAAGGATACTTCTGCAGTTTTCAACGCTAACGACAGTAGTTATGATGGGTGTGCAAATTCAGACCTTGCGAATCTGTGCATATGCATGCATTCACACAAGCACGCACACCATTGCCTTGAGGCATGGCGGAAGATGGATTGCCGCTAAGTGTTTTCTGAATCATATTACAGTCCATAGATTATAACCATTATAGGTAAACCTCCTGGCAAAAAGATTAGTCTAATTAGTTCTCTCTTCAACTATGCTCGTCTCTGGTTGGACACATTCATGATGCATTGCCTCTTTAAAATTTAGAGAAGCACATAGAACGCCACTTTAATCGAGTGTTTTACATCTTCCAATCTGTTTACCCTTGTCATCATAATGAGACTTGAAATGCTTAAATGGCTCTCGAAACGATTTATTGATGACGATTTTGCTTAATATTTAGTTTGGGAGAGCGGGGCCACGAAAACACACAAGAAACGCACAAGAAACAGGAGCGTCGCTGTGACTCTCCCACATCAGAGACATCTTCCATCAACTTTGAGCCGTTTTTCCTCCTCAAAATATGGATTTGATGATACCCATCTCTCACTCCTAAAAATAAGCAGACAGATGCCTGACAAATGTCCTGATATCTATCAAAGTACTATCTCCTTGTCTTGTTTTTTCCCCTATCCATGCAGCTGCTGACAATACATCACTGCCTTTGATCCCAGCTGTCTAAATGTCTGCTGAATGTCACACAAGTTTTCAAACAGGATGTCAGCGTGTGTTGTGTAGACAAAACGCCGCGTGCAATGTATGTGGGGAGTGTGTGATGTGTGTAGGCGCTTGATTGTGCGAAATGCACACAGATATGTGCAGAGAGCACTACTGTAATTTGTGTGTGTGTGCGTGCGGGTGCATGTGTGTGCACGTCTGAGCACAAGCCTTATCCAGAGAGGGATAAATCCAATCCATTACCTGGCTGGGCTCAGGGCAGCTCAATCGATGGCACTCTCAGTGGCTGCTGATGAACTTCCCTCTCTGACAAGGTGTATCATTCAGACCTGTCGCAGAGCAAGACTCTGTCTGGCATCTCAAAGCACCAGGCAAACTTAAGGCCAACATTTTTACTTAAAGGAAACTGAGCAGACACACACCGCTGGAGGAATGTCCGCAACACATTTGCTTATAAATGACTTGAACGGCTGCAAGTCGAGTTATGCATATCCATCATGTCACATTCCAAGAGCTCTCGGTACCGTCTGAATGCATGTATTTATCAATTCATCCATGGGTCGAACATAAACTGTAATTATATTCAATCACACCGAATAAGAAAACAGTGAATAACGTGCTTCTGGCGTGTCGAATCTGTGCTCATCTACAAGCATGTTTTCTTATCGTCTGGCTGCCACTTCCCTTCAACCAGAGAAAAAAAAAAGAAGAAACTAGAGGGATGGAGAGATGGAGGAGCAGTCAGTGTGAAGGAGGAGGAGGAGAAGATCAAATGGCAGGGCGGTTATGAGATGTGTGTCTGATGCCTTTTCAGACTGCGCTGTTTTGGCCGCCGCACCAGTCAATCACGATTACAATGGCGAGGAGAGATGGGAGCAGTGGTGCAGAAAGAGCAGGAGTGATAATTACAATGCAAGGGACAAGATAATGGGAACACGCTGCACTCTCCCAATCATTTCATGTATCAGCAGCCGACTGACCCCCCCTCGCCCCCCCTCCCCTACTGACAACCAGCAATCACAGGTCATATTTGTGAAATCCAAAATGAATTAATTTGATGACAGCAGTGGGGGTTGTGATCTGTCTCTGTGTACGTACGTGTTTGTGTGCAGAGTTTTGTCAAATGTCAAAGAATATTGACTCGTACTTTTTCCAGATGAAATAAGCATACGAGCATGACGTTATCATCGCAGGATGAACCAGAGACGAGCCGTGAGTACCACTCTGTAAACCGCACGCCAATCCAGGATCTCTATAGGATGAAACTGTGGCCTTCAACCTCTCATAATTGTCAGTATATATATATAAATATATCTGAAACAACACATCGTGTTTTAGGAATGTGCGTTATTACTCGACTAATCAATTAACTGTTGCTGGTTTGTTATTATTCTTTTTTCTTTTTTTTTTAAATTGTACGGATTTAAATAATATTTATATAATTTGTCAAATGTTGCTTAAAAAAAACAGCATCTGTTACTATTGTTGACGTGGTTACTGTTGCCTCTGAGGTGTATTTACATATTTGCTATGTGATTGCATTCATCCGTCGAAAATGCAGTTGTAATAATCAGGCATGTTTCCTGTAGAGTTACACTATGTTTTATTTTTTGGAATAAAAGTTAACTTTTATTCAGTGAGCTGTCGTGTTTCAAAGGATAATGTGCAGTTTTCATAACGCACTGCATGGCATTTAAGACATATTATTTTGTTATTGAAGAATGTGATTAATGGAAATGGTTTTTCAAATTTGGATTAAATTGTGCTCAATTTTAAATGTTTTCTGAGCGTTTAAAAAATTTAAGGCTAGTCGAATAAGTCTTAACTTCCATTTAGACGTCAGGAAAATTAGTCTTTAAGAACATCTGTATACTACATCACCCTCTGTGTGCGGTGTACATGTCACTTTAAAAATGGATTCTAGGAGAACTGGCAACAACTTTGTGGAAGCTAATGAAAATCCAATAAAAGCTGACAGACTCCTTGCTGCTGGTTAACTTCCTGATCAGCATCGCAATTCACAATAAAAACCGAGTAAAACACATTTACATTTTGTGGGTTTTTCCTTTAAGCCATAAAGACATTTAGTTTCGCAGCTAAGTACGAAAACTAAACGCTTAAAAACTACAGTCACTCCCAGAAAAAAACATATTTCTTGCAATCAAACAGGTAATTTCACCTAAAGTGTCTCGAATCAGCGTTTCTCACGACCATCACAACACTGATTAATAATTCTGTCTCCTGCAGCCCTATTACACGTCACGCTTTACCGCTCCAACCTGGCTGCTATTACGCGTATCCCTCCACGATGCTGGGAGCAGCACATGTTCCCCTACTGCTCCTCTTAAGTATAGTCAGCTGAAGGCATTAATCATAGGATCATCTAAATTAAATTTACCATAAAGCGTAAAGAGGCTTAATGAAAATGAAGTTGTTTATGATGTGCATGATTACAAGGGTATCTTCTCTTTACTGGAAGTACTTGAGATGAGCAATGGGATTTGAGCCATTTGGAAAGGTACAACTCTGATCGCACGCCCAAAATCATCCGAGCGAAGTATATAGGCACAATCAATCATGGCGCTGTTAGCGGGGAAGTTGAGTTGAACGCAACTCATTTGTGTTTGTATGCACTGGCTCTAAATATACAGGGAGTGCTTTTGTGTTGTTGTTGTGTATTATCAAACCTTTGAAATACTACATGTGGTACTTAATTATTATACATGTTGAAATAATGATCATTTAGGCCACGACAATTATATTACACAGTTATATCTATTCTTTATAATAATACCTGCCTAGAAGTTCAGTGTTAGCAACAACATTCCCATCAAATCCATAGCACATACCACCGGAGCATCAACCCTGATGCTTCAGCGCGTGCAAAGGAAGAACAGAGCGAAACGACAGCTACTCTGGACGTCTAAAAAGTCTCTGAGAGCATTTAATTGTGTCTGCTTGCACAATGTCAATCAACTGATCCTTGCAACCAAAGCTGTTCACACAAATACATGAGGAAAGGATGATGGAGATTACAAATAATATGCATCCATGGGCTGTTTAAACAAGAGTCAAAGATAAGGTTGCTTTTCCTCCTTGGTATCGAACAAATGACAGTTGCCATTTCATGCTTAGTAAAACTGAGCACACTTAAATGACTGAGGGCTAGATTGCCTTGTTGACCTCATGTCTAAGGCTGCAAAAGATATTCGCTGCACTGCTTCAAGTTCTGCAAATGTATACCATGTTAACCCTTCGAAAGAAGATAGCAGAACGTGTCTGTGTGCGAGTGAGCAGCTCAAACAGACGACAGACGAAGACTACAAAATAATTGCACGACCGAATCAAATGAATCGATCAAAGCAAAGTCTCACACATACGTCGTCCACATGCTCTTTGTGCACACGTGCAAATTCTGCATACAGTTGGTACAAACAAAGGGAGGAAGGCTGAAGAAAAAAGAGACCACACAGTCAAAGCTGCCTGAGGGAGAAGGCTGAGCTAATCCGTGGTTATCAACACTTTTAAGCCTGCAGACTTCAGAGCCATTTGCAAACGCTCCCCTCCATTTCTGCTTGCCTTTTCTCTGGCACACGACGGTGCCTGTGTTTCCACCTGAATCCGTGACAGACCGCCCGCAAGTGGCAGCGCAGTAATGGTTTCCAGGGAGACAGCAAAAGCAACTCTCCTAGATGTACAGGGATGCAATGCGTTACGCCCCATTTGTGCTCCCAGGCACAAGCCACCGAATCCTCTATCCAGCGAGCTTCTACTTGAACCCATGTTTACCACATCAGCTCGGCAGCATGAAGCGAGCAGGCTGGTCCTCATATGGCCATTTCACTTTGATGCTGTTAAAGAACAGCGAAAAGAGGTGAATATTAAAACTTTAATGTCACCAATGCTAAATATATTCAAGGGGAATTTAAATTCAAATAATTTGTTGGTCCTGCCACGACACTCTCTTGTTTTACCCAACATTCTTTTCATCAGATTTAAATGAAATGGCTTAAATCCACAATATTTTATGTTTTTTTTTCATTTCCAGCATCAAAGTCCTTTAAAGGTAAGTAAGGCCAAAGTAAGGCTGACCTTAAATGTCAAACGTGTTACTGTCATCCATCATCTGGTGTGAACAAGCCGTGTATGGAATCAATGTGCAAGAAATAAATGTATCAGATCAATTTGTGTTTTCCTGATTTCCAAGTAAAAGAAAAATAATTCACTTCAGACAACAATGCTGTGAAGGAAAGGAGGACAACTAACAAAAGACAACTATAATGAGCCCATCAGTGGCTGATAAATTATCATAACCAGACAAGAGTTTAAATGATGCTTTCATCTCACCTTATAATATTCAGCTGCTGACAGATATTTATAACACAGATCCACACCAACCATTAACTATATCAAGTAGCTCAAAGTCTACCTCAGCGCGATATCCTGACCACACACACACTGAACGCTGCCATTCAGAAGACATGACAGTCGATGACATTTCTGTTTGAATATTTACTGTTTAATGGCAACAACTTCGGGGGCTTAGCGATCAAATCAGAAAAAAGGATGTGAACCGTTTCCTAAATTAGTTTTCAAACACGAGCGAACTGGGGTCAAGGCGCTAACATGCAATCAGGAAGTGAAAAGCAGGAAGATTACGGAGGGCACAGAGACAGGAAACGTTCTCTCAGCTAAAGAAAGGATTAAAATGTTCAAATTGCAATTAAAAACACCCAAAAGTCACGGGGAGAAGAAGTTAACAGCAAGCACTTATTAATGAAAGACACATTTCAAGTTCAGCGTGGTCTCTGTACATTTTTCTTCTATCGTTCTAATCCTTGTTATAGCTCTCGGCGCATTATGGAGTCTAAGCTCCCTTCGTGCATGATATTGATTTGTTGTAGGTGAGGAAAGCCGACAGCAGTTTGTTGCAGGTGTCGTGGAACAAACATCATGCCCGGAGAAGACAAACACAGACAAACAGAGCAGAGCCGTGACGTCATCGGATACCATCGTGGGATGAATTTTACATACAGTGGAGGGAGAGATGTCAGGAAACACAAGTGAATAAGAGAGAGAAGAACAGAGGACAGAAATATGAGAAGAGGCAAGTGGAGCATACAAGAATAATTTTCATATGATGCTGCAAAGCATGTGGTGCCGAAAGCCTCCACCCACCAAAGCCCTTCCACCTCTGTCAGTATAGCCTTTCAATAACACGTGAGATTGGCATTATGCGGCTAATCTCCCGTACCGCCGGAAAAACAAAAGCGTGCTGCCATGTTTGCTTTTTATTTCCCTAAAGACAACTCTTCCCTCACACTCTCGTGCTGTTTCTCTGCACCATGCAGTCATTATAGTGATTTTGTTTTATGCAGGCAAGTGGAAGAGGCTCATAAATGGAAGTGGTGGAAACCGGCGAGTGGGCTTTGCCAAAACAGCCTCAGGGCCGAGGAGAAACAGGAACACAATACATTAATGCCCCCTAGTGATGGGTTATGATAATGCCACGGGACACATCCCATTGTGTCAGATGATAAACCTCAGAACTTTGTATGTATTGTTTAATTTTTAATATATATCATATTTAGGGAGATATGTGCAATGCAGCAGTCTGATGTATTGACTGTTTCAAAAACCCACAACATTATATATATTATTATATAAATATATGATATATAAAAAATATCCTTCAGCAGGTTAACAGTATGGCATTAACAAAACCAAACTTGCGAAAGATGCTGTGGAAAAAGTAGCTATTGCCACCTATGCACCCTGCAGCGCCTTCTCTGTCCTCTATTAAGCCACCCTCTCAAGTCTGAAATTTGGCAAATCCCCGGAACAGACTACACCCTACTGCTATACTTCTTCAGCCTGCTCATATTTAGGATTCCACCGACCTCACAGGGTCCTATTTTTTAAATCTTCCAAAGCAATCAGATTTCACACTTTCTTCTGCCCCAAGTAAGAGGGCCTCTACCCATAATCCTGTTCCTACTGCTTGTCAGGATGACAACAAGAACAGAAACCCGTGGGCTGTGTGTGCATGCGTCTGTGTGTGTGTGTGTGTGTGTGTGTGTGTGTGTGTGTGTGTGTGTGTGTGTGTGTGTGTGTGTGTGTGTGTGTGTGTGTGTGTGTACACGTACACAACTGGGCACAGGGTGGTCTGCTAAAGAAGAGATACAGACATGACAGGGAAATCTGAAAAAGGAAGCAACTGTGTAGGAGGAAAATAATACATTTGAGGGGAAATAGACTAATAACTGAATTACAGCAAACATTTCTGTTTAAATTGAACCAAAAAGAAACGCTAAACTATTAAAAAGGCAAATTTCTTCTAGAAAAAGCAACACTAGACACTCTGAAAGGGCTGGCATAAAAGTGAATCAGTTACAACTCTAGCCACTTTGTCTCTACGCCTTCTTGAATGGGACACAGTGAAACCCTTTCCCTCACAGCCAGAGATGGAGGCAGCTATAAAAATCATAAATTTGCAGCTTAACACTGGAAATCCATTACATTACAAATGCCTTTGCACCCTACAGCTACAAGCTAGATAAACCAGGTTATTTCAGTGAAAAAAAATATGATATTGCAGCAACAAGTGCTGCATATCTACACAGACAGTAAGCAACAAGCTTCACACCACACATGAGGAGAAAGTGACAATGTTTTAGTATAATTAAATCCAAATAAAGACCAAACTTCTTACAATGTTCTGATGCTGCCCCATCAAAAGTAACTGCAGGTCCAGTTCCTCTGATGTCCACTAGATGATGCCTCCAACAAAAGTACATCTGTGTCTAAACTGAACAACTAATTTTAGAGGCAGCAATTCATTATGAATTCAGGGCAATTTCTGTTGCAATAGCCCAAAATATTTTCCCATCATGGATACTAATTACTCGTCTCACCATAGTGAACCAACGTGCCACAGCTGTTCTTGAATCTTGCTGTAACTACAGTCAGTACCAGAGGTTTGCTAGCTCACTAGCACTCTCGCTAACGGAAAACACATCACACCTAAGAAGACTGCAATTACTAGTGAAGCAGTTGCTTCTTCCAGTTTGTATTCAATTTTGTGACCTTTATCACAGCAGACATAAAGATTCACATTTTGACTTGTCATGTTTGAGATTGACCGAGGTTTGCAGATTGAGGTGATCAGTTGCAGATTACTGGCTGCAGAGAAGCTGTGAACATGCTCAACTCGCACCAAAAATCTGTTTGTTTAACCATCTTTTCAATCACTGCCTGCAAATAACAGATTCTAACAGGTTAGGTTAGGAACTATTACCTTGAAACAACAATCATAGGAAAAAAAGAATTGAGCTCATCTGCAAAAATTGGGCAGGAGGTGTAGCTGACCCATAGATTTAAAATAGATAGAGAATGCAAAGATGGCGGCCAGTCAGGTCAACGAAAAATTGCTCACCTGGCGCATAAAGCAAAAAATATTTCTAGTTAATTCCTGGTGATGTGAGGCAAGGCTCTCATATCCAGGTGTGTGTTATTAAAAGACTAACATGACTGAGTAAAGCACTATAAAGGTGTTGGAGTTCAATACGCGTGTAACGTCATATAAACCGGTGGCATCTTCATAACAATGGTTTTTTGTTTTGTATCTTTTTACTTTTGCTTAATTTAGCCTTCTAAAGATATTCTGTATTTTCAAAGACTTTCATCTCATTTTTAAAGCAGCCTTTTATACATGTGCGTAGCTAGTTATACGTTAGCTTACTGTTAGCTGACCCTTGCTAATCTTGATCAAGAAATAAGACTCAATAGTGACATGACGGCCGTTATGGCCGTTAGGCTAACTGCAGCCACCAAGCCCCCGCGGGAGCGCGCATGAGCTCCTCACAGCAGAGCAGCTGATGCTCATTATCATTAACCAAGTAGAGTCACGCTAAGCTGAGGCCAGGTGAGCTGGTACTGTTGGTGGAAAAACGGCATATGTCTATGTCCGCGCATGCCTCCGCGGAATGACGTTGGTAGCTGACAACTGCGAACTGCTTCGTGTCAAGCTACGAAGTAAGTAAACTAACAATGTTTACTTTAGTGCAACTTGAGTATATTTCTTTGACAACATTAACGCGTTCATTCAGCAAAAGGACAGTTGTTAATGTAAAGTAAGTTTAGCTAAAAATATCGTCTCTGATACGGGACTGCTGTGTGTTAGCAGCTAATGCTACTACACAGACACAAACAAACCGTTAGCATGTGGCTACAGCTAGCTGCTAACAGGTTGGGCTCTCGGTGGACTAAGCTACATGTTAGCAGCTAACGCTACTCTGCACGTCAGGTCACTCCGAGTCCTCTGTGATCTCATGATTTTCAAATCAAGCTCTAAACATGACCTGTAATGTTTTCTTAACTGGTCACTAGGAAATGAGCCATGTCAGCATCTGTTTTCAGTCCCAGTTCAAGTTGAAGCTGCCTCCGTGAGTTGAACTTTGGTCGTAATTTCCTTTCGACTCACGACTTGCTGCTGATAAAACCTTCGTTTTCTTCTTAGTATGACTTTTTAGTGGACTCTGTGTGGTGGTGGGTCGTTTTCTGGCCGTAGCAGAATCCATTACTACACAAACGCTAGTTTGGGTCCACCGCATTTGTTTCCAAGCCCTCGAGGACGCGCATTTGGCGTCATCTGACGTCACGGCCGCAGGACTCCACGGGAAATTCGGGCCGAATTGCAGCACATGATGCAGCACACAGCCTGTTCAAGGCAACGGAGAGATACGTGGGTGGGCTCATTCTGTTTGTTTATGAACGCTTCATCACCCATTAGCATTAAAAACTTAAAATGCATGTTTATTTTCTCACAAATCCTGCCTCAGGTCCCTTTAACTTACTTTCACCATGTCGCCCACTGAATGTTCTGTAAAGCATTTTAGTGAAAACATGATTTTGTTGTTTTGTTTTGTCAAAACAGACAAAAACCAAACACAGCATGACTCACCCATGGAGAAGCTGGCAGTGTTGGCAGAAGACATCTTTAGGAAGGTGTGGCGTTCTGCATTTCGTCGGTGCAACTGCCTTTCCAGCGCCAAAGAGCTCATCATACTCACCTGACTTTGTCCAGATTGTGTTTTATGTGTATAAACAGACATTGTTGACTCCCTGCCATTATTTGAGAATAAAATCATAATAATAATAATACAATTTTGGGGGTTTTTGGTCAAACGACTTCAAATGCATCACATCACATTTACATAACTTTTATGTCATCAGTGTTGATAGAAACCACATCGTTAGCAGAATCTGAAGGTAATCAAACATGTACAGCATGTAACAATGCAATTACTCATATCATTTAAAGATAGCATTTTTTAAATGCTGCATTCAGAGTAAATTTACTAAAATACTTAAAGCAAACTTTGTTTTACTGTGTGGTAGAACATCATCTGTGTGAGTTTATTCTAAAACACAAGGCAACGCTGGTTTAAAGAGAGCAACCTGAACAGAATAAAAAGGAAGTCGGCTAAAAGGGCGTATGGGGAGAAAAGATGGCAGAGAGCGAGAGGGCATGGGAGAATTTAGCAAGAAGCAAAAGACTGAGGTAAGTTGACAGAGTGAGAAATCGTATGAGGATGAAGGACGTGAGTGAGCTTGAGGGACAGTTTGCCAGAGAGAGAGAGAGGGAGGGGGAACGAGAAAAACTGAAGTCTGACTCTGACAGTGGAGCATGAGTTCAGCTGATGGCCCCTAATGAAGTACGGCAGCTGCAGAGGAGGAGCCCACACTGACAGGCCGGGTCCCTCTCTGACGGATGGTTGAGAAGACACACACACACACACACACACACACACACACACCAGAAGACAGCTACGATTTAAACATACCAAAACTATGATCGACGCGCCAAGCAATGAGGAGCAGAGAGCTGAATGGCAGAACACTGTCAGGATTCTCTGAATACATTGCACGGCATGAACCTTCCCCTCTCTTTCTCCGGGGAACTTTGGAGGGAATTCTTCTCTGGCTCGAGACAGATTAAATAAAAAAACAAAATTTAAAAATCACGATCCCTTCTTAATTGTATTTGTGAGTTGTCTTCCTAAAAAGTGGCGTATTTATTTAACATATTTATTTGATGCAGGGGAGTGGGAGTGAAAATCCATTCTCTACCTGTTTCCTCTAAGTCAATTATGCGGTTGCCATTTTGGTGAAAACATAAAAGTCCATTTTGTCTCCACATAATCATGTCTATTTGAAGAACACATTTAGCATATTTCCAGCACTGTTGAAGAGACAATAAAATCCTGAAATACCTGCGGTGAGTCACCTGCGTTGATACTGTCGAAGGATGACGGCATGTTGTGGTACAAAAAGGGGAAACAATGCTAAAAATATCTGCTTTGCGTACATGAGTTCCATTAGTCTGTTGTTTTGACTAATGTTGAATCACCATGTGGATTTAATCTTCACAATGACGAGACTACATTGCTTTTGTGCACAGAAATTCTCTAATAATAGCCTACTGAGATACAGACACTCATAAATCTGCCAGAAGTTTGCAGTAAGGGCTCGACAGTGAAATAAAGCAAAAGTTATAGTGCGCATTGTAATAGAAGTCTAAATCAGGTTGCATTTTGTATTTATTGCGGTAACAAAAAAAAAGTCCTCTACTTCCCTCTTGAGGATGGAAACAGTATGTTCATCTATTCTGTAAGATAACAGAGTGATCAGGAGTCCTGTCAGGAAGCCTTAGATCATCAACAAGACCATTTAATCTTGTCATTTAATGTTCAAATACAACAATCCTGAGATCCCTTTGTTTCAGAGTCAAACCATGCTTTAATTAATCCCACTGGACATGAAAGAGGCTGTACAGTTACTCTTCAGAAGGAACTCACCCACTGTGTTTTATTATTCTAGGCCCATTCAGGTTAATTAGCTGTTTTTTGTAACAGTTTGGACCAATCCTGATTCAAAATAAAGTAATTTAAAAAAAGGCATTGGCACGATTCTCTGGAATTAATAGTTTGAATAAAGTTGTCTGTGCTTTCAGGCCACATTCTGATGCAGTCGCAGATTCATTCGAGTCTTTTCTCGGCCCATTAATTACAGAGCCACAAGTTATCATTTTTATCAGAACAGACCTTTCTATTCAAGTGTTCAATCATCTAATTGCCTTTGAAACTTTCCTATTTATCTTCATCCTCTTGCCAGAAGGTAGAAAAGGGCAGAGAATGGCCTTCTGCTGATGTGAAAGTGCGTTTAAAAGTGTCAAGTGTCCCGGTAACAAACTCTTGGATTTAAGAAGAGTGCTGGACTCTCACTACCTCACATTAAAATCAGAATGTGTTCAAACCAGAATTAGAGAGCAAAACTTACCAAAAGACATGACAGCAGCCAACATTCGATGTTTATTCAGAGGTGACACAAGTGTTTTGGCTTTCTAAAAATATATTTGTATTAATGGCAATTATTTACAGCCAGGGGATTTTGAGTTGTGTGGCCAGTACTTGATATCAGTAGGTGCACTAAGGATACACGACAGCAGGTGGCAGCAAACCACCATATTTCAAATTTGTGAATACAATAATACAAAAGACAATGTTTATCATCAGGACTCTTATAGGACAGGAATTTTATAGCACATGGAGGGTTTAGAGCAAGATTACAATATTTTAAACTTTGTGGTCTTGAAGATAATATATCTTGACACAGATGTGGTTAAATAAAATTGTTTATTTAACAATTGTTAATCAATAAAAATAAAATAAAATGTTACAAAAATTCTTTAAAATCAAAGAATTGTACAAATCATGGCTCCAATTTATCCGTGTCATGACATAGAAAAATACAAAAGGCACTGTGCATTTGAGTCTGCTGCATATATAAAACATTTTAGACAACAACAGAAGAAGTCCACTACTCAGGTTTACAACATGTGGTTAATGAGACAACCACCGCAAAGAACAGCAAGCCCTGTCTAACTCTAGATGTCCTATTGGTGCAGACTTGCTGCTAATGGGACCTATTTTTAAGAAACAGGACAGAAAACTGAATAATTGATTCGGCTAAAGACAACAAAAAAGTGTAGTACTGCAGGGAGTGTGAAAAGTCAAACAAACAACCAGAAATACAGTGCAAAGACGTAAAAACAGACAGTTAATATGGAAGGAAGAAGGGATGTGTGCAGGTGTGCATGTGAGGAGCTAAGAACGAGCCTCATTTTTATGTGCCACATACTTTTCAACCAATAGCAATCAATTTACCTACCCTGGTGCTCAGAGACATCTCTGAAGTTTGATTTAAGGACAAAACATTTTTTAAAAAAGAACTACGCGTGTTACTTGTAGAGGTCGACAAACTCCATGTACCAACAAGAATATCTGAGGTTGTAAGTTTTCCCTCCTTAAAGGGTAACGTGAGCATTTTTCAACCTGGACCCTATTCTCCCATGCTTTTGTATCCACGTGACAAATGAGGTCAACATCAGAATAAAAGGAATAAAATCTATTTGTTAAAGAGAAGAAAGGATCCTGTGTGAAAAACACACTTCATTCAAAACTCATTAAACCCAGCGTGTCGACCAAGAATAATCATTAATTCACTGGGTTAGATGTTTTTTAAAAAAGATAAAATAAAAAAACTCAGGCTCCACACACGGCTTTTATTTTGTGTGTTTTACAACTATGAAATTACCGTTTGAGTAAATGGACTCCGGTGGCTTTGGCGAGAGTGATAGCAGCTGTTTCGGGTTAAACAAAAAGAATCTTATTCTTTAACAAAAAGGTTTATCTCTGTGGGGTAATTTCCACAATGTTACCAGACAGAGTAACAATGTGGGAAAAACAAGCACTTTAAGTGGACATGCTTTGTCGGTGCTCAATTGCCCACAGGGATTACATCGCAGCACGTTTGTTGCTCAATACTGGAGCAATTTCAGAAATTGTTGCCATTAGTTACTTGGACACAAAACAATGGGAAAACAGGGTCCAGGTTGACAGATACAGAAGTTACCCTTTAACAGTGTCACAAAAAGGTGTCCTAGCGCTTCATATTCACACGGATCCGTGGGATCCATTTTTAAGTTGTGCCAACAGGTCGCCCAATGTGTTGAATTACCATCATGTGTTCTGAATATTAGAACATTTAAAACCCGGTGAAATAAAAATATTTTTGGTCAAGATCAGATTGGGGCTGTAATCCTCATAACACTGAAATGAGAGAAGTTATAAAAGCATTCCAAGAAGTGAGAGAGAGTAGAACTGCAAGACATTGGTTGTTGTTTCTTCTGGTAAAATAATCTCTTGCGTAGTAAAGTGGCTTTTTTGCGAAACATTCTTTACAAACCCAACCTCTAAACATGATCAGGGGCAAATCTCTGTACCTGCTCTCTACTGTGCAAATTCACTATTCATTCAAAGCTTTGCGTAGCTCACACCAAAACAGCAAGGAAGCTCTTCACGACACCTGCCATTCTTTTTACAATCTCTTTGGCATCCAGGTTCATGTCCAACCTTCTGTTATGACAAGCTTATAAATTCACATCCCAGTCAGAAGGACTCAAACTGTGTAGCAGTCATTGTGTATGACAGTTCTTTTTGGCGTCCGATCACTGGATCATTACAAGGTGTGTTGATGCCTTTTCTAAAATCATAGGAACCCATGCTCATCAAGTCCTTTTGGAGTAACTGGGTTCCACTTTGCAGTAGTCTTAGTAGTAGAGTATCCTGTAAGACAAAAGCCAAACATTGAATCAATGCAAAGATGTAGAGAAAGGCTGAAAATGTTACACAAATAGTATAAACAGCATTAATTAGATACGGTACCTGATTCTGCTCTGATTTTGGAAGGCTCTGGTGGCTGAACATCTGGCAAAGGGAGCCCCCTCCCTTCAATATCACTCTCCCCTGATGACGTATGGTCCTCTGCCTTCATGTACAAGACAGGCCTCTTATGGTATTTGGCCCGGTAAGTGTCTGTCATACAGTTATCCACAGAAAAGTATGTGGTGGGAAGAACCATATCTGTCAGACCAGGGGAGTCTGTACCGTCATCGTGTCCAGGCTTTGGACTCGGAAACCTCTCGTCACTCTCGCTGGCCGATAGATCGTTCCTGTCCTGGTCCGATGACCCCGACTTGGAGCTGGCGTCCGATGATAGCCTGTGCTCAGCGGGTGTCTCGATCCACCGACGGAGGATGGTGTGCGAATGGGGGGACATGCTATTGTTGGGTTCGTTGCGGGGGCTCGACCGTGTTGGCACCTCTGGCGGATGGGCGTGGATGCCAGATAGATCAGTGTGACTGCTGCCAAAGTTCTTTGGGGGTATAGGTGGGGGATAGTTGTGCGAGAAAGGGTCATTGTGGCCAACAGTGCCAGTCTCCTCTTGTTCAGAGAAAGGTCCAGTGAGGTCGTCTGAGCTGTTCCACTCAGAACTGCTGGTCTTTGCAAAGTAAGGAGGCCCAGGGCTCACAGGGCTGCCATCCACATTTTCCTCTTGTTCGCTGTCCAGACCGTTGTTCTTTTCCAAGATCCCGGGAGTGTATCGGAAGGCTCTTTTTCTGTTACAGAGCAAAAACAGAAACATGATCATTTTGGGCCGGCTCAACCGACTACTTAGAGAGTGTTCTTAGAAATATCTTCTTTTTTTTTACCTTTGTATTGGTTGACCAGAGCGGATTTGTGCAGCTTGTAGATCTGGAGATTTTCTTCCTTGTTCACCTAGGCAATAAAAAAGCTTCATGAGCACTTTATATCACAGCACACTAATTTATAAACTCATGGTCATCAGTACCAGATGGTCAAAAAATAGAGCTAGGTAACATCTGTCATGGGTTTCTACTTTAACACGGCTACAATATTATTTTTTGTGTGTGTGTGTGTGTGTGTGTGTGTCTGTCTCTCCAGCAGAGACATGTTATCTAACAGGGGTCATGGTGAGGCTCTTGCCTGGTGCTGGGAGAGGAAGTATCAAAGCAGCTAGTCTGGCAGACCGCCCTCAGGCCCCCTGTGTACCACTCTGACTGTCTGATCCAGCCAAAGAACATGGCCCCTCAAAGGGAATTTGGGTTCATATCCAGGCCCCTGTTAGCTCTGAGCTAACAGCACTAATGAAACAATGAAGACCCTGAATGAACTCTGGCAGATTTAAAAGTTGGAACGTATGAGAATCTAACGAGGGCGAACGGAAATTCTATAAACCTGTTAAGGTCAATCAGGTTACAGTGTGATGCCGATGAATTATGCTGCAATCATTTTGAGATTCGCAGCTGATTTTACCCATTAGATCAGCAAAAACACATGTTCGGAGACAGGTCCCCGAGTGGAGGCTGGTGTGGAGCTAAGCCAAGTTAGCATGGTGGGTGTGATTTGCAAGGCCTGAGACAGACAACAGCTGACTAACAGGACAAGGAAGAGAGTGAGTGGCTGAGGACCATCTGTGATGTGTCAGCATACCCTCTTTTTTCCCCCTGTGCTCTCTCAAAGCATTAGTGGCTAAATCCTTTGTGCTGGCATGCAATTACGCCGAGGTCAGACTCCAGACTCCAGATCCCCTCTGCAACACTATTGCATTTTTAAGCTGTTAAGTCCATGTGGCAATTCACAATTTGATGACGCTGATCTGCAATGTTGGCAAGCAACTGTAACAATATGATTCTCACAAACAAAAAGGGATGCAGTTTACAATGCTTTCTCCTGAGAAAATCCCTTCATCTTTACGGTCACGTGCGCCGTTGCCAAGAGAGTGCTTTGGAAGGGAAAGCAGCTGGAGAACAAAACGGCAAGGCGGCTGTGTGGTTGGGTTGCAATACCGTCTTGCTGCTGCTGAAATCAAAAGACCTTTCAGCTATCAAATAATCGCTATGATTTCATCCGATTTAATGCAAGTCAACTCTTCAGGTTCGGGGTCTGGCCGCTCTCCAGAAAACATTCATTTCAGTGGAATTTTGGGATCACTGCTGGAGCTGCGAACGCCAGCGAAACAGATGTACTCAAGGTGTCCTGCTGTTTACATGGCCTACTGCACTTGCCTGGGAAACCGTCCATGTACTGTGATTGCATGGATTAGACTGTGGTTCAGTGGCATTTAATGTACTATCTAAACTGCACCGAGTGGTGTGCAATAAAGTTTCCCTGACGTACCCATGTTAACTGCAAAGTCAAGCTGCTAAACAGGATTAAAGATGCCGAAGTTGTTTCATACATGTTTTTTGTGTGAGCAGCCACACTGTGTGTGCTTCTAAAAATATATACAGGTTCATATCTCAGCATTTTGATCAAGTTTATGATAATAGATTAATATTTTGTGTTATATTCAAAGCAAAAGTGTTAACATTTGCTCGTTCCAGCTTCTTAAACGAAAGGATTTGCTGCTTTTCTTTGTCAGTAATGATAGAAAAATAAAGACTCTTTGGGTTTTAGTCTGTTAGTTGCATATAAGAAGCAAATTCAAGACGTCACTTTGGGCTCTGGGAATCGTGATGAGCATTTTTCACCATTATTTGACACTTTACATACAAAGAAATGTATCCATTAATCCAGAAAATAGTCCGGGGATCAATAGATAATTAAATTGGTTGCAGTCCTAATTCCATTTATTTCTATGAAGAAAACTAAAATAAAATGTTATTTCAATTTTAAAAGACCAGTGTTTTTCAACCCCAGAGGCCATCAGTTTGAGTAATGATAGAGAAGAGGTCCCTGAAGGAAAGAGGTCGGGTTCCTGTCCTGTCCCTCATCCCACTCGGCCATAAAGGATCGCTTTGAGAAAGTTCGAGATAGGCACCCGTTTGTTCCCTCGTGCACTAAAAAGCTCCAACTTAAGGACAACAGAGAAGTGATCTGACATCATTTCAGTTATTCAAACTGCCAGAGTGTGAAACCGCAGGAGGAAACAGAATATGCCTCCATACAGACCGTGAAAGAAAACCCTAACTAGGTTTTGAGAAATTGTACATGCAAAATTTCCTGACAGCCCTTTGAAGTTCTGTGGATGTGACACAAAACAAAAAAGTCTACACATTTCAGTTCTGAGGCTGTCAGGTTGAGATTTGTAGTCCTCTGCGTTCTGCTGTCTGGGGTACTTAAAATTCTTCAACATCAATCAGACTCGCACTCATATTTGCAGTTCAGCTTTTCATTAAGACCTGAACTATGTAGGAGCAAAAAAAGGTTTTCAACTATTTGAGCTGTTCAAACTCTTAAGGTCATTCAGAACAGCCTTTGTTTCTGTGTGTGTTGATACGACACCTTCAACCAGATGCTAAAATATAATAATGCACTCATGCCATGGAATTAACACTTTGGTTATCACATCAGTCACTGGCATGTTGAGCGGCATCGATAGTTACAGCTCCCAACACGCTAACTCAGAGACACGTTCTCTGCACAAGTATGCAAACAAACACGACGGATAACAAACCCATTTAATCGGATAAAGGATCAAATGTACCGTGATCCTCTTTCTCCGACATGTGCGTCACAAACATTGTTTCAGCTACAGACACAATATTTATCTCAAACGATTGTTTGGGGTTTTCTGAGTACATGAGGGGAAAGTTGAGCACACAACTCTTCTGTTTATGCAATCAGAACTTTGAAGATGCTATAATCATGTTCAAAGTCTGTCGAGTGTGAGTCTGTGGGCTCCTGATGACGTCTACAGGCTGTCACCGGAGACAATCAGGACAAACTGACAAAAAGGTATGATTTACAGTCCAGATTGCAGGATCGAGTGCACCCATCTCCTCACAGCCCCCACCTTAGCCCTTACTATGGTTGTATAATGGAACTCTATGAGATGTATTCACAACGGGGACAGACGGTTGTCATTAGGTGACTTTAAGAGAGGCCGAGGCCCAGACATCCCTTCTTTGATGCAGTCGTAAGAACAAATGCCTACGGTCAAAATGTCAACTGACCTCACAACAGCCCGCCCCACATCTGTGTGCTTTTAGAAAGGATTTTGGACTTTAATGGACTACTGGAATCTGCTCAGCCTTCTCTGAAACTGCAGCTCAAGCCAGACTACCACATCTGAACTCAGGCCAAATTGACTTTGGACACATTTACTGCAGCTTGTCAATACAATTTGCAGACGGCATGGCGTAAATATCCAGCACTGATTTTAAAATAGCTACTGAAGACTAAACCTTAAAAGGTTCCATCAGAAACATGAAGACCAACTGTAAAGCTGTAGATACTCATGTTCTGTGAAAAAGTTCCCGAGCCAGGTTAAGTGTTTGGTCTGTAGACGGTGTCATGTCTCCTTAAAGGCACTAGGGGGCAAACAGCCCGAGTGAGTGAATAAAAACAAGAGTGAGTGCAGTTCACACAAAAATGTAACACACTCACAAACATAATCCTTTGTACAAAATGTAGGTCTGTGAAATCAATTAGGACGAGAGATTTTATCAGATAAGAATGAGCCTTAATATTAATAATAATAATAATTTAAGGGAAAATACCTCAGAGAAATGTAAATATATATATAAAAGGTGGGTTATTGCAGCAGTGAATGAATAACCGTGCCTGCCACAGAAGCGTTTGTCTCTTTGCCAGGGATTCCTTCACATGAATCACTCTGCATGTGCAGATGCTCACAGGCCAATAACGAGACAAGCGTTCAACACTACGCGTTTCTGCTTCCCAAACTACACTCGCGTACGAGCTATTTTTAACTCTGAATAAAACTAAAAGACAGATACAACTGTAGCTGCTGTTTCTCTGCTGTATTTCATAATTTCTTTGGGACCTTGAAATAACCGCAGTGCTATAGAAATAACATTTTCATTGCCTCGTGTCTGAATACCACCTCCTGACAGGCCCAGTCATGGCATTTTCTGCCTGGCTGGGCACAGCTGGGTGGCCCCTGCAAGCTCACTCATCTGCCCCTCTTATTCAGGATTAACTCGGTGTATCCCTGCTGAGGGAATTAGTGCAGCATTTTTCAAGATATTTGTTAATTTAGAAGATATTTCCTCCGTATCACAAGTGAACATGTGCCGGATAAAAAGATGTGAAGGGTGTCCAGGCGACAAACCCCCTCGAGCTATTCATGTCATCTAATCTCCCTCCATCCTGTCACGAGGATAAAAATACCATTATTGCAACTTTGCAACATGACTCATATTTGAGGCTCATCTTTATTTTATTTTTGCACATTTTTTCCTCCAACAGTAGTTGTGTCCAGACTCATTATCCCGCCACATTGTGTACCCCCGTGGATCTAAAAGTTGTTGTACTTCCTGATGCAAGAAGACAATTTTCACTGCACATTAGAGTTAACAAAGTCCTCGACATTCATTTCATATTTTTACTTTTTATGTAATGTGTGAGCAAGGACAGAACATCTAATACAGGTCAGGATTTTACTTTGCATTGAAGGAAATAGCTATTCTCATTTTCAAAAGGCAGTCCTTTACCAGTTTTCTCCCTGGGGTTCCTTTAAGCCCGTATATTTTCCTACGTGCTGCATAACATAAACTTTGCACAGGAAAAAAGGTCAAGGCCAGCCAGCGAGGAACCGGCACACACTTATTTCCATACAGTATCCTCTCAATCAGGCTGTGACCTTAACACCACTGATGGAACAATAAATCAAGGAAATTGCTTAGTACCATCTTAATGTTTCAGATCCTTACAACATATAGACGTCTATTAGGCAGAGGAAATGTCTTTAATGTCAGGGCCAAGCCTTTGTACCAGACAGATACTTTAATTATGGCTCATTACCACAATGTAACACTCATAAAATCTAGATTCCTTCTGGATTTATTTGTGTACGTTACAGAATGATAGCTCAATATTTTACATTTTCAGATTTTTGCTGTATTTTTGCTAATACAAAGTTATTGGTGCGCAGAAAGAAAGAAGGAAACTGCAAGAGAGCTGCTTACCAGTGGAAAATGTAGAGTGCAATATGTCAGCCTTCAAATCATCACTTCTTCTCTGAGGGAAGTGATCCCTAAAATACAAAATATATTCAATTATTCATGCATTGTGGATCGCCAAGAGATATTCCAGAGCTTGATCTGTTAGCAACTTAAAAGGGGCTAAGATGGATCCATGCTGTGAGGGGAACAAGGGGGGAATAAACCTTGTGACCTCAGTCTAAATATACATTTATCATGAATGATTTACAGTGTTGTAATCTGATACAAAACTCAGTGTCAAGACAGCACACAAACTTTTTTCGTCTGTGTCTCTTCCCTTTGTTGTTATTGATGCTTACTACGTGGCACTACGCGTGGTTTCCTTTTCTTAAAAGCATTCTTTGCATCTGCTATCAAATATATAAAGAAGTTCCAATAAACCTAATAAAAACTGGTGTGGGGAAAAAAATAATATCTTGAATTTTATACATTTTCAGTGTCTTCTGATCTTAACCCAGTCAAAGAACATCTTAACTATATGTTGAAGAATCAAAGGAGCACTTTACCAAAATAGTGTGAGGAGATAGGCATGAATAATGCACACGGGGCTGAGGAAGTCAGCGATCTGCTGTCTCTCCCTTCTGAGTACAGGAGTTGTCAGCTAGTTGGGATCATTATCTCCAAACAAGACCTGTACTACAAAGCCAACAAATGACAGCCCAGCATAATAAGGCCGGTGCATTTGCCTTGTGTGCATTTATGTTAAACGGGTCTTGCTATTCTTAGAACAGTTTGTTTGTAAAGTTTAATGATTTAAGAGTGGCAGCGCTTTTGTTATCCTAAATTTAGTAGGCCAGGGGATGACGAAGCGGCTTTCTGCTGCTGCAATCACACAGCAAAAATTGTGTTGTGCAGATTTGGCTAATGAAAACTTCTATCTAATGGTTCCTATTACCTTGTCAGGTGCAGCTCAGGTATGGGCCTCAGGTCCTTGGAAGAAAGGCTCTCCACCACAGGTGAGTCCAGATTTGCTGAGCCATTGCTCAGTCTGTCACTACTTTCATATCCAGATTCAGTTCTCTGGATCTTCCAGTTGTCATTCCGCACTTTTAGCGTTGCCGAGCCCTTTGACCAGTCCTTGTCACTGTAGCCGCCCCGGCTGTCTGAGTCCAGCGAGCTGCGACTGCCGCCTGTTTCGTGCCTCTGCTCATCCTCATAGATGGTCATGAGGCTCTTGGGTTTGCGTTCCTCTCGTCCTCCCCACGTAAAATCTCTGTCCTGCTCACGGTCACGAGTGGGCGACTGACTGCTGGGTCTCCTCCGGGGGCTGTGCTGTCTTCGCTCCTGACTTGCCAAATTACCACTACTGCCGCTTAAAACACTGTCGACATTCAGCGCCTCCCGCATGGGTTTCCACGGGCGGCTCGACCTGCTGCGGCCGTTCCCTCCGCTTCCAGGACGCTCTCGGGAGTCTTGGCTGCTGTCCGTATCATATCCGTTGGAGTGCTGGTCTAATTTTCGGCTGCGATGGCCACCGCTGTTGTTGGGCATGCTGGGCAACGCTTGGACCCTCGAGTGAGAGCGAGGGGGCTCATGTGAGGAGCGTCCACCAAGGTGTGGTGTCCGCTCAGTCCGAGTGGGACCTTTTCCTTGGCTGCTGTACAGTCGGCTTTCCAGGTGTTGTTTGAAGCCGTTCTCTGGAGGGGAGGCGGAGCGGGAGTAGGTCCTGTCCTGACCTGGATCTGGTTTCAAACAAAGGAAATTTAATGAAACAGCAAAACACATTCTGAATAACGGCTTGTATCAATTAAAATAGAAGCACTTGACAATTTTAACTTTTTAACATAAAAAATCTGTAAACTTAAGTACAGATTTTTTTTTCTAAATTGAGTAACTTAAAGTATCTTTTATCTGAAGAGTTTTGCATGCAAGGGGGATGTAACAAAAGAAAACATGAAAAAATGACTTTCACTGACACCAAGACCCAACACTGTGCTAAAAACACAGTGCAGGTTGGGCAGAAAGTAAGGGAGGGGCACAACGACCACAGGGTTACTGACATTTATGTCTGCAGATGACAGGAAGGTGTAAATTACAACCGACAGGAGTCCATTTTCTTTACGGGGAGGCTCGCCGGCTCACGGACAGACATTCATGCAGGTACTGATGATTAAAGGTAGCACTTTGGCGGCGGGGGTATTTCACTGCGTGTATGCACACGTGTGCGCGGTTTCCAAATGCACAAGTGACATGTCAGCGCATGATGGTGTGTTACGGATGTGTGTCTGCTATTCCAAGGACACTTCCAACCATAATAGCCACTTTGAAAATATACTGCCAGACATCCTTCCTGGAAACTAGCTCATCCCTGTCAAACTATACATGAACCCACCCACACACCCTGATTTCTCTACAGGGCACTGACGTTTATGGACAACACTTAATTGTCTGCAAAGTGTTTTTTTTTTTAAAGATGATTGCATTGATTTTGCATGGAACACCTGGTGTTAAAGTGGGAAAACATGCTCAAATTATAATTTTTCCTGCATGAATGCTAGAAAGTAATAAGAGGGTTCACCTGTAACACTTTATATGAGGGGACCATTAACTAGTTGCGTATTAGCGTGCATATCAGTAGCAGATTGGCTCTGCTCCAGTCATTAAAAGTCACTTATTTAACCACCACTTTGACACTTATTAACCCACACAGGTTCCTTTTGCATAATATAAGTGTTATAAAGGGAGAATGACCATCGTGCTACTACCACCTTAAAAAGGCCCGTATTGAGTAAAGCATTAAGATCTTAACTCATGTTCAACGACTACATCATGAGGAAGTTATTGAGGGAAATTACCTTCCTGACCATGTAGTCGGTAATATGCAAATGAGGAATAAGGCAGTAATACGTGCTTTATAATAACTAATAAAGAGCCCATACACTACTGATAAGCATGCTAATAAGACACTAAATATGTGTTACTGGTTCATCTATCCAATGTATTTTTATAACTTAAGTGCTTGAATCAGAGGCTGCATGCTTTCTATTGGAGGAATCTGATCTGTGGAAACGTTGAGGTCCAAAAAATGAATTTAATGCTACATATAACTGTCAGCCCTTGGAAATAAGCCCACAAGAGATTCAATCCCCTTTTCTATGGATTTTGCTGACTGTGTGCCAGATGTTAAATCACTTTGAACATTTTCCTGTAAGTTCTTGCTCTTATATATGATACCGCTGTGTTTTCAAGTGTTTCTGCTGCCGGCTCAAATGTCGTCAACAGCACACAAGGCTGTGGATCATTTTTGAAAGAATGGTAATACGTCTACATCAATACAGTCAGAGATCATTTAGTCCAGTGTGAGCAGCAAAGTTGCTCGAGTGTTTTTTTCTTTCAGGAGAAGACTTCAGTAAAGTGCTAGCCTGGGCATGAGCGGTAAATTGTTCCTACTTACATTAACTGTAGTGTCACCTCCAGCCTCGCCATTCATCACAGCAGCGGCACTAGCCTCCTTTAGCCTACTGCATTCAATCATAAAGGGACGTGAGCTCGCTGCTAACGCAGTCTGTTGACTTGGTGGATTTGGGAGCATGTTACAATTCCCTGTAATCCCTTCACTGATACTTAATTGAAAGCAGTGATGTACTGAAAGAGTATTAAAAGGAGTGGACCAATCAGCCTACTGATTAGAACCAACACACATACATACACTCCATGTGTGAGGTGAAAGGAGGAGGGTACATGATATAATGGCGGCAGCAGTATGAACTTTGGAGTTCAATTCACCCTCTAATTAAATTATAGCAGTATTAATCACCATTCTGCTGAGTTTATATTGTGTCTGTTTGTAAATGCTCCTGTAGACCACAGCGAGGGGAACCAATGGCTCTGAATAAGTGAGTGGGATGAAGGCAGGCTCTAACAGACGTCAGCACTTAATCCCCTTTCTGACACATTGCTCCCGAACCGACGGTTACATAAGGGCTGGGGGAGTGAAAGGCTAGCCTTTTGCATCTTAAAGCCCGGTAATTCTCATATGCGTGTATTTGTGTTGCGGTCCACATCTACTACATCCACACTCCACCTATCTGCAACAAACCTCTGTGGCGCGACTCCGGCCTCCGTGTGCCGCTCCGGTCAGGCTCCCTTCTGGACGGATGCATCCCTCGCATCTCTCCTGCTCTCTGGGCAACTTCTCGAGAAATGTCCCTGATGCGACTCTTGGGATCGCTGGTGCCAATTTTCACTACAAAACAAAAGAGATGTCAGGTTTTACATGTAATTAATGCACAATTTTTCTTTCAATCTCAGTTGAACCCCTGTTGAATCAGTTAAGGCAGCGTTACACTTCTGCAACTGCATAATGCGCTATCCAACTGCGTAACCACAGAGACCCCTCGAGCCCTCATAGTTCTCCGTCGTGGTGCCGGATACGCAATGCAATTTCCAATCGTAGCCCTTGCCGTCATCGCCGAAACGCTACAAGCTGCAGGACTGCTGACCAATTGTAGCCCTTGCCGTCTCCGTTGTCGCTTGACGGAGTGGCGGACACTTAAAAAAATATTTTGTGCCGCCGGAGACGACGGAGAGGCTCCCCGACTACGTAGAGGGCTCTCCGCGACCTACGTACAGCACTTTACGCAGTAGTAAAAATTAGGCTTTAGGGATTTCTACCACTGCAGACACATGGCACATATAGATATCTATTGTCACTACATCCTTTTCCTTGTCACCGTTTTCCAACTACCCCCCAGGCTCTGAGCAGTTGCTGAGTGTGTAGAGGCAAACTTTACAGCAAATCATTGTGCCGATGTATGTGGTCGACTTTCTGCTGCACGAGAGGAAAGGCAGCAGGGTGTAAAGATGGCCATGCAGAGGCTTCTCTGGCCCGTCTGGCAGATATTTGCTTTGAAAGGCACTGATCAGTCAGTGGTTCTGTTAGCTGTCTGAGATTTCCACACGAATCACTGTGAAGACAGCATGACGTCTCAGAAAACACCAGGTGTTTTCAAACTGTATTTTTGGGACTCCATATTAAAACTAATGAATCAGAGTTTACAAGCAGCTTTATATCCGTAGACCCCCATTATAATTTACTGCTAATGCAAACCGAACATTTCTTACTGCTCCAACTTCACATTCATAAAATGTAACTGGTGTAACATCAGTTGACTTTCATCATGAAGCAATTACAGGAAACACAACGTGTTTGTCAGTTTAGCACTTACCGCCATCTTCATCAAAAATGTGTCTACAAAAACAAGCGGCCACAGGCTGCACACTTGCAACTTCTCAGTGAGGTAACTAACTCCTTTTCCTTTATTAATGTCATCAGTTTAATTCCAGAATAAAAGCAAATAATCACGTTGACAACAAATCCTACACCCTCATTTTATTGGACAACTCTCTCCTCAAATTAAAGGTGAAATGCGTCTCCTGCTACTCTGTGCTGTGACTATAGAGATATTGAAGTTTAGCATTCGTTGTGCAACTAATGTAATTGATGTATGCCAGAATGCCGTGCAACAAATGTGACTGTGGTTCTTCTGGACGCTCTGAGCAGCTCCTTGTGTCTTTTGTCTTTTTATTTTCCCTCCCTTCACCACAGCTGAAGCAACAAGCTATCAAGTGAGGGGAAACCATGACACGCAGATCTCAAGTATCTTCACAACTTTTCACAGCCATAAATTAAACAATGAGATAGGCAATAATATCAAAGGACAAGCAATTTCCATCTGGTGTCTTGGCTTTCCAGTAAGGCCGTTTGCTTATCTTAGCAGATCTCTCCTCTTAACTTTGCACTCCCTTTCCCTACTTGTACTTAAGTACATGCAGAATTGGCAGCTCTTTGCAACCTCTCTCCTCAACAAGGGTCCCTAATCCCCTCTGTATTACTAACATGGCCAGATTTAGTTTAACAGCAAAGGCATTTTAAATTTTTTCTCTTGCTCGTCACCACTCTCTGCAGACACAAACATTTCTAAATCAAGGAGTCTTTCAAGGCTAAAAACTACTGTGTGACTCATCTCTCCTCTTTTAGGTTTTTCTCTTGTGATCATTGCAAATTTCTACAAGCAGATTATGTGTGTTTAAACCATAGTTTGCTTAAGACGGATGCTTGTCTGTCATGTTGGAACAATTTCCCTTAAAACGCTCTTGAATGAACAGTGGAAACAAGTAAAAATATCTCACACAACTGAGGTTAAGTTTTTTCCACTCTTCAACGCTCGATTAAGTGGCTCGTTAAAATGGAAACTTTTCAAGTGCGTCTGCAGTCCCTCCATCTTACCTGGTCCCCGTCCTCCACTTGTCTGAGCGCTGCCCCTGCTGAAGGTTGAAGGTGTCTTCTGTTTGAAAGAGTTTTGACCCAACAGAGCGTTCAGATTCTCCTTGGTGAGGTCCAGCTTCTTGGGGGCTGAAACTTGAGACTCAAAGCCTGCACAAGACAAAGAAAGAAAGAAACAGAAAAACTTTTCAAGCAATGGCGATTTATGCAGGGTTGCCTGTTTTCCAATAAAAATACATACATTTGATATCAACAAACACACAGACTGCACCTGAAACCAAGGAACAGAAATTTAAATTACAAAATCCACATAATATTCTCCTTGTTTTTTGTAGGATCATCCAGTTTGGTCCGGCGCCCTGTCGGCTCTGATGGGCAGTGAGAGGCTGCCACAGCTTGAACCTGGGGCACGGCCAGCGTGGAGAGTTGGAGGAGGATCTTTAAAGGGGATAAAAACCTCCCCAACCAAACAAATCCAGGGATATATAATCCAAACAGCAGAGATGTTCAGCTGATGTCATCAACAAATTTTCATTACTGCCGGCAAAAGGACACCAATATGATCTGGGGTTTTAGACGTCCTATTAAAGAGTTGTTTTTCGTTTGTTGTCTGAATTTGATTTCCACTTAAAATGATTCGTAAATGGAGGGAATTTCATTTACAGTTAATTGAATGAGTGCTGAGGGAGTAAAAACACGACTTGAACAAGTAACATTTTTTGTAAAATTTGTAGAATTGAACTCAAACTTCAGCCTCTACATTTGAATTCTCAGGGTTTAAGCATCAGAAACTTTGGCTGAGCTAAGACGCTACATTCACCAGCTAGTACTGCTACAACTTTCTTTAAAGTTTCCTGCGCTACTCATTAAAAAAATTTAAAAAAGAGGTGGCTGCATACATCAGTATTGCATTATAATCAAACAGGTCCCTTGGGAAGGGTTTAGGCTCAGTGAATGCAAAAGAAAAACACATGACGATCAACACGACTAATCACCAAGATAAACGCATCTCAAGGGAATTTGTTGTTGTTGTGACACTAATTCAACACCTCTTACCAGATACATTATAACTGTGTTGCCAACAGAACGTCTGCAGTGATGATACTAATTAGGAGTTTTAATTATAATCACGATCACCTCTGAGCCTTCATCATTCCAGAAAAAGTTGGCACCGTAGACAAACACAGAACCAAGACTGAGTTTCAAACAATTCCTCCTCAGTAATACCTTGTACGTCTCCATTTACAGGGGCCTTGTGGTTCGACTGGCTGCTGTTCTGTCTCGAGGCATCGTCTGCGGTGATAGCACTGCCATCAGGGTTGGCGTAAAAAAGGAGAAGAGGCTGGAAGTGATCTTTAATACATTTGCTGACCACATCTTTCCACCTGGAGCTGACCTGCAGCAAAAGACAAAGAGAAGCTGGTCAGTGCACAATTAGACACACGTCAGAACTTTGTGTTAAAATAATCTGCCATCTACATAACCTGTTTTCTTGGGCATCAATCAATTTGAAGATATTAAAGAGGGTTTTAAAATGTTGGATTTTCCCTAATAGGAAAATCAAGCGACCCTGGTCCAATTCAATTTAGAAAAGAAGACAGATTGTGCACATAACGGGATCATTTCCTTTCTTGCGACCCCATCTGTTTTCATTTTGCTAAGAGGTTATGAAAAAACTTTTGTTGCACAACCGTGATCAGACATAAAGCATTTTAACTTATTACAAACTAAACACTTTCCACTAATGCCAGGCTCTGGGGGCATCACCAGAAGGTCACAACCCAAGTCCACCTTGACCAAACAGAATACGTTCTGACAGTTCTCATAAAAATCAACTTTAAAACTAAACCTCACCCGTACTGTTGATAGTCTAATTTGTGAATGTGTATAACACACTTGAGGCAAAATCGCACAATCGCATTAGCTAAGCTGTGTAAGGTGCGTGTCTCGCCACAAAGGCACCACAAAGGCAGTCTGCAGGCTAACAGATGCTCGTGTGCTCCTTAATTAAGCAAATGATGGTGGAAAAGGGGGGGAGGAGATGGTGGGAGGGGGAGAGATAGAAAGATGAGGTGGAGAAGAACAAAGGAAACACAACAGAGGGAATGTTGCAGAGGTGGATACAAAATATAGAACAAAATAGATGAAGGATGAAGGAATATACGCTGCGATTATTTTCTCAATTTATGAGTTGTTATATTTATAAATGTCAGAAAAAAATACTGATAGGCGTTTCTCAAAGGCTTGTCTTTTTTTTCCACAAGATATTCAGTTTGCTGACAACTAATTGATTAATTGATGCAGCTCTAGTCAAGTTACCGTCACGGACAATTAAATAAATTTGCACCTGCCCGCCACCCAAAGAGAATTCTTAATGTCCAAGGTGCTGGTTATTAGTACTGATGACTCGCAACTGTAAAAAATATATTTCTGCACTATTTGCAAGTGAACATATTTTATAAGCCTCATTAAACAAAGCATTTCGTCTGCACTGGAAAAGCAGCCATCAGGCTACACTACAGTAGTCATTTAGCGGCTGGGACTTGGGGAGCCACAGAAATGCTGGCGAGTTTCGACCCAGGTATGGACTTGGCAGGCGCTACTGAGCACTGTAGCTCCTCCATCTCATTCGGGATGGGCGGGGGTGGGGTGGGGGGGGCTGCACACACAGCACAAGCTGCTCCTGATGGATTGACATAGAGCCAGTCAGCCGCTGCACCACAGCCACCGAGAAAATTGTGAGGATGTGAGACAAAAGGCGGTCTCGCATGTGCACACCGTGAAGATAAATCCAATATTTAGGAGAAAGAGGAGAGGATAAAAGGACGGATTCACAGCCTGTATACTGTACACACACACATAAGCACTAACCTGCAAAAACAACACACAAATAAAACCTCTTCACACACCACGCACACACACAGAGCAACTCAGCATTCTCACTGACCCTTCAACTTTAACCAGTGAAGGGATCCGTAAAATAATCTCGACCAGTCAAGCTTCACTTCACTACTGCAGTACTTTGTGATGACAGAGTTGGGGAACTGCAGTAGAAATGAGGATGGGGGTTGGGGGGGTTAGCTGACTCTTCAGTGCCATAAAGGCTCATCAACGCAGAGGCTCATGAAGGGCAATCGATTCGTCCCTTATTGGGCGATAAAGAGGGGTTGTGATGGAGAGAAGAGACTGTACGTTGCTACTTTTTGCTGCTACTTAAAACAAGAAACATTTTTTTATGAATATAGATGTTCACATTGTTAACTGTAGTCCATCTGTACACTAATTACCTGATGCCCAAACTGAACATTTCAGAAAAACGGTTTTATTTAGCAAAGCACAAGGTGATGTCTTCAAATTACAAGAAGTAGCATGAAATCTGAAAAAGCTGGAACTAATTATTGTTTATCTCTCCACATATTTTCAACCCTAGCTCACCTCTTTCACTGTAGCATCATCAAAGAAGACCCACTTGGAGGACTTGGTGTGGAAGGCGAAGGCACAGTAGTGGCGGCTGGAGTAGCAGATCATCCCCACGAGCTGCAGCTCTCCCTTTTTGGCATGCTCATCTGTCACCCTGTAGAAGAGCTGTGTCCACACACACACAAACGCACGCACAACCAATTACTCATCGACATCAACGCTACACTAAGTGGGCTGGCAAGTGAGTGATGCTGATAGCTAGTGGAATCAGTTACTCCATCTGTTATAGATTAAGGTCTGAGGGAATGAACTGGCATTGATTTGACAATCAGTACAAATAAGGGCTGGTTTAAATCAGCTCCACCTGATATCTAGACTAATCCTACAGCGATTTACAGCATTCTTATTGATGGGCTAAATATTAATATACAGTGGTATTCTAATACTATTTATTTATTAAACAATGTAAAAAATATCAGCAATAAAAAAGATTTAATCAAAAAGAACATATAACATAGTAGACATTGAGAAATGGTTGGCGAGACAGTCACTCGTTTCTCCCTCCCATGTTTCCTGCACAGCCGGCTCTCTGTCTCCCTCTCAAACAATAGATTTCAAAGCAAACGATGAGGGTGGAGGGCTCCCTTTAACACCCAATAAAGTCACACCAAACGCTCTCGAATGAATCAAGGCTTTGTGGCACACTAGTGGGAGGGGTGTGGGGTCGGACAAGTCTTCTGATGGTATGCTTTGGAAACGGGCAAGAGGGAGCTGTCAAATGGAATTTGAATACTTCAGCAAAGATGTTATGTAATGTGTGCAGAATATGAGCATTGCCCCCATCTGAACTACACTTATTGATCTTTTTTTTTGCGTGTGAAGCTCATCCAACACAGTGGACTCATATGAACAGGCTACCGAGGAATATTCATGAAGTCATGTGCCTATTTCTTCTTATTTTACATACATATTTCATGTGAACACTGCAGAATAATGTGTGCAAAGATGTGATTTTATGGACAGAAAAAGACCACCCCATGGCAACATTTCTGCACACTCAGGATTGAGCATGTGTGGATATAAACACAGCAACAAAAGCAGCCTTGAACACATGTTTTGTTCCTCCCATCTCAGTGATGTCTATCCCCAGCCCACATGTTCCCTCGGACAGGCATGCGCACACACACGCTCAGGAAACACAGACATAAGGGGGAGGGGCTTTCTGACATGCTGACCAAGGCCAGCAGGGGCTTTATGATCAGTGGCACTGGCCAACCGGGCATTGGGCGTCGACTGCTTATGCAACAGCTCGGACTTACAGAGAAATAAATCCCCACTTATTTCTCACATATGTTCGACTGCATCAAAATAAACTGACCCTAAAATATAAAAAAATGGCAGATGTATGATTGAATTAAATCCAAAAAGTTACAAACTGATCCATGTTTGGGAAGAGACTTTATTTCCTTCAATCTTGCCAAGATTCCCTGTCACAACCTTCACTCTGTTGACTTTTACGTTGGAATTTGTCCACAAGTTCCAAGAAGTTATGAATGGAGGAAAAATGTGTATAAAAACGTTGACTCACCGCAGAAAGACTGAGATGAGACCCCAGAGATCTGATAACATCCTCTGTGAGGTCTGACTGGTCAGAGTCCCAGACAAAGCCGATGGTGACAATCTCGGGGGAGTTCATGAGGACCCGTCTGATCCTAATCCTCTGCCCACAGTTGCTCTGGAAGAGGAAGATGCAGAAAAAAAAAGACCACAGTTTTTCCCCAAAGCAATTTTGCATAATTATTCAGTACTCTCAAAAAACTGGTCTGTAAAAATCCATATCAAAACTTCCCAAGTATTTGAGAGTTGCTACATATCCAATGAAACTTTCTTCAACAAATTATGGAGAAATAATTCTTACAATCTGAAAGGCTTCTGTAGGAAACTGGAGCATGTGTTGCTCTTTCTATCATGTGAACAACGTGCACTTTGCATAGACCACTTACTGGACAGTTTCGAAGGTCCCCTATCGTACTTGCTGTTTGTAACAGCTCCCCAAATGTCTCGTGTCTGCGCTGAAGCATCTGTTGACTGAGAAAGAAGAGACGCACAGTCAGCAGGAAAGTTCAAGAGAGCCAGAGGGAAGCAGACAGACAGAGACAAATAAAGATTAAGGTATGCAGAGAGAAAAGGAAAAACCACTGAGTGTGAAATGTCAGCTTAAAAGTTATGTTATGGCCTTGTGACAAATGTGCAGAGAGCGACATGAAAACAGAGTGGGACGGATGACATCGGGGGGAAAGCAAGGAAAGTTTCACATCGCCTGTGCCTTACCAGAGTGCGGTGGTGGAGACATAATGCACCAGCTCTGTAAACGGCAGTGGGTCGGAGGATGCCCCACAGCTACGGCACACAGACTGCAGAGAGAGAGAGAGAGCCGGAGACCAACGGGGTGAAAAACACACAACAGAAAGTTACAGAGGTGTGATTTCATCAGGCATATCTGCTGTCAAGGTTTAATTACCAAGCCAGCATGTCATTTTACAGAGTGAGAGCAGGAAAAGTAAGTAAAAAAATAAAATAAACTACTTTAATTTGTTGACATTCTCATCTTGCCACTTTTCATAAACTGTGGGCTCTGTAGCACCTTTTAAGGCAACCAACTAAATTTAACTTATAAAGTTATCAATCTCCCTCTGACTGAGGCAATCTTTATTTAAGGCCTTGATAACATTTGCTGGATTGGATGCCCTGAAGTCGAGGAGGAACAAAATCCACTGACTGTGCCCCTGAGGGATTTAGTCCAAAGGCGCATTATCTGTTTGATTCCGAGATAGCACTGGTTTGGGACAGGGACAGAGTCAGTGATGGGCATCACAGCCACAGGGAAGGGAAGGGTGGCGCGTGTGTGTGTGTGTGTGTGTGTTGTGCTGGAATTTATGTGTACACCATCTGTGATTTATCTGGTACTGCTGCTGCTGCACTGTGGAATCAGACCAGAAACACCCTCCTTATTCCGCTGGGGCAACCCAGTATCAAAACATGACGGATTGGATTTCTACTGTCTCAGACAGTGATTCATGTACCTGTCTGTGTGTGTGTGTGTGTGTGTGTGTGTGTGTGTGTGTGTGTGTGTGTGTGTGTGTGTGTGTGTGTGTGTGTGTGTGTGTGTGTGTTGCCTAATCCTAACATTGGCTAGTGTGTTCAGGCTGTGCACACATTACTGTATAGGCTGTGCAAACAAACACTGTATGAGCTCAGAGACATACAGCACAAACAGGAAGGCACAATAAAAAGAAAATTAACACATCTTACTCAGACAAAAAAGTATGACTCCTTTGTAACGCTGCCTTTTTCACAGATTGGTGCAGCAGCAGAAATAAAAAAAATAATCCCTGAAGTGAAATAACATGATGTTTTCCATGCTCTCTAACGCACTACTGACCTGCTCGTAAAGTGACATAGCAAACTTCTGATGCGTGATGCAAGACTTTGAAGTGCAGGCATCCGTCTCCTCGGGCACAATGTGCAGGTGGATCCTCTCCAGTATGTTCTCCTGTGACACAACGGACACCATCAGATAAGAGGACAAAATATTTACAACTGTTGTTGTCAAGCCCCGTCTTTTGTTCCTACGCCGATGCAGGTATTTACCAAGAGCAAAACTTCAGCACCGTAGGACACACACTGTTAAATACCAATTTTAGGAGGCATGCTGTAAACCTGACAGCAGGAGAAACATGTTTAAAGAGCGAGCCATACTCCATTTTAGCCCCCACCTGTTTCTATGGAGCGTTTGTGAGTTTATAAAATATTAAGGCTGCGAGGTAGGCCCGCAAAGGTTACAGGCACGACTTCACAGCCTGTTAATCTGACACTGGCTAACTCCGCGCATAAATTCTACACCAGCACGGCTACTGCCAATGCATTACATGCTGAATGCTCAAGGGCAAACATCTCTGCGGGATTAAGAATTAAGATCGTCTATAAAAGATAGCACGTAAGCGTCAGCCTCAGATGTAAAAAGTTACTGTTCGTTTTTTGTGGGGTTGGTGGGGTTTGGCAGACAAAGAAACAAAACATCAAAGTTACTTTCTCAGCATCTAAATTCATTGTGTGTTAGGTTTGGGGGTAATTTGAAAAGCAGAGTGACTTAATGTTCACACAGCCAGTGTTTGCATATGGTACAGTACTCTACACTTCTGTGTAGACATGAGATTTTCTCTTTTGTTTATCCATTGCAGTGTAATTGGACTTCCTAAGTGGATAAACAATGATTGAGGATGTAAAAAAAAAAGAAAGATCAGGATACATCTGTGCTGTCTGGGTTAAAGTGATCAAAATCGTGCGAAGAGAAATAAACTAATCAAGCCAAAACAAAGCGAGCCTGAAAAAAAAGCTGCAGGATCTGTTTTATATTTGGAGCCAGAACAAAACTGAAAACAAAACATGACAACAATCACAACTTCTGGCTAAATAATGCTTCATTACGCCAAAAAGTGGAGCTGTTGTGTTAAAATGATAGACACATGAAATCAACTTTAAATGAAAAAGCACAAAATGATGCAACGTAATACGGTAGCATAAAACAAGAGAGGTTCAAACACAACACAACAACGCAGCTTACATAACCTGTCATGATGATATTTAGAGGCAATGTGGCAGGGGTTGATGGGAGGGACAGAAGCTCTTTCAGTGACCTCGCCAAACAGTTTGTTGCAGTGCATTACCCCGAACTGTGTGGCGGGGGGGACACACAAACATAACACACACATCCCTCTCTCCATACGCCGGTCTCCCTCCCTCCCTCAGGACAGCCGTGTTGCCACAGGAACTTACAAAGCACTCTGCGGCATCGTCCATGAAGCCCAGCTGGAAGCGCTGCTCGTCCTTAAAGGTCTCTGCCAAGGCGTGACGCAGGTTGTCGGAGGGCAGGGCGCGCTCCCGACTGTGCTGGAACTGGGAGAAAATACCCTGAAGAGGAGAACGAGAACTTGATTGCACACGGACAATGGGAGATTCTGTTTAATAAGAAGCATGAGTATCACCCTGACTGCTCAATAAAAAGTCTGGACATGTGACCCAAACAGTTGCTACAGTCAAAATGGCACATGGAAACCTTCAATAGGACACTTATTGTATTCTACCTTTAATGCACAAAAGATGCACGATTCTCCAAGACAGAAGTGTCCAGGTAGCTGCCTCAAGCTGCGTCTGAAGATGTCCAGCTGCCATAGTACCTACACAAAGGAGAGAGGAGGTCGTTAGCTTGTTTCTCTGCACTATTAAATTCAACACTGACCTTGACATTAGACCATTTTTTTTTATTTCAGTCTAAAATAATGAAGCAAACATACAGTAAGAACACATGCATGTTTTACCCGAGTGGGAACACTCTTGGGTCGTTTGTTACATGAGGCATTAAGGACAGAGTTTCCAAGGTCATGAGGATGAGGAGTGGGCAAGAGGAACAACGCCGACACAGAAATGAAGCCGGAGGTGATGATCATCTCCAACCAGCTCATCGGTTGTGTCACCCACTGAGTCACAGTCACTGAGGGTGACCTCACTGTGGGGCAGTAATGAACAAGCTCACCAGGCCAGTGTACCAGTAGTCAAAGGCAACCTTCAACTACACTAACAAATTGCGTGGAAGCTCTGACGAATTGGGACAGTGACTAATCTTTGAATTTTTAAACAAACTGGTCCCATTTTAAGAGGGTGGAACATGGTGTCCTGGCCAACAGAAATATCTCATTAGCCTTGTTATTTTTTTAAAAGCAATAGAGCTTTTGCTTGAATATTTTAGTTTCAAAGGCTGCACATACACCTGTGTTTTGTTACGGACAACACCCAGCCAAAGCATCAGGAAAGACTTACCTGCACAGCACTGTTGAGGAAGCAGCTGTTCTGGCCCGGCTCGTTCAGCAGTCCCTTGGTGGGGGCCAGAGACAGCATGCTCCCCGGCTGGTACGATTTCCCCAGATTGCCCCCCGGCTTCCTGAAGAACTTCACCCATGCCATTGGATAGTTGGGTCTGCCTTTAGACAGGTGGGACAGTCAGACGAGGACGGGGGAGGCGGGGGGGAGGGGTTGGTAGTGGGATCAGATCCCTTTGCCCCCTGGATGAGTGACTTCCCAACAGTCCGGGGCTAAGTTATTCCACTAGCTGCTACAGCTGCCCTGCTACACATGGGCCTCTAGTCCATTTCTGCAGCTCGTGAAAAGGTCCTTTTAAATTGTCTGGTAATTTTAGGTTTTTGCAAAAAAAAAAAAAGAAAAAGAAAAAAGAAAAGTCAACACAAAAAATTACACTCCAAGTAGTCTTTGTTTGGGAAAGCCTCTGATGATCAGAGATCTGATTCTTCTGATAAAGTGCGTTTTGACTCCGGTGCAACACTCCTCAGTCATCTTGTTGTCTCGACGACTCGGCACAAAGCTTCACAGCAGCTTTATAAGCACTTGTGGACCCCTGTAAGCGCATTCTGCCACATGGTCCTGACGCAATTGAGGATATTCAGCTGCAGTCAATTGTCCCCGTCAGAGGATCATCCACAGTCAGCTGTGTGAGAGAAAGAGAGAATGAGATTAACATGAGATTAAACGAGATTTTAGACAACATGATGGAGCTTATTATCTGCACTATTGTTTTCTAGTGTGTTTAATTGCCTCTTTCACTGGGCAACATTTTTGTAGTTTTATAAAATTCAAAGTGATTCTATAAATAACAGAAATCAACTGGAATCTAAAGCTACAGTCCTCACTTCTGTGCTCATTCTAGGTTAGACGTCAATCTGGATTGTATGTCAACAAAGTTTACACATTAACTTTTACAGACACCCTTTGCACTCGAGGCGAAACTAGAGCTGGCCCGGCTAACTTCCCATAACAACACTCAGAAGGATTTATTTTCAATTTCCTAAACAGACCATGGCCAGGAGACATTTAAACCTGAACAAAGATAAGATAAGATGCATTGCTTTGTATGTTTTTAAATAAGTTTGCATGTGTAGCTCAAACTGAAGTTGATGATCAGCAGTTTGTAGCCTGAGATATTAAAAGTCCCACATAAAAAAACACGGCCTCAAGTTTCTGGTGTGTCCCATTTTGGCAGTTTCCCTGGCATTGTCATTCTTATCTAAACTCGACCATAAAAGAGGACTGGCCTGACCTATTTTTAACACGAGAGGAGCAGTCGAGGGCATTATAACAAACCACTGAAGATGCAGTTCAATTTATATAACTTGCAGTCCGTGCAGCTTTCAGAACATGGTGAGAAAGACCAACAGAATCTGCAGTGAATGTGCAGCATGCGCCCATGAAAGCAGCTCTGAACAAAGGCTACTTTGAGAGGGTTGATGGATGAATATGTTTGTGCTGAGTGAGGCCGTGGAAGCTGTCTCTTGGTTATTATAATAATGAATGTCCCAAGAGGTACATACAGTCACAGGCTGTACGTTTTAATATTGTTTATTGTGATTTTTATAGGATATTCCTTTATGTCATCCTAAATGATGACAAAGCTTGCCCCGTGACTTTACGGAGAACTGAAGTTGTGGCAAAGCACATGTAGTTCCAGCACAAGGAAGCAACAATGAGCAAGATTTCCTTGTAAGATGCAAAATGATTCATCCTCTTTTAGTCTCCAACACCTCCTCAAAGAATAAACCTCAAACATTTTGTTATTCAGGGTGAGGACAAAAATGATACTGCCCTACTTTGCGCAAACAATGAAACTTCCCTCTTGTGACAGTCTCCAGAACCAAACACAAAGTTTCAGCCAAAACCAGTTGGACAGCATTTCCATCCTGGTATTTCAGGAATCCTCACTGGATGATGATGTTGCAATGCTGAAACTTTACAGCAGCAGGTCAGTGGTGCAATCTGAAGTTGAGCATTTACATGTCGCATTTACAGTCATCTTCACGTGGTTCAAGCAAAACATGCTAATGTCTCTGCCCCTGTACTTTGCAACTGGACTCCATGGCAACAGCATTCCAAAGCAATCACTTAAGCTCACCGTTGCTTAAGAGCTGCTGTTTTCGGATTAGTTTCAGGGCTGGAGGCCGAGTGGAAAACTGTACGCTGCACCTATACAGTCCACCTTTACCGACACATACCCCGACATGCTAGTGCTATCTGTATGACTCATCATAAGTCATCTCCAGGCCGTGTTAGCATGTGATGAAATGGAAAAAACATATTTCATTATTCCATTAGTCTCATATGCAATAGCAGCATTATTAATCCATTACAATGCGAGGGTGTTGCCGTCGCTCTGACAGCTCAATCCCTTCAGGACACTGAAACGCAACAATCTCCACAGTTAATGTGGGGTATGTTCAAAGATGAAATGCAAACGTGCCACATGACCGTGGAGTATCTCTTCCACATCAATTTGCAAGCAAGCAAAACACACCACAACACATCCACATGTCCACATTATTCAATGTCAGTTTGATGGCACAGACGATGGACCCCGTGCGTGTATTGTATTGTGACATTGCTGACAACAGCCAGAGTAAATATGGCTCTGCCTTTCTGGTCCTGGAAATTTCATTGCATTACAGGGGTCCACTTGAAAAACTGCCAGCCTCACTTATGTTAAACTCAAAGCAAAATTGGCACTTGCTGACTACAATTGAATGACATCATTCTAAAAAATCTGTCCTGCTGCTTAGGGGGCAAAGAGCATCATTTTTCAATTCAGGAAAAATAATACGACATTTCCTTTCGCCCTTGCTTAACAATGACCCGCATTACTTTCACTGTCATTTCCTTTTGTGATATGATGAAGCCTTTGTTGAGAACATTTTTTCTCCTCGAAGAAATACAAAAAACATTCAAGGCTTATCAGATTATGCGTCACCTTTCGTCTAAGAACATCATGTCATGGGGGCCGTGCAGGGTTTGCACTGCAGGACGTGATATGATCATTCTCACTGTATTTCATATGTTATGTTTCATGTTTTGTTTTTTTGAGGCTCATTTCTCAAAAATTGAAAACAGATTCCTCATAACTGGCTTCAAGTGTGTGCAGCCATGTGAAATCTGCCGCCTTGTTTACAAACCTAGGTGGAGAAAATGACTCAATTGGCTGGTCACATGTTGTCCAGAGGCCAGGCCTACCTCATTACTTAATGTTTGCCAACACTGGCGTTCACACCCTTCCGTTTCAAGTCTTAGAGGTTAGGTTTTCTTCTGGCTGATCCTTACAAGTTTGTCCAAAAGCTTGTAAGTATACAGTTTTGTGTTTTTCTCATAACTGTGGTTCACATCAACAGGTAACCAGATGAGCTCATGTTCATACGAGAGTCAGTTCTTTGTTCGACACTGGTCCCTGCAGGCCTGTCGCACAAAGCATTCACCTTACTCAAGTTCTCTTTGAGACGTCGGGCTTTAATAAACCAAACATTGACGATCCTGGACAACACACGGATCAGATGACCGGAGTTTTTCAAGTCCGCCGTGAGCTCAGGCCCATGAAAGAAGCAGAGTTCAATCACAAGCAACACAGACAGATCAAGAGCAGTGTATTTCAAATGAGATAAGATGAAATCATTGATCCCTGTCGGGAAACAGGGTCACGATGACGGCGAAAAGTAATATTCCGTGAGGTAAGAGAGACTTGATCTAAGCACACCACTTCAACATAAGAAGCACTGCTTGAAACAACAGAGAACAAGAGAGAAAATCCATCAGCAAAAGGAATACGATAAAAAAAAGAGTGGAAAATATTATGATTTAATTCGTAGTTGCCATTTTATATTTTTCATGTTGTGTTTTATGTTCCTTTTTATCAAATTAAATCTAACCCCAGCACAGTGGGAATATTTTGAATGAACAAAATCAAATTACTATTTCGTCAAAAAAAGATAAAAAATCTATTCACAGAGGCATCTTTCAGTGTTTTCTCCGAGGCAACAGGCTCCGCTGTGTGACACGGCTTCATGAAAGAAGTGCATTTATGAATGATGATGCTAAAAACAAAAAAAGTTAAAAAAGCAATGTTTGTACCAAAACCTTCAGTTTTATTTCCGATATATATTAAATTGTGATGGAAAGCAGAGTCTTATAACAACTTTAGTATTATCTTGTAAATTATGTATTAAACGATGACTGGGTTTTGGGGAGGAGGTGGATATTCTATATGTTGTATTATTTATTTAAATACATTTTAAGAATAAAAGAAATGTCACACATGTTTGGTCTGTGGGGATTATTCACTCCAAGACTGGAATTTAAAACGTCTATAGCTTGAACATTTTGAAACAAAGCACCAACACACGTGGAGTAAAATGAAACTTAGGGATCCGCTGATATGTCGGCTGAACATCTGTAACGGTCAATACGCTCCTTGGCACTTGCTATTGACCTGTCAGCAAATAATACAACATTCAAATCAATTCGGCGCAGGCACATTCATGAGCTACTGACTCGTGACATATCTTCCATCAGCTCGTGTGGCCGTGTACGTAATGAAAAATTCTTCTCATTGAGTAGGCAATTGTACAGCGAGCTGAAAAGCCTTTTGAAGCGGTTACTTTTCGACGAAAGATGATTTGTTTTCATGTGAAAGCAGCTTAGCTCAAAGGTGTGTTTGATGTATTTGTTTCCCGGGCACAATTTCACAAGTGCTGCATCACTAATACAAATCTTATCGACACATTTGATTTAATAGTAACTTAATTAGATAATTATTAACCATATAATTGAACGTAATGGCAATTAAATGATCTTAATGTTGCTCCTGTAGCTTCTGATGCCACTGCCCCTATGTGCTCGTGTGCCACTCTGCCTGCGTTATGGAACGCCTTGCCAAAAATGTAGTAAACATCGGAGTGGAAGCCAAACAAAAGAAATGATTTCACTTTTTCTCTCTCAGGAGCTCGAGAACAGGAAGTCCAGTCTTCCTTTATAAACAAAGGCTTGCTCACTCTTGTCAAAACTAAGTACAATTGACTCCTTTTTTTTTTTTGGTTCCCTCCTTGTCATGAGGAAAACGCTAAGGCTAGCACCTTGGAGCAATCAGCCCAAGAGTGTGTCGTGCATCAGCATCTTCGACGAGCCTGAGGGAGCCGGTACGATGAGGGCACGTTTGGCACGAAGACGACGGGAGTCGGATGCTATAATTTATCTATTAGTGATCCGCTGATGGATAGCCTCATTAAGAATGACTCAATTGATCTCCTTTATGTGGCGATGCAAAGAGCCGCTGATGAATCAATCTGGTGAATTGAATCACACTAATTTAATGTCTATACAATGTGAAAATAGGAACACACCGAGGGAACAGCAGCAGAGAAAGAAGAAGGAGGCAGTGTATATACAGAGGCCTCTGTTGGGACAACTTTCTTAAGTCAACAAATTCTCTCTACGTCTTAGTTCTTTCGATCACATGCTCACGGGTCACACCGTTTTAATTCATTTTTAATCTCCCTTTGTGATAAAACACAGCACGCCCCATTCGACGGGATCATTTTTAGCCGTTCTAGCTGCAAATTTCAGGAGTTAAATCGAGGTACATTCTACCTTTTCTCACTTCAGATCAAAACATCTTTCCATCAGGTGGGTACATCATCCGCCTGCATGACAGCTGAGAGCGTTACTCCTAAAGTTAGGATCCGTGCTGATGAACAGCAGCTCAAACTCCCGTGTGTCGCAAAGTATTCTTCCTCTATTTTTAGTCAAATGTATTTTGTGTGAGTTTCATGAATTATCATATCTTAAACTTGTTAGTAATCCAATGTTACCTTCACACAAATTATGTCAGAGCTATGTTGAGTCATACTTTGTGTCTACGACAGCTGTAAAACAGAAATAAAGCTATTTCCATCCTTTTCACACCCACGCTTAAGAAGCCCACACACTTTTTTTTTATGTAAACCACATGAACTTAAATTGCTGGCTGACAACATAATTGGATGGCATTTAAATTTAAACTAGACCGTTGCTAGAGTAGCAGAGAAACTCCCGAGTTTGAAGAAACAAACTTTTATGTCAAACAAATTCTATGAGCAGGCGTGTGCTCATTAGCTGCACCCTGAAAATTACCTGGGTGGTGTGAAGCCAAAGTTTGGGGGAAAAAGCAGAAAGGATCCTAATGAATGGAATTAAAACGCTGAGCAAGGGAACAGGCAAAAGGCAGCTCCTCCTGCCAGATGAAACCGTCTGAGTTTTACTTTAGTGTCGAGTTATCCTCGACTAAATTACATTTTTAATCTACTGATGGGACACAGTGATAACTGACAAGTGGACAGTTACTCACATCCGATGTCTCCAGTGAGGTGGGTGTAGAAAAACAAAATTGCTCTATTTCGGAGGCAGTCATGCAAAGTTCTTGGAAGTCTGATTCATATGGTCAACATAGGAATGAAGTCATTTTTATAGAGAAGTCTCACAGCCGACAGTCTCCCACTCAGACGTGTACTTTTCTTTTTATAAACTGTCACATTCTTCTCCATAGTTTCCCTCCACCGTCAACACCATGTTCTAATTTTCTATGGTTTAACAGATTGGCTTTCTGTCAGTCTGTTTATTTTAATTAGGAGCCGGTGCCGGGGAAAAACACACTAAAGTCTTAAAATATACAAAAGCCCGAGCGCAAGCATCCACTGCGTGTACGAGAAGAAGCAATGAAACGTCACCCTGCACGCTAAAACCCTAATATAACACTGAAACTTGACTATAAAATTCCCTACGGACTGCAGACGTGGTTTAAGCCTCGGGGCAACAATGCGGCGGTCGTTTCCTGTGTGGGCTTCCTGCTCAGAGGCTTGCCACTTTCCAGCACACGGTCACCGCGTTCAGCCCTGTGAAACTGAACAGGTCACCTACACCGCGCTGAGTCACCCATTATTCCTTATTGCGTCCAAGAGAGGAAGAGGCAGAACAAAAGCACATGTTCCAGGATCCCACACTGAATAGAGTCCGACTGAAATATGACATCCTCTTCTGCGCCCTTATGATTGCTTCCTTAATGTCCTGAAACATTCGACAGCAGCTTCCCAAGAGAGATCGAGTGATGACCGACAATTCTGTTCCTATTTCCCCACCACCTTCAACTTTATGTGTGTGTGTCATTTAATTTAAAAGTAAATGTGGGAAAGGATTTTATCACTTGCTGCAGTCTTTAACAGGGCTGCAACTTCAGTTTTTTTTTTCAAAATTGATTCCTCAATCAAAAAGTTGTCAAACAACACTTAACACAATATTCCAGAGCCTTCAAATTGCTTCTTTTGTCTAATCAGCAGTTCAAAAGCAGAATAACCTTCATTAGTATCAAACATGACAAGGAAAGCAAAGGATTTCAAACAAATTTGCTTGAAGAAAATAACTTAAATGATTCACCAATTATCAAAGTAGTTTGTGACCAGTTTTCTTTCGATCAACAAGGAGATTAATCGACTAATCGCTGCAGTAATTTAACACACTGGGAGAACAGCACCTACCTAAAGGACACTTATTCCAAGTACTCTCCTCTTTCTCAACATACCTGGAAACAAAGAGGACACAGAGTCTCGCTCTCAGAACTGGTTCTTCTGCATGCCTGGATATTTACTTCACCATCTAGGTCCTGAAGGAAATGTTCCACAGCCGTCCACGTAAAAGGATGAGTGTGCATGTGGGCTTTACAGGGCTGATGATCTCACTGGCTTCATCACCACTGTGTCTGCTGCTCAGGGGGGGGTCTCTTATCACAGGGGTGAGTTACTGTGGGACAGGGTGGGGGTCTGCAAATGAGCCCCCTGTAACCTCCTGGATGTTTTCTCATAATATATATATATTTAAAAAAGCAATATGAAACCTCTCAGTCTAGTCCGAAACATAAGGAGAGACTTGGCAGTTAGCTTGGACTGGGCTCGTTTATCCTGAGGTGACACAACACCATGACAGACAGAGCAAATCTGACATTTACACGTTTTTAAAAAAAATACCTGAAGAGTCAAAACTTTGGTATTTAAAAGACTATTCAAACGCAGTGTTTTATATATAAAATAAAAAAATAATTATAAGACATTAAAAAAATATAAGCCTGAAAGGAGCAGTCGCTTTAGCCTCGTTCTTGTTATGCTAGTAACATAATTTAAATATTTGATAAATAAGCTAGCTGTCAGAAATAATTCGACTGTGGACGACTTTAAAGAGAAAACACCAACAGTAAGTACATTTATAAACTGGATACGTTCACAAAAACACCCACAACACAAGTCTTCTGTGGTTTTAAACACCAAAAACCACATTTTATAACTTGACAAGTGTGCTAACCGAAGCTAACACGACCGAGTTGAGGCAGCTAGCGCTATCGGGCCCTACCTGGCTGGCTTCCTGACTTACCTGAGCTCCAGGTGAAGCTACGTTTCCGCCTCACGTACTGTGTTAAGTTACACACACACACAGGGAAAGTTTTTTAGAAGAACCACTAGAAATGAAGAGCCACTCACCTGAGAGGAGGAAGAATAAACCCTTTAAAAAGCGTGGTAATATCCTCCGGTGGGAAGTTGGAAGTGTGTTTTGTTGTTGCTGGCTGAGTTTCGGGCGGAGGGAAGTGTGACGGCGGAGACACACGCTGGAAACTAAGTGTTGTGTTCGCGGAGCAGAGAAACTTCACTCCCTCCGACTTTTTCAGGGCTTTCTTCTCTCTCGGGAAATCCCACTTCGGACACAGCAGCAGCAGCAGCAGGAGCAGCAGCCGCCTCCTCCTCCTCTTCCTCCGTCCACTTGCGATATATTCCGGGGTTGTGTTTTTGCTGCGGCGGGTCGCGGATGCGCGGCGGTAGTGAGCAGCACTGCCCGCTCGGTCGACTTCGGCACCTGAAATACTGGATTAGAGATGTTTTCAGAGCTGAGATGTCAAACCCCGCCTCTTCAACAGTGTATTTACTGCAGTCTGCCATGCTACTGTACACCACTGCCACAGCTACAGCGCACACACACACACACACACACGGGCGCGGACACACACTCCAACACAGCGCCAACTCAGCTGGCAGGCTCGCTGATGTTGCTCCATGGTGCAGGGGGTTGCAGTTTGCAGCCCCACTACTACAATGCGCAGTGTTTGTTCACTGCACAACTGCGCCACATATATATTACACTTGAGAACTGTTTTTAAAAGTAGCCTATCTGTCAATACATGCAATTTAAATCACTAAAAGATGCGTTTGTCTGCAGGAATGCAATAAAAAACAACATAAATCATCCACTTCTAATAGATTATCTGCATGCATGTGTTTGCACATGAAGCATGCATGGTCAGCAGTGATTAAAACATCCACCTGCATGCTTTTAGACCCCAGCAGCGTGCTGGCAATCGTGACACTGGTGATTATAAAGAGAGTGGAGGAAAGTGATGTAAGGCTCTTGTTACCCAAACACCACCATCTGCCTCATCCTGTTATATAAAGAAAGCAATGAGAGAGATGTACAATTAAAGCAAGAGACTACACGGTGTAATATCCCCGTCCTGCCTCGAGGCTCGAGGCCCCACAGCGAGCCGGCCACATTTTCATCTGGAAAAAATTAAATTAATTAAAGTAAGTAGTTGGGATCGCCTCCGCAAGAGGGCATGTTATATGGGGTATAAAATTATGAGGCTATAAACTATATTTTGGATGTTGGATCCATTTATTTCCCCAAAAATCTCTACTGTAGGTAATAACATTTAACTTAAGCTATGACCGCAGGGTTAAATAGATTATAAATTAGAAATACAGCCATTTTTTAAATAGCCAACAGGACTGATTGCACACTTTTTATAGAGGAGTCAGTATAATATTTGTTATCAGCACGACTATCTCAGCTGTATTTTTCTGTGTAACTATGAGTGTAATTTTTTTGCACGATCCACACACTTGACCAGTTAATTTGCAGAATCGTTTAGACTTCACCTTCTAGGAAACCCTGAAAATCAGTGTAGATCCTTGATTAAACAGTAGGCTACTCAAGCCCGTCAGCTATCTCAACCAGGGTCTGTGTCCGACAAGAAAAACTTTAAAAAGTCGGCGCAGTCACTCATTAATACGGCTGAGGAAACTGTAGGCAGTGATCGAGTGTGCGGTGAGGGGTCACAATGTATCAGCGCGGTCCAGCCTTTCCCCAGGAAGTACTTGAAAGGGCCCATTGAGGAGACAATTTCCCTCTCTACACATTTCCTCGAGGGACATATAATGCTTCCTGTTGAAATGTAAAAAAAAAGCTCAAGAGTGTGGTAATAATCACTTTGAGCGATGTGAGCTTTAATGAGCGTCTATGATAACTCAACAACACTTTTCTGGACGGTCGATGTAACGACTCTCTGTTGTAGCTTTTTAGACAGGATTAACAAAAAGAGTTGTTTTTTTTTATCACTGTGGTTCTCTGAGCTCACACGGACAAGATCTACTTCATGATGTTGGACATTCCCACCCTGGGTGAAGGGGCCTCGTCGCTCTGAAGTGCTGCCACTGAATATCTTGTGCTCCCTATAAATTATGGATCAGGCAGCTCAAACAGATCAGGCCTCTAACAAGCTCCACCAATGTAAACTTCTTCTTCTTCTTCTTTTTCTGACCTTGGCGGACAGCTTGCGATCCAGCCGCTGAATCGGACCGTTTGTGCCCCGTCAGCACTGCTGCCTCGCTGTGAGCCAGAAGTCTAAAAATGTATCATTGCACTGACACATCTCTGCCTGCCTGGCATGCACTTTGAATGACTTCTGCAGTCATCGTCTCATTGGTTTTTGGATATGATTTATTCATTTTTTCCCCCCCTTCTCCTCGTCCCCAGTGTCCACTTCTTCTTTGCCTGTATTGTTAACTTTTTGCGAGTATTTTGAATTAGATTAAATGTGTGACTTGCTGGACGGGACATCAAATGAGTCCTTAAACTCAAACCTAACAGCGCAGCAAATCACTGATCCTGCAAAAGTTTGATTCTATTGTGAAGGGCGTCTTAATTCAAGATTAATTAGCGAGACTTTGCCAGCTCTGCAAGGAGACACAGCAAACGTCCCGCTGAGAGCCGGTGCCGCTGCCCTGACTTCTCACCTTGAGAGAGCCTCGGTGAACAGCAAGAGATCTGCTGAACACGGCGGATACGCACAGCTCGAATGACAACCCCGTGTCCTCCCTTTGCTTGTTTTGCCCTTTTTAAAATTTCACCAACAACAGCAGCAGCGGCGGTACACATCAACTCTGAGTAATCAAGTTTACTTTTAACGTGCTTATTTTTTTCCCCTCTCACCACAAAGGCTGCCCAATGCCTTTTACAGTCTGATAGATGGATTAATTGATGAATTTGATTGGGTCACTGGGCAGCTAAATTCCATTTCACCCCAAATGTGCCAGGCCATTTGAAGCGGGATATTTTTAGCATCCATCGATCCATACTTACTGTACTATATAGCCCCGAGAAACAAACGGAAAGTGGGGCGACAGCTCCAAAACCAACTCTTATAGAAGTCTGTGCTTGCAGGCTGGATCGTAAAATGGTTAAAATGTGTGAATCTGATTAATCACAACGCAAGAATCAATTCCTCCATAGAGTGTAAATGAATACAAATATGAATGAATACAGCACGATTGAAGTGTCCAATTAAAATATAAACTTAATTTGCCCCTGTCTGAGCCTAGGTAATAATAAATGACCTAGTTTGTGTGCACGCTTGTGTGTGCGCACGCAAACCTAAATGTGTGTTGTGTCATGGGAAATAAAAATAATTCACATGGAACAGCTTGTACAAATGGAAAGTAATGCGAGGGCACAAGTTGTCCTGTCCGAGCACATCAACACAAACGAATCTGTGTGTACGACTGTCAATCATGGCTCCTTGGTTTTTGTCTCCTCCTGCTAAAACCCGCACGAAGTGGAAGCAGCGAACAAAGCAAAGCGTCTAATGTTTTCTGTGAACACCATTTGTTGTGCTGCTATTGAATTACTACTAATGAGAACCTACACAGTGGTGAATGCCCCGTCGTTACGTAAGAGATTAGACATGCTCCAACGCCACAATGGGGGCCACGGGAGGTGACGCCTCTGAAGCAACACGCGCTATATTTAACCGAGGATTAAAAACCCGCTAATGATGAGGTTTTTTTGCTACGAAACCGCTTCTCGGGTTTCTCAAGAACAATTGAGCCGTTGGGTCTTTTTGTTCTGACATCTGGAAATTCATTTCAGGCCAGTCATATTCCAAAATAAAGGCCTGCAGAAAACAGAGCTCAAAGAATCACTGATAAGATACAACAAAACGTCACTTAGTACACCTTGTCTACATCGGCTATCACTCACTGGAATGGTATTTGTGTGCAGTCATGATGATCTAGCATTACCTCAAACTGAGCATGGGTGTGTTTCATCATCCTCCAGGGGAGCAGCTGAGAGATTTCATCCATCTCAGAGGAGGAGACTCTTCTGTTTGCATTTATTTTACCTCGAATCCTCTCGTAGTAATTTACTTTTTCTTTTCTAGCCCCCCACATAGAAACGTGCTCATTGTTTTACTGCAGAAAAGTGGATGACATAAGCATCATTTTTTGGCAACTGCCCATGTTACATTAATTCTGGAGCGTAGCCAGCGTGGTGACTGTGATATATTTCACTGCTGTGTTTGCCGTAGCCGTGGTAGCCGCAGCGGGCAGGAAAAGCATGCTATCGCCTCAGTGCTGTCTGTTTGGGAAAGTAATACCCTTCTTTAACCAAGATAAGGCACATTAATTATTCTGTCCCCCGGCAACATCATCAAAAATGAGCTATTTCCTCCCTGTTGCCACATTAAGAGCGGTTAAAGCTATATGCTGTGCTCTCTCCCAGCTAAATCAGATGAGTTACTCCTCCGCGTGACAGATTGTTTACTCACTCGTCGTGTTCGCAGTTGAAAGTTAATAATTCTTCACCGACTATTAACCAGAAGAGTGGAGGTTAACATGTATTGACCAGTGAGGAATATAGATGAGCCCCCTGAGGTGAGAGTCACAGGCCGGATTACTGCGAGAGAACACAGCTAATTGGTCTCGAGGGCTTTTGCAAGTAAACAGGAACACAATCCTGAATGTTCGTTTGTGCAAACAGGCTAATTACTAGCCTAGCTGCGTGCATCCTTCTGTGAAGAGGTTACTGCGGCGCTGGGTTTTTGTGTAGTTAACCTCTCTGTGCTTTTCTCAACAATCACATTTTATTTTAACTTTTGCATCCCCTCGAACATTTTCTCAGAGAGATTCACACTTGAGCCGTCGCATCTCTTCGCCTCGTCTCTGGAGTGGAATGCGTGCCCCCGTCCCCCTTCACCTTCACCTTCACGGCTACCCGACACTGCCCCTCTGACCCCCGGGATGCTTCTATTTTCACTCATATTTTTAGATATTCCCGTTGGGCTTTGCACTTTCCTGTGCGAATGACCACCTGCTGCGCACATCCATCAGGCCGGGCATGTCCATTAAGTCGTCAGCTGGAAAATAACCATGTTGACAGCCATTTATGGATTATATCTTGAGGGGTCACACCAACACAATATCACAAGGTTAATCCCAGATTTCCAAAGTGTAGAATGTAACTGTTCTTAAGCGTGTCTGTGTGCTAAAATCCTTGAGGGAAGCGTATGTCTCTCTCATCACCGTATTTGTTTTCTCACCCGACCCCGTGCATACTTTAGGAAACCCTTGTGGGTTATTGGCTGGTTGTGCGGCTCAACCTTTTTTCGTCTGTGTCAGCAGCACGCTGCACACTCGGTGTTGCGGTGCTGTGTGTGCAGATGGAAACCCAGGGGACTTCAGCCTTAAAACACGACAGTGAATGCAACAGCAGCAGAGTCCATTGTTAACTGCTGATGAAGATGCTGAAGGCCAGCTGCTCGGTTTTGGACTGAGCTGGGTCACGGAGTACAAAAGATGAATGATGATGAATCTAGACGAACTTGACTCTCATTTCTTTCACCTGTTGAACTCCGAAAACACCCAGCGTGTTCCAATCTTATCAGGCTTATTGTTACATAACAAGTGGTCACTCCAATCTTAGATCAGGTGTTTGTGTGCTGGTCGTCCCTCCCTTGTTGTTGCTATGTATTCGAGCTCAACAAGGCTCCAAATTGATATGACCAAACGATTTAAAGGGACTTAGGGTGACGGGTTTCCAGGATGCTACAACGCCACAGTCTGGTCCAGTCGCTCTGAGCACTAAGCTGCCCTCTCATCCAGGTCAAACTGTTGACCTCACATCCTGAAATCCAGTGTCCTGTGCCCACTGTGCCATCTCATGCCAAGGCAAACACGCCTGAGGGGGAAACTGGTTGCATTTAGAGACTAATAATCGAATTGTCTGGCTCCCCGGCCCTCGGCCTACGCTGCGTTCTCTGCCAATAATATTTCCGTTGCTGCATTTTGATAATGGCCACAATCAAAGTTCAAAGAGAGTTCATGCCTGCCTTTGATAAACAGAGCTCGATATTTACTGTGGTACTTGGCAGAGCCACCGCCGCTGTAGGATGCCTGTTAGCGTGCTGTGTACGCACCGTTTCCCCAAAAGAGAGTCTGGCAGGAGGAATTCAACAGGACTGGAGAAGGGAGTGGCACCGGGAGCAGCACATTCCAAAGGGTCTCCGACAGAGGCGAGGAATGCTGATGCTGGACTTAGTCACATGGCTGAGGGAGAGGCATTTCCTAATTCGTTTTTTGGACAAATAAAAGAGCTTAATAACACAAAGTTAAACACTTCCCTTCATCACTGGTCAAACCTAGAAACACACTCCCCGTGGTGAATCGCTGGACACGATCTCTGCAGGATGATGGTGACCGAACCACTGAGGGTGAAGGCCAGTGATGGAATGTGACTAAAACATTTACTCAAGTACTGAACTCAAGTACAGTTTTGTAGTATTTCCATTTTCTGCTACTTTATACTTCCACTGTGCAACATTTTCAGGCAAATATTGTACTTTTTCTCCTGTGAATTTTCTCTAGAGCAAATAGTTTGATGCATCAGAGTCAGAAGTAGCACATTTAAAAAATATTTATATATATATTTTATCACCAATCTGAAAAAAAATGATTCTGATCATAAGACAAATGTTAAATATTGAATCTGATAATCAGTTGAGCCATAGTATACAGTATGTACAAACACACATGTAAATATATGTATTTTTTACTTTTAACTTGTACTTTAGATACTTCCGTATATTCAATATCAGATATTTTAAATATTTTTCTCTAGCACTATTTCACATGGGAGACTTTCTCTTTTATCAAAGTGTATTTCAACACTTTATCTTCACTTTTGCTCGAATGTGACTTCTGAGTGCTTTTTATAACACTTATGAAAGTGAAAAAAAGTTAAAAAAAAAATAATAATCTGTATTGCAAACAGAATATGTACACTGGTTTAGAGAACTATTACAGTTAATATGACCCATAATTTGCTTATCTGACATCACGTTTCTGCCGGTTATTTAACATACAGCGCACTGTGACAGTGATCGACTCTGAGATCTGACCCCTCCTGACTGTAGCAGTAAGTACAATTTGAGGTTCTTTTACTTTACCTTAGTATTTCCATTCTTATGCAACAAGACTTCTACTCCACTGCATCTCAGAGGGAAATATTGTACCTTTTAGTCCATTACAATTATTTGACACTTTAGCTGATAGTGAATTTACGAGCAGCTAAAGTGTTTGCACACAAAAGATATGAAAATGATTGACAGAAAATTAATTGGCAACTGTTTGAGAAACATTTCAGTCATTCTTCATGGGAAATTATTTGACATGTTTAATTATTTTAATTGGATTTTGTCTATTGGTCGGACAAAACCAGCTTTGTAAAGGCGTCACTTTGGGCTCTTGGTAATTGTGACGGCACTTCTCACTTTTTTTTTTTTATTTTTTTAGCTCCATCTCAACCAACTTTAACAGTAAAACCCTACTTTTAAATGAAATGCACGAGTGATAATCTAATCATATGATATATACATTGAGCATTTCTACTTTTAATACTTTAAGTACATGTTCCTGAAAATACTTAGACCCTTAACGTTTGGAATGCAGGATTCAAAGCATTTTCACTGTGAGTTATTAATACTCTTACGTAAATAAATGATTTTAATACTTCCTCGACGCGGCGGCACATTTCACACCAAACCCCGCAGTTACTAGAAGCAACCTAATGCTCTAAAAGGTCAAAGCACTTTTAATCGGTGGTCACAACCGGTGAAACAGCTCTTTTATGGCTTTAACCTTGTGGCACCTGGACTTAAACAGTCACTGATTACAGAGGAAGAGTCTGATTATGTAAATGGAAAAGTAGAAGAGGTGGAAAAGGGCTGTGAGATATTTGACCTTCCTCACTGCCTCAGGTTATCTTCAGTTATTCAAACATCTGTGTTGGTTTAAGAAGCAGCAGAAAATGTGCAGAAGTCGACTTAAACGACACATTTATATTACAAATTGCTCTTATACCCTTTATACTTATTACATTAAAGCACATAAATAAGTGCACAAAAACATGTGCTTGCTGCACATATATGTTAAACATTTACAAGCTTGTTAGCTTCATGATGCTAGCTGCAGCATGCAAAAAGCAGTTTTTTGGTTTAAAACCAGTTGTTTAGTCCAACATAATGAATTCACAATGATGTATAACAGACTTGAATTCAAAATATATCTAAAACTGTCTCAAATACTTGAAATTCAAGAACATTTCTCTTAATTTAACTAAATAAAAACACAGTTAAATCACTGAACATCACCAGTGCATTTCTTATTAAAAAAAAACCCACTGGCAGCTTTCAATCAGTCAAATCTGTTTGCCTCGGCCCGTTATCTCGGAGATAAATTCCTAAGTGCTGCAATAATAAACAGACGGACAGATAAGGAGCGGGCACAGCTCATCAAGCAGCTCTCCCATCAATCCCACTCCTTTGACTGGGAATCGCCAAAAGATGAGAGACACATCAGTCAGGCGGCTCACGTCAGGGAAGCAGATTTGATTTGTCAGGCGCTGTAACCTTGAGGCATGTTACAGTGGCTCACATGTATCTTTGGCCTCTCGCACGATGCGATAAGTGATGGGTTTGCATATGGAGCATCATTCACTCAAGTGATCCTTCAGGGCGAGCTCGGGCCAACTCACTGTGAAATGATTGCCAGGGGGCATGTTGTGGAATGTGTTACGGATTCGCATCCACGGCCACAAACAGAAGCGTAGAAATCCATATTTTTCAGTGTCAGCAAAGGAAATTCAAGCATAAGATATTCAAAAACTGGAGAAATAAAACTTGGACTTGTTTAATTCTAAGTCATTTTATTGAGCAAAAACTTGTGTCTGCAAGATAAAATACTCTTATGCACATTAATATACAACAAATTCCATTTATTCCTGCGGCGTCGCTGCCCACTGGAAAGGATGATTAACTTATTTATTTTTTAGTGCAGTGCAGAAGTTGACATCCTCAGAGAACCAAGGACGCTTCGCACAAGGTAACTCGAACCAACACCACCAGCAGGAGGCTTTCTCTCGCCCTGACTCTGCTCCGACTGAAACATTACCCCGCTCACCATCGCAACAACTAAGTAGACAGCATCTCTGTGTGACCTCATTACGGGTTCAAAGGTCGTCTGACTCAGGGATGAGCACAGGCTCATAGGAAATGGTGGGGAGGGGTGCTGGACCACCCGCTGAAATCCACCCCAGGGCGGCTCTGTTGAATGAGGGTCGATCCACCGCCGCGTTCGCCTGGAGCTCGGGGTAGTCCGGCAGGGGTTCCACCTGGACGCTCTTGATGGGAGCAGGCCTGGGCGCCTTGCCGAAGCCACCGAACGGGGTCGCCACCCTAGAAGTGAGGGAGTGACAGTGTTTTAAGAGTAGAGCTAATGAGAAGGGGCTGCAGTGACATCTGAAGTGATGCAACTAATTAAAGCCGAGCAAAGACTCTTGACCAGGGGACGTATTCTGAGAGATATCTGCTTCAAGTGAGAGGAACACTTGTGTAACACAATGTCAATTTTGAATAACGTAACACCACAATCTTACTGTTACGATTGAAAAGTTGCCCTTGCTCATTCAGTACACTCAGGGGGTTTTACTGCAACAGATTCACATGTTCTGGTATGACCAGTAGCTAGCTTGCCATGGCTACTGTTAGAAAACTTTAGATATTTCTATATATAACTGACATTAAAGGTCAGTTTTCTAACTTAATGAGTCTCCACTGCTTGTGCTAATGTATACCATGGTTTAACCTATACATAAATAATAAATACATCACCATAAGTGAGCATAAATATATAAAAAACACCTTGTTACCTGTTAAAGCTCTTGTACCCGGGCAGGTCTGGTCGAGGCTGTGGTTCAGGCATGCTTGTGAGGAGAGTGTCAGCCAAGGCCGGGTCGCTGCTGATGGCCTGCTCCCAGGGTGAGTGGTAGGACTTTGGCACGGCTGTGCTGTTGAACTTCTCTGGAGGGACGTCTTTCAGAGGAGCCCCGTATCCTGGGTGAGTTCACAAAAACAGACACTGATTGAAAATAGGGGATTTTGTTCCTCCATTTTTTTTTTTTTTCGTCTCCAAAACTGCTTTGGTTTTATGGTTGGGGCATTCCCCCCACGCAGGGTTTGGTAATGAAGTGAAACTGAACCAAATTCTAAATTATTTTCCTCCACAGCAACAAGCGAACATTTTGTCCAAATACAGCTGGTCCTTCTCCATCAATTTGTTTTTTTTTTTTTTTTTGGTGTTAAACAATCACAGAGCAGTCAGCTGGTGATGAGTAAGCTTTGGTAGGAGAACATGTCTCATCATATGATTTCTGGGTAGTTAAGATGATTTCTAACACTGAACTAAGTTGAAGTGGAGAACTGAATGTTCCAACGACAGTTTCGACATCCCTGAGGACAGCATATTTTAACTAAACCCAAAAAATAAATGAGTAAAATTCAAAAAAACTACCATGAATACATATTTTGTTATTAATATGAATCTCGTTAATATCAGTCTGAGTGTGCGACATTGCCGAAGCTCCCACAGTTTTTTTCTTTCGCTCTTTATGCCTTGTTAAAGTTCACAGCAAAACAAATCAGGAGGCAGCTTCCCTGTGTGTGTCTGTGTGTGTGTGTGTGTGTGTGTACGTCTCCCCGCGTAGCCTGTGTGTGTTGATGGGAGAGGCCTATCCAAAGCACTATCCTTCAAACACGGCGCTTCACTCAGGGGGGCTCGCGAGCTCAGGCATTACATAACACGGGGCGTCGTGTCACGTCCTAACCTCTCACAATGAACAATCCCCCTTCCTGAGTTTATGTTTTGCCCCGAGGAGGAAGAAGGAGAGACCAAACAGACCTGTGGTGAAGTTTAGAGATTTTTTGGGGGGGCGTGGGCGGGGGGGGGAATCTATTACAAAACATTGTGTTCTCTTGGTTGGACATCTGGCTGCGTTGATATTTTTGCGGGGAAAGGATTGTCGCACGCCCAGCTGCTACGTGTGTCGATGAACACGGGATCCCAAAAAGCCTTTGAAGGACAGAGAGAAAGACAGGCAGGGTGATTTTTCTAGTTTCCAATAAAAATCCAAATGCTGTACTTAATTTACTCCACCGTCACAAAACTGGACACAGGCTGTTTTTCTGGCTCCAGTGAAAAGTTGAATTGTTGGAGACACTTGGTTCTTACAGGAAGCAACGCTACAAACATAATGATTTTATAGTATATGATGATAAACTTCAGACAGAATGTAAAGTGCTTTACTTTGGATACTTTAAGTAAGTTTAGCTGATAAAACTTTAACGTTATATCGAATTAATCTACTTTTCGTAAAGCTTTGCATGCAGTACTTTCACATAGTTTTGGTACTTTTACTGAAGTACAGGATCAGAATACCATTTCCACCGCCTCACTGCCTATAACTTTAAAGGTTAACGCCACAAATTGTACACATTTAAGTGTGTTTACAGTGCCTGGCTGACACCTACATTACCCACAGTGCAACTTAGCCACTTAGTGACGTCACCTGAGGTCATTTATCAGATTACATGCAGCTTCTCCTGGAGCCACGAAAGGCTTTATACCACTTTTTCACCCAAAATGGCACAAAAATGCACATAAAAGTACATTTTCAAAACTTTTGACAGCTGTTGCACGATGCATCATGTGGTTATTTATCATCTGAGTGGCTTTGAGTCTGCATCTTTAGCATAATATCAGCCAGTTATAATCTCATTAAAGCTCTTTTACAATCCAAATCTTCACTGTGGATAGCTGCAGCATGGTTACAACATTATTAGCAGTGCGGGGACACAGAACATGCACCCCTGGGTGGATGAGTGTGCTATTTTAAGAGTTCTTACCATTTGATACCTGATGCACTTTGGCCTGATTTCAGTTACAGCTGGAGTGACTTCATTGAGACACTGAAGGGCGGGGTCTGGCCCGGGGGTCCAGAAATAACACCCCACCCCGGTGTAGTCCTATACTCATCCCTAAATGAGTATTGGTTTTGTGTCAACTGGGCAGAATTGAGAGACGAGGGAGGATGTTGAGCACAAGGCTGATGGTATCAGTGGCACTAGAGCCAAACAGGAAACGCTTCCCGTGGGTAAAAATCAACATTTTTCTAAAAAAGATGGTCAAAGCTGATTGGGGGGTAAAAACAATCTAAAAAAATAGGTGGGGAATGAGAGAAATATGGGGGATGTGGAGGCGTAGACATGAAACAATGGAGTGGGATGAAGATAGAAAGACAGAGAGAGAAAGGAGACGGGCAGAGAGGGAGGGAGAATAGAAACGTGTAATCATATTCTGCCTGAGGACAGCAGATTCCAGGCACGAAGAAAATGTTTTCCTCCGCGATCAAAGCGTGCGTGAGTACAAACAATGAGGAGCCGTTGAATCCTTATCAAAACACGGCACATCCACACAGCCCGTCCGCCAGGAGCCGGAGCTGTGCTCTGCATTCACCGGAGGATTGTACCAAACTTTGCCAAAACTTTCCCAGATTTAACAGATAAAAAAATGAATAAAAAATCTATCTCATGACTGGACTTCGTCAGCGATGACGTCATGCAATGAAAGCCGTTCCTTGTGTATAGCTGCTAGAAAAAGAGATGGTGACTGAGTTGCGGTCAACTGGTTTGGTTGTCTGGGTCGCTGAAACGTAGCGCTGTTCCAGAACACTGTGTTACCTACCAGGGGCGATACAGTCCGGGTTTGGCACCATCCTTGTGTCTGGCGAGTCAGATGATACTTGAGGTGGCTGGTCGGCACCCAAGTTGTTCTCAGCGCTTTGGCTGTCCGCAGCATTCTCGGTTTGAGAAACCGCTGTGCTCTAAAAGAATGATGGAAGAGGTGAGATGAGCTTCACAGAGAAGTAAAAATGCAGTCATGCATCTTGTTTACACGTGTGGAACTTTATTATGTGGACATATGTGATATTTATTTTACTTTTACATTTCAGAAAACGTCTGAAAATGTAGAATTCACATGAGAAAAGGCAAATCTTTCCTGGTTTTTGTTGGATGGATTATAATTACCTGTACTTTTCACTTTAACATGGTTGTTTGAGCCCCTTGTTTATATAAAAATATTGATCATAGCAGCTTTGAGGACTTTTTCGTCCATGCTGGCTTAAAAAAAGACAACCGCGGGCTAACTCCATCTGCTGAGGAGAACTGTGCGATCGAATCAAAAAGCTCAGCAACACAGAGGAGAGAAGTTCTTGAAGTGTTCAGAGAAATGTAAAATTTAACATCTACTTTTCTGTTTCAACTGAGAAAACTCAAGCTGCTGAGGGAGACCACGTAACACGACTGAAACAAGCTTTAGTGGACCTTATGGTGAGGTTGTTTATCTCAGGGGACGCCGGACTGTTTTCTGACAGATGGCAAAACTAATCAACTAATTAACATTTTTCTGGTGTATTGGTAATTGGTGCAGATTCTTGGTGAAACCCAACCTTCCACTTCTTTCCTGTTGACTCACAAACCCTGATTTTCATCTACAACAACAAGAAGCAGATAAACCGTCCGCATGTCCACTTTCCCTCTAAAATTGGAAAACATTGTGTTGTCGGGCTGCAGCACTCTGCAGTAGCATCCAGTTTTCATTCCTCTGAATGATATTTAGGATGATTTACTCCAAGACTTCCTCAGGAAATGTTGACAACTTGAAACAAAATCCCTTCGTTGCCCCGAGCAATAAACAAACCAGAGATATGCGAGTCTTTCTCACTTCAAAGACGAGGGGAAAGACGTCCCTGGAGCAGAATAATTATTGTATCTATGGACTTCTTGAGGGCAATGAAAAGTACACAAGGGCACCACAAAACTAAATGAAGGAGGGTATAACTAGTGCGGGTAATTAATCAGATATAACAAAGAGAAACTTAAGTTTGTCTCGATTTAATTTACTGAGAGCTTCAGTACATAAACGGTTTTATGTGTGACCGGGTCCGGCTCAGATAAGTGCTGCTGGGGTAAGAAAACGCCGACCTGGCACGCTGCCCATCCACACACAAAGGGACATTAATAAAGCTACTTATGACCATCTGGAATACTTTCATGACCACTATTCTGCGCCGCGCCATGTCTGTAGCACGAGTCAAGTAAACACTTCGAGTGCTTAATCTTTCCCACGTATACTTTTTCAGGATGTGAGGTATTGTGCGAGTGTTTTTCATGCGATGGAGGGAAAAGATGTGGAGAAAATGGATGACTGCACATGAAGAGAACGCACTCTGGCAGGCTGACAGTATTACAATAAGCCCTTTATCAAAGTGCGTTTAAGGGTTGGCTGTATCCGTATCAGTCTACTTAAACGTATCTGTACTTTTTTAAAATAACCGCTTGACATTTTGGGGAATGTGATAACTTGCTTCTTGCTGAGAATTAGATGTGAGGAGCGATATCACCACTGAACGCCTGAAACCTTTATTGTATGTAAGCTTATGAGAAAATGACAGGACTTTTCGCTTGACTCATTACCTCAGTGAACAGTTTCTTAATGAGTTTATGGTCTCAACCACTAGTTTCAAGACATATTCAATACAGCATGATGTTGATTTTGTACATTATGGTTCAATTTGAAGTAAAATAGACGATAAAGCAGTATTAGCTTAGGGCGCTGCTACCTTGTGATTGACAATAGATCTCTCCACTATAAATATATTACGACTTTCTACATGTGGTGCCCTTTTTTTAATTTTTATTTCTACCCTGCCCCTCAAACATCCTGACTCCAGCACTGGAGCTACACGAGGACATCCTCGCCAAATCCATACTCAGATGGGAGTGTAAAACTGACGAGATGTTGTTTTATGGGAGGCTATATGTGCAGCATTAGCACACACCTCTGACAAATACAAGTAAGCCACTGCTCCTGGTCAAGGAGGGCTAGTACAGCACACAGTCACTTAATACACTGTTAAGCCATAGCTGTAAATCCAGCCTTTATGCCAAGATAAGCTAACCGCCCCCCTCTGGTCTCGCTCCATAAATAACATACAGTTTTCCAAAAATGTCTGACTACAACCAATGAAAACTATTCAAACAGAATGGATTTTTTTCCTCTCCGGTGCACGTGTGCGCTCATCCGTGTGTGATTATTCCATCACAGCGGCTGCTTACGTTGAGCTGCTTGTTGTTTGCATTCTGGATGCTCTCGAAAGTGTATTTCTCTGAGCGTTTCTGGCGCATTTTGAAGAGCCGGGAGCCGCGGTTTGAGGCGAACGACAGCTCGTCCAGCATGATGTCCTTGGGCACGCTCACTTTCTTCCCGAGATCCATCTCCACATCTGGACACAGGGAGACAAACAAACGAGCTAAAGAGCTTTGTGTGTACAGTACATACTTGTAAATTGATCTGATTTCTGACCAGACATAATCATCCAACCTATCGAACCTCGTTCAACACAAATTATATATTCACAGAGAAAAAAAAAAGGCCTGCTGTAGAAAAAGCCCTCCACATGGATTGCTGACTTGGTATTTGTGCCAACATGATGAACGAGGAATTATCTTCCCTCGTAATCCACTCATGTCCAGTGCTTGTTTTGCGGTTAGCGCCGCTTGCTAGCTACTGCATGCTGATCATGGTGAGGTCACAGGCCTATATCCAAGTGTGAGACGCACAATTTGCCAGAATATCTCTCAGCTGTCAGTGGCCTTCAGACCCTCCCTATCCTAGACACACAGTTGTCCTCCCACTTAAAATAGTTCAAAGGACAACGACAAAGGGATTAGTTTCTTTGGCCCATAAAAGTATTCATTTGCTTATTTATAGTCAGCGTCATAGAAGGGAGGGTTGGCAACTGTCGCAAACGTCTCATCTATAAAGTGAACGTGGCACAGTCCAGTGCATGTGTGTGAGCTGGTGTTTACTGTAAACTGTAAAATGAGTGTCTGAGAATCGAATGCGTACTGTAAGTTACGGTGTTAAATCCGTGTCTAAGTTTATATGTGTGATGAGGGGGGACAAGGTGAGATGGAAAGAGAAGCGAGGAAAGCGAGAGAGAGGTCAGAGAGATCAGAAAACGAGGAAGTGAGGAGGATATAATACAGCTACCTTCCAGAGTCTGAACCTCCCTGCAGATTGCTGCCGCCTGCATTTTCCTCTCCCTGGTCGTCATGGTTGAGAACTGTGACATGGCTGCCCCTGGGGAGTCATGCGGGGGTGAGGCAAAAAGTCACAGGAGACAGTGCACATCAGAGCAACCTGTTAAAAATGTACGACACAAAAGCAAGACAACGCGGCCATATGTTGGCCATCGATTGCAGCGTCAAGCATCCGCACTTCACACAAAGACCCAGCGAAGCAGACAGAATTTATTGGGGCAGTGAAAAGGGCAAAGTTAGCACATCCCTTTAAATAACCTTGGGCTGTTAAACGCCAAGCACATGCTCTTCAGACGTGGCAACCAGCTGTGTCAGGGGTCTGGGAATCAATATGTTTGAAATTACCCAAGTGGGCTGAAAGGACACAGATACAGAACATGGTGCTGTCACAGCAAACAAGTGAGACAGGAATGAAATAGCGCAGTGGAAAGTTTACACCACGGTGTCAGTGGACACAACAGAAACGTTTCATTCCAATCCAAAGTGCTGCTCGCCAAGTTTCTGACTGGTACAAAGATGTATTTCATTGCCAACGCCGCATGAATCTTCACCATGCAAATCACTTCATGATAGTTAACACGGTGTCATTTAATCTTTAACAAATCAACTTAACAATCCTCTTATCTGCTTAATATATATTTTTATAATTTATATTAAGGAAAATTATAGAATGTTTTGTATACTTGCAGCTGTTACATGAGTTTAAATACAGAAAAGGACACATATTTATTAAAAAACATATAAAAATAAACACCATTCTGAGATTAAATTCAGCTGTAACACAAAGCAGGCTCTGTGAATGACCGGGGAGTGGAGGGAGAACAACTGTAGGTGGTGCTGAAAATCATGCTTGATTCAAAGTGCAAGTGTCACGTTAGAACTAGACAGCACACCTGTGGAGAGCCCCGTCACGGCTTACCTGTCCTGAAGGACCCTCAGGGTGGAGGCTCCTGTTGTGCCTGTCTCCTCAGGGTAGGAAGTCAGAAAGATGAGAGGGTCAGTCTGGGTAGTTCGACCCGTGTGGGTGCTCACGCGCCCCGACACTGGGGCTTGTCGTGGGTGGAGGGGGCTGCGGCCTGACCCGAGCGACTGAATGAGTGGGTGGGTGGGTGGGTGTCATTTTGTCTGTTGTCATTGGTATTTAGTTCACAAGCGGAGGGGAGACTAAATTTAGAGCGCTGCCACTACTGCTGGCTTTTTCCTACATCTCTCTCTCTCTCTCTCTCTCTCTCTCTCTGCTCGTGTTATTACAGTAGCTCAGGATGGTCTATATCAGCGATGGCCTTCTAGTACTTGTGCTCTTGCTGTTGCTAGGGTAGGCTTGACATTTGAGTAAGAATATACATCCACATTTATAATGCCTGAACAATCTTGTGATTAAAAGAGTCTGAAAACTTAATGAGGGGAAACAGTTAGCCAACTGTAATGGAAAAATAGCTGAAAAACAATTAGCCTAACGGACAAAAAGTTGAAATAATGGACCAAAATGGTTGAAGCATTGACTGGGTAAACAGTTAAAATAGGCTTAAACTAGCTGAAGATGATGGAAATAATTAAATGTGGCTAAAGTGGGCAATAAACAGTTACAATAGTTGAAACAGTTGAAACAGATACTAAAAGTAGCATTGGAAAAAGGACTGAAATAGCTAAAAGATTATGGAAAATTAAGGGATAAATGGTTGAAATAGCTACAAATATGACAGTGTTGACGGTTGAAACTGACACCTGTAGCAATCAATTAATGGATGAACAGTTGATAGGCTAAAGGCTAAATGTAGGCTAGCTTGGATTCATGGATAAACATGTCTAAGAGTATAAATAGTTGAAACACTATGCTAAAAGAAATGGATATTGAAAACAGCTAGCTAAAAGCTAGCTTAATGTCGGGGATAGATGGTAGAAATAGTGGAGCTCAATAATCTTGCTTTTTATGAAAGAAGCATGAAACTTTCAGGGTTTGTTCTTCAGGACGTAAGCTTCAATTTAAGATGTGGAGGCATTCTCAGTTTGACCCCTGAGGTCAGCTAGAGGTCATTGACCTCTGTGATATGACATTTCTAGGCCTGAAATTAGAAATGTGTGTATCTTAGCATCTAAATGTGATAGAAATGTAAACTAAAGATGTATTTCCATGTATCTGGGCATGAGGAACTCATTTATGCCATTGATAGCACTCTAAGAGGTCAACATCATTAAGTGCAGTGAAGGTTACTAGGAATGTGAGTGGCTTAAGGCGAGACACTGTAGGTGATTAGGGTAAAAAAATTAAAGAATAGATATCACCATGAAACTTTCTCAGCTGATTACTCATAGTTAAGCTAAGAAAAAAATGTATTGCAAGTTTTTTGTATTTTAATGTTTAAATATGCAAATGAGGCCTTATCTCATTAAAGATGCGCTAATTTGCATACATTTTAAAAAACAAAATCAGATCGTGTGATAAAGCCAGGATCAAAACATTTTTTTCATTTTGTTGTCATATTAGATGGGAAAATAATTACAGAGGGGTTTATGGACATCTACTTCTGTTATCCTGACCTTCGTGACCTTTTCAAACTCTTCATCGTTTGTTCCTTCTTGTGAATTCAGCAGAAGTTCTACATGAACTTCTTTCTGTCTTTGAGTAGAAACATGGAGTCTGTTTGTCTCAACGTGACGACACAACCATTGTGTCGTCTCGTCGGTCCGGTGGTCTGATCGCTGACTGAGAACCTCATGACTGTGGGTGGAAGACGAGCTGGGATTTAGCTGATGTCTAGTCTCAGTCGTGGTCAGTGAAGTGTGCTCACATGTTAGTGTAGCGGTCTGAACTTAGGAGGCAAAGACTTCAGTGTGCGAGTTCAAGTCCCGGTTATTGATGCTAGTAAATGTTTTCTCACTCCATCACAAGTTAAATGCTGCGTCTGACCAACATGTTCTGCTCCATCAGGAGCGGTTCACTGTTTCAGGCTTCATATGTAACGTTAGCACATGTTAGCACACGACAGTGAAACAGTAAAGTCTTGTGGTTTGGTTCAGACCTCGCTGAGGTTGGAGGAGTACGGAGCAGCAGGGTGACGTCCTGATACAACGAGCTGCTGTTGAACCGATGTTTGGGCTGGGCAACAACCTGATGGAGACACAGACGGACAAACTGAGACAGCCTGGACACAAACTAAAGTTCAGGTTCAGACACCTGACGTCCAGGTAGCTCAGTGTGTTGGAGGACTGTCCTGAAGGTCTGAGGTTGTGAGTTCGATCCTTGAGGCAGTCTGAGTTTTGAAAACAGCTCTTAAAAGAGTCAAAGGCAGGACACTCAGGTATCTGATGAGCTGGTCTGGAGGTTGTGGGTTTGAATCCTGACTCTTTATAAAGTTGCTGCTCAGAAGAATGAGTGAAAACCTCTGAGAGACTCTTTGTGTTGTCATCCTGTTAGCTCAGCAGGGTGACACCAGGGATAGAAGTTCTGAGGTTGTGAGTTTGATCCTTGAGGCAGTCTGAGTTTTGAAAACAGCTCTTGTTTGAAATTTGAGGGTTGATGTTCAAAAGAGTGAAATCTGAAAGAAACAAAGTGCATCAGTCAGATCCAGTAGCTCAGGCTGATAGAGGCCCGGTTAGCAGTTCTGTGATTGTGGGTTCGATTCTTATAAAACTCAGTGAAGTTTGAAGTACGGACTGAAAAGCGCCCAGAGAAGAGAACCCAGAGCAAAGGGGACTTGGTGGTGCAGTGGGTTTGTTCCTGGCTGGCAGCAACCATGAGGCGCTTGCACCGGGTCGAATCCTGCTGGTCGCCAGTACCTGGAGCCCCAATCCTGCAGTAGTGGGACAGGGAGGGGGCTGTGTCCCCTCCTGGGGTTCCTCAGCAATGGAAGCAGGGGGTTATGGGACAATGAACCATCAGCAACTAAACTTTTATTGAAGTGTGAGGATGTGACAAAGTTTTAAAGATGTTGTAAGGATGAAGTCTTTGATGAGCAGGTTTCATGAAGATCATCCAGCATTAACTCAATCTTTATTTGGTAATTTCATAGTTCCAGGTTGGTTTAGACCTGCTCAAACTCCTTGATTGCATGAGCAGCACCTGATGACAGACAAGAACCAGGTTGGTGTCCACTTTTTAGAAACAGATCTAATAGTCTAAGGGTTTTCTTTTCGGTGAAACAATGATGGTATCAGGTATCTGATGAGCTGGTCTGGAGGTTGTGGGTTTGAATCCTGACTCTTTATAAAGTTGCTGCTCAGAAGAACGAGTGAAAACCTCTGAGAGAGTCTTTGTGATGTCATCCTGTTAGCTCAGCAGGGTGATACCAGGGATAGAAGTTCTGAGGTTGTGGGTTCAAGTCTTGTTTGGGTTTGATTCTTATAAAACTGAGTGAAGTCTGAAGTACGGAGTGAACAGCGCCCAGAGAAAGACAAAACATTTCTAACATTTCTTACATTTAACTAAGAGTTCTGGATTTTATTGGAACAAGAGCCAGAATTCAAAACAACACATGACAGAAAGTACAAGTCAACGCAATTTCCACAATTTAATGGAAGAAGTTTAAAATGTAAATGAAGAATCTTTTCAATCAGTTTGAATCATTTTGTACAAAGTTAACTGAAGGAGCTGAAAGATTGATGTGACTGTGATCCTGTACAGACTCAACTGTTCAGCACTGACAGTGTTTCTGTGACAGGAGGAGACTCTGCACACTAAACACCACACAGACGCACTGAGGAACCAGAACCAGAACTGAACCAGTAGAACCCAAATCCAGGATAAAGAGGTTCAGTGAATGTGGTGTTGAAGGTGTGGAGGTGGATCAGTGAGTCAGAGGAGACTCTGTGGACAGAGGAGGAGGAGGAGATGAATGTTTGTAATTACTTTCCCATCTAATATGACAATAAAATGAAAAAAATATTTTGATCCTGGCTTTATCACACGATCTGATTTTGTTTTTTAAAATGTATGCAAATTAGCACATTTTTAATGAGATAAGGCCTCATTTGCATATTTAAACATTAAAATACGAAAAAACTTGCAATACATTTTTTTCTTAGCTTAACATGAGTAATCAGCTGAGAAAGTTTCATGGTGATATCTATTATTTAATTTTTTTACCCTATTCACCTGTAGTGTCTCGCCTTAAGCCACTCACATTCCTAGTAACCTTCACTGCACTTAATGATGTTGACCTCTTAGAGTGCTATCAATGGCATAAATGAGTTCCTCATGCCCAGATACCTGGAAATACATCTTTAGTTTACATTTCTATCACATTTAGATGCTAAGATACACACATTTCTAATTTCAGGCCTAGAAATGTCATATCACAGAGGTCAATGACCTCTAGCTGACCTCAGGGGTCAAACTGAGAATGCCTCCACATCTTAAATAAAAGCTTAGGTCATCAAGAACAAACCCTGAAAGTTTCACAAAAAGTCAGATTGTCCATATTTTAAGAGCTTAACAGCCCCACTAAAATAGTTAGCAACTAGGAGGCTAATGGGAAAATAGTTCGTTTTAATTAGCTAAAGACGATAGATAAAATAGTTGTAGTAGGCCTAGTTAGCTAAAAGATAGAGGATCAGTGTTTGAAATAATCAAAAGTAACAAAGAAACTCTGGAAACAGATTCAAAAGTAATGGCTGAATGGTTAAAATATCTTTCTTGTGGTGGTTGTTTAAATACAAACTTAGCCAAACAGCCTTAAACATAAGTTAATTTCTCTGAAAATATTGTAACATCCAATTTAATATCCACATTCATATAATCAGTTAATATTATCCAGTTTGAAATCAACTGATATGTCGGTTGTCATTGATGAAGGTGTTCCTGACTTGTTCGGGGACAACATGTACTGTATACAAAGGGCAATAATCCATTGCAATCTCGCAACATTGCAGTCAGGGATGAAAACCCTCTTAGAAACCCCTGACAAAGCTCTAACAACAAAAATAAAGTTGTGTCAGCTGCAATTCTCCTCAGTATCTGCGCTCCAGAATTGCAGTGCACAGCCAACAGTAAATATTCTCAGTGACATCCAGCATGGGAACATGGCCCCCTCAGGGCCTGCTGACCAATCAGATACTATTTGTTTTAAATGCCATCATGTGATATAGGAGAGAGGGAGGCCTAATAGGCTGCACTTACTCCAAATCCAGTCTATATATATGTTTTAATTCACTCTGCTTAGTTATATTTGCTTCATATTTCTTTACTTAGTTAAAAAAAAGACAAATAATGGAAGGCAAGTTGAGTGCAAGTTCAGCGTCATGCTGTAAAGCTTGGCATAAAGAAAATACACTGAATGATTTATTTTAAAGCTGTGAGTCGCTGCTTTGATTCAAGCTCCACCCTTTTAATAGCTTTTGGATTCCGCACAGCATTTTCAAAATCTAAATTGGTCGGGAAATAATGTCTGTTTATCATCTCCCTCTGTGTCCTTATCACTCATTCTCTAATGGTTCAGCTACAGTAGGTAGCCCTCTGTTGTTATGTAACCGGTGGTCACCATGGGAACACGTCCCCACCAGCCCCTCCCAACCCAAACTGAGCGACGAGCGACTGTTCGAGACAACACATCATACACAAAGCTTCATGGGATGGTACAGCAAAGTGACAAATCGCCCCGAGCCAAGTATTTCACGCTTGGAATGGAGAGCAAAGAGCACAAAAACACAGTGCAGTCTGTGGAGTAGTGCTATTGGGTTGTATTTATTTTGTAAAAATGCATAATGTGAATCTATATCTGAATTAATTTGCAACAGAAATTGATTGAGTGACAATAACAAGTGCTGTTTTTAATGGAAGCAATACAGTGTAATTATCACATATACGCCACGTCAGGATGCTCAGGGAGGCGGTTGAGTCGCAGCACAGTGCTGAGCAATAAATCTGATTCATGTTCATGAGACTGCTTTGTGAGAATCACATAAGGACATTATGTACACTCTGTGGAAACACCAGCCTAGCTTTAATCTTTGGAGATGATTACAAGTCTATAGCAAAAAATCCCAAACCAAACACAAGCCACAAGCCCATTACATACTGTAAGCAACTCTCTCCCAGTGCCAGTAAACCTGTCACAAACTAAAACCATCTTTTTTTGTGGTCATAATTAGGACTCATCCACATTCCTCAATTCAGCTTTTACTTCCAGCTAAAACTCCAGCTTGCTACATGTACAGTGTGCTGGAATGTGACAATTAATTCCAGATCATCATCAAAAAAAGTAAGTAAAACAGCCCATATTGCATTTTCTGTCTCTCATCTTTACCCTCTCTCTCTCTCTCTCTCTCTCTCTCTGAGTTGTTAACGACCACATGCTAATGCGCTAATTAAAATGCACCTGGTAAATAAGTGAATTAATCCCACTTATCAGAGCTTACATAACAAACACTTACACCCACAACGTGCACGAGTTACGGCACTAACCTTCCCCCAAGTTTGAAGCCTCCTCACTTCTGATGCATCTCTGATTGTATTCTGACAGTGACGAGATTTCCTGATCAAACAATCAAAACAAAACCATCCTAAAGAAAAGTGCACAATCACCGCAAGAACCAGCATGCTAGATAAGTACGTCCACAGCAGAAAAATTTAAACCAGCGCGAGCAGCGAATCGATCCACAAGCTCATTGTTATGATACAATTATCCGATCTTTCCACTTCTTACGACTAAATATGTCACTTCAAACTCCAAACTTATATCCATTCTGAACAACATACTCATTGCCTCAGCTGATTTTCAGGCTCCCTTCAGTGTTTTACCAACCAATGAAATCATTCTTAAGATCATTCTTCTTCTCCATACATTGTTAAAGTAACAATTTCTGTTTACATTTGATTACGGCATGCAAAGATCTCGTCTAATACATTTTACACTAAACATTTAAGAGCAAAAAGTATTATTAAAAAAAAAATGATATTAGCCTGTCAAACCCGGGAGAACTCCTCACTCATCACGATATTGTTTGTTTGGATATTGATGAATTAAAAAGGAACATGCTATAACCGCAGTACAACGTGTAATGGAATCAATGAGGAGTGGGATTTCACTCATTCAAGGTCACACACTTGCATCCTATCGCTTCCAACTCCATGTGTTAGCCGTGTACACGGACTTGTAAGTTTGTCTTCCCACCGGCTTCTTATACTCAGAGTAGGACGCCGAGGGCCCCAGATTTGCCTCGGCCACAGACCTCTGAGGCTGCCACTGTCTGGGCAGAGACCTGTAGCCAGCCTGACTGGCAGTGGTGGAGACAGGGCTCCTTGTTGGAGACACAAACGATGGCAGCGGAGCTCGACTCTGACTGCGGCTTACGCTCGGGCTCCAAGTTTGGTTGCCTGTTTTCTGCGGGGCTTGGTAAGAAACCTTGGCCGTCCATGCTGCAGGCGGCTCGGGCAGGATTTTCCGCTGGGCTGCCAAGCGGACGTTGGAGGCAAGGGTTTGCTGGAGGTTCTGGAAAGCAAAGGCTTCATCCACCAGGCCCAGGGGATGCCGGGAGGCAGCCTCCCAGGGCGAAGGGGGTTTGTAGCCCTTCTCCAGCCAGGATGTTTGCCTTATTGGGGGGGTTGCGGAGGCCCGTGCTGGAGGCTTGGGGGAAGAAGAAGCTGAAGCTGACTTCTGGCCTGTGAATGGTACTCTGGCTGGTGGGGAGAGGGAGTAGCTCCTGCCAAGTGCCTGTAAAGAAAGATTCAGACATGTTTGTTTTTAGTAAGGGCTCATTTTCGTTCGGCCGACTGGCGGTCTGGCCGAATCAAATCAGCTTGTAAAACGTTGGAAAATAGAACAGCTCTTTGTCAACACATTTCTTTTATGTACTGTAATACTGTAACATTGTGTTTAATGTAGCGGTTAGCATTGTGTATTTAATATGTAAAACCATTTAATAGCCAGCAAAATAAATTACTGTTTTAAGTTGTCAAATGCTCAAAAAATGTATTATTTTAAATGATTGTTGTCCATTCCACAGTAAGCCTCCTCATCACAGAGCTTTAGCATTTATCCAAACAGCGCGGACTGCCATGTTATTTCTTAGAACAACGGGCTTATGAGAGTGCATGGGGTTCCCAGAGTAAGCCACACTGAGTGTGTTGTCATTGGATCTGCTTTGCGAGACAGCAGCCGAAGTATGACAGCGAGATGGTGAAACTGCTAAATGCGCAACACTAAAATCTCCATTAGGATGCGTAGACGGCTGAGGGTTATGTGGGGTGACGATGCAACTCTGTACCGTTCATCGGCTCTGATGTTACATTCTGTTGACTGTGGCAGACGAGCAGAAAAAGGCAGTGCTGCCATCATCTGGTGAAAGATGTGTAGGACCAGCAGATGGAAAGAGGTGGGAAAAGTGAAAGAAATGGACAGAATAGACGTGCAGTGCAGTCCTAAAAAAATAAAATAATGTAGCTGAATGAGTCAAAGGGGAATGAATTATCTGCTGACTCAGGAATCTGGTAGGCCTGAAATGCCTTTGGCAGCGTTATCCTGGATTAGGGCAGACACAAGAATGTACGAGTAGATTAGTCGAGAGTATAAGGCCCTATTTTCATTCTACTAGGGGAGATTTCCTGGATGACTATACAATAACCACACATTGTAGCTGCCATCCTGCAGAAATCAACATATATCTCAGAAATGAGGCGTGAGCAGATCTTAAGAGTTGGTGTTCACGATGATGTGCATGCGGCAGCCTCCATTTCTGAGACATGTGCTCAAAATAGTCAACATATACAAAAGTGTTACGGCTCTGTTTATGTAGGTCTATGGTAAGGTAAGGGCTCCAGAAAGCCTGTACCTTTAATGTGTATTCTCTGAACATAGAGTAAATTACCTTTTATGCATTAACAACATGTTTAAATCAATGTATGTCTGAATAATGCAACTGTTCAGATGTAAATTTGTCCTCAGCGTGCACTGAAAAACAAGTCTGTTTGATAAAGAGACACATGTGTTAGTCATTGAGTAGGAGTCAAATTCCTCCAGATGCAGAAATATGCCAATTTAAGACTCCATTTGATATTAAAACCTCCCATTAACAAATAATTGCCCTTTCTGAAAATGCCTGACACAACGTGTATGTACATGTCAGTAGGGGCCCACTGACTTGACCTCCATAATTATCCAGTGAGGTGGCCTGCATATTCAGTGAGGTCACCGATCTATTAATACCCTTCAAAAATTCATCATCGGGAAGTCATCCTTCAGGAATGTGCTTGTGAAGCATTCACCCCAATAGCAGTAAAAGTAGGTGATTTGGATAATGAGGTGTTTCTGGCCCTTTATAGAGTACATGTATTTTATTGTTAAAAACTGGTTCGGTTTGAACCACTGGTTTTGCAAACAGATATTAGACATACATGTCAGACTGATTTGTAGCTAAACAAGTTTTTGTCCGAGCAAATAATATAAAAAATCTCTCATTACACTTTGGATTTGATTTGAGTTGAAAGATGAAAAGAGAAGAGACTAGAAATAGAAGAAACCCAAAAAGCATGCTCAAAGGAAAAAAGAAAGGAAAGCCAAACAAGGATAAAAGACATTTTAATGGCACTGCAGTGAATCATACAGAAAGTGCACTATGAAGAGAAGCACACAAAGGAAAAGGAAAAAGAAAACAACATGAAGAACGAAAGCAGCCCTGTACCAAAAATATATTTGTGAACATCACCAGGCTGGTTATTCTTTCAATAAATCTTCTTTTGTTAATCATCTACTCATATAAAACAAAAGCAGGAGAAGAGTGACACTACTAGAGTGGGCAACACTATATATTTCTCTGTTATCAGAAAAAAGAATACTATGAGAGCCTGTGATAAAGTAGCTTTCACTGGCTTAAGTTGAAATTTAAGCCTACTATCTCTGGACCTCAGCACTCCCTCCCGCAAGGCAGTTTAAATATAGTGCCTAACATGATGCAACAGCTGTTAAAAAGCTTAAAATAAAATTAACCCACTTAAGTAGGTGATGTGGGAAAGCCACCGAATAATAAATTATTTACTAATAAAACATTTGAAGTTCAAGCACGACAGAGCTGGTTGTCACTTTTTGTAAGGAGCACTGCCGTTTTCACCAGCCTTTACTTGAAACCCCACAGAGTTGTTACATAATCCCTGCACTTATGACTGACACAGCAAATTTAGCCCTCTGCTTGGTATCAGTACGCTCCACAGACCCCGCCCCTCTCCCTCACTATTTTTTATTTTTACTTTATTCATTCAGTTAGTTTATTTTTATCCAAATTGAACTGTATTTTTTTTTTGATTGATTGTTTATCAAATAAGATTAGGCATGTTTCATATTTTCTTCTTTTCCAAAAATCAACTTCCTGTTGTCACTGACCATTCGCTTCTGATTGCATTTTTCTCTCACTTTTCTTTCATTTCTGACTGAACATCATGCTCCCCTACATTCTTATTTTCCCACCATCTTCAAAATTACATTTATTCATAGTGATTTGATCTATAGTTTCCATATGCATCATTATCTATTAACATGCTGATATACACAGGCTTTATAAGCCTCTGTTTGGATAATTTATGTTTCATAAAATATACTTACATCCCATTCTTATTATTATGTTCTTAATCTTGTGATGCTATTTGCATTACCTCAAACAACTTTGAATACCATAGTAATTGCAAATATTAATTGAAATAGTCCACTTGGCAGTGGATTGCAAGAGCACCAACCCATTGACTCAAGCAGACACTAAGCATGTCAAGAATCTACCAGAATCACTCTTTATCAACTGCTGTTGGCTTCCACACCTGAGCTGAGCTCTTTTTTGCTGTAAATTTAGGTTTCGGAGCAGCCACACTATTGCCACCTGCTGCTGATTCAGGTCTTGCAGCTACAGGAAAGCTAGGAACAATGTAGCTACTGGGAGGCGGTGGCTGGTAAGGTACTGAGGGAGTTGCCAGATAGGGAGGGCTATTAGTGGGTGGGTAAGGAGCCTGCGGTGCCTGTTGGTAGGGAGCGTTCGGAGACTGAGGAGCTTGGGTATGATAAGCGGGTGGAGCAGGTTGCTGATACTGTTGGTTATATGCTTGCTGGTATGGACCGCCAGGAGGTTGTGGATAAGGGTTAGAGGGAGGATAAACTGGGTTTTGCTGGTAGTGGCCCTCATGTATCATAGGCTGCATGGGCATCCCATAAGGTTGCTGGGGGTATGGGGCATTAAATGGTACAGGTTGCTGGATAGGGGCCATTTGCTCATATCGAACTGGTTGGTTTTCAACAGGTGGGTTAGGAGGTAAAGAGTCTGGCTCAGGTGCAGGGGGCTTGTCAGCCTCAACTGCTGGGCCGAAGGTAAAGAGTGAGGATTTGAGTTGATAGGGTTGATGCTTCATAACATCTACAACACTGAGGGGTTTAGGGGCAGGCTTTTGCTTCTCTTTCTCTTTTTTCTTGGTTGAAGAGCTACTTGGAGGGGGCTGCTTTGTTGCTGCTGGGGGATAAAGAGGGGACTGAATAGGATTATATGCCAGTGGAGGTGGAGCACGTACGTTAGGTGTATATTTCCACTCAGTTGGTAAGGAAGCAACTGGCGATGTTGGCCGGCTTGCCTTGTTTGCTTGCACAGTCTCAGAGTCCACAACAAACTTCTCCATACGAGACTGCCTCTTGGCAAACATATCAGCTCCTTTCCCTTTGACGGCTGGCATCTCAAAAGATGAACCTTGTGATGATGGGTTTAAGACAGTGGCCATTGGGTTGATGGGTGATGAAGCTCTTTGACGAAAGGCGAAGGAGTGTATCCGCTGTGGTGGGGGTGGTGGGGTCTGGCTTTGTGGGGCATTTTGTGGTGGATGCCAAGGCTTTGGAGAGGGGCGAGTGTTCACCATTGATGTAGAAACATTCACAGGTGTTTGCTGTGACTGTGGTGCCCAGGCACTCACAGGTGTCTGAGGCTGTGGTTGAGCTGAAGGCCATGTACTCATTGGTGGCTGCGGTGAAGAATTTGAAGTGGACTGTTGCCAGTTTGGCTGTGGTGTGGGTTGGGGTGGAACGGGCTGAGCCCAAGGTGGTTGTTGTTGGGTCTGCTCTTGGGCCCAAGAACTCATTGGGTTCTGACCATGTTCTGAAGGGTGCTGGGCCCATGATGGTGGGGACTGAGCCTGGGCAGGTACTGGCGCCCATGGATTCAAATTGGCTTGGGGTTGTGCTGGAGGTTGAGCTTGGCTTGCTTGGATCCAAGGTGGCTGAACCTGTGCTTGAGTTTGTGATGGAGGCCATGCATTCATTGAAGGTTGCTGTTGCTGTTGAGGCTGAGCTGAGACCCAAGTTGGTTGAGGCTGAGCTGGTGCTTGGGCCTGTGACCATGCTTGTTGTGGAGCCTGATGCTGTGGTTGCTGAACCCATGGTGGTTGTTGCTGGGATTCTGGTTGACCCTGTTGAACCCAAGAGGGTTGTGCTTGGGACTTTTGCTGGGGTTGTTGCATCCATGGTGGCAGAGGCTGAGATTGTGTTTGTGAGGGCTGTGCCCATGGTGCCTGGGGCTGCTGCTGCATCGGCTGGTCTTGAGGCTGACCCCAAGTTGGTTGCATTTGCTGCAGATTAGGCTGCTCATTAGAGTGTGTCCAGGGTGGCTGAACCTGTGGCTGGGACAGTGTTTGCTCTTGAGGCTGTGCCCAGGGTGGCTGAACCTGTGGCTGAGACAGTGCTTGCTCTTGAGGCTGGGCCCAGGGTGGCTGAACCTGTGGCTGAGACAGTGCTTGCTCTTGAGGCTGGGCCCAGGTTGACTGAACATTTGTTGGAGCTTGTATTTGCTCTTGAGGCTTACTCCAGGGTGGCTGAACCTGTGGCTGAGACAGTGCTTGCTCTTGAGGCTGGGCCCAGGTCGTCTGAACATTTGTTGGAGCTTGTATTTGCTCTTGAGGCTTACTCCAGGATGGCTGGTTTGGAGGGGTCCAAGTATTTGTTGGGGTTTGAGGCTGTGCTTGGGTCTGGGTAGGTTGACGTGTCACCCAAGGTGGCTGTTTTGGTGACTGAGGTTGTTCCTGTGGCTGCACTTGAGCTGGATGCCAAGAATTGGTAGGTGGCTGCTGTTGTGCTTGTGTTTGTGCTGCAGGCCAGCTAGTCACAGGAGCATGCTCAGGCTGCACGGTAGAATTCATGTGACCATGTTCTTCCTGTGCTGTCAGAGGCTGTTGTTGAGATTCAGGCTCCTGAGGAGTCCATGTGGGCTGTTCCTCTGTGACGGAGCTAGTAGGAACCTCCTGGGGGGCAGGGGGAGGCGAGGGCTCAGGGGCAGGTGCAGGGGTTGGCTCTAGTTCTGGAGCAGGAGTAGTCTCTGTGGTGGGGGCTACAGCAGGTGTGGATACACTATTTTCAGCTTGTTGAGGCATGTCCTGGTTGGTCACTTCTATCTGTGGGGTCCAAGGAAGAGCATTGGGGTTGATCACAGGTTTTGGAGCCACTGGTGGAGGAGTCTTGTGTTTAACTGAGGACTGGAGGAAATTACAAGCCTCAGCCCCAAGGCTAAGGTAGTCTTCCTCAGGTCCTGACTCAAAACCCAACTTCTTGTCATTCCTGTTGAGGAGGTTTAGCAATACTGGGTTTGGGGATACTTTTGGTGCTTCCTTAAACGTGAACATGGGCTTGCCAGTGTTTCTTTTCCTTGCTTCTGACAAAACGCCAGTTTTAATTGCAGGGGTAGAAATGCGCTCATCCCGGGAAGCTATCTGTTCTCCTTGGCCTACAGAATCTTGATTGGTCCCACTCATTGCGGGAGAATAAGGGGTAGTCGTCATGTTCTCGACTGAGAAAGGCTTTGCAGAACGATTGCTGAAAGAACTCTGCATTTCACAGGTTTGATGTTGGACTGTGCCATTGATATTTGTAGCGTAGTGCTGCATTTGCTGTTGCTCTTGATGATAGCCTTGCTGCTGCTGATACATTTGCTGTTGTTGATAATGCTGTTGTTCATACTGCTGCTGCTGAACCTGTTGTTGGTATTGTTGTTGTTGTTGTAGCTGTTGTTGTTGTTGGTAATTCTGTTGTTGCTCATAGTATTGCTGCTCTTGATATTGCTGGTACTGCTGTTGCTGCTGGCTTTGCTGTTGGTACTGTTGTTGCTGTTGGCTTTGTTGGTGTATATTTACATCCATGTAAGTGTGGCCCTCTGTTGAGGACTGCATGTAGGAGTGCTCCACTATCTTCTTTTCAATCTCCTGTATTCCTTCCACTGGGATCCCTTGGCGCCTGAGCTCCTCATGTTCAGCAGAAATCTCATCCATTCTTTGACGCCGTTGGGCAAACATTTGGGCACCCTTGCCTTTGGTTTCGGGCAAACATTCCATCTCTGCTTGGTTGTTCAGGTTCCTTTCAATCTCAAGGAGACCCTTATCAAAGTTGATAGTCAGCACACCTTTGCTGCTACGGGCATTAGTGAGGAAATTCTTGTCTACTTCAGAATCGTTAGGAGCCACAAGGGTAAATTCAACAGTATGGGTTTCTTGCTTGTCGTCGTCGTCTTCCTCGTCCTCTTCGTCGCTGTACTCTGGCTCGTCTTCTCCTGTGCCGTAGCTGACAAGTGTGTATTTCTTGGCCCTCTGCCGATGTTTCTTGAACATCAACACCCCCTTGTTGTTGGGGTTGGGCGGAGCAGCCGTAAGAAGGAGAGCAATACGTTTACATTTGGACTTGGCCTCTTTCACCTGCTTCTCAGACAGACTCTCGCTGCGCCTGAGCCCTGTATAGAGAAGGAAAAGAGAGTTCAGTGATTAGAATAAAGAGGCCTAGACAGGTGAGTCAATAAAAATACTTCTCTAGAATGAAATCACCTGAAATTATAGGTATTAATAACATACAGTGGAATAAAGATCAACTCATATAAAAAAAACTTAAAAGCAGTTTTTGCACACTGTATCTCCACTGATCATGTAATTATAGTTGACTAAACTTACTTTATATATGAATGTGCAAAGTTTTTTTGACATGCCCATCCTGAATATCAGGCAAAAATACATTTGTGTTTCATCGCATAAATCGCATTTTGTTTTAAAATAGATCTTGCAATATTAAGATGGTGACAAGTGACAAAATTAAGTTTTGAAACAAAGGTAAGCCAAGCAAAAAGCCATTCATTTCAGCATGTTACATTACAGCGATATCCACCTTCTGCAAATAAATATGTTTTAAAAATACATCCACATTCTCAGTAAGAGCACAAGCAGCAGTGACAACAGACTAATAAACTATTAATACAATGTGCACTGTTTAACTGGTCTGAACACACAACAGATAGACAAGCTAAGCTATTGACTGATCACCCCACACGAGAAAAATCACACTACATATATTCTTATATTCATCCATTTAAAGCCATGTATTTTTTCTCATTTGTGATTGTATCATTAAAAAAATGCTAATTTTTTCATGATGATAAAACATCAACCTATAAAGCGACGATAAAATCCTCTGATCCATGGCTAATATCCTGAGTTGTTACACACACAATGAACCGAAGATTAAAATAGCCTGCATGCAGTAAATCCACCAGGACCATAGCGTCTTCACCAGCCCTTATCTGTAAGTTCACAAGCTGTCCACTTCAAACCTCCTGTTGTTCTTAAATCTGTCACACGTCCTGACACTTGCCAGTCCGATAAGAGACATCACACGACAACTCCAATCTCAAACGATCCAACAGTTCAAGGCAGTAATAAAACAACAGTGGGCTTACGTTTTTATAATCCTGCAAGACTAACCTGAAGGTGGAGGAGACAGCGGGAGTGAGCAACGGAGTCACTTTTTTAGCTCAGTTAAAGCACTCAGTTTGAAAGGATCAGGTAACGGGCTAGGGGAGCACATGCTGGTGTCCGTCAAAGGGCCACTTCTGCAGGCATCATCAGCGTGCTGGTGTTATATTTATGTCTTCAACACAGCTCGGAGAAACGCCTCAGTATCCATATTCATCATCAAGCCTCTTCAAATGGATAGTTTAAGATGTTTTGTAAAGTGTAGTAGCTTCTCAGCTTTGATCAATTCAGCGTTTTTTTTTTTTACATTCTTTATATATTGTTTTTGTTGAGTGGCACCATCCTATCTGCACTGTGCCTCCCTACTGTCACTTTGACTCTGTCGTCATTCAGCTCAGACCCGGATGTATCTGCTTCCATTCAAAGGAACGAGCACCCTCCTCCAACTGCATACTATTTTGAGGAGCACACACACTGGACATCAGGCCTTGGAATGCACACATGCTGTTGACAAATGCAATTTAGCGTTGCCCCATTAGCTTGCAGATTCCATCTTAAAGAATAGATCTGTATTACCCACACACTCAGAGAAAGAATGCACACCAGGACATGACTCCATGGTACAAATGGAAATGGTCTCCATATACTCACTGGCGTGTCTTGCCCGGTGCTTGTTGGGTTTGTCTTGATCCCCCTCAGAATCAGAGTCCTGCTCTTCAGCTGGTGTCACCTCATCTGAGGGAATTCCAAATGTGACGGTAAAAGACCCGGGAACTCCCTCACAGTGCCCTCCTCCTTCTTCTCCTTCGCTCTGGGATTCAACACTTCCACTGACCCTGGAGCCACCCACACTCAGGATGCCCCTCCCTGCTCCTGATGCTTCTGACTGCTGCAAAATGACCTCCACCTGCCCCAGCATCGAGGGGGAGCTGAGCACCACCCCGCGCTGGCCGAGCGGCTCTCTGACAGCGCTCGGCACATAGTGTGATGTGGTGGTGGTGTGGATCGTCTCAACAGCCTCTCTGGTTGAGACTTCTCCCTGGATCCCGATGGCGCTCCCGAGAGACGTGCAGCCCCCAACATCATCTAAGGTTTGCTCAGACAGCGACACCTGCAGCTCCACCATGTCCCCAGGGGAGAAACACCGCGGCACTTCATCATCATTGTCCTTAAAAACAGGTTCTCGGCCTCTTGGAGCTCCAGATGAGGGAACATGTAGCTCGGTGGAAAGCAGCTGGGGCCCCCTGGGAAACGCTGTGTCGCTGTCCGACTCCCCATAGTAGGCCTCATCCTGGGACTCAGTTATGTAGAGTTCCCTTGGGCTTTGGGACCTGTGCTTTGGGGAGAGGATGTGGAGTGTGGTGCTCTCTAAAGCCACAGCAGAAGACTCCCTCTGACCACAGTACGTCTCCTCTGGTTCAAAGTCTTCTGGGGGGATGGAGCAGTATCTTTCAGAGGAGAAGGTAGAACAGGAATGAGATAGTTCAATAACCAATACTGATAATTAAAAATAATAAGACATATCATTTGTTCTTTAATCAGAGAGTTGAGTGAATTTCAGACTCATACATTAAACAATTCATTTTAATATCATCTAACATTTATTTCTATTTTACTTCCATATAACAGACAGCTTTCTGTGTTTTTGCTCCTTTTAATTACAGTACTATTTGAATAAGCAGTACATCATCACTGAGGAATGGAGCCATTGGATTGTTGAGGATGCAAAGCCTGTCTCCCATCGCTCAAGTTGTCAAAATAATCAAGTAGATTTAATCTCCACGCCGCAAGTTAAACGAAAGGGTCAGGCCACTGAAGAGGAAAGTAATCATGCTTCAACATCGTTCCGCCTAATTTCTACTTTCAAGGTCGGCAAGGAATAGCATAGCAGAGTCTCATTATGTCTGACCGCAATCATTGAATTTCAGTCAATTAGACTTCAGTGACTAGTCCGTATGAGTGACATATCATAATTTGACAGCCACAAGCTTAGGCCAGTTGTTACGTGATTCTAAAAGACACTGTGCTGTGCTTGTAGCCACAAAAAACATTACTTAAAATAAGAAAACATGTAGATTCAACTTTAGTATTCGTTTAAAACAACTGTTTGTTCTGCAGTTTAAATGTGGGCTCACAAAGGTGCAGCAGCATGTGAGAACATGTCACCCTGATAAACACACTGCCAATACCCACTGAGTAACTGCTGAGCAGCTGCATATCAATCAAGGCGCACAAATCTGAAACACATCGGCCCAGCCAGCTGGAAGGTCAGCACGGCTGACACACATGAACTCACTAATACACGCACAGACGAGGCTTCATAAATGCTGTATACATAGACAGAGTGGTTCACTGAACTATGTAAAAGGGCACAGGTCATAAAACAACACGCTATCTAAATGCTAATACAGTGGTGCAATAATCATTTTGCATTGCTGCCGTGAAGGACGTGCAGCACCGCGTGGCTCACTTGTCATGTACACATATTGTAGGATGAAGTGTACTCTAGAAATGGACAGACATTTTTAAACTTGTTATTATGTTTACGTTGTATTTACTGCACGTGTTCCACTTTACTATCATTATGTGGCACTACCTTTTGAGAAGGAGCTGCAGACAGTCGATCGACGTGTCGATGAGCGCAAAGGCTCGTAAGAGGCTGAGATCAGCACACGGCTCTCCATTGAGTGACACCACCTCATCACCTTCCTGCACTCCGGCCAGGAAGGCACGACCACCTTCCTCTACCTGTGGAAGACAAATCATATTAAGAGGGGGAAAAATGAAAACAGTCACATCACATACGTCACATCAGTTTCTGTTTTCAACTTAGGTGACCTCTTCACTGTGATATCATAGTCATTAGTGTCCCAAGTCCAAAAACACAATCTCTCAGATAAAGATCTGTGATAACCTTCACACTCAGCCCAGCTGTGACAGTTCTTCTATTTAAAGGAAGTTAAAATAAATCATCTTTGAGATGTCAGCTGCAAGTAAGGTCACACTACAGGAGCTTTTCCGCCAATTCAGTGTCACAAATCAATTTTTATCTGGGAAAGCAGGAGGACAACAGTACTTTAGCAGTATTTGTTGTACACATACGGTACATTACAGATTCTCATGAGAATATTATGAAAAGAGTCTACTTTTAAGTGGTGCATAAATACAAGAGCCTCTAAATAATAATAATGTAAGCAAAACAGAAAACTTGTGTAAACAGAGGCTTCTGTTAGCACTAAGCTAAGTGCAGCACTTGGGGCCTGAGGCTTCTTTGGACTGATAAATGGGTTACCCCCTTTGACGGGTATTAAGTTGAAGCTAGGGAATGGGTGATAATGACGATAAGTACATCCTAAGTGAGTCAGATGAAAATACATTTGCAGGCTGGATCATTAATATCTGAAAGATATTACAGGAGGATTATGGAAGGTGAGCAGTGGCCTTTGGAAATTAAATATAAAAGATCAATGAGTCACTATAGAGTAAAGCAACTTAGCGCAATTCACATAACAACCGTCAGCATCAGTGATATAGAAAACACTGGCAGGCTGTACCTTGTGTTTAACCACGCAGCTGCACGTTACTGCTGCAGCCCCGCTCTGTGCAGATCTGTTTAAAGGGCACCTCTTTACACGGTTAAACTAATGACTGATGGTTTCATTCCCTTGTAATTGGATCTTGAGGCCTATGAAATGGTTCATTAATAAGAGAGTTTAATAAGGAGAAAAGCCCCAATACATTTTGCACAAAAGGCCACGTACACAGGAAGAGGGATAAATGATTACTTAGGTAAGTAATTAGAGGATATGCTCTCAAGAAGACATTTTTAAGGTTTGCTTAGTTCCTCAGATCAGTAACAATTTGAGACATGTGACTCGCCTGTCAACTATCAATAAAGACAAAATGTAATGAAAATAATTACAATTTTGCAAAGACAATGCTCCACAACTCACTCACCACAATGAGGTGGTATGAGGAGGTATCCTAATCTATGTCTTTGCTAATTACCCTTAACGATTGATTAGCACAGTTATATTTATGAAGCATACAGGTTAACACTTGACGACACGTGCTATTCTGCAATCGATCATGCTAATGCCCCTTTACAGCCATGGCAACGTTACCTCAGGTTGATTTATTTCATCACAACGTGGAGCTACTAAACAAAAACAGTCTCAGTTTCTTATGTTAAGGTTCCTGTCAACCTCCTGGCAGGAAGCGGTCACATCAGCTGTGAAACTGCAAAGAGCTCAGTGCTCAGGCATTTCCAAAACTGTGGCTATCCATCTCCATGTTTATTTTACCAGAAAAACACACAGTAAGTCTAAGTTGCTTTCTCATTCCTCACTGGTTTGTCATGTTCAACAAAGGTCTCAAACCAAATGATCTTAGCACACAAAACTTTATCTCAAATATCTTTTACAATTTTGAATTTCACATGATCCCCATCAACTCCAAGAGAACATGCGTCTAACTCGAGACACCTGCAGTAAGACAACCTCGTCACTAGATGGCACTGCAGACACACACATCTTTTACTGCTGAGGGAGGAAGAGGAGAATCCCTGCATGAACACACACACACACAAAAAAAAATTCATGCAACAAATTCAAAGCACAGATACACCAGAAACATTTTATAACACATCCGGATGAAACAGTTCATCGTCTTTCTGATAAAGCTGTAATGCTCAAATCCTACTTTTCTTTTGCATCCATTAACAGCAATTGTTCCAACATGTACTGTATATTTGCAAGGAGCACTACCCTCACTGCCTATTTACTATCTAAGCTTAAAAACCCATGCCCTAAGTCTAATATAAGCAACCTCCTGGGCAATAAAATGCGTGCACTTTGCTATATATACAAAAATATTTTATGAGTTGAAAACCCCTCTGAGTTTTTAATAGTTAACCGTGTGCACACAGGCCCTATAAGGCGGCCTGTGTGCCTGTCTATTGGGACTCACTCCTCACTACAGGGAGGACGGTTTGCCTGGACCGCCACGGCAACCGCTCGTGCTCCAAAAAAGGAGGGGAAACATTTGTCGTTGTCTTCTCCTCGCAACACAAAGATACACAGACAGTCAGGCGATGTTCAAAGGAGGCAGATACGGCCTCAGTCGTGCTTGTCAAACACAACCTGTAGTAACTGGGTGGGAAGGGATAACAAATAAATGCTACTGTGTGTCAGAAGAGGACAGCATAAACAGTGTGGGCCTGTTCTTTTCTATTAAAGCGCTTTCCAGACTCACCGCTGACATCATGTGAGGCCGCAATTAAACAACATTATATGCGCACGTTATCCTCGGTCGCCCATTTTCAAATTATCTCCTTAATAGGCTTCAACACAACAGAAAATCACAGGAAACACAGAGCTGCATAATGTGTTGCAGGTAGCCCCCAGCGGTTCCTGCTCTTCACAGCTTTAAGCAATTACGTTTTTACATTTTAGGGAAATATTTTCCAGCTGCCTTACAGGTAACGCTCACACCATGCGGGAGGATGGGCACTGTCTTAATTCACTCATCTGTTCCTTTTTTTGTCTTTTAGGAGAGGTGAAGAGAAAGTTTTACAGCTAAAGAGTTTAGTTCTCGTGAAGTTTATTACATGCAAAACATTCTCACACAAGAGAAGTGATGTACTGTTCCATATTTTGCTACTAGCTCATTTCTAACTGCCCTGTGTATACTGCTAAATCAGTTAATACAAATACAACTTCTTAACCCAATAAATACTTAAATCAATCACAGATCCAAATATACAGTCCCACCCGCTGCCAACAATTTCCAGCTAATTGCAAACACATCGCATTGTGTTATGCTGAGTTATACTGTGCCGGGGATTTCCAGATGCCTTTATTTACTCTTTACATTAAGTTCAGCTCAGACAAACCTTGCCTCATTGAGTTTTTCCTTTTATAGCATATGTAATATCTACCACGAGGGATCTCTCAGTCAAAACAATAAAAGCAAAAGCCATAGTTTGGCGACACTGTGAAGCAGCGTGGGATCATGGGAGTTGATGTCATCATTCGTAAAATCTGTCTGGGATGACTCGGCATGGACAAAGTTTTACAGTTTCATTTTTGTAAGATTTAGTCACGTTTGCCGATTTTTTTGTTGTTGCAACATTTAACCAACAGCTGCCACAGCTGAGAGAAATGTCCAGGACTGATGGATTAAAGTGTAGCTTCACCAATTTCACACATTAAAGTGTGCTGTCCTGGTCTCGGGGGAGTTTTACTGCACATGTGAAAAGGGTTGTATAAAGCCTTTTGTGGTTTCAGAGGAAGTTGCATGTAATCTGATAAATTGCCCCCAGTGATGTCACTTGCATTGTGGGTAATGTAGGCACCAGGTTTGGAAAAAGAAGAAGAATGTGTGGAATAAAAAAGGTGACATCTGTTGTTCTGCTGTAACAATTAGGATCATTTACCTTAAAACTGTCCATTACAAGTCCAGAGGTGTTGGACCTGGTGCCTACACTACCCACAATGCAACAGCCACTGAGTGACATCAATGTGATTTATCAGATGATGTGTAGCTTTCTCTGGAGTCACAAAAGGCTTCATGCTACTTTTCCACACACGCAAACCTGCAAACACACTTTAATTAGTCAAACTGGTGGAGTTACCCTTTAAGATCCCTCAGTTCTACAACTGTTATTGCACTGTTGCAACTGAGAGACCGCTGTATAAGCTTTTCATCGTACTGTATGACAACCAAGTCGAATTAAACTGAAACATTATGACCATATAGGATCCCTTTGTTCATAATCTTGTGAGTCACACTGAAGTCCAGCTGGGCCGAGAGCATTCACAGCTGGGAACGCTGCAACTCATAACCGTATCCTCAAAATAAGAAGTCGTTGGAGACCTGGCCTTCATCTGTTTAGATGATGTGAAATAGAAAAAGGGGAAAAACTTGCACAGTCATCATGTGAGGTCACTGCAGTCTCCCAGAGCCAGGATGTAGATGTTTTGCTGAGAAACACAATGCCAAAAACATCGAGTGATGGAAGGAGCTGTGAAGTGCTTTGTTTACTCTGGAAAAAACCCGGCACTGACTGAATGCAGCAACAGCATTTAGCGGATTGTTTGGCAGCTTAATAAGGTTCCTATGGTGCACTATTAGGACTGAGGCATCTGCGACAAGAGCCCTCTTTCCTCTGTGAAGGGCAACATAACCCAGGGGAGGGATGGTTGTAATTCAAGCTGTGAATATAATTCAGTGGAATGAGGATGACGTTTGGATTGGGGCTAACTAGACTTGCATTAAGAGTACACATTTTTGTCATTCGGTGCTCATTAACTGATCTGATGCATGTTGACGCTCCACATACCGAGATGGCATACCTTAGTAATTAGCAGGAAGCAAAATGTCTCCTGTTCATGTTGGATTCAAGAAAATTATTTTTGGGAATATCATCCAAAACAAGCGTAATGCTGTTACCATAGATCAGATTTAAATAGTTCCATGTTTTTCTAGATGTGAGTATTTGTGGGTCACCACTTGTAAAATCTTGTATTATGCCGTTTCTGTAGCTTTAAAAAGAGTGACCTCATCAACTTTGTACTCGGGCCAGGACTCCAAGAAAAATACTGCTCTCCCTTATATGGACAGAACCTTTTAAGAGTGGATACCCCGTGCCCTTACACTGTACTGCCTGTCAGTACACTGAACAATCACTGTGTCCCAGAAACAAAACACACTTCCCACCACATTCAACAGAAGCTTTAAAACAAAAACACATTTTATCAGACACGGGAGAGCCTCTGGGTTAAGAGTCTTTGTCATGATCTTGGTATGTTTGCTTTTTTCTGACTTTTAACTAACAGACTTGGCTCCCTGCCCGTCCTGGGAGAAGAGTATGGAGGTATGTTTAGAGTTATGCCTTCCAGATGAGGTGGACTGAAACCCCCCAGATGTCCTCGTCTGAGGCATCATATGTAGCTACTTGACTGTAAAAGGCCAACACTTAGAAGCAGTGAATCACAGGTATCTTATGTAACATATGAGAACACTTAGGCTGAAATTTACAGTTAAGTTTAGAGAAAGATTGAAACTGAGGCAATCGAGGTAGGGGGCATTCCCCCACAGACTTTCACGGTTATTGTGCTCATGAAACCTCACTGTTGCTGTTATTCTGTCGCACTTTGTAACAGTTATTTTGCCATACGGTGTACAACACCTTGTGGAGGATTTGCATTGTCTGGAAGGTTTCTGTCAATCCACAGGAGTTACTTTGGACACCTGTTAGCATACATTTATGATTTTGTCCATTCGTCTTTCAGCACAAATTATGAAAACAGTATAATCATTTAAACTTATTATCACTCAGCACATGTTTTCATTTTCATCCAAGCCACTCACATCCACAAGATATTTAGCCTCTTTAAACCACCTAACCAGATGTTAATGAGCTCATCTGAAGCCTCGGTGGATCTGCATCCACTTATTTGATCACAAAAGACAACAAATGTGCAAATAATATCTAATTCATACAAACGACCATCACATTTGTGGACTCAATTGTTTTAAACGAGTTAAGCGTCTGTCATTAAAATGATCTACTGATGCTCTCGGAGCACTTTCTTCTGCTGGAGCTTTGATGTGGCAGGAATGCAGCTAACAGAAACATTTACGTGTTCACTACGTGGACGACGAGCTGATGAGGGATCCGTGCAGCTTGAGTACATGCGGACATGCATCCCTATACCATATATAGAGCCTGAGCAGCTCCTCACAGTAAAGACATCTGGCCTTACCCTTCTCAGTGCACAGCTGTTTGTGTTTCTGCATTCGTCTGACATTTTTATTTGAGCTTTTTAAAATATCCGAGACCAAATGTGTGCCATTAGAGATTATGAGGGTGAATTTATGAGAACTAATGTGCAATAAAGCTTCTGAATGTAACCTAATCTGATTGGAGCTTATTTTATGATTCATACACTTACACAAAGGCTCATTAACTGTAAAGATAGTTAGTAAATTGAGGCACATACCTGCACATATAGGCTCTGCAGTATCTGGTGATATCATAAAAAGGACTTAAACCTTTGAAATTAATGAATATGTGCACATTATTATTAAGACAAATCAAGGTGTGACAGATGGGTAAAAGTATGAAGAGCTGACATGCAAATTATGGACCAATAACAGCCTGATTCAACAGTATTATCCATCTATACTGTCTCAAATTGTTTGGTGTCTTCATACTGTTACCTGTAAGGTTTATTGCCACACTATCAGGCTAAACAAATATTACACCCTACAATTTGCCTACCCTCCTCTCTGTCATGTATTTGAATGTTCTTTTCAAGTGATATCTGTGGGGTCATATCTGTGTTTAAGCCAACTCTGCGTTTGTTTGGTATTCCTGCGCATACCTTTCACTCTCCAGGTCGGTTGCTCGTCTGCACAATGCTTTTGCTCTCTCGCTGAAGTCTCCGTGAGTGATAACAGATCACACTGCCCTCTGCCTTCACACTCTCTCTTGGCCTTGACCATATAAGGGTCCCGAGGAATCTCGCACCAAAACATGGCCAACGCACACAAAAATGCAGCGACGCGCGCCGCTCCGAATAAATTCCCCCCATCAGAGTTTCAGTTAAATGTTTTCACGGAATTACTCAGAAAAACTTGATACAAATTGACACCAGAGATGTGGAACTCGAGGTCCAATCTGGGAGATTTTGTAGGATCTCCACAATATGATTAATAAAACTTTCATCAGGCTGTTTTTAACATCTTTGCGGTGAGAGACCAGTAACAAAAATCTTATATCTCAAATTAACACTTTAGTATCAGTAAATTTAACGCATAGACAGACAGACAGATAGATACCTGGGAGACTAAGAAAGGTCTATAGGTGTCCCCCTCTCCCTCTCGCAGGGTGAATCCCCAGGGCGCACCACCACGCAGCGTCACGCAGATGTAATCCCCGGTGCCCATGCTGCGCGCAGCTCCTCAGCCAAACCTCCACAGCGCAGTCATCGAGCTGTCAGCCGGACCAGCAGCACTTTGCAAGAACCACCTCCACCACACCGCTGTATAATCCCCATCATCTGAGTTCTCCCTCAGTCCAGCCCGCTCAGGAGGACGTCACGGCGCACGGACCCGCCTGCAGGCGTTGCATGCAGCTGGTGGTGTGTCATGGAGAGCCATTGGACCATTTCATGCTCTAACATCCCCGAGCTGCAGCATCCTGATAAACCTGGGAGGACTGCTACATGACACTTTGAAAACTAACTACTCTCAAAGTCCTGTGGAAAATAGCCATAAAGCCACAAAAGCATAGACAAACAGCAAACAGCCTTTAAAGTACCTCAGCAACATGAGGATATAATTGTAAATGCAGAGATAATTGTATGTATTCATCTTATCTTAAGATGGTATACCTCTAAAGCCTGGAAGAACTATTATTAAAATCTCCATCCTTGTTTGTTTCAGTGGTGGAAAGTAACTTACTCAAGTACTTAAGTTATTCCAAAGTTTTAATAGTTAGTTAATAGTTACTTGTTACTTTGCAGATTCAGATAAATAGTACAGAATCTAACTAACAATCAGCCTTTTAAAGCTGCAACATTAGACTGATGACCACATTGATGTGTCATTAGTACTAATCCACTCATATAATATATAATATTATGAAATGAGTCATGATCCTGCATAATGAGTGCTTCTGCTCTGGGTATTTTGAATGGACTTCTGCTGAGAACAGAATATGTCTACACTATAGTATTAGTACTTTAACTTTACCACTGGCATCTTAACTCATAATAATGATACTCATAATCTTAAGGGTTTGGCTTCATAACAACTCCTGTGGTGTTAGTGTGCTTTTTCCTCTGTCCAAATACAACCACCAAATGACTTGTCCACCAAATAAATCTCAGAAACATTTTCCCTAATTTATTTATTTGACTGTTCAAATGCAGCCAACATTTCCTGTCACTACAGGATGATGTAATGCTGTTTAACAAAACATATTCAAAGATGCTGAGCATAGTTATTAATTAATTGTGTATAACAAATTCCTCCACAGTTTGTCTCAGGGTCTATACTTCAATGATATCTAGTGTTAATCAATACATTTAAGGATATCTATAATCAGGTTCCTGTGATGTCCTCATCCATATGCCACATCCTATATGTAAAACTGTAGTATCTGCTGATGAAACGCATGTATCATATGGACAGCACAGGTCCACATCTCCTGTGCTGACGTGTATGGGTTCCCTCTATTTCACGCATGCGTACTGTGCCAGACACGACTCAGCCCTATCTAGTCAGCGGAAAGCACCTCGACCGAAGCCAGAAGTTCAACTGTTTTCCCTTCAAGATAAAAGCATAATTTAACATTTTAAAACAAATACTTGGGTGTGTAGAACGTCAAAGTTGTTCAAATAAGTTCCCAAAACTGATCTTATTGTAAACGGGCATTTTGTTTGCGTCACTCGTGTTGTGTAAGAGCACTTATGAGCTACGAAGGAGTTTATTTTGAAATCCCTAACCGGAAACCCTGCCTCGTCTCTCCGCGTCGACACGGCTGCTGTTCGCCGCGTCGCCAACATAGCGACCGGCGCTTTGGTGGAGTTTGACGTGGCACTCTGCTTTCACTGAAGCAATACACGGCGAAGAGGACTCTGCCCAATATTCAGGTAAATACCGTTACGATAATATTTACCCACGGTGTAAAACAAATGGTTAATTCTGTGTCAGGCAAATCTCCATTTAACGGTACACACGTTTGAAATGAACGCGCCGCTAGTGCGAAGGAAAACTTTGTAGTAATTTCCGCGTAGCTAGCAAGATGTTTTCCATCAATATGTCATCAACGCTGACCGGGCTGCTGTGCTGTCATGTCACAGCACACTTCCGATGAGGTGTTGAGTTTTAAGTCACAGCCAGATTATGATTAAACAACGTATGTGTCCGTTGAGCTGGATGTGAAGTGGAGGAAGAAGAAGTGATGCTCAGGTTTGTAGCCATCATAACGGTCTTCGACGTGGCAATTCTTGTAAGTGGCGGATGCAATTAACAGTTGGCCCGGACAGTTAATCACGCTTATTTCTCCTCACTTTTCCGTTTCGTTTGGGTAAAATGTGTTAAATCGCTTCATCGAGTAGTGATAAAACACCTTAATGGAGTTGCCAGTAAGCAGCTGTTATTTGTGTTGACACAGTTGTGCCGAAGTTCAACCTGTTTTTTTTTTTTTTTTTTCAAAAAGGTTTACACCCTGAAAAAGTTCACAGGCCCATTTGCTTTTACAACTCATCCTTTTAATGCTGATGACACGAAAACTCACTGACAGACACAACTTAGAGAGGCGAGAAGCTGCAGTGGACCTGGAGTGTTTTTTAAATGGCCTTTATTACAGGCCTATATGGGAGTTCATATAGTGAGAATTAAGCAAATGGGAGCATTCTAGTCTGTTATCTGTCAATGACTTGTAGTTCTGACAACAAACTAGAAACGTGTCTAGTCACCTGCAGATAGTGTTAGTAAGGATTGGCCTGGCTTATCTCTCAACAAGCAATGTCAAAAGTCCATGTGACGGGAGTGTTGATGATTGCATGAGGTCAAATATCAGATGTTGTCCCTGTTTTTGTGTCTTTGTAAACATGCTAGATTTATGAAAGAAATGGATTTAAGAGTGATTTTGTTGGGAAGGATGCAAATGCTTCATAAAAGACAATATTTCTATGTCTTAAAGGGAAAAAAAAATTATTGTAATTACTTTTTTGTCAAAATAAAGTAAAAACACTGAAGTACATGTCTACATCATGCAAACTTTAAATCTCCCTCTTTACCTCCACAGGTTGACAAGACTCATTCATTCTGGCATGAGAAGACAGTAACAGTCATCCCACCAACATGAGTCAACAGGGTTATGTTGCTGCACCCCCGTACTCCCAGGCCCAGCCAGGGATGGGGGGCTACCAAGGTGGATTTGGAGCTGGTCCTGCACAGCCCCTCTACGGGCACTATGGGGGACCGCCTCAGGCGTTCAACGCTCCGCCAGCAGGTGAAGGACTTCTACACTTGTGTTTGGATTGTTTCTCAAATTACATGGGCTTTCATTTAACAAGTTCAGTCTTGCCACCTTGCAAGATTCGCTCATTCATTTCTGAATTATGTCAATTGTAGCTGTGCTAAAAGCTCACGAGCGTTCAGAGATGAAAGTTTGCTGTTTTGGGCTGACATTAACGTTATCATTATTATTACTACTATATAATATTATAATATAATATGACTGGTAACATGTCTTAGTTTGTATTATATCATTATGTTTTATCTTTCATGGAGTGAAGTTTACTTTGTCTCACTTTGCTGTATCAAAAGCTTGTATCTGGAGTGATGCAGTATAAACTATAGATATATACTGCTCACGCATAGTGTGTGTTACTCATTGCAGGTATGATGAAATCACCAGTTTCCTCTGCTGCCGGCATGCCTCCACCTCCAGTGTCCAGTCAGTACAATCCAAATGTCCAGCAGAACGGCGCACACCCACAAAGGTAACAGTCTTCACTAAAGAAGCAACTGTTAGCATTGCTAATGTTGTCTTTGGAAAGTCAACATAGGGAGATATTGAATGTGAAAGTGAAAGTGTCACATTTGAAAAACACAAAGAAAGAGACAGATGATGACTATAATGATAACTGTTTCTCTGTCCTTCAGATACCCAGCTCCACCAGCTGCCTCTGCTGCTTATGGACAACCTCTACAGACCCCATACAACAGCATGGCCTCTCCAGCACCACCTCCAACACAGCAGCTCACCAATCAGATGAGTGCTATGAACATAGGCAACTATGGTAAGTTTGCAATGTACTCATGTCTACTTGTGACACATCATATCAGCAAAGTAGTTGCTTGTATTGATTACAGAACTTCAGTTGAAGGGATAATGTGCTCACTAGATGACTAAATTGTTTAACCCCAGGTCCCATGCAGAGCCCTCCTCCTCCAATAAGCTCTGTAGCCCAGCAGCCTTTCCAAACATCTCCTCCTCCAGCAATGGGCCAGCCACAGATGCCCCCAGGCCCACAGTCCCCCCACATGTCTCCACCACAGTCACCCCAAACAAACATGCCTATGGCAGGACAACCAATGGCAGGCCCTCCAATGGCAGGCCCTCCAATGGCAGGACACTCAATGGCAGGCCCTCCAATGGCAGGACAATCAATGGCAGGCCCTCCGATGGCAGGCATGGGTAGACCCTTCTCCGGGCCACCTCCTCCAGGCCCTGGAGGTTTCCAGCAGCCTGGTCCCACAGGAGCTGCTGGTCCACCAGGATACCCACAGCAAGCAGGTAACCCTGACATATTAACCCTTAAAAAGTTTAGCTCACACCAGTCAAAAAATTTATTCTAAAAGCTTTATAACAGTTTTTGTCAACATACGATTATTTTGGTTACTTATCTGTAGTGACACTGACACTGATACTGACACTGGTCATTAGCTCAGTGTGTGGGTTTGTTGTCAGAGGAATCTCCTTCATGACAGACAGACATTATCAACAGGAAATGAGCACAGAAAATATTTTAAGTGACAACAAAGTTCAAAAGTAAAAGAGAAAATGTTTCTACTTTCATGCAGTGTGTCTTTGATGCTCGATTCTCCTCTGAGGCTGCTCTGGGCCATAGAACAGTTTTATCTGTCGAATAGCTCTGTAATACAGACGAGTCTGGCGACAGAATCAGTCTTTATCCTTCTGCTGAACATAAAAACAGTACGTTATATCTGCTAGTATTGGAGCAGTTATATCACATCTTATTCTACAGCTTACATTTAGTCAACTAAACAAAGTCTCTGCTGCACACAGAACACATTACTCAGTAAATGTAATTTGATAGCCGTTATATCTTGTTTTAATGTACAGGCCAGTTTGGGGGACAGATGGCTGGGCCCCAGCTCGGCATGCCAGGGGCCTTCCCTGGAGCAGCCGCGGGACTGGCGGGACCACCTCAGAAGAAACTGGACCCTGACTCCATCCCCAGCACTGTGAGTAGACTAATCCTCCTGGGACTGCATACCTTCACATACCAGCTCGCCACGTGTCGTTCCACATTTTCTGTCCTGAACCAGAAGCTTAGTAATTCCTCGTGTGCATCATGTCTTTCTCTTCTATGACCTAATTCATGATATTTTGGGGAATGTAAATTGATTAAGCAAACTAAGATTACAGAAAAATGGTTACAGATGTTTTGATTTACATTTTGTCATATAATCAAGTGAAAGCAAACACGGACTTGATGGATGTTGCAGTATTTGTTTTCCATGCAGTGAAGCTGTCACTATTTATACATGACATGATGAAGACATTGTAACTCATAACTCATGAAGAATTATAGTTTAATGCATAATGTGTCTGTTTTAGACTCAAGTGATTGAGGATGATCAAGCGAAACGAGGGGGGCAGGTCTTCAGCACCAACATGAGAGGACAGGCTCCACCTCTGGTCACCACTGACTTCACAGTAGAGGACCAAGGTAATAACATTTAAACAACTATAACTGTTTTGATCACATTTTCTTTCTACAAAATCGACATCTGTATGCAACATATGTCATCCTGACCACATGAATTTCAGCCTGTACTTTTTAATTTATATGCGTTTACTCAAAATGCACACATTTCCTTGATTATTTTAATGACTGACTTCTGATTTCTGGGAACGGTAAATGAAACGTGGAAAAATTACAGTCCACACTACTTTCTCAGGGAATGATATCCTTTATTTTGCTCACCGCAGGCAATGCCAGTCCCAGATTCATGCGCTGCACCACCTACGCCCTGCCCTGCACTGCCGATCTGGCCAAACAGTGCCAAGTGCCCCTGGCTACCATCATTAAACCCTTTGCCACCTTGCCAGATAATGAGGTAAGTCCTGGTTTTAGATCTCACTTGAAGCCAGTTGCTTTATCTAAAAATGAAAAAGTTCAAATAAAATCAACAATAGATAACTCCCTGCTAAGATAAACAAAAAAAGACAGAACGACTGAGCAGATTCATGGCAGCCTGGTTGTGATAAAGCCTGTTTTCTGAGTCGAACTCGTGCAGGGAATGATAAACGGTAAAATACACCATCGTCCCCCACAGATTGAGAATTTATTGGTGGTGGCTGGCCTTATGTTGTGCAGCATCCATCACTTGTGTAGGCTGTGATGCAGCGTAACGGGAGAGTTTTGATCATTATTTTTCCACCTCTATACATCTTTACTTATTACTGGATTGTGCAGATTCTTAACCAGTCTGCACGCTTCACATTCCCATGCAGACTCTTGAAAGGAAAGAAAATCCTGTAAATCAAAAACTCTACTTGGGTGGTCCTAAATTATATTTATGGGAAACATTGCATGCAAAAACAATCATCCCACACCAAAGCCATTCTATCCTTAGTCATCTCTCAGACTTATGAAAGAACAAGAACACACGTATTGTGCTTTTTGTGGAAAACTAAACTATTTCTAATGTATTTTATTATCTCTCCCATTTAATTCTTAACATTTTTTTTTAAATTTATGTTAAATTTGTGCTTTTATCTACCTGTATGAAAGAGATCAGTACGTTTGCTTTTATTTTAAAGGTCAGGCAACACAGGCATGTAGAAGATCTGTGGTACCTTTAGAGCCAGTAGTTTGTCCGTTCAGGGCTACTGTAGACGTATGGCGGTGCAACATGGTTGACTACGTGGAAGATGACCCTCTCACTCTGTAGATATTAAAGGCTCAGCCTTTTCGGTAACTGAACCACAATGATTCAAGTTTCAGGTGATTATACAATAATAAAAAGAAGTGTATATATATGTTCACAGATCCACCTAAATTATCCACACTAGACCTTTCATAAGATGAATTAAAAAATAAAAGTAAATTGTGGACAGTAGAATATAACCACAGAATCTCTCCTTTAATAGATGACTCTGTGTACTACACAAGTTAATTTGTCCTGTGAGTGACCTCCTGTTGGATCATATGTGATCCAACAATCCTGCCTCAGATATTTACCCCCCTCCACTCGACTTGTCCCAGGCACCAATTGGCCTTTTTAGGCAATGTTCTCCCTCTCTCATCTGACTTTAGGGTAATTAGCTAATGTCAGAACTGCAGGGACCTCTGAAGAAGAAAGGAGGTTTATATAAAGGGAATTAAACTTGAGCGCGTTGCACTTGATTCCATCTAGAAGGAAATCTTACTACAGTTACTCCACAAATCCCTCAAACTTATACAGTCCTGTGAGTTTGTGCACAACTCAGAAGAGCATGCTGTTGTGCTCGGGTGTTGTGTGCATTGTGTTCTCTTCTGTACTGGGTAAACAGCCCTAAGATAATGTAAACACTTTTAATCTCCATCTTAAAGTCTCCAGTCTAATAATAAACCTGTCGCTGCCTCCTCTGCATGTGTTTTATGGTTGTTGAGTTCTCCCAGCAAACATTTTAAATTAACGCTGTGTCAAAGCCTGTTGGGAGTGTTAAATAAATAGTTAAGACATCTGCAGGCCTACATAAGGCACTCAGTAACGGTGCTGTGGTATGTATATTAAACAGCATTTACATTCCACCCCAGACAAATGTTCTGTATATGACAGTGCAGTGTGTGTTGTTTGGGTGCCATGGAACCAGTGCAGTGTGTGCGAGGATCTGGTCCAAGTACAGCAAGTGTTGCATTACTGAAAATATGGGAAACCTTTCTGGGAATGTGGACCCTTTATAATTCTACAAAAGTAGATAATAAGATATTAGAGCTGTTACAGTCATAGATTTCCTTTTTTAGAAACAGCTGTTGAAAATATTACCATAATGCCTTTTTGGGTGTGTCTCTCTGCGCAGAGTCCTCTGTATGTTGTGAACCACGGCGAGACGGGCCCGATCCGCTGCAACCGATGCAAGGCCTACATGTGTCCCTACATGCAGTTTATCGAGGGAGGTCGCCGCTTCCAGTGTGGCTTCTGCAGCTGTGTCAATGAAGGTATGAACGTCATCCAAAATGTGTTAGGCAGTCAGAAAACTGGATGGCACTCCAGCTCCTACGTCTAAACCGCTTACAGCAAGTTCTGTGGATTATCTTGAGTAACCAGGTCATGACTTCTGAGAAGAGACATCGCTGTTGAGTTTTTCAGATGAATTTTGTGCTGCTTTGAGCACCACGAGCTGAGTGCTGCCAAGTTCCATGTTAAATGAGAGAAGGCAGACTTCTCCACAGCTGATAGCTCCAAAACTTGGCAACTCGCATCAAAACAATCTAGAAGAGGAAAATGTATTTTAGGAAACTACAACAAGTAAAAGTTAAACTGTAAGTATGTTGTGCACAGTTTTATCTAAAACATTTTTTGTCTCACCCTAGTGCCAGTCTTCTATTTCCAACACCTGGACCACATGGGCCGGAGGGTGGACTTCTACGAGAGGCCTGAGCTGTCTCGGGGTTCCTACGAGTTTGCAGCCACCATGGACTACTGCAAGGTACAGGGCACTACACTCATATAGATCTGATGACTGCTGTTCAATACACATAATGCAGAGTGGATGAAGCGGATCAATACAGACAAGCACGCACATCCAGGGATTTGTTTGCTAGTGTGAAGTTTATGCTTAGATAGAAGTGCCGATTACTCCGGTGTTTTTGTTCTGAGGGGCCTTTCGACACCCTACATTGTTCATCACGAAACTGAATACAGGACAGGCAGTGTTCAGCTCCGTTCTTTTGCAAACACACTGAAAAGACAGCGATGCCAATCAGTTCCATGTCCTCATGGAGGTTTAGAGCAACATGAGAGGGTCAGAGGAAGCTGGCAAGGCTGAGTCACTCCACTGGCCTACTTCTGCTGTTTATTAAGACTTATAAACAGTCTCTGCAGGCCAGTCATTAAACAAAGCCTGCAAGGTGAGTGTCCTGTCAGGGTTTGTAGCTGTGGAAACATAACAATGTCTTACGGTTAGCCGCTCTCACACACACTCCACTGCCCCTTTTTTCATGTATTCGTAACTGTCATGGCCTCCTCACAGCTATCCAAAGTTATAAGGAAGCACTAATGGAAACATATCTGGTATTAGAGAACTAATAACAGAAATTTAAGGTGGATAAAGATTAAAACCCTAAATTACAGGATACAAGACTAAAAATAATAATAATTTATTTTCCCACGACTGGTTTGTTCAACAGCTTAAATGTGCACAAGGAACATTTTGCTCATTTCCTTTTGAAATTGGGCATTTCATGCTCCGTGCCTGCCAAGCCACGTTCGCCTGGATGGATTTCAAAATAGCAACTAACTCGTTTCACCTCCTGCCTTCATCTCACACAGAACAACAAGCCTCCGAACCCTCCCGCCTACATCTTCATGATCGACGTGTCCTACAGCAACATCAAAAGTGGGCTGGTCAAACTGATCTGCGATGAGCTGAAGACTCTGCTGGAGGATCTGCCCAGGTACGTACGAGACATCAGCAAAACTCAACACACACTCACTAGAGATGTGCGTGATTAGTCAATAAATCCTTTCAACACCTGAGATACTATATTTTAAATGTTTTTATTATTATATTGATTAATGTAGACTTTAAATTGCAGATTGACATCATGTCACCATGTCTCCCAAATGGTGCATATGATTGCAACTGATATTATTTTTTCTGTATTTTCTATGCAATTGCGATCATCCAATGAAAATGCTCGATTTTTGTTCTGTTGACGTTGTTTATTAACTTTTATTTGGTATGTTGTCATGGTTTTTAGGATAATGTGCAGTGTTTAGGATGCATGGCCCAAAGTGCCACACATTTCAGCTGCATTTAAAATACACTTTGGTTATTGAATAATGTAAATAATGGTTTCAAATAGCTCTTATATACTACAGAATATTTATTTGACAGTGCTTAACATTATAGATTAAATTATGCAAAATGTAGTCTCATGGTCTGACTTTGACTAGTTTAAACTTCCATTCAAAAGGGAAATGAGTTGTTAGGAACGTTCCTACCACTCACATAATATGCTACACTGCTGTTATTACAGGTCAACATATGCTTTGCCAAAAAAAGGCTTCCCTCAAGTCTTTAACGCCAAGCCAACTATTTGTTCTCATCAGCTGAATGTTCCTGCATGAAGTTTTACAGATGGTGGGTATCGGTTGGGGAGGGCCAAGGCGGCCAAAAATGGAAAGCATTATAGCGCAGGCTCTCATCTCTGAAAGGCAACCAGAACAAAACCCAAACAAAAGGCTTTGTTCCGCAGACAACACTGGTTTACTTCCGGAAGTCAGCTCTTGATTTATCTCAGAGGAGCGGATGCTTCCTCCTAAAATAACTCGGACATTTCTCTTTCCCTCTCCACCTCATTAGTCCCAGCAGCAATATATCCATATTTGTCTCCTGTCATGACATCATCCTCCAAACACTTAGTAGAAGTGTACTTCGGATAAACCACCTCTTCAGCTGTGTTTGAATCTTTACTTTTGTTTAGACAGGCGCTAGATGAAAGCATTTGGACATCCTGCTTTTTAATGCGGTTCATGTAGTTCTGCCCGATTTGCCGAAATGCACGTTCATTTAGTCAAGATGAAGCTAGAGCCAGATTTAAGTCGATGCAGCTGTAGACGAAGACTCTCTTTAATTGTCGCTGTAATTTCTCAGTTGCTGTCTGGTATGAGAAGAAACCAAATAAAATGATCCACTCCGAATCTGTTATTTCATGGAGGAGCTGCGGGCAGATAGTTCAGCAGTGGCATAGTTGCTTCAAAGCCACGTAACGTGCTCCTGAGTGTCCTCGTGATTTAAGAAGAGAGATCTACAAACTGCAGTTGGCAGTGTCAGCAAAGAATGCTTTTAAATAACTGTGATGGTGAAAGGTTTTGATATATGGTTTTGGTTCTAGCTAGCTACCAGTTCCACACCCTGGTTCAGAGTGTTCTGCTAAATCTCAGGGGTTGTCATGTCTTTAATTCATCTAGTGGCACTTATCTACCACGGCTGAAATAAAAAATGCTGTCAACGTTTTATTTTCCAAGTCGGTCTTTCTTTCTTAAAAAAGGCAGAGGAAGTTTCCAGGAAAGGGCTCTGGAATATGGTACTAATTAAAGGGAAGGCAGACGGTTGTTAGTTTCAATTTTAAATTCACAGTAAGTCAGCTGAACCTGCATACAGTAAACATACATGAAGAATCGAGTTTCCAATAATAAACAAATCTTAAATTCAGATTTACTTTGGCTTAAAAGGAGCTGTTCTTTCCCAGGAAATACTTATGGACATGTTAAACAACCTTTTCTTCTCTTTCTAACTGTGTAAATCCAGCAGCAAGTTGACTGTAATCCTGAGAGTAAGACAAAGAGAAAGTAAAAAAGAAAAGCCAGGCATGACTCACAAGTAAATGGGTTTAGTTGTTTTCCTCACCGACCAACATTTACTTGGATTTTGTAAACCTGCAGCAGATAATGTCTTCCCTTCCCTCTGGACCACCGTTCAGGAAGAGAGCTTAAACATTAACAAACAAGTCCATCTTGATTGTTATTCCGCTCCTCGATGAATGTTTTGGTAATCTGACACGGTTAAATTAACATTAGCATAATGCATAAGAGGATAAAGATGAACCAGATTTAGTTTTCTTTTGCCCCAGTGAAAAGTTTTATTATTTTACCTAAGCAACAGCTTCGATTCTTTATTGTTTCATAGAACAGGGACGTTATGTTTGTGGTAGAGGTAAATAAAGCATTACGCAGTAAGATTTCAGCAAAGATTGCCAGCTGACAGTGGATTCTTGTAAACATGACAGCAGGCATAAACACATCTTTGACAGAATTGATTTTATACACTGCACACATGCAGCCGTTGTTAACATTTAACCAGACTTACTAGAAACATCCTGGAATTCACAAATTGCTTGTTCTCTTCCCCTCCCCCAGGGAGGACGGCATGGAGAGCTCTGCAATTAAGGTCGGCTTCGTCACCTACAACAAGGTCCTCCACTTCTACAACGTGAAGAGCGCTCTGGCCCAGCCCCAGATGATGGTGGTTTCAGACACAGCGGAGATGTTTGTCCCGCTGCTCGACGGCTTCCTCGTCAACTACCAAGAATCTAGGGCCGTTATCTACAAGTAAGACGGAACTTTTGACTCATCTGTGTTATGCCCCTGTGTTATATCAGTGAACGGGAAACTGTTCGATGTGTTATAGAGTTATTGTTCTATGTTAAATATTTCAAGAACAATCTTTTTCTCAGAAGAAAAGTGAAAAACAAAACAATACTGACTCTTTTCCTTAAGACGACGGAGCCATAATCCTGTCCCTCTCCTCTCTAGTCTCCTGGACCAGATTCCTGACATGTTTGCAGACACCAACGAGAGTGAAACTGTCTTCGCTCCTGTCATCCAAGCCGGCGTGGAGGCATTCAAGGTTAGCCACAGTGTGACATCTATCAACACGCAGTTAGACATGAGCGGCCTTCCCGAACGTCCCTGAATCATGTGCAGCTGCTTTAGGATTGGACGCAGATCATTTGAACATCATCAGCTCCTATGTGACGAGCCAGATTTGATAAGCAGCAGTGTTTCTACATCTTTTTACCACTATACTCATGAAATGTGCCAAAGCACACGACACTGTGTTTTCTAAAAGAAAAAATGATATTTGGTATAATATTCCTGATGTATTGCTGAACCCATCAACCTATCAACTCCGAGAAGTTTCTTTTTTCTCTTGCTGATATGTTTGTGTTTACATTAGAAAGTCCAACAAACTCTCCCAGTGATGTGAGGTCAGTGTTTTGGCACTCAGGGAAGGAAAAGTTCACACACAGCTTTTAATTGGAAGCAGTTGCGACATTACACAACAGCAAAGAGTCTGAGACTTATTTATCTGCCCATGCCTGTTCATGTTCATATTTTCATTTTGGGTATTGCTTACACCTTAAACTTTTCTTTATCAGTTTATTTTGCCACCCAGGCGAGCGATTTATTATCATCTGCAGAATTTGATGCTCTGCAGGTCACAGAGGAATTGTGACCTCGTGATTTCACTGTAAAGCTATGATCAACATGTCAGGCGGGAGCACGCTGCACACCTGTGTGGGATCTTTGTTTCTGAGATCTTCTCTCTCTCATCATTCTTTCCCCTCCAGGCAGCAGAATGCAGCGGAAAGCTTTTCATCTTCCACTCCTCCATGCCCACAGCTGAGGCTCCTGGCAAACTGAAGAACAGGGATGATAAAAAGCTGGTCAACACTGACAAAGAGAAAGTGAGCAACTTCAGAAATACTTTACTGATCCCAGAGAGGAACTTCATGTGTTTAGTGAATTTAGATTGTATAGCTTATTCTGAACTCCAAATACAGACTGCTGGCAGTCGTAGATATTAATACATTTTGTGAAATAGCAGAAATGTAAGTTGTTTTAATATTTACTTTTACTTAACGTTAGTAAATGGGCCGTCTGCATGTGTCTGTGCCTCGGTGTCAGTGCAACAGTCATGTGTGTGCATGAGTAATTGAAGTAGATGGTAGTAGAGCAGTTATGGCAAAACAGCAAGAAGGCTAACGTTACCTGGTATTTTCATTATACCAATTTCTTAGTGTTATAATAGTAAATGTTTGTCATGTTGGGTCCTTCAATTTGATGGAAGACGGCCGCGAATGTCTGAGAAGAGTCCTTGAATTTACGTTTAAGAAGGTGTGGGAACCCTGTAAAAGCTGTGGTTGTGGAGAAGGTTGTAATCGATCTTCATGTTTTGTTTGGAATCACTTACCAAATGTAATTCTGTTTTTTTTTTTCCTGTTAGACCCTGTTCCAGCCTCAGAAAGGCGTGTATGAGCAGCTGTCTAAGGACTGTGTAGCGCAGGGCTGCTGTGTGGATCTCTTCCTCTTCCCCAGCCAGTACGTAGACTTGGCAACCATGGCTGATGTGCCGTCGCACACCGGAGGCTCCGTCTACAAGTACAACAACTTCCAGGTACCACAGGTCTCTCGACTCACACACACACAGAGATGCTGTGAGCAGACACATAAATGATATGGATTTCTCGTCATGACACTGAGTAGTCATAATTTAACAGGCCGAGGCATTCGCAGCCTAATAAAAGCTGGATGTATCCGCTTAATGTCCTTGGCACAGAACCCACAGTCTATTATCGCCCTGTCCCATAGGACTGGTGCAACAAGCATGGGAAACCTCTTCAAACTGTACAAACACACTGCATACTGAGGCAGTATGTGTAGTTTAACAGACATGGCTACACTGAAATAGATGATAAATAACAGTACGATGCAGGCGTTTAACAGTATTTGTTAGTAAGAGCTACAGCATTTTATCACTCCATAAAAACACATTTATGTTCTAGTTAAGCTCAGTCTGACACTTCAGGAAATCACCTCTTGGTATTAGACTAAATTACCTATGTTAAGGTGCATTTACAGGCCCCCAGTTAGTTTATCATTGGCATGTGACCAAACTGGGACAACGCTGCCATCTGCTGGTTAAAAACAAGCAATTTTCTTTCCCGTCAGCTGGAGACGGATGGGGAGCATTTTCTGAGAGACCTGAGGAAAGACGTGGAGAAGAGCATCGGATTTGATGCCATCATGCGTGTTCGTACCAGCACAGGTGAGGAATAGTTCAAGACTTTACCTGAGACTACTCATGTGCTACACGGAGATGCCTCTTCAATATTTGTGAATGTTTCCCTTCAGGCTTCAGAGCCACAGACTTCTTTGGTGCCATCCACATGAACAACACCACAGATATAGAGATGGCAGCTGTGGACTGCGACAAAGCTGTGACTGTGGAGCTGAAGCATGACGACACGCTCAGTGAGGAGACCGGGGCGCTCATGCAGGTATGTGTCTTTTTGAAATGGGCCTTTTGTCAGGAGTGGGAGAGTTGAAATCAAAAGGAGGGTCTGTGATTTCTTTGGTATTTAATTCTTTGTCTTAGAGTTTCTAAACTGGTTTGTTGTGGGTGAACAACCAGTCAAAGTAGGTGTGGTCTCAGCAAGAAAAAAGTCTAACAGACTCCCCTTCCTGTCCCAAAATGTTCAAGTTCATGCGATAGGGTATTTGACTACCTAACGTCAATCACCCTCTTTCCTGTTGATCCACACAGTCTACATAAAAGCAACACTTCTGCACACAACCAAAATCAAATCAGTGGGTGCCACTCACACTCAGAAAATTGCCACCACCATGAGGAGAAAACAAACCAAATACACCAACTGTGGTAACACACCAAAAAACAGCAACAGGTGACCAACACAACCGACGAGCGCAACAGCCACCACACAAAAGGCGTCACTGTGTCGTCACCACTACACACAAACACTGCCAGCTTACACCTGAGCTGCAACCACAAGTGACCCAACAAAAGTGGAGTCCAGTTACCACAACCAAAAGGTCACAAATGAGGTTTACTGCACACAAGCGTTAACTACAGCTCCACATCACAACGTGACCAACACAAAAGCAGCCATCTCACACAAAACTACATTGTTGTGTAAAGTACAACACAAAGGAAACAAACTGCAGAGACACCCCCACTTTACTACCAAGATGGCTAACTCACCTAGCCACTTAACTAAAGGCCACTTACACAAACTAAACCACCTCATGGACGGTCACATCCCAGACGAGCCCCCAGCTGTTAAGACCAGGGCCTCAGGGAAACCCTGGTGCAATGTGAAAATGAGACTCCCCTCTTCCTGTCCCCCAAGCAGCGAAGCATTTTTAAAAGATAAAAAAGGTAAAAGAGGGTTATTCTTGGAGGACAAAGCACAGAGAAATGTTTATACGCCCAAGGGTTGTAATAATCGTCATGAAATGTTTTAATTTCTGTCTGTTTCCCAGTGTGCCTTGCTGTACACGACCATCGGCGGACAGCGACGTCTCCGCATCCACAACCTCAGTCTTAACTGCAGCTCGCAGTTGTCGGAGCTGTTCAAGAGCTGCGAGACCGACTCACTCATCAACTTCTTTGCCAAATCAGGTGACTGCCCTTCTTTAAAAAGCCCCACTTATGGCTTTACTGTAAGTTTGCGTGTGTTACACTACAGCTCGGTGCAGGAGAGATGTGTTTCCTCCCATGATGTACGACCAGTCATTCCATACAGTCAGCTCTCTTTATATGGTGGTGTAATGTAGTGCAGACGCAGCCTGCTGATGAACTGCACTACCATCCTGACCTTTGTTGGATTTACCCCATGCATCACTTGATTATCTACTAATGCACACTTGACTTATGAGTAGAAGAAGAATGAGTGGTGAAAATGAGGACCACATGTTAGAGATGAGCCTCGCGGTAATCTGCACATAGCGAGCCTTAAGTACAGCTGTATTACTGACCTTCAGTTGCCTCCTTCCATCGGCCCAGCTCCCAGTGTGTGCTCTCACTTCCCCTGCCTGATTCATTATTTATTTCATCATTCATCCTTTGTGCTTCACTCCCCTCCTTAACCCCAGCTGCCAGTGTTAGGCCCTCTGTGCTCCTCTCCTGTCTTTTAACCGACCTTCTCTCATGCCCGCTCAGCTTATCGTGCCATATTGAACCAGCCTCTGAAGAATGTCAGGGAGATCCTGGTCAACCAGACGGCCCACATGCTGGCGTGCTACAGGAAGAACTGTGCCAGCCCCTCCGCTGCCAGCCAGGTCAGTGCAGGACAACACCTGGAATGATATTAGTTGAATTGAAGCTTTTAGATTCTAGTATACAAAGAGCTCCTTGATGTCCACCGACTGAAGTGTCTGTAACTAAAGATTTTATTAAGCACTCTCTCAGAAAGTACCTGACTTCTTCTGCCTGTACTGACATACAGCTGATCCTGCCTGATGCCATGAAGGTGTTCCCGGTCTACATGAACAGCCTGATGAAAACCGCTCCGTTGGTTGGCAGCACAGAACTCTCAACGGACGACAGAGCCCATCAAAGGCTGTCGGTCATGGGCATGGGGGTGGAGGACACGCAGCTGCTGCTCTACCCACGACTCATCCCGCTGGTAGGGGACAAACTCACACACGCTGAGTGTACAGCAGCTTATTTAGGACACTTACGATCCTTTCAGACTTTGTGGTTTGTGAACAGTGGGAAATGTGTTCTTTCTTTTAGCACAACTTGGACATCGGCAGCGAGGCTCTGCCGGCTCCACTGCGCTGCTCAGAGGAGCGTCTGATCGACTCTGGAGTATTCCTGCTGGAGAACGGCCACTCCATGTTTCTGTGGCTGGGACAAGCGAGCGCGCCAGACCTCATCCAGAACCTGTTCAACCTGCCCTCGCTCGCCCACCTGCAAGGACACATGGTCAGAATAACAACACTTTGACCTTAACAGAACATATTAACCAAATGAAACAGTGAGACATGTTGTTAGCTCTGTGGTCAGACGTACGATTGTATTATGAATTCAGTCTTTTCTGAGATATGAAGGGTCTGTTCTCAAAAGTGGACTTGCAGAAGGCTTACTGGCTAACTAAACACCCAGACATTCTCGTACCATGCTGTAATGCCTCCAGGTGAAGTCCACTTTTGAGAAATAGCCTCTTCATAACCCAGCAAAGATTGGATTTGTAATAAAATCTTACATCTGAACATGATTTGATCCAATATGAATCATGTGATAGATCCAAGTAGAAGATCAGTTGAGCCTGTAAAAAGAGCCAAACTGACTGAGTGAGTTTCTTTTGAATGTGTTTAATCACGGTATCGTTGACTCAGAGCTCGAACAACACTTGAACATGTGGCTCTGGTACATATGAGAGGGAAGCAGAGCAGCAATGTGTTGAAATAGGCGGACGACATCAGGAAAAGAACAAAAAGTTAATAAAACAAGGCTTTGTTTTCCATCCCAGAATCAAAACATCATGATGTTATTAATATTCTAACGTGTTCCCATCTATAATTGTGTTCTTCAGGTTGCTCTGCCAGAACTGGACAACCCGTTGTCAAAGAGGATCCGATCCATCATCAGCGGCCTGCTTGAAAAGAGGCCGAACTCTATGAAGGTAAAAAGTCAAACTCAGGAGAAGTAAATGACTAAACGCTAACGTTTAAAAGAAGCATTTAATGATCTATGTCTCCCTCTAGTGGACAGAATAGGTAACTACACCCCCTTCATCTGTTTCAGCAGCCTCACTTCATATTTTTTACTGTCATGTTGCTCTATAAACCAGCTCATCAGAGCATAACTCAGAAAAGTAAATCATAATATTGTATAAAGACGCTGTAGACTTAAACAAGTTTATTGAAAAAAAACTAATGACAAAGAGGTTCACATAGATTAGCAACATGTTTTTAAGTAAAATCTGAAAAACCATAAGTCACATGCTAATGTATCGATGGTACATCTGAGTACGAAGGTCATGTGAACGCAGAACAAAGCCGGCAAACCTGCATTTGGGCAAGAAACAGATGACATTTTCTGACTTTTACCCCCCTCAGCTCCAGATCGTGAGGCAGAAGGACAAACCAGAGATCGTGTTCCGTCAGTTCCTGGTGGAGGACAAAGGCCTGCACGGTGGAGCTTCCTACATGGACTTCCTTTGCTACGTTCACCGAGAGATCAGGCAGCTGCTCACTTAACCCCCGAGCTTGGCCTCGGCGTCCCCTGCCCAACCGGCCTGGGAGAAACATGGCATCTGATGGGCCACGCACAAATCTCACAGGGTCGTCCTCACCTGGCTCCGTTTGAATTCAGTCCGCAGAACTTTTTAGGTGTTTTTTGCAAAAACAGAGGAGGAAATGAGGAACCAGGGGGAGCCTTCTGAGATTCAACCTTGAGAGTCCGATGCTGCCTTTCCAACACGCTTTAGCACACAGTATGATCTTCAAATAACCACTTGTCACCTGAGGAACTTCCAAGCAAAATGAAATGGACGACACCTCCAGCGTTTCCCGCACAGATACTTGTGTGTGATGGACTGTAGAGACGGGAATGACACCAGGGCCTGACGCTGGAACGCATTTTGGCACAAGCAATACAGCATGTATCTCCACTGTGCAGCCAATCGAGTGAAGCGTCTTTTCATTTCACTTTGTAGATTTAGTGTCAAGACAAGAGGTTATTTACAGACAATACTGTGGAGGTTCACTCAGTAAAGTTCGCCAGTCTTTGTTATAAATGACTTTCTCTTATTAAAGTAAATATGTACGAGTCTCAGCAATTTAAAAAAATCTTTCTTTTTTTTAAAAAAGCTCAAAAGAAAATTTTACAGTATTTAAACGACGCATAGAAGTTTCTACATTTTCTCTCACTTTTGCTGTCCGAGTGAAAAATGTCCTAAAACAAACATTTCAAGAAACAATTGCAAAATAAAAAGCCAACTGTGTCCGAAGTGAAAACTATTCCTGCCACTACACCACAAGTGATTCAAAGCATTTGTTTCACACTACCCTCACTGAGAAAAAATCACATTCTTTGACCATTTATAGGCGAGATCTGATCTTCAGTGTGCAGTGACGCAGAAAACGTTTTGTTTTGGCGTTCTGAGATTACAATGAAATGAACACAGCTGTTCAACAAATACGTCCTCATGGAAAAATGACTCTTTTCCCCTCCTCTTTCTCCCACGGGTGAGAATTGGAATTTAAAGAGAAAAAAAAAAAAAGGATGATTAAGGGAGAATTAAATTTGAGTGGACCAAATATGAAGCTTTTTCTGTAGAACAATCCAAGAAGGGGGAAAAGAAGAATCTGATCTGTTCTTGTTGAAGTGATTCATCTTCACAAATCAGACTTGTGCCAAACGTGTGAGGACAATTGTAAAACGATCGTCACTATTGGATCATCCGTCAACCCAAATTCAGTCATCGTAACTAAAGTCCACAGTTTGTAATGATGATCTGTAACATTCCAGTCTTAAGTTTCAGCACAGCATTGTACTGTATCACATTGCTTGTTTTTATCGAGGTAATTGTTTATTGTGTAATTCATGTATGCATCTGTACGATCTCGTGTCTGTGTGGCCTCCAGGAAGTGTTTTTGTACGTGAAATACACAACAACTCTCTCAAAATATTACCACCTGCCTTAAGTTGATATAATACTTGTTAAAGAAATATGTTAAAATATATATATATATATATGTAACTAGAGGTCTGTGGCTGATTTCTTTTTGGTTTGTATGCAAACTTATCTCAGGTAATTTGAGTACCTTACTATGGGAAGTGATTTCAAGTGAACTGGAACGATTGTTTTTATTCTTTTTTCCTCGAGATTTATGGAAAATTCATGGGCGTGGGGTGCCATGCTTATTTCATTCCAAACCCTAAACAAATTTTGTCTGAATTAAAATCTTGACATAACTATTGTTTTACGCAATTTATTTTAGCCTCCAGTTCTACATTTAGTTCACAACGTTTATCGGACAACTAATTAAATACATTTTCTTTATTTGAATATATTAGTTATGGATGAATATTTACACAATCTGATCTGAGTGTAGATTTTAAGAAAATATAATGAATGTAAAACAAAATGTATCAAAGGTAGCAATAATCAAAACATTAAATGATAAACATTAACACATAAATCAGTCTTCATTGTTGATTTGCAGTGAAACAGCTGTTAACTGAAGTTGAATCAACTATAAATGGACCTTTTGCTAATAATGTTACCAGAATGTACTAGACAAGATTCATCTCTACATAAAACACTAACACTGAAGGACAGTGTCACTAAAATCAATATACACACTGCAAACGATCTTTATATTGTTGTTTCATGAGGTGGCAACAGGTATATTTTGTCCTCGTGTGTGTTATCCTCTTACCACCACAAGGGGGCGTCAGACGACACTTCTATGCAATAATCTGCTCACGGAGGACAGTAAACATCTTCTGAGCGTGACCGTGAACAGAAACTGGATTAAAGAAACAACATATTCTGGATGTTACTGCATCACAAAACATTTTACGTCAACCCAACTTCTGCACCGTGCGTCAGAACTGTAACACCTCATGTAACACTCGTAAAGATGGAACTCAACTGTTCTGAATTTGAGTTTTCGTCCTGTCCAAAATTACAAGATAACTGTGTGAGGATCTGTAATGCGACACAGAATCAAATGTTTTGACGGACCGATTTATATAAAAACCTTTAGACGATGTGCTGAAGTGGTCCTGTCATGTGATCACTGCTGGAAATCCATCGAGTCAGGAATAACGGTTGTTTTCTAAATGGTGCTTTTATCGTACACAGAGGTGGTTTTGGTGACGCAAACATGTAGTACTCTGCAGCCTTTCATGTGTATTAAGCCATTTAACACAAATGTGGAAGTTTGAGGTGTACAGTTTATTTTTTCACTTGTGTCAGAGGTCGCTGACTTCAGAGCTTTAGGTATTATTTACAGAAGAAATGTAGAAATGCTTTGTCGTCTTTCAGAAAGTCAGTTTTTACATCCACTGGGGTAATACTGTGGCTGATGTTGCAAAAATGTTCAAAATGATGTTTCTGAGAATAAAAACTGTCGACAAAACATGAGCGTAACATTTTACAAACAATAAGGCACACGAACACAAATCGAGGAGAAAGAAATGGCAGATTTGATGCTTTTCTTGATAGAAATATACACACGACCTCTAATTACACGAGAATACAACCGAGAAAATGTGCTATGTTCTTTACTACATGAATGGACGACCACACTGAGGAGATCTTCATGTTTCTGACCGTAATACAGTGTAGTGACATCGAGAGATAAACTGTCAAATGCTGCAAAATATTCACCAAAAATTCAGCCATTTCTCAGCTTCCTGTATCCATCGTCCCGAGTCGGTGTTGGAAAAGAGGAGAAAGTCAGATTGCAACACTCGTAACTTACTTACAGACAGTTCTCTCAGTGATCCAGTAGTTTTAGCAAGAGGGAGTCAGTCAGCCAGACTTTTCTAACCCAGCATGCCTTGCATTTTCCTCACATTTTGGGCCAAGCGGTGCTTTAATCACAGGCAGCAGGAACCAATCAGGCGGAAAAGGTGTGGGCAACCGGATGTCAGCTCACAGGACGAAGAGGAGGAGGAGGAGGAGGAGGGAAACAGCAGGGGGCGTGTTAGCAGAAGACCCAAAGAGGACGAGTATCATACAAAGTGACAGCGTCTGAGTTATGAATTACAAATCTAAAGACCTGCGATTCACCCGAAAGCAAAAATTTAATTTAATACTGTACAACTGACAATTTGTTTTTTTGTACAATGACCATAAGACCATATAAATAACCTCCAGCACTGCTCTCAGTGTAAACTCCCCAACAGCGCTCCAGAAACAACAGAAAGACATGGATGGATGGATGGGTTACTTTACAGGGAATATCCATACATAGGGTTAACTGAAATACACTGAAAGCAGCATTTCTCCTGTGACAAACTTATCTAATGTTATACGCATGGTAAATATAGCTACCTGTGTGCTTCTGTAGACAAACCATCCGTATCATGGTCCGGTTTTTGACATCAATACAATCCTTGTGTTGTCTCGTTCTAGTTGGCAAGTAAACATGAACAAAGTTGAAAAGTTTCTCATAGAGTTCTTATCTAACGCTTTTTATCTATAGTATATACAGTTCAGAATGGTACAATGGATGTGTTGGTGTCTTTTCCTCGACATGTATCCCTCAAAGAGCAGAAGAGACGGACCACGATGGTTATCTAAAGTCGGGGTGGGAACACTCTGGAGATGAGAGCCCGTCTGGAATGTCAAAAACAGACGTCACATATTTTATTCTGTTTTTTTTTATTTATTCTAAGCTGTAAAAAGTCACAGTGATTTCACTTGGCAGTAAATAAATCAAGGCTGCAACAGAGATACCAGGAGCCGGTCTGAACCACTTCATCAGAAATGTGTCTCGCGTGTGTTTAGAAAGTCGAAGGCTATCGCCGTTTGCAGTGAAGAGAAAGACGCTCCAGAGGCGGGAGTTGGAATTCAACCTTGAAAGTGAAGATGTTTATTCTACGAATTCAATAAAATGCTCTCAAGGCAACTCATTCCAGAGTGTTCGCACCGTTTTTGCCTACTCCTACTTGTGGCCCCACAGTAATGAACAATATTTTATCTACGGTCAAAAGTCTGCATAGCACTCTGTACACAGTATGAGTCCCAGTCAGTCATCGGGCCAAGCTAAAGGATGGTGTTCTCGTCCAAAGGCTCCACCGTCAGCCAAGAGTTAAAGAACATTTTCAAAGAGGTGCATTGATCGCATGATGTTTTCATCCTGCGCACAGAAAGAAAACAACGTGATGAGAAACACGCATCGTGCGCCAACAGTCGGGGAAAGAGATGTGTCGGGATATCCAGCTTACATTTTGGCAGCAGTCGATGAACTCGTCTATGGTCACCACCCCGTCTTTATTTTTATCCATCTTCTGTTGGAGAGAGGAAAAGATAACGATGAAGAAGCGTTTCTAAAGCCTCTTTGCGGTGACTGACAGTTGCGGCGCGGCGAGCGCTGCCAACGACACACTTGCCTGAAAGAATACTTCTACATGCTGACGAGGCGTCTCCTCTTTGAGGACAGGGTATGTGCATTTTCCCATCATGTCGTAGATGGCCTTCATGATGTCGAGCATTTCCTACGACACACAGAAAAGAAAAAACATTCCTGATTGGCTCCTAATGGGAAGCAATGCAGGGACATTTACTCGTATGTACCCGAGACTTTGAGCTATCCTCAGATATTTCTGCTGCTACGATATAATTAAGATGAATGTTAAGATAAATTGAATTTAATTTGTGAAGCAAAGAGAAATAAAGTCTCTATCCTCCTGGCTATTCCACTGACCTCGCTGTAGATGTGTTTTATTGAAACTACTTTCCACTGACAGGAGTCGTCTCCATGAGGTTTGTGGATTATTCAGAGTAACAGGGTGTTAAACTGTCCCTGTTGAGCTTTAAAGGCAGGTGAGCGGTGTGGCTCCGGGGACGGTAGTGACTGTCGGTCGATCCACAACTTCTGGTCGAGACTGAAAACTATTCGATCAAATTGCCTGATCTGTGTTTGTCGTGTATACACATCATTTATTACAAGTGTGTACAATCAAACTGCTCAACTACAAAGCGAGGATGGTGCCTCACGTGGCTGCAGACTTTTCAGTCTTGTGTCATTTTTCAATGCTGTGAGCACCACAAATGAAACAAACCCACCTGCGTGGCTTCATTACGCCACGAGCAACACTTGCAACCACTTTGCAGATGTTCACCCGGCTTTCTATCATCACACTGTCTATTTGAAATCCCCTTTGTGTTCGCCTACGCCCAGAGCTCCCCGCTCATTTACCAGCAAAACTACTACTACTAATAAAAAAGAAAAGCACCCTTAATATTCAGACATAAATTGCAGCTCAATGTGCTTCACCGAGGATAATAATGTCAAAACATATTAAGTGGAATAATAAGGGCTGATAAAAACATGTTGGCAGTGGTAATGTGAGTGTGTGAACAGGTCGTCATGAAGTCTACTGCTATAAAACAACCAAAACCAATCATCAATTTCAAAATCATATTTGCAGCTTTCTAGTGCAGAGACAGCCCAGTTCTGAAAAGATAATCTCTCCAGGGTTGAAATACTTCTTTAACAGAAGCTTTTGACACTTCCCTGTTGGCACACACCTCTTTAGTGATGTATCCATCTTTATTGATGTCGTACAGGTTGAAGGCCCAGTTGAGTTTCTCCTGGATTGTGCCTCGCAGGAGGATTGAAAGGCCCATAACAAAATCCTGCAGAGAAACAAAACACATGTTAATAACCAGCAGTTTCTAAGCACGCACCATAATATATATAAAAAAAACATGAAGCAACAGCAGCATCTTAAATATAGGAGGTTTCTCCGCTGACTTAATGCATCAACATTTTCCGCAAAGGATGTCACGGTCAGGCATTAATGAGAGGGAAATGATGAAACAGCAAGTGCGCCGGCACCATAAATCAAAAAATACCTCGTTATTCAAATTATTAGCCGACTCATAATCTGCGTGGGCCCTCGGGGGAATCCCCGTACTTCTGAACAGAATGGACTCGCACATTAGCAGGAGAAGCTCTGGTTTGGCATAATGACAGCTTTTCTGTCCTAATAAGCAAATATATGCCCTTCATAAATATTAATCACGTGCTGATAGCATCTCAAGTAAACTTGCTTGGACTGAATTAAAATTACTGAGGCTGCAGGTTATATAATACTCCAGTGTGACGCCTCGGGGCCTCGCAGGGTCCAAAATGTTAGAACTGATAAATATCTGTAGGTGATGGGCTTATTTCTTTAGACATCTTCAACCCACACATATACAGCAGGCCAGTTTAAAAAACGGCATTATGACGACACTTGTCTTACCTCGAAACTCACAGAGCCGTTGTGATCTGTGTCAAATGCATTGAACAGGAAGTGTGCATATGTCGAAGCATCTGTGGAGGGAACAAACAGACAGACAGATGGAATCAAAACGAAACATCTGCTGTGACTACAGCTCAATCAACTCCTGCAGCAGCAGCACCTCCGTTCGCAGGAAAGTTTTGGAAAACGACTTCAAAGACAAACAATTAGCTTTTCTTCTTTCATGATAAGATTAGAGAACAATGTGCTTAGAGCTAAGAGCTTTATCATTTGTTTCCTGTGTGGTGAGCTATTATATTTACTGCTCCGTCTTTCTTCTCTCTGAACAGATATATCAAAGCCTCCTAATGTTTTCTCTCTTGTTCCTCGGCTTGAATCTTTGCATACTGATAAGAGCACAACAGCGGAGCGACTCCAGGCAGCGTTCTCCCGCCCCCTCCCTCTCAGCTTTAAGAGCCAAAGAGGCTCCTTCTGAATGAGAAGGTGACACAAACCTCCTTGTGGGAAGAACTGTGAGTAGATGTCTTTAAAAGTTTCCTCGTTGACGACTCCACTGGGGCATTCCTGCAAGACAAGATGGAAGTGCAGCGGTCAGTCAGCGTCCGTATTAAAGACTCCTTGATTTATTACTCTGCCATTAAATCTGAGTTTAACACACTTTATACAAGTAGTGTGGCTGAAACTCGAAGCCTCCAGTGCTCATACTTCACTGAACAAATCAATTTCCAGCGGTTGAACAATATTTGCATCTTCATAGATTCTGAATTTTTCCAATGACAGGGAATGAAGTAGAAGTCATTTTCATATTTCTTTATATTGAATGTATTAACATATTTGTCAAGACAAATCAGGCAGAAAACCACCTGATTAATCCCTAACAGCTGCTAACTGTAGCTGTTGTTAGCTAGTTAGCTCAGTTAGCTGTGCAGTTAGCAGTCCGGACAGGGAGCTCAGAACACCAGGCAGTGGTTGGTGTTTCTGCTGCTAGTACAGGAGCTTTGGAATGAGATGGGGCTAGCTGGTTAGCATGCTAAACATGCTTTGCACACATTACATAGATGCAGTAATGTAGAAACTGTCACTCCTTCACATTCTGTTAATAAGTTTAGTTCATTTTTGAATGTTTTCAACCAAAATTCTTACATATTGCAGCTTTGAGGCCAGAGATTTCTTTTAAAAACAGTAATCAGATATCAATATTTTCTTGAAAGAGCTGAAAGTCTTGTTTTTACAGAACTTCAGTGGTTAAAGGTGCAGCAGCACTGACATTTTCAACCAGATAGAGCTGTGAAACACACAAGATTACAGTACCAAGGGGATTTATGGAGTTTCCTCATGGTAGCTTTGTTGCTACAGTAACCACTAACTGCTGCTAAATGTAGCTGCATTTAGCTAGTTAGCTTGGTTGACCGTGCAGGTAGCAGTCCGGAGTGCCAGGAGCCAAACCCTGCACTGTATTCTCTGTCGGAGCCGAGTTGCCTGTTTTTACAGGAAAGACATTTTTACACCGAATCAGTGAATAAATTAGTTGCTAATTCATCTTTGTATCATTTCATTAGACTGTATATCAAGACAAGATGTCCTCAGAACAGTGTTTCAGGAGTCAGCTTTTCATGTTTGGTGCATCCGTCCTTCAGTTTTTCCAGACAGTATGAAAACCATCCAAGCCTCAATAGATCCCATTCAAAGTCACCCACCTGTGACTGTCTGGCAGCATTCAGTGAACAACACTGAATACACTGACATAACACCTCCAAGAACGATGCCTTTTGTTTGTCTCTTTTAAAAGAAAAGGGCCAACCAGAAGACTTGGAGGATGACCTTGCTTGGTGATAAAGACAGCGAGTTTTGCAGGTTCAGTTTCTGCTTGGTGCGAGGCAGCACACTGCACGCTCGGGCAGGATATTGAATCTTTGGAACAGAGGAAATGCTCCGCCTATATCGTGAAATTTCCAGATCAGGAGGCACATGTGCCTCTGGGTTTTCTATACAAGAAAATGAACCGGCCGAAGCGGAGGCTGCAGAAACAAATCAAAGATAAGGAACCGACGGCGCCTGGAGTGCATGAAATAACACCAACACCTCTGTGATACAGTCCTGAAATCATGAGCCAGAAAATAAAGAACTTATGCACGACTGCATGTCCAAATTAAATGTTTACAACGATTTGATTTCAATCTCACTTCAGATGAAGAGAGTTTGCTGCAGCCAGTAATTTCTGGGATGATGAGGGGTGTGAGAGACAAGCTGTTTCCTCCAGTGTGAGCGAACTAGTAAGAATCACAGGGTACGACGGGCTTCCTCCTTCCTGTGACCATTTCTGAGCCGCCACTTTGGGAAACAGAGCTGTGGGTGTGAAGAAAATAAAGATGAAACCTTGTTGTTTCGCTTCAAACGGGCTCCTCCTGTTTCAAGCTGAGGAGGATGCTGCAAGGTTGTCTGCGCGAGTCCCCTGACGCTCCTCTGCTTCTTCTTCTTCTGTTGTCTCGCAGACCCAGTTGCATATCTTGTGGGGTGAGGTGAGGTCAAGAATTTTGGGGAAGTTACGGAGACAGAATGGGCGCGAGTCTGTCTCTAAATTACGGTTTTGGCAGTCCTTGCAAACCTGATTTAATAAAGTCTGGGCGGCTGCAGAGTGTGTGGTGCTGTTCACATTAAACTGGCACATAAATCCAGATGATGTAGCACGACTGCTCTCTGTGGCTGTAGACAGACTGAGGAGCGTCTGAGTCATATGGTGATAGTGGCATGGACTGAGAAAAGAATTCAAGCTGTTCTTCTTGGTAAATATTATCATGACTCCACTGGTTTCAAAACCAGATTGTGTGTAAGCTTATGAGAGAATGACCCTACGTTTTACTTGATTTATCACCTCAGTGAACAGTTTCCTGATGAGTTCATGGTCTCAATGGATGGTTTCAAGTCTTCTTCGATACAGTAGGATGTGCTTTTTGTAAATGATGTAGTAAAATAGACGATAAAGCAGGTTATACTTTAGGGCGTGGCTCCGCCCTCTCGTCAAAATATGGTAAGTTCTGGCTCCAAAAAAGCAAGGAGGCAATAGCCATAATGCCAAACAGTAGCCCACAAACCAATGGGTGACATCACAGAGGGTTTAAACTTGGTCTACTGCCATGTCAGCGTGCAAACATGATGATTCTCAGGTATTATGATGACCATGTAGCATGTAACATTTGTCAATTAGCCTCTCTCACTATCTTATTTCAGTGTGTGAGAATGCTAACATTTGCTAGTTAGGCTGTTGGGAATGTCGACAGTTTTGCAGGTATTTGGTAAAAAACAAGACAGAGGATTTTGCTAAAGGGGGAGAAAAATGTGCCATTTGCTTGATTCGTACAAAACAAGCTAACAGAACTAATCCTTCCTGTCTGTGGCTTCTTATTCACCGATACTCGAGCGGTAATCTTTTCATCTAACTCCCGACATCCCAACATTTTCTTGGTGATATCACAGCGAAGACCTCAGAGGGGTTCAGCATTGTGAGAAAACCTTGAACACGGAACGCATCCGCGCTCAGACAGTATTTCTGAGTCGCCGGAGCGGAGCTTCTGTTAATTAGAGCATTGTTTTTGTTCGTTTCGTTGCGGCGGACGGGTTGTCAACAGTCAACCTGTTGTTGAAGTAGCGCGAGAAAGTGCCATGTAATTAACTACTTAAAGAGAGGAGGGGGAGATTTAAAACATGTAATTTCACCTCGCTTGTAGAGTCTGTGTACGCCTCCGTATGTGTGTGTGTGTGTGTGTCTGTACACAGATGGGCAATTACAGCTGTCAACACTATTAACACACAGATTAAGTGCGACGGTAATATACGAATGGCTGTGTTCCAAGTCGGCTTCTTCGTCTAACCTTTCTAATTCATCCTCAAAAACCTGAAGGAAAATTAAAGGTCAGTAAAAACGTTGTGATTGTTGAAGCGAGTCGCTCCACTGACGGTAGAATTCAAGTGATCATATCTTATCATCTCTTCTCAGCCTGATGGTGACACTGGCCGGTGGGGCAATTTCTTTCAATTGAGACCGAAGCCTGTGCGTCATCTTAGCTATCGTCACGTACAAAGACACGGTTTCTCTGTGATTCAATTTAAAGTTGAGTGAAATAGTTAGACTCACTGAGCCGCCCCGGGGTCCCATCAGGATAAACTTTGATGTGGCTAAAGCTAAAAGTCAGGACCTCATTCACAAACTGTTCTTAACAAAAGCCATTAAATATCAACTTTTTTGAGAAAGCTATTTTCTCATAATGTATTTCTCTTTGCCTCGGTGAAGCGCTGATGGATAATCAGATTACCCCATTAAGGCCATAACATCATTTACATTTGGATCTTTTACATTTATAATCTAAAGAATACTGTAGAGAGTCTGAGGGAAACATGGACGTTAATGGAGTTTGTGAAGATGCAATTATAGTTTATCCACGACTAAATCACGACAGAAATAATGGACAAATCCAATTAGAATATTATAAGTTGTATGTTTTGTAGAATATAACAAATGAGGTTGTCTTTCTCCACTTGTCCTCGCACGCTGTTCCATATTACCAATTATTCAGAGTCAATCCCATTAGACAGCGAGAGGTCAGGAAATGTATTCGTATGCGTTTGATGTGCTTGTAGGATTTGCTCATCCGTGATAATAAAATCAAAAGATACAATCTGTCAAATTCCTCTCCGAGCCTGGTGAAGCGAAGTGGCAATAAGCAGTGCGGGGAATGAAATCAACCTGTGAACAGAGGCTTCATCACTGATGGAACAGAAACTATGAGATCTTAATCTGACGCCCGAGGCAGTGCCCCTGACTGTGAACTGTGAAAGCCCAGCAGATTTAGCAGGACGTGAGGACAATATTGTGTTATTTCCTGTAATCTGGGGTCATGGGATTTATGACACAATGGACTCTCTCATACCTTTAAGGTGACTTTTGCTCAGATTCCACCTTAAGAGCCAGACGCAGAGCCAGAGGTCTTATTTTTCTCCCTGCTGGACATATTGCTGGATCTAAGACAAAGCTCCACTTGGACCACCTGCACTTCAAGTGAATGACAAGTTTGTTGTGAAGACAAATGCCCTCGTCCTGCCACCTAAAAGACATTTGATTTGCTTCGAAAGACCGGACGACAAGGACAAAGGGCCAAATCTCTCATCTTGGGACCACGCCAGCTTCTATTAGTCTGGCTGGCCTTAAAAGCTCACATTTATTCTGCCAAAGTCACCGGGTGGGGGCACGACAGAGACGAGCTGTTTGACCCTGGCAGTGAGCTGAGCTACATCACCGACTCAGTGACGGACAAAAGCTGTTTTGTAGCTGTAATTTCAGCATCGTGACTCTTTCTGCAATTTGCACTTCTGGCCCAATAGCATCCATCTAATTACACAGCATTGATGAGGAACTGAATACAAATGAAAAGGAGGTTTTTTTTCTTAGCACACAAAATAACTAATGTGTGATGCAAAAATACAAAACCCGGCTCTCGGCTCTGTGAGCTAAATGCTAACATCAGCATGGCAACGTGCTCACAATGACAGTGTTAGCAGGGTGACATTTAGCAGGTTGTTGCTAAATAATGATGATGTTAGCATGCCAGTGCTTTGTGAATTCACACTAAACACAGAGTACAGCTTGCTAGCTGCTAGCTAGAGACTGTAAATTATAAAATGAACGTCAGTGAAGAAGACTTGAAACTAGCGACTGAGACCATGAACTCATTAGGGAACGGTTTACTGAGGTATTAGTAAAGTGAGAAGTATGGTGATTTTCTCATAAGCTTCCATACAGTTAGACTTCTTTTTGAAACAACTGGAGTTGCCCCCTGCTGACCGTTAGAAAGAATGCAGGTTGTACTTCCACATGGGCTTCACTTCACAAAGCTTCGCCCATGTTTCATACAGTCAGTGTCCTGATTTTTACTTAATGGTGACACTGGAGGAAAATTGAAGGGATTATCTAAATCATGAGGATGATGACCTGTCAGTCCAAAAATGTGTGCCTGTCCATCATGCAGACACTGAGATATTTCAGTGTAAAAAACTTTGACCTGCTGGTGGTGCCAGATAAAGAGCCAAGCCTTGACCAAAGTCAATAGGACTCATCCTCTGTCCATCTAATAGCTGTTGATATTTCAGGTTGACTGTCTGACGTTATGATCCCTTGAGCTGTGCAGCTAAAAATAAAATGCAAAATCTGCAATGACAAAAACAAAGACTGGGTGGTGCCTATGAACATTTGCATTATACTCTCCCTCAGTGACAGAGGGAGTCGGGAAGAGTGTGCGGCACAAATTAAAGGCCTCATTAGTACACTTCTTACCTCTTACTCTGTCTCAAGTGGAAGCGGACTAATGGGCAGGCTTTGCAGGGACTCGACTGGAGCATAGTGCAGGCTCAACAGGAAACTGAAGCCCGCTGGGAATTTCACTATCGCAGGACTCATTGCAGTCCTCCTCGCTTTCATTGCCAGACAATTTGGGTTGAGTTAATTCTGGGTCATCTCATTACGCCTCACACCAGAGGTGACGATGAAGTCAGGTGGTTTCATATGGGCCGCTCTGGAGGACTTTGACCTGATTACTCATCAGTAATCTTCCACGATGTGTTCGAGAAATGACCTAATTCTCTTTGGCACAGTGAACAATGTACAGAAATTAAAATTTTCTGAATTGGATATAATGAAATGTAGTAGGAGATGTAGATGATCCAGGAAAACAGTCTTCCTCAAATGCCTGCTACACAAGCAGAGTGCACACTGAATAGTGATAAGAACTAGAAAGAAGCGGCGCTGTTGAAAGAAACACCCCTGCCGCTAAGGATGGAAAGAAAGAAAACAAATCTAATGGATTCAAAGGAAAACATGTTGTTTGATGTGCAGGAAGGAGAGATGTCCAGGAGAGACAAGAGCCCACCGAGCTGTACATCATGCATGGAGGTGAGGCTGCATGGTGGCCTCGTCACTTACATTCTTGAAGCCGCGGTAAAGGATCTGAAGCTCCTTGCGGGAGAAGCGGGTCTGGGCCTCGAGCTGTTCCAGGCCCTCTGGGCGATGGCGGACTGCGGACAGTTCAAGCTCATCTTCAACGCTATCTGGAGGGGAGGAGGAAGAGGGTCAGATGTGAACAGATGCCCGTGAAGCGCTTTGCAAATTAGCATTTTTGTGGCCAGAATTTCATTGAGCCCACTAGAATTCCATATGTCAGCAAATTAAAAAGTGCCCTGTGGAGATTTCTGGTTAATAAACAAATGTTTATACTCAGTGTTTCTCTCTAAAACACACTTTATCCTTGAGGTCGAGCAAATGAGCTGAATACATTCAATACTCTCTGCTAAAACAAAGCTTATGTTTTAAATATTTGTCAACTCTGCATCATTTACAGCCATGTTTGCTAGCTTGCGTTCTTCTTCCTGCCTCTGCTGGTGCATTGCTGTGTTTCCTGTAGTGTTGCTGCCCACACAAGCAGCAGGACTTTGTGTTGCCTCACCTGTATGCAAGTAGGTTCTTATGTGCACGTATTGTACAAACAAAATGGGCACCTGCTCTTTAGCACGACTAGTGGTGAAAAAAGCTGCAGGGAACCTTTATCCAAGACATTTGCAACTACTTTTTGCATGAGCACAAATTCTAGGTGATTGGATTTCTCAGCCCTTCTCTCTTCATTCTAGCAGCGCCTATGCAAATGCAAAAATCACTCCACAGAATAAACAAAGCTCTGAATGCCTTCTTCTTCTCTACACCACACACGACAGCAGTGGCAATTAGTGTTATTGCGACCCCAGAACTAAGTCCTCGTGGCATGAGGGAGGGCAGCTGAACCTGGTGATACTTTTAATGGGCCTGTAATGATGGCAGATGCTGTCCTGGCCCTGTCACCGACTGCGCTCTGCTTGCAGCACAGCTTTTCAGACTTTTCCTGTTGGCGCAGGGCGTCTCACATACCTGAAGTGTGACACAGTGTCTAAATGCCTCATTAGCTTCAAGGGATCTTATTGTGGTCCACAACTCAAAAGGCCACATCCTCTAACAGAGCACAATTAACCTGCTGGTATGGAGCTAATGCTTTGTATTCATAGGTGCTGTTAAGTCATATATCATAAGGAGATTAAACAGCTGTTTCACGATCAACAAGCTTTTTACTTCAACTGTAAAACCAGAATGTTCGATATGAAACAGTGGAAAAAATAAATAAATGAAATATGAATTTTGTAGCTGAATTCTGACTGGAGCAATCCTGTGTGACTAAAGCCCATACTGAATGTCTGCACCCATAGTGAGAAAAGCCCCAGAAGAAGAAAAGCATCTGAGACAACAAAAAAACAAATCATCACAGAGAAAGACAGAGAGAGGGAAAGAGCCTTGGAAGAGCCACTTGCTTTGATTACTGGAAGATGACTTTTTGGATGTGGAGCATGGAAAGAGCCTCATGAGTCGAGCTCTCACCCCGCGCTTGTGGACAATCTGAGGGTAGCCTGGGAAATACAGCATCAGGTCTGACAGTTACCCAGATAACTAACAGCCTCGGAAACCGGACATGCAGGAGGCGAGGAGCCCATTACAGTTCAAATAGACAGAAGGCTGTTTCACAGCTGGTTCTTCAGGACAACAACACAGCATTTCAAGCTCACACTATATTTGTTGTAGGTTTTTATTTTTCAGATTTCCGGTAAAAAAAACAAGTTTCCAAAGAATTTTCAGAACTTTTGAGTTATTCGCTAGCTAATGTAGCTAATGTAATGCTAGCTAGTGTGCTGGCAGGAATTTAGCAGGACCTTGTGAGATGATAACCTTTCGTATGATGATCATTTTCAACCTGTCAAGGCACGGACTTGAGGATATGAGGTAGGGATAGTTCGGAAGCCTCCGAAATACAGTGCGAGGCCCAGTTGTGCGTAGGGATACAGAGGTTCTACGGTAAAGAAAATGTAGTGCCAAAAGAAAGGGCGGTCTGACGGCGATGTAAAGCGGTGTGAATTTTCTCTATACAACGTACACTTGAACTGATATAGATTTTTTTAGGTGGGCCTTGTTTTAGGTGGTTAAAAGATGGTTTTAGCTTTGCATCTGGTCTCACTGCAGTACAAAGCTGAGCTTCTGGGCTGGAGCGACCGACTATAGATATGTACTTTATATGACCCCACTTCAAAAAACCCAAACTATCCCTTTAAGACCTCTGAGTGGTCCTGTGGTGTCTGGCACCAGGGCGTTTTATAGTGGATCCTCTGGGTCCTGTATGTTGGGGGTGGGGCCTCCATGGATCAGACCTGCTCCAGCACGTCTTACAGATGCTCCATCAGATTGGGATCTGGGGAATTTGGAGGCCCGGTCAACACCTTGGGCCCTTTATTGTGTTCCTCCAGCTGTTCCTGAGCAGTGTTTGCAGTGTGTCAGGGCACATTGTCCTGCTGGGGGCCACTGCCATCAGGTAGTGTTGCTTGTGATGAGGGGGTGGACTTAGTCCACAACAGTGTTTGGATGGGTGGTGCACCCAAGGTTTCCCAGCAGAACATCACATTGTGATGAGATGATCAATGTTATTCACGTCACCTGTCAGTGGTTTTATGTTGTGGCTGATCGGTGTATTTAGCCTATTTAACACTGATATTACATTCTAGTTTTCCACATTTTAATATATCTGACCCTACAGTATATATCATGGCCCTGCACTACTGCCTACTGTAATGTCAAGCGCAGTTCCCTCCTTTGCTTTCCTGTGTGTATCTACATGTAAACCTATCACAGTGAATTACAAGTTCAAGCCTGCCTAAATATTGCATCACTGTGAGTCATCTACAACTAGTTCACTAGGTTACATTACTTATTGACAAGTCTCCTCACACACTGCAGGTCATCACTGTAACTGTATAGGATACGGAGCCCGTGACCTCCATCAGGGAGTAATCAGGTGTCATCAGGTGTCAACTCTTTTTACACACAGTCCAGCATGCTCCTTTGACAGAAGTATATCCTGTCAGTGTAACAAGGGCAGCGTGGTGCATGACTAGTAAAGTGGCCTATACAAGGTTTAAAATGATGACCACAATTCACAGCACTGTGAGTAGGAAAGTCATTAGGTAGTAAGTTCACAGCCTATTTCCCCTCGCGCTCTGGGCTGTTCTGAAAAATTCAGTGTAAGGTTTGATGGCAGCAGTGGGCTCCAGAACGAGCTCCCTCCCAACCATTTATCAATCACGCCAACACTCAATTAATTTAGAGGCTGCGATTGCAGGCACAACACTGTAGCAGAGGTAGAGCTCGCGGCATGTTTATAACCAGTCAAGCTAACGTCAAGATGGCCGCTGGGAGCTGTAAGAGGTCTCTGTGAACCCGGGCTATAAAGGGACGAAATGGTAACAATTACATCACTGAATAAAGGCTGTGAAGATTGTCTCGTAAATCTCTAACCTGGTCTGCAACATCATGGCGGTCCAGTGGAAAATTGGCTGTGGCTCAGTGTGAAGCTACTGGGCAAGAGAAAAATGATACGTGGAAAGGCTTGTTGTGCTGTGAGCAGGTCAGCTCAGTAAAGAGGGATGTCCTGAGCCGTTCAAAAAAATCAATATTGGGTAAGATATACTTTGTCATAAACGCCTGCCCGTCACCATGTTAGTTTAGCAAGTTAACATTTTCTTCTACTGTACTTTTTACTTTTATTCCACTACATTTATTTGATAACTGAGGTTACTAGCTGCTCTGCAGACTGATAATCAAAACGAGTAACCAGTCAGATAATGTTGTGGGCAGGACATTGAGTGAGACCGCAGACAGAGAGAGCTGTCTGCATCAATGATTTATAAATGTAGGTCATTTGATAATTCCAATAATTGGAAAAAATGCTCATCCAGACCAATAAGAGGACATAAATATCTGTTTGAAATTTAGTGTCAACGGTTTTTGAGACACTCACATCTACAGATGTTGCCTTCATGGTCATGCTAGAGGACAAGTCAGGGATCATCGTTATAATTCATCCTATTGGTGCCCCAAATGTCTGTTAAAAATCTGATGCCAGCCCATCAAACAGCTGTCGAGATATATCACTAAAAACGTGCTAAAATAGCTGCTAACGTGGCTAACAATAACATAACTTATATAAATCGTCATCCTTTCTTATGTTATCATTTGTTTTTCTTATTATTTTCTATATTATTACAACAGCCATTCATGATATCTACTTTATCTGTGTGCTAAATGTTACGTTCTTTAAGAAAATGCTCAGCAGAAATGGCAGAGTCGACCTACAGCAACAGTTCCAAACCGCGCCAAAGATTTTTAACACCGAGCTGGCACGGACAGAAAAGTTTGCACGGATAAAACCCCATCTCCGCCTTTTCACCCTCGCAGTGTAAACACGGCACAGAGACGGAGCAGATGGCTAAAAGCTCTTGGCTCAGGTCTGGCACAATGTACATATCATCATGGCGCACAACACAGTTCTCATAAAAGAAAACTGGTGAGGCTGTCAGCTGAGGGCCAGTTCACGCTGCCCTCAATAATGACACAATAACTTTGAGATTTAGAGGATGAAGAGAGACGGTGGAGCTCTCATCTGTTCTTGTTACCTGCTTGACACTTCCTTCCTCGCTCAGTGGGGAGGAAACGTCTGAGCGCTCTCACCGAGGTTGAACTAGACAGATGTTGCTTTTGCTACCGAGCGATATTGGTCTTGACAGCAAGACGGTTTTTATATGGAAGCATTACTGTATGACACGGGGACATATTTTCTCACTCGGAGCTCAAGGACAGTGAGTGAGTTTGGGATGTAGTGCAAACAGTGAAAGAGCTAAATCATACAATCTGTGCCATCGCTGATAGAACTGAAAGCTTGACGGGCGGCGGGCAGCTGAACGAACATGAAGGCAATAAAAAAAGCGGACCTCGAAAGTGGAATAAAGCAGAGCATGAGCGACGCGGCGCTTAATCAGACGGGAAAAGAGCATGCAGTCACGGCTGTCTGATTAATGTTTGCCCTTTTAGTTTATTGACAAAATGGATCTGGCGCTTGAGTGTGTGTGTGATAATGCAGAGAGCTGTGCCCTGGTGCCCTTCGCCCACAAAGGTCAAAGGCCTTTTAAAACATCGATGGGTGGTGTTGTCCTGAAGAATCGGGTGCATCAAGCAAACATGAAGGATCCTATAGAGTCTACGCATTTAACGTGCAAACACAAAGCCATGCTACACTTTTGCCTTCCTTGAAAGAGAACAACAGAGCGCAGCAGCTGGTTGAGTGACAGCTGGATTAATGGCAGGTTGTACAGCTCATCAGAAATCTAACTAGGAGTCACAAAGCCGCCGTAGCCATTTTTAGCCTGCAGCAGTACAGGAGAATGAGATTGGATGGAGGGTTATAAACAAAGAAAAATGCCTCAGCAAAACATAATTACCAAGGGACGTAGTGGAACTAGCTTTGTAGACGATTAGCCATAAAATGGTCTACTACACAGTATTTTCGTCATCAGTGCGCTGACAAAGCCACAAAAATGCTTAAACCCTGAAAAATGAATGTGAGAGTATGGACCTGGGCCGATCAATCACGGCTCAGCAGCTACACTCCCTCAAGGTTTGGAAATCAGGAATCGCTTATCTCCAAGGTAAAGTCAAGCTAGAGGGTAAAACCTCACTAGTGCTAAATCAACTGGATCCATAACCCGTGAAGGAGCGGCTAATAAATATTTGATAGATCTATATCGTGCGCAAACTGAAAATGTCTCGCAGTTGACCACGGATGGCTGCTTGATATCAATAAATCTCGGGTCAATTTGTGAACAGCGCTGGCTGCCGAGCTGGCTGCGTCTTTGTTGTGGTGTGAGGGTGTGTGTTCAGAGGCAAGGGATGGCCCGGGGGGTCCACACGGGACCGACGGGTTTAACACAGCGAGTGCAAAAACCCCCTTCAGATTCAAATTAAAATCATCAAATGGATGTATGATGGAGAAAGTGGAGGTTTAATCTGTGTGAAATTGGCCAAGCTAGTTTATAATAGCACTCATCAGAGCCTGCGTTGTATGTCATCACTCTTTCTCTCTCACTTTGTTGTTACAAGCCTTTTCTCCCCACTGTTATCAGGCTGAAACAGTGTGTGTGTGTGTGTGTGTGTGTGTGAAACTAGCACCATGTGTCTCCGCTCAGAAGCCTCTGTTTGTGTGTGTGTGATGTATGCGTCTGAAGCGAGGTCTTAACTTATACGATTTAGCTCCGGTTCCTCGCTGTCCTTTTAGCACCCCGGCGCCAACAAGGCGGGGCTCACAGAAGTAGGCCACGACTCCGAGGGAGCACAACTTATCTTCTGACAGTTTACACGATAGTGTTACAGGCGACAGCGGCCGGCATGTGAGCTTTTACAGCTTCAGGAGTGGGCTGAAGATCTTTGACCCACACTCGGACGGCGGCTCCGTGTTACAGTTGATGGCTGACTTAGTCTAATTGAATGAGTGTCAGTGACCTCTCTATGTTGCACTTAACGGGTAGAAAAGACAGACCTGTTTCCACACAGGTAATATGAAAACCCCATTAAATAATGAAACACAACGACACTTATTTGTCTTGGTACACGAGTCGACAGCCGTGCTAGCTGCTAGCGTGCCTATGACATAAAAAGACAGACTATAATCTGACAGTCAGTGAAAAGTAAGCAGTACATTTTGTGTTTACATGACACTTCTAAACTAACCAGATCTGAACAAACCTTTGTCTTTACTGAAACACTGCTACAACAAGTCAGTGTATTGCATCTGTCGATTACAGAAGGTTTTCATGGAGACAGTGTTTCACTGATGACCCGATCAGCACCTCTCATCCCCCTCGTCCCATCGATAAGCTCCCACTGCTGATGACACGCCATCCTGACGGGCTTAAAACCTGAACCAAGTCAATCCTGATCTTATCTCAAGTCGAGCTCACTCCTAATATAGCCTTTTTTCAAGTCCTGGCAACACAACACAGAACAATCGGACACCGATCTTGGGGTGTCTTGTTCATCACAAGGCTGCACTCTGTCTGCCGCTGTGCATTTAAGGGCAAAATATGTCAACATTGCCACTAAGCAGGTATGGATGCTTGCAGTCGCGGAAAAAAACAGTATTAGTCAGACATGATGGGAGAGTAACTTTCAGGATTTAAGCTGACTAGTATTTAATTCAGTATGGACTTTAAATTCCCGGGTTTCAGTTTGATGGTATCATTGCTCAAGGCACAGTATAATCAGCAGTCACTCTCTGGGATATTTCTAGTCCTGCCTGTGAGTGATTTTATCTGGCAGTGGACACCAGAGCTGCCCTGACATCCTTCTGCAACTCCTAACACTGAAGTTATAATTTACTCTTCAGAGAACTGGAAATGAAGCATGAACTATTTTACAGAGTTAGCAGTTCATCTGTGTGACTGGGACATGATTCCCAGCCAACAGCAACATATTCCTCCAGGTTATGCGGAGTTATGAACGACACAGGCTGACTTACTTTGTGTTTGCACTTCTTCTGAAGTGGATGGATAGGACAGTGAACAACTGATGTTTTTATGGTGCATTTTGGGAGCTGAATCTAAAATGGGACTAAGGAAACGTCTTACTCCATTGGGAGTTCGTTACCAAATACCTTTGATGGCATTTTTTCTGTACAAATACATAAATTAAATCTTATTTCTAATCTATCTGGTATCTTGAGGCTTATTTGAACAGCTTTTCATATGCTAATGAGTAACAACATTGACCCCGGCAGTACGATTACTTGACTGAACTGATGTATTGAACAGTGAATGCTATAGGAGGAGTATTTTCACACCAGGTCTTAAGGCCAGTGGTTTCCAGGTGTTAATCTCATAACACCTTAATCTGTCTCCTGGCGTTCTTGAGACAGATGGCATCAAAGTCAAATGTCAGGAATTGCTGCCTCTTTCAAAGGCAAAGCCTTAAAATAGCACGACACACACTACAATTTCATTTTCATCAGAATGAATCATAAGTTCCAATGTGATAAACTTTTAAATGCATGACATTTAGGTCCAGGCTAATGACAGGCTGGTCAATACCCCTTCGATTTTGAATTCAAGCTCTATCATCTCTCCAAAGGTCAACTCAGTATTAGTGATGGTGTCACATATTGTCATATTGTCCATTACACATATTGGGAGCTAAAAGCCTTTTGGGCAAATTAAATCTAAGCCAATCAGCAAGAGCCGGGGGATACATGACTACGTTTATGCCAGATATTTACTGGGTCAGTGGGCAGACAGCCGGCTCACTTTAACACCTCCTTCCAGACTTTAAGTCCCAGGGCTGTGTGTTGTTTTTGAGCTAAACAGGGACAAATGTGACAGACTCTTGGCAGCTAGCAATTAACTGAAATTACACCCAGCGAGACAGGGGACGAGGAGGGCACATGAGAAGGGTCTGGCAGTGGTGGATTTTATCCGTGTTGGCACGATTCCCCCCCACACACACAAAGTTACATCAACGTTTCTGCCCAGCAGAATACTAAATTGGCATAAATGTTGTGTGGCTATTTTGATTTATTGCACTTATAAATGTGATACCTTTCATTGCTCAGAGGAATGCTTTCAGTGTGCTTCGGTGGAGATGGGAAGTTTTGGAAATACATACTCTGCAACTTCTAAATTGGAAGGCAATGAGCAATACCACGAGTTCAGCATCTTTTGCCTCAGGTTCTCAGCTTTACTCGCTCACATAAACTCTAGAAATTCTCACTGTTTGTGCAGAAAAGTAATGGAGGCGGGTGGACTCTGGTCAGATATCTTGAACCTGCATGCAAGCATGGTGAGAAAAAGCTGTTCATACGGTGTTTATTAGAGAAGACACGTGGCTGTTTTACGCTTCCGCCAGAACAATAACTCAGTAGAAATATGCCAACTGATATCGACTAAGAACTGTGAGAATGTGAATGGAAGTGCAAAAATAAACGCACAACCAGATCCGCCAGAGGACAGAAGATAAAATGCCTTTCCTGAGGTGTAATGAATTCCCCTTTGTCGCAGCAAATATTTTCTAATGCCTCCAAAACAAATTACAGCCGACACCCAGAATACCAGCGCTGCCAACAGTGGACATCTGCTGATTACAATGCTGCTTTTGCAAGTGTTAGAACAGCACATCCAAGTCAATAAAAGAAAAGTAATTTAAAGACGGGCCCCGCTGTGCCGTGAAAAGGCTCATTTTATATCAGATAAATCACATGGACGATGAAGGAGGTGGATACGGATCTGCCATTTGTTCCCATTTGGCGGGCACAAATACAAATAAGCTCCAAGACTGGAGTCGGGGGGAGCGATATGTCAGTGCTGTTATTTAATAAAACAGCCTGCAGTTCCTTGTGACAGGCAGGGAAAAGTGAAATCGACTTAGAAGGAATGGGGAGGCAGGGTCACAGGGTGGCCTGTCCTGAAGCTCAAGCCGACTGGGCACATTACTGAGACAACAAAGACCTTTGTGTCCAACACGCCTGAATAAAAAAAAAAAACACTGTTTTGCATTTTAAATCTTTCTGCTGACACATGAATTTACTCATCCTGTGACATGAGGTCAGCTTTTTCTGCTTCACTGCCAACAACGTAAGGCAGGTCCAAGTGACCCGAGTCCAAGACGAATGAGAATAAATCTGTCTAAACAGCCAAATAATCTGACGCTGTGATTATTCCCCTCAGGTTAGTTATCGCAAGACACAAGGCGAAGACGCAGAAGCTGCAGTAAAGAGTGATTGGCAAATGGGACACATTAGCCATCACTTTCTGCCATTAGTACAATTAGCTACATTACATTTTGGCTAATGCACTTCTTGTGGTTTTAATCAGCTTGAACAAGCTTCAGCGTCAGTAACTGTTTGCATGCACCCTAACATACAGTAATAATCAGAAAATAGCCCAGTCAGAGTAAAAAAAAAACCTTTTGTTAGCTCAATTGGAAAAGGCTGGCCTGATCCGATCGGATCAGATGAGAGTTTCAATCAAGTTGAGAGGAGGGAGTGTAAAGCTTTGATCGCTTGAAATTGTTGCCTCTCCAGTTCTGTGCACGATTGCACCACTTGGGAGCAACATTAGGTGACGTGAACGAGTTTCCGTGAGGGGCAGAAGCGTGGCGAAACGTCTAACAACACTGTAAGACCTTTAACTAATCACCTAGAGTTAGACATACATTTAGTGTAAGTCCCATAGAAGAAGCGTCACCTATAACAATAAAATATTAACTTTTATTTTCTGTTCGTCTGTTGTTGCCATGATCATTTTTGACCCAACAGATGTCACTCTGCATGAGGCTCTAGCTCCAAATTCGCCAATAAAACTTCAACACACATCTTATGTGATTACTCAATTTCTAATCAGACTGAACTGAATCGGGTTTAATAAATATTGTCCGTCTAACTGCAGCCAGTGTCTTTCAGTCACATTGGCAAATTTCTTTTTAGCCGTAAGATGGACGTCAAATAAAATGCTGACCTTCGCTGAGCATGACCGACTGCACTCACTGGAGCGCTGGAGACGGGATGCCAGGGTTCTTTATGAGGCGGAGCGCGCTCTCACGCTGGCCGTAATGACACACCATCAGAGGGCTGAGGCATTTATTGGAATCTAGGGGAGAGAGCAGTCTATGCTTTTAATTGCGATCATTTGTCAGTTGGAAGTGTTTCAACAATCGTCCGTCTCGAGGTCCTCTGCCTCTTTCTACTTCAATCATTTGAATCATCATCAGGTGGGACAAGGAAGGAGATTTCACACTACACGCTTGAAAGTTTAGTTTCAGTTTTCATGACAAAAAACAAAAAACAAGATACTCAAGGAAGAGAGTCTTTATGACTCATTTCCAAGTGAGTCATCCGTATCCCTGCTGCTGAGAGGAAGCTCGCACTGATGCTGCCACCAGTCACCCAGAAAAGTGCATTAATGGATTTATGGATTTTACCTCGACAAGAAATGCACTGTTTATATTTCACATAAACAGCCCAAGATCCCAAAACAGCCCTTTAGACTGAGATCTGATTTTCTCTATACGACGAAGCTCAGCCAAAGGACAAACAGAATATCAGAACTGGGGCAGTACAGCATCTGTTGCGGTCTACGACTGTGGAATAAACACCAACGAAATCACCAGAAATGAAACAAAACTGGCTCCGAGGGCTGATTACATTTTACTCACTTCATTACCTTTAAGACAATGTGGCTTTCATACTCTGACACCACGTCATCATAAGCATCCAGACCTTCAAGTAACTGCCTGTAACCCTAAAGAGATATCTTTGCATCTGTCCAGTGGCGTTGTGGTTCTGTTCTGATGTGCTGTTTTCTTCTGAACAGACCCAGTTTAAAGTCATGTCTCTTCAAAGTGCAAATGCTTTTTATTATATGGCTGAAGAATTTCAAATTGTTTCCCCAAAATGTACCTCTTCAATCTAACAGTGTATTCTCTTTTTATTTACTCTGAATATTACCCTCCTCTACAGTAGACCTAATACAGTGTCGTTAATCTTCTTTGACTCCTTAGAAAAATATATCTAATCTGTGTTTCAGGACTGGCTGGCTTCACCGCCGATAATGTGCGATATTTTATCAGACGCAGTGCAAATTAAAACCTATCCCTGCACATTAAATGGTTTCAATTATAACAGAAGTCACTGGCAATGAGATGAAGTACGGATACAAGTCAGCACTTTCCCTCCCAGTGTCCCGGCTCTCTTTACATTACTGCACCCAGCTGATGAAGTTTGCAGGCGGACCAGACTATTTCCACCACTTATCCCCAACCATTAGAAGGAATGAGTGAACTCGATTCGAACAGGGCAGACTTTGTGCAGACTTCACAAAAGAAACGTTCAAACACATGTAACTATAAAGCCTGTTATATTCCATCCGGCTGATAAAAAAAAGATAAAAATGTGCAATTATCTTTACTGTTGGCAAGGAGCTACTACATTATGCATGAGAACCTATGTCCTCGGCTTAATTATGGTAAATATTGTTGCTCTACTCATGTGGCAACATGATTATTCATTTTGTTGGCTAATTAAAGCCACGAACGTGCTGAATGGGCGTGCTGATTTTACAACCTTGATTAAAAAATGAATATGTGCAGCTTCAAAGCTCTCGAGATGGAACGAAAGCTTAAACCTTAACATATTTTCCTTTAATAAGACCCCCACAATCTACATAGTCAAATAACACCGTGGTTCACTTCACTAAAGCACACTGCATTCACGTTTAATAACATCTGAGGATATCACACGCTGGTGCTTCGGAGACGCTGTACATTATACTGCATCCCTGCACTGCTACGATGCAGAGGTCATTTAATTAAGTACATCTTTAAGAACACAATCTGTCTCCTCCCTCCACCGGGAGCCTTTCAGCATGCAATCATCCATTTGAAAACCTTTGCTCGGACGCATCCGTCATCCTCTTTCCATCAGGATGTATTATCCGTGATGTTTTCATCAGAATTGATTACTTGACTGATACTTTGCCCTTGCCTTCCTGACTCAAGTTGACAGGCGAGAGTCCTTTTACTTCCAATAAGCTCCTCTGCCTCGCCCTTCTTCGTCCCTCTAAAGACACCAGAGGGACCTTTAAGTTAGGACACTCAGGCAAAGGTTAAGTCAATCGTGCCACAGCTCTGAACAGGCATTATGGAGAATAGAAAAAAGGTAATTGGGCTAGTTGATTGTTGTCCTTTCAATGGATTGGTGAGCTAATAGAGGATTACAGCTTGCAGGGGAGCTGCTCGCCGCTCTCTCACTTCACTACCTGTAACTGAATAACTGTTTTTGAGTTATAACAACATTTATTTTCCCAGTGGACACTTCCAATTACACTAACTGCACAGATCTTAAATGACATCATCAGAAACAGTGAAAAAGATGCTAAACAATTCTGCTGACTCAACTCTGATGACAGATGTGTGACTCAACAAAGAAAACAATCCCATAAGGACGCCGTGCAGTTTATATCGAGCCCATAAACCAGTGTGTGTGCGAGTCTACTGGAAATGTAGCTGCTCCTGCACTTAGCAAAATGAAGAACACACATCAGTATTTGACAGCGTGTTTAATCGCTCACTTGTGGCCTGCGTTACAGAGCACCATAAATACCTGTCCGAGAGATGAAGACGTAAAGACCGCTATGACTAACAGCGCCAGCCTTGGACTCCGGGCCTGGCACAGCTTTATATGCCCGCATGATGTGATCATCCATGACATGCACCGTCAGAACTGCTAGATCACAGCTAAATGCCACCAAAACAGCAGCAGAAAGGTCGTTCATAATTTTGTATCATAAAAATTCAACAGGCCCGTTTGATTTGTGAAATCTGAAAGTTTTGCCACCTGTTTCAAACCCAACAGCCTCCCTGTTGGTGACATTAACTGCATCAGACACCAAACAACAGGATAAAGGTGATCAAGGGTTGACCCATAACAACTTACTGATAATAATATCTTAATAGTTGTTGAGATATTTTAGTCTAAAGCGAAGTGTTGGTATGACAATGCTGCTACCATCGCTAAAATGGTTAAATCTATGAGTTGGGGAGAAGAAATGGATGGATTGCATGTATAAAAGAAGAAGTTGCAATCAACTGATCAGCTCAGAGTCTGGACCAGAGTGATGGTGTAGAGTTTGGTCATATTCCCCAGCCCTATCAGATACTACTTACAAAGTTTGCTTGAACTGTAGTCTCGGACATAATTTGTGGTTTAACTCCGACACTCCTCCACGAACACGCTGACCCACCAGAGCAATGAGCTGCTAATTACTTTAAGCGAAAACAGACAACCGGCAGCAGAACCGGCCCGGGTCAGTGCTGACACCAACTCCCTCCACCGCCAGACCATAAATCCCCATCAAGGACACACAGAGAACACAAGAACTTTGTTTGATGGATATCAGAGCTAAGGCGCTCTGTGCGCTCCCGCCTGATGATAGCAAAGGTCCAAATTGACACAGCATCCCGTCCCTGTTCGGGTTATGGTGTACTTGTGAGTGTGTGTGTGATGGAGGGGGTCGGGGTTGGGGGGTGTTGCTGTGTGCAGCTGAACGAGAGAATTATTTATCATTGTGTGACACACTGATTAGTCGGCACCCTGTGAGGCTTTGCTCAGCACTCTGCGCTCTTGGCTCTGCCTCGTTTGAGTGCAGAAATGTACATATGTGTGCAAAAGATCAGGACGTGTGTGTGTGTGTGTGTGAGAGAGAGACAACCAAGCAAATCAGGAAATGTGAAGATACGTTTCTACAGAGTCCAAATTTCCACAAAAGAAAGAGAATGTCTGACACGAGGGCTCTTTAAATGATTTTACCAGCCAATTGGAGCCATCACGGAGCCAGCTGCTGTGAAATTCAGACACTAGCCCTGGGATAGATCGCAGGAATACATGCTACATTCATAATTAGGACTACACATACGCTGCTTGCCAGGCCTTGCTCAGTACAATGCTCTGGTGATTGTGCACGGGCTGACGCAATGATCTTGTCATACTTCTACAACGTGGAAGCATATAAACTATGTTTTTCAGGTCTGAAGTCCTTATAATCTGCAGCAGAAGCGATCAGAGTGTACAGTCCCTGCAGGCCAGCCGCGACTCCCTCCGCTTGCAATGTGTGGTCTGCTACAACTCGATCTTAACAAAGCTTTCAGCTTCTCTTCCCTGCCAGCTGATGCTACAGTAAAGAGTGAGCCAGCGTACAATAACTCAAGAGAGTTCTCTCAGCTCACGTTCTCTGCCGCGGCTGGAGAGTTGCCAGTTTGAATCTGCAGCCCAGCTGAGAAACTCCCTCAGCGTTTAGCACACAGAGACTTTTAATGCTAGACCTTTATCCCCCAGACACCTCGGTGGGAGCTGCTCAGGTGGCCGGCAGCAGAGGGATGTGATTGTACTGGGCAGCTCCCAGCTGTGAACATGTCTGATTGTATGAGTGTGAAGCAGAGCGTGTGTGCCCAGTTAAACACCTCCCCAGAGGTTTATGGAGGTAAAAATAGGTGAAAAACAAACGTTTCTCCGAAGTTATGGCAGAAGGTGACAGCTGCAGAAGGCGATGTGAGTTACAAAATGTCAGCAGAGGTTACTGTTTGTGTGAAGAGGAGGCAGTGGCTCAGTGGTTTGGACGGCCACTTCACAGCAAGAACTAGGTCCTGAACTCTGATCTCTGCACTAATTGATTAATCGATGGACGGAGAATTAATTGTTTGGGTCTTATGTAGCAACAATGACAGTCATTTGCTGTTTAGGGCTTCTGAACGATGACTTTTTATAACTAAAATGTATATCTTGGGCCTTTCAATTGTTGTTGGGCTCTTGGAAATTGTGATAGACACCTTATACACTAAAAGATCAATCAATTAATAAGAAAAATAACCAACAAATAACTTGACAATCTTAATTATAGTTAGATGCAGCTGTAGAGAAGTTTGCATTAAAGCTAAGAGTCAATTAATCACTTACTTAGCAACTATTTATTTAATAATGACTAATAATTTTCTTTTTCAGCAAAAATGCCTAAAATCTGCATGCTTCACTTCTTTAATGACAGGATTTGATGCTCTTCTTACTTATTTATGAGTTTTGCACTGTTGTCTAAGAATAATAGACGGTTTAACAGATTGAATAATCTAGAAAATAATCTTAGAAAACAATCGTTTGTCACATGGTTTCCATCATCTACCTGCCTTTGCAAAGGTTTTAATTTGAACTTAGTTTCCCCTCGACTCCATAAAACATGCAGCTCACATCACATCCAGTCTCCAGATGTGTGAAACGCCTGTGTTAATCATTTTTGAAAACATCTGTGATCTCTTATTTTCAATCCCACTGAATTACCTTCTTTTTCAATCTCTTGTGCCGCTCCTCCTCCTGAACGCAACTTCAAACACATGCACACGGCATCAATACCTGTATCGACTGCGTGTCAGGAACCTCGGGCTCAGATAGCAGATATTCTCTAAGTAATTACACTCTGAGACACCTGTGAGGAATACAGATTGCATCGACAGGCAAACGGCGCTCGACGCAGCGCTTTGACATCTGTATCTTTTCACCGTGGACAACAATCAATATCGCGCCGGCTGCATTGTTTAGACAGAGCGAGGGGGGAAGCACGTTTCTGCCTGCCGCTGTTTAGTGAAGGATGTAAACTGTTACGCTGAGCAGGAGCTCCACAGTTCACACAAATGAAAACACGGCTCCCATGTGCCTTTGGAAGAACGCCGCCGCAGACGCTAACACCTCCGTGCTCCGTGTAAACACTTCCCTCAGGTCAGGTCAGCTTTTTCCAGCTACCCCACTATTATTACTTTTCCTTATCTCGTCTCACTGAATATGCATACAGCAGCTGATTGATTATCCTAATTAGAAAATAAGGCGTGTTTACTAAACAGAGGTCTGACGGATGGGCAAGTTTGGAGCTCAAACTGCTTACTATGCTGCTCTACTTTACTTAATGAGACGACTGCAGTGGATCCAAACCAAACAGTTTATTTAGGCCTGACGCACTCTGTGCCATGTGAGCCTCGAGTTGAGATGCACGTGCATGAAGAAGTTCACTATACGCACAAAAAATAGAGGAATCAACCCCACAATCTATGAAAAAAGAAAATGAACTCAGATGCTTGAAAATTAACAGGAACTCTCATTTCTCAGCTCTAGAAATTCAGTCAGAAGTCGCCTCTTAAGCTCTCCGATCTTTCTGTCCCGACACATTTTCCCTGCTCAAGATCTTCCTCCCTCCAGTCGCATCACAAGCTCACACATATTTCTGTCACATTTTCCGTTTCCATAACGTCAGACAAAAGACTCACTGAGACTTTCGTTGCTTTGGTGCGGTGACCTCAATTATGTTTTTCAAATTGCTGTCTTCAAACTTCAAGTGACTTTCAGGAGAGTTCGAGCCACCGCAGAGACAGAAGCTGGAAATGACTGAGTCAAAAATCTATTAGCAATTTTCGCTACATATTACACATCTATCAGCAAGCGATTCTCTATTTCAGCTGTGATTTCTGTCTTTTCTCCTCTCCAGTCTCCGTCAGCGTCTTACCCTCTGAGAAGCTGATGAGCCCCAGGAGGTGCAGCAGCTTGATGGAGGCGAACACCAGCACCACGATGCCCACCGTCTGCAGCCCCTCCGTCTCCCAGATCGCGTTCAGCATTGCTCCGCCCTCAGCCCACTCCTGGCCACCATACCCAGACCCGAACCCGGAGCCTGAGCCGGCCTCCTCGCCCTCGGGGCCGCCAGGACCAGCGCTCCCTCCCGGCCCTGCACTCCAGTTCCCCTGCACCAACTCCAGCGCTACACCGGCCCACACGCACGGGCCGGGCGCCTCCTGGCACCCGCCTACTGCCCGCTCGCTCCCTAGATCCAGTCTGGGTAAGGTTAACAATGGAGGAGCTCAAAACGCAAGAAAAACTGGCCCCAGGTTTGTGAGCAAGCAGGAGTTATGAAGAATCTCTGTGATCTCAAGAGGTCACTGAGAATTCAAAACAGCTGAATCACAGAAGAAAGTCCGCACATGCTGATCTCTTCTTTCCTCTCCTCGCAAATGAGACACGTGAAGGCAAACTCTGCTCTTCTCTGACAGTTTGTGGCTCTCGCTCGCTCTTTCAGGCGCACTGACTGCCTCACTGCAAAGTAAAGGGAGGGAAGATGAGAGGGAGTGGATATGAGTGAGGAGGGAGGGGAGATGAGACCGAGGCAGAGGGGAGGTGTGCCGGTGCTACAGTGGAAGATGCACAACCTCTTGTGAGCTGTGCGTGTTCACGTTAACTTAAGACGTGTAGAAACCGATCGGTAAATGCAAATACAGAACCGAAATGACAGCACAGGGTATGTTGATGAAGGTCTGTGTTGAGTTATTGTGTGTTTTTCTGTGTTTAGTTATTACTGCTGTATAGTCTGGGTTTGTTTTGCATGTTTAAATCCAGTATTTCTGCACAAATGCATATACAAATTAGGCTACATTTAGATTTGCATTATACTATTGTTGAGTTAAGACTCCTGCACTGGCTGGATAATATTATTTCTGACTTTAAATTTAAAACCCATTTTGGCTCAAACTACTGACCATATCTAACTATTACATAAAAGTCATTATAAAAGAAAGACCATATATGTCTTCTGCTTTTCCCCAGCGCACCATTTCATCTGATGAATCACTTTATTTAAATTGGGGTTTTTTGTTCAAGGATTTCTTAATTTTCTTTTTGGGGGTGATGATGTCATAAAATATGAAGACAGACATTCAAATTTTTATTCAAAAGCCTCAATAGAGGCTATAACAGTATCTTTAAATCATGAAAATGACCCTATTTCTGTGCTATGGGAAGGATTGGAGTTAAAGACAATAAGGGAAAAGAGGGAAAATAATTCCACACTGAAAAGCAAGATGGACAGCCAAAACAATAGCTTTACTATACAGCATTCGAATACAAAATAAATCTCTCACGCTTCAAACTACTGTTGAAAATAGGCTTTTGGAAAGCTTTCACATATGGTAATTTTTCAAGAAAGTGTTTTTAAAAAGTTAAAGCTAAAACACATAAAACAAAAAAAAAAACACAAAAGGGAGAAAGAAGAGCAACGGATGCGAAAGTTCCCAAAAATGTCCGGCTGCTAATTCTGCCTTCTCCAGGCGTCTGAAGCCGAGGACAGAGGGTTTGATGGGGAGGGGGAACAGGGGAGTGGACATGTCTCGGCGGTCTTTACACACACTGATGAAAGACCATAGAAAGTGAGGGGGGAAATTGTATTGATCCACACCACTTCATTAAATGTAACCGATTGTTTTCAAGGGGAGTTTGATTCCACTGAGATGTAACAGACTGATGAAGTGTGTGTGCAGAAGAGCGAGGCTGATTCATGTAGTCAGTGTTCGGAGCAGATAAGTGAAGACACCACCATCTACTGTCCCTGTGTAGTCATAGTCATCACTACCCACCAACACATTCATTAGTTCTTCACCAATCTGTCCAAAACAGTGTCTTTCATTTAAAAAAAATAGAACCTAAATGAGTCATCCATGATGAACCACGCTAAACACACACTCAAAACATCTGAAAACATCTATTTTAAGCTCATGAGTGAATTGAGTGAATTTGGTACGAATTTGGCAGTGAATTATATTAGCACTGTTAAAGGAACAGTCACTTGCCACTTACTCAATTGCCCTATGATAAATGTTCAATAAGACTCGGCTTATTCCAGCGATGGAAAAAAACTCACATGCATTCATTTACATTCAGTCCATCTGCTGCTGCTGCTGCAGCTGCTCTTTTCTGAACAACACAGAACTGAAAATAAGAGATTCAAGTCAGCTTTAAAAAAAAAAAAAGAAAGAATCTTTGTGAATAATTTAGCATGATGCCATTTGAAAAAGAAAATAATATTCAGCAGACACATCCGACTTAATCTGGATGGCCCGCGGCCATGTGAGGAGTCGTTTTTGTGCGAGTCTCATCCACGCAGACAGTGAAGCATACACACCGACACACACTGACAGGCAGTCGTCATGGACTCGTAGGAAATCTGACGGCAGGGCCAGAGGGTCACACTTTACTGTACACAGCAACCACGGACAGTCTGAGTGTGTGAGTCTGTTTTTAAAGAAGACTTACAGAAAGATGTGCCTTTTTTAGACAACAGCACCGTGATGCCGTCATGCTTCCTGGTTGGGAAATTAGCTTGTTTATAAGCTTGTTCCAGTAAAGAGTGACTGCAGAGTCTATTTTTTTTCCAAGTCGCCACTAATGAATGGACTTTCCGTTACTATCAGCCCACATTAGCATGCAGATTCTCCTCGTCTAAAGGGATATCAACCAGGAAAAAAAGACATTTCCAGAACACATCTGTTTCCAATTCCCAGTTTGTCTGACACACAGGTGAGGGGACTGCAAACAACAACTGATCAAATGACAATGTATGATGTGGAAGACCCCCACAGAGAATCATCAACCGAGTCAGCAGTACCCCTCAGCTCTTCAAAGCGTTTTAGCACCTTTTAGCTCATTGTTTTGGTTTTTCAGCCCACAACATTTATTATTTTGGTTCACTCTCGACAGACAAAGTTGACTAGAGCCAGATCAGGAGCGTTTTTACATCTTTTAAGTTTTTAAACCTGCAACTTTCACTCTTCTGGCTCACTTGCATGGCTCTCATCAGAGTCGTCTCCAGCATTAGTGGGCGGGCAGATGGTTACAGCGTAAAAATGTACTCTTAACCGTCTTTTTCCTAATTGCTCAGCACCAAATGGCAGACAGAGTTAAAGACTATCTGGTCAACAAAGTGGAATGTTTATGTAAAACAGAGCTAAAGGGAGGGTTAACATTGGACTTGAATTTGTCAGATGGTCAGAAACATGACTCCAAATGATTGCTAATGCTGCTGCAGTTTATTTCTGCGGCCAAGTTGCCAAAAAGAAACAAAAAGTTGTTGCGGGATTAGGAGAACAAATAACTGAAATGCTAAATAGAACGAGAGCCTTTTCAAATGTTATTGTGGCACAGTCGTAAGTCCATCAAAGTTAATACAAAAAAACTCCCATGAGGAAGAATTGCTGGTTTGGTTCAAAGCCTTTCCCAGCTGTCATGTACAGTGTGGTGTATTGGGTGTAAGCTGACCTAACTGTTGGATGCCTCAGTGGATTCTGGGCCGCAACATCCAGCTCACAGCAGCGCTGCCAACATGTGGGGACTGGCACTACATCAATGAAGCCACAGTCACATCACATCGCACATGTGCAGCAGCCAACAGAGGCATCGGTTTCCCGACTGCAGCCAAGTTTCCCAAAGCCGGGGGGGATGCATCGCCTCAGGCCGTACGCTGCCATGTCCTGGCTCCAAACAGCCCCTGATCGACTGATGGTTAATAAAACATGTAAGTATGATTGACCAATCATAACCTCTCTCGAGCATAGAGATACTATATCCAACCAATCAATTATTAAAGCAATGAAGGTGGAGGTGAGAAAGAGTGGGGGGATGTTTTTTTTATCTATCCATGGAGCATCAGTCCACATATTACAGAAGCCATGATTCTATCAACGCTGCTGACAGGAAAATATTACATTTTCCACATCTTGCTCCATTAATGTCAAACAAATTCTGGACAATCACCGCCGTTACTCTGCTGCAGGACGGCAGCTCTGACAGATGGAGAGGCTAAACAGTCTGCATACGGACCTGACAAGGCCATTTTGTTTTTGGAAGATTCAAATCACAAAATGATTTTATATTTAAATCAGAAAAAGAAGATAGGAGCTGTAGAGTGTTGACATTTCCTTGATGAGAAACAAAGATTTGAGAACAAAAGGGTCCTTGAATGGAGGGCTACTTAGAAAGCCGATGACTCAGTGATGTTTTTCCACTGAGAGCACTCGAGGGTTTATAGTTACTCCTTGCTGAATATTTTATTTAGAGCAATTGAAAAACTAGTTATCTGTTCTTTGTAACGGTTCATTATCAGAAGAAATTAAGAATATTTCAAGGAATAATGTTCTCACCCAAATCACATTTTCACTTCAGGAAAACCTTCCTGTTTTATAGCGGTAGGTATAATTTGTCTTTTCCAATCCCCTGATGTCAGCTTGCACCACCCAAATCACCACATGTCATCATGTCTCCAGTAAATGGCTCCAACAAAGACCTCGTCCACCTTCCACAAACTCCGACGGGCCGTATCTCTAACTGATCCGAGTGTGAAATGTCAAACTGCGCTGAGGTCTGTCTTGTCTCCATCTCTGCGGTCCAGATTCCCTCTTTGTGTAACGAACTGGATAAGTCTGGGTGACGAATCGGCTGCCTTTTTGTTCATCTGCCTCTGTGGACTGATAGTCATTGATCGTGTGAAAGATTACGCATTTTTCTCACTCATCGCTGCCACCTGTCTCGCCACTTTCCATCCTCGGTATTCGCAAGGGGAGGATCTTATCACTTCTTGTCTGGACACAGTCGACATGGAGGACATGACCAACAGATCAATGAATCAGCCTCACCGGCAGGGCTTATGTTAGATATAACACACAGAGAAAGGTAAGAACAACAGAAAACAAGCCTAAATGTTCCACTTTCCACACTGTAGGTAATGGTGAGGACGAACTGCTCAGACTATTAGGTGTAGAAAAGAAAACTGTGATGAAACAAAATTGAACGCCACAGGTGCAGAAGGAATCTAAATGAGTCTTTTTCTGAGAATGAAACAACCTCTGAATTAGTTTTCTCTCACACGGCATCAAATGGCGCTTAACAGCCCCCAAGACCAACATTTTCATTAAGTATCAGACAAGTTTGATCTTTTTTTAAGGCACAAAGTGAGCGTACGGGACCAGGAGACCGGAGCTGGCTTCAACATAATCAATCAAAGCACCGGCAGACTGGTGACGGGCGGAGATGGGATCGCGTCGCTGTTTACAGATCAGCTCAAGGTACAAGTGGGTGATATAATTAGGCGACACCTGCAGTGATTTGCTCAGGCATGCAAAGCGGCATTAGTGTTTGGATTGTGTTTTTCCAAGGCACATTAAAATGAGGCTGTCATATTTACTGAAGCGGCACCTGTGAAGGGGAAGGCAATTATAAGCTGTGAACCGGGGCAACCCTCAGCGAAGCAGCATGCGCAATCAACCATGGAGTGGCATGGGGTGGCTCTGATATTGACGACTTATTCTGCGGACTCTCCTGTGCATGCACGCAATAACCTGAATTTGCAATTTTCAACCCATCAGGAAGGTATCGACAAGTGTGACTGTTTTAGCTCCATGTGGAAGCCGTTGTTCAGTCCGCTGAATGCTACCAAGATTGTAATGAATGTGTATTTGCAGATCCTGCGGTAATGTCTCATCATTCAAGGTTGGATGGGTAGTAAACACACGAGCCTGAACTCTCCGTGCTGATCATTTCCCATCTGAATCACTTTTATCCAGTCGAGTTACCGTGTTTGCCTGTGAAAGACCCAAGTTTTAAAAGCAATGGGCCGGACAGACACTTGAAATTGTATCTTTTAATCAAAACTGGGCTTTCACGGCAAATGCACCAGCATGGAGTTTTAGATGCACAGAAAACTGATTTGTGACAGTCGGTTTTCTAGCAAACAGGCCAAACATTATCTGATTTCAGCTTCTCAATAGTAAAGATGTTCTGCTCTTCATGGTGTCTTGTAAAGGTGAACATTTTGTGTTTTTAGACTGCAATTTAAAGATGTTGGATTTAGGAAAAATCACTCTTTTCTGACATTTTAATGAGAGTTTAGCAACATCAGTGATGATGATTTCAGTAGCAGCCATGACATTGTGCCTAAGACATCCAATTGGAGACGTGGGGACGCTCACCTTAAAGGGTAACCTTGGCCCTAGTTCTGCCTGTTTTGTTGTTTAAATGACTGATATCGTTGATGAAAGATTTCAGATTTCAAAGAAACTCTTTTTTTTTAAATCTCAGTTGAACATAATTCTGATATTGAGGTAAATGGGCTTGCGTTTCTATCGCGCTCTTCCAGTCTACTGACCGCTCAAAGCACTTCACAACACTTGTCACATTCACTTACACATTCACACAGCGATGGCAGCGGCTGCCATGCAAGGTGCCAACTGCTCATCAGGAGCAGTTTTGGGGGATCAGTATCTTGCTCAAGGATACTTTGAAGGGATTCGAACCAGCTATATTCCGATTAAACATCCTGCTCCACCTCCTGAGCCAAGGGTTATATACCTACATACTGCACAGTGATCATACCAGCACGTACTGTAGTTGACAAACACACACACCAGGTGATTAGATCTATTGTAAAAGGGAAAAGTCAGCGGCATCGTCTGCAGCTGGACAGGGCAGTGTGCCCGCGTTGATCACATTGACCTGCTTTTCTCCGTGTCTCACAGTCTGCAAAGGACAAAAGCAAGACACGGGTCGCCAGCCTGTCATGTGATTTACGGTGCGCTATCCCTCATGCTGCAAAGTGCCAGTCAAACTGAACATCAGGTGCAAAGGTCAACAGAGGATATGCATTAGCAGGAACAGTAAAAAAGAGAGAGGGGCATAAAATGCCAGACAGAGAACAGAACAACTGGAGCCACTGTCCGGAGGATGAGGTATGGCGAGCAGAGTTCATCACAGACGCTGAGAGGAAATCAATACAGGTGGTTATTTCATAAAGGAAACATGCATTTTGAGAGTGAGAGGGTCCAACAGAACTAATGAGACTTGTGGAAAAAAATATTACTAAGTGTACAGGAAGGGATTAAGTCAAGGCACTAGCAATATATAAATGCAAATGCCTTGTTTAATTTCCAGGCTTATTGAAATCATAAATCATGTTCTTCAAACTGTATTAAGCATTAAATCAAATTAATCTCTGTAATATTCATATTACTGCTGAGGTAAGTCACCAAAGACAGCCTGAGATGATGGATTGAGTGAATATTGGACCTGCGTTCAACAGGTAGGAGGAGGTTCTGATGTGTAAGACGCCTCGTCTGAGCTGATATAGTGCAGCTTGAGTCTGTGTCAGACTCTACCCTCTGCCCTCCTCTGCTCAAAAACACACTCGATGCAGCTTTAAGGTTGCTTAAAGGTCCCTCGTGGAGCTTTTCTTGTAAACAAAACCTTCAAACTGAAGTATCTGTTTACAACCAGTGTGTTCACCAACACAATGGGAGTGTCCTTGAGGTCTTGCTGAACATGCTGAATGCATTTCTTCCCCCATAACAAATGTGCAAAGCAGATGTTTTCAACGTTGTGAACACGACACTGTTTATATCTATGTTTAAAGGAGAACTGCACACAAAACGTTACTGCAGTCATTATCTACTCAACTGTGTTACTGCACACCCCCACCTGAAGTGGGTGCATGAGCTTGACCATGCATCCATGGTGTGAATAACATCTTTTCAAATCAAGTTTGGATCTCAAGGCTTCAACAGACTGATATTAAGAGCTGTATAGAGCCGTTTTCTTTTAGTCGTCTTGCTATGTTTTAAAACGATCAGTTGTTTAGGAGATGACCTTACTGTATCCTTACTCACAATCGGGAAAGAATAAAAACAATTTCCTTTTAGCCCTCAAGTCAGGATGAACGGTAAACTCATGAAGAAGGTAATGAAAAAAGTTATGAAGCAGAAGGCCCTGCTTAATATTATAAACAAGGGGCAGTCCTGAGGCAACCTTAAAGCCGAGGTGTTAATCTCCCCGTACCAAATATTATGCTGTTTAATTCTGCTCCGTGCCTGGTTAATTGTGTAGAGACATCCCTCGTCTACATTATTACACGAGAAAAACATAATTTATCAGAGTTGTTTTGTTCACAGATCTGTGAAGCAGGTCAGATATCGCTCAGCAGCAGAATAAAGTACAAGTTTTAATGACCCTAAAGAGAAAAAATTAAATCGTACACCTTGACTGACTTAATATCATTCCAGTTCGTTAAATTTAAATGTATTCATCCCTGTGGCAGACGTACCTGAAGCTACTGTCTAAAGATCTAAAGCAGATTAAATGAACAGGGTTGAAATCAATGTAACTGAATATATTCATGGTCCTGCAGAGACGTGCAGTTGACAATGACATAGTATGTGGTGCAAACACAATTACAGCTTTTATTAACATTATGAAAACAAGGAATCTATAGTCCAATAGGATCACTTTCTAGTTCTATAACAGTGGATGCACTTACACACAACCCTGCAACAATAAATAGCAACATATTTTTTGCGGCACACAATCAGGCAGAGTGTTATATCGGGAGGTGGTGAAATAACGGGTGAGAATTTTGCGCAAATGTGAAAACTGAGAACACCAACAGCAAAAATCTATATTTTTCTGTGAGCTCATGCTCAGTCCATTATTTCACACGCGTGTGAAGCACAAGTACAAACAAGTCGCAGTGACCCTCATTGAACTGAACAATGGAAACGTGATTTGATCACATCAAATGTCAGCATGAGAAGAAAAAGAGGAGAGGAAACACTAAAACTGAAGATGAAGGAAGATCTAAAACTAGAAGAAAACACTGCATAGGTTTGATTTTAGAGGTCAGGGAAGGTAGATGCTCTCCGAATGAAACTTTTCTTTGCTGGCCAACAGCTCTTTCTATTCTGAAGGGAGGCCGTAAAGCAAATATATAACTCACAAATCCTAACTGCAAATAAAACAAGCTCATGCTGAGATATATGGGACATTTGGAGAGCATTTTCAAGCCAGCAGAAATAAAGATGGATCAATGAACCCAGACGAGCTAAATCTAATATCCCTGCTCGTCGAATCAGGACAGGAGAGGCTGAAAAATGCAATATGTAAGAACCGGCCACCTTGAATTCATACTCCACTCCAACAGGGAGCTATTAGCTTGTTAGCTCGGTTAGCCGTGCAGCTAGCTGGACTACCAGGGGGAGTGTTGGTGTTTACAGCGCTAACAGTGGAGCTTTGGACCAGTGGGAGAAAGAGGTTTTCAGGCCCGGGGCTAGCTGGTTAGCATGTGAACTTCAGTATGCATCTCTTCTACACAACATATAGATGTCTTTGACATAACATTAAAACAATTTTGGTAAATTTTCTTAATGTATAGAGCTAAACATAGTGCACCTTTAATACAAACTCTACCAATGTTTAGCATGTAAGCAGGTTAGGGTTGATAGAAAGTTTGCTAGCTGTTGTATTCAGTTGTCTTGAAAGCATCTTCACTAAATGCAAAGCAAGGCAGCTCAGACAGTCCCGACTGTATAAGTCCATAATCAACAAAGTGGCTTAAAAACAAACTACATGCAGCTCAACAGCTCCGACTCAAGTGTTTTTCAATCAAGGCAGAAAAACAATCTGCCCTTTTACAAGAGCCTGAAACAAATCACAGCAGCGTACATGTGTACTCGGATAATCAGTCACAGGTTGCTCCCTTATCATGGCTGTGATTGATGATACTGTACAGCTAATGCCTGCCTGTGGAAACACCGCTAACCGTGTTTAATTCAGTGGGAAGCGATGAAGCGTAAAATTGCAGCTGTAATACCTGCCTGGGCCTCCAGGCTATTATCAGAAATTATAATAAATTGTATAGTTTTTAATATACCCTCACTGACTAATATCCAACTAATTTATTTAGAATGTATAAAGAAGGCACAAAGAGCTCATTAGCAATGCTAACATGAAAAAGAATTATATTACAAATGATGAAAAAGGAAAACTGGTTTCCAGCACACCATTTCATGGTATGAACACTGTGAAGAGATTAACATTTGTCAAGTTAATCCGACCTGCGCTATTCAAACACGTCAAGGCCTCTCTGTTATCTTTTCATTTCTACACTGTATTTCAGACACTAATGACTGCTCAAACGTATATTGTAATCGTCACATCATTCCTGTAATGCCGGTAACCTTTAGCTCTCACCTTTTGTTCCGTGGCGGGGTACGTCATTCTTAACCTATCAGGGAAGAAAAGGCCTTTGAACGCCTGTCAAAGTCGGCAGAGAGCCCAGAAGGGTGAATCAGTCTCGGCTTACACATATTTAAAAAGCAAGCAATTAGGATGAGATCCACGTTTTCTACCGCGCTGACCAGAGAGTGAACTTTCGTCCTTTAAAGATGCCTGCAGCCGTCCTTTCGTAAGGATCGCACTACATTTCATGCTTTGCTTTAAGTGCAATGAATAACGTCACTAATGTCCTGAACAACCGCTGTTCAAATGATCAAATGTTTGAACGGCAGAGAGCTTCAGAGGATTTAAGCCACAACTCATTAATCTACAGGGAACAGCTGTGTCTTCCTTCACTCTTATTGGTTGTCGGAGGTGGATGAAGAAAAGGCTTTTCTTTAATGCCGCCTGTGTGCTTGTGTGACTGACTGAGGCTGACAGGAAGATTTGGTTCCCTCTGCTGGCACATCTGCCGACTCTCTCATATACTTCAATAAAAAAAGAACAACATGGTTCAAGATTCAATCTTACAACTCATCTAGTGAAAAACAGATTGGTTTTTCTCTTTTCTTCATTCCCAGCATTGTAAATATAGTTATGAGCTTATATGCTGGTATTGTTTGTTCAAATAATATAAAATCTATGATTTTCTGTTGTTATGATGTGACATAACCATAATTTATTGCTGTGGCTGGTTCTCTGGCACACTCAACTATTGTTATGTGCTGTTTTGTGATCGTAAAAAACAATAAAACACATTAAAAGCCACATCATGGCAGCCCACTCACGTGATCAGTGTCTCCTACTCTAACTTTATATTAGTTTGATGCAAACACAACTTTACTCCTTAGAAATATATGAGGCTGATCCTTTTTGTCCATAAACAGAAATGTGGAAATTGAGAATATTGTTGATGAACAGCAGGTAATCATCACATACGTCTCCCTGAGCAGTTTGAACTGGCTCCATTTATATTCCTGTTCACATTCAGTCCTCAGAGGAAAACCATTTGCCATGTTGATATCACACCAATGTACGGCAATCTGCTTGAGACAAACACATGCTCAGAGAGTAAAAAGGGGCTGAGGATGTATATCCTGATCAGTGAACACAGCCTGGCTGCTTCAGCAAGGATTTAAAAGGAAGTAAAACCTCTGAAAACACTGGAGAACGGTGGCAGGGAAGAAAAAAAGTCTTTGCTGAGAGTGGACTGAGGTACAAAATAATTGGATCCCAAAAAAATACAGTTTGAAAAAAAATGTGTGCAATTTACAGGTCAAACGGCGATGATGCAAGAAACGGCCCTCGAGGGCTTTAGAATAAAAGGCTTAGTGACGATCTGCAGGGTTCTGTGCTCCTCTCGTCCATTTGTAATGGCAGATCGTTTGTTCCGTCCTCCCCGGCTGATTAAAGCCACACCTTTAGCAGGGGAGTAATCTGCAAAGATAGCCGTATCACAGGCTGTCCGTGTCAGCTGTCATGTCCCTGCATGCTGCCGGCACACCGCCGCCACTCGCTGTCACACCACTCAAGAGCGGCACAGAGACCCGAAAAGAGCCATTTGTGTCCGGCTGTGTTGGAAGTCTATTTTTAGCCGTAAGCCATCGAGTGGCAGAGAACTGCAGAGTAACCAGCAGCCGTGCACATTTCCTACTTGTTGGACTGTTTCTTAATGAATATACTACGAAAAAAGAATCTCAAGCTCAAATATCTAATATATTTGCTGGCATATAAACAGTAAAGCAACTTTAATTGACTCTTTTTATGCCTAAACAAACAAAATAAACAAACTCTCTTTGTTTTCATGACCGAATAAATTGAACAAACAAACAGACTTTAAAGGACGACACAATTTCATACTGTTTTACTTTGAAGCTAGAAAGGTGGCAGGGTCCGCCACATACAAACAAACAAACAAACAGACAGTGTTCCGAGGGGGGGGGGCTTATTTTCCTCTTAGAACAGCTTGTTTATTCAGTTATATGGGAATAATAAATATTCCTGAGTTTAATTACCTCATTCATATCGTAAATTTTACAATTCTGAGTTTGAATTTCTTCTCCAAAACGACACAGTGCCCCTTTTAACATCCAGAACACGATGTTAAATCTGCAAAATCCCACTTCTAATGAGCAGGCAAGTGGAGGACTTTACACATTACTTGAGAAAACGATGTCAAACTGATTACAATGATTGAGCCCCTTTCCTCGTCCTAGTAAGTGACTGTTTAATCAGAATAGTGATTCTAATGGTCTTCCTGGTATGGAGCTGATTAACTGTAAAAATTAAAAGGGAAAATTTCCAAATGCCGGACATCGATCATCATGCTTTTAATGTGGACATCGATCATCATGCTTTTAATGTGGAAAAAGGGCAATTAAGGATTTATCGAGATTTCTCATAAATCACTTGACTGAGATGTTTGGTTCTGTAAATCATTTTCCAACTGTATCTCCTGAATATATCATTTATTTTATATGCTGTGTAAAGGTAAAAGAAAAAGAAGGAATCCATGTATTTCAGCTTTCAAACTGTCCTAGCGCTGGAATTTTCTTCAAGTTCAGCGCTCGTCAAGAACAAAACAACAACATTTGAAGCCATTTAAGCAAAAGAAAAGAAGAGAACACGAACAGACCGCATATCTCAGTTTGTCCTCGCACAGACAGGAAGGACCAGAACGGAGAAAAGTGGCTTTAGTGGGATTTTCACAATCCTATGTGAGAATGCATGTTTGAAGTGGGCGTTCATATGAAAACACTGTTCGGGGTTTTACACTGAGGAAACATTACATTACATCACAGCAGTATAAACATACACGGAGCCACTGAAAACATGAAAAATACAAATATTTCAATTTCAAACACTAACTTCTTTCACTCTGGCTGGTCGGAGGATGTTTGTTGGCCTCTCGCTTGGTGAAAAGCTCAGCCATAAGGCAAACAGCTTGGCGAGCCCCGTACAGCAAATAGAGCATATAAATAACAGGTGGTCTTCAGCGCCAGAGAGACCCAACTCCTGAATATTACATTCACACTTTTGAGGGAAAGAATCAGCACGGCGCCTCCACAAATGTCCAGCAGGCACAGGTTCAGCTATTGTTCTCCACTCGGCTATGTGGAAACCAAAAAGTGCAACCACGAAGCACAAATCTTCCTTCACATCGGCTGCAATTAGGCAGCGTTTATGTGAACACAATTCACCGTGGTACTACTTAAGAGTGACGTAACTCGGCGCCGAACACTTCCCTTAGATTTCCTTTACAACCAACTCATTAACGCTCACATTTAACCCCTTTTCATTCCGAGGTAATTGCCACGGTGGTGCTTTTCCTGCTCTCGCTGGTTTAGATCCAAGTTCTCGACGTTCCAGCTGCTGCAGAATTACACTCAGTCCTCGGCTCTCATTTGGATAAACAAGTTAGCCGACCCACAGATGATGCAAGCGTTTCACATCCAACTTAATTTAATTCAAATTTAATAAAGTAGCAATCAAAGTGGAAGCAGAGTGTCAAGATGCTACAAACACTATTGGACGTAAAGTGAAGGCTTGAAGGGAAAAGTCAAAAACAAAAGGATTAAATGACGGATAATAATATTTGGGCTGCTTGAGTCATCGTGACTGTTGAGCCAATTAGCAGCAAACGTCAGGTGAATCATGCTGCGATGCAACTGATTCAATTAAAACATCCTGAAGGACAGATTCAGAGGCTGAAGAAGACGTTAAAACGTGAATAAAAATCCCTTCTTATTTATTCTCTGCAGCTTTCAGCGTGATGTATCGCGTCAGAATCTTTGAATTGTAGTTTTTATTGCTGAATGTACACGATCACTTCATGAAACGAACATGAGAGCAACAGATGGGAGCCCTGAATGCTGGCTGAACATCTTCAGAGGCACTTTGTCTTAACATATGTGAAACAGCAACATCAACAGATGATAACCTCTACAGCAGATGCTTCAGACCAACAGGCAGTCAACTACTGTAAAGTTGAGCAACAAGTGGTTGCTCGCGACAACGAGAAGAAATAAAACACCCTTTCCAGACAAACAAAAAAAAAGAAAAGGAGTTTGCCTTTTTCTTACCGTCATAGCCGGCTGCTAATAAACCAAACCGCTCCAGCACCTTAACAAAGAGCACCACAACCACCAACACAGCAATCATTTCCAGTCCCTCCAAGTTCATAGTCAACATGTCTGACTGGTCACAGCCTGCCCATGGCCGAGGACGCAGAGCTCAGCGTGCAGCACTGCCTGCAGGCCATTTAACTCCACTTAAGAGCCCCTGCATCTCTGGGTCTGATGAGAGGACCGGCACAAGTCGGAGGAGGAGGGAGGGAGGGAGGGAGGGGGAGAAGAAGTGTGAGGAAGAGAGGGGAAAGAGAGGGAGGGAGGGGGGAGACGGAGTGGCAAGGATGAAGACGAGGGGGCGCGAGGCGCGAATGGAAAAGAGACGCAAAGGAGGAAAGAGGGGACGAAGGGGGACGAACCTGATCATTGTGACAAAGAGAAATGATGGAGCAAATGACAAAAAGAGGGAATCAGAGATGGTGATGATCCACAAGTTGCTCCGACACACACACACACACACACACACACACACACACACACAGAGGACTGTCTGGGTTTGGATGTGTGCAAAGGTCAGCGGCACCGAAGACTTTTTTGCTCATCGTGGAGAGATGGGAAGGAAGACAGTATTTTAACCTGCACTCAGATTTTTTCACATTAGCAGACAAAACATTTGATACTTTAAAGTTATATTTGGTCTCAACTGAAACAATCTGATGAGTTACAGCGACATTTTGTAAATACATTGTCTATATATTTGTCCTGTCTATGTTTATGGTCCGCAGACGACAAATTCCCACTAACTTTACTGATCCCTGACGTTTCCTCTGGTGCCGCCGTGAGGTTGAAAAGTGATTCTGAGGCAAATCTTTCCTCAGTGTTCAATATACTGCACACATTCAAGCTCCCCTGATGCGTCTGGTCAAATTGTTGTTTTATCTGTCCATTACCTGCAAAACTATTAAAATCTGCCATCAGCTGTACTTTGTGCTTAGTGCTTATTATCAAATGTTGGCGGACAAACAGGCTAAACTATGATAGTGCACATGGTGAGTTACCTGCTGTGGCTCAAAGCCATTTTCTAAAATTGTGCTCATTCTTTAATCAGTTAGTGTATATATTTTTCTGTGCAGCTTCATATTCTCTCATAATTCCAGACCGTTATTTTCTCTTCCCCTGTCTGAACTATAAACCGCTGCAGTGAGCCTCACTCTTGATTAGAGCAGAGAGGCCACTTGTCCCTGGAATAAAATTATAAAGGGGCGCACCAAATAAATACCTGCGTTAATTAGAATTATATGTTTGAGCAGTTGTAAACTAAAGATGGTGTTCAGTTTATGACATAAAACTGATGAGATGCCCATTTTATCTGTGAATGTTTGCTGGTTGTTCGTCTCTGTATGTCAGCCCTGTGAGGCGGTTATACTGTAGATAATGGAAGGATGGATGGATAATAGCAGCAATTGCTATATGCATTTTATTGACAGAAAGAAACCTCGCTATTCCTCCCTGAGCCAATGAAAAGATGTAATGTTTCCAGCCTTTTCTATTTTTTAAGGAATGAATAACTGGTATGATTGAGTCGAGGTTCAAAGAAGCGGTGGGCGGAGTAATCAGTGTAAAATGTCAGCTGGTGAAATAAGCTGCATGTGCAACCTCACCGTCGCCCAGACTTAAAATGAAGCTGGAAACCTTTAGGGAGAGATGACAAGGGGAGGTCAGAGAGAAAGACAACACGGCAGAGAGGAAAGGACTCGGTGGCTGCGAGGGGTTACACGTCTGCGGTCAGCTGCAGGTAGCTGCTGGTTTTCTCGGTGGAGAATTACTTTTCATATCTAGTATTAAACATGATGGGTATATTTACTTCTCCATAAAATGATCAGATAGTCATCTCATCCTATAGACACAATGTAACCTGGATGTGTCTTTAAAACGGGCCATGTAATCTTTTTGTATGTGGCTGCCAAAAGACAGATGAAAGGAGCTTTGTGGCTTCAAAATGAGCCAAAAGAAGCTAAATATTTATTTCATGCGGAGCGATATCACCACAGCCTCGTACAAAAACACGGGAAGATGATTCTTCCAAGACACTCTCTGAATGCTTATCTAGAAGAAGTGACAATTTGGTTTGTTATTAAAAGCTGCGCCGCAGATAAGGTCCCTTGTAAAGCCTCCCAGGGAATGAACGGATGGAACCGCATTCATCTTCACAGCAAAAGGGAGTTGTTAGTTAGGACGGCAATTTACCATGGAAACAACCTCTGAGCTGCGTATGCTATTGGGCAGCTCATTTAGCCCACTATCAGTTACTTTTCTTTATTTGTGGCAGCTGAGCATGAGCCAAATATAGCTCCGGAGCCCCGAGAGAGTGTGTGCCAGTCTGTGTGTGTGTGTGTGTGTGTTGTTCTTTGGACATGACAGGACAGACAACTGCGTAGGAAGCTCCTAGAGAATAGGGGTTGTAAAGGTGAAAAGAAGATGTGAAAGCAGTCTTGCAGGCAAAAGACAAAAAAGCCAGACAGGAAGGAAAATAACTTCCAAGTGTCTTTTAATTTAAAAATGTTTTTTTTTTCTTTTCTGAGATGTGTTTCTATTCAACCCTGATAACAGAACACGACCTAATCTCATATAAACTTTCTCCTCTCTACTAACATCTGCTCTCCAATCACCTCGCAGCTTTGCATAGCGTGTAATCAAGGCCCTCGGCTAATGGTAATGGAAATAATCAGGGTTTGTGCGTTTCATCAGCACACAGTATGCTGTATCAATCAGCGAGTGATTGGTGATGAAGGTAATTGCCACTGCGGAGCATTGTGGTGCGTCGGTTTAAAGGTTTACTGTAGGTGGCAGAGAACGTCTGCAGCACCTGCAAACTGGGTTACGGGAGCATCACATGAAGAGTTTATCAGCCCAGAAATGAGTTATTAATAGTTAGAGAAATAAACCAGATTAAAATTTGATTCCTCTGATCATCCCTCTTTGACATTTCATGTCTTTTTAAAACACACAGGATATTTCTTATTTTTCTTATTGAGTGCAAAATCACATTAACCTACTAAACTATGAATTTATCTTTCCAAGTTTCCCCTGCAGCCAAAGTCGGATCTCTTATTCTCCTAGTTAAGACTAAGTAAGTTTTGAGCAGTGGTGGAAAGAGTATAGAAAGAAAGAAGTACAAGTGAAACTACTGGTATTAAAAGAATAATACTTGATGATTTTATAGTAACTGAGTAAATTACGTGGTATAATGCACACTTAAGTCCGGGGGGAAAAATTACAGTCTTGGAAAAAAGTACAAGTACCCAAAAAGAAGACTTAATTACAGTAATTTCAGTAGTTGTAATAAGTTATTTCCAACCCTGGTTTCTAGAGACGGGCTAACACATTATTGTTTTTGGTCTTTTCCCCTTTTTACACCCAAACAACTGCACAAATGGCAATCACCGCTTTGATATATTCAACTTACTGATGCAGCAAACCGCTGAAAGCAACAGACCGTATTTACACGGTTGCCACTTTCCTCCGACGTCCCGCTCAGGATGGGAAGTTCAGATGTTGTTGTTCTGTGTTCCAGCTTGTGATTCCAAATGGGAATCTGATAAACTGTTATCGTTTCACTGCTTCCTGACTGACCAGCGAAAATCGAGAGTGACATCGGATAGATTTCAAGGTAAAACAACATATTTAATAATCCAAGAATGTCTGTGAAACAGGTCTCAGCAAGCAGCAGGATGCTAACGTTAGCTAATGGGTTTTCAAATGTATTGTTATACCTTGAAATATGTCCTGATGTCCTTCCAGATTTTCACTTTAGATCAACTGTTTGTCAATAGTATTCACAATATGTGAGTAGCCGTTTCAGTAGCTTCTCCTTCTCCCTCCTGTGTTGAGCCCAGTTTAAATCTAAGTGATTACAGCTGTGATTGGTTGGCCTGCAGTTAAAACCTCCTCTTAACATAAATAAACAAACACAATCACTGTCCTTATGTTAAGTTAAATTACGTTACAATTGAATTCTCATCAGGCAACATGGCGTTAAAAGAAATTCATGTCCTCCATTTGTTTGGAGAGATTACAGTGGAAGGCGCCGGTGGCCTGTAACCTTCAAACGATTTGACGGCCAATTGCAAATTAATTTGATCTGGGTCTTGTTTGATTCCTCGAAATGGATCGTGGTACAATGAGTTTGCAGTCAAATTTGTTTTGTGAGACATTTTTCTTGGAAAGATGTAGATGATCTAATATTAAGATTCACATACAATCAGATCAAACCAGCTCTCTGTTTTTAGAGAATATCAAAAGGGCATTCAGGGTTCGGTTACACAGCACAGGCCCTGAATGAAGAGGGAAATCCTGTGTGTTCTCTAATAATCTAAAAGACTCTCCATGGATACACTGGTGATGTTTGGACCACTTTAATGAGGATCGGATAAATGACATCTTGATCGGACTTACATGTGTTCTCCTGCATCCTTCATGTAAATGATCAGAATTCATTAGATTTACCATTTATACTGTTCATACTGCCCTTTGCAGTCATTTCAATGTTGGATTGTATTTCAGCCGACATCCTGTTCTAAAGGCAATTGTTAAAAGCAGCTTCATTGTTTGTTTGATTTTGCTGCCATCAAGTGGAAACAGCGAGTCAAAGCTCTGAAACAGGTGGAAGAAAGCTGCTATTACACCGTTACTGCAACTCAACCTGGAACAACTGTTTCCACTGTTTATACAAGTTAGCTTGAAAGAGATGACTTGATATTTTGGGTAATATTAGACCCTCATAGCCATTTACACTGCTTTTGTCTTACTCAATAAATGCATGGTTTGCTTTCTATGAGGTTATGAAGACAAAGATTAGGAGGTTATTCCCTGTTGGTATAATAGACTAGTTATAGCCTGACCTGCCTCCTCTACCCCACTAAAGTATTATGGCTCTACACTGTGGTGGGGAAGGCTGTTAAAGTGAACCAGGACTGCACCCGAGGGTGACACTAACCCCTTTCACACAGGAGAAGACACATTATCTCCGCAGCGGCGGTTCGGCAATTCTCCGCCGATAGTGATTCACACAGAGCGAAGCAGCTCCGCATTAAAGACGAACCGACGTGAATTCACACAGAAATCCGGCGCTGCGGCTCCTAAAGAGGCGTGACGGTACACGTCATGATGATGACGTCGGTGTGTTTTCAAGGTGTTTCCCGGTGTCCCCCTGTCAATCTAAACCCGCGGATAGTTTATAATCATATGGATGCTGTTATGATGTGTAGTGATTGAGATCCTGACCCACCAAACATCCTGGAAAGTGACAAAGTTACGTTTTTCGCTCTAAATTACATAATTACATCATCACCATCAGTAAACTGGACGCTGTCTGACTCGCGGGGAGGGAGGTTGTCTTCCGGGGGAAAGTTCACCAAAGTCTCGGTCTGGAGGGCTGACGGTCGCGGTGATTTATTTTCATCACAAACACTCGTGAGTTTAAGTTTTCTGCTGGGACGCTGTTTTTCTGACATAAATGTGTCGGTCAGACAGGAGGACAGAGGCCTCTCCACGTATATCTGCGGTACCTATTCTTTTCCTCATATAAGCTGTCAAAGACAGTTACAGTTACTACGTTACTGTTGTTTGGTCCTGTAACGTTGCTTTGTGGGACATTTCTCTGTATTTAGTTGAGTGAAGGACCTGTGTAGTTAACCGACCGTCCGATCGACACGCCCTCGATACGCGAAGCCGGCTTATCCGTTCACACTGGTTCGGTTCGCCAATAATGCGGCCCTGATACTACCTCCAGAGGCACCGGAGCGGAATTGCACCCCTCGCCGCATCGGAGAGATTCACACTGGGACGGATGCGGAGAATTGGCGCACTGAAGCCGCACCCAAACGCCAGTGTGAAAGGGGCTACTGTGTATCTGTGGCTGCTCTGCCACGTCGGTAGGACCCACTGTGAGCCACATCGATGTCTCTACACGGCTAAGTCCACTTCTCGGCACCTGCGGGTCTCGTCTGAGCAGGATGCTACTCATTAATCCAGTCCTAAGTGAGCGCTCTTACAGTAATACTGGTGGCCGTGCCTCATGGGAGTGAAGTGATTAATTTCACAGAGCAAACTGTCGCACTGAGTGCCGCGCCACGACAGGAAACCCAAAACAAGCTCGCAGCCCAAAAGCCAACTGATGTGGCTTCGCTTTTCAATTTAAATGCTAATTTAGCGGAGTGAAAAAACCCACACGGCGTGATGACACAGTGACTTTGAAATGGGCTGAGATTACATGTTACTGATAACAAAGAGGGGAAGAGACACCCGGAGGGAACTGGGAGCTGTATAGGTGACCCTCCTCATTTCATCATGTACATTTGCATATCAGAGACGATGAACAACTGAAATCTTTCACACGCCATGTGGCTTAATAAACCCGCTGACATTTTCCAACTGTTGGAAGCGGAAATCCATTTCATTGGAGATAATTTTCCAGTGGGAGACTATAGATTCACCCATCTGTCTTTTTAACATGCAAGGCGAGCCTTCTGTCAGGAACACGTTGGAAAGTGGACGGTCCATAGCTGCTCGGAGTAATTCATAAAAGACAATCATGCTCCGAACATCATGTACCCTACATTAATGACCGCAGTGAATTAGCCAGAGTCTTCAGAGGACTGTAATACTGTGATACGGATCAATAGACTTGCACCTGAGGTGTCATGAGAGTGCTAAAGGAGCGTGTGCATACTAAGTGTTCTCTCAAAGCCCTGTCACATTGCGACGTCCGCCCGGCACTTCTGATGAGCAGTTCTGTGAAAAATGCTGCATGTGACAGATGGGTCGGAGAAATGTTCAAAGCGCTTTGGGCATACGGTTCATTTTTACAGTAATTATTTGCATGTGCTGAAGAGATTTTCTATGAATTGAATTCATGAGCCTGAAAGAAAGATGACTTCAGCTACATGTCTTTGCTGCTGTTAGACCCTTCGAAAAATACAAGATATCAGCTCTGGGTGGTTGCATTTTTAACATAAACAGAAAATGGCTTGTTTTTCGTGCGATCGGTCTTGGCTATGAGCGATCATGGCGACTGGTGGCACGGCTACCCCTAAAAATGACAGCTGCTCTCCCTGTGGTCGGCCGAAGTCTACGCTTAGTTCTGTAAACACCAGAAGGCGTGGAAGGAGACGGGGCCAGCAGCGAGAGCCATACTGGACGTCTCCATCGCACCTTGTGTTAATGTCACGAGGAATTAGCTCGAGAAAACAAACCTCAGCGCAGAGCTGGACTTAGTTTACATCTCCGCCTTGTGAAAGTAACCAGTGGTGCTTTTATTCTGGCAACAAGTTCAGACTTTGTTGTACTCTTTTCAGGGACTGAAACAGCATTACCATTAACTCACCAGTCGTTAGCCTGAGTCACAGTTGTTGCTCTGCTCTTTCCATACGAGCAGCTCTAATTCTGAGTGTACCTGTCTCCCGCCTACACAAAGTCTACTCATCACAGCTCCCAACAACACAAACAGGCAAGACGAATTTCAAACAATGGCGACTGAAAGCACGACAAGGCCAAACACATCAGCGAGCCGAGAAGCAGCGTGCTGACAGCGGCACGTCTCGCATCCTTGGGACATTTAAAACACGTGGGAGCACTCACAGTCAGGCAGGGTGAGGCTGAAAAGGATTTGGAGGGCAGAGTTCCTATGGGTGCTTACTGGATCATCATCTCTTCTCATGTAGATGAATGCGGCTATGCAAATTAATGGAAAGTATTAGAGTGGGCAGTGGAGGAGCACTAAGGTCTCTCAGACTGTGAATGTTTGATTTTTTTGTCCTCAACTAAAGAGCACTACATAATGTAAATCAGCTTGTTACAGGTTTTGACAAAATATTCAGCAGAACTGTCAGTACAGAAGCTGTTATGAGCTGGATTTGCACAGAAAAACATTAATTTTTCTATGAGTGCGTTGTCAGGCAACAATCAACAAGGCTGCTACCAACTAATAACTTTCATTTTAAATTCTGACAACAACAAAAAGAAGAAAAGAACAAAAGCACCTGTTCATTTTTGGGAAAACTGGAACCTGTAAATGTTGGGTTTTGTTTTTTCATAACCTAAAGGATTAACTACTGATCAAAACTGGTTTTGATTAATTTTCTGTCAGTTAACTTTGACTAATCGGTTAATCTGCCATTTAGCACTCAGTAAACCCGTCCTCCCAACAATGACTAATCACAGCTTAGCAACTGTAACGAGGCACCTTTGAAGCTTTGTTTTTCTCAGCATGCTGAAGGCTGTGCATGGTGCTGAAGAGAGTTCGGAGGATGGTGGTTTTATTAGTGTGAAGCAAAAGTTGTTTATTTCAAGCCAAAATAAAACAAAAAAATCTCAATATCTTCTCAATCATGTTTGTGGCATTTAGAGGGTATTGATGTGTAAACAGTACACATCAATAGCACAAATCCAGACTCACGTCCCAGGTGTACACAGCCTTAAATAATGTTCATTTAACAGGATTCAAGAATTCAGAATTGATGAGAAGACTAAACCTTTTTACATTTCAGGCCAGGAAAAGACACAATACTGGCCTAAAATACAAACTGGAGGAAGCCATAAAAAAACCTTTTGTTGAGCTTTCATCAAGCTCCTGGACCTCACCGATTTAAAAAGAAATTAAAAAAAGATTAAAAATTAAAAGGGCTATATATCCCTGGATAGAAATGTAACAAACACTTAATAAATAGTAGATACAATTTTTTAGATTAAAATGTTAACATAATGCTTAAAATATGGACAATAATGTGTAAAAGCTAACCTCTTGCTTGACAAAGTGATGTTCATCTTTTGTCAAACAGTCTGTTAATTTTACAAGGGTTCTTGTTTGACAATTAGTCAGCTGGAATTATTAAAACGTCGGCCAAAGATGCCATTTTCAGCAACTAATGTTAGATTACAAGCTAGCTATCTACAGCTGATAATATCTGATCAGTTGTCCTTTCAGACACTGAAATCAAACGGTGCCAGATAGCAGATTTATGTTGTTTTCCTTTGTCTGTAATGAAGGGCCAGTTGTTTTTATCACTATAAACACTGTGTGAGACAGAAAACCTTGACAGGTGTAGCCTGGTTAACTTTGTTGAGGGCTAACCACCATTTTTTAGGAATAAAAAGCCTACTGTGATGTGCTACATTTCTCCTCTAAAACCCTTGGATCTGCTTGATATTACCTGAAAACAACACATGTTGGTGTAGAGCCACAGAGACATGATACAGTCCATGTGTGTTATCTACTGTAAGACTCTGAGTGTATCTGGAACATATGTTCTCCTTTTCTAGGTCCCTGTGAAATATGCTTATAGCGCACACAGCTGTCCGTTCTGTGATCTATTGCTTGAGAGAGTTACAAAGAGTCCCTCATTCATTTTGCTTTCAACCTCTCTCACAATTCCTCCAGTGAAATATGACTCGCTGTACTTTAAGTGTCATCCGTTCTGTCTTTCTCCCACCACACCACTAAATATAACATCTAACAGTTATTTTCCGCTGGACACCCACTAAATATTTCATTGTTCTCTAATAAAGACCGGACTTCCTCGTCTTTTGTTGCAGTGACAAGCTGTGACGGCGAGGCTGATCAGCACATTATCGCAGGGAGACAGAGACGCAACAGAAGCTTGTGCGACCGTGTTGGCAGCGAGTCGATGTGGCGTGCTGCGTGTGTGTGTGTGTGCTGCCACTGTAAAATCAATATTGGGAGAAGCAAATGGGAAAAAGTCAAGGAAGTTTGTGGAGTTCCGACTGAAATGTTTACCAAAAGGTGGCTGATTTCAAGTCAATTTCATGGACTGCTGGTGTGGCACCATGAATTTAGATGAGAATATAGAGAAAAAAACAGCAGATTAATGGGAAACGTTCTGGTCCAAAACACACAGAGACTGATGCAGAACACTCTCGAACACTGACAGAACAATTTACCTGCTCAAGTATATTTTTGCAATTATTTCAATAACATAAGAACAACATGAGGAAGGTCTACAAATCTGTACCTTCCCTCTGAGGCAATTTGTTTAAACGATAATACAAATAAATATCTCGTCCCCTTCCCATCAAGCCTACCTCTTGCCTTGCTTCTTTGTTTCGGCTGGAGAGAGAAGATGACCATTAAAGCTCCCATGATGCCCTCCAGACTTTCTCGCTTAGTGATCTGGAAGTCCTGCTAGATTTCACACACACTTCACTCCCACACTAGGGCGGGATTGAGGATGAAATTTGAAGGAAAAAAAAAAACCCAAAGAGATGCTGGGCAGAAAGAAACCAAGTCTCCGGTCCAAACTTCCCTTTATATTCACACCGGCTAGGTGGGCAGCACCGAGAGCAAAAGGAGTGGGAGTACAAAACATGCGTGCCTCTGTAGAGTTTTGAATTTTGACGCGCATGCTCCGCGATACCCCTCCCTTCCCCTAGTTTCCCGCTCTGAAGTGAGAGCTTGCTAGCTGATCTCTGCTCTGCAAAAGCTACTTTGTACCAGTTGAGCACCTAGATTAATTGAGCGCTCTGAGAGGGAGCCAGTAACATGCTGGGGAGAGTGGTACTGCCGCCTCTCCTCACCAGATCTCTGCTCACACAGGGGAGGGAGAGAGACCGGAGCAAGGCGAGAGAGCTCATGCTGTAGATGACCATTATTCCTTACAAGCTGCCTTTTAACTACATCTCCTGCTGGGGATGGGAGGAGAGCGCCATGCCGTGACAACTACACTGAGGTGGAGAAGTCAGGCAGGCGGTGGCTGGTGGAAATGTTTAAATTATCTACAAGCAATCTCTGGCAGGCAGCGTCATCGAGCGCCTCTTCTACCCGCTGATGCTGACAAGCAACTTTATAGACTGATTCATGAGAAATTAGGGATGTTCCTGAGGTGACAGCAACATGATTTGTAATAGAAAAAGGTCTTCAAATGACCAGATGATGACTGAAATTATAGTACTATCATTTCACAGTAATAGCTGAATCCCTCTGATTTATAATTCTGATGCTGTCAGTCATGTATGCAGAAAAACAAACATGAAATAGACAGATGAATGCCAGTTTGACGCCTCCAGCCTCCAGAAAAAATCATTGTATATTCAGCAAGAAAATATAATGCAAAACTGATTCAGAGTTCGTAACCTCGGAAAACCTCCATCTTCAATGTGAAAGTTATTTCCCATCCCATCATACAATCCATCAAAAAAAAAAAAAAAGATTGCCTCTTCAGAGTTGATCCTCCTGTTGCTTATTCAGCAGACTTTGGGGGGAAGATCCTTCCGGATTACGGAGAAGGTCTGCAGGTCTCATGTTCAGGCCCAAATCTTTCCCCTTCGCTCAGAGCGGGTGAGAGATACAGTGGAGATGCTTGTCTGATGTGACAGATCAGAAGTGGAAAATAGAAGGAAAAACACTTCCGCTCTCTGTGTGCCACCCACGCGCAATTCATTTCATGAACTGTGTGACGGCAGTCCGATTCAGAAATGGAAAAGCCGACCTCTGCAATCAAGTACCAATTTGCTCCCACTCCATTTACATGCTTCCTGTCTGCCCTTTGTGCCTTGTTGCTCTTAGGCCTCCCACGGATGTCAGACTAAGTAAGGTACGTACCGTGGGGAAGGCTGCACATAGACATAAACACAAGCACACACACACATACAAAGGTGTGACTGTGGCCAATCTGAAGGTCAAGTACCTTTGAATCCCCGATGTGCACCCTATTTCTTTCTTTAATTGGGTTCACCTAAAGGACTCTGACCGGCGTCAGGTGCGATGCTTCAGGCTGACACCGGCATTATCATACGGACAACTGATGTGTATCAAAGTACTTATTGAGGAAAAATAAGATGAGCGAATAACAATTTTGCATTTGCTCCTTCACCTGACCTCACCTGCCTCTCAGCTCTATCAGTTACCTGAGTTTTGATTCATAGCACAGACTGTTTACTTTAGGCAACGTTGTCCTACTCTGTACTTTTGTCTTTACAACAACAATTTCTCCTCCATCATTGCCGAGGCTTTACAGGCTTCAGATATACTCCAGTGGATTGTCATTTCTCTTTGGTTTGGATTGCTTTAATGGAAATACTGCTGGCTGTTCTGAAAACAATCAAACTTCCTCTAAAGCCTCTTCAAATGAATGAATTTGGTGAGTAGGTGGTCGTCAGCAAACAAGAATCTGTGAAGCTTCAGCGTGCGAACATGCTCACAATGACAATACTAACATTCTGATGTTAGCAGGCCAACCATTGCTGATTATCACTAGACACAGAGCACAGCTCAGGCTACACAAAGTACTGGATAATTCCACATTTTTGGACAAGATGAAAAGTCAGGGGAACTATAATTCAGCCTGGGAGGGACATGAATGATGGGACCACTTTTAATTGAAATGCATCCATTGCCAAAAAAAGAAATATAGTATATTCATACCCCTACATTCTGCAACAAACCCCAACAAGGGGCACCAAAAATTAATAGTCTAAAAGCAATACTTAGACTGAAGGGACTGTCATTTTAACCAATAGTTCATGTCCCCAGAATAAGCTGAAATAAAACGGAATTGTCAAAAGAACTGTAGACAATGAGATGTTACTGTGCACCAAAATAGGTTTCTGCAGTAGCATACGAATGCTAAAGGGGAATTCAGGGAAGTTGTATAAAACCTACTGTGGTAACAGAGGGAGCTGTGTGAAATCTGATGAATTGCCTCAAGTCACTTGAGTCAGCCTCAGATGGGGCTGCAGAAAAAAAAAATCTGGGGGTGGGGGAGTATGAAAGAACTGAGCCTCCCCCTTATCTCGGCTCGAGGCTCGCGGCTCAAGGTTACATTCACCACTGCCAGCATAACACACCTCAATCGTGCGGGATTGTGGGTAATGTAGCTACCAGGTTGTGACTGGGAGGAAGAGACATCTCTGACAATATCTGTGGTTCTGCTGCACTGGTCCTGAGTTTAAACTGCCCATCATGTTAGAGGAGTGCACTGCTAAATGAGGGAGTATTATTTTAAGAATTAACAAAACTCACACAAATGACCTCAATCAGTCCTGAACACATCCTCTCCAGGTGTGTGAAGGCTGAGTGGAGCGCAGTAGATATGGCATGGAGATTATAAACTTAAACAAGCTATTCTGCAAATGTGATCAACATGTTGGACAAGTAGAGGAGATTGTGTGGTGGGTGTCACGCACATGTGCACATGGAGGGGAATCGTAAACAAGAGATCTGCGTTCAATTAAATTGTACTGGACGTAAGTGGCAATACGAGAAGGTGATAAAAGAATAGCCACTTAGCGTGAACCCTTAAGCTGTAGTCCCAGTTTGAATGGTCCAAATCAGCTGAGCATGGCTTTTCAAAGGGAAGTCTCATTAGGTTGGAGCAGTAATGACTTTTCGTTAAATTAGACACTCCAGAGAATAGTGTGGAATAATCAAATGTCTCTGGGGTAAAATCATCTCCACACATACGAAGGCTTGTTCCACTCTACTTGAGGAAAATAATCTGAATAACAATGTAGGATTGGAGAAAGCAATTGCATTGGCAAGGCAAGTGTTTTATAGATGATCATAAATATTAATTCTGGTACACGGGGAACACTTGTCTCACAGAGAATGCCAATAATAATTAGGTCTGGGCATATTAGGTACCGATGTTCAACACATCACTTTAACATCTGCTTGAAACAGTAAACGCTTGTTTACCTCAAGTATATAGGTGCTCTGCTGCCCACACATCTCCTACACACTCCGATGGCTCTTCATTATCATAAGTGCTGGTCTTCATACCTTTTTATCTTCCACCCACACACAACCCTTCTCCTCCCTTTTCCCCCTAATAATCAATGTGACGCCACATACAGCATTTCATTAAAAGGCTGTTAGTCTGTAGGTGTGTGTGACTCAGACAGGCGAGCCATAAGTAGGCAGTTACCCCCCACTGTCTTTTGAACTAACGGTGTGCGGGGCAAATGGAAATGCAGTAGAGCCATCGCCGCGGGAAGCTTGTGAAGAGCGGCTGATGCATGATGAGAACGATGAATCAGACAACTTCAGCTGTGCAGCGGCGGAGTCGAGGTCCACGTCGGGCATCACTGACGGTTATATTCTCGGACTGAACCTTTTGAAAGCTATTTTTGATAGCTATTCCACTTTCATAAAGCTTTTGTCCACTTTCTTACAAAAGAGAGGTGCTGAAGAGGTCTGCATGAAAGAGGAAGTGCAGGGTACCGAACCCGCTTTGAGCACCGAGTGCTGCTCGATCTGTGACTTTCAAGTGCAACTTACCCCAACAGTAAATTGCCTCGACAACATTATATATTCTATTGTCTATTTACTAGATCGTTTTGTTTTAATGAACACATAAAAATCGACAAATGCTCCCTCTTGAAAGACAATTCAAGTTACATATTTCTTTTAAAGACTTCTTTCTTAGCCAGTTTCATGAGTGATCCATTGCTGTATTTCAAATTTCAACGGTTGGTGGCGTGTGACTCATGCCTAGCTAACAATTTCAAGTACGTAATCATCATCATCATCATCACAAATGGTTTTAGAGCTTGGGCAAACAAGGAAATTGTAGATAAAGAGCAGTGCAGGAAGATCAGAGCTGTTTTCTGTGTATATTTGTCTAAATAAGAGTTAATTAGTCGACTTGTGTCCAGTTTTGCAATTGTGCATATCTGTCGGTTTTCTTATTCCTCACAAGGTTCATGTGTTCATCCTTTACATCCTTCACAGATATCAGTATCTGCCTTTATGTTGTCTGATATATATAAACTTATCTCTTCTGGAGATTATGATGCAGAATATGATGCTAAGGATAATTTCTAATAAGTAAATTCCCAGGGAAGTTAACTGTTTCATTGCACCGATGCTTGTTTGATTTGAGGGATCAGTGCAAAGACTGTGTGTATATCGGCAGATATATATCTATAGAGGATTTTCTTTACTACCTAATTTCGGCATCCATCCCAAAAATCAAGCACAGTTTGGGATCTAATACGAATAGCTGTGTCGTCACCATTGACTGAATGATTAATCCAGTAAATAATCAACAGTCTAAGTGATGATTAGTTGGACTAAATCCTAAGAGTTCACACTTATTCATGATATAAGCATGTTATAAGTAAATTAGTGAACACATTACCTTGCATTTTGTCTGTTATATTTGGTCAAATCTGGAAACAATGCATGCTGTATTATCAACATTCCCTTTACTTTAGAAATATCTGTTGAGGCTGATGTTCTTCCTCTCTGCAGCCTGAGCACAGTTCTGCAGAATCTGCATAATGAGCTCATGTTTGCCTTTTCCTGACATCACATCAGTCGTATATGTTTCACTTTAATTCAAATGGCGACTGGGTTACATTATTGGTGTACCATATATTTTTCACATTGTTTTGCTGGCTGTGTATGTTAATATAAACCACTGAATATGGATTTTATTTCTACAATGGCCCAGTTTCTCCTCATGGACCATTAGCGTCATCTGTCTAGGAACAGTATTTATATCGTCCACTGAGTGGCAGCAAAACAGTGTTGAGTGAATCCTCACACATCTCTCAACCTGTTTCACACCATCATAGTACTTTACAGTTATATGTATCAGAAGAGAATCTATGTAAATTTACCCAGCTGATGATGACAATAAATAGATTTAAATATGAACAAAGGATCAACTATAAAACACACAAGATTGGTGCTTCCAGCTTACAAGCTTCAGCTCATTACCCAACGCTTCCAATGCTCCGTCAGTGCTCTCTGGAGTGACACATACAAGCAGCAGAGCCGACACCTGATCAATAAAGCTAATGTAGGAGCCTGTTCTCTTAAAGACAGGAGGAGCTCCTGTACATCGACAAATTAAGTGAATGGAACTGACACGACGGTTTGATTAATTCGTGTCACATTATCCTCCTGTAGCAAGCAGACAGTGATGACCAGCTTATTGGCTGCCAACAAGCCGCCCCTGACCTGCCTGTCATGCTGTTAATTACAACTAGAGAACGGGTAAAAGTGACATATAATCCAGACAAATTGGAGAATTGATTATTGCTGTTGTCAAAGTGCTACATGTATGGTATTTAGGAGAAGAAGCCAGACATAATTCAGGGTAAGACAGGTAAAATATAAGCACACTAATCAGCCCATCAGCTTGTTAAAGTAGGGTGACACTACACTCAAGGGAAGCTCTTATTTTGAAAACAAGAAAAACTACTTGGTTAGTAAAACATCCTGTTCTGTAAAAATAACATTCAGTCAACTTATGTTACGTAGTTTAAGTAAGTTAACTTCATTAAACACTAATTAAAAACCAAGTAAATGTTGTATGACCCACTGAAACACTCCGACCAGCGCTTCAGGGAAGCGTTCAGAAACGGCACAAGCTGTGTAACATCAGCGTCAAACTTAGAATCGTCAAACTACTTACTACATGCTGCTGTTTTTGGCACATGGGAGTGAGAACAGGCTGTTTTTTTCTTTTTTTAATATCTGCTTATTACATTAGTGTCCACTCCAAACTGAAAACATTAGCACACTTCACAGGCAGCCAGTGTGGACGAAGCGTAAGTAACGTTGTCCCTTCTGCCAACAAATGCTGTTAAACCTGCTAAATAATTATTTACAAGTGAGTGGCATTTCACTGAGTGTTCAACACTCCACCGGTCCACTTCAGCACACTTGTGATGAGGCTGCTGTACATCACAGTGATTCAAACAAGATACAGCAGTGAGGTTTGAACGTTTTAAATATCCAGCCACAAAAACACAGACGGAAAAGAGGTGGCGTTACGATAAAGCAAGATAAATAGGGGAGACCGGGGATGGTTGTAACAAGGGGATGGTTGTAACAGCATCACTTTCACCAATAAGGGATGTCATTAGAGTCATATGATCAATTTCATGTGTTACCACTCCCTCCCTGACCTTGCATGTGGATTTGCATGTCTGTGGAAAGAAGTGTGTGGGCTTTAAAGCCAAAAAATAAAAAATCAGGTCAGAAACTAATCTTTTGGACCAAGTTTATATTTTGGTTAATACTGACACTGTTGAAGTTTGAATTATGAAACTTATATTGGATTGAAGAGTAGATTCTAAGCTAAAATATGAGTAATTTCATCAACACAAATTTTAAGCTATCATGCTAGTACAGCTAGCTAAACAATGGCTGACAGGGGTGGGGAGGGTTGTAACACCTTCCAAAAAAATGTTACAACCATCCCTGTAAGGGCATCTCATATATTTTCTCTATCCTACTCCCTCTTTTAAGTTTGCCAAGACGCTGGGTGCGGAAAACGAATAGGGGCGTGTCTGCACATGTACTCAAAGCACAAACAGATAAACACACTCACATCCACGTTTTATCATTTGTGTGCATGGTTGTTGTTTCTTGAAGTGGCAAACATCTTCCTTGAATTATTTTTGTGAATTGGGAGCTGTTTCTGACCTCCCACTGCAGTTTTCTGTTCTCATGAGTAGTCCATTCATATGTATTATTGAATATTTTTTCAAATAATGTTCTTTGAGTCTTAGGATCAATGCCACTGAGGATGTTTTTCATTTACCCATCAGTGATAAGTTCTTTTTGGTCTTAGTAAATCACTGGAAGATGTTTGAGTGTTAGCACATGCACAATACATTTATATGGAGGCATATTTTGTGGTGTGGTCTCAGTTTTTAGTTCTTTAATCTTATTGTTACAATTTACCCCGGGTTGTGTTACAACCTACCCCAGTAGTTGGGTAGGTTGTAACAGCGGCACTCCTTGCATTTGACATTAAATAATTATTTCTGTGATATAGTTGGAGGAGTTGGAGGCATTTCTATTTGTAGAGGACAAATGAGGGTACTTTGTGTCAAAATTTGAGAGCCCAACCATGAACACTCTGCAAGTAATAGGAGCTGAGACAAAAAGTGTTACAACCATCCCCGGTCTCCCCTACATATAATTTTTACTCACACATCTCGACGCTTAATTTTTTCTACAGTACAACTTCAAAAGAATGCAAAAGAAGATCTACTTTGAAAAAAAAACAAACCTATGAGTTTGAACTTGGATACATTCTGTGACCAAATGCCACAAATTAATTTTTCTTTAGATCTCAGATTTAGGTGGTTTGTAAAATATGTCATTTCATTTCATTATTAATCATTACAATGTATCATTTTTAAAGCCCTGCATACAAGACGGGAAAAAAGTCTTTTCTGCATTGTTCTGCTATTGATGAAATGTGCACTGTTGTGTTTTGGACAGTAGAGGGTGCAATTGATTAACTTGACAAACCGAAGTAGCAGCAGAGAGATAAACTTCAATATTGAGCTGTATACTTCACAGTAATCTCATGTTATCTTGCTAAAAGGACGCACGCTTTGATTCCATCTTCCCCATCTAAACAGTATTCAGATCATAACCACTCTGCCTTTAAACAACTGGACGTTACACACGACAAAGACTTTACAACAGAGATTAGGGACCCTTAACCAAAAGAACAATGTAAATAACAGAGAGCAGACATGCTTTTTTTTTTTCCATGACGTAACACGTGGCCTGCCGAAAGCGGTCTGCGAGGAGTCATAACTGTTTTTAAAACAAACTTTAAATCTTTAATTTTCCGATATAAATTTCAATTCTTTCACGTCCACGCTAAGCAAGTGATGATCCAGTCTGTTTGATGGCCTCTGAGACTTGAGGAGAGCTCCAGGTAGCAGTCGGTGCTCCCCTGCAGCATTTATTTTCTTCAGTATCTCTGAGAATTGCAAGCAAGCATTGCTGTTTAAAGAGGAAATGAAATGGAAAGAGTGCAGGCAGGAAAATGGCTGACATTAAGCTTTTTCCGTGGTAATTCATCAACATAAGAGAGAAAGTGAAAATTGTTAATGAATAGTGCTTTTTCCTGCAGAGGGGGAGAAGACACGGAAAGATCATTCCAAGAAATTGTTTTCTCTGCTGCAGTGTGTTGGATTAAAAAAAAATGGCTCCGTTATGAAGTCATTTATTTTACCACATAAAATCAGCTTTAAAGACTCAGTCGCATGTCCAGAATGAGAGTATTTAAGCAGCAGTTGGCACAGTAAAGGCTCAACATCCAGATGCTCCTTCTGGAAGGATTCTGAAACCTGCTGTTTCTAATTAGGGATCAATTAAGAAGGGTCTTTAGAGGACATAAGACACACAGTGGGCACAGAGGTTGTCAAAAGGCATATTTTCAAAGCCACGCTGCAGCAGCGGGGGACGATGAGCGGGTGAGCTGGCAAACGCAAGCTTCTGTGTACAGTAAACGTGGCGTGTGAAGGATGCCAACAATCACAGCGATAATGATGCAACAATAAAAAAACGTCCACTGGAACGTTCTCACTCAGCGCTTTATTTTTCCTGCACAGTCACCAGAAATGTGCTACACCTCCATCTGCAGAGCTTCCGTCATCCGGAGACCGGTTCAACCACAATATGTTGCTGCAGCGACCACGGGCTACACTACCTGCCCAGATGGTCTGAATCAGTGGGCATCAGCCCTCGTGGTGCGCGCCGCATCCGACTGCCATCAATCACAGACAAATACAGTCCGGTGAAAAGGTTATTTCCCCTCCAATGGTGGCACAAAAACAAAAGCCTAATTTCCGCAGCCGGCCCAGGCAGGGCAGCTCGGCCACTTTTATGTTTATTGAACCCCAGTGGATCCACTATTTGTTTGGCACTATATCTCCTGGCTAGTAAAATATGTCTTGTTCACAATGTCCAGTGAGGTAACGCAGTTGTTTGGGGACATTTAGAAGAAATAATGAGGGAGCTTCGATGAGCTCAGTTTGCAGGGCTCTGATGTGCACCGTTAGTTGATTAGACATGTTGCTTTTCTTGTGATAGACAATAAAATACTCTCTTGTCTTCAATGTATGTTTGCTTACACTTTCCCCTTCTATCCCCTTGTCTTTGAATGACTTCTGACTGTAAAAGTAAAGGGGTGCATGACTCAGCAGTATGTTTAGTGTTGCATCCAAGCACAGAACGTTCCTCAAGCCATAATAAAAGCCGAGGAGCTGGTTAGAGCTGTAATTCAAATCAAGTTGCTCTGATGCACCAGCATCCAGCAAATTCAGTCTGACAGAGACACAGTTGAAAACAAACAACTTCTTGCTGCAGTCTGACTGCAGTTAAAAGACAACACACCAGCGGTTATTACAGGCCCGTCCAACATGGACGCCAGCCAAGCAATTACAGTCGGGCTTGAGTCTCAATGGCACCCGCTCGAGTCGATCCGTCATTAGCACGGCCCCACCTGATGCCATCGCTCACCTGTAGGCTCGGTCTGTGTCACATTCCTTTATTACACCTTGACACATAGCTGCTGTCTGCGACACTGAGCCCACGGTTACAGATCAGCGCTCACCGAGCTGTACAGGACATCGGAAAGTGTCCAAACCGACAGCTAAAAGTTGCAATAGAGCTGCAAGACTGGCGCTTTCCTACTCGATCAGGTGTGAAATGTATCAGGTCAAGCAAAAACATATCAGAATTCTCACTGAGCAATAACAAAACTGCACAGATAGTCGCAGGGACATCAAAATTCTGGTTTTGCTCTCCCGAACCAAACCCCTTCATCACTTCCCAACACAGTGGATATTGCATTACAGCCGTGTAATGAGCAGTGTTCACTCTGAATCATATCTCCTCACACTAGATTCATTTCCAAATAATGAAAAAAACAAAAAAAACGATGGAACTCGTGCTGAGAAGTGGAGATGAAGCCAATAAAACCTTTCCGCAGTACAGTGCGTGCTGTGTTATGATTGCTGCTGTTATTTGGGGGGCACAAACGGTGCTAAATAAGCAATCCAGATGATGGATGAAAACATAATTTAACGCTCCTTTGAATCGGAGTGCTCCTAAAACCCAACAGCAATAAACATTCCTCCTCATTCCACTTCATTTCAGCGCTACTGTATACTGTACATTATCATCCAGCACGCTACCTCCACCAATTGTGCTCCGCTTGAGATGCCACCGGAGCAGTTTAGTCCTCCCCATGAGAAATTTCTTCTGAGCTCCAAAACTACGCACAGCTTTAATCAGCTGGCTCGGTTTCAGTCACATATCTTGTCCGCTGAGAGAGAGTAGGGATTTATCTTGAATGTTAGGTGAATGTCGTAGAATGAGCTCAGCATCGGTCCCTGCACGTAAAGAATATGTAATGAGGCTATAATGGCACATAAGCTCCACTGGACGACACAAAAGAAAAGCAGAAAAATCACCGGTATGATTTGTTTTGGTCTGATTGAGAGACCTGACTGGTGTCTTGGTATTTTGTAGCATAACTGGAAAAGTTCTTCTTAAGGTCAGAATGCAAATTCAAAGGTAAAGGATACTGTCACTGATGTCCGAGTGAAGCAAGAGCACTGAAGACCCAAAATAACGACACTGAGGCAGAACAGGTCGAATTTCTCTCAATCAGCGTTCAAATGAATAGGCTTAACAGGCAGGTCACTTAAAGGCAGCCAGTGAAAACAATATTATGCCACATTTCATTCCAAAAATGACCTCCGACATGGTAAACTGCTGATCTTTAGCGAGTTCCACAACTGTAAAACATCTAACAATGATGAGGTAATGGTCAAAATAACTTAATAATTGAAGCTACTGCAGCAGTGGTATAAGTGGAGGAGTCGTAACGCCAGTGAAAAGACTGGGCTTCAGTTTCAATAAGCTGCTCAGCAGACCAAGCGAAGGTTTTCGAAGGCATTTTACCGCTTTTCAATGTAAGTTTTGTAAAAGGAAGAATTATTTCCTCTTTTAAAAGTTTCATAGTCTCACTTCAAGTAGGCTAAACTGTACAAGCTGAGTGTTCATGGTTGTTTTAGTCCCGATCCGATTTGTAGACTAATAGATGAATTATAATAAACAAGTGTCCAACATGAAAATAGTTAGCGGAACTCTCCAAGTTTGGATTTACTTTACCCATCATTCACATTATTGTAGGTGCCAAATCGCACAAAATGCCTATTTCTACATAATGTTGCTTTAAGCTACCATCACCAACAACCGTTACCTACAACCCCTCATATTGCCTTAAATCTAGAGTCATTGCCAACTAACTTTTATATGTGACAGTCTGGCATGAAAACATTAAACTGTAGTGATAAATGAGGTTTTTAATACGTAAAGTAATGCTGCCCCTGTGTGATTGTACATCCTGGTGTTCGAATATCAGCTGAGATATTCAGTTGCCTTGGATGGACAAACCTCGGGTGTGCTGTGGTCACAGGCAGCACCACGGATGACATTTTCATCAGCAGCCACATCCAAACCACCATCTCATCTAAAATCTATTAGGCCGGCTCTGATGACAGCTCATCACCGACAGTGACAAGCGAAACACTAACCGTGTCAATGCTGCGAGCGCTGCCGCAACGCTCAAGCCCCACCCGACACGCATCAGCTCCCTGTTAATAAACCTGAGAGCGGAGGGGAAACCCTTTTCCCCGCGTCAAAATGGCGAGACATGTTGCCGTCTTCTCACGTAGCCTGTAACCAAACGCTGTCTGTGCCTGCGGCTAGGGTAACACCGAAGTATCACCTCCTCTCTTATGTTTCCCCCATCAAGGCCAGATAACTTGTCAGTGTTGGGAAGTTGCAGCATGTGTTTCATCGTGTTATGTCAGCATTCAGCTCACTTTCAGGGGCTGAGAAAAAACCGATGATGATGTTCGGGGGAAACAGTCGATTGATTTTGTTATCATCAGTCTGGTCTGATCAACTGCAGGAAGGAGAGCAAATGATTAAAATGTGAGCAGCAGCGGTGCAGAGTGAGATTAGAAAAGCATTCCTTGAAAAGATGTGTTTACTTTTCTAATTTAAAAGCTGAACTTGAGCCAAGAGCTTACGGTCATTACTCCTGGTAGACTGAGAGGGGATACAAGACTGTGTCTCTGTTTCACGCCTTTACAAATAAAGTCTGTTTGCACTGAAATACCGTAAACCTAATTTTGGATCGTCTGTGATTCCCTGCATCTTTGATCAGAAACTAGAAGCCGATCAATATGTACAATTTCTAAGCTGTCTGACGTATCAACCAGCCTCACACGAAATGTTCAGCCCACACGGGCATTCACTTTCATGTAATGGCCTTCGGCTACAGTACATTATGCATGCTGAAAGACTGCACCACTATTAGTTTCTAATGCCTTTATGTTCCACCGTAATGGCACTAATGTGCCTACTCTGCAATGACAGAAACAAAGGCTGAACACTGCTGGACAGAGATCTTCCAATTGGATGCTACAGAACATATCCTTCACACTTCACACCGACAGAGGGGAACAAACGCTGTGATTAATGCTCCTGGTGTCTCCTAACACGCTGAGATAAAGGAGAGACAATTGCTTCGCTACCGAATGCATTGCAGATATCTCAGTGGCGTTGGAGGCTGACGTGGAGAGCGCAATAAACAGCAGAATGGCAGGTTCCTCTGTGGCTCGGATCGGTTGTTTCCTTTTTGGCTTGAGACCCCAAACCTTTCATCAATCTCAGGTTTTAAATGACATTTTGCAACCACTTGAAAGTCAAGACCTGCATGTTAAGAAACCACCGGCTTGGATGAAACAAGGTTATGCAAACTCGAGCTGTGTAGCCAAACACCATTTGAGCCCACAGAGCTTGTTTTATATTCTAGTGGAAATCCCAAAGATGCCAATAATGTTTGGCTGAACCTGTAGAAAATATGCATAAAATAATCTACAACACTTGAATATTTCCATTTGATGGATTGGTGCAGCCTTAAAAAACATGGAGTGTTGAATATATTTTACCCAGCATGACCAGAATGCTGCAGCTTCAATTAGGTGAGTTGGAACAAGTCCATAAAGAAGAGGATATTGTGAGACACAGTGGAATAAGATGATGTTTCCAATCGAGGGAAAAGAGGGGGAAACTGGATGTGAATCGGAAAACTTAACTTTAAGGTGATGGCGGAGATCTAATTCACTGTGCACATTTCACTCAATTAAGCAACTACAAAAGAATGAAAGCCCAATTACTTTTTATTACGCTTGATTTAGTTACATCACCACGGACATCACTGTGGTGTGTAAGATGATACAGTAGGTACACCTCCTATGTGAGCATGCCATACAATGCAAGTCATGCATAACTGAAGGCACGCGTCTATGAATTAATTACACAGCAGAGGATTGCTGTGTAATTGCTACTGTACACACAGTGTCTCTCATTTGCCACAGATCTCAACATCACGAGCTTGAATTCAAGATATGTCCATAACCTTTAAATCCACCTCCACATGATGCTGTAGTGACTGACCTTTCACCCTATCAGAGCCATTTCTAGAACCAGCTCATCTATGGAGCACCAGACAAACTAGCTAGAGTTCCTGCTCATAAAACTTACATGGAGTTAAGTTGACAGGCAGAAATGTCTGTCTGAATTATGCATCGCATGGTAAATACTGACAGTGAACAGCTTCCTGAGACATTTCAGTTCAATACAAGGTGAACATAAGGCAGTAAATGGTACAGAAATCATCTGGAGATGAGAGGAGTCACTGCACTGATGCCGGCAGCTGTGGCTGTTAGTGGCGTGTTATGAGTTATTCCTATCTTTAAAGTGATGCAGTCATGGCCCATTAATAATCCATATGTGGATGTGAGGGAGCATCTGGTGAGAGGCATTATAAAAACGACAAGGTTGTTAATTTGTGTGAGTCAACCACAGAAAGAGGCAAATGGCCGGGGGTCCAAGGAGTCAGTGGGCCCTGAGGCCAGAGTCTCTGTTTAAAGTGACAGGTGACACTTCTTGTTGAAAGTCACAGCGCTTTGATCAAAGCAACACGATTAAGACATTCCTGCTTTTACCAGAGTCTTTAAATATTGAGTACTGGCCAACCAAATCCAATCCAATATTTGGTTTTGTTGATTTTTTCCCTCACATTCCAGCTGCACAGCATACTGAGGCTACAGTCACATTTCATTACCAACAGGCAGCGGACACCCTTCATGCCAGTGTGAATTAAAAACCCAATTTCAGAAGCAGTTTTCTAACCAACAGTAGCCGCTTTAAATTCTGGCTCACCTACAGAAGATCCCAAAAATATATTCTGAAAAATGACTCCATGGAGGTGCGAAACAAGTACAAAGACACACAATAACAATGACAAAGAGAGACATTAAACAACAGAGAGAGAGGCACAAATAGACTGTAAAGAGACAATAAAGAAAGCAAAATGACTACACGGGGAAGAAAAAGACTTAAAAGATGTCAAAGGACAAAAGACGTACCCTATCATAAAGAAGCAAAACACAAGAGATAAAAAACAACCACAAAGGGACACATGACTATGATGACTACATGGAGATGCAAACTTACTACAAAGAGGCACAAAACAACTAAAAAGAGACATGAAACAACCACAGAGAGACATGAAATAAACACAAGGAGGACTAAAATGACTACAACGAGACACAAAACAACTACAAGGAGAGCCAAGATGGCTCCAAATGACACTTATGTTCAGCATCTCTGTCAGTCTGAGGGTGTTGCTCCTCTGTCGGAGGGTCGGGGGCCTTTAACACTGTCTTCCTGTGTCTAGCAGCACGTTGTTTAGTTATCTGTCCATGAAGTCAACTATTTTCTTCATGGCATGCCAGTGTCTCTCCCTGCCAAGCCCTCCTTCACTGATCCTCGTCAGGCTGGTGCAGTTTCTGAATCTTGTGGTCTGCCTATGTGGTCCCAGCAAACAAACACACACAGACACACAACACTCCCTCTCTACTTCCACCCACCGACTGTATGTGACAAATAAAAGCAGGTGAATACATTCCAGCATTTCCCTCACTCACCTGAGGGAGGAATTCATTTCCCGAGCCAGGCACCAAAGCATTGTGGGCCATGACAGCTCTGTGCTTGGTGGTGGGCTTTTCATGGTTTCAGTTTTTAAATCAAAAACACCCTGTTGGAAAGCAGCCAGTTTCCCTGTGCAACTAATTTTGATGAGGCTGTTTGCAGGAGTCAATTATGGAAACCCACTCCGCAGGTTTGCAAGCCTCAGTGCAGCTTTAATACGAGGCCACCTCAGACTGCAGCGAGCGCTGTTAAGCATGCATTCGTCACAGAGATACGAGCAAACGCCGCTCAAGTGTTAATATGTTCATTTTCCGGGAACAGGAACATTTAGTTAAGCAAAATTTCCCACGCCGGTGTGCATCCACACAAATGCACACACATCGAATCACACCAATCCAAGGTGAGTATTCCACCCAAGAGCTCAGATCTGTTTGTGCTCTGGGCTGGAGAGAAATGGTGGCATGAGGGTCTTTTAATGCAGTTAGGGACGGCTGCACCATGTCATCCATGTCTGGTGGAGGACACACACCAGTGTGTAAGCCTCTGCCACGGCCGGAGCTCATAGCCCATCATCATGTCTGCTCTTTAGTAATGGCCAGAGGAAGAGCAACCAACCAGAGCTTAGTCACATGAAGAAACTCCTCGTCTGAGCTCAAAGTCTGGGCTACAACTAACGGTTGCTTTTATTATCATACGCCCTGTTTATACTTTTCCACTATTAATCGTGTAAATAACTCAAATATCAGAATATCCCAAAATGCAGATCACAATCGCTCAGAGACAAACATGACATTTACAACAGAGTAAAAAAAGCCAAAGATATTAAATTTACAACGACTTAAAACCAAATACAAACAGAAGAATGTCACGTTTGGGAAACTGTAACCAGCAAGAACCTGGTACTGGGTAGAACTGGTTCATCATTTCAGCACGAATCCAAGAGATTTAATTTTTTGCTTTGGTATTACGTCGATATTGCTTCAACTTCACCAAAGACAGCCGGGCAGTGTAGCTGGGAAAGCTACAGAACTATACGTGCTACAAGGCAAAGTGACTTCTGTTATCAATAACATGACCGATTTGTACGGTGGCCCTGAGGGTCAGAACACAACAACAATTCAGAATTCAACCACCGTAGCTTTGTGAACAAAATTAATATTTTGCATTGATTTGTGATAAATCACCTGCTAATGGCCAACAGTGTTACTTGAGTTTTCACTTGTTTCCTATGAGCAGCGTGTAATTTCCTCTGTGTCGGTTTCTGCTCATTTACAGGACGAATTGTTGGAAATCTGTATTTACAAGCCACCAGGCTTACAACCAAGACTGTCTTCTCATATTTCATACTTACAACTGCAATCTACAAGCCCCCCCCATCTGTTGTGGGGTGTCGGGGAAACAAAACACAGACCTCAAATCACAGCGAGCACAGAGACATTTGCTCGCACCGCCGTTTGACAGCAGCTCAACAGCAATTTGAATTTTCACAAGTTCGATAATGTTCTTCAAGTTTATTGCAGCCGTAAGCGGACAGCCCTTCAGCTGGAGGGGGCCCTGTTGTGACAGGTGTCTGCGTTGCTGAAATATCCTTGAAGAAAGCACTGAATCCCTACCAGCTGTAGTGAAGTACTGTTATAGCCATCCTGACAACCATGAAGCAACACAGTTATTCCTTTTCTTACTGTAACTGCGACAAACATTTCATCATCTCTGAAACAGCGCAGGAAGGGTTAAAGTCTGCATCAAACAGTGCAGGCTCGGAAGGAATCATAAAATCACATTTCATGGTCAATCTGTGGCGTCACAGCGCCGTTCTGTATCTGGGCTTGGGGTCAATAGGCGATCGATGAATTTAATCTCCCATCTTCATAGCTCAGCAAGGAAAATTGACCATATTCACTTGAGAGTATACGCTTGAGAACAGAGACAGTTCATGTCTGATGTCTGTGTGGCAGGCATTTGGGTATAATGGCAAGGATTTGAAGCTTATGGAACAATGTGTCCCAAATATCTGAGATTACAACTGTTGACATGTTAGAATGTGTTAAAAAAAAAAGGTTAGGGTTAAAAATTTAATTTCCTTTGTTTAAAATCACAAAACTCAACCCAGACGGAGCCGAGGTGTGAGCTCAGCTGATCAGACCCAGCGAGCTCTGGAGGAGCCGGGTGCAAAGCCAGAACTTCAGGAGGAGTCACATCGGATTCTGGTGTAATTCGGTGCCGTTCACCGACGGGAGGAGAGCTCAGAGATTCAAAGGTGGATTTATCTTTATTCCTGTTTCTCAACCTGACTTGCAGCAGAGGTGACCACCTTTGTCGGGTGTTTGCTGACTGTCCTGCTGTCTGCAGACTGGAGCTGGAGAGGAAATGTGCTTTATTTAACGGATGTAAACGCCCACCACTGTTGATAAAAATCCATCCGACGTGACTCAGGCACAAATGTTAATGGATGATGTCATGTTTTATTCTATTCGTGTTACATTTAGTCGCATTAGCGGACTTCCTCTCTCACTCTATCCTGAAAGTTATAGCAAAGCATTTGGGATAACGTAAGTACAAGTCAAAAATAAAGGCTGAGTCATTTCTAGACATTTCAATTTATAATTTATATATATTCTATCTTTGAAATCATTTACATCTTGGTGTCTGCATAATAAGAAAATCTAAAAAAATCCATTTTAACTTCCTACAGCTGAGTTTGAGCAGCCTATTTCACAATAAGAATGGATTTCCACCACCTCTAAAAGAAGCCTCCACAGCAAGATCTCCTTTATCGCCTGCGGGATCGTAAAGCTTTAAGCTCAGTCAGGAACACACTCCATTTCATTCTTGCCCTCAGACATGGCTCACACATCAATTATTCACATTCTTCCATTTGCCAGAAGTGGGGAATTGAACTTTAACCCGATGAAATCCTGGCGCAACACAACACATGATTCATAGCTGATGTTATACAGTGAGTAAAAGTTATACAGTAGGAGCAAAGAAAGCGATGGCCAAGTTTCCCTATGTTTGTTTGATCAGTACAGTATTACACGAAAGATATAAGATGAAATAATAATGAGAACACAACTGTCTTGATAGTGAACATGAAGACTGTGTGTTTTGTAGCTGATGTGTTGGGCTCGACGGGAGATGAGTGGAGTCATGCTGGGGCCATGAATAAGAGATCAACAGAGGCCCTTTTCAATGATCTCATACATAAATTTCACATAATAAATACAATGCGGATTCAAACTAAAATGAATGCTTCCTTATCGTTTATGTTAAAAGGGAATTGGTATTTTTCTCTAGCATTTTTCTCTCATGCAACAGATTACATCCATCCCCAAAAGTCCTACATTTTCTGCGCTGGTGATGGCAGCCAGATGCATTGTGACAGCCCACACATGCATAAGCCCCCTTGAAATGAAGTATTTTCGTACTGTTCTGTCAAAGCAGATGCACCAGCAGCAGACACAGCCTTGCCATGGTGACATGAACCCACACACAATCCCAGTGAAAGGCACTCTAAAGCCTCTGCAGTGACCACCTGCTATGGAAAAAAATCCTGGTAGTTCTGGTTCTAACAGCGGGGACGTCATTAACGGACATCGTACACATCTGATGGAGTTAACAAACATGCATGCGCTGTATCTTTACACAACAGGATCAGTGTAAATCAACTTATAGCACCCTTCTCATCATTTATTTTTAATAGCCCATTATATCACTACGGTCGACTGATCAGACTTGCAAAGCTAAGCCAATCAGTATCAGCATTGGTTATACCCATGCATGACTTATAAAACAGTGGTAGGCAATCAGAGCAGCAGCACGTGAGGTGACTGCAGAGTGAGGCTGCAGGAAAACGCTCTTCTACTCCTGTCTGGGTCAGTCATTATGGGAGTAGAACTACATTTATAGTGTGCTTTAATTGTCCAGCAGCCTATTATGATAATATATGATACTCAGTGTTTCTTTTTGATTGAACTGATTTGAACTTCTATACTATATAGGGGGAGAAACACTTTACCTGCAGTTTTGATGCACTTAGCCTGCGGATATTTCAAGCTGAAGCACTTGACTGCGTCTTTATATCAACTTTTTCCCCCTTTCTCATTATTCCAGAGATCTAACCACCCAACCGGAGAGTCTATTTTAGCATGTAGCAGCTTGCGACGGTCAGATTCGCTGAGCGCATTGATCGTTTTGCTAAAGGACAAGTAATTGTGGGCGAGTGGTGTGCTCTGATTGCCTCTGGGCTTCTTCAAGACCAATTTGTCTGGTTGTCACTTGAGGGCATAGGCTCAGAACTCAGTGTGGGGGAGAGAAGGAGCCTTAGGGGAGAATGTGATCTCCTCGTGACGTGTCGAGTGCTTCCTCCTTGTCAGTTTATGAGAGTTTGCTTGCTGATGAGTGAGCGTATTTTCCTTTGAGTGCTGCTGGGCGCCGCAACAACACTGATGATCGATAATGAGACCCTTGTTTTATTCTGTGTTTGTAGCGTAGCTGGCTGGTGCTTCAGTGAATTCAATTCACTAAAGCAACAGCCAGCTACGCTCAGGATGGGACTCAGGGACGAGAATGCTTTTTTGTTTTCTTGTCTTATCAAGATGCTGACTGCACATCATGATTATTTTACATGTGCGCCTTGGACTGATCACACTTAAAGGCCACTCCAGAATTGTACAGTTTTATCACGCCACAGATGTTGCAAGCTTAAAGAGGGTGGGTAGTTGGCATGCTGGCTGCAGGAATGTCCATCAGACCTGTTGACCGTGACTTGAATCTTCATTTCACTACCGTAAGATTTCTTCAATGTATTTTTCCCAGAATTTTGCAGTACAACCTCACAACTGCAGACCATTTGTAACCTTGCCAGGTCAGGACCTCCACATCCTTCACAAAACTTCTTCACCTGCTGTCTGAGGCAGCCACCCGGCCAGCTGATGCAACAGTTGGTTGCAAAACCAAAGAGATTTAAACTGTCTGAAAATATCTCAGGAAAGCTCATCTGTGTGCTTGTAGTCTCCACCAAGGTCTTTATATGACAGCAGTTTATTATTGTCACTGAGTGGGCAATTGCTGACCTTTGGTGGTGACTGGCACTTTGGAGAAGTGTTCTCTTCACAGATGAATCACTGCGCCGGGCAGATGGAAGATGCATGTAAAGTGTACCGTGGGCGAGCGGTTTGCTAATGTCAACGTTGTGAACATGTGCCCTATGGTGGCCGGCGGTCATGGTATGGGCAGGCATAATATATGCACAATTACCAGCAGATGCATTTTATTGAAGGCAGTTCGAATGCACAGAGATTCCATGACGAGATCCCCGTTGTCATGGTGGTTACACATGAAGGAACAAGAAGGAACAGGAGCAAAAACAAAACTCTTGCATATATATTTTTGTTCAGTCTAAATTATTTGGCTAAACTCATTAAGAAACTGTGGGAATGCAAGTTTCAAATGTTTTTATAGCTAAGTTGAAGATACTAAAGGTAACTAACTTTCCCAGTTAGAGCACAGAGAAAACAATCAATAGATCCTCCGCAACAGCTTTACTTATTCTCTCTGATCCAGGGAGAATCAACACCTTGACTCGGCCAAGCAAATCTCTTAATCAGCGTACCCTCCTGCAAGCATTATTCAATATGCCGATAAGATCCCTTCATATAACACGCAGACACCATGAGCAATCCATAACAAGCCCATCTGTTTCAAGCTAAGTGGAATTTCACACATCCCATCAGCGTCGTTCTCCATTAAAAAACAACAGGCTGCGAATGTATTCCTCACTGTGGTGATCTCAGAGAGCCTCATCACAGAATACCACATAGCACCTTTAGCCGAGAAAACATCACCTCTTCTGTGTCGTCCTTCTTTGCAGCATTTTCACAGTGGTTGCTCCAGGCTCTGGATTTAGCCAGCCATTACAGGAAAAAAAGGCCCATTTTTCACGCGTAACAGGGCCCTCCATTAAACATGAACCTTGAGGTGCTATCATTTAGGCTGGCGCCATCACTTCTACAAACCAGCAATAGATTCTGTAAGAGATGAGGAACACTGAAAAGGTGATGCTTACAAAAGAACAGAACAGAGAACAGATTTACAGCTGGTCACATTCGACCGCAGCCACAAGGGTGAATTGGAAGGGAACCTAATTACACCGAGCCACGGTTCTCTCAAGGTGAGATGTTAGGACACACTTCTACTTCTCTACTGCTCTGCATCTTTTGGTCTTGTGAATCATGAGCATTGATTCAGTTGAAACACTTTCTATGTTGGATCAAGTGCTTTAGCTGTTTTCCATGTTCCAGGTTGGCTGCAATTGTTGAGAAATGATTGTGTAAAGTGTAGTGCAGTAACTTGTGAGGCAAATTGTAACAGTGTTGTGTTGATTACACTTTCTAATTAAAACTGCACGAATCAATTTTTATATAAACAATGAAAAATATGACTTTGTGTGGAAGAAATGTGTTAGTAGTACTGATGAACCCACAGGAAATTATGACTGAACGCTGCAGTTCCAACCAGCTTGACAGAGCTTTTTCAGCATCTTTCAGCTTAGTGTTTTGGTTTTGCAGCCTGCACCTTAACTTTCGTGGTTCACACTCAGTGCTCTCATCAATGACACTTCCAACCACAGCGTAAAAAAGCTTTGATAAACCCACTGTACTTTAACTTTCTGGGACCAACAGACAAACCAAGTTAACAACTAGGATACCGGACCTCTGAGGGGTCCTGTGGTGTCTGGCACCAGGGCGTTTTATAGTGGATCCTCTGGGTCCTGTATGTTGGGGGGTGGGGCCTCCATGGATCAGACCTGCTCCAGCACGTCTTACAGATGCTCCATCAGATTGGGATCTGGGGAATTTGGAGGCCCGGTCAACACCTTGGGCCCTTTATTGTGTTCCTCGAGCTGTTCCTGAGCAGTGTTTGTGGTGTGTCAGGGCACATTGTCCTGCTGGGAGGCCACTGCCATCGGGTAGTGTTGTTGTGATGAGGGGGTACTTGGTCCACAACAGTGTTTGGATGGGTGGTGGTTCACATGAATGCCAGCACCCAAGGTTTCCCAGCAGAACATGCAGGTTTGACAGTTACTCATTCATTGAAACCAGGAAATGGCATTTTTAGTGGGAATCATGATACTGCGATAAGAATAGTTCAGAGATATCTAGTCTCTTTTCTCTGTATATTATATTTAATACCTTCCTGAGCTTCAGCTCTGCATCAATAGGGAGTATGTGCTGTGGTATAAAAATCAGGTAATAACAGACAGAAGAACAAGCGGTCACTAGCGACTAATCCTTTAATCCATAATAACTTATCAAAACCCCTGAGTGTCTGATTACACAGACAAAAGCAGTGTGAAACATGGCAGAGAAATCCAGGCCTCCTACTGTACCACACTGAAACCCTACACTGCTGCCCCCGCATGATAGACAGTATCAGCCTCCCAGAGAGGGCCTCGTCTTTGATGGCACTTTCAATCAGCACGTTGCAGAGTACCCTGCTTCAGTCGCAGCCCCTGAGAGAACAGCAGCACTCAATATTTGCCCTTAACGTATGAAGTCATAGCTCATCAGACAGCCTAAGTGAAGTGACAGACTCTAAATCAGAAAGCTCATGAAAGGTTAAAGCAGAACGCTAATAAAAATTCATAAAGGGCAATGTGAGGTGGGAGACGTTAAAAGTGGGAAAGTGTGCTAATATGACTGAGTTGTGATTCTGCTGAACACAGTACAGGTACAATACATTATCCCAATTCTGACATCATCACAGCTAGGCTTATACTTACACAGCAAATACATGCATAATGCATGCAATAGTCTATAATTTAGGCATCTGTTAAGTTGCCTCCAGCAGTGTGCTGTATATCGAAGAAAGGGGAACCTATAAATGTTGCATAGTAAATGTAATGTAATCTCAAAGAAAGATGGGTAAAACTACATGCTGTGATGTGATCGTAATGAGGAATACACTTGCTTTGAAGGAGCCGCTGTTTGCTGCTTGGTTCATACCCCACTGCTCAAGCCTAATTCAAATGTATTTTAAATGCATCTTTAATAGCAGAACACAAACAAAACAGTGGACCGATGTTATTTTGCGACGCCGATCAGAAAACGTACACATGCTGCTATGGGAATTGCGAGCTTTCAGTGATGAGTAACCACTAAAGCAATGCAATTAATCATAAATGGTCCCTGTATGACATGCAGTTCCTATCAAACCACATGGCAACATTAAGCTCTTTCATCTTCTGTATCATTTTAGTAAGCCTGATGCAAACGTCCAGCCCTTAACTGTCAAAACAGCTCAATGGTTCTGTGATGTTTACTACTATTTCCTCTTTCCAGGACTTCCAGAAATGTTGTCAAATGTCGCTGCGAATGAAATCAGTCAACCGTTCTCTTCTCAAAATCGGTGGAATTAATTAGTTGCATTTTTTTAATCTGGTCAGTATAGAACTGCACTTTGAATTTGTTTATTTCAATAATCAAATGTAAAATGTACAGTTTGTGGTAGTTTGTGACGGGATTTGACTCTTTTGGGTTTGTTCTATGATGCCTACAGAACACTGACCCACATATCATATGAACATCTACTTTTATTGCATGTTTAAAGATAACACTGTATCTCAACATTCATCTGCTTCCATTAAAAATTGTATTCTGTAAGTAGATCTTCTCAGGTCATCGAAAAACACGTGAACTCGAACTTCCTACCACGATTAGGAAGTATAAGAATTTATCTTATTAGTCTCTCAGCTGTGTTTGTGAGTTGTGAGTAGTCACAGTCATGTAACATGATTATAAAACCAGACTCTTGAACTGACCCTGAAGGCCTGTTTATGCAAAAGCTCTGAATTTTGCTGAAACGTATCTTCTGCCTCAGTAGATAAATAGTTTAATCTCAAGATGGGGACACTTAGGAACCATTTCCATTTGAATGATGCACTGCTAATGGTGCATCACGGCGTCTACCGCACAGAACTGGGAATGTAATGTGAACTTGCTCATTTATTCATCTCTATGTGTCTGCGGGAGCTGAACCTATGGCTGTGTCAAAGCTTTACAGCATTATATTAAGGACTACCTCTAGATTTCATGTGAGCGTGCATGAGTCTGTGTACGTACACATACAGGACTACAAAGAAGATATTCTTATTGTGGTTATATAAAGGTGCTGTCCTTTAATGTGAATATTTCTGCTTTTTGCCTTTGAAATTGTCAAGAGATGCAGTATAAAGAGACTAAAAATTAATTAAAGCTCTATTTTTTCCATCACTTTCTCTTTTTGTCTGTCAAAGTTGGCATCGACGAATGGTGAAACTGCCTCATCAGAGAATAGTTTTTTCTGGCTCCTTCTCTGGCATCAACCGATACGTTTCACAGAGGGACAAGAATGGAAATACAGGAAGCAAATATTGCTTTGTCTGCATCTCTATTTACTCCTTCGGCTTTCCGATCTCCGCTCCACTGACTCCACTCTATTTACTCGAGCAAAGCTCAGATTACACTTTTTCTCTCCCCACAAACAGGAAGCTGTTTTTATTGTCTGTAAGAGATTAGAACAGTACACTACAAGACAGGAATCCCCAGGCTGAACATCACGTCTTCTACTACACTTACGCTGTGTAGATTCTGTTTGGCTCGCTTTAATGGAAGCAGAAAAAGATAATGATGAAATGATGAGTTGTAAAACCCTTCCTGGTGGTACTAGAAAATGTTGTGCAGTGTTTGGGCCTTTGATTTGTCTTCACACTCAAAGGTATATTACTCAAACTGGCCTTTGTGGATTGCAATTCATTGTCTCCCTAGTTCGTGAAGCTACATGCTCCAACATAATCAGCTGTGTTATATAGACAGAGGGCTTATTTTTTACGGGTAACACCACAGTACAGTAGTTGCCACAGACTAAGCCATACATATCTCCTTGTTTGCACTGTCCTCAAGCTGTCTGACCTGACAGACCGGGGTCTGGCCTGATGTGACCTGGTTAAAGCAGGCTGTTCACGCCCTATGAGAGATACAAAATACATTACAGTGTACAAACACACTAGCCTTTGCCCTTTTGTTGTTGGACTGAAAACCTGTGGCGTTGCATCCCAATGGGAATCTTTCTTCAGGTCGTCCTTTCAGCTTCAGAAGACGGTTATATAAATCATCATGGCAATCACATGTGACCCATTTAATCAATGCTAATCCACTGATCAAACTTATGCCATCCATCATTAGATCCAGCCAACCCATTATCCCAATGATGAATCTCACTACATGTCATTTCATATTGTGGAGCCGTGAGTCCCACTGGAATCAGTTTAAGGAGAATAACAGATCAGAGGGAAAAGGCACAGATTTCCTTTGGGGCCACAGCTAAATCACAGCAAACGACAGCAGGAGGAAAAATAGGTCAAAGAACCTGAAAGGAGGGACACGAGCAAGGGGGTGATCCATCCTTATTAGGTACAAATCTAATGCATCACCCTGCCAGTCAGAGGCAATAGAACGGTCAGCGTGATCTGTGGAGCACCAGGAGATCGGCCTAAGCCTCAGTGACCGAAGCGCAGTGATTTCTGAGCTACTGTAAATGGCAAACACAAATACCTTTTTGTTGCTTTGCATTTAAATTGAATTTGCTATGGTTCCAGCGGCGCGTGGAGAATACAGGTGACTGAAGAGAAATTCTAAATGACACCTTGCTTCCACGGAGGATGCTCTGTTGCTCGGCGTGTCATACATTACTTCTGCTGCTCTTTGCTACCTCCGCACGTTGAGCTGCAACCGTTTAATCTGTTTGAGGTGTTTTGCTGTGTCATTCCTAAAGGAAAACAGCTCGGCGACCTGTCTTAACCGTTCTGCAATGTGATCCGTACCGCAGTCCGTACGGAAGGGTTGTACAAGTTTAGCTCAAACTGTAGCAAAAAGCACTGATCGCTACTAATCATTACAAAAGACACTACTGGTGGGCTATAAAGTCGTAAATCAGCAGAACGATCAAAGTAATTCATCATGGTTTCAAAACTCCACCATGCAAGCATTTAAAGTTTATCTTCCTGTCGAACCACACGCAGAGTCAGGGTAGCTTTTTTCTGGAAATGCAATATGTGTACCGCTGCAGATGAATTTACTGGATGTCTGATTGATGAAAAAAAAGCTGTTTGGTATATGAGAATGCAGCAATATAGAGAATGCAAATGCAAATTTTCAGGGGTGCAACGAAATATAAAGGATCACAACATTCTTATCTTGAATTTCATTTCAGAATAAGTCAAAGAAATAGAGAAATAAATGACTGAAGTAGCAACTTTAAGAACAGGAACAGTGACATTTAGCTCTTACAGCTCTCTCACATAGGAGCTTTCAGTGAAAATGTTAAAGAACAGGAAGCCTGATGACAGGATCCCTTTATCAAAACCACTTGACCCTCATCGGCCAGTCGGTACAAACTCACGCTGTGCCACTAAACGCTGCTCGAACTCCACTGTGTTTGAGCACAAAAGTTTGCTCGTCACTGTTTCTCAGCCTGTGAAAACAGTTGTATAATGATTTCTGTGTCTCTAGAAAAGCTTTGTTAAATCTGTTAACTTTGCTCTATAAACTTGGTGCACTGACTTTAAGAAATGAGGGTATTCATCAGTCAGAGAGAATCTAACCAAAGTGTATTTATTTGTTTCACGGGAGATGAAGAATTTATCGTATTTGGAGTCAGGCCTTCTTGCCTCTGAATGAGTTTTTACATTTTAGCTGTCTTTCCACTGTCTGCCCTGCACCCCCAGTTTTATGTCAGTGCAAAACTAAATCACTGCTGTTCCCCTTTAAAAAAAAACATATGTCAGGGTGAATTTCATGGAAATGTGTTTGAAAAGACGATGACAGATCTGGAGTAGTTTCCTTTCATGCATGGATGCAGGCATATTTACACAACGTAGAAAATGACAACTGCATCAGTCGGAGAGTAGTAATGACACACGCACTAGGCGTGAGATAGGACCCGTGGAGTCTTGAGTTAAGGGAGGAGCAATCTCAACTTCAGCTCCACTTGCTTGCCCCAGAGCTTTTGAACGGTGTAAAAGTTGAGCTGAATACTTTTGTGAAATGTTCTTTCCGAAGTCAAGAATAAACTGTCACTCTCAACTGTTAAGCCCGATAAACATCTTTGGCTGCATCACTTGAGCAAATTCCATAAGTGCACCTGAACAAGCGAGTGAGTGGACCTTGATCTGAAATTGTTTCCAAGGAGCCTTAATTTGAAGTATTCACACAGGTCTTTCTTCACTGAAAAGCTGGAGAGTGTGCGCTTCTGTCGATGTGGAATCATTTTTCATCCTTAAAGCTACTTAAGGAGAAAACTGTTTGTTAATGGGATCACTCTCACAATGTTTGAGACACACTGACACCCATCAAAATTAAAGCAAATTTCAGACCATGTTTCAATTTGAATACTGCCCCACTTAAATCTCCAGTGTTAAATAAAGAACAAATTAGAAGCTTAACCTCTGTATATGCAAGAACACTCCACCCACCAGGAAGTACTAATGAAGCAGACAAAAGTTACACGACAACACATTAGCCCCGCTCCAGCTCATTTATCAATTAATTTGCGCCTTCGGAGGCATTTGAGCTCCTTCGTTACGCTTTAACAGTGATGTCAGACAGCCGACATCCCTCCTGTTTACACCTGCCTGTGTTGGCACAGAGTTAGCCGGGTAAGTAATGAGGCCAAGGGTGGATCTGTCTGCAGAATGATGGAGAAGGAGCTCCATTTTCTGCATCGCCGTCCATGACGAGCGGCGGCGGAGAGAGTGAGTGATTACAGCAGTTTGCAACAGAGGTGCGGGGAAATGTATCTGGGCTCGATCTTGGCCGTGACTCCCACAGACCAGGCTGCAACGTGGAGCGAGGTTGTAGTGTCCTTGACTGGGAGCTTATAGAGTCCAGATCATTTATTGAGTGCTGAGGATGGGCAGCAACATTCTGATCACACAACGGCACTTTATCCTCTGCATCCTGCAACGCTCGGGAACTAAAGCTGGAATATAACAGAGCAATACAGTTTGATTTAAATCGACCTTTTTTGACAATGAACATGCAATACTGATGCCATACTGCGGCTGTTTTACACCGCAGTGCCTCACATTCCACTAACACTGTGGTATATCTAACAGCAAGGGCTGCAAGGTGCACATACTCTCTCAATGGGACTTGAAATACAGTGTGTGTGTTTGTGTGAAAGCTTGTGTGTGTGTGTGTGTGTAAGCGCTCTCTTTATTGGGCTCTTACTCAATGACACACCAATGTGAGAAACAAACCTGTCCCGCAGTGACAGAAGCTAACAGAGTGTAATTAAGGAGTAAATCACTGTTTACGCTACCTGCATTGATATACGATGCTCACACACATTTTGCTCCTGTGATACATTGCATTTAATTCGCTCGGTCGCCGAAACAAAAAACTCCCCAGAAATAAAAGCTTCTGTACAAGATTATTAACACCTTTCCGAGCTGCTGAAAAGCACTGAGCAGCGACAGCCTTTAAAGGGATAATTTGGGCGAAACATCACATCCTGACTGCAAATTTGGTCCCGAGTCAGACAGAAAAAAGCATCAACACGTTACCCTACACCAAAACTGACAAAAACTACAGTCAGCAGGAATAACGCAGGCTGTCATTTACATCCTGCCCCTTCATTGCCTCAGTTTATTCAACCATTTGACATTTGGCTTAAACCTCAGCATTCGCTGAAGAAGATTGATCTGTTTGAAATTTCAATCTGCAGCCTATCAAAGACGACATGGAACACCATTTGAAAACAGCCATTTTCGTCAGCGGATCCACGCAGCGCCTGAGGAAAATGAAATGTCAAAGAGAAAAAATACCAAAGCTCAGATTCCTGCAAGACTGCAGAGAGAAAAAAAGTCTCTCAATCAAACATGATGCGGTCAAGTAGTGCTCTCTTGGATAACAAAACACTAAAACCACTGTCCAGGACACTTGCATGAAATGGGTCATTATCTGAGCACATATTAATGATCCATAGTTCCTCTTGTTTTCCTTGAGTCTCCCTCCCAACTCTCAAAGGTGTATTGAGTCTCCTTTTGTTGGCAGGGAGCTGGAGTAAGGCTGCAGTCGCAGTAATTGCCAGCTAACGGTGCGTGGAGAGGACATTGTCTCTTGTATCGCGGAGCGTCTGGGGCAGAGGGTTCACTTTTTGTGAAAACGCAGCCAGTTGCACCGACAGTTTGAAACAGAGAGCCTCAATGGGACCGTAAAACTAAGTGATTACAAGTGTAAGGGAGGAGATAAATTGAGTAGGAGAGGAGAAATAGGGGGTAAAAATCCGGAAGCGGAATAATACGGACAGAGAAAGAGCGAGCGAAGAGGTGATAGCAGAGGGGGGAAACTTTTAATTTGACTTAACAATGGTAATAATCACTTGAGGGAGAGCACATAACAAAAGAGCTGGGGTAATAGAACAATTCTCTGAAGTGGTACAACAATGAGCAAAGAAAACAAATCCAAACCAAACAAATTAAGTCTCCTCTTAATAATCGGTGATCTTAAAGGGCACAGTCTTGTTTTGACAGTTCTTTGTGCTGTTTAGCTTCGGTCCACTGAGGTTGCCTCTTTCCTCTTATTAATTTCTGACTAAATCATGAAAACTGTGCACCAATGATTCTGTTTTTTGTTTTTTCACTCTCACACTCACAGAGGTGAACTTCTCCTCTTGATTCAAGGCGGTAATATCTTGCGCACAGCAGCTTTCTAACACAACCGTGCTCACCACACTAAAAATAGCCCGGCCGTTCGTTCCACTCACAAGGACTCTCGTTCACAAACATTAGCGCAAATGGGAAAACTGATTACGTGGGCTAGCAAGGGCGAATTCAAATGGACAGTGGCATGGGATAACCACAGGCCAATGCAGAACGCAAATATAGAAAAATTAGGGGAAATCAAATCAAGGCAAGCTAAGAGGATCGGTGGATAAAGTGATGGTGACTTAGAGGCGATCGATAAAAGCACAGGAAACACACATTTGGCTGATGTGTCAGTGAACCTGTTGAAGCTTCAATCTAATGACAGTACATTAACATCTACAACCACTTCTCAATTTGATTAAAAGAGAAATCCAATTGTATACTTCAAGGTCAGTTCAGTCCTCGAGTAGTTGTACAACGTCTTCATGGTGGAGCTAGCTTTAAAATGTTCAAGAGAATAACCCTAATGACTGGACCACTAATCTCAAATTATCTCAAAGCCTGAGTTTAAAGGTCCACTTTGCAAGAATTCCCCTTACATATCAAATACTGATGCTTTGGGATGGAAGCCGACCCAACCTACAATCCTAAAGCGTCAGTATTTGACAAGTTGGGACACTCGACGCATCGGTGCTTGACGAGTTAGGAACGATCAAAGAATCATCTTTCTTACAAATTGGACCTTTATAATTGGCTGTGTAACATTTTAGTAATATTCACCAGGTAGGAGGGTCTAATGAAAAACGCTATTGGGTTGCATAAGTTCAGGGATCAGTGTGTGCAAAGCTTGACCTGAGAAAGGGACTGAGCAATGTTCAGACCAACTTAAGTCATCAGTGAGAAAACATATTTTCCCTCATTCGATTGATGGCCAGCTCGGTAATGCACTGTGGGTTCAAATGTAGAGGGGTCTGGGAATAAGACGTAAGGTCACCTGGCCAAAAAAGTTGAACCTGGTTCAACTGAAATGGAACTCAACCAACTACAATGGCACTCAGTAGAGCACATACCAATTCCATGGCCCAACAGTTCCTTTTATTTCAATCAAGCCTTAGTCCAGTATCAAATAAAACGTATGTGTGTACACTCATAGATACCAGTCACCCTAATATGCCTGATTTATTGCCACAAAGATCCATGTTTGATACGCCCGCTAAAAGCTAGGATACCCCAGCCTTTGCTGCTTTGATTCTCATAACTCATTTTTTAATGTCATCTATCACATCTATCTCAGTAATAAAGTCTGCTGAAATTAATATTTGAGGGCTGTACAGTACACAAAATTTCGGACTAGAGTCCCCAGACACATGAAGCTTTAATCACTCTTTCCAGCAACGAGGGTGACATCTTTATGACAAGCTCATCGTTACCTAATTATTCGATTTACATCTAGTAATTAATAACAAGGTACTGAATTTCAGTGATGATGAGTGAGGGACAGATTTTTCAGCAACCACACCGAGATGACGGCACTGACCTCAGCGTTTTTTTTTAAGATTTCTATGGAGCAGAAGTGATGATGATGGAGCTATCCGCGGCTTATTTAACCCTCCAGTAATTCATGTGCACCCACTTTCCAATTGTGATCCCACCAATAACAAGGTCAAAGAATATTTTCACTCTGGTTTCACAAAGAGTGCACGCCGAACTAGGTGGCGACATTAATTTTCCACTACAGTGAGCAAACTCTCACTCTCCTCTTTTACAAAACATAATGTCTTGACAGCCCATCACTCCTTTCAGCGAGTGAAAGGACCAGCCGGCGGGTTCAGCTACTGTACCACAAGTTCTGATAATGCTCGTAACGTAGCCAAGAACTGTGTGCACCGAGCAGACGAGCCAAAGAATCTGTGCTGCTCTGGTGTTGGACGGCAACACAGCAGCAGAAACCAGAAACCAGAAGAAGGCGGAGACACTGTGAAACAAAGAGACAGTGAAGTGGGCCTGCCAGGAAGCTGATATGGATACAGATATCACAGTCAAACGTTGTCTGTCTGTCCTCCCCAAAGGCACTGAACCTTGAGAAAGGGGTCATAGTGAAAGGTCATGGTGCAAGGAAAACCACGACACTGATATTTGTCCTTCTTTTCCATTATGTAAAAGGCTTGGCAGCGATACTTTGATGATCCGAACGACTACAGCATCCGAATCTGTTGCTTCAAGTCAGGCTGTGTAAGACATCTTGCTAAGCGACTGTTCTATATCGCTGTGTTTCCTTCCTGTGTTGTGACGGGAGCAACACAGTGTGGAGTCTCATTAGTTTCCTCTGACGCTTTTGTGAAACTAATGTGAAAATCCAGCAATGAAAGGTGCACAGGATGTACCTAAAATGGCTTTTTTTCCCTCATGTGAAGTTTTGAATACAAAGACTCCTTGCTGTTAAATAAATACCTCCCTTTGGACGCTGGTGATGTAATTTCAGCGTTGTCCAAGTTTTGCTTCTGCATTTGAAAGTCAGTTGATATCCACTGTCATCTAATGCCTGCCTTTGCTTGCAGTTTTTGGTTTCTTTGATTCCACATTCAAAGGTTCCCTACCTGGTGGACAGTCGGGGAATTAATTAGACCAGACCTGCAGCACATATGATTTTGGGGCTTCTATTTTCAACACATCCAACACATCGTAGGATTGTAAGCAAACTGTAAAGTAAGCACTCTCGCATGATGTACTCACAGATGCCTGTCAGGTGAATCGAGCAGATGCCATGTTAGCTCACTGGGTGTGAAAGGAAACATTATGCAACATGGTTAGCCATCTGCTGTTGTTGGGCCTGTCCAAACATCATGGGAGAAATATTCTGCTGCAAGTAAAAACATATTGCTTTATTGAAAAGCATTAAAAGCATTACACTGTGTTAAATTTAAGAGAAAATCCGTGGCTCCATTGGTCATTTGGGTCTACCTTAATACGTCTTGAATAGTCCTTAACTTCACCAAATTATAGCAGAGGTAGCAGCTTGTGAATCCACAAAGCAAAGTTGGTTATTTTCTGTATTCGCAAAGGAGCTACGGACCTCTTACGTTAGCTCAATATAAATGTCTGCACATGCAATATTTTATCCCTCTCTACAGAAGAGCCGTGCCCACACTACACTATAGATTTACAACTACACCGTCTACTCTAAACCACAGTCGATAAGGTAAAAACAAGCAGCGTTAAATAGCGGCTCGTCTCTTGCCATTCAGACACGATGCCAACCTGCCAGTAGGTATCAAATATTCAGTGTTTGGTCAGGGATTATGGGCTTTGAACGTGCTGTCCTCATGGGACAGGTGGAACATGACCTGGCCATCAGGAAACCAAAGAGAGGGAAACAAAGAAGGGCCCTCGCGTCACTGGGCAGGCCCCCACACATGTGCTCTCAGGTACTCACTGAAAAGTCACCAAGTTCATTTTTCACAGGATTATGTCACTGGACAAGTCTCTCCACATCTTAAATGACAAAGACCAGGTGAACAGACTTTTCCCTTTTTTTGATTTTGGTTTCTTCGGCACCAGATAAGACTCTCCTTTCAACTTATAATTACTGTAGAACTACAGAGGCCAGCAAACATTTCCATATAATTCAACATAAATATTCTACAAATTAGTCTCAGCAGTAGATAAAAAGGTTTATCATGAAGTCATTTCTCGGACAGATATTGTTCCAAGTTTTCAGACTACATCGTCTCAGAGGACCTTGAACTCAAGCCACCTCTCCTGCTGACAGAAAAGAAGTATCTGACCCAGGACAAGTCGGGACAACAATCTCTGAGCTGACCACTGATTGCTTAAGAAAAGCTGGCAAAGGATGAAATTGTCTCTTTGCTTGACCTAAGTCCGATGCAGTTGCAGCCAAGACATGCTGTTAAAGTTAGCTGTCAGTCGAACTTATAATATTGACCATACAAAATCCCAGGAACAAAAACTGCTGGCAGACAAGCATCAACAAAAAAATCCAATTTAGTTGACTTAGCCATAAAAGTGAAAGATCTTGAGAGACATGCTTGTCTGGCATTTACTGCAGCCCTGCGGACCTAATACATAAAAATCACTCGAATGCTCTGAAACATTACAGCCAGCAGTTGTTCCATTATAAAGAACACAACGAGAAAATATTCATCTCCAACAAACTGCACTGACAAGCTGAATCAATACAAGAAGGTTAAAGTGCTCACAGGCCCATCAAAGCTTTTGATTGCGAAAAGAAAAGTCACAGCAAGCAAACTTGTACTGGTCTCGTCATGAAAAGTGAGTGCAGGGGGTTGGGAGGGCATATGCTGTGATGCTGAACGGTACTCGTGGCCTCCTGATGAGAGCGCAGGGATGATGCATCACAGGAGCTGAGACGCCCCGACAGCCAAACACTCCAGCGAACCAGCAAACTGTGAAGATGTGGTGAAACATCCAAAAAGTGATGACTCTGATCCAGAGCAAATGGCAGATTTGTTGTGTGCTACAGTGCAACCGAGGTGGGAAAGACGGTGTTAGAAGCCATCACACTGCACAACTAATTGTATTGCCTATGTGAAAAATAGACACTGAAAATGTGGCCCTTACAGGTAAGCCGCATGGATCACCCAGCTTTGAGACATCTAAATGATGCTGATGGATGCTCTGGTGGACCGGCAGCTCTCCCTGCTCGCCTGTCACATATGCCGCTGTATTGAGAATGATTTCCCCTGGTGGATGCAACAAATACATTTCTGCTTTTCCAATATATTGAATATGTGCTGACACTGCCGTTTGAATTTATAACCTGGAAGATTGTGCATCTGTGATTTGTTTCTCCTCTTTTTTTCCCTTCTGGAGCTGGTAAATTCAACGCCTACTGGGCAACGGTGGTGGCATGAATACAAATGGTGTCACCACTGGATTTCCAAAACAGTTGTGCAACTTCTAGATTTTGGATTAAGTGGAGAGATGCTGGCACTGGCTTTGAGGCAATTAAAAATAAATCAGGAAATCATTATAGGACTGTGCATGAGTGAGTGAAACAACGTTTTAAAGTCACCCGTGAGGATAGTCACAATCGTCCCAATTACCCCAATGATGGAAATTAGCTACGATCAACTTGTTTTTTATTCTCCCAACCTCATGCGCAGAGTCTGTTTTGATCAATAAATGATTTCCTGTGCTCGCTGAAGACATCAAATTAATTCTCTTCAGATTACTAAGGACAATGGTGTCAAAATTGGACCTTTAACACATACATCTTGTTAATAGATATAAAGAACAAGCCTGTGTGGACAAAACACATCCAGGACACTATCGATGTAATGAACAGCACAATCTGCCCAGGTTCGTATGGTTACATCATGCACGTAACCCTCAACCCTCGATGTGTTTGCGTCGGCCTTGGCGACTACGTGATCAATGAAGCAATGACTGTGAGGCTGTTCTAGGACAATGAACATCTCAATTAAAATCCCACGGTCTGCTAACTGACTCCATCTATCATTCTCTTCCCCTGGTCACCCAAATGCGGCCGAGCCAGCTTCGTTCTGGTCAAACACCATTTATATTCATCTGCGGCACAGGCTGTGTAAGATAAGTTAATATGGTGTGTTTATAGAGAAATGGATCCACTCAAGTGGAAATCATCCAATGAATGACTAATAATGGGTTTCGGACTTGTAATGTCTTTCTCTATTTTTGGGACAAAGAGATCGTGATGGTACAATGTGTCCCAAGCGGAGGTTTTACACACCAGCGTCATATTTTGCCTGATCTGTGTCATTGTCTAGCCAATGTGGCTCTTGAGAATCATCTTACAGTGCTGAAAGTAGAGTAGTCTGATATATGGGTTAGCTGATATCTGTAACGCCGCCAAAATTGGAGCCGATACTGATCAGTCGGGCTCTTGTCCAAAGACAGAAAATGGGCTACATATCAAACTATGACTGTTGAAAACGCAATTCAGCATTTATCGTTGGGGTGATTATATCCAACACACTGGTATAGAGACTGACATGTATCCGTATTTCAATATCATGCAGATTCAAGGTTTTTCGTGTCCTCGGGGTCAGATAATAGCCACCAAACTAATATACTGCAGACAACATAATGGATGTTTCTCTAACTCAGCACACCTACAGTAATTGGGCTCTGTCCAAGGGGAAATATGTCCAGCTTTGTATTTAACATGATGAATAATTAATACGTACTGACACTGACATTAAAGACTACAGTTTTGCACTTATACAAACACTGTAGCCATCGGTGCTGTAGAAATTGAAGCCACATTATCTACCAACGCTTTAAGGACACTGAAGGAAATTACATCCTAATCTTGTTAGGGCCAAGTGGGAATTGCAATCTGACCTAAACAACCTCCTTTGGGTAGATACAGTAGATGGATTTCTCCAAGCTTGGTGTCTCCCACATAACTATATTTATCAGTATGATTGGTAAACTGAAACCATCCACAGCTTTTATAGGGCAGCCTCCTGTAGAGAGAGACTCTTCTATAGCTGCCTCCTTTCCTCTCTACTCGTTCTGTGTCTCTAAGGTCAAGGAGACTGTAGAAAGTAGGCCACAGCCGTATGGAAATAACCTCTACTGTATATGAATAAGAAGGCCCCCTTTTTTCATCATATAAATCAATTTGTAAGGAACCTATGTGTGGAAAAATATTGTGATCATGTTGGAGTTCATTTGCATGTTCTTGTAGCACCTCTCTAGAGCATCGCACCATCACACTCGCGCGGCGTGATAATCAACAACTTACTCGACAGAGAGACTCAGTTAATTCACTAACGAAGCAGGAGCGATTAAAGGCAATGGTGATGTACGTTACAAGTGTAGTCACATCATCCGTGTGAGAAAAAGCACACAATGCACTTTAAGGGTCCACGGATACGCAATCACAACACAGTGTGAAGAGCATATGTAAATAATCCTTCACACCACTTTGATGCATAGCAGCAATATGTGCCAGCGATCCCTGCATGCCACCACTGATAACCTTTATCTCGTCTTGAACTCTTCATGAAGTAATCCGCTGGTAATCCACTATAATCCAAGATTTAATCTTGTTAATGCCATTGATCCACTATCTGTCTTATTAGAAAAGCTCTTGGTGTGTCTGCGCCTGGAACAAAGGGGAAACCAAAATCTATTAGGTTTTGCTGCATGATACAGGTGCAGGAATAGTGAGGAGTAATACTGTGTGTGTACACAGCGTCCAACAACTTCTGCTTCTAGGGATGATTTCATGAGGATTTGGATTCAGCGCAGTGCCCCACATTATTTTCTTACTGTTGTGTTTCTGACTGTAGAAAGTGAAGCTCGGGAGGTGATAAAACCCAAAACAACTGATGTAAACAAGTAAAATCTGTAAGCTATGGCGGTCAAAATGATTAAAGTGACTGCAAGGTTGAGCTGAAAGAAGAGTTTCTCAGGTTCCTGAATACGTGAAATGATGCTTTTAACAGCCAAGACTGCAAAAGAAACCGTCAGACCACATTTTTTATTTCATTTTAATGGTTTCACCTTTGCCTTTTGTCGTCGTCTGCCCTGGTGTCCTTTGACACTTACATATACACATACATTCACACAAATTATGATGTAGAGTGGGTAATAAATTCAAACCCACTCTGGAAACCTTCACAATGCTCTAGCAGGGTCTGCAGGCACAAATGTAAACACAACCTAAACCCTCTGAGGCACTGATGGTATGCGAGAGTCCTAACAGAGCCCCGCATGTTAAATGTTAACTTTCTAATGAGCTACTTTGATCAACACATGAAGCGAGCGGAGGCGTTGGACCAATCTGCCACGAGGTTAAAGCCAAAATCTCTGCAGATTTAAGAGAATCGCCACAGGTAGGGAGAAATCCGCCACTCAAAGTCCACCAGGCGCCTTACCGGTGTTGAGCGTCCCTGTGACGAGTCTGAACAGGTACTGTGCGAACTTGAAGATCTCCCGTTTGCACCTCTTCCTGCAGCTCATCTTTGCTCCTGGGAGGGGGGCGGGGGCTCGGAAAGGTCAGCACGAAATATCCAAGGAGGACTTTTACTTTGACGAAGTCCCACGATGACAGCGTCCTCTTCTTTCCTGCGCTCCTCCGGTTGTGTCAGCGTGGCCCCTGTGTCTGTGTGTGGCGGCAGTGATGATCATGAGTGAGTGGGGAGCGCTGAGGGGGGCTCGTCTTGCGTATGTGTGGCTGGGCTCCTCTGGTGCGCGGCTCCGGGGTGAGTCTGTCTGTCTGATTAACACAGTGCTCTTTTTTCTGTCAGGTCATTAATATTTGCTTACCGGCGGTTTACCTCCTGCTCTCTGGGGAGAGGTAAGGGGGCTTGTTTCAATCTCTTTTTTTCCCTCCTCCAACACTCACTCCTTTCTCTTCTGACTTTTCCTGCAACTCCCCTGAGTCAACACGCTCCTACTCTTCTTCTTCTGTGTTACTAGACACTACTCTGTTGGCTTCACAATACGGCGGTTATCCAATGAGTCTCTCCCAGACACACAAACAAACACACGCTCCCACACTTGATCTCGTAGTGCGCCTGCTGCTCTGCTGCTCTACTCAGCACCATCTGTGGATGTTTTACGCTCACTGACGGTTGCCATGGAGGTGTGGCCTGATTGGCCCGAGAGAAGGAGGAGGAGGAGGAGGAGGAGAAGAAGAGGAGAGATAGAAAGCACACAAAGAGGTGGAGGAGGAGGAGGAGGAGGAGGAGGAGAGAAATAAAGGAGAATTAAGGGGAAAGTGTCCACCAATGAATCAGCAATGACAGTACATTATGAGCCTGGCGCATCATGTGTAATTGAACGTTAAAACAATGAGTGACAGTAATGGACGATGTTAATGGTACACCACGGGCTCTTAAGAAGGGAAGTGGCTGACAGAGTGACAAATACACTGTAAAAGCAAAAAGTCGAGAGACAGAAAGAGAGGAGGAGAGAAAAGCTGCGGAGCACAGGTTGGCTCTATTTCCAATAACAAAATGTCAAGGTCAGCATTAATAATGACTGACAGGCTACGGCGGGCGTCTGTGATGACATTAAGATGAGCCGAGCGCATCATCTTCTCCGCTAATTAGCTAGTACTGTACCTCGATTGCACTCATCTATCAATGCCAAGCTCTCCCAACTGAGAAGCCTGTCATTAACTCAAACCTTTAACTGTTTCCAGTCGCGTTACTGCAGCGAAGCTGCTTAAGAAAACACTGTGGGGCACATTTCCTTATTATTACACGTCCATCAGGCTGAGATACGTGGAGGTGAAATAAGACTGGGCTGAAATCTGCTCTGAGACGAGGGGGTTGATATTCCACAGGTCATCTGACAGAAAGGCAGGTCTATTTTGGTGAATCCTGCTCAGTGTAGAGTCTTTGCAGACTCTGACCTTGGAGTTCTTGTCTGTGTGTTATGTCAGCACACACACACACACCCACACACACAAACACAAGTTCTGGACAGGAGAGAGTAGCGAGGAGGTTGTTTCATGGAGTAAAGAAGTGTGCTCGCAGAAAAATAAGGATTCAGGGACTTGTCGCTTCGTGTGAAACTTCTTACTGGGTCAGCTCAGCACAGAGAACTAGTACAGTGTCTCAATTAGGTGAATAATTTACAAGGTACCTGTGGGGCGCAGCAGTGCCTTTGTGACATGACTTGCTTTCATAGTCTTTGGCAGGGGATGTGACAGACTAATTTAAAAAGAAAATTACTTTTAAAATTGTTTTGAAGTCCCTGAAGAAGAGTTGCTATTAAATTGACCGTTGGGCTAAGCCTCGCCCTGCCAACACACATGCTGTTCACAATGATGACTGTTGTAGATTTACCATTGAAATTCTTCGCTATTTATAAAAACTGTATCTATATTTTTTAGACAAAGTAAGCAAAAAGCAGATATCTGAATTTTAGCCAGCAACGGTTGATTTTTCTGGCTAAAATGAAAACTGTTTCATGTAGCAGTTCTCACAAGAGAAAAGGCTTTGAGGATGTGAACTAACAATTATATTTTTAAAAATGGATAATAATTCAAGTTTATTTGGCTTGGGTTGTAGTAAAAGCTACATAAAAGCTACCTAAAATCAGGACAGAGCTGCTCATGTTACATAAGACACAGTTCAGTCAGCTTCTTCAGTGTTTTCCACAATTACAGTTACATGTTATCGCTTTTATTTTTGATGAAAGAACATGAGCATGAACAACAGTATCACTCATGTTACAGCCCCATACATACAGCTGGTTATGGTTGCCAGGTGATTATCGGTCAACTGCTGTTAAACAGAGGGTCTTAACATGTGGCTAATTGCTTTGTGGAGCTTCTTATAGGCACTTGGACAAAGAGTTGAAGTGAAACAGATCATTTCCTTGCAGGGTTCTAAACATCGAGTCCTGCCACTCATGTGGATGCTGAGACACTGCAAAAAATGCTCAGGAATGTGACAAAGAGCTCAAGGCGGCTCGAACTGGCATCCAAATTCCCCAGATGTTAGTGCCATCGAGCATCTGTGGGATATACAGGAACCAGGATCCATGGAGGCCCCACTGTAGATCTGACTTTGCTTTGACTCATCAAGGCATTGGCACAGGCCTACTGGGGGTATTCTGTGGTGTCCAGCACCAGGCAGCCGGTCCTTTGACTCCTGTGAGCTGCGAGGTGGGCTACTGCCATGGGGGTGTACTTGGTCTGCAGCAGTGTTTGGTTGGGAAGTACATGCCAAGTGGCATACACATAAATACCAGGACTCGAATGTTGCCAGCAGAACTCTGCATTGTAACAAAATGACTAATGTTATTCACTTCAGCTGTTAGTATTTTTAATGTTGTGCTGATTGGTGTATGTTAGGACTTCTACAGACAGCTTTACAGACCAACAAACAATTGGGATACACTTGCACTTCCCGGGTCTGTGTTTATATCCCCATTTGGTCCATGCTCTGCAAGCCGCACCCAGCCAGTGACCCCGGGAGCATTTGATTACAACACATGTGCAACTCCATCACCTGTCATCTAGCCCCTGGTTTCCATTTCTATCTGTGTTTCCGATAAACAAACCAGCCCAAGTCGCCTGGGAGCAGCTACGCTGGACTATTTTCCGGTCACACAATACACACACACATCTTCAGTAAGTGGCCGTGACAAAATGAGCTCAAGTAGGTTTTCCACCACACTATTTCTGAGGTGAACAGATGGCGTGCTGCTCACATGAGCGATCGGCAAACAAAAAACTGACCACAGCATCATCGTTCAGGTACGCTGCTGACAAACACATATTTCATTAAAAAACTCATATTTTTTCTCCTATAAGCAACCCACACATCACTTTCACGGCCTCCCCACCCCAGTGTTGAGGTTGAGCTGTGATGTGTGGAGTAAATCCCCACATTCCAAGTCCATATACAGTCAGGAAAATCTCTTAACAAGAGTCATGTTTACCTTAATGAGTATGGTCAAGGCAAAAAGGGATTTGGAAGCTGGGGTCAATACGAGACAAAAATGTTGACATCTTGAGGGATGTGTGGGGAAATAATTAAATTTGGTGAACAAGGATACTGTCAGGAGGATTGTGGCACTAACTCCAAGTCCAGAATTTATAAAAAACAATTTTAACACCTGTCTTGTCTTCTACAACTGAAAATAATCATGTTTATTCTTCACAGATACACACATACAGATATAGCTAAGCATCTAAGTAACTATAGCCTTGGCGCTGAAAGATTGCTTGAAACTCTGTTCAAGTATCCTTGAGCCCACCAGAGGAGTTTACTTGATGAAGTGGGAACTGATTTCACCTCTGTTACTACAAAGAGAGGATAAAATCGAAGTAGTAGTGCACCATTTAATATTAACAATGTCGATTTGGCCTTACAGCTTCTTACAGCTCGGCTCAGTTGAAAGGAGTCGATACAGAGTGGGGAGGTGCTTTAGCTCGTTCACCATTTTACAAACGAAAAAGAGAATCAGAAGCCATGATCCATGATTCTCCCTTCAAATCAAAGCTGCAGGTGTATTTCCCAGAAATGTAACCTTCAGCATTTACCCGTCCATTCAAAATATGAAGTCCCACGGAAACTTTCTATATTTCCAGGCTTTGACAGAACATGAGCTTTTTCATGTCGCACCCTGCAGCAGCGACAGGACTAACATGAAAAAGGCCTCGTTCAGGGAGAACCTGACAGATATATTGATCCATCAGGAAAAACCTAGCTGCAGGTGCTGGGGGGTGAGACCCTCCACTGCCTCTGAGAGCTTTTCCTCCCCCTATTGTGTAAAATGCAACTTGATCGGTTGTAAAACTGCCGAGAGCTGCTTGTCATCAAATGGGTTCACAATTTACTACCATAGACTACCTTTAGCGAGATGCATGCATGCTAAACAGCAGTAAAATGTCATTGCAGAAGATAGAAAAGGGACAGCTCTACTATGATCTGGGAAAACCACCTTTGAAGCTTTAAAAACGAAGTACATGATGCATCTCCATCGGAGCAGGGCAGATACGAAGAGCTTTGGAGAATGTGGCCACTAAATTGAACATCAAGAGCTGAGCTACAATCTATAAAGCACCCATCTGCAGGAGAGTGTGCTTCACTGTGCTGGATAAGTACTCCTACTCACCTTTGCCTGCTAGACAATATCCAGAGAGAGGTTTGGAAAGTTGTTGGAGTGGAGCAGGACACTGTCTGCTGTCAACTGGCTATCCACAGCTTACAGTTTAACTGCAGAGGTTGTTGGTGTGTCATGAATTACTAAGGTTTTTATTTAAGGGAGACTGATTCTACTTTCTAGTTTTCTATCACATAACACTTCTGCTATTTGCATCATGGGAATAGTGGATATTAAAAAATAAATGGAGATGATTGAAATGTTATTTCCGCCAATAAACACAAGAAAACTCATTAACAGCAAAGCCACAAAAGTCCTCCCTTCAGGCGCTGCAGGCACGGTTTCCTTATAAGACGAGCAGCGCGTGTAATGTCCTCCAGTACATGAACATATCGCTCAACACCAGCACGCACACAAATGAGCAGTACCTGCAGTATTCAGCAGCAACAGCCAGCTTAGCAGAGTTCTGGTAAACAAGGCAAATGCCAACACGCCATCAGCACAGTGAGGGGGCCTCAAGGGGAACAGAAGTCAAGGATGCACACCGGAGAGCTGATGTCACCCACACTTTTTTACCTTTAAACTCCCCTACCAGGCAAAAAGGTATTTTTCCTCTTGTTCCTACAGTTGAATGTTTGAGCTTCACTCTGCTGAATGATGTATGTGCAGAGTTTAACGCTTGACGGCTGTTTTCAAATCCATTCCTCAAAGTGTCAATTTTCTCTCTGCTTACTGATAATCTGATTTTAAGAGTTGGGGCTACAGCCATGATTGCATATTTATATATCTGTGTTTGTTTCACCTTTATTTTACCAGGAATATTCCCATTTCTTGAGCTTCAGAATCTTTTTTACAACAGACTCCTGGCCAAGAAAGCAGCATCAAAAGTTTCACATGAAGAAACAACCAACAACCGTGGTCAAGCTCACCACAATCACTAGATCTTCAGGTGTCTCATTTTGTGTTACCAACAGTCCATAACCCAACAATTCAGTATACATATTAAACAAAGAAAAGCAGCAAATCCTCACACTAATGAGGATGACATCAAAAAGTGTTTGGTATTTTTCCTTGACAACTGGCTTAAAGGTTAAATATATGACATTTGAAAATTAATATAGCACCAAACAACTCTTTTCTTTGTTCTGGTAGGTGGTCCGGCGATGCACGCCTGTTGTCAACTCTCTCGTATTACAACTGAACAGTAGGGCTGTGCAATTAATCAAATTTTAATCGTGATTTCGATTTTTGGGTCAAACAATCTCCAAACTAATATAATCGAGTTGAAGCGATTTATGTGCCATTTTTCATTGTACAGTAGGCCTAGAGATTTTCTGAAAGAGACGCGCATGCGCAATTCAGTCCCTCCCCCAAAGCATTCAACGCGGCTGTGCTGACTGGATACGTGTCCGTTGCGTTACAGCTCAGCCACGGCAGCGGAGCTGATGGTTTCACTTTAGTCTGTGTGTTAACTTCCACCAGGTCCGCTGCGCTGCGTATCTGCTCCGTCCAGCTCCGGCAGTCCAGAGCCCTCCGGAGGAGTTACGGACTGCTGGAGCTGGGACGGAGCCGATACTTACTTCTGGCGGATCGGATGCCACGACGTAGCAATAAACTGAATTTAGCACATATCAGACAGGAAGTCATGCACCAAAACAACAACAAAACATCCAGTTACTTTTCAAAATAAAACACCAAGTGTTTTTTGGGGGGAGAGAATGCATCATCCAAACTCAACAAATAATCGTTTAAATAATCGTGATTTCAATATTGACCAAAATAATCGTGATTATGATTTTTTGCATAATCGAGCAGCCCTACTAAACAGTACACCAAAATGTGTGCTGAAAACAATAAAAAGTGAAAAACAGACTGAGCCATAATAGAATCTTGAGTCACCTTTGAACATTACTGCCTTATTTTACAGTTTATTTTGAGTACGGTGTGCAGTGTGTGTTCAGATGCTTTGTATTTATCCCCAACTTTATCGAGTAGATGAGGCTCCAGTTTGCTTTGGTCCTGTATGTGATGCTGGTGCTCGAATGCAACATTTACTGTCAGTGAAAAGTCTTACATTTCACCTTTTCTCACAATGTTCTGCAATTTCTCTTGATAAATGACGTCACTGATGAACTGATTATATTGTTGAAAAACTAAAAGCCATTGTTTCATGACTAATCTAAATATTTTAAATGGTAAACTTCCACCTTTGTCACATGGGTGTAAACTAGTTGAGCAGTTAAACTCGCATTCAGCAGTAAAAGCAACACAAACTTTTCAAAAGCCATTGTGCAAATGAGCACACGAGTCTCCTCATCACGATACAGGACATTCTGCTGAGCTCATAAAAAACCTGGGAGGAGACTATAACTGCACTATCTGCTCTGTTTACAATCTCATATACACATAAATCCTCAGAGACTATCCACATAAATATTTCCACAGCCATTGATTTCTAGAGTAAAGGGAGAAATAACAGAAATGTGTAGATATACTGTAGAATAAGGTTGATGCATTCAATTTCAGATAGGACAGTTACGTCTGGGCTCTGGGCCCAGAACTGCTTACTGAATGCACAATTTCACGAGCCTCAAAAGATGAGGTGGTAATGTGATGCATCATTGCCAAACATGCACAATGACAGTAAAATGGGACATTTTCAGAGCAGAGAGGCAGACAGTCGAAAAACAAAATGATAAATAAATAAATAAGAAGCCTGGAAAATGTGCAAACTGTGCTGCAGCCACGATCTCTGAATCCACATCACTTGAGCAGAGGCAGTAAAAAACCTGGATCCGATGCTGCGAGAAGCACCTGGCCTCACATGACCGCAGCGCTTTTTCAACAGTAAGTACAGCATTTTGAAACATCCTCTTGTGAAGGAAAAGATGAGTGAGCTGTGGGGGATCTCATTTATGCCTTTCTGTCAGGATGAATCTAATAAAGTCGGGGGGCATGGGCGCAGTGCAGCTTCTTTTCCTTCACATCAAGTTTATAGTTTTGCTCAAAGGCATAGAGCGGCTGCCAGAAAACGCTGAACTATAAAATTCCTCCCTGTCAAAAGAGGGTTTTTTTTAATATCAGTGGTCCAAAATGTCAAAGGAGGGCTTTCCGGTCTAAATGGCTTCAACAACACTGGGTCTGGACTGTGCCGAGGGAACAAAGAGAGGAGCTCTGCCTCTGGAGATGCAGGACACTGTAGTGCTATCAGGTCAAACGGCTGCTATAGTAACCTTTATGGACAGGCAAAACACACACGTGCTCTCATTGGGGAAAAACATTGATCGATTTTGTTAAGCCGCCATTAGGCTAAAGGTTAGCTGATTTGTCGAGAGCATTTTAGGCAGACAACCAACAACGACAACGTCCGAGGGGATCTTTGAACCTGGTGATGATAAATGACCCCATGAAACACAAGATTAATGCTGCATCTTCACCTGACGATCAAGTTAGCATTATGGGAAGTAAAGTGAAGGCTCAGCTCACACTGAAGCAAAGCAGCACCCCACTTTGAGCCTGTCTGGGCTTCACACAATACAAATACCAATAACCAATCAATGAGCGCTGATAGATAATTGCTTCTTCTTGCTGACAAAGACTAACACACCACAAGGACAGCAGCTCATGTATTTTTAAGGAATTTGCATTCAAAGCCTCTTTAGATGCAGACATACAATAAAATAGATGCAACTGCTTATTGATTTCATTACTAATTAATCTGCTGATTTTCTCTTTATTAATCAGTCCTGTCTTTTTCCAATAAAATGTCCAGATACAGTAAAAAATGACCTTTATTATTTCATGAAGTCAAAGGTGACATATCCAAATTAAGGCTGCAACTAAGCATTTTTTTTCATAGTCGATTAATCTGTTCATTATCTTCTTAATTCATCTTTCAGTTGTTGAAAATGGTGAAAAATATCACTCAGGGAACAAGATGATGTATTCAAATATCTTCTTTTGTCCACAACCCAAAGATAAACAGTCGACTGTCATGGATGAGTAAAAAATCAAGATAATACTCACATTCACGGAGCTGGAATTAGAGAATTTTTACTTTTTTTTTCTTAAGAAATTACTCAAACCAATTAATCATTGATCGAAATAGCTGGGGTTTACAACTCCACATGTCTAAACCCCACGGTATTCAGTTTAGCATTATATCTGACAAAAGTAACGCAACAAGACCTCACACTTATGAAGCTTTGACCGGTGAATATTTGTCAGTTTTGTTGAAAATGCAGCTTATATTTCTTTGTCATTATTTATGGCTTAAATTCCAGCATAAATACAGTATGTACATAAATAAATAAAAACATGAACAGCAACTCTGAAGGATCAATGGTCATCAGTGCAGAGAAAACATGCATATAAATGAGACAGTAGCTCCTCTCATGTGAATTGATGCTAAGCGTGTGGTGGCAAACATACTGACAGTTCATTGAAAAGACGGAAAAATCATTGCAGGATTAATGGAGTTGCACTGGGAGGAAAAAGAAAATCAAAGCTGGAGCCATTCCATTCATTTTCCAGCAAATACTACAAATTCAAACTATAAAATCTAACGTGTGAAAATATCTTAGTGTTGACAGCATATTGTGGAATTGGTTTGGCTTTTCACATGTTTTAAACGTGTGAAGCTTTTTCTTCTTCTACACACGTGTCACCTTCAAACCCTGATAACCCAATGAGCCGTGTCGTACACAAAGTGATAAAAAGGGGCCATCAGCGCTGTTTGAGGGAAAAGCTGCTGGCTGAAGTGAAACAATTCAGCGATTTTCGGAAAACACGAGGTAGCTGCGGCAATTCTGGGTGTCACTGCAGATAAGAGCCAGGTCGATATCTGAAGACAGTAATGAATTGCTTATGACATCAGTGTACTAATGTTAGCACAAGTCCTCCCTGAGGGCACTGCTGAAAAGCATATGGGATGCCTCCTCACATTAACATCCATTTTCCTGCTTTGTATGCACTTTACAGACCACTCAGATACGATGTGTGCACGCACAACAGAATAATGGATCGTCTAACTGAACATATGGCGGGTTTGAAATTGTTCTCGGTCTAAATGCTTATCGGGATGGCCGCTGCAGCCGGTCCTCATTGGCATTCATTACCATTCTTTAGAATCAGGCGGAGCTTGTTTTGAAAAGGTCATTACGGCAAACTGATATAATCCCCTTCATTATAAATCTGCTGATGGGATACTTGGACCAGCACAGTGAAGCCTGAAATGCAATCTCACTTTCCTGCCGGTGAGAAGACAGTACTGTATATCTCCGTCACTACTCCTCGGGTGCACAAGCCACGTTTTATCTCTACTCTGCTATCTTGCCGGCGATATCCGGAGAGAAGAAGGCTCTTGAACTAGACGCCGATACGGTTGACTCGCTTTGTATGTCCGTTCACATACAGGCGAGAAGAGGCCTGTCATCGATAAACTCTTATTTTCTGGGAAACTTTAGCCCCATCAGGGCTTCAAAGATAAATGGTGCATTTCTTCCAGCTTGACTTTTAATTGAAAGCCCTAAATGGCAAAATTGACTTCCAGCTCTTTTTCAAGGGGCATTAGATCCTGTATTAATGCGTGCTGACAAAAGCTGCGCTCACACTGCAAGCCCTAATGCTCAGCTCTGATGTACTGTTGAGATCAGATTTTTGTGTCATTTGAGCGTAGCCGAGATCTAACACCAATCTGAGAAAGGTTGCATGCCGAAATCAACCATGAATGCTTCTTTTGTTGAATTCTTTGATCCCCAAGGCTCTCAATTTCTGCTGTGACATTGCAGCCACACTCACCTGTGATCCTGTTCACCTGTTTCTTTTGATATGCTTTCAAACACAGACACAGTTATAATAGGCGCTTTGAATTCTGCCTGAAGCATTTCGCAAAATCCTTATGGAGGTCCGACACCTTATTATCCTTCCTGTGAACAACGTCCTTCACGCTCACTTGCACCAACAGTGTATGTTAAACTGCCACCATAGGATCATGACTGAAGTGGTGACCGAGGGACATAGAAGTTGTATGAGTTCTGTCTGACCTGGCTCTAGGACAGTTTAAATCTAACTCCTTGTTCACATTAATTCAGATACTTTGCAAAACGAACAATTTCTTCTTCGTTTTGGCCGTTTGTTCACACACAAATGGCATTTGTTTTGTTTAAACTGCCTTCTTAAGGAAGTATTTCACTGGCCCTTGCATAAACATACACATCCAGGAAGAGAAATCAGCTTTTTTAATCCCTAAAGTTTAAAAATCACCCCTGAGCTCTCCTCCCGTTGGTAAACGGCTCCAAATCAATCAAGAATCCGATGCGACTCTGGGTGTTTATCCTCCAGATGCTCTGGCTCTGCACCCAACTCTCTCCTCTTCTACTAGCAGGACTAATTACATACAGGACAAAATGTCAAAACTCGGTTTATGTATCCATATAATCAGACAAAGTGTGTGCAAAATAATGAAATTATCAACCTGTTTGGTAAGCACCAAAAGTTTTTTCTTGGCACTGCTTGATCTAACAACGAAGTTTAAGTTCAACTTTTATGGTTTGGATAATCTGATCAAAAAACACTAAGCTCACTACGCATGCTCAGAATGTTATTCTCTGGTGTTTAACGTATTGTTGACATAGACTTTACTTTTACCTGCTGACCAGCACTGCTTGTTTGAGCGTTTGATTCGTGTAGAGGCACTTTGTAAAATGAAAGTCAAGTAGACGGGTGGAAAAATATCTGCTTTGAATAATATCTTGTACATGTGAACGAGGCCATAGACTTCATATGATGTCTTTCATCACACACTCATTACAAATTAAATCTGTGTGACAAAAGGGAAAAAAGCATCTGATTTGAGCCACTTCAACCAGACAGAATAGAGGCAAAGCCTGGCACATCTCAAGCACTGTCATTAAGGCAGCTCTTCACCTCTGGCTCTGAACCAAAGACAGCTCTGCCTACATCTGTTAGCGGAGCAGGTGACCTTCTGTGTAGTGCGTGGGACTATCAAACAGCAAAGCATGCTGGATGTCTTATAATTTGAGGGCAGAGAAGTTAATGCATGGGGCTCCCTGTAGCTTGATAATGCATGCAGGTTTATCTGACTGTGAACATCACTGACTGATGACTGATGCTTCAAAGATTCACTAACAGATGAGGCGTCTTGTTCGCGCACATGCTAAAGCCAGAATCTTGAAGGAACTACGTGCTTGCAAAGCACCAGGTTTTACAGTGAAGCAGCTGCAGAGGCGCTTAAATAATCTGTACATGTCATTAAAGGGAAAGAAAGAGAAAAACACAGAGAGAGGAGAACGGATCAGCAAACCATGAGCCTTCCATCTGTTCCATGAACTGTTGGCATGTTCATAGCACTAAAGAGACTAATGCCAGCATGTGTTACAGATCTTACTCAGCTATACTGACTTGGAAAACCTTGGTTGTGAATTCTTCCTCCTCCCTTAGGAGATACTGGTGGCATCGTTTAAGACATTTAAGATCTGTGTGAGTATATTTCTGACAGCGCAGGATGGTGAGACCAGGAGAAGGAGAATGATAAAGGAGGGAAGAAAAAGGAAATCGCAATACGTCTGAGTAATGAACACATCAAGCCCTGGGACTGTAATGAACTTCATCCTCTCCTCCTCAAACCTCATCGCTCAGCGTGATTGAGCGAGGGGTCAGCGTTCGATCTCACTGAGAGCAAAAACAATAATGATCTGGAAAGCACCGGTCCCCCCCCATATTTACTGTTCCTCGGGCCAGCCGAGACATCGCGACACAGACATCATGAATCTCAAACTATTTTGTAGAGGTGACTGAATGGGGAAAAGGGGCCAGAGGATGGCACCAGGGAAATGTAGATGGCATTTAAATTATGGATTTATACTGTGGTGTTCTGCTTCTTTTTGAAATGGAGCCAGTTAAATTTCTTTTGATTTGCTTAGTTCTCTGAAGCAAGGTCATTTCTGTTAATGTACCCATGAAACCTGTTGTTCATATATCAATGTATTGGTCACATATTTTTAAGAATGTAGTGGTGTTAAGGTAGTCAGGCACTCCATTTAGAAGCTGCATAATTTAGTCTCATATTGTAATTTGAGTGAACCAAACGTCTATTAAAATGTCCTCTACTTTAAGGATGAATATTAAGGAAGCTAGAAATATATTTTTGTAAATAATCATAAGCCCAAACTCTAAAAAATAACAGGTATAATACAAACAAAATTCAAGAAAACAATTCATGTCATGTCTGGCTCACAAACAATGCATTTGTTTTGCCCAAGACTGACAATGTGGTGAATTGCGGTACACGAGGACACAGATATATCTCCATATTTTCATTTCCAGCCTGGAAATAGTCAAAATGTTGTTGACAGTGTGGAATTAGATGCAAATCTTGTGCAAATCTTGGGTTTGAATAAAAACCACAGATTTTCTGGGACATCGATCTTGATATGCTGGCCGGGCTCTCCGTGTGCAGAGCAGTTTGATGAGGAGGCTGCATCAAACAACTTTCCCTCAGAGAAACAGAAACCTCTCATTCTCTCATGAGCTCAATGTGCTTGTTTTAAATATTGTTACTTTGATACATTTTCAAATAATTGCACCACGTCGAGCTGTATACGATAACCATGTGGGAGATGGTAATGTAGATCTCTCTGAGTAGGAGCCAATCTGTCTTGGCTTAATCTCTGTGGAGCGCTGAATGTGAGGCTAAGCAGAGCCCGTAAGGGGGTAGAGTCCTTGTTAACATGCTGGTGAAAGCTAGTAAAGGCCAATGCACATGCACAGGATTTATATTGTCTCAGCACAGCCAGGAAAATGTTGTCTGTGTTTTATTTGACTCTTCTCCCCTTGTAAAGACGGAATTTTCCACAAAACCTGAAACCACTGAACCAAAGAAAGGACTGAGCGTTCAGTTGGAGTGTGAACATTAATCCTGACACACTAAATCATTGATAAGAGCTATTGTGCACTGGAGCAAAATTCACCAAGGCCACCTTTAGTTGGCTCACTAATAATGTGGCAGAGGAAGCTCTGCGCTCCGGAGGAGGGGAGGGAAAAAATACGAGGCTGGAGATTGGGTTTACTGCTGTGTGGCTGCTTTTTATTTCATAATTCAGAGCCAATCCGCAAAGGTCTACTAACTGCCATTGTTATGTGGCATGTAGAGAGTGTAGCAACTGAGGGAGCACTTAAAAAGAATGAAGGCAGAATTACACAGCAGAACATAGATCTCAACCAGACTGAACCCTGTGCGACACAGTCAGTGTTGTCAACAGCTGCAGTATATGTCATCTTAATTCATTATTTTAACAAGACTGAGCCACGCTAACAGCTCTGTCAGGCTGTAGACACAGAGGTGCTTTGAGCTAAATGCTAACCTCAACAAGGCGCACAAAGATGTTTAGTGTGTAATGTTTGGTTTAGCTCACTGTGTTAGCATGCTATCATTTGCTAATTCGCACTGGGAATTTCTTTAGTACTGTTGCACTAAAAGATTTTACTTGATAACGGTGCTGAGAAAAGTCAGGATTATTGGTAATGTTTTTCGGGGGACAACAGAATTTTCTTCACATTTCATCCAATTGTTGTTTTGACACTTCAGCAGTTCCACAAATGGCCACTCGGGGTCCAACAAGGGTTCAGTCCCCACAGAACCTCATAATAAAATGCGTAACTTTATAGCTAAAATAAACATGCAAAGCCTAGTCAGGGTTCCCACTCTTTCCTTAAAATTATTTTCCAGGACAGCTAAAATGCCCTGGAAAAGAAAACGCATCCGTTTCCAGACATTTTGTCCTTTTTTCTCATTTTCCATATGTTTTCCATGACTGGAAAATTAGTCAATCATTTTACAGGTTTTCCAGGTTTTCCAGGACGTGTGGGAACCCTGCTGGTGCAAAATAAAGTGTTGGTCTCCTTAGTGAAATTCCCCCTTCATAAACTGTACAGGTGTGACTTTTTATAGAACTAATTTGTTTAAATTCTATTACATCTTGAAGTTAAGCAAAATGAAGCGCATTGGTTGTTTTGAGGTTTAGCAAGGTGCTACCTATCTAGCTAGCGGCCAACCACCTGTCAGCATCCAGGCTTTATTCGGCTTGCCTCAGATTCATCCACACTTCACCGCTTCGCTGATATATCTTCAGAAACCTGGTATACCGATATTTTATACAGTCTATGCAGTTCACTCAAAACCACAAATGTGGATCACCATAGAAGGTCGGAGTCATCCACTGGGGACCTTCTTGGTCAGTATAACATTTTATGACAAGACATTCAATAGTTGAGACGTTTCAGGACAAAAGTACTGGACTAAATGACCAATAGACATTGCCATCCGCAGAGCAAGTCTAAAAATTGAGTATATATACAGTATATATTTTCTTTTTTCTTTAAGTGTGTTAAAATAAAAGATAACTGCATTAAGGTTGGATTTATTCAACAATTGCTGAGGATCAAAGAGACAGGCTCTTTGTTTCTTACATTCTCCAGTTATCTCAGGAGACCGATTTAATTGGAGATCTCTCTAATAGGGCAGAATGTTCCTTCAGGGGATGATTCGGCTTTTTCTTAATAATCTCAAAACTTTTTAAACCGTTACTGAACATTAGATGTTAATTAATCTTAACCATTCCATTATCAGTATTTGTGCTCGGTTGATGTAAATATTCACACTCCATTTACAGTAACTCAGCTGTGCCGAATTCGACTCCAGCAGCTGGAAAATATTTCACCCTCTGCGTAACATTCAAAATGGGACCCGCAAGAGAAACATGTTGCTAGCGTTCTCCACATTATTACAGTAATCAAATTAGGAGGCCTGTGTACAGTAGGTGCAGCATGAAATAACCTTGCTCAATATTCAGATCACAGTTGCCCTTAAATCACCAGTAAAGTAATTCAGAGTCCCCCGGCGACAATTAGGACTCGGTGTATGGTCGCCTGTATTATTAACCAGCCCAGAGCAAAGACACACTGAGCAAATTAAAGTGCCAACCTCCCACCACTCGGGGAGAATTACCTTACTCTGCAACACAAGCGGGAAATGTTATTTCATGTTAATCCTTCACAGATAGCAGCACTGGTATTTTTTGTTTGAAGATGTGAAATACATTCATACATGGTATTGTCATCTTATAGAAGTGACATTATACAAATACATCAACTAAGGCGTTCCTGGAAATGGGATTATTTCGCAGCTAAAATGACACTTAAATGACCGTGCATGCAGAGTGTAAAAAGACACATACTGCATTTAAAATATGACGTGTTCATCCCATCACCAAACTTTTAATTCACTTATTCTGCAGCTACACATAAAGGCTTCATTTGAACCTTTTAACGCCGGGGGCATAACGCGACTCGCTCTTGCAAAAAGCTATTTACTGAATGACTGCCTTGAAGATGAGAAAAATAAACCAACTTGGTCGCTGCCATGGGAATAGGAAGATTACACCCACCACCATGCAGTACAAATGATCATTAGCACTGTAATTACTGGGGGGCCATCACGTTTGAAATTCATCAGCAGAAGTGGATTGCCAGTAAGCACTCCTAGAAGTACGAGGAAATGCATCACAAGGGGATTATGTGGTGGGCTAATGTCCATTGTTTTTTTTTTTTTCAAAAAGGTGTCAGCCCCTCAACTGGAGTCCATCCTTGTAAACAATCGTGGATCATCCAGCTCTGTTTACATGAGTGACGATGTATGAACTGTACTAATATAGACCAGCATCTTTCAATTATTAAAGAGACATGTGGATGATTAAATAGCTGAACGTTTCTCACCAATCCAGGCGTGCACGCTGCAGTCGGGGTGTAATGAAAAAGTACTATTACTCCATAATAGGTGCTGTTACTTAAGCAGGTTCCATCATGTCAAACAAACACACAGCAAGAACTCATGCGCAAAATTTATCCTGGCGAGTGTCTCTGTTAGTGTTAAGATGGAGTTAACTGTCATAACAAAGCGTATATTGTGCCATGCTAAAAAGCTCTGCAGGCCAGCTGAGAGCCCTCTCTTTTCCATGACCTCATTTTGTTTGGTTTCTTGCAGGAGGCCTGGTGTGGTTTGTTGACCTAATTTCTGCAGGGTGCGCGTCTGCCGATAGACCGACATGCACAAACTGCAATAGTTACTTAAGAAGGATAGGCCTGGTCCGCTGGGAGCACTGATACTCAAGTGAGAACAAATGGATGCAGTGCCATTACTGGAACGGCAAATATAGAGGTTGCTCTTAATGTGTAGCTGCATGGGTGACATATTTCCAACCTTGTTCTCTGTGAAAGTGAGAAAAAGCCCAGAAGAGCCATTTAAAAAGAATGTTCTGGATTGGGTCAATGCAGCCAAGGAACTAATGGGAACCTGATTTTCAGTTGTACAGCGAGAAAGGGACCTTCGCTGTGACATAAAGGTGACAAAGTGAGATTTCTTTCACAGAGAGCATAAAAAAAAATGTCATTCTCCAAGGTCGATAAAAGTGCAAGGCAATGGCTGGTGTTTCATGGGAAAACGAGTGTGTATGTCCAATAACAAGCTCTGATTTGCAGTTTTAAAGAACAATACGTACAGTAATATACCCAACTTAAAGGAATATAAACAAGTATTTCTTTTATAAAATGCCTTTTAGTCATGGTCACACTGAAATAATCAACAACAATTGGATGGACTGGATTGGAAACACTGCGAAAACATTAGCATCTTAATACTTTGTAATCATTGTAAACATGTTAGCATGCTGACGTTAGCATTTAACTCAATGTGCAGTGGTGGCTAAGTGAAGCTTCAGAGACTTTAAACACAAAACTGAAAAGATGTGACAATGCCCTCTTTGGCTGAAAGTTTGCTGAAGTAAACAAACAGTGTAACAAAAGAAGCTAAAAGTTGTCGAAACACAAGCCACGGTGCACGTACTCTTTTACGAGTATGAATGGTGGCGGCTGTGGCTCAGGAGCAGAGCCAGCGTCTTGTTAATCGGAAGGTCGCTGGTTCGATTCCCCTGGTCTGCATGTCGAAGTGTCCTTTGGCAAGATACTGAACGCCCTAACTGCTCCTGATGGGCTGGTTGGCACATTGCATGGCAGCCACCGCCATCAGTGTAAGAATTACTGTAAGTCGCTTTGGACAAAAGCCTAAATGTAAATTAATCAATAAGCGTGTGATGCTAGCTTTCAGTGCTCGACAGTTTTCAACACTGTGCAATATATATATATACCCTGAACTATGGACTGTCAACCTCACACTTTTGTAAAAGCTAACAGTGGCTTAGTTACTGTCAGACGTGACCAGGTTTATCAGCCCAGCTGCTGCAGACTCCGGCCCGTTCAACAGATTCCTGCTCGTGTCTCACAGGAGCAGGTTTTCATTGTGCCAGCTTCGAGCTGTAAAATTCAACTTTTCTCTGGCATTTCGGACGGAGCTCCCACCCTCAGCCATCTGTCTCTGTCTCTATTCCTGCTCATGCACTGTCCTTATCTTTTCTTTCCACCGTTTCTCCTGCTAATTACTCCCCCCCTTTCTCTCTCGACTTCTCTATTGTCTCACACGTCTCTCTCGCTGTCTTCTATTCTTAATTTTCCACCATGTATCGGCTCACGGATGTCCCTTTTGGCTGCAGTGGACCGTGTTTCTGGGCTTGAGAGGTTGCTTACACTTCCACAGCAAGTCTCCCAGGCTCAACTGCAGGGTATATGGCACATAAAGGAGCTCCAAACAGGTTAAAAATGAATGTATTTTAATGCCAATAGCTGTAAAACTCCCCAAATGGCAGGACCTGCTCTCTGAAGGCCTCCCAGAATGTGATTTTTTCACCCAATTCACTTTTTTCACCATTATATCAACGTGTGCTTTGTCTCTCCTGCTTACTTTGAAGGCTCTTGCTATTTTTTTTGTAATGAAGTCTGGCAACTGTAAATAGCTTTCCATTTCTATCAGAGTAGAGGACAGATAGGGAGGAGATACACACAGGTCAGCCTATCTCTTCATTACCCAGGGTGGTGATTTGCCTTTCTAATGAGGCTGCAAACTTACCATCATTTAATTATTCATTTAGGTCGTACTCAGGAGTGCAGAAGCAAATATGTATTTTTAAAAAGAAAGAGCTGCAATTAGAGCTCAGGCAAAGGTTAAAAGTAAACACGCTCTATCAACTGAGAGGCAGTCATCGTAAAAAACAAACTTACGTCCCAAGTCACACTCTTTTATAACGACTGTATCCTGTTTTGAACACAGGATCGATGCAGCCAGCAGAACTGTTCCTTCCTAATGGATTACATTTACTATCATGATCTCATTTAGCAAAGCTGTAAATGTCAAATATCTTCCGGCCCTTGAAGTGTTTTTAGACGCCATCTTCAAGAGGAATTCTGGTATTTTTAAACCCTGGGACAATGTTTATGTATTTTGGTGTCCAGTAGATCGTCTCAGTTGGCGGCCACGACACCAGCTGCAACGGCTGCAACGTAATCCTTAAAGGCAACTTCTACCGTCAAAGCAAGTCCATTAAAAGAACTTGTTTGGGTTTGTTTTTTATCTCAAAATGACAAAATCATAGAGCGGATCCCAACTGAAGGGACAATCTTTCTTTTTACCCACAAACACCAAATCCACCAGACTCCATTTACAAAAACAGCATCGTAAAACAGACAGAAACACCAACTCTGTCCTCTGATTTCTTGATATTTTCATAATTGAAAACTAAGTTTACCTTCACTGAAGGAAAATCTCATTCTTATTTGAACTTAACTATGGTCTCTGATAAGAAGTGAATAACTAATATACTTTTTTGTGGCTTAAACATCACGCATAACTTTTTTCAGGTTTTTAACTGAATAAGTTTAAAATGGAAAAAAAGAAAATAAAAGTAAATTAGTTTGACAAAGTAGGCCGTTATAAAAACACTCAAGGTTTATTATTCAGTGAAAAGCCAATTAAGCAGCATGCCAATCACATTTACCATAAAACATTACAATCTGCCTGCAAATTCATATCACAAAATGCCTTGTCGATGATGACATTTTTCTATTTTGCAATCCTGAGACACAGTAAGAACGCGCACCCCGTCATCTGGGACCAATCTGCAGACAGGTGGACTGTTGAATGGCAGCTGCACTGGGACGCTCCCAGTAGGACTTCAATCTCATTTATGTTTCTTCCCACAGTGACAGGTTGATGCAGCCATCTGGGACAATGCCCACACCTTGTGTTCGACTTGTCACTAACGTGTCACATGACATGTTTGTCATGACAAAATGCTGCATTACAGATTCAGAGTAAGGTTTCACAATAGATTGTGACAATGATGTCCTGAGCTGATCTGTAGTACTGCCTATTAAAGCACAGTTTTATGGATCAAATCAGCAATATAAAGCTTAGACGTGGGCAGCTCCAATCTTTTATTATCAGGAAGCCACTATGCCAGCTGTCAGAAAGACAGCATCATGACATTGCTTTCCTCAGATTTTCAGATGATAGTGAATTTAGTTTATGGCAATTTCTGTTCTTGGATTTATTCCAATCGGCTTCAAAAGATTAGAAAAGCTACGGGGGGGAGAATCTGATTTTTTCTGAAAATGATGCAATGGATGATTCGACATCCATTGCATCATTTTAATTAGAAAAATGTGCAGTTCAAGTCCAAATGTTAGAGGTTACTTTAACAGGACTTAACTCAAAGCATTACAGAACCCAGAAATGCCTAATCACAGTCGGCCAGAGATGCTTATCCTTCACGCTGAACATTAAATACATCACACCTTATTAGACGCTATCTCAGGGGGGAATATAAATGAACTTGCATGGTCTTTCAGGCCTGGCATTAAACCTCTGCCTGCTGCTCGGATGCTGCCTGACAAACAGGCGAGGGAGATAAATTAGGCCGTGACAGAGACAGGTGTGTTAAAGCCGAGCGACACAGACACAAGAAAAGTCATTTCTGCCCCGCAGCAGCCAAAGGCTTACGAGGTTTCACTGTACCGGGTATCAATCAGGGGGGCCTATTTATAGAGGGCCCAGGCCGCTGCTAGAATACAAACACTTGACTGAAGTAGGTTACCAGCAAACGGCTGTATCCCCGACAGATGAGAGGACAGAGGAGGAGTGAGGAAAACAAGGTGGCCAGGTTAAGGAGAAGTTATGCAGAAGAAGTAGATGATTAATGACATTCACAACTTCACACCAACTTTTCACAAGTTCAGAAGTCACCAACAATTAACTTTAACATCTCTGCTCCACTAATCAAGAAACAAAGTCACCTGTTTGAGGATCATCAGTTTTCTTCACTGCAACCAGATGCTTTTATCCATCATCGATGAATGTGTTGATTATTCTTTTAGTTAAAGGTACACTGTGGAGCTTTTGACCTCGGCATAGCTACAACGAGTGAGAATCAATGAAAGTACATTTTTCTATATTTACAAAATCCAAAGGTTCCTGTGGACAGTTGGTTTAATGGCATACAATGTGAGAAAATCTACAAATTAACCACCAAGAGCCAAGGTGCACCTGCAGGATTTATCTGAACAATAGTCCAAAAAACCCTAAATATTTCATAAAGACAATCAATCTGTTTGATCCTAGGACATGATCTTCATCAGCACATTGAGTTTGCCCAGTTGACTGTACAACTTAAAATAATCTTTCCTTTTCTTGAGCACCTTTTTCTGATTAAAATGATATGTTCGGGGCGCCGATTAGACTTACTCAAAACTACCAAACATTCAATCATTTTCAGGATTTTAACCCTTTAAATGCCAGTTTAATTATTTGAATGATTAATTATTGATTTAAAAAACAAATAATTAATCATTCAAATAATTAAATTGGCATTTAAAGGGTTAAAATTTTAAAAAGTTGAGAAAAATGTACAAAACTGCCCGAGGAGGGCCTAAGGGTAAAGTCTTGCTCTCGTAAGTTAAATTAATAATTAATTAGGTAACTGACAAGTCAATATGCAGAACGTTTGCCAGCAACAAATTTGATACTCAATTATTATTATTGATCGATTAATCATTTTTAAATAAAAAATGTCAATGATTGACAGGTTTTCACTCCTTAAGTATGAGTAGTATGCTGGTCTTCATATAATGGGCTGTACGTATAATGATGCATGATGACTAAATGATCAAAATAATCATAATCTGCCGCCCTTTTTCTCATTTTCTACTTGAATGGTCATTTGACCAACTAGTCATTTAATTAGCTAATTGTTTGAGGACTATGGCTCACATGTTGCTCCCTCTGAGAGTTACAGAGTTAGTGGAAAAACACCTGCATGTGGCAACGAATGCATATTTAATGATGTGTAGGTTAGAGAGAGCTCCTGGTATAGCTGGGACAAAAAGAAGCCGGCTTGGTTACAGAGACGAGCAGCGCGTGGGTCACGTTGTTGAACCAGCAGACATCTCAGTCAGCTGTATCCAATGGACACGGTTTGAGTGTAAGTGTTATTGTCTGTCAACAGGCTACTTTAGGGTGTTTTACAAACACCATGGCTCGCTGGGGTCGCCTATTCTCTCACTAATCCCTGCCTATTAGCTGCTAATCCCTGTTTATCAACAGAGGCATGCGGGTCAGGGCCAAGGCTGAGAAAGAGAACGCCGGGCTCACTGTTGTGTGACATAATGGAAAGTGTGTGCTTCGGCTGGGTGATATTTGAGCCATTTATAGAATTGTTAGAGAGAGTATTAACTGCATCGTACAATGACCAGCTGAAAGCTTTTCTGATGTTATTGACAAAGCAATGATGGTTATATATAGTATAATACAACGGTTGTGCTATGGAGAAGATACGTTATATTATACTCTTAGAAGACAAAGTGAAACCTTCGAGAGGTGGGGGAACCTTTTACCCAACTCTCTGGCAGTATGGATGTCCAGTATTTTTTTACTTTGTTTTGTTATTCTTAAAGTATTAAGTGAATAAAAAGCACAGAGACATTTTTGCTGGTGATCATCTGTGGCCCACTTTAAAATACAGCTAAAGTCGATGTCACTATGTGGGCGCACAAGCCCGACTGCGAATCAATTCTGGATCTCGGGGCTTCTGGAGAACTGTAATTAGCTATTTTATGGTTTCTATGGTTGTTTTGTTACGTTTTTAAAACAAGTCACCATCTTCTTCAGTTGTTTAGGTGAAAGTTCCAACGCAATGTTTTGTTGTGAAGCTTCTGAAACGTTCTGTGGTGAGTAACTAATGACTGATGATTAATTTTAGGTGAACTTGTCCTTTAATATAGATAAAAACCCACCAACTGATAGAGAGAGTGTTGTAAAACGCCATGTCCCCTGGTGGAAAACATGAAACAGATCTAACGGATCAGAACCAACATACCATCACAGCTGAGGCTCTGCGAGATAACAAGAATGCAGAGATGTGAAACACGCTGGTCGCTGCATTCCAACAAATTCACTCTCGTCATCTCTGAGCCCATTAGTTGTAAACAACGTGCCGTATTTTCCCGCCGGGTGTCACCAGTCCTAGCTAGCTCTATGAATAAGATTAATGACAGGGAGAGGTATCACTGTAGGATCCCCCCCCCCCCATTCTCCAGCAACCCTTTTCACAACATATGAATCAAATGAATGACAACAGTAGGACATGCCTGCTCGCAGCCAGCCAGCAGTCCCCGGGCGATCGCTCTTCTTCCCCTCTCCTTGGATCTGAGAGGCTGCATGCTGCCTCGACTTCCCCTCTCATCCATCATTGCCTTTTCCCATTTCCACCTTACATCTACAGAGGCCTGCACTCTTGACCAAGTGGGGAAATAGAATAAAATGGAAAGCGAGCTGCGTTTCCAGGAGCAAACACGTGGTCTAAAACTATTGGCCAGTATATGATTTGGAAAATATATCTTCCAACTCTATCACTGGAGAGAATTACACTCATCAAGGACGTACACCCCAGGACACTCCTTAACAGAGCATCACGTTGACTGATATAACTTCTCAAGGTTTAAGGGGCCTTTTAGCAATGCTTCTCACCATGGTGTCGGACTGCTGGATGCAGTATCACACTGCGAGCAGCTCTCAGCAATTAAATTCACATCAGCGTGGAGACGCGGTGGGACTTAGACGAGAAGTTATCACAAAGACATCTTGACGTGTGCGGAATTCAGAAAGGCAGAGGTTTGAGTCTGGAAATCAAATCCTGCAACGTTGAACTCCCAACTTTCCCATGAGGTTTCATTACTGCCAACTCAGCAAAGACATTAAATAAATACATTTTCAGGCTGTTCCTGTGCCGTTTGAAGGACATGACCCTGGCACGTAGTCTCAAGGTGTTGGGATTCTGCTGGTTATTGCGTCAATAGGTAAAGCCAAGGAGAGCAGTGGGGCATCTACGTGGATATGCATAAGAAGAAACTGGGAACTGGGGAAACAGCATGTCCAGATTGTACGTCTAAAGCTATGTAGATCTGGCAAAGATCTGAGGGAAGTATTAGTCACAGAGAGGAAAGGTGTGCTGGCTAAAGTGGGAATTAAATGGCACCGCACTGTAGATTTTCCATTGAGGAGTATATTCAGTTTATACCTACAAATCAATACCAACTTCTTTATCAGCAAAACAAATAAAAGAAGATCCAAGAGAAAAATAACCACACAGCTCTCTCTCAAACAGAAAAATGACTCTAAGCTAGGGCTGAACTGAATGCAAAGAAAAAATATGTAATATTGTGACTATTTTGAAGTGGGAATGGCCATTTTTGCATCTAATTTTCACTGAAAAATATCTAAAAATGATGATGATGATGATGATGATGATGATTTGTTCTGGGGTCTGTCTAGTCTAGTTAGGCTCCGCATGCTCCCTTACTTCTGGAGAATGTCATTTGTGGGAAATAACCTCCTCTGTGGCACAGCAACGCTTCATTTATAACATTATGTTGTGGCACATTCCACCTTTATCAAAAAACTGCAGCACCTGCATTCTGGATAATATTTTTCATAAATTGCTAAGCTCTAAGTGTTTTATGTCCAATCATAAAGCAGAGTCGAGCATCTATATTCTTATATGCCTGCTGTCATATATTTTAATATTGCGCTGCCTTGCCAACATCAGCACAGAGACATTCCTCAGTATAGTGAGTGCATCTGAGGGCAGTGAATTACTACTGCACTGCAGTACATTCACTGAATTTATGACAGTAGTATCACCACCTGAGTGTTAAAGGACACGTGATGTATTCAGTGGGGAGAGTGACATCTTGCAAAGCTGTGGAATTGGATTACATTAGCGAGTGCTGGTGTTGATAATGTGCCCCACCTTGCATATAAGCTATGCAAACAACTGCAGCATGCTGCATTATCAAGAATCAACACATGTCATATTTTGATGGCCTACAGGCTTAGTTTTGTTCTTTTAGTGTATATCAGACACTGCTGCAGCAAATGATACACATGTTCAGTGATACATACTATGATTTAATGTAGGTTGGAACAAAATAAAATTTTTTTGGCAAAACTGTATATTTTTCAAGGCACTGCTGCTAAACTGCTCTGTGCAGCATATAGTGCATCACCTCAGCCATTTATTAATCTGTAGCTTGCTGCCCTCTCCTGGCAGGAAACAACAGGTACAACCAGTGATGGATTTCATGTAAAGGTGCCTATAATATACACCGATCAGCCACAACATTAAAACCACTGACAGGTGACGTGAATAACATTAATCATCTCATCACAATGTGATGTTCTGCTGGGACACCTCATGTGAATGCCACTTGACACGCACCACCCATCCAAACACTGTTGTGGACCAAGTACACCCCCTCATCACAACAACACTACCCGATGGCAGTGGCCCCCCAGCAGGACAATGTGCCCTGACACACCACAAACACTGCTCAGGAACAGCTCGAGGAACACAATAAAGGGCCCAAGGTGTTGACTGGGCCTCCAAATTCCCCAGATCCCAATCTGATGGAGCATCTGTAGGACGTGCTGAGCAGGTCTGATCCATGGAGGCCCCATCCCCCAACATCCAGGACCCAGAGGATCCACTATAAGACGCCCTGGTGCCAGACACCACAGGACACCCTCAGAGGTCTGAAGTCCATGTCCTGACAGGTCAGAGCTATTTTGGCTGCACAAGGGGAACCTTCACAATATTAGGCAGGTGGTCATAATGTTCTGCCTGATCGGTGTACGACAGATTCATTAAAAGTCATAAAATTTGCATCAAATACAATCTAAATAAACTCACTTCTGACAAATGTACCAGGTGTATGTGAGTATAATACATAGGAACAGAATGCAATGAAGAGATGTTAAGTAAAAAGTCATATTTCTTCACTTAAAAGTAAATTATAATCTGGTTGCATAGAAATCTGATCCACAAATAAGTCCAGAAACATGTTGAGACGTTCAGCACCGCATGTCATTACATCCCCCAGTGGATAAAACAACTGACCCATTTGAGTGCGTCACAGAGGCAGCAGGGATTCGTGAAAGGCAGCGCAGACGTCTGTCCCGTGGGCTCGACGTGGGGCTTGTGTATTTCTAGAAACACCTGCTTTAGTGAGCACGCTCATTTTCTGGAGACTGCTCCAACATCCGGAGGGTACGAGTGCCAACTGGCAGGTTTAGAGTCTGAACGCCTGCGTGCTGGGAGCTTATTCTGGGCAACACCAGGGGATAATATTATTAGTTTTCAGACGCCGCCTAATGACGCCAACGCCTACCAACATACACATGCAGGGTGAGGAGACGTACAATCTAAAATAACTCTCAAATTATTGATACCGTGTTAATTTGTGCTCTCTGATTCATGGTTTAATTGATGTCTGTATTCGCTTTTGGCAAGATAAAGTTCAGTTTCACACCTAAATAAAGGTAGGAAAAAAAGGTATTGTCTATCTTTGTGCAGTAAAGCGCTGTGTTCCTGTTTCAGCTACCTCCAGCAACAACTTCCATGAAATTGCAGCCTGCCCTAGGACTTAGGCAATATGTTTCCAATGAAAACGTAGCCGTGAAAGGAATGAAAGTCTGGACAAATGCTCCGTCTAATTCAACAGAAACACCTGGGCTCGGTGTGGCTCCAGCTGTGGCCACCAGCTCGCATGTTATTAGAGTTGTACAGTCAAACGACACCAGTGCAGGTGCACACATACACTGCACTGAGTATGTGATCCAGGAGCTGCACCTGCCCCAATCTTATCAACACAGAACGAGACAAGCTTTCTCTTTCTCTACAAAAGGTGAACGTGAATTATCTCTCTTCTCTTATTCATGACAAGAACAGCTGTTTTGGAGTTTTTCTGTTGTTGTTTTCCCCTGCAGAAAAATCTTCACTGCAGATGTCATTTAGTCCCTGCAGAGACATTCATGACTGTTTAATAGCACCCTAAATCATTCCCAAAAACAATTCATTCATCTGACAAGCCATATCAATGTGAATCAGCACCTGCCGTTTACACAAAGCTCCAGGTTTTATGGTAATGCCTGACACTGTCACGCAATGACGACAACTAAGGAAGTGCAACTAATAAACAGCAATGAAAACAGACAAGGGAAGAAACTTTTATCGCTGACAAATAAACACCTTATGTATTTCAAAAACTGGAAAAGGTTTTCTGTCCCTACCAGTGCTTTAAGCACAATAAAGTGCATAAATCACTACAGAAGATCTTTGCCTTAAGGAAAAATGTATAAATACAGAATTGAACAGCAAATTATCTTACAAAAAAAGTATAAAGTATGTTTTTTATATGCTACCATTTATTTGAGTTCTCAAAAATATTTAATTCTTAGTAAAAATAATACAAAAATTCATTTATTTACTTAAAGGGGGGTTAATTCAAGCTCTGGTGTGTCTAAATGTGACCCAATGGCCTTGTCTTCACCCTTTGCATTTTACTGCCTTATACAATGCCTGTTCCTGTGGCAAGGGAATGTAGCCATAAATCCTGTTTTATAAGCCTATAAGGCCGATGTGAATATATAACCCGAGAAGTAATCAATATTGATCGAGGTTCAAAGTGAATTAATTTACTGGAGTTGTTGACCGGCTCATGGTGCAGTGCTTTTCTGATCATTTCTCACTCTTGAAAAATCATAAATTCTCTTGATCCTATAAAAGGTGAAAGGGTGACTGATCAATACCACATTTATGTGTTTTAAAGCGTGTTGACAGCCTGAGAGAGCTTCGGGCCGAGTACGCTTTGCACTCCGGTGCTTCCGATCCATTTCACCTAGTTAAATCTGAGGTCAACTGTACACTTAATGGGCGTATTGTGTTACTGTTAAATCCAATCTCATATACATGTGTCTTCAGGCTTCTTTAAGTGCACACTGTGCTACTGATATTTCCCAGACATGTATTTGGAACTTTCTTAGTTCTCCAGTTTAGATAACATCTTTGTCGTTTTCTAACTGACTTTCAGTGCAGTAAATGCCGTTTCACCCTTGTTTTTGTAATACATTTTTATGATAAATAATGCTGCGAGTATGTGATAAACATCTTTTGCCCTCTGTAATCCATCCTGGACATAAAAAATGGTAAATTCAGCAGGCACCGACCAGTCTATAACAGAAAAATCAGCATTTTGCCTTGCATAAAACATGGCTGCTCCCTTTTTGCAACATAAAACAAAGCTAAGATCCCTTCCATTGCCACTTCAACGTTCATTCATCCTTCTCTTTAAATATGAAGGTACCCTGCTTTTCATGTTTAAAAAGAAACCAGATGTTATCACTAATCAAAGTAACTAATCTTAATTTTTGTTTGTGTGACCAACTGTAACTGGACTAGACAATTATCCTCCAGTATGAGTAAGAGACAGTTGAATCACATTCACACTCATGGATCAAACCACCTTGGGTCCAGGTTTAGCTTCTGTCTGTCGCCATAAATCTGTGGGTTTTTCTACCTTTTGGGTTTGGAGAGGCCCAGGTGATGAAGCGCCGCACCAGGCAGCAGTTGAGCAGCACTTTCTTGGAGAAGCCGTGGTCTTTACGGAAATGCTGCAGGTCCTCCCTCCACTGGTTCCTCTTGGTTGGCGAACACATGGCTGGAACGTCTCTATTTTGAAATACAGTGTGGCGTAATTACCAAGGGAATCCTGCACACCTACAGGCGTAATCATCTGGGTACTTCTCTTGCAGTAAATGTAAATTGCAACACAGAAGCGATTATTATTAGCCTCATAATTCAAATCGTGACCCCTTACCACCCTCCAGTAAACATTAAAACACAAATAGCTACAGCCAGTGCAGCATGCAAAACAAACTGTCACAGGTTCAGGCAATACACCTGAGAACAAATGCTAATTTGGGATGGTTTTTTTGCCCCCAGTTATGTATAGCCATAATGAAATGCAAGACATTTCAGCGTGCCCTTTTGGAGCCGGAAAATGCTTGTCTTATGTGTCCTTAGCTGTTGTTTCAAGAAGGTTAGTTATTCCTCCGGCTATTCGAGGACTAATGATGGTTAAAGTAAGTAAAACTGGCATGAAATGGTCCTTTGCCTACAATCTGCTTCACACTTAAGTTTCAAACATCATGATTGTCTCCAGATAATCATCCTAGAGACAAACATATAAGACTTTAAGATACCACTAAATAAAACATGACATAGCGATACCCTACCTCACTCAGCACTATCTATACAATCCTCCACTAAAGGTCCCATTTCAAGAGCAGAAGTTTCAGACATCAACAGATCACACATCACGCTGCCACTCTCGCTTGAGGGCTTTTGGTCTGCTCTCAAGATCGCAAAATTATATCCTCCAATGCACAGAAATGTATGTTCTAGCTGTTATCAATTATCCCTCTGAGAATCATCTTACCTTGCGGGCTAAAGCACGATGTGCACGCTCTCTCTGCTTCCTCGGTCTGCAAGTGATCCTCAGGTTTCACGCAAGCACTTTTCCTTTCCTGAGCTGATCAACAGAGTGTGAAGAGGGGTGGGAGGAGGAGGAGGAGGAGGAGGAGGGATGGGAGAGCGCAGACTGCTCTGTGAAGCAGACAGAGTGAATGAGTGAGAGAGGGAACTTCTGGAGGACACTATGGCTTGTGGTTCAAGTTAGAGGACTATGTGTTTGTGTGGTTTTATTCAGGTGTCTGAGGAAGAGGACAGTGTCAAAGATGCTGGTCGCTCTGCATTCACAGTGGATCCTTTTGATCATCCTCCTTGAGCCTCTTAAAAAACATGAAAGACTTCAATACACTCTCATCCCGTCCAACACATCAGTGTCACAATCAGAAAAATCCTTAGTTTCAATTTGTCAACAACTAATCTGTAAGAGATGGGTATTAAACCTGAGCAGTGCTTTCTTGGGAGTTGGCTAAAATGTGTCTTGAGGGGAACATCTTTATCAAATTACATGAAAATCCATCCAGTATTTGTTTAGATATTTTAAACAAAACCAACAATGTCAACCACAGGAAGGATTTTGTTTTCACTGCTATATTATTCACAGCCTTGTTTCAGGACATCAGCAGTTAGAAAAAAGACCTGTTCAAAGTTCAAGCACCATATCAGCATGCACACTGGGGCTGCATGACTTTGGAGAGAAACTGACATTGCGGCTGACTTAAAAGTATAGGAAGTTGGACCAAATAGGTGACGTGTAATTAAACTAGGAATGTACGAATTAAGAACCCAGAACCGCACCCTTTCACCAGAGCACACTGGGTACTGATCAAGCTCTTTTTTTACCTTTTTGAATCTGACTAAATTATGTAATGTCAGACGGACTTTTCCTGTGGATTAGTTACGGAAAATTAAACCTTGCGAGTTCTCCTTTTGTATCAAGCAGCAAAAAAGTTTTGGCATGGTGTGTTTAAGTTAGTTTGGCTTACTTGACATTGCCCATAATGTGATGTGACTATTGCAGATGTGCACATTGTGATGTCGATGCTGAAACAATATATCGTTCACACTCTGCTAGGCTGTAAATCTGAAATATGCAAAACAACAAGCGTTGTCCTGTACCTGTCGTGTCCTCTGATCTGCACTAAATTGTTTTGATAATTTTAATTAACACGACAGCCATTAATGTCTGAACTGCCACATCATTCTTATCTGTAATAACAACATGAGAATCCGTCTGACTGGAGGGCATATGTGGGCGGGTTTTAAAACTCTGTCCTGAGCTGTTTAGTTTAAGATGACGCATACCACAGCACAGTCATTACCACGTAGACTTTACTATCCTGAATCTATTACCACAGTGTTTACGTCTTGCAGAATATGTCTGCAGAGGAATTTCTGCAAGCAGTGCCTAAAGCAATTTGTTTATTTATGCTACGGTATAAAGTGTCAGAAATTTACATACATCATATGCAAATGATTTGTCCCTGGTCATCGGCCAAATGGTCTTAAGCTTACATTTAAATGCACATAACATTAACTATCGTGCAGTGATAGATGGTTGTGCTTAAGGGGAGACAGCAAAGCTAAATCTAATTGCTCCCCCTGAGATGAGCAAGGCATATTCTGTACCTGAGAAGACAAAGGGGGGCCGTGGACAGAAAGCTGGGAATAGAGCCATCCTTTCCCAGCAGGCCGCAGCACCCGCCTGATTGAAACAAGAGAACAGATTGGTTGCAGTGTTGCGGTACGATATGGATTCTGTGGTGACACTTGTTAGGTGAGCACAGCCTGGCGTACGTCCCCATCCTGAGGGAGAACGTTTGAAAGCTTCGTCCCCAATATATTGAATAATTTATGTTCGGGAAGTCGTTGCTGCTCATTGATATTCAGGACCACTTTAGTCAAGCACTAGTTAACTCCAACACTCAGTACAGTGGAAGTCTTAGCCAATAACACTTTTCTGCTATAATCAATATTTCGTTGTTAACAATGGATTAAAAGACTGCTATTTCATCAGCACACTGTTTTTTTAACGACCAGCATTTAGCAGCTAAAGAGCCAGATCATATTCTCCAGAGACCAATACAGAGAAAGAAGAAGAGTGAATATTGTTCCTAACATCCATCACTAACTAAATGAATGCTCATATAACTCTGTAACTGTCTGGAAGTTACAGCAACTAAAGATAAACAGGATATGACACCACTGACAGCTGTAAAAACAAAACGCAACATTACCTTGAATAAAATACCAGATTTCTCTGGCTTTGAACCATGGATCCAATGAAAATGCTGATGGCGACTTGTTCATTCTTACAAATGCTTCTCAGTGGTGCATGAAGCCAAAAGAAAATACCCAGATCTTTCAAATTGTGGGGCCATATTGTGAGCGCACTAGAGACTTCGGACCGAGCCAGCTAACTTCCAGTTTAACGTCCGGCAAACTTGAAAAGACATAAAATGATTTACTCTTAAGACTCTTCTAGGCTTTTCAAATGTTATTGGACCAAATGGGTCAAATTAGGATAGTCAAACGTATCACTTTACAGGGGCTGTGATGCTCAATTGTTTTTACAGCTGCTTCTTTTACAATGTAGGCTCCTGGGAAAAGGTCTTTTTGGGACCCAGTGCATCACGTGACGTTGTTACTACATGGTTCAGCCATCTTGAAAGTTGGGTTCAAAACCTGATGCTCTTCCTGATGATTGCTGGAAACATTTGGGATAATGTAAGTACCCACCTCAACAAATTACATGACATGGTCTAGTTATTTTTAGACACTTTAATGGGAAAATATCATATATTATACCTTTAAATAGGCTCCTGAGCAGGAAAGATCTTCCATGACAGCATGAGGTTGCTTACTTTATATCTGTCTACATTTCAGTGCATGGTGCTAACTTGGACCTGTTGTATCATAATTACAAAGGTATAAACAAAGTAAACTTTCTGTAAACTATATTGTAACACATTTATACAAGCATTCAACAAATCTGAAGGTTGCATGGGGTTGGGTGGATTAGACTTCCCATCCAATCACTCAGCTATGATTATCTGTCCTGCTAAAGTCAGTCCATTAGGAATTCTTGAAATACGATCCACATACATTAGCTACTTAATGTAGACTTTCAGGTGCTATGTGGTTTGTGTGTGAGATGGCCTATGGAGCTTGTGGATCCCTTGCACACTTAAATCTTCTGCTGTAATGTTTTCTGAAATCAATTCAGTCAGACTTAGATGATATTATAAATGTGAACAGAGTTAGTATTTGGCATCATGGCTCTGACCTTGTCACTGCTTGAAAACCAAGATGAGCATGGAGAACAATAAATGTCTCCTCAAAAAACTGCATTGGAAAGGGCAACAACAACTGTGTGGTCATCCAGAACAAAACATTATCTTCCAATGACATGTAGCAGTGATAGACAGATCACCGACAGACCATCAACAATGCATAGCTAATATGTGTGAAGACAAAGCGAAGAAACAAACCACTGTGTGCTTTGATGAGTTGGCCATAAAACCAAATTAAAGAATACTATGACTACTTGACCCACAGTGGTAGAGTAACAAGGTCAGACAGGCAGCATGGCAGGAGCTTGGAGAAGAGCCGCTGCTTCTTCACATCGAAATGAGCCAAATGATGTGATCAAGATGCCTCCTAGGCACCTTCTTTTGGAAGTTTTCCGGGCACATCCAACTGGTAAGAGATCCATGGGTAGACCCAGAAGATGCTGGAGAGATTATACATATCATCTGACTTGGAAATGCTTTGATATCCCCCAGGAGGAGCTGGAAAATATTTCAGAGTAAAGTCTGGACTACCTTACTTATCCTGCTGCCATCCGACCCAGCCTCAGATAAGCTGCACATTATGGATGGAAGAATGGCTGGATGGATGGATGGATGCTATTCCTTGCGAATGCCTTCTCACACAGCATGCTGACTTTGCAAGGACTGCACCGCAAAAGACTGAAATGAGCTCCTTGTAACAGGGCTGTGACAAGCCCGAGGTCAACCATCACTACGCGAGCGCTTATCAAATTGACTCCTTGATTAGGTCGACTTTTTGAGACTTTTGAAGTAATGATGGAAAAGAAAGTGGCTGATGTCTCCGCTCCTCGGCTGCCTCAGCTCTTATTGGACTCATAATTACATAAGCAGCAAAGTATATAAGCAAATAATGACCCTCGCCAGCTGTTGAAGCTTCAAATATCCATGGGAAATTCTCACTGTATCTTCAAAGCCCTGAAAATGGTATTCAGGACAGCCCCACATGTTACCCTCTACTACAGACCTACATTTGCACTGAGCCAAGAGGAAACCACCCAAAAACTTCATCAGGGGATTCATGAATATAACATTCAGCGAGTTATACTGTAGCTGATTTCTGAAAAGATTCACCTTCCCAGTGTTTTATTTTGTGGTGTTAAACCAAAGTCATATATTCCAACTGCTGAATACCCAAAGATATAACAGAACAGAAGTTGGCTTATCTAATTTTCACCAATTTATTCTGGCCATGTCAACCAATATGCTAATGTTTCAGTCTAGTGGCCTTTATCAGAGCATAGAGGGAAAATGGAAGTCATATCATTTATATGGATCATAATACCAATACACCCTTTTTACACAGGTGAATGGCAGCAGCATCACACATACATTCGCAGCTACAATTTGCACACAGGGATTCTCTCAGGTAACTGATACCACCACGCAAACATACACCAACTAAAGAAAGCCGAGGCTTCTGCATACAATGTGCTTGTTAGCACAAGCAGTTTACTCTCTGTAGTAGTATACTTTGTTTAGGAAGCGAATAAGGGAAGCGTTTCAGTGAGCTTTGGAAAAGTTTGCTAGAGATGTTGTGTCCCAGGATGTCAGCACAGACCAGAAAAGCTAGCTTGAAGTGGCACGTGAGGTGGCAGCAGCAATTGTATTCCTTCTCTAAACTCTCCTGAAGTGATGGTACAACTGTTGGCAGGTAAGCTTCCTAATAAACGTTTAAAAAACAGCAGCACCAACAGTACAACAGAGTTTACAAATGCAAAAGAACAGACAGAGTGTTAAACACTGAATACAGACTTTTGTAAGTTATTTGGTATTTTGAAATTAGATCTATTCTTGGGTAATAAAAGGTTAAGATTATCATTGCTTTGGTTTTGACGACTGCTGTGGATGTACAAAACAATTTATTTAAAAATGATGCAGAAAACAACTTCACCTTGTATGTATCATTTCATCACACACATGTAAACAAAGGCACAGCTATAGCCTGAAGCCCTGCACAGGAAAAACTTCACCTTTTACTGAATAAATGAGAGCATTATCATAGCATTTCCATTTTGCTACAGGTCATTTCTGAGTGTATGCATCTCTGGGCTGGGTCTGATCTTTAAAAAAAAAAATACACCGGGATTTATATCCTGAGTTGTTTTTCCCCATTATATGTACTGCCCTTTCGAAGCAGCAAACACATTATGTAAATTACAATCCCAAAATATTTCTCTACAGGATCTCAACTTCTGCTGTGCATCTGGGTTAAAGGATTATTCCTGTGTTTTTTATATTAGTTTCTTAATTTTTCTGAATTCTCGGTATGCCTTTGTTTGTCTGAATGGTTGAGTTTGTTGCACCATCAAACTTAGCGTTAGCTGTGTTTACACTACCATCATAACCAATAGAAACGACGGACAAACTCTGAAAATAAGATCAAAGTTGTTCTAAACTTGAACGATCTTTAAATATCATCATGTAACAATGGAAGTCTCAAGTCTCATAACTCGTGTGCCAGGGTGTTAAAATACTAATTTGTAATAAAAAAGGTATTTGAGTTGTGTCCTATCAACAGAAGCTCAATGTAGTCAGATTGAGAACTACTCGAACAGCATTGTACCTGAACTTTCCCACACATTTATGTCCTCCGTTTCTTTAAAAACCCACTGGGACTCTAATCTTTTTTGCCTCAGTGTTCTGGGCGATTTTGGGAAAGCTTAAGGAATATTAACAACCCTGCTGTCTCAGTATAAAGTGATGGAGGATGCACATTTAAGGCAACAGGCTCATTTGAACCAAGCCCTGCATTTCCATAAAACCTTATACAAGGATAATGCAATAGCCCATTACAGGAGCCATTACCCGTAGCAAAGGAGGTTGCTGCCCAGCAGCATCAGCAACATAACATGAATTCAGCTCTTTTATTTTTTAAATGTTCTCCACCACATTAGTAAGTAGAGCTCAATAATTGCCTTTGCTACTCAAGTGTAATGTGAATGCTTAGGGATGTAGCAGCTGACTGGAGTCTGATGTATGTTAAATCTTTTGGAAATGAAAACATTAATTTAGGATCCACACATATTCACTGTAGTGCAAGAGGTTTTAATGGAATCTACTGTAGCCTGCATGAGAATCTGCTTACTTTTTAACTTACGTGTGTATGATCTGAAAAGATACAAAGCAAAAGCTTAACTATTTCCATATCAGTTTTTTTATGTCTAGATAAAAGAAAGATCATTTGAGTGTCTTAACCATGAGATGTTTTTCTGGTCGCATTTGTGCAAATCCGTGTGAGTCCACAGCTAACGAAGCAAACTATTCAACCCATCAGCCTAATAATATTCACCACCCGTTAGGGGTGTGACGAGATCTCGTGCCACGAGATCTCGCGTGATTAAACTCAGCCACCAATTTGCCGTCCTTTTGGTGGCTCGCTCCGCGGATTTAGACAGAAGGTGGCAAATTGGTGGTCTGTATTGGTCCGCCAATTTTGCACCTCGGAGGGTAACGTTACACTTATTTGTGCCTCCATTGCTGTAAATCCGAGGCGGCAATGTGGTGGCAAATGCTGAGATGGGCGGAGGTGTCGATGACATGCACTGCTGTGCACCCACAGCCGGGAGTTTTAAAACCAGGAAACAGCTGATCACAGCAGTCAGTTCGTCACTTCATCCACGAAGATGAGCAGCTGGAAAGCCGCTGAGATCCAGGAGATGCTAGCGTCTCCTCGGTCTCTGTAGCTGTCTTGGTTGTCCGCTTGTTGTTGTAGCGGCGAGCTAATAGCGGTCGCTACTTTCAAATTAAAAGCCCCCCGCTAAGAACCCAGTTCTCAATGTAAAGCTCTTATTTTGAAGACAAATTCGACCTGCTTCTCTTCACGCTCAACTTTGTGCTTCACGTCACGTCACATGTTGACGCCTACCAGAGGAGGAAAAGTGGAGGCTTTTTGGAAAAGGAGGAATATTACACCTCCCTTTTAGATAGACAAGACGGCACATTGCAGCCTTTACCTTGCTGCAGATGTGCCACCTTTTCTATCTGAAAGGGGCTATATACAGCACCACCACAGCTCAGTACTCAAATCAACTGCACCTGTGTAAAAACATTTCAAAACACCACATTTCAAAATGCATGTGGAACTCGGTTAAATGAAAGTCTGTTGGTCCAGTCATATATTTTGTCATTGTAGTTTTCTTAAAATCTCGTCTCGTTCTTGTGAACCCAATATCGTGTCTCGTCTCGTGAGCTGAGTGTATCGTTACACCCCTACCATCCGTCCATTTGCATCTACAGCAAAACAAACTTGCATCTTGGCTTTAGAGTTCGACATTGGTGAACTTTGACCAGCACGGTTGCAACCACAGCCAATAGTAAAGACGTGTGTGACTGAATCCTTAAACAGACTACAATCCAGAGAGCTGAGTTTCCTGTGCCTCACACCCTGAACCACCCACATCCAGCACCAGCATTTCGCTGAGTTTGCATATGTGTGACCATATCATTACCCCACCAATGGCTGCTTACCCTCAGTCCTCTTCACCTACCAGCAGAGGCCACAAGTGATTGATAACTGCTTCAGTTTGACCCCAAACACACCTGAGAGATCTGCACTCTACAAGAGCACTCTTCAAGTTTTTTGTTCGCTCTGGTTTGTTGTCAAGTCTGTCTTATCCAAACGGCATAAATGCATAAATAAATAAATAGTTCTGGGAAAAATACTTTTTATGGATTCCCTACCTTTTTTTAAATAATTGCCTCAAACCAGCCCATCCCCAGCGAATGCACACACACACACACACACACAACACAACAGCAGAACCCTGTTAAAGATGCATTCATAAATAAGAGCCATAAATCACAACACCCAATATTCTCTGTTGCAATAGCTTGAAATGCTTTCGATGCCATCTTTCCTCTCCAATGTCACAGTGGTCAGAAACCCTGTGGTTCAGTGTTAGCAGGTCAGCTGGTAGCCACAGCAGTGCCAGACAGACGAAGCATTGAGCTATGTGCATCAAGGCTGGCCATCTCTCAGCCTCCCTCCAACACACACACACACACACACACACTTATACACACATGCTTTCCCTTTCCAATTTCTCACACACCCACCGCGACCTTGTCCTCTAAAGTGGCTGCTAAAATTAGCAGAATGCATGAGGGGCAGTAACCCTGTGGATTAAATAAACTGCAATGCAGTATTTAAAGATGGGAGATGGAGGCTCATCTCGGTGAAGTCACACCATGTACCAGTGTATCCGGGATCTGTTTCTCTCTTTCACGTTTTGAAACACGAGCGCTCCATAATGGCGTCCTTGCGGAAACAGTGGCCGTTCACTTGTTTACTGAAGATGACCTGAAATCGATACAATCACCTCTTGAACCATGGTCGAGTAATCTGATAGGAGGGGGACTATACTCGCAATGAGAAAGCCAAGATCAGATTTACAGAAGAAAAGGTGTCCATAACTTCTTTATATAACCTGCCACTGAGAGAAGCTTCCTTCCTAGCGTGTTTGTAGTCCTGCAGCCCCAGAAGGCAACTGGTTTACTCAAAATACAAGTATTAAGTCGCAACGGCTAATCGAAAGATCACACAAGATAGTGAAAAATGGGCTGCGATACCCACCTAACAATCTTGCTGATACAATTATGTGTCAATCACAGCATTGTTCATTATCATGCTGCAATTACGCACCAGTATTAATTATTGTGTGAATACAGGCTCAGCACTTTTTAATTGACAAAGCTCTCTTGGGAAAAGGCGACTCAGCATAATGAAAATGAATAATGTGGACAGTCCATCAGTTCACATTTGCCTCGTTTCTCTTGCACTCTGCTCGCCCTTACAATTGTTTAATGGACTGTGGCATATTGGCATTTTATGAACATGTGTGAATCAACACATACGGCTAGGATTAAGTTGTGTGTGTATATATATATATATATATATATATATATATATATATATATATATATAGACATTTTCGATATGCACATTTCAAACAAGAAAAAACACAACACACACGTAGAACCTTTTACCACTTCCCTGCCCTCTGTGGGTGTGTGCTATTTTACGAGTCAATGTGTTGGAATGCCTCCATAAATTATTCAGCCGCAGCGCCTGCTATCTGAAGATAACAGTGGCTCTTTATCGGTCAGCGTGTACAGAGACACTGCGCCGCTGACTATACAAGCACCTAGAGGGATTCGGGGCACCTTCTGTGTGAGGATGCGTGTCATTGTGGCAGCGGAGCACACAAAAGAATACAGCCTATCACAAGGTTTATGTTGTAAGGTCACTTTCAATGTCTCTGGCGGATACTCTCATTTTGAGCTAACAAATAAAGGACTTGTTTTTGGACACGGCATAACTAATGTAGGGGTCACTGCATGTCAACTCACGGTTCCCATTTCAAGCCATGAAAGTTGTAACTTGAAAATTTCCTGAGTGACTTTGGAACATCTCAGAAATAGGTATCACACAAGGATGGCAAAACCCTGAGGTCAAAACAGTACAAATATATACCTATGTAATAAAGTCACTGGAATGTAATATTGCAACAAGTGAAAAGTACAAAAAATACTAAATAATAAAAAAACAGTACCAGCCATAGACAAATCGCCATCACTGCGGTGGTATCTTCCGATTATAAAAATTAGCTGTTACATGTTGCAAATCATCCTTCAGGTTTCTGAGATGTTCAGGACAAATTTCAATCTAAATCCAGTGAAAAATAAGTAAATGATGATGCAACATCATCAAAGAATCAGAAAAAGGATGAAATTAAGCTCAAAGGGCCAGACTTTAAAATATCATAGTAGAAGAATTACCGACAGCAGACAAGTTGCCATTACTGCAGTGTCATCTTCCTACAATATCCACACAAGCTGTCCTAAGAAGTGAACAATGTTCACCTTGTTCCTTTAATTTCTACGTAACCTTGCTTTTGTCAGCAATTTCTAGGGAATCGGGAAAGAACCTGTGCATTTTTCAGCTGCTCCAACAGGAGTGGCAAACTTCAATTTTGGAACCAAACTGGACCTAAAGTACAAAAGCTTTTATTTCATGAGGAGCGCCATCGTCTGAGACCATACACTTTACATCGGGTGTGCAGAGGACTGAGGTGTTTGCCAGAAGTGGAATCAAATATATATATTTTTCTCAACTGTAACTAGTCTATAATATAAAGCAATCTAGCATAATCAATCAGACATTTTTTCTCTATTTCTCCATCATCTATTCAGGCTATTGTCATACTGGAAGCCTAATCTGTAAAATCTGAAAACTGTTAAAATCTCCATCTATATAAGGGAACCTTAATCAGTAACTGATTATCCACAACCATCCACGCTGCTGTCACTTTATATGCTTCAGACTCTGTAGATCAAACATAATAAGCTAAGTCTGCATTACAATTTCATACAGGTGTATTGTTTACTCGAGCCAGAGCTGAGTGCTGTGTCATCTGTCCACCTTACACAGGCTTGCAGTTTAACAATTGGATGAAAGGTTTTCTTTACTACTGAGAGACCACTTTCTCTGTGTGACCACTTGGTGTCACCCTTACACGTTGCATGGATACAACAACTACCATACAGCTGACACATTCTTTCCACGATTTTCAAGGTTGAATGTAAGTTGACAAAACATTGAAAAGCATCTACTGATAATTACTTAAGCCACTGTAGATAAGCCCACTTACAGTTATTGTTCTATCCAAACTGCTGTCACATTTCCAATCTATTTTCAGGTCTACTTTCATGCATATGGCTCATGTCAGTAGGATTTACATGTCATAATCTCTCATTGGAATGGCAGCAATATTATGTAGTCTATATTCAGTGCTGGCTGTACCCTGTAGGACATGGACTACTGGAGAGACTAAAGGCCAAAATAGGCTTTTGAGCCCCCCCTATTGGGACAAGAAGAAAGACAGACGGACCCTCCAGTTGGCCACTCGTGCCAGGCCTGCCTCCACATATGGCCTGTATGATGTTCAGCTCTGACACCATTTCATCAAGGACTCCTCAGATAAACCCATCCTACTAGACATATGGCTGATTCTTTAATGTTAGCTCCATTATTCCGTTTTATGGGGCACATCGGAGGGTAAGTGTGGGCGAGTGAGATGTGACAAAATTGACAAGCTGGACAAGTCATTGTGTTTGTTTGTAGACTGATAATAATTCAGGCAGAAAGAGTGATAAAAACAAATGATTACAGGTGGGACTTTAAGTGACAGGATATCTTATCTCAAAGAAACCAAAACTGAAAAAGATGATGGGGGGACGGTTACACCGTGGACAGGTTGCCAGCTCATCATAGGGAACCAAGGATAAATACACAGATAAGAACACAACATGAAGGTTAACACTACGCTAAGTAAGCCAAGATTCTACTACAGAAGATTTTTTTCTGAAAAATACTGCATAGCATTACCTCTTAAGACCTTTAACAAAAACATTCTGAGAGGATAAAATGACATGAACTACTTAAACCTCTAATAGACATGCAGAACGATCACGTGGAGGTCACAGGCAAGAAAAGGTAGGGTAAGATCAAACCAGCAACTTTCTGTGAGACAGAGGAGCAAGCCATAATGCCACGATGCAAAATGTCATAGAAGAGGTCATCAACAACATATTATGGTATATAGCAGAACTTGGACCTTCATCAGTGTGTAAAATAACATACAGAGCAGATCAACTGTTGTGATAAAATCTTAAAGGCTGAAGTGGCATCTATGATAAATTTGAGAAAATACAGGGTCCATTCTTCCAAATGTATTAAGACTAGGGGTGTAACGATACATGTATTTGTATTGAACAGCTTCGGTACAGGACGCTCGGTTCGGTACAGGGATGTGCACGGGTGAGTTCACGGAACACAAGTTGCGTGTGTTTATTTTCCGCCTGCAGCTACACGTGCAGCCCGTTTACGTCATGGCTAACGCTCAGCAAGAAACCGGAGCTTAAAGACCCTCACTTGTCGCTAAAGTCTCCTGCTTGGGAACACTTCGGCTACCTAGTTAAATATTGCAACGGAGAAAGACAAATGGATAAAACGAGGGCAGTGTGCCGACATTGTTCAGCTGAGATCGGGTATGTTTCCGATGTGACAGTTTACCAGTTAATTTTAACTGGTGAGGGTCCCAGGTGTGCTGGAGGTGTGGTTTGAGAATCCCGTCTCCAGAGGGGTCCTGGGCCATGTCCACTAACCAGGAAAAACATTCCGATCGCCCTGCTCATCGATCCAAGTCATGTATATGTATTTTCATTTTGACGTGGCTTGAACACTACTATTTTACACGGAGATGTCGGGGCTGCGACCTGCAAACCACTGTTCGACGAGCGCTACAGAGCACACAGTGACAGTGTAGGTGACTGTGCTGATGCCTGTCCAAAAAACGCGACTGTCAATAAATCGTCCAAAAGTGCATGTTGTCATCCTTATATCTTCGTTATGAAAGCCTGTACTCGCAAATAACTCATGGGTGGAGTCAATGTGGACAAGTTAATCTTTCTGGCAAAAATTATGAAGGTTGAGTAAAACTGAACAGGGCTACATGCTGGAACTGTTAGTGCTGCACTTCACTTGTGGAAAAGTTTTGTTAAAAGCCTTTAACAAGCTGTGAGGAATTTATTTTTATAATGTTTCATATATTTTTTGTTTGAGAATATTTTATTTTTTGGAAAGCTTATTTTATATATATTTTGTTTATTTGAGAATAATTTATTTAACTTATTATCTTGCAGCACTTTAAAACAATATTCTATTTTTTTAAATTTTATTTTCACATTTTGTATCATGTTACAATAAATTGTTGGTTTACAAAAGTTCCAAATAAACAACAAGCAAATTCATGTTTGCATTTTGTTCCCATACTGTACCGAAAATTAACCGAACCGTGACCTCAAAACCGAGGTACATATCGAACCGTGATTTTTGTGTATCGTTACACCCCTAATTAAGAGATAAACCACTTGGAGGGGTATCTATACACCACTATACTGTTGTGGTGTAAGTGATGTAGGGGCAGCTGTGGCTCAGGGGTAGAGCCAGCGAAAGGTCGCTGGTTCAATTCCCCTGTTCTGTATGTCAAAGTGTCCTCGGGCAACATACTGAACCCCAAACTGCTCCTGATGCATCAGTGTATGAATGTATGTATGAATTACTGTAAGTCGCTTTGGATAAAAGCATCTGCTAAATGTAAATGATGTTCTGTTGTCTTGACTATTATGGACATGGTTTACTGTTAGCTGACTGATTTTTTGCTCATGGTTGTGTCATTTCAGTCGTCTCTGTCTTTGCCAGCTCTTTTGGTGTTAAGCGATATGTGAATTGTTGCCCTCAAACTGTCTTTTTATAAAGGATATATATACCTTTTCACTTTTTAGAAATGCTCTGACGACACAATTGTTATCCTCCTACAAAAATCTAATAAAAAAAGTGTTAAAAGCTTACTTAACCTAAAAATAGATCGACTTTATTTTTATAGTTCCTCAACTCTCCTTCCAGTCTGTTCACATATTGTCTTTTAAAAACATCTATATTAAAACATATTAGCATACAAAACAAGAAACAAATCCTGCCACCCAACCCTTTTATTCACTGAAACTTCTTTGGTGTCAGAATGACAACAAAGCACATCGTTAAATATCAATAACGACACATAAAACAACAAATTAAATCTTAATGAGGCATAGTTAGCACAAAGTTACAAGGAACTTCGGCCATGAAACATGTAATGATGTGTGATGAAAAAGCCATAAAACGCTGTTCTTCAGAGGCACTTTGTGCACTACGCAGCACTTCACAGAAGTATGACTTTCTGATTATCTGGTCATGACCAAAGTTCCTTTTGTCTTCTGTTATTTTCTGGGCACCAGGGAAATGCAGTTTATCCTCAATATGACCTTGGCACAAACAAAGGAAGACACATTTGCAAGCTGAGGCCAAGCGTCGCCACCCAGTTGGCATTGGCTGCTTGGCACTCTATCCAAGGAAGTCAAATGGAGTGAAGCTGTGGCATAAACAAGCCGGCGGGTGGAAATATGAACATGAAAGACGACTTCAGCAATCACAAACAAGCACCTTATGTTCCGCTGTCCCTATAGTTATAGCCGCAGCAACAGTGTTTTGACCCTCCTTCTACATCCCACTCAGTCACCCTCACTTCATCCATCACTGTTTCCTCCGCCTCTCCCTCTCTGTCACCTGCGTCCTCACCTCAACCTACTTTCTTCCCTCCCCGTCTCCTTCCCTCGTTCTTCTCTGGCCTGAGTCCCAAGGCAGATGGTCCATGCAAGCAGATGCTCCCCCACCCAGTTTCTCGAAATGGGAAAAACAAAGGCTGGATCCAAAGCAAACAAAAGCTGCTGGAGGGAGACAAGCAGGGAAGTTCACGGTACAATTAATCTAGGTTTTGACCATGGACCAGCTTTTCATCGACAGGTAGACAGGAAGCACACAGGTGGTCACAAAACAAAAAAAAAATCTACCAATCACAAAGACTTGATGCTCTGGAACACACTTGACTTCACAGACGTCGGTACGCCACTAAGACAATCCGGTGTGCCAGATTCGACTGTTAATAAGTCAAACTGTCCAATTTTGATTCTATCTATAGAGTGAAGGGAATATAAAAGTAGGCAGATCCCAACAATCTGTGATTCTTACCAATATAATTTTCCTTAAAACATATTGCCAAGAGCTGCAAAACAAGACTGGACAAAGACACAATCACATAACATTCATACTTTTAAAAAAAACCTGATCATGCTGCCAAAATGAGTCTTTTAAGAGGCTGAGGGATGCTAAAAATATCACTCCTTTAAAACAATGATTGGCTAAATTCCGAGTCTCCTTAAGTTTCCTTTAAATGTGTTAATTAGAATAATCTTTCCTTTACATCCGCCACTCTTTTAATTTATTCTCATACCAAATCAAACAGCACATCTTTTGCTGTGACAAAGACAAAGAGAGGTTCAGATTAGTGATCCTGTGGCTGCATGCTGTCAAAACCTCCCTGTGAAAAGCTAGAACACACCGTTCTGCTGTTTGACAGATTTGGAGCAGTTTTCACATCGCAGAGTCACTCTGATCGCAGGACACACGGCTGACAGATGTTCAGAAAACACACACACACACACACACCCAGACACACACACACAGACACACACCGCAATGTGGTCAGTTCCTGAAGCCATAACATTTCATAGCTGACATTTAAGAGAAGTATGGTTCATTCACTGTCCTGTACAAAACAGATACATGGCTATTAGTACAACAGCCTCAAGGACATTCTTAACCGAAACAACCCACAAGCAAATAACCATCTTCTGTATTCTATAAGTTATGGTCACCACACCAACATTCAATAAAGAACGTGGCTGCTTTTGTGCAATAACTGTCAAACTCTGTGTAACAGGGCCGCCCGAAGTGGAGCTCATGATGGAAGGTGACCAATAATATGGTTCGATTTGTTCTGCAAGATGCCTCTAGAGGAAAAGAAAAGTGAATTTACTTTTAAAAAATATAAATCGAATATTTTCTGCATCTTAACAATATAATTCAGTTCAATAAGTGTTTGCTTTTGCCCCCGGCCCACGATTAAGTTTCAGTTTTGGCCCTCCGAGTGAAAAAGTTTGGGCAGCCCTGCTGTATACTTTCTACTGACGTCTAAATGACTGAGTGATAACACTGATAAATGCTGCGAATGGGTTGCTGCACTCGGTTGCATTGAAGCCAAAGCACATACTGGCTCATACACTAAAATCCTGACTCAGTGCTGATGTCCTAAATATTGATTACTTCGTGAAGGTCTGTTTGTTCCGAGTGTAGTATAGAAGTAATATGCAGATCTGAATTGTGATTGACCCTCTAGACCTTTAACTCTCCAACTCAGGTTTGCACTTTCATCAAATGATTCCTTTTTCACGTTAATCAATAGGTCTATAAAATGTTAAAGAAACTGACAATGCTCCAATCTTCCAGAACCCAATGTGACATCTTCAAAAACCTTCTCAAAAACCCCTAGGACACTATATTTACTACCATTAATGACAAAAAAGCAGTAAATCTTTACATTTAGGAGGCTAGAATTATAGGCATCAACTAATGAACTAATGGTGGTAGTTCTAGTTACACTCGTCCCCACTTGTGTACTAACACTGCAATATCTATGGGGGCAGCAATCTGCAAAGTTTGGAGTTGATTAACTAGTTCTGTTGGAAAATATTATGCATGTAGCAGGCTAAGCATAAGCCAGAGTAATTAAATGCAAATCAGAGTAAATGAAGCATTGATTCAACAGCTATGAGGTAATGCCTCATGGTAACATTCTAACTGTTTATGTTTTATTGCATAATGTTGTTCAGCGCTGTTCGAGGGCCCTGGATATACAATCTGAGGCATAATCAGCTATGATAATTCATCCTGACACAAAGAAAAGGAGGACATCCATCACCAGAAACTCACAATGGACGCAGCTTGTACTCAACCGCTTCAGTGCGAAAGACGGAGCTGGCCGTGGTGCTGAAAGTAGCTCAATCGGAACAGTAAACCTTACGGGGCTGCGTCTTACACATCGCCTTTGTAAAACTCGGGGATACGGTACTAAAAGAGAGAAATGTCTAGGGGAGCCTCTGGCAGGCACCGACTGAAGTTGCAGCGGTGATCTGAGAGAGCTCCAAGGCACTGATGCAAAGAATCACTGCACCAAAGAAGCCAGCTCTTGGGAGGATCAACTCATGGCTGGGTGGCTGTAGCATTTTTGTGGGCGATCGTTACGTTTTAAGATTCGTCCCCTGGGGAAACCATGATGCGGTATCCCACTGGGGACAAACTGGTGGGGGCTTCAGAGAGGGAGGAAGGGATGGACGGTTGAGAAAAATGGATATTGAGAAAAAACATAACTTGGTTTCTCTCTACAAGAATATAAGCTACAGTAGAAACAAATACTGTGCGTTGACAGACTGTAACTGAAATTTAAGCTGTCTGACTGACAAGAAACTTGGTCAAGAGTGGAGGCGAGGAAAGCAGAGTTATTACTGCCAAAAGCAAACTGGTCAAACCCCAAAACTTTCATTTTAAATCCAAGTTACCAGTCATCCCTGTTTGAAAATTAATCTTATTTTTTGGCAGAGAAGAGCAATCAATATTCTTCAATAATACAACACATTACAAGACTGCAGTATCCTACAACTAAGAAATTAAAGAGTCGGTCAGGTGTCTGCACCACAACTAGGTTACATTTTGCTCTCGGCAAAGAGGCATTTGCCAAAGTCTGCATATCCTCATTAGTTGGCATGAGTTTTACTGTTCAATAGCAGTTATTTTAGCAGGTGCATACAACATTGTTTCCCATTTTTCAGGCTGTGGTTAAGGGCTACTGATGGGAAATCATAATGTCGGAGACAAAACTGAATAAAACATTTGCAGAGGGAGTATTAATTTTGAGAGGAATACCTCTAGACAGCTCAGACCTTGAAGGAATGACTCATACCCTTAACAAAGGATAATTAGAAGAAGTCAATTAGGTGTGCAAACAAACATTAACCTGAGCCAGGAGTGATGAGCAGTTAACTGCTCTCCTGGCTCCCAGAGAGGCAGTGAGGAGCCTGAGGGGAAACCTATGGACTATAACTGAGTGATCATTATTCTGGATGCTGGCCAGGTCGTGTGGAGGGAGGGGGGCAGCCCAGGAGAGGATTTGTGCTACTGAATCCATTATGGTTTTTACTGATGCCCCTGTGCCCATATACTGACATTCACTTCTCACAAGGGGGTTCAAAAGTGTTGGAAGAAAAAGATGAAAAATATTAACTCTCTTCATTGCAACAGGGATTTCTGAACCCTACCGACACAAACTAAATTTTTATAACCTCGAAGTGAAATCCTTTCAGCAGAAACAGCAATATTGAGCAAAAAATGGCTGCTGCCCAGCTGAATTTCTGACAAGACCACCAACCAGCCATATTTTTACTTTCAAGAGAAGGCAAAAGTCCACACATGAGTACTCGTGACAAGAAAACCTTAGAAATATATAAGCTGAAGAAGCATGCAAGCTCAAATTCGACATGAGAAAACACACGCCAAACTCCATTAAAAAATATATCAATTTAATGCTGCCTTTGAACAAATGCCAACTATAAAGGAGACGAGCGTTAGCCTACACATAACACCTACTACAAATTGATAATGTCAGGTGAATGAGCGGTAATGACCATCACCTGTACAATTTTAACTTTTTACAACTGAATTAAATCAACAGCTATCGCCGTTAACGGTCGACCCTGTGAAACAAGCTAACGTTAGCATTAACGTTTAAAAAGTTTGTTAATTTATCAAAAAAGTGTTTCTAGTCGCATAAATCACAAGCCGAATCGAGGAGTGGTCCTTTAATGACACACAACGTAAGTTGTATTTTGTGTTAGGTTTAAATGTTTCACCTGTGAGCAAGGCAATATCAAATTGTCATTATTGTGCCAGGAGTTTTGCATGATGTTTTTCTCCATGCATGGCCGAACAGAGAAGACTAATTATCGGTGAACGCGCCAAAGCATGCGACCACAGTCCTACCAGGTGACGAGTCGGCGGCGTCCACCCGGGCTGAGATGGTCTCCACTCGCTTTGCATCCATAGTTTATTTCTTTTCTTTTCTTTCTTTATCCGTATATCGACTTTTCTTGGGGGGAAGAGGCTCGTTTCAGGCGGCGCTCACTTGGACGCGGCTCGTACTAGTTGCTGCTCATTCAACTCCCAAGTTTCGCAGTGAGAGAGAGCGCTGGGAGGCTGCGCGTGCACGCCGCTAGTGGCGGGAGCGCGCAGAGGTGGGGTGAAGGTGGTGATGGAGCCTGTGTGCTCCCAATGTCTGGAGGTTAGAAGAATGCCTTTGGGTCTATGCATGGCTGCAAGGATTGGTCAATTAAACGATTCGATTGACTGAAGTTTTTTTTTTACATAATTTAAAAATGTATAACCTTGTATAAGAAAACAGGAAGAATATGTGACGAGGGGATTTTAAAAGTGCAGTATGTAAGAATTGGCCACCTGTCGAATTCATACTCAAAACAGCGTATCGCCATAGTGACCGCTAACTGCTTCCGACTGTACCTGGCCGTAGCTAGTTAGCTCAGTTAGCTGTTAAGCTAGCGGTCTGGACTGGGAACTTGGTGTTTTCCCACCGCAGTGAAGTTAGTTTTAAGTTGGATATTCGACAGACATTCGCTCCGGTTAAACCTCTTCTTCGCTCCGGGTACACTGTGATCCGAGCAAGACGCTCCAACATTTCAAGTGCACCCGTATGGCAGACTTTACAGTAAACACACGGCGATAGAAGACGGCTACAGCGTGTACCGACTTCCTGTTTTCAAAATAAAAATGTGGGCTATTTAAAGCAAAGATATTGTGTTTAAAGCTATTGAGAAGCTATTGAGCTAAAATGCTAATATTTACTAATATTTACATATAATAATATGTAATAATAATAATAATAATAATTTATTAAAAATATGAACAGATGTAAAATGTAAAAACAAGAGGTGTGTCTCATGCAACCAGTGGAGTATTATGATCCCACACTGATTTTGAGTCAACTGATCACACGACCTGGAAGCTATTGAGCTAAAATGCTAATAAAATGCTAATATTTACATATAAAAAATTATTAAAAATATGAACAGATGTAAAATGTAAAAACAAGAGGTGTATCTCATGCAGCCAGTGGAGTACTATGATCCCACACTGATTTTGAGTCAATTGATCACATGACCTGGAAGCTATTGAGCTAAAATGTTAATATTTACATATAAAACATAATAAAAAATATGTAGAGATTTAAAATGTAAAAACAAGAGGTGTATCTCATGCAGCCAGTGTTTCTTTTATTCATTGGCATAAGGGACATTTCCAGTTTTTGTCCTTCGCGTCCTCTATGTCCTCGCTTTCCATGGACAGACATGAACTGTGGAACCACCTGTCGCAGTCATCACATTGTATCTGTTTCATTGAAAACAAATTATATATTTAATCCTTTTTTTATCATTATTTGACAGCGAAACATTATTATAATATTTTTTTTCATGGCTATATAACAATTCATCATGTCTATAACTGTTTTTCAATTACTCACCCATTGTATAATGGCAGTTCCTGGTGGCTTGAAGGTGGCACACATTGCGCAATAATTTTGTTCATCAAAGACTAAAAATAAAAATAAATTTTAAATATGAACAGATCTAAAATGCAAAAACAAGATAGATAGTAGGTATATATAATTAAATAAATGTTTTTGTTTTTTTTAGTCTTTGATGAACAAAATTATTGCGCAATGTGTGCCACCTTCAAGCCACCAGGAACACCTCTTGTTTTTGCATTTTGAGTCCCTACATATTTTTTGTTATTTTTTATATGTAAATATTAGCATTTTAGCTCAATAGCTTCCAGGTCATGTGATCAATTGACTCAAAATCAGTGTGTGATCATAGTACTCCACTGGCTGCATGAGACACACCTCTTGTTTTTACATTTTACATCTCTAAATATTTTTAATACATTTTATATGTAAATATTAGCATTTTATTAGCATTTTAGCTCAATAGCTTCCAGGTCATGTGATCAATTGACTCAAAATCAGTGTGGGATCATAATACTCCACTGGCTGCATGAGACACACCTCTTGTTTTTGCATTTTAAATCTCTAAATATTTTTAATTAATTTTTATATGTAAATATTAGCATTTTAGCTCAATAGCTTCTCAATAGCTTTAAACACAATATCTCTGCTTTAAATAGCCCACATTTTTATTTTGAAAACAGGAAGTCGGTACACGCTGTAGCCGTCTTCTATCGCCGTGTGTTTACTGTAAAGTCTGCAATACAGGTGCACTTGAAATGTTGGAGCAGCTTACTCGGATCACAGTGTACCCGGAGCGAAGAAGAGGTTTAACCCGAGCGAATGTCTGTCGAATATCCAACTTAAAACTAACTTCACTGCGGTTGTTTACCCCGCTAGCACAGGAGCTTTGAACCGGGACAGGGCTAGCTGGTTAGCATGCTAACATCAGTAGAAGTATATCGACATCATTCCGCAAATTCAGTTTTTAATTATTTTAGTTTTTTAATGTTTTCAACTATAATTCTCACACATTGCACATTTAAATGGTTGATCAATTAAAGGTCCAGTGTGTTGGATTTAAGGCCAGAAATGGAAATATATTTTTTTTGCAGAAGTAGTATATGATATTTACTATTATATTTTATTTTTGTTACCTTGGAAGCAGCATCTTAATCCACACAGACAATAGGTACAACTCTATACGGTAGCTCCACCAACTTTTTGGTCCATCTCTCTTTTTCATGATTTGATCCAGCCCATGTCTGCGTCGTGCCCGACCTCTAATGGCTCGGTGGGAGGCAAATCACTGCAGTAAAGTTCTAAAAACTTGTGGAAATCCTTCCCAGAACAGTGAAGCAGTCTTATTAAAGTTCAACAACCACTTACGGATATAATGTCCAGGTGTCTACATACCAGATGGTCAAATCATCGTCCTTTAGTAGAGTACACCACACTCGCAGTAATTCCAAGCTCGCAGTGTAGCATTTCCGTCCGCTGGCATAAACTGAATTTATGGTGTATCTGTTAGTGTGGTTTGTTTGGCACGCCATAGGCTGTATTAAACTTTGAAGTAGTGGATCCAAAAGTGTGGTTCAGGGACCACCACGGGTCTTTAACAGTGTTTTCATCGTAAATCTCTCCGCTTTCCCTCCTCGCCACAGACAGTTTAGACAGTTACATAACTCTGCAGTAAGTCAAAACACTTCGGGACGCAGCTGATAAAATGTGAGCGCACACAAATGCCTACAGTAGAGTACATTCACACTCCCAATGCACAGTCTCCCTCTTTATTTCTTTTCTATCTTGCATGTGAACAAAATGCTGTATAAACAATAATCAGCTGTTGGACTGAACAGTTTGGGTTTTCCACCCGTACTGTAGCTACACACTGAAACAAGCCCACGCTGAAAAGCTAAACCCAGAATAAATCAGACGTCCTCTCAGCTGTTTTGAAGATCGGACCATTTTTAACAACACAGCACATCTGTTTCATGAAGGAGGGTTTGCAAAGGACTGTTCAACTGGCTCCCAAGAATACCACAAAGGACAGAGTCTGTCTGTCTCACGTAAAACACACACTCAGCTCCGTTCAACAATAGACAGATTAAGACAAATCATGAAACAGCAGAGGCCATTTTACTCAGCTGGTATTATGGGAAACTGCTGACACGTCTCAGAAACACCTCCTCCCTTAAACTATTCTGATGTGTGCGAGAGCAAGTGCCCACTTTGAACTGCGGTGTGATGAATATTTTTAGACATTTTTTATTTTTGGCATATACAGGAATCATATGCAGCTGATTAAAAGGAAAATATGGGCTCAGATGTTTCGCATGGCTGACGTGGATTTCAGAAGATTTATGAGACTAAAAGGAATCTAGTAGCTTCAGTGATCTGTCCAGATAAGATGTTGGTCAAGGTGAGGCATTGTCTTCATGCCCTGTAAGACTTCTATTCAAAACACCTAATCACATCTGAAGACTGCTGAGAGTTTTTACAGGCTACAGAACCTCAAATGGTTCCAACAATATTCACACCCAGAAAAATCGCTTTTCAATATATCTTCCCGGAGAGAGTCTGAGAGTGAGAAAGGAAGGCGGTGAATGTGACTAAACATAACGAAGAAAAGAAACGGGAACATAACGAGTCACGTGGGTAAATTTTCATCAGCAGTGTTGGTTGTTTAACAATGAAGACAACAACTCCCATGATCTCATGTTCTTTAGCCAATGTCAAATGCAGCTGCAGCACGGCTTTACTCAGTTTCAGACTCGGCACAGGGGTGTTGCATTTCTACCACAATTGCTCGGCTACCTGCCTGAAAGCATGTCTTTAACTAATGATGCGCTTTTCTCGAATCCCGCTGAACTATCGAAGAATCACCGCTAGAGAAGTGGCTCTGCTCATTCAGTTACAAAGACATTTCATTTCCTATAACTTCTTCACAATAAAAGCCCAAACTAACAAAAACATTCGCCCCTTTAAGCGACTGGTCATACGTAGCCTAAGGCCGTAGCACCAAAAACCCCAAAGTGCGTTGAATTCACCAGGGGTGTTTTCTGTTTATTTATTAAACCTACCGTTTGTACGAGAAATAATGTGTTTCTTCTTTCAAAAATGTTCCCACGTAGTCTTATTAACAGTGTTATTCTCAGTTAGCTGTAGTCTAATATGCTAGTAGGCTAGCATCCTCTTTTACTTGTATTAGCCTGTAGCTTGTGATTTTAGCACCTGTTAAATCTATTTACTCATTTGAAGCAAAGGTTTGACATTTTGGTGAATGTACTGTTAGTTGAGAAAGTCAATGCTGCTCTTATATTGTCTGTATGAAGCTACAGCCAGCAGCCGGTTAGCTAGCACAAGGCTTTCAAACAGCTAGCCTGGCTCTGTAGCCTAGCCTACTACTGGTAACCTTACCGTACACAATTTGCTTACCAGCACCCTTTAAAACTCTTGAACCAACACATTTTATCTTTTTTTTTTTATTCCGTACAAAAGTGAAGAGTAAATATTAGGCAACGATTAGCCTAAATGGGGTTTTTTTGCTCGCTATTTGAAATCTGTGCTACACTAAGCTAACCGGCTGAGAGCGTTATCAGTGTTCTGATACTATATATGTGTGCTTTCCAAAGATATGAAACTTTTGCTTAAAGTCTACAATGAATTTATTTTGTCTGTTGTAGTCGTAGCTAAAACACTTAAACGTTATTAAGCTTTTGTTAAAGTTAAAATCTCACTTTGGTAACAAAAAATAGCACAAAATAACGTCAAAAGCCTTGACTTATTCAATATTTCGTCAACTCCGTCCACATATGTTTAAAGCCTCTCCCGTTCAGAAACACAAACGCATTCCCATACACACCCTTTAGTTTCCGAGGTGTGTGTGCGAGAGGGCTCCTGTCTGCATCTGTCAACGTGAACAATGACTGATATCGGTTTTTCGAGGTGGCTATAAATAACAGAGCACCTGGACAGAAAGATGAAGCCAAAATCTGCTCCGACAGACTGGCACAGGTAGATGGATGGCAATGTGAGGGCATTAATGAGAGCACAGGTCTGCCAACACATGGGGATGCGAGCTCTGCAGATGGCTTGATGTGATCATTATATGGCAAAGTGTGTGTGTGTGTCTGCAACTGTGGAGGAAAAAAAAGATGGGAAGTAGCATCGGAGAGTGACTTGACCTATTTGTTCCCCAATAATTAACAGAAGAATTTGAGGAAAATGTCAAAATCGATGTGGTTCCACGGAGAACTTCACAGACAACGTGTTATTTGAACATTAAATCAGCTGAAGTCCAGGTTTCTTCAAGTCCCAATCTGGAGGAACTATTTCAACACACACCATTCTGATCTAATGATCCCCCCACCACTTCACCCAAGAGATCACCGGATGAGCATCTATTTCTGTCCTCCTCTCTGATGGTGCCCAAAGTTTAATCAAAATATATTTTGGTTTGTACTCTGCACTGTGCTTAATGAGGAGACTGTGCTCGTATTCCATTCATCCAAACATACAGTTAAAAAATAGGCTACTTTTGGCGCTCAACAATAGAAGAGTCAGTTATGATGTGGGAATCGCAGCCGATTTCGCAGTCGTATGTAGTTTAATTGGATGAAATTGCAGTCTCCAAGCGGTGACAGGCAGATTCTCCCTTTGTGACACCATTATTTAAGGGGGCACACTTTGGGCTTGTTCTTCTGCCAAGAAGTCTTTTGGACACCTTAATCAGTTTGAATGAAATAAAACAGAGGGGTAAAGCATTCGTCTTATTCAGGCACAAGAATGAATGTCACAAAGGCGATCTGAAAACCCATTAATGCACTAAAGACCGCAATACAAAGAGGTAATGAGCGCTGTATCTGTCTGGTTTTGTCTTTGATACGTCGCAGGACTGTCGAACGTGAGCTTGAACTTGAATGACACCATGTGACCAACTTCAAGTGTTAAATGTTCAAACTTAACTTATTACAAACTGGTAAGTCTTTAACATTGAGCTGGCCAACAGCTTTGACCATGAGAGGTCAAAGTTTGTGTCAAAGATCCCATATTCTGCTCATTTTCAGGTTTATACTTTTATTTTGCATGTCAACTAGCTGCAGCACCTCTATTAAGCCTCAGTCTGAATGCGCCTGTCTCTTTAAGGCCTCAGTCTGAATGCGCCTGTCTCTTTAAGTTGTGACATCACAACATTACGGAAGTCCTGACGGCTCATTTGAAGGCACAGTTTGTGAATACGGGCTGTGTGTATTTCACCGTGTATTGAGCATTTTCATACTTTCACCTTATTTACGTAACACCTCGACCTGCTTTATAATAAAACAAATACAAGAAATATCACTTTTTGCAATAAGTGACTCCATTTCAGGTGTTTACCCCCTAAAAGGACCACCTGAAGACCGGGTTGACTCCTCAAGACTCTCGTCTCTTCAGAATAACCTGCATTTACCATCAATATGAGTCGTTTTCAGACTTTCCACTTTCATGCCTCTACTAAAGATTTACTTTTCAGAAGAAAAAAGCCTCTTTAGCCACATCAGCATAAAGTCAAGTTTTTGCACAGGGCAAATTGGCAGACAGTCACATGCTTTGGCTTCAGTGAGACTGAGTGAGCCATTTTCAAGATAATGATGAGCAAATATAATATTCCCCAAGTATGAGGAATATCTGATGAAGAAAAAAATAGCAATTAATATTGATAATGTCAGAGTATCCCTGTGGTGTGAAGGACAACTGGCAGTTTCTGCTGAGCAATCATGCATCTGTCGTTCAAAGAAGGTTGTGCAGCAGAACTGTCTGTCCGATGTCTGAGTGCCTGAATGCAAACATTTGCAAAAGCCCTGACCTTAGCTCAAACCCAACCTGCATGCTGATGGAACTTGGCCTCATTTGCAAGTATTTAAATAAAGTCCACATAAAAGGCATAAATCCACCAATTATCTCCGCAGACAGCTGCTTGACAGTGACGGCGATCATCGCGAACCCCGGATGCTAATTAACGCTTTAATCTATATGTCAGGCCTCGGAGGCTTCTGGGTGATTAGTAGCACTGCAGGTAAAAAATATTTTGGTTTCCCTGGACAGCCAGAGCCACCTAATTACAATCAGCACAGTCAGATGGCTTCACTTTCCACAAAGTATCAATCTTCATTCCGGTGGCAAGTTTCCACAACAGAGCCAGATGCTTCCTCCAGGCGCCAAGAGCAGCGATCGGAAAATGTAAACAACACATCACTTGTCTGATGCCGGTCGTCCGCGAGCCTCCTGGTGAGGAACTGTGCTCAGATATGCTCCACAGAGCGCACTAAGTAGAAACTGGGCGGAAAAGTATAAGAAGGGAGCATCATCTGAAAATAGCCTGTTTATCTGCGACTGATGCTCCGGGTGTTTGAATATGACTCTCTCATCTCTGATTTATTATTCCTGAGATGTTTGATCTGACCCCCAAGACTTCTGAACGAGACCAAGAAAAGATCTAAATGACTTCATTTGTTTTATCTTAATTTAGTATCGATTTGTGCCCAAGGTGTCCCTGTGATCTTAAAGCACAGATACTATCAGTTCATTTGTCTTGATGAGCTGCCCCCCCCTCAACACGGCACACAGACATCCTCCGATTGTCATTCCAGCCTCGCTGACAACCTTAGATGAACTTAATAACAGATGGCAGTGCTAAAGAACCTCTGCAATTATTTGAAGATCACTCTTTCATGCCTGGAGGGGATCAGCGAGGCTGCCACTAATCAAGGCGTTAACTGCTCTCTACATAATTCAAAAGTCTTATTAGAATTTGTCACATCCAAGATGGCCGGGCAATATATCTCTGCCTGAGTGAAAAATGTGTTTTATTAATACGCCCTTAATGAAAAACTGGAGCTGTTGGAGCTGCGCTGTCTCTCTGCTTCCTCAGCGACTGGGATGATCAGTAGGCGACAATTAGTGATCATTTATTGGGGAAAGGGGAAAAAACTGCAGGGATATTTTGCAGCACGGCCTTAAAAATGTCATAATAGTTTGTGGCACGCTGCAAGAAGACGTGACGATGACATCATCATGAAGAGGTGGTGCGTACTTAATATTTATGCACTGGACATGATTCCTCAAGTTCAAACAGTGGGTCGACAAAAATAGTTTTGCATCACTTAGTAAGTGAAAATAAGGCTTTAATGCTGCACATCTGAAACTAAACACTATTCACTCACTGTAGATTAAAGGGTAAGTCCACCAGTTTTACACACTGATGATGCACTGTGTAGTTTTGGGAACGAGATTTGAATCAGAAGAGAAAGATCTTCATTACCTAGACAAACTAAACAATCTCTTTTTGTTTTCATGACTGAATAAACAAACTTTACTTTTGTTCATCTGTGGCGGACCCTGCCATCTTCCTAGCTTCAAACAGTGTTCTGGGGACCTTATTTTCCTCCGAGCTTGTTTATTGACTTATGAGTTTGTACTACTACCTCATGAAATATTAAAATTCTGAGTTTGAATTTTTCAAAACTACAGCGTGCCCCTTTAAAGTGTGTTTACAGGGAGTACTGCTGCATATTGAAAAAAGTAGTGTAAGGTCTTTTGATCTACTTCCTCCAGTGAAGTCACTGAGTCGAATAAGATTTAAAACATAATCTTACAAAATACAACACTTAATTAAAAGTTAAACCAGTGGTTCCCCACCTGACAAAAGTTGGGCCCTGTTGTCATTTCAATAGAGTGATTCCCCCAATGGTTTTATTTAAATATAGTTATTATAATAATAACTGAGGTCCAGGGAGGTCAAATTATCAAGTATTAGAGAAAAGATTCAAGAAGACTGCCCCCAACAATGTGTAGCAGACCCTCCTACCTTATTATTCATCCTTTGGCCCCTCAGATGCATCTCCTGATCCTTTGGAGGGGCCTGATCCTGAGGTACACTCGTCAGTCACATGGACCATTTTCCTGCAGAATTTTTACTTTTACTTTTAATACTTTAAGTACTTTTTGCTGATAATACCTAAGTACTTACCTCAGAAGACATTTACTTGTAAAGGATTGCTTTAAAATTGTTGTGTTGGTACTTTGACTTAAATGATCAAAATACTTCTTTCAAAACTTTTTAACTACTCTTAAACCATAAAAATGCAGAGAACTGATTCAGACTTGGAGGTAAGTCAGGTACCTGCATTCACTCAGTAAAAACTCACACTAAACCATTTTAACTACTCAGCAGTCAAATCACACTTGTGTCTCTTATACGCTCTCTCTCCGACGGTGGTGTCAAGCTGTGAGTGGGACTCCTGCTCAGCTGTGGAGGAGGCACAAAATGGACGGAGGTGGAAGGAGAAGCAGCTACACTCCTCTCATTATCCTTTCCTCTCATGGTGGCTTCACCTGTGAGTCAGCTGTCGATCACAGCCCCGACATCAAGTCAGCGGGAGAGCAGAATGTACAGCGCACTCATCAAATCTGCCAGCAGGCAGCGAGAAAACACCTATAGAGCACAACGACACGGCCAGCTGCAATTAAAGTGCTGCTCCGATGTGGAGGAAGGAACCCGAGGCCACCTGAAGGTCAGTGAAAAACCCAATTACCAGCTTGTCATATATTGTCAGCTGGAGTAATTCTTGGAAACAAAACAGCACCTTTGCACCAGCTGCAGAGGCCTGAGAGGAGACGGAGGAGTTATAACAAGAACACAGAACATTCAATTAGACAAACTTTTGTTTTTATTATTGTTGGGACAAACTAGTGAATGGAAAGCGTCCCCCGGGGCGAGGGGACGAGGGCCACAGCTCAGACCATGCAGTTTTATATACACAAGTCTTAAATGGAATAAAACTGGTTTGGATCCAACGTTATAAAAATAGACCATTTACAAAAAAACGTATCTACAACGACAGTTCAGTGGCAGAAATGATTTGATTCTACATTTTTTTTTTTAAAAGTACAATTGTAAAACAAACAAAAAAAGACATTTCACAGTTTCAAGGCAAGAGTCACGTGTCACGCTGCAGTCTTTGGGACGGAAACTGTCGCTACACAGTAGTTTCATGTTTCCACAGGCCGGTCTTTACACTGGCTGCACTCTCTGTGCTAATTAAAGGCACTGGTTGTCCATTTTCTTTAAGTGTGCCACCGTTCTGAGTGACCAGGTTGAGCCCATATGACTTGGGTTGGCTCTCTAGTTCTGTGGTGCTGGGCTGCTTAACAGGACCAGAGTCATTCCCCGAGCTCGATGTGGCGGCAGCGGTGACCCGTTCAGTCTCTACAGTCACCACGGATCCGTTCCCCACGCTGCTGCCGCCTCCTTTATCTGCGTAGCGGGAGCGGCGCGGCAAGCTCGCGCTGTCGCTGCTGTCCTGCTGTAGCTGGCTCTGATGGCGCTCTCTGTAGGCCATGTAAGCCGCCCGCCTGCTGTTGCGTGCCGCCACGTCATAGTGGTGGTGGCGCCTGTGGGGCGCACTCTGCACGCTGCCGTCCACGCTGGTGGGGACGTCGTAGGCGTACTCTCGCAGCACAGTCAGCCGACTGGCCCTGTGCGCTCGCGCTCTGTTTTTGTGATGCCTGCTTGCGTGTCCGTTGGGGGCAGCTGTTGGATTGTTGATGTTGTTCATCGGGCGGAACTGGACCTCAACCGGCGCCACGTGCATTTTAATTTCATTGTCTACTGAGTGTTCAGTCAGGCTGTTGTCCAAAATGGCTGCACCGTTGGCTGTCGCCGGTGCCGAGGCAGGCTTGCACTGAGCTGCCTCTGCGTGCAGATTGGTCAGCTTGCTGCCGTGGGTGGAGTTGCGCATGCTTGGCCCGCTCTTGTTTGTGTAAGAAGAGTCTGCGCTGCTGTGGCCACACTTTGTTGACTCTCCGTCTGCTTTGTCAGCAGATCCTGCTGTGGATGTCATTGCCACGCCCGGCTGAGGCAGAAGGACATCCTCCTGTGCAGAGTAGGCTCGTCTCCCGGAGCAACAAGCCTGGGACCAGTATCGTCTCATATCCTGCCTGTTGACACAGTGATGTGCCACCATGAACGCCCCCAACGCCAGCGCGGCCACCCCAAACAGGCAGGTGAAGGCTAAATTGAAGGGGTGGTCCTGTGATACAGCCATGGCTCCGAACACCCAGAGGGCCGCATACAGCCCCAGCGCCCCTGCTGCACCCATCAGCTGAGCAGCGAAGGTGTGCTCGTTCTCCAGGGCCGACAGCGGCACAGCGTGGGCAGCAGACAGCATGGAGGAGGACGCCTCGTGAGGCTGCAGCTGCAGGGTGAGGGGGTGGCACTGGCTGCTGGGACCGTCAGCCCCGGCCTCGGTGCTGGCTGCAGAGAGATGCTGCTGCTCTTCGGTGGGCTCCTTGAACTCGTAGCGGCGTTCAGGGTGGCGCCGCAACTGGAGCAGAATGCTGAGGAAGTACATGCAGTCCACGAAGATGATGAATCCCACCGGGCCGTAAAATGCACCGATGCTGGGCTCCCACGCCATCCAGCAACTACAGACAGAGACGGACAAGATCAGTCTCACATTCATGTACAGTAACACAGCAGATGTGATCACTTACATTATTTTAACTTTAACAGTGGTAATTAAAACAATACCACATCTCCTCATCTTAATCTGTCACCTTCACAAAAGTTAAAATGACTCTCTGAAAAACTTCAAATTTCTTTACAGTAACTGTCCCATTCCATTTAGTAACACAGGCTGGATTCATCCTGCTCGCAAGAAATTAATTAAACTCCAAAGACTTCAGACAGATACGGGTCCAGATTTCTCAATTAGTCAGCCACGTTGCACAATCTAAACAGCTGCCACTGTAGAGAGGGGGTGGGTGGAGGTGGTGGAGGGGGAGCTCGCTGTAAACTGGCAGCAGTTGCTTGTTGCTTGGATGCGCACACCATTAATAGGCCTCCATAATCACAACTTCAGGGAATAAACTTTTCCTACCCTCATAAAAATATCCATTATTTACTAAAGCAATGTAGCCCGGCCGGTCGATAACTTAAGCCAACTCCTCCCGAGGACAGAGTGGAAGATCTCTGGGGCCCGGATGCTCCTTTATTAAACACTGTTGTCCAGATAAAATATCGCAGCACTACCATGAGCACATCCTCAGGGAGAGGGACTTTAATTGCTTCCAATACAGGCACTACTTACTATGGTGCATTGGTCCGGCTGCCGTAGTTTCTGATGTTAGCCGCTGCAGTGATCCCGCAGACGATGATGGGTATCCCTCCGCCGATTAAGTAGAACCTTCAGGGGAAAGCACAGAGAGGTAGTTCTGCTTCAGTCTTTGTGTTTGTAGGATGAGAAGTTGGCATGAGATGAGCACAGAGGTCCAACGGTATTTCAGGCCTCCACACTGACACCATGTGGGCAGTGTGGAGGAAACATGACCACTGAGAACAACAGGAAGCTCATAGACATACTGAAGTACACCTCACACATCAGTTCATGGAGTAGGCACATTATTTGTGTTAAATCCAGCCATCTTAAGTCGGGTTACAATCTAAATGTTGTGTGCTAATAAAGATAAAGATAGGAGTAACAAATATGAAGGAAAGGGATCAAACCTGATTGATGATTATGTCTAAAAGTGAAAAAAAAAAAACATGAAAAAACACCCTGTATTTGTTCTGCAGAGGTAGAACCTTTACAGTGAAGTTTATATTACTGGGACAAGATTTAAAAAGACGACATGAGCGCAGACTTTTCTGTCAGACTGCTATGTCTGGAAATCCAGCACGATACCAATTTACCGAAGGCGAGAATTGGATTCAGCAGCGAGCCGGGACTGTAGGAAAGCTGTAATTAACAACTCTCACATCCTCGCTAGTGCCTGATATTAATAGGGACCAACCATTACAGTTGTTTCCAGGGACAATATGGATTATTAGTAATCAAGGTGAATTTGGAATAAACAGTGATGGAATGTAACTCAGTAATTAAGTACAATTATGAGGTAATTGTGTTTTATTTCCACTTTCTGCCACTTTAAACTTCCACTCCACCATATTATGGAGGTAAATACTGTACATTGTTCTAAACTACATTTATTTAGTACCTTTAGTTGCCAGCTACATGGCAGATTCAGACAATGTAGTGCTGATAGGCTATTACTACAATCACATAGTGCATCATTAATCGAAGAAACGCCGAAAATCACATCCGATAATCACCCGGGCTGAAAATCAGTTGATCCGTAGACATTAAGCTTCACAGTATGCACGTGTTAGCATCAACCTAACACTGCCATTCAGAGCGCTGACATGTAAAGTGGTGTCATACCTCAGCATGGGTCGCGGTGGCGGCGGAGGCTCGTCCAGCTCTTCGTAGCGTTTGGCTTTGCGCGTCACCTGTTTGTAAATGTTGCGTGCGGTCACGCCCACCCACAGAGCTGTAGCCAGGGTTGAGTAGTGCAGCAAGATGCCCACCTGGAAGAGATTACATCATTATATGTATGACAGTTACTAAAGAAATGCGATCCATCTCCTGCGTCAGAGTGATAGATGCCCCTGTTGTTTAGTCTCAGATAAAAGTAAAAATGATGGAGTCCAGTAAAAAGGAGGTTTTTTAAATAGCACGATGATCCTTAAGTAATTTGGTATCGAGTATGTCAGCATCAGCCGGAGTTGAAAAATCACCTTGTGAGATGTATTTTTAGGCTGGAGGGGATTAAATAAATAAACTTCTCTGCCAAAATCTTTCATCCTGGTACTTTGTGCAATGAGAGATGAATAAGTAATGTGTCTCAGTACAGCACACCGTGGTGCAGCTCTGCCTCCAGCCACGGAAACCATCTACTGTATCTCTGTGTTTTTCTTTTACAGTTTCCACAAGTTTTATGAGCAGAGTGAACTCAACCAAAGGCAACTTTCTCATTCTTTCTCGAAAACATCCGAAGCACTTGTTCATTTTTGCCTGGTGACTTTTAAGTCTGGTGGAAAACATTCACAGCAGCAGAGTGTTGGAGGTGTGCGAGCACCGTGTGCTTACCGCTTGGCAGACGCTGGCGTAGCGCGTCTGATTTATGCCGCCTACAAAGACCCCGCAGGTGAGGGAGATGTGGAAGCAGAGGTTGACCAACATGTGCCAGGATTTGCGACTCACACGGACAGACCTGAAGACGCAAAACAATTTAAATAAGGGAGAAGTCTGTTATGCAAGATTTGTTTTTTTGTTCATGGATGGACTCAGCGAAACATAGTGACTTAAAACAAGAACAATAAGGCAGCCATATAGTTACCTGTGGTGGTAAATGTAGCTGGTGATGATGGTGAGCAGGCAGAGCAGCAGTATGATGATGGTGGCGTAGATGACTGGGTGCAGGGGCTGAATGCTGGGAGCGAAATACTCCACACTGCTCAGGTCCTGCAGGGCAGAGAAGGTGATTAATCCTCAGTTTGAGGAGTTACAGTTATAATACTTATAAACCACTAAAAGTGCCAGTTGCAAAGTTCCCTGCACACCATAGTTAAAACTCTGGACACATTTCATACAAACTAAATATGAAACCTACCATCAGCAGGCCATAGTTGCCCAGAGAGTTGCAGGATATGGTGGTGAAGTTGTCATGATGGCCCAGGATGCGGCAGCCGTCGCTCTGCCATCCTCCGTGGCCTCCCACCAGGCTGAAGTTCCAGGAGGCGGACACAGCGTCTGATCCGCGGGCAAACCGCCGCAGGGTGATGTTCACGGGCGTCCTGAGGACGTGCAGGGACATGCCGTCTGATGGAAAACAGACAGATGTAGATTTTATTGAGGCCATTTCTTCAATTTTGGTTGCTTGAGTCTGAATTTTTTTCAGATTTCTTCTCTCCAATTAAATAAACAAAAAAACAAATACATATTGAGTACCTAACTCTATATCAAAATATTGTGACTCACCTATCTTGGCCATGATGACAGGGGTGGCCACACTCCTCCTCTTTCCACCATCAGCCAGTTGGGACGAGTTGCCGGTGGAGGGAAAAAACTTGCCGTTGCGGAAGCCCAGTAGATGGAGCTTGTAGACCGTGTCGTCTGCCTGCCCGGGGAGAGCAGCCTGGGTAAAGAGTGACTGAGGGAACTGCAGGGAAGCCTCCACGATGGTGTTCTGCAGGGACAAAAGATACTATAAAGTTAAAAAAAAAAATCCAACCATTTCATATTCTTTACAATAGATCTACAGTTTTGTTTTGATTTTGTTTCAGGGCAGAATTTGTGAGCAACAACCTGCTCACAAACTGTTATTGTCTTTGGTAGGAGCTGACCTTGTGAAAGATGCTGGAAAAGGAGCTGGTTGTGTTGCATTTGAAGGTGAGCTGGCGGTCCTGTCCAGGTGTGCGTTCGGGACTGGACTTCTGGAACAGCCTGCAGGTCATGCCGTTCCAGTCGTTGACCCTGACAAGGTGAGCCTCCAGTGCGATGTTGGGGGACGTCTGGAAGGACAGGAGGAATAGTGAAATAGTGAAGAGTTCGGGATCGTTTCATTTCATATATTATGAAAAGCTCATTTATACAGCTTGATTTACATGAGTGAGTGTAGATAAAATGATGGATTTGGTTGAGTAAATTCAAATTTAAGCAGATCCTTTAAAAAGGTCACTTTCGTACCAACCATGCAAAACTTAATTGTAAGGTGAAAAATGACATAGGGCCCCTATTTTATGGATTTGGTTGAGTAAATTCAAATTTATGCATATATTTTAAAAAAGGTCAAAATTAAGCATTTCAAAACTTTTGTACCAACCATGCAAAACTTAATTGTACAGTGAAAAATGACATAGGGCCCCCATTTTAATCGCACAAGCAAAACAAATTCAAAGCAGTAGGTCTTGGACAAACAGACTCGGTATAAAAATAGGGCCCCTTGTGTTGTTAACGGGACTAACCAGGGAGAAGGCCTGTGCTGTGGCCAGACGGTAGCCAGCGATCTTCTGAAGGCAGGTGATGATGCGGGAGCAGGCCATGGCTTCACGCTGAGCCATCCAGAGCACCCTCTCGTCTGCCAGCATCAAGTTACTGGCCATGCTTACCATCACCTCACCCAGCTGGGAGACAAGACAAATTCAGACATGAGTGAAAACACTGAGGAGTCGTCATTAGAGCTTCTGAGAGCCAAAGAAAGACATTCAGCCGCAGATCAACGGCTCTTATTCTAAATGACTTGAGTGGAAACATAAGAAGTGAATATCTTCAGCCAGAAACTTGTCTGTATCACTACAGCACTAAACACGTGCTTGAGGGAAACACTTGACTTGTAGCTAAGCGACAATTAGAAGCACATTTCAAGTATGTCTTCGACCAACGACCGAGCAACTTTTATATGCTTTGACTCTATGGTGCTCCTCGCCATCAGCACTTACAACAAGCTCGGAGCTCCTTTACTTTGAAAACGTTCCTTCTGTTGGCCGACAGCTGCGCCCAAAGTCGTGACAAGACATCCTTTCTCATTAAACAACATGACAACAAACAGCTGTGGAGCATTAATCTATTTGTCCTTGAAAGGAGCAGCACATGCATTCTATTCAACTGTGAGGGTGCGCTTGTTAAAAGTGTTTGGTAATGCGATCAATTAAACGCAGTACTTACCTCTTTAAACCTCTCGACAAACTTGCCAATCTTTTCAATCATCTCAGCCACAAAGATGATGTCCATCTTGTCGGAGAAGTTGGCGGCGTCGATGGTGTAGACCAGCAGGCGGCGAGCCCTGGCCACCACGTTGGTCTCATTCAAAGACATCTATTGGAAAGATTCAGAAAGAGAGAATCAGTCTGTGTTTAACCCAAATTGGTCAAAGCAGAAAAGATTTGATGTGTGAATTAATATAAAAACACTGAGGAAGAAGAGACAGTGACCGGGGTTAAAGGGCAGAAAACCAGACACAGACCTGGTTGATGACGTATAGAAACCGCGTGACATCTTTCTGGAACTCGCAGCGGGAGTAGTCGTCATCCGTCCACACCCCCTTGCGGCTGCAGTAGCGCCACGCCCACAGCTCCTCGCCTGAGCTGCCCGAGTACGTGCCTGCGCTGGAGGGCAGTCTGTTGCAGGGGAGGTGCGCTCTGATCCCCGCCACGGTGCGCGGCCACCTGGAAGGAGCCAAACAGATCTCAGACCTGCTGCTTCCAGTCCTCATTAACTGATGCACGCCGTGTCCTCACTTCCTCCCGACTTTGTGTCATGTGAGCCGTGATGTGTGTGACATCAATAGCAACACAGTAATGTCATTACGATGGCACAGGCCGTGGAGTAGTTCACATGATTAACCACAAGGGGGGGCCACAACGCTACGTGTCACACTTGAAGCGTTCAATTTGGTAAATTACAAAAACCTATTATTAATATCTATGAATAAAGCTTTTGCTTGCTGATGTAATTTAGTTTCTAAAAAAGCCCAAAAAGCCATTTTAAGCCAATTAAATAGTTGAAAGTGTGAAATAATTGGAGCGGAGTGTGACCACAGCTCCTTCATGACACAAAGAGATGCCAACATCAAACCCAACAGAAAATATAGGTGAGGCAACATGTGTAAGTGAGTGTTTGTGTCTGATTTTGTGCACTAACTTGAACTCTCCCTTGTTGTTGGCGACGCGTTCAGGGACACAATACTTGGCAGAGGTCTCCAAGACCACGATGTGGACAGTCCTGGTTGTGTTGCCCCTGCTAGTTCTGACCCGGCACTCCCAGTCCCCAGTAAAACCAGGCTGAATGTTTGAGATGGTCAAGGCGCTGATGGGAAACAACAAGGTGAAATCAGTTAAATCAGCTAAAAGTTGTCTTTTAATGTAATCCTGATGATCACAGACATGATCATGAATCCCAGCCATACCTGGCGATGAGAGAGCAGTCCTGCACCATGCGTCTCTCGATGACGATGCCTTGGGCGGCGTCGGGCATGACCATGCGGCCGTCTTGGTACCACAGCACCTGCATGTCCTCGGCCACAAAGGAGGCCTGACACTGGAACGGCAAGCTGTCCCCCTGAAAGACGACCTGTTGCTGGGACGGAGTCAGCTGGAAGGAGGGCAGCTCGAGTGGAGCATCTGCGGAGAGCAGACATCGGATTTCAGGAAGAGGGTCAGGTATTCATTTGTCACTGACAAATAAATGGTTACATGGTTCATATTTCTTACAGATGAATAATACATTCAATAACTCTGGACACAGAGCCTTTTTGTTTCAATCTTGGCACTTGTTGTGCCTTGAATTCTGGGTACATGTGTGCTGCTTGTCATTCATGTCAGGCCGCGGCTCCTGCTAGATCTGTGCCATGTATTTCATAATCCTTCGCTGTGATAGGTGCCAAACTGATAAGACATGAGCAAGTACAAACAAAGACAGCGCTGGCCTGGGCAGCCCGTCTCTTATCTCCCGTGTCATTGCACAAGCCCCTGTTCCCCAAACACCAGCCGCCTCAGCGATACCAAAACAGAGGAATTAAAGAGACGGTGCCCCATTTTGACTCTACAATCTGTGTCACAACTCAACATGACTCTCACCCTTTAAAAATATCATATGACACATCAGGTGGTGTCACTGAAATAATGAAGGATTCGATGTGTGTTCAAACTAAAGTGTAGGCCGACCGTATGTGCTGTGTTAAATCAGGCTGTGCCTACCACAGGTGAGGACCTCTGGCCTGATGGAGGTAATGAACTGGCCCTGCAGAGACTGGGGGTAGGAGCACTTGGTGTTCTTGACCACGAGGTTCCTCTCCTTGAGCCAACGCAGCAGCCACTGAAGGTTGCAGTCACACAGCAGGTTAGGTGTCTGAAACTCCCTGAAAGAAAACAAAAAACAGACAGAAACAGGGAGGAAGACGGGTTAAATGGTGGGGAACTACCAAATATCAAGCCACGTTTATTTTCATTGTCAATGTATATGTGCATTATTTTCTCCATTAATTGATTTATTGTTTTTTTCTATTAAAAAAAGGGAGGAAATGGTGAAAAAGAAATGAACGTACAATGCACATGCAAGCACACTGATGCTTGCGTGTGATTTCAGTGCACGACATCATGCTCCTGTCATACTTACAACGCTTTCAGAGACACCAAGCTGTCAAAGGTCCCCTGAGCCAATGAAGAGAACGTGTTCCCTGAAAGGTTTCTGGAAAATAACACAAGATGAAGAGGAATAATCATTTATCCCAATCTGTAAGGACGATATGATTATGTAAATGTCTCTCTATATTTTCATAAAAAACAGTGATGACTTACAGTCTGATCAGACTGGTGAGGCCCTTGAAGATGTCTACATTAAGACAGCCGATGCTGTTATTGGACAAGTCTCTGTAACACACACAGACACACAAAAACAAAAATCTGGTTTAATTCTCCCACATTTTAGAAATAACAACATGACAGCTGCAATTCCCCTTAAAGACCATCAATTAGTGAACCACATTCAGGCTGGGTGGGAATGTTTTCCAGGAAGATAAGCCCTGAGAATCAGATCGCATCCTGAGAAAAAAAACTGAGAAACTAAGAAATGTTTACTTTGCTGTGATAGATTTTTTTTTTTTTTTAGACAAAGAGCCAAGTTCAACAGAGACAGGTTGAGGCAAAGATCCCCAAAAATTCGCTGACAGGTTTACAACTTTCAAGGTGATTTCAGATAATGTCTGTGTGGGCCTCGGGGTGGGGGTGGGGGGGGGGTCTACACATCAAAGGCAACACACTCTGGGAGATGATTAATCGCCTATGATTAATGTCAAACATGCCAGAAGTGTGTGTTTCTCCTCTGGATGTGACCTGACATGATGTCTCTGGCAAACATCAGATGGAAGTGTCTGAGACTCTTGACGCCTTTCAGGGGCAATCATAGACGAGTCGAGGACCAACATGGGAAAGACTGATATCCTGCCTCTGTGAATTATACCTAATGTGCAAATATTTAGAAAGTACAACAGCGGCAAAGAGGTGACGTTCACTGGAGGCCCCAGGTAAACTCTGGTGCACCATCCTCAGACACAGTAGTTTCCAGAATGTGGGTAGGGACCCTCCCGAGCCTCACAATTAAGTTGCCCCTCATACGGTTACTATCGCTCTAGTTGTGGCCTCAAGAAACATTTCTGATGTCAGAATTTAGTTTATTTTTTGCTTTTTTGGGTAAAATATCAGATTATTTTTACTTCTACAACGGTGGCCTTTTGTTTTTGCTGAAAACAGCTGCATCTGAAAGCAGAGTTCACAAGAGCATGGGCGAAAAACTGGACCAAAACAATACATTTACAGCCCCGCAGAACCAAAACAATTAGCTGAAAGGTGCCAAAATGTTCTGTCGAGTTGAGAGAAACTGCAGAGTTAGGTGATAATCCTCTCTGAGTTTGTCGCTATGATCACCATCTTTTTCAACACACGTCGCTATTTGAGCCACTGAAACAACATCGGGGTTTCAATGGCATCACATCTAAATTGTTATGAATGCAAATCCAAAAAATAAAGTTTGCAGAATTCCTCTGTACTCACAGCCATCAATGTCAACTGACAGCCTGCTTTTTTCTACAAGCTGTTCATATCAACTTTGACTATATGTCTTGATCATGATGCTTTCTAACTTTGACGAACATGACAACAGGATAACTTTGTTTCAATTATTAAAAGATTTTTAGTTTACATGAGTGTATGTGTAGATGAAACAGCAGATAATGTTGAAAGTCGAGCATTTTCCAATGAGTATAGAGCATATTCCCAACCTTGAAAATACAGCAGTTAAAATAAAGCATTTTCTCAGACTTCCAAGACTATTTACTCCTACAGCTTTAAAGCTGCTGAGGCAAACAGCTTTGATAAGTTGAAAAACTTGTTTTTTATCCAACAATCCCACTTTAGACTCATTCCCGGAGAGATAACATTTGAAGCAACCCAAGGTTCAAAGTAGTCACAGCACCTTCACAATAGCTGTAACACATATTCCACTGTGAATGATCCAATCATTGAGAAGTGCCAAGTAAAGAAACAAGAGCCTGGGAGAAAAAGACAGATCATTACCTCAACCCAGCAGATAAACTGTATCCTGGGGTGCTCGAGGAATGTGATACTGACACAAAGTGATACCTGGAAAATGACTGTCAGGCATACATTCACATCCGAGCATTTATGTAATTATTGGTGTTGGTCCTTAAGGTACCAGCTGGGGAATTTACTGTGTGAGGTTATTAGTTCCACTTGGAAGAGAAGGAAAAGCTGCCTTTTGCAGGATTGCCAATTTGGTGCTAGCATTGTGTGTCAGGGGAAGGATAACACAGTGGAAGTGAAGGGGTGGAGGGAGGGGGCTCCCCTCGCTCAAGGCTAACTTTCATCTCACTTTATCGCCTAGATTCAAATACTAGAGTTACAGCGACATGAAAGGACTCGAGACAGGCTGGTGAATACTGCTATTTCTCTTAACTCACTTTTAGGAATCAATATAGCCTAACTAATGTATTCAGAACTCTGCATATAACCACATAACACAGATTTTCCTTGTCTGGCTATGCACCCATTACTGACTAAACCGTCTACTCTCCATCTGCTTTTACTAGTCGACTAGTATTCATAACCAAGGACTGATCCCAAATGTGTCTTTCAACCACAGGCATGTCGCACATTAACAGCTCGGAGGACTGTTTCAATGCAGCGCTTCAGTTGTTGATGATACGAGGAGCAGAGGCAAAAATAGCCCGATGTGATTAGGCTCTGGAGAAGGAACTGCTCAGCTGTTGGTGGAATGCAGAATAAAAAGGGCTCAGTCAGAGACATCCATGTGGTCTGGGTGTTGAATATTGTGTTTGCACACATTTCTAAAGTGTAAAAGTGTGTGGAAAAAGTGTGTGAGCTGTGTTTAAAGTGAAGTAAGCGATAGTCTTTTCTTTCCCCCCCCGAGGGTGCAACCAACGGTTCACCCTACACCCGAACTCCCAGCACGAATAAAGAAACCCAGACAAGTGGGACCAGCTGACTATTTTGAGATCAGATGTTAGTCCTGTTGTAAAGGTGCAAGAGGAGACTTCTTTATGTGCCAGTCTTCTCATCTGTGGACCAGGTTTTAGCTCAACATGGAGAGTATTTTAGTTTTTCTATGAATCAGTTTTTCACCATGGATTCAAAGTTGCCAGGTCCATTTCCCAACAAGGGGACATATTTCAAATTGTCTGGAAACCACTGAAAGCTAATGTCTTTGAAAATGCTCAAAAGTACTAAATTAAAGCTGTAAGTGATTAATCGATTAGTCAAGTGGCTAATTTTCTATTTTTCTAAATAAATGTCAAACATTCGCTGGTTTCAGCATCTTAAATGAGAGGTTTTAATTAAGAGTATTAGGGTTTTGGAATGTTTAGACATTTTATAGACTGATCGATTAATCATGAAAATAATCGATGATGGAAACAATCATTAGTTGTAGCACTGGTCTGAAGTAGACAGAAACAACAGCACTGAGAAGAGCTGGATTTATTTTGATGGTTGACACAAGGGGTTAACGGTAAGCTTGCATAAAATCCTACTAGATTTGATTTATAGGTGAGTGTTTGATTTCTCCACCACTGCTATGCGAGATGAACGCCCCGTACATGATCAGGCAGCATCGTGCTTTAATCATATTGCCCACAGTATCTGTGTTTACATGCTTTGTGATGTGAGCGACTGTGGGAAAGTCCAACTCGTTTCAAAACTGTGTATTTGATGAGATCACATGGTTTCATTCATTGTGTTTGAGCGTGGGGTCGGTGCTGAGCAAAAGATCTGCAGTGGAGATTGTTTGGGTAGATGTGTGCAACTGAAAAAGGAGGAAAAAATGAGGATAAAATGTTTGCATCATGTTGATATTTTACTCTGAACAATGTTGAAAACAGAAGAAGCAGCTAAGCCTATGCACAAAGCCACAGTAGGCATGGCACAGAAGAAGCTGAAGTGTTTTTTTCAGCCACTCTACCAAACCCATATTTCCCAAGGCAGCATGGAAATCTGACGCGCAAACTTTGCCCACAACAGCTACTCTGAACGCCTCATTTAGAATAATGGCCCATATGTAGAACCAATATTATTCTAACTTCTGCACTCTTCTTTTTAAATGTTTTGTGACAAGACACATAAAGTAATTAGGCCCTTCAGATGGCACGTCTTGAACTGAGAAGTAATCTAATCAGGCGATTCTGAGGGGGGATACACACAGTTGGAGGGCAATCAAAGTCTGGCAAGAGCAAAGTCAAAGATAAGGACAAAGCAATGGTAGAGAGTGCCAGAGGTATGTCAAATAAACGTGACGTATATACTGGTAAAACTCTATTTTTTTGTACTTCTTGCTGCAAATTAACTTCACTCCCATTTTCCAAAAAACTGGGGGAAAAAAAGTTGGGTGGATGTGTAGCGATGGATGCCAACCCTTGATGTACGGCTTCTGTGTTTACATTCCCAGGGTCCAGCACTACCTCATACTCTCCTTTGCTCGTCCTCTCTTTTCAGCGCTCGCTCCCTTTCACAGTCGAGTGAGTGACAACTACCCTTTGAAATTAACTCAGACGGGTGGCGGGGCCAATTAAACCTTGTCGCCCTCGGGGCAAAACCAAACTGTACTGTGGAACAAACCACGTGGTTGCGGGATCACTCTGCTGTGATGATAGGGGGAAGTCTGTGTGAATAGCTTGTGTGTGGGATAAAGATTTTGATATGCAGAAGACATATAGGCAGGCATGAATCCATCTGAGTGTGGCATGAATATGCATCGAGTACGAGAGGAGGGAGTATGAGGCCAGGTCTGAGCCAAGGCGCTGACTGCCTTCCTGTCTCGCTCTTATTGCTCCGCAGCAGCAGCCAAGCTCAAGTTTGTGTTGGCAGCGGACGGGTACTGTCGGATGATTCCAATTCCCGCCGAGTTCTTGCTCACCCTTATGCACACACACGAGCAAAGTGAAACTCACGACCATACACCGACGCACAGTTTCTGGCCTCCCCCACTCGCACACCACATATGCCAGACTGACTCTAGCTTTATGTATTCTCTGCATATCAAAATTATCAACGCGTGATATCCACAGACGCCACACACGCTCTAATATAGCTCCTCTTTTTTCGGTGTGTGAAAGCATATAAGGCCTCACGCTGTCTGCAGTGGTCTCTGGCAGCGGGCCAGGCAAAACAAGGCAGTCGAAATAGACTGCTGTCCGACCGTGCTCCCTTATGGACACGGGATACACTCTAGACCTGCTACAACACGCACGGCACATTGCATGGACGGATACAAAGCAACAGCTGCTTTAAACACAATACACGGTTAGTCATTGCTTAAAGCTGTGAAGCTGAGTCTCTTCACTAAATGCTGTTTAAAATAACACTCCCCAGGCTGTTAAGAAATTAGTAAAAGCCCACAGAAACACAATTAGTTCTAAAATGTAATATATCAAATGAGAATGGAATAAACTGCAATTCAAAATGACAACAAGTCCTTGAACAAAAGCAGCGACTGACAAATAATTGAAGCAAGCACTCCGAACCTCTTCTAAAAAAACCTTGAATTCAGATCTTTTGGGTTGCAAAACAAAGTATACCTCAGTTAGATCCCACAGGGGATGAATGTGTGAATGAAGAGGGGACACACACACACACACACACACACACACACACACACACACACACACACACACACACACACACACACGTGTGCAGAAACCACATGAAAGAGAGTGTGTGTGTGTGTGGTGCAGGAGCTCCAGCAGCCCTACTCACAGTCTTTTGAGTGCTGGCAGTCCGAGGAAAGCGCCTGGTTCAATACGACTGATCATGTTACTCCGCAGGTCCCTGTGGAGAGAAAAGTGGAGAAAAAGGAATTGGTACACTGCGTAAAACATGAAACAGAAAGGGATAAAATGCTAATCCTTTTTGACATACACTCAACTGAAAACAGTACAAAGACGATATATTTAAAAGGGGGCACTATGTTGTTTTGGAGAGGAAATTCTAACTCAGGATTTAAATATTTACAATATTAATGAAGTAATAATACAAACTCAGCTCTTTCTCTGCTGATTCAAATGTCTTCCCCAAATCTACATAGTGCACCTTTAATGTTTAACCTCATCAACTTCACTGATTTTTGTAAATATAGGTTTATTTGATATCAAATCACTGCTGCTAATTCTACATTCTACACAGAAGCATTTTGTTGACTTTATAGATGAGAAATATTAGAAGGCAGTATGCAAGTATCAACACGGCAAGGAAAGGCTTGGATTCTCATCCTTAAAACATGATGATACAAATTCATTGACCCTCATAATAACATGGTTCAATACACAGTACACAGCACAGTGCACGTGCATTTCTTTGTCTGTCCAATGGAAACAACCACTCCCACCGACCTCACCCAGCGATCATCACCACACAGCTGTTGTCTCTGACAATCTGACCCTCAAAGGTGCTCTGCAGCTCTCACACGCCCCACACACACACACACACTCTCAGACCTCCCTCTCCTGAGGTTCAAAGGCTTGCGGTCACAGAATTCCTGCGGCGCTCACCTGCGCTGGCACTGCCGAGTCACTCATTACAGTGGAGGTTCAGGAGGCTTTCTAGTCGCCACCTGAACCCACACAAAGGGCCTCTGGGTAACTCTGCCCGTTTGATGTCGAGGACCTGTCATCTGAAGGTGGGGTAGGTGGCCATAGATAAGTCATAGACACACAAGTTTTTTTTTTTTTTGCTTGTTAAAGCTTTTGATGTGAGCTAGCAGACTTGGCTTCTCTGTGCAGGAGTGTTGAGAGAGAAATGAGAAGGCAGCACAAAGAACTCAAAAAAATCCTCACAGCCAGTTTTAGGAGTGTCTTTTGGTTGTGCAAACTGCCATGTTGAGTCTAATTTGTTTGTTGCTTAAGCCAATTAATTCTTTATGTAAACTCTGCTTGGATGTGTTATGGTTGACACAAAGCATCTCCTTTGTCCGACTGATGAGTCAGGAGAAAAGCTCCTCTGCTTCAGTTTGACACACTGGTCAGATATGCAAGCAACAAATTACAGAGAACAATGACTAACACTAACTGTATGCTCATGTATGTTCATCAAACATGAGAATTGTGTACATACATACACACTGAATGCAAAGTTTTATGCCATTTCAATAAAAGTAACTAAGAAAGAATATCTAAAGAAGCTTGGAGAACGATATCTGCAGGTGGGCCTCACAGTTCAGCTATCAATCACACCAGGAAACCTGTAAAATTGCCCCGAGTAACCACTATTACTTATTACTAAAAAAGACCACTGTAGCTCTGATGTCCTAATACTAGTGGATAAAATATGGGGAGTCAGAGTGAATCAGTCCATGCTTAACCATCCATAACTGCACTTCAGATCCCAAAGACCGCTGACCACACATGACCTGGCACCTTTTAAATCTATCTGCAGAGGAAAAAAAAATGCCAGGTTTTTCCCGACGCGCTCACATTGAAATAGCTGGCTGAATATTTCTTGGTGCGTTCCAGAACTGTTCTTGAGCTGGCCCCGAACCAAAGGGTGGTTTTACAGCTGCTGCCATTTTAGTGCCACACATACTTGCTTCCAAAGGTTTAATTTATAACAATATTAAAACTCACATGACATGGAGTAGAGATTAATTGTAGTTCTTTTGTTGTTGGCATCATATTATGGTGGAAGCTTATATACATACACTGTACATATATGAAGGGCTCCTGGAATCACACTGACATCACCTCAGAGCAGAGAATAACTGAGGTTGTTGAACAAGCCTCCAGTTGAACACATCCTTGTAAATAGATAAAAGTAGATAACTCATAAAAAACACAAGCTCCTCAACTGTACAAACTGACTGGATTATGCCTTAATTGTGACATGTGGGAACAATGGTTGTGGCTGTGTTTCAGGGCTACAACACGTTAATTGTACCTATTTAGTAATTACTGGGTGTACTGAATTGAACAAGGAAACTTAATTGCTTATGACTTAAACTTTTCCTTTGTACAAAAGATGAATAGTCTCACTTTATTCTCACCGGTTGATGGTGTCTTCCTTTCAAAAGGTGCACTAAGTAAAAGAAGTTTCAAACTAACTTTATATTTATGCTTAACTTGCTTACATACTTACTTCCACAAGTATTGTGCCTTTTCTGAATAGACAACAATGAATTCTTCAGGAAACACGGCACACTGGAGCTGTTATCCCTGCTCTGTTTTCCACAATAAGCATTCCTCCACAGCAGCGGATTTAGTAAGGAATTAGCATGTGACAGTCGCCTAGCTTGGCTCCTATTTCTATGAGGAGAGTGATAATGGGGATTCTGTGTGGCTTATTTCCAAGCAGGGGCACCTTTGGCCCTGACAAAACACAGCGGTCTCCACAGTTACTTTGCAATTTCACGCAGAGTGCCGGATAGGCGTAATCGATTCTCTACCCCTCTCTGGCACTCACAGCCAGCTGCTGTCTCAGTCTTCACGACTGCATACAGGCAGTCCAAATGAGGGAGAGTTTCTTTGTGGACTATGGAGGGAAAAAAAAGAAGCTGTGAAGGCGGGAGGAAGAGGGGGGTGGAAGGCAAGATGGAGAACCTCGCCGCATTCAAACAGGCTTGAGAGTTTGGGGAGGTGTGGGTGGGGGGTAGAGGAACATTTCAGAGAGGGAGAGGCTTCAGCATGCAGAGCGTGTTTGGGAATCGTACTGCTGACACCTCTGGCCTTGGCTTGGCCTCATTACAATGACAAAAGCAAGCAAGCCATCTAGCAATCTCGCTTCACTGGCCGAGAGCGGACAGGAGTGGGGTGGGGTCTGTGAGGCACAATGGGGGCTGCTTTTGAAGGTAAACTTGCCTGTGGATTGATGCAACGGCAGGCAGAGCAGACTTTACAACCAAGTCGACTGGCCATTCACAGACAAAGCACATAAGTGCCTTAAAGGCTTTCTTGGTGGAGAAAGATCAAAGCTTTTTTTCTCCTTTTACACATTCAGTACACAGTCTCGTGTATATCCTCGAGCCCTGAGCTCCAAAAACTAACATCTGACCCGATTCAAGAGCCCACAAGGAATTCTCCTGCAAATCTATAAACAATCAAGGCAAATAAATGTCTCATTAAAATGGGAGTCAACTTGAGAAAAGTCATGCTGGACACTTTCTTACAACAAATTATGACCAATGATGAAAAGGAAGGAAAACTGCAGGTGGTGTACAATGGTAATGCACAAAATCAAACTTTGAAGTCTGGCTGTGAACTGTATCAGCAGGGGCCAACGAGATGACAGCTGAAGAGTGACATGCTGTATTTGTTAAACAATGGTGCATGCCAAAATTGACAAAAGGTCTGTAGAGGTTTGCAAAAATGTTTCCTTGCAAGTATGCGCCAGAAAACAGGAAAACTAAGAATCTAAATCTAAGAAGATTAAAATCAATGGACATTGAGGATCCGTTGTATCAGACAAGGCTAAATGCCTCATATACGTCTGTATTTCTGGTCTTTTAAACCAGTCCTGGAAGCACAACAGGGGAAACATGCCCTTAGAATTCCAAATCAATGCAGTCATGTGTTAGTGCAGCCTTGGGTAAAAGCAGGGCCATTAATGGTCTGGTTATTTTATCTGCATGAAGCCATTCCGGAGTGATAAATCACCCACGGGCCCGTATGTGCAGGCACAGAGCCATTTTCTTGAAATCTCTGTAGGAAGGGAACACGGGTGATGACATTCCAATCTCCAAAGTCAGAGTCACATGACATGGACGACAACTCAGAATCTCAGAGAACATGCATGACTATCCCAATAAATGTGTGCACCACCGACATCTAATTTCCCCCTTCTTCTCACGTCTTTGCCACAGTTTCTTCCCTCAAAAATGTGTTCCTCCAAGATTAAGTACAGACAGCTTGTGGTATATACTTGTATTACTGTATCTTGGGGAAGCAGTGAGGTTGTATATATATATATATATATGCTACTTCTCTAAAATGGGCCCCATCCCCAGAATACCTAAGCAGCTGTATGTTGAGAGTATGTCACCGGGCAGACAACAACCAGCCCTTGGGGCTGTACCTATAATTAGCCTTTTCTAGTACCATCTCCAGTCATCCACCATAGACTGATAGTCCTGACTGAAGCTAAGTGCTGTGCGGACGCCTACGCATTTTCTATGACCTGGATGTTCCACTGGCATGAGGCCAACGAGAGTTTTACAAACCTCCGATTACACAACTTAACTTGGAGTATATGATGGAGGGTTCCTGCTAATGCACTCGTAGAGATATATATGGTGTGAAATATTGGGAGGCCCCACCATTGTGAAGACCACTGGTGATATTTCATGGGAGCATACAGCTTTAATGTCCACTTTGTGAGATGAAAACATGATTTTTTTAAAGCACAGATTATTCATTATGATGTTAGTCTTAATTCACGCAGGAATTCCAACTGCCAAAGTAAGTCTGACTGTAAAATGGGCTGGAAGCAACAGCCAAGATAAAGTTCAGGCCTGACTGTAGACACCGGCTTATTAATTCTTCTAGGAATTACAGAGCAACTCAAAACATGGTGAGTGTCACACGATTATGGCAGTATCACAATATAGTAATTATGCAATACAGCGATCAAGATGTCTGTGTAACTGAGGAAAAAAAGTGTATTCATTCACTGCACTGTTGTGTCGATATTGTTAAAATTTTGTCCCACCCCATTTGTTCTTATGCATTAATGTAGAAAAGGGCAAAATACTTACAATTTTTCCAAAGTAAACAATCCGAAGAAGGATCCATTCCTGAGTTCTTGAATCTTATTGTTGTTTAAAATTCTGTGGAGAGAAAAATACGTGTAAACACAAAGGAACAAAAAGTAACCACAGCATTAAAATAATAAGAATAAAGTCGACAAAATATTGAATCATTACTGTTCTCTTAATATAAAATATATACAGCCTAATGTCTTTTATTGCACCAAAACCAGCTGTGTGTAACGTTTTATTTCCAAGATACTGTGCAATTGTTGGCAGCTTGTGTGTTTCTGTCACTTTATCACACAAAGTCCAATATAACATAGGCCTAAATTAATGTTTGCCATGTAGCAGTAGTTGTCAAATAGAAAACAATCCACAGCACCCAAAGGAATGTCTGTTAATTAAATTGTGAGAGTGGATTCAAAAGGATCTAGTGTCTTGTCCAACAAGTGGAACGGTACCACGCTGCTACTTGTTGACGGATAACAATATTAAGTCTCACTCTTTGTCCTCTAGCCACTCTTAGCTTCCATTCACAGATTGTTTCCAGCTGCCAGGAAGAGATCAGAAGGCAAACAATGTGAACTTCAGCCGAGTATATTCTTTCATGTTGAACTGCCGGCATCTGAGCGCTCTCGAGACAGGTAGCCAAAATAAGATGAAGAGCGACGTTTCTGTGAAGCCTGTTTAAATTTAACAGGTAGACATCATAATCTGATCTGCAGCAGCAGTGACTCACTGGTGATACACTTGCAGATGTGTTTTCATCTGCCATGCCACAAAGTTAATGTACTAAGAATAAGAAATCCATGTTTTTGATGAGGCAAAACAACTAAATCTCTAGTTGGACGTGCATCACTAAAAAAGAGCAGTCATTCTGCATTTTATAGGACAACCACACAAAAACCCCAATGTCTACGGAACAGGAAAGATACAAGCAACAAGTAGACATCCTGTTATGAGAAAATCTGTCATCATTTTAAACTTTATCACCGCAAAAATAAAACTGAGCTTGAGAAAACCTTAAAGTCCAAGCGTGAATTCTTGATTGCTTCCTCCCTGGTAATAAACCAGTTTTTATTATCCAGTTTATTCCCTGCTCATAGAACAGGCTGATTCTCTGCATAAAAAGCTGTAAAGCCAAGCTCCACTTGCAATGCCCAAGTCCCTGAGAGCCTCAGTCTTTCGCCCAAACTGCTCCCAAAAGGGTCTGGGAAATCAATAGCACTGTTAACTCCCAGCAGAAAACCCGAGCAGGGACTTGTGGTTAGGCGTATGTTTCTGGCCAACAAGAGGGGGGATGTGGAGGGTGACATACATGCTAGTGGCACCCACAACGCGGGGCCAGATTGGAGTCATTATGGGGTGTTGAGGGGTTGTTTTATTACAGGGTTGGACAGTGGAGACTCATTGGAGATTTGCTGCTTGGCTCCCTGCCGCTCAGAGAGCGCGCACACAAACAGTTCCTGTGTTTTGCAGGCCTCCGAATACTGAAATGGCAGATGTTAAAACATGGTGATGTACAAGGCTGCAAATTCTATCACTTCCTGTGTGCATGCACAGGATCTGATGATATAGGCAGAGATGCTGGGCCTCCCAAGACTGTGGTCACAAAAGCCTCACTTATTTTGAAAAATAGTTAGAATACCAGTGGGATGGATTTACCTCGAGCCCTGTGTGAATGTAGGAATGTGGCTCTCAATCAATATAATAGTGCACAAAAACACCTTACAAAACAATAGAACTGCAGTTAATACCAGTTTGGGGTAACTCATTAGGTTTGGCTGAGGCTGCTGGCACCAGACATTAAGGAAGCAACTATTTCAGTTCGATGCCAGTTTGCAGTCTGCAGTCCAACAAAATTCACAAACCTGCCTCAAGCAGACAACCCTCGATTCGATTAGAATCAAAACTCCCCCCGAAAATGGGCGAAACTTCAGGAAGAGCAACAGAGGATGTGCTGCCAAACAGATACGACTGCAGTCACATGACCTTCTCTCCACTATATTTATCATCTTTAATCCGAGTATGTCAATTTACAGGGGTACAACTAACGCGTAAATAAGACTATGAAATGTAACCCTGTGACAGGAAGGTTTGGCAAATCGTGGATATATTTGCAAAACAGGGTAAGTCTATCAGATACGTAGATTGGTCACAAGTGAACAATCACTAACGCTGATGCAAAGCACAACCAGGCCTTTCATCTTCATAGAAGGACGCACAATAATGGTTACAAAATAGATTATAAAATCATCTATCTTTCTTGGGAATCAGTTGAAACTGGCTGCATAAATACACATTTCTAGCCTTGTGACTCTACGGGTTGTCAAAATAAATCTGTGAAATAGAGTTCCTCTGAGAGTCATGAGCCCTTTTTCTTGCCCTCTTTCCGTCCCTCCCTTCTTTCCCTGCTTGACCCTCCTTCCTTCACTAGCCGTGTCCCTCCCTCTTCCTCATGACAGTAGTGTGACCTTGGTATGTTGGAAATTGCTTCGGCTGCAAAATTCTTCTTCACACTTGCATCGGTGAGAAAGAAATACCAGTGCTGACTATGCAACACACAGCAAAACCTCAAATCTGCATGGTGATTACAGCCATTTAACCACCAGCATTGTCACTGGCCTCAGGGCGTCTGCAACTAGACCGTCTGCTTCCTCACTGTCTGTCTCTGGACGTCGTCTGAGGTCTCCAGGCAATAGAAGTGTCCATGGAATTTCTTCGGGCTAGGCCTGAAACGATGGAGGAGGGGAGTCTGCCTTATCTTGATGCATAGATAAAACCGGCTTGAACTCAAGCCAGGAACAAGCTGCAGGGGGATCCGACCAAATCTCACATCCTGTCCCCTGATACCAAAGCTATAAATCTCAACTACATTTATGGAAAAAGCTGTCGCTGAAACCAGAATTTCTACTCTGAGTCAGGGAGTAATATAAAATACATTGGCCTAGATTTCATCTCGTCTTCAGAGTGAGTAAATAGGAGACTATTGAAGGTAGTCCTGAGTTCTTTTTTACTTACACCTGTGAAAGCATACGTATCTGGCCGTGGGCACATAATCCAGAGAGGGACTACAAATGGCCAGCCACTACACTCTCCCCTAACGGGCACATAGTGTTTTAAGGACAAAGCCGACCGATGCTCTCTCAACACTTTCTTTATGCTCAGGAGGCTTTTAAACAAAAGACTCCCAAGAGCGGAAGGCTGTAACCCTTCAACGGGTTTTCAAATAAGTTTCAGGCTGCAGTTGAGCTCATAAAAACCCTTCTAGAGTGACTTCCTCTGAATATAGTGGATGGAAAAGTGGGCCTCATCTCAGGTGGAAAAGGGAACTGGTCCAATGGCTGAGGTGCTGCGACTTGCCAAGGTAATTCTTGCGGTTATCCAGCACTTTCTTGTTCCACAAACGATCGAAGTATGAAGATTTTTCCTGCAGTATTTGGATTTATTTTGATAACGGACACCAAAGGGTAGTAGGATTTTTCTTTCACATGTGGCTGAGGTGATTTCAAGTCATTTAAAGGGATTCTCTTGCGTTGGAGGGGGCTAAAAGGGGCGCTTGTCATACAAGCTCTTTTTACCCCTGCATTCTTGTAAGTTGTACTTGCAATATCCTCTTTCAGCACCCAACAGGCCGAGCCATTAGAGGAAGGTATTCACCGTATAGTTCTCTGCCTGAATGGAAAAATGATCCACCATGCAAACACCAGGATAAAAGCAGATGAGCAGTAAAATTTACACAGATGAGAAGGCGTTACACGGCCTTAGCTCATGTCTGCGCACTAAACTGAAGCGCTTGTCTGGGATTAAATGAGACTTGGGGCAACCTGGCAAAGTCAAAGCCCAACAGGACTATGAAATGAACGGCTGCGAACTGACTAAATGTGCAGCTGTCAGTGCCTCGCCTTTGGGATTTTGCTTTCTTCTGCAAACACTACAGAACGACTATGAAAAGCACGGGGGCATTCCTTCAGAGCAATGGTTCGCCTTGAAAGCAACAAAAACAAATCCTCTTAAGACATGCATGACAGCAGGCACCTGTGGTCTCGTTACAAAGGCACTTCAAAAGGCCTCGCAGCATAACGTACTAGCTTTTTAATGTTGTGAGGATTAAACGAAGAGATGATTGACATAAGGACTCATTGCGCATTCCAAACTGATGTGTCTACAGGATTTTCTTAATGTCTGAAATCCAAAGGGAAACTTCTCCACATGCCTGACCTGAAGGAAGTTAAGTCTCAGGAAAACCAGATGAAAACTTTTCAGTTTGCACCGCTGTGAAACAAGACAGTTTACTGCACTCCGAAGTGTCGTCAAACCGAGGGCGCTTTTCCTGCAGCGAGGGAGGAAATCCCTGCTTTCTTCCTGACATTAATCCTGTGCTGCTCTTTCGAGGCCAAAACCAGGTGCGCTTGTTTGCACTGTGCAACCCAGGTGCTCCTGTGAATGGATCCCGATTACACTAAACAAGACCTGTAAAGAAATATGAGCCGTGCGAGTACAGAAAGCTTAAATATAGTCGGTTCCTGCCTGCGTGGGTATGTAGGCTGACACTGAAAGAGGTACACAGAAATAAATGCTCACGTACACACCCATACAGACGACTCACACAACCTGATTTATCCTTCCATGTGAGGCAACAGTTGAAGTCAAGCCCTCGTATTTTAGCCGAGGCCTACACTGACATGGGAGAACAGGCCAGCTGTAAACACATTTGTGTCATTTCCTCTCGGATTACTTCGGCATGCGGCATCATTGGGAGAGCACAAATGCGGGGAATGCATCGCTCATTTTTCCTCTACAGAGAGGCATTCAGAGCGGCGCTGCATGGATTCTATCTGGGGCTAAACTCAAACCAGCAATCATTAAAGTCTGGCAAAATAATAGCTCCTGAGCTCCTTTAACTACTCATGTACAGACAGGAGTAGTTAAAATTAAGGATGAGGTAAAAGTAAGTCCCATCACGTGAGAGTATCTGGGGTAATTCTGCTGGCGTGGAGTAAAACAATTATCCCAGTGGTTGAATAAGTTCAACCATAGCCTTAAGGCGAGTTGAGACATTTCTGAAAGAAGTGAGCTTGTGGTTTGAATCTCTTTCTTTTGTTATGTTCTCTGAAACGCTGGGCTTAAATATTGATTCATTAAAACCCAGACCACTGAGGAGGGAAACAGGAAATGTTAAACACAAAGGGAGGGGGGCGAGTTTTATGAATGCAATGGGTTTTTAATAACACCAAGCTTATAGAGACGTTTCAGACAAGCTCTTTAATTAACACACACAGCAAGGTGCGTCATCACACAAATTGAAAAACGTCCAGGGGAACCAGCCATTACATTAGCAACACAGCATTATCCTTAAAGCGTGGAGATGAAAACGTCAGGTCAGGCATTTGGTTTTACTTATTAACTTTTATTTGTAATGATGTTTGAATGGAAAAATGTTGGTTTGCTGACACTAGTTAGATGCACATGACATGTAGATCCAGATCTATTTGTTAAGCATATTTGGAGAACAAAGCCTCTGAAAGTTGTAAAACTGTTCAACATCTCTTTACAGAAGTCAATGGATTATTAAGATGCTAGTACCAAAGTTCATAAAATCTACAGACTTGTCCTGTCTTGAAATCAAACTCAATAATAACCTTAAAGAATTACACACTTAAATGTTCGGCAAAACAGTTACTGCCTCTCAAGTCACAACAGCATGTATTAAATTGACAACCACAATTTTATGCGCTCACATTGCGTGAGAAAAGCCAAACAGGGTGGAAATGGTTTTGGCTTAACACAGAGAAATAATGGTGATTCACGTAGGAAGCCGAGACCCCTGCTTCGGTTCACTGCAGTCCAGACCAGCTGTGTCTCGGCCACAGTCGATCCCACCACAAGAGAGCCGTAAAACAGTACCGACACACCTACTGAGACGGTTTGCCGATTTCACAGGTCATAAATTAACACACAAAAACTGTGCAGTCAACATAAATTGCAGTTTCATAGCCTCTCGTGTCTACGGGGAACTGTAGAGAGAGTTCTACTTGAGCACAGTTTTGTTGTTTTCCTATGATGGATGACAAGAAATGTCCAGAAATACAAAAGTGGAGACTGGACGGAATTCCTGAAAGTTGCACTGCCTCCTTGCTGTGCTCTCTAATTAAACCGTTCTTGTTCTTTGGAGGCCATCCTCCATGTTACAGTGCTTAGGCTCAATGCTAAATCATGAGGAGCCCGGCTCAACCTCCTATCCATCACTGTCGCAGCAGGATGACAGACTCCCAGCTCACTGAAGATGTAAAGATAGAGCAAATATCAGGACTAGATGGAAGGCTTACAATATGTCTTAAGAGCAGGCTGTAGCTGAAAGAGATCAGCATATTTCAAATTGTATAAATATTTGAGAGGACATGAGAATAACTCCAGATCGTGAAGTTTCTGCAGTTGATCAGCTGGACTGACTTATTCACGAGTTTGCCCATGTGGCGCATTTGCGTCTGTGGGAAGCTCCGACATCAGAGACTTCCCCTCCTGCACACAAGCAGCATCACAACATGCAAGTGTTCGAGCTAATTTGGAAGTGCCTTGAGATGCAATTGGACTGGCTGCTTGATAAAAAAAGACTGACTGACAATATGGAATGCAAGTGAGGAAGAAATTGATGCCTTAAAGGAAATTCAGTCTTAAACAGAGGCATTTAATCTGTTTTACTGACAGGTCTAACACTACGTTGAGGGGTTGGCAGGTGTTCAGCTCCACCCAGGATGCACCAGCTGGCCTAATTAGAAGTTATTCAGTTCCAGTAACTGATAAGACGGTTGTCAGGTCTCCAAGCTAAACGACTTCCCTGAAGAAACATGGCATCACAGATAAAAAATGTTTGGGAATTTCTACAGTTTTTAAAACCAACACGTCCTTGCGCCTGCTTTTCCGTGCTATGGCAGTCGAAATTTTGAGAGAGGAGAAAGAAAAAAATGGACTTACTGCCTACAGTTCTCTGGAAATGCACTTAAATAATGTCCTGGAATGACTACAAATCAATATGTATGGAAAGAAGATTTAAAAATCAAAAGAGCTACGGCTTTGGAGAGGGCTTCAAAGTATCGTGTTTTGTGGTAAACAGGTTAAAACATGCTCACTCACTCATACCACCCATTCCCTCCCTTTCTTCCCCTCCCTGGAGTCTATTATTTGCTTTCTACTCCTGCACCCTGCCCTGGTCTTCTCATATTTCCCCCCATCGCTCACCACCACCACCACAAAGCACAAGTGCACTGGACTGGTCTTCTCGTATATGAAAGTATGTGTTTTTGCGAGTCAAATCTGTAGAAGCATTTAATGACTTCAGTGGATGAGGTCATGGACAGGTCTGTAAAGGAGCTCTGAGCTGTGCTCAGTCATTTGCTCAGTATGTGTGGGTGTGTTTCATCCTTTATGGGTAGCGAGGGGGGCCACACAAAGACCAAAGACTGTATCAATAATGCTGATGGTTGAGCTGGAGGACAATCAAGCTGCCTCTGGGTTAAGAAGTTAACATTTATCCACTTGAATGCTGGCGCTTAATAACCCAACAAGAACCAACCTAAACTTATAAAGTAATGATTGTAGGTAGAAGTGCAACACTTCAGGCTCTGGGGATAAAGTTAGTTACTATAAATGGAACTGATTGTATGTTTTGATCATGATTATTTCATTCACTCAATGCCAGGAGGCCTCAAATATGATGACGGAAGCATTTTATTTGAAATATTGATAGATTTTTGGTTTACCTGAGTGACTGTGTGGATAAAAACACCAGATTATGTTTGCTATAGTTAGTATATTTGAATTCAGGCAGATTCCTGACCTTGAAAACAAGCAGGGTCCAAACTTTTCGAGACTTTGCACAAACCCCAAAGTCGTACCGAGGTGTGTTGTCGATACGAAAGCTCTTCACAGACTAAATCTAACCCCGTCAAAGGGTGTGCATGTCAGCCGAGTGTAAAAAACGCCACGGGGATTAACTCAACAGCCAGCGAGCTCTTATATCTATTTAAAAAAGCCTTGGGGACATGGTAGGATGTCTCGTGTGAGCACTGATTTAGTGCGTCTTCCTGTGTGTGAATCACTGCACTACACTGGAGGAAGACAGGCGGTTACTGTTGCATATGGGTTTACATTTACACCATCATGGTGTGCGGCTGTGGAAGAGTGATGTACGGCTGACAGAGTGAACACATTTATCTTGTTTACCCTTATTTTGAACTATGTTGTTGATAAAGTACATTATGGAAGTTAATACTTGTACATACAAGTATTTTTAGTGAAACTGTAGTACCAAATAAACTATTTATAAGTAGACAACACAGGCATATAGTCCATACACAGTCTTTAACAGTGGCTGATTAGTGTTGAAGCCTAGAAATTAAACTAAAGGTTCAAACTTTAGTGTGAAACTGATTTAAGAGGCATAGATAATGTGTTTCAATCAGGTGAATGTGTCTCCTGTATACTCACAGTGTGACGGTCCTGTTGGGGAAGGAGTCCGGGGGTAGCACCTGATGGAGCTCCATGTTGCTGCACACCACCTTCCTGTCGGACGCCGGGCTCTTCCCACCGCTTTTCGGCCGCTCATCATATGTTTTGCAGTCGGATGATGATGCCGCCGAGGAGCCGCCGCCGCCGCCGCTCAGCAGCAGGATCACAAACAACTGACACACATCCAGCCTCATTTTCTCACACGCAGAGGAGACAATGTTCTGATTCGAGACGAGTAGTTAACACCGAAATCCAGACCCGAAAGAGACCTGAGCCAGTATCTTGTTTGGCTCAAGTGAGGCTTCCTCCTCCATTTCTCGCAGGGCTTTCCCTTCGCTCGGGGAAGAGGTGTTCTTCTTCTTCTTCTTTGTCCGCCAAACGACTCATTTATAATTCCCTTTCCATCCCGGCGTGGTGTTCACGTCCTCCAACTCCACTAACCTGACGTGCCGAGTGTGCTCGCTGGTCGTTGGAGAACTTGTCCGGTTGTTGGGAGGGTTTCTTTGTTGGCCCGAGCGTGGGGTCCAGTTCACGGTGCCGTCTTTTTCCACGGGAGGCGGCTGCGGTTGCTCCAGGTTATCCGCACTCACTAATAACTTCAGGAAACAGGGCCAGGCTCTTTCTTTTTTTTTAAAAAAAAAAAATACCACCCACTTTATTTCCTCAGTACTTTGGACTGTACGCCGAACCAAACAAGAGCGAGTAAACTTTCCCAGCCTCTTCTTTCCCAGCCACCAACAGGAAATTACTCCGGGAGGAAAAAAAACACACACACACACTCACACAAAAGCGATACAACAACACCTTCTCAGCTCAGAGTGTGCTGCTAACGCTCGAAAAAAACAAAGTTAAAAGCTCTTAAAACTTCAAGAAGAGTATCCAGAGTCTTCCTTTCTTTCTTTTCTTTTTTTGTTTTAGCTCCACTGCGTCTTTGGAAAGTATTCAAACGCCAGTTCTGTGCCCATTGAGGAGTCCTCTTCCCATGGTCCTGCCCCGGGACCCACTAACGGTCAAGTCCCGCGGAGTTCCAACCATATCCGGTCTGCCTTTCACAATAAAACCCCCTTCACGGGCATTTTTGTCAATGGCCTTTCCTCTATCCAGGCTTTTAGTGGTGTATTCAAGTAGCTAATGTATAAAACACATTTTAAAGTTACTTGCACTTAGCTTGAGTATATCCATTTCATCTACTTAACATTTTCCTCCACTTGGCTTACATTTATTACACAGACAGTCGATAAAGATAATGTCTATATCTGTAGAATAGTTCAATTATAGCCCCTCTTTGACCATCTTCTATAGCAAAATGCAGCAAAGCCTGCTTTTTTCTTTTAATACTCTCAGTATTTCTTTTACTTATAAGTTGAATTTTGAACACAGGACTTTCACTTTCCTTTTCCATTGTCACTTCAGTCCACCCTTGCTCCTCTAGTTTGCTGTGCACATAATAGCCATGAAAGATTAAGCCGCACAAGGACCATAAATCCAATCATATCTTGTAGCTATATGAGGAAGAGGGCATTTAGCTGATGAGGATTTCTTTGCCCTTTGGCAACCATCCGTTTTCTTTGTTATGATCAGGGCGAGTGAGTCACTTCATTCTATAGAAAACTGGATGAGAGGATTGCATTGAGGTGATCACAGGTCAGGGAACATATGCCCTCAGGCTGTCATGCTTTCACCTTCACTAGCGTATTTGTTTTCAGGACCTGCGAGGCTTTGTGTTCTTTGACATGCAACCTTTAACCTTTTTTGTCTGCATACAGGACATCACATTGTTGTAATGGATGATACCAAAACACACTCCCATCCTATACTTCTTTCTGTCTGATCACCACGGCCTATGAAAGGTTATTTAAAAGTTATTTAAAAGATTGAAAAATTCAGGGGCACTTTTCACTAAACTTAATTATTGAATGGAATAGAATAAGGGCTCTTAATTACAATTATACTTATATATTTAGTTTATTTCTTTTGTTGCTATATAACTAAGCCATTTGTTGTGCTGGCAAGACAAAATTGCAAATTTAAACACATTTCCAAATAGTATTTTTAAAAATGTTTTGTAAGGATTTATTATAAACATTTCTATTTTTTTAAAATTGTAATATTGAAACGTGAACAGAAAAATGACACCCAAAAACTCACAAAGTAAAAGCTGCTCGGGCTCACAGTTCAAACTTGAAGGACTGCACGCTCATGTGCTGCATTCAAGTACTCCTATGTAAATTTGTAGATCCGTAATCGTGAGGGAAACTTTTAGGCGAAAATCGAAAGACTCAGACTACTATATTCAGGATATTTACCCACAGCATTCAAACTGCGCAACAGGACTAGAGAGATACGAAGAGAAAGCCTGTTAAGCGCTTGTGTTTTGAGTTTCCCCGTGGTTTGTGTAACAATTTACGTGACAACCGTCACGCCACCTAAACGTCGCACCTCGGAGTCTTTCCTGGTTGTGGGACAGTGAAGGCTGCGTTGTTAGACTATACGAAAATGAACACTTTGAATATAACATTTCTATGAAACATATACATTAGATAAACACACGACAGTAAGGCATTAGAACCGCGCGGAATCAGTTTCCTGACGCTGAAAAAACATGTTCCCATGTGACTTTGCGTGGGGAGCGGGAACTGCGGCGTATCAAATAGAAGGTATGTAAACAAAACGACGACATGAATGAAATGCTGATTATAGAGGGTGAAGTGGACACATATCTCACCAACACGGTGCTGTCTAATGTAAGACATAGCACTGCTACAAAGACTTACGTTAAATTAGGTAACAGTACTGCTTTCGTTGAACCTGGAACTTTGTTTTTTTTAATACACTTTATCAAAGAAATACTCTGGAGTAGGTGCTTATCATGCATTCAGTATGACAAAGAAGTCTACTTTGTGCTGATATTTTATTGTAACTACTGCATTGTTGCTTTTTCAATGTAATAACACAAGCCATATACACTCAATGGCCACTTTATTAGGTACACCTGTTCAATTGCTTTATAACTAATCAGCCAATCACATGGCAGCAACTTAATGCATTCAGGCATGTAGACCTGGTCAAGATAACTTGCTGAAGTTCAAACCGAGCATCAAAATGGGGAAGAAAGGTGATTTGAGTGACTTTGAACGTGGCGTGGTTGTTGGTCCCAGACGGACTGGTCTGCTTACCTACAGGGATTTTCATGCACAACCATCTCCAGGGTTTACAGAGAATGGTCCGAAAAAGAGAGAATATGTTGTGTGGATGAAAATGCCTTGTTGATGTCAGAGGTCAGAAGAGAATGGGCAGACTGGTTCGAGATGATAGAAAGGCAACAGTAACTCAAATAACCACTCGTTACAGCCAAGGTATGCAGAATGCCATCTCTGAACGCACATAACGTCAAACCTTGAAGCAGATGGGCTACAGCAGCAGAAGACCACACTGGGTGCCACTCCCGTCAGCTAAGAACAGGAAACTAAGGCTACAATTCCCACAGGCTCACCAACATTGGACAATAAAAGATTAGAAAAAACGTTGCCTGGTCTAGTGAGTCTCGGTTTCAGCTGCGACATTCAGATGATAGGGTCAGAATTTGGCATAAACGACATGAAAGCATGGATTCTTCTGCCTTGTATCATCCGTTCAGGCTGGTGGTGGTGGTGTAATGGTGTGGGGGATATTTTTCGTGGCACACTTTGGGCCTCTTAGTACCAATTGAGCATTAATTAATTAACGGCACAGCCTACCTGAGTATTATTGCTGACCATGTCTGTCCCTTTATGACCACAGTGAACCCATCCTCTGATGGCTACTTCTCATCTCAAACTGGTTTCTTGAACATGACAATGAGTTCACTGTACTCCAGTGGCCTCCACAGTCACCACATCTCAATCCAGTAGACCACCTTTGGGATGTGGTGGAACGGGAGATTCACATCATGGATGTACAGCTGACAAATCTGCAGCAACTGCGTGATGCTATCATGTCAATATGGACCAAAATCCCTGAGGAATGTTTCCAACACATTATTGAAATGCCACGAAGAGTTAAGGCACTAAAGGTGCAGTGTGGAACAATTTTAGTTCAAAATATTCAACAATTAACTAAGAAGTAGCAGACGTTATGTCAAAAATATCTACACATGCTAACCAGCTAGCCTGGGGCCCGAAAAACCTCTTTCTCTCATGAGTCTGAAGCTCCTTTGCTAGTGGTGTAAACGCCAACACTCCCCTGGTAGTCCGGCTACCTGCACAGCTAACTGAGCTAACGAGCTTTGATGATATGCTGCCCCCACATGAGTATAAATTCAAAATGGCCAATTCTTACTTATTGCACCTTTAAACTGCAGGTGGTCATATTATTGTGTCCACTCCTTGAAGATAGCGCACACCAAGACACAAAGCACAAATGACCTGAGCTTGTGTTCCTAAATGTCATTTGGCGTTCATTTAAAGTCAGTATAGATCTTCACCTTTTACTATTGGACTGATATTGATTGATTAATATTGAATTGAACTGGCTCACAGGTCACCCCTATTCAAAACTGACAAAAATCAACAGACAATTACAGCATTTAGAAGACAAAATACAGCAGAATTTAAACAGCTCCTACCAGAGATAAGACAAAGAAATCCACAGACACACTTTAAGCCCCAGTAGAAACACTACTGTCATTTTTTTATGTCACCATCCTCCAAACTTTTATGAAATGAAACAACCTATTTGTGCGCATTGAGGTGGCTGGCAGGCAGACGGCAAGGGACCGAGTATCTGGGACACATTTTGTCACGAGAAAGGCGGCAGAGTGTTTGGGGAGCAGGATGGAGATGTGGGCTGTAACAGCTACGAACTGTGGGAGCAGGATCTGGAGTGTATCCAGCAGCTCGGACTGACGCACTATCGCCTGTCTCTCTCCTGGGCCCGCCTCCTGCCTGATGGGACCACACGCCATGTCAATCAAAAAGGTATTCCCATACATATGCTACATTTGTACCTAAAACAACAAATCGGAATAAGCTGTAGTGCTGTTTTACCCTGTTACCTTATTACTGCAGCTCTGTATATCTGCCCTACAGGTGTGCAGTATTACAACAAGGTGATTGATGATTTGCTGGCGTGCAGTGTATCACCCATGGTCACACTTTACCACTTTGACCTGCCTCAAGCTCTCCAAGATCAAGGTGGCTGGAAATCACCAGATATAGCGGCGATCTTTGACAGCTACGCAAAGTTTTGCTTCCAGACATTTGGTGACCGCGTCAAGCTTTGGATCACCATCAACGAGCCCTACGTGTGCGCCAAACTGGGCCATGAAGACGGCATCCATGCCCCGGGATTAAAAGAACCGGGGGTTGCTGCCTACCTGGTGGGCCATAACATGCTGCGTGCCCACGCCATGGCCTGGCACAGCTACGACTCCTTCTATAGGACAAAGCAGGAGGGTGCTGTGTCTCTGGCCATCAACAGCGACTGGTTTGAGCCCTCAAGAGCAGGCTGCACAGAGGATATCTCTGCCACTGAGCGCTGCTTTGCGTTCACACTCGGGTGGTTTGCCTGGCCAGTGTTTGTGACCGGAGATTATCCAGAAGTTATGAGATCTGCCATCGACGCTCAAAGTGAGAAGCTGGGGTTCGGAGGCAGCTCACGACTGCCCCGTTTCTCAAAGGATGAGCCCGCCATTTTGGGCACAGCTGACTTCTTTGCGTTGAACTACTACACGTCTCGTAAGGTGAAGCCAGGAGGAGGAAGTTGTGGAAAGATGAGTATGAAGAGCGACCGAGATGCAGAAGAAGTTTTGGATCCTTCCTGGCCTGTTTGTGGTGTTTCCTGGCTCGCTGTAGTTCCCCATGGCTTAAGGAAACTCCTCAAGTACATCAAGGTAAAACTCTTAACTACTGACTCATCTTCTGGGTAATTTTCTGTGTCATGTTTTCATCACTGAAAAGTGCCTCAAACACATCGTTTAGTTTGACTGTGAATTCAATCTGTTGAAATGTGAAGTCATTTTTCTTTTTCCCTCTTGGCATCAGGCTGAATTGACCAACAGGAAGACAAATCACCTTCAACCAAACGAGGAGAACACTGTGACATTTGTTTAGTGTCTTGCTATTGATTTTGTATGCGGTAATCTCCCTTTAACACCTCCAGAAACACATTGATGCTTCATTAGTGCTGTCACATTGAATGAAACAGTTACTTTGCTGAAAGTGTTTGCAATTGCAATTTCCTGCTGTTGTGACTTGTCACAGGCCATTAGTTTGAGCTTGGCAGCGTTGAAATGCAGCTAAACGGTACGGCGCAGACCGATCTGTCTCTCCCTGAAAAGCCCTGACAGCTGAGATGCCTTGTTTGACAATAATATTTGCCCCGTGACTTTCCAGGACACTTTCAGCAACCCAGCGGTCTACATTACAGAGAATGGCTTCTCGCAGGTGGGGCCACTGCAGATTGAGGATGCCCAGCGCTCGGAGTATTACAAGGAAACCATCTTGGAAGTGGCTAAAGGTGAATCTGCACTTGAAATTAATAAATAGCAATTAGCAGACAAGTCAAATTATTATCTTTATTCAGCATTTTAGAAACTCGACATAACATTTTGTGTCAGTTGTGCAGCTGCCAATGAATAGCTGCCTTACAAAATCAATCCTATTCAGGAGGATCACATGTGGTCTGTTCCACCTTCACCTGTCTTGCAGTTGGGTGTATATTTGTCAGAAACTTGGGATACAAAGATTGGTTGCTACACCATCAATTGGTTTTAATTAATATCTCAGTTTTGGTGCAAATCACTGATAAAACCCGCCATCTGTGCACCTCGGGCAAAGTCTTATTTTCAGAGTTCTTGGCTCAGGTAGTGTAAATTTTGATGAAATCTGGGGGGATATTTATGTACATCAGTAAATAGGTCAATTTCAAGATGGTGGGATTAAAAATATGACTGCAATAGATTTTTTTTTCTTGATTCATGAAAACAGAAGAACATTATCGTTCATTAAATTATTTATTATGATGTTTTATTTTCAGACCATAAGGCTTAGGAAATTATTGCCCGCAAGTGAAATTGTTTGTTTTGGCACCACCATCTGGCCAATCTGTGTATTTTTTATCGCCAGAAATATTTAAAGCTGTCCAACCAAATTGAGGAGCAGGAGGATTTACGGTTGCTGTGAGATGGCAGAGCAGTCGTTCAAAGGGAGATAAAGGAGAAGGAGAAAACACAATTTCAGGCCATTTGGCGAGGTTACATACACATACTGTATAATAATCGAAGACTGTAATTGGCGCTGGCGTGAGATCAGAGTCTTTGCTTCCATGATTGTCATTGAGAACACAGTTAATGCATGTCTTGCCAAGATGCTTGAAGCTGATGAGCATGAAAATAGGCGCCTGTGTTCTCAAAGGGTCGACCGATATGTTTCTTTCAGGGTCGATACTGGTTTTTAGTAATAAAGGAGACAGATAACCAATAATTGGAACTTATTAGTTTGCAGTAAAAATAAAAATCTAAGGGATCAAAGTTGAGAATAACCAGTGATGGACTGTAACTAACTACAATTTACTGTTACTTAAGTACAATTTTGAAGTACTTTTCTTGAGTATTTCCATTTTCTAATACTTTGTACTCCACTATTTAACTCTAGGTACTAGTTATTTTGCATATTCAGATTATTCAGTGCTGATAGGCTGTTACCTTTAACACGTAACTAATCAAATGGTGTTGTGTGCGGGACACTGACTGAGGCCAGGACTACAGACAGACTGCATCAGGGCCAAAGTATTGCATTTTTAAATCAATTTATTTATCTGCAATTGGAAAAATGCTAAATGTCAGCCCAGATAATCAATAATGATTCACTGCATACTTATGTCATAGCAATACAAGAAGATGGGGTCAACGTCCGTGGATATTTTGCGTGGTCGCTGCTGGACAACTTTGAATGGGCCGATGGATTCAGCGTTCGTTTTGGATTGTTCCACGTGGATTTCGGGGACGCAAAGCTAAGCCGAACCATGTACCAGTCTGGACGGGAGTATGCAAAGACGATCATCAAATACAAAGGAGGTCGATCCAGATGAGAACACTGTGATGCATTCTTAATAAACAAGCAGCTCTCGCTCAGTGCAGATCTGAAATTTAAAGCATTTAATTGTCTCTGAATTTCTTTCCACTTTCGAAAATGTTCAGGGAGAAAGTCCAACAAACAGGCTTACTTGGCTGCCTTTATAGAAATTCTGACTTCAGCAGGGGACGTGAGGACAAGGAGCGTTAAGTCGATTCAATGGAATGCAAATTAGTATTCTGTTCTGCCCAGTACCCAGTCAATCTGTACGAGGAGGTTTATGAAGAAGGGAGAGTCCCTCACTGAGAGGGCCAAGACAGCTGCTGCAGACACTTCACAGGGCTGAATGTATTTGTCAACGATTAAATGAAGTATTAAGGGTGTTATCATCTTAGGAAACAGCATTGTTATGTGCCTGTATGCATCTTATGTGTATAGTCATGATGTAATGCAGTTTGGCAGTCTCTTTAAATGTACCTGTGAGAGTCAGGTGAGTGTGTCTGCGTGATACTTTGCATTATAGTCTGAAGTTTCAGGTTGACTGGAAGGTGGAAGGCTCCCCTGATAGTGTAGGGAAAATAAATCACACATGATGCAGTCCATTTGGTCATCCTTTTCATATTTGACACAGGACTCCTGTACCACCTCGGCTATCACACTGGAAAGAACCCATCAGAAAATCAGCTCAGTTATTATAATGCTGCCGGGCTGCATAAAACACACTCCAGTAAACTCAGACGAGATGCCAGCTGAAAGCAACAGATGTCCTGCCACAGGAAGAGAGCGCAATGCCATTTGTGTTCCGCGGACAGCTGCGCAAACTCGCTACTTAAAGGGAAAAAAGGAGGGGAACAAGGCGAAAAGCCTTCTGTTGATTCTTTGTGCATACTGTGGTTAAGGTGGGATTATTTATATGGCGTGCTGAACAATGCACTTTTGATTTGCGTGGCGGAGGGAGCCACACAGGGTTTGACATTAGTGCGCCTGAAAGAAAATGGCTACTGCGGGTCATTTGTTATTTTTTAGGTTCAAGTTGAAAGAAACCTGAACTAAAACCTGCGTCCTATCTGCTCTTATCAGTCGATCAGACTGCTGTAGAACTGGATGAGCAGTCTGAAGGTGTCTGTTTGTAAGCCTACAGTGCCACCTTGTGGATTTAAAGATAACTACAGTTTTGAGTCCATCGGCTCAGTGTGTCCTGTGCTGCACTCCCAGACATGATGCGCTTTGATTAATAAAATGCATCCTGTTGGTTTAACAATAAACAACTAAAACAGCTCCCCAACCACAATACATCACAGATTTACCACAATTAATATTCATGCTCCGAACGTGGAGGAAAGTGTCATTTATATTCTGTGTTGGGAGACTTTGTTTGCATTAATAAGCATGGTGTATCGTGACATCCAGTTGGCTGTGCATACTGTTTTCAACAGATGTGAGTAATACCCTCGTGGCCCTCCTCCATCTATGTCAAGCCGAGTGAGATTCTCCTTTGTCTTATGATGAATAACAAGCTATTGTGGAAACATGAATAATGCCACCGCCGCTCGCATTAGAACTTCTTTTGCAGGCTGCTTTGAGCGCAGAGTTGAGCCACAACTCAACGCTAATGGAGTTCATCTAATGCTCGTGGCGCTGAGCGGGATGCAGGATGATGGAGACGCAGCACAAAGCACTCCAGCGTTTACTGAGCAGATATGCAACATGTCAGGTGGAGACAAAATCAAACAACACGTTAGTGAGAACTGAATAGTTATGATTGAGATTCTCTTACCGGTGTCAGAGACAAACTCATGACTAAAGAAGGGACTCAATTTTCCCATGATTCATGAATGCAGCCAATATGAAACTGGATTCCCGGCAAAGACTTGATTAGTAATTCCACCGACTGTCTCCCAGTATTGATGGACTCCATCTTCCTCCATCACTGGCGAGCTGCATGGGTGAAAGAACCACCACTGCTGCTGAATTGATTGAATGAAATATGAGCGAGAAGTTACCCTCCACTTAGTGAATGTTGAAATTAGCCATTTGCGGCGGGGGGAGAACCGAGGAATAATATGTGCCTATTGCAGGTTGGGAAAAAGCTTAAAACATTAATTAGCATTTAAATAATTCACTCCTCAAGTCTCTTTAATAGCCCAACTACGAATATTCAACTTCAATTCATTACAGCGGGCGGAATTTATTCTGATTAGCCCGTGATGTAGAAAGTCACCGAAGGAGCCATTTCTAAATGTGCTTTCCAATTAAGCGCCAAATATATCATGTGTATAGATAAGTTGCTTTTGACAATGAATTAGTACGTTTAATTGTAACATTCAATCACATTCACTGGCGGAGATTTACCCCGAGGAACATTCTGGCAAATTACCAAGAGGGGCCCATTTGTATTGGACCAAACTTTACTCATTATGTTTTGACAGGCACTATGAAATATTCAATAACTGGGAAATTCATTTACTTATTATGAATTAACTAGATAATTTAGCTGCTGATAAACTGATCTTTATTGTGAATTATAGGGGGAAGCACAATCTTGTGTATCGGTGCAGTGCTTACAGGTGCAAAGGGTATGACTTCTGGCAAATAATTACCTTTTTCTATTTACTGATTACCCTCATATGCATATTCCCTGGAGAAATCGTATAATTAGATTGTTGCTTCAATATCAAGATGAGGAGACATCAGCCACTCCCTTCCTCTCGAGCGCAGATACAAATCTCTCTCCCCCCTCCTCTCCCTCTCTTTGTCTGGGTGTCTCAGTCAGCTGGTGAGGGACCCGAGAGAGGCCCCGAACCACCACTCAGCCTGTCGTTTCTTTTTTTCTTTCCTCCCTTCTCTTGCTCTTATTCACTCACTCTCCGTAGCTCATCATCTTCCCCTCTCCTAATCGCATTGCTCATTTTCCATTGACAAGAGAGTATGAGGAGAGAGGGAGGAAGAAGAAGAAAAAAAAAAACAGCACAAACTTTCTAAATCCCATTGACCTACTTCGCCAGACATTTCACTGGGAATTCATATTAGTGCAAAAGAGTTAGAAGAAGAAATGTTTTCTCATTTCTCCCTCCTCCTCACAGCCCCCCTCCTCCTCTCTTTCTCTTTCAGCTGGAAGCCATTTTCCTCACATCCCGTATTTGATCCTGTATGAGCACTATAGTACATTATACAAGTGGATAAACGCCTTACCGGGGCATAACCAGCGGTTTGGAGCTCTGTCACCACTTTTGACAGTGGCGTAAGAAGCGTGACATCGGCGCTATAAAAAGCGCTTTGAAAGACCTCGCCTTTGATTGATGAATTTGGCGGCGGAGACAAGATTGAAGGGGATGAATATTGCTAGGCCTTGAAGACAGGAAGTGGAATTATGACAGACCCATACAGAGAACTAAAGCGGGGAGACGAAAAGAGAATAAAAAGAGAAAAGGCAATTCAAATCTTTTTCTTTTAAGTCCCTCCCTGAGGGACTGCAGATGACCCTGCTAACGACTGTTGAAATTCCAACTCCCTTGAGTGTGATGGCGCCGCGTGATGGGAGGGGGTTCGCAGACCTGCCTGAAAAATTGAAAGCTCCTAGAATATTCAGCTAACCCTGTGCGCTCGGTTGGGGGTGGTGATGGGGGGGCACATGCAGAGATTGGTATTCAGGGTCTGTGTGCGTGGCGGGTAAGCCCAGCGGTGGCGGCGAGAGAGAACCCCCCTCCGTGCGCGTGTGTGTGGTGGCCAATGAGCCGAGCGCCGTGTCTCATGGGAACAGTGGTAGAAGTGGAGTGAACCCGAGTGAGGATGGGAAAAGAGACAATTTATGGAACCTTTAGAACCGAAGTGAGCGTGGCTGCGGTGGCGACGGCGTAGTTATCAGGCCCGGATCCAAGCAGAGAGACTAATGACGTGGGTATAACCTCGTGCTCCCAATATGGAAACACAATGTCATCAACAAAGAGGAGTGAAAAATTAATCTGCTTTAAATTTTCCCCTGAAACTTTAGACAGACGATGGTTACCTGTAGGTCTTATCTGGCTGAAATAATGAAGGGGATACAGGGGGCGACTCGCAGCATATCTTCATTCCACATTTACCTTTTCCTCTGATGCTCCACTTTAATCAAAAATGAAATGGGTGATTCGGTTTCGTACAACCTGGTTCTTATTTTTGTAGTTTGGACCGCTGTTGGTAAAAGTAGCCAGAGACCATCCTGCGATGCGATCACACCAGCTGCGATGCCCGTCACCATGACTCCTCAGTAGTACTCATGGGTCAGACCACGGCCATCTTTGAACTCAGCCTTCATTTTGATCTCAACTACACCTGTCAAGTTTCATAACTGCATCTTGCACACTTGGGACGCTATCACCTTGACAAAAATCTGTCTACAACAGACGGACAGACAGAGAGAACAGAAGACGGACATATAAAACACCTGTCAGGTACTCCAAACTGCTTCTGTGATAGTTCCCGCTACGATAACTGTCTCCAAGACAGCGGCCCACCTGATATAACTGTTGGCCAACCCACTGGCAGCCCCGCTCGTGAGGGCATATGCATATTATCTTTCTCAGTGATGATTGATTTATGCATAATTTGCTTGTATCTGATATTTAACATTATGTACTATTTATTTACAGTAAATCAATAATGAATATTAAATGAAAATAGGAAATGCATATGGGTGGCCACCCTGAGATTTTCAGTGGCCCCCTCCATGAAACATTTCTGGGGGCGCCCCTGCTCTAAGAACATTGTGTACAGTGGGAGATTATTACCCACATTTCAGTTATGCTCACTGTTAGTTTTGCTTCCAAATAACACAAATAATTGTGCCGTAGCTACCTTGAACTCATCAGTGTCTGTCTGTGTCGCGTCTCTCTTCATCACTCCATGTCATGGAGCGGCAGCATACTAATTTCAAACTGAAGTAGGTCATTCCTAATGTGACATAATTAGCCCGCCATCCCCCGGTTAGCTACTGCGTGCCTTGTTGTCCCCTTGCAACAAGCTAGCTAACATGAGTAAAACCAAAACATTTAGAGCTTGTAAGAGCTTGAGAGCGTTTCATTGTAGGACCCCATCGGCTATCGTCTGATGAAGATTTAGCTTCTGGGTAAAGATGGTTCAGATGTCCGGGCCTGGACCTACTCCTCCACGTGGCATTCATCGTCTACAGTCGATAAGCAACCTGAAACAGGAGATTAAAGTTGGCATTGAGAGACGAGAGACTCTACAGATTCTGCGTTCATATGCAGAAATCTGTTTATAGAGATTACATCGTGGGAGGAAAGGGAGATGAAGCTGTAGTGCAGGAGTCTCCAACACATCGCAGCCCCTTTCCAAGCAGCTCCCCAGAGGATTAATGAATCCTACATACATTTGAAAACTTGAGTAGTCAAATTTGATTAGTCACTCTGCAAACCAACTTACATGTATATCCAATCAAATCCATAGATACCCCGCCCCCTTCTTACACAAAATGATTATTTGCCAATTAGTTGTCAATCAAATAGCTGCGCTGCTGTCAAGCTTGATGAGTCAGTGGTGATGTGAGATGGGCAGCAGCCACGACCGCGGCAGATACCCATCAGTGGCGGTTCTACGGGGGGCCACAGCACCCATAACTCTGAGTCCGGACCCCCTGTGGCCCCCCCAAACGAAGAGTCTGCATCAATAATAAAATGACAGATTTCTTGCGATGATTTTGTACTGAAGAGAAAGGCGGAAATAAAGTGTCTCAGCAGTTTACTACCAAATTAAAAATGTTGAAATTGTAAACACTGTTTTAATTCTCACTTGTCCCTTGTCTGAATGAGGCATTTGTCTTATTTACCCGGGTTGTACGTGCCCCTCTAACAAAAAAGACGGCCCCAACCTGGCCCCCCATTAAAACTGGTCTAGAACCGCCATTGGTACCCATACCAATAAGAGGCTAAAACATGCTATTTTCATGAAGAGTAGGAAACAGAACTGTGTTTCACGAATGTAAACGACAAGTGTGTCAGTCGGTAAAAGATGTAACGTGGAGCCGCCATTCCACCAAGGTCCACTGCAACTTTTCACAGGTCTTTCCTGTGGGTAGCAGTCTACGACAAGAGAAGATAACAGAGCTGAAAACAACGCTTCAAAGACAACAGTCTCTGTTCACCAAACCTACGAAGAAGGCCAATGCAGCAACAGAGGCCTCGTTTAAAGTGGTGCACATCTTAACGAAGAACAAAAAGCCCTTCACCGATGGCGGGATTGTAAAGGAGGCTATAACCGAGATGGGGATCTCCTCGTCCACACTGAAGTCAGATGGCTAAGTCGGGGTGAGATACTACAGCGCTTTCTTTCCTTGTTGGGTGAAATCAAAGCTTTTATGGAAACAGGGGAGGAGGACACCACCCTATTATCTGACGCAGAGTGGCTACTTGATCTTGCTTTCTTGACAGATGTAACTGAGAAAATCAACCGCCTGAACCTACAGTTACAAGGCAAAGATAAAAGCATATCTGATACGTTCAGAGCTGTTAAGGCTGTTCAGTGCAAAACTGTCATTGTACATTCAGCAAGTGAAAAACAAAAGGTTTCAGCACTTCCCCTCTGTCTCAAAGATGTTGGAAAGTCACACAGGTGCAGCCAACGTTTTAAATGTTTCCAAGTATTGTGGCCTCTTGTCACGGCTTGGACAGGAGTTTGCAGACAGATTCAGTGACTCTGAGAAACTTGAGCCCTGTGTGACATTTTTGGGCCAACCCCTTCATGGATGTGGACACAAGTGAGATTTGGGGACAGGTGGCTGAACTTCTCTGTGTTGATCCTGTAGAAATGGAAATGAAATGAAGAAGGTTATAAACCTTCAAAATAATAAATAATGTGCAGTTAAAGTCTCAACAGCATTCTCAGCATTTCTGGAGCTGAGTAGAGCCAGATAATTATACACCGATCAGGCAGAACAACTAATATTGTGAAGGTTCCCCTTGTGCAGCCAAAACAGCTCTGACCTGTCAGGACATGGACTTCAGACCTCTGAGGGGTCCTGTGGTGTCTGGCACCAGGGCGTTTTATAGTGGATCCTCTGGGTCCTGTATGTTGGGGGGTGGGGCCTCCATGGATCAGACCTGCTCCAGCACGTCTTACAGATGCTCCATCAGATTGGGATCTGGGGAATTTGGAGGCCCGGTCAACACCTTGGGCCCTTTATTGTGTTCCTCCAGCTGTTCCTGAGCAGTGTTTGCGGTGTGTCAGGGCACATTGTCCTGCTGGGGGGCCACTGCCATCGGGTAGTGTTGTTGTGATGAGGGGGTTTACTTGGTCCACAACATTGTTTGGATGGGTGGTGCGTGTCAAGTGGCATTCACATGAGGTTTCCCAGCAGAACATCGCATTGTGATGAGATGATCAGTGTTATTCACGTCACCTGTCAGTGGTTTTAATGTTGTGGCTGATCGGTGTAAGAATCTTCACCAAGCAGCTCTGAAGATGTCTGCTTTGTTTGGGTCTACATACCTCTGTGAGTCGGCCTTTTCTGACATGAATGTCATGAAATCAAAGTTCAGAACAAGACTGACAGATGAACATTTAAATGACTCCAGTCATGGCTTCACTCCACCACACAGCTCCCTTGTTGACTCCATGCAGTGCCAGTCACCTCACAAACTAAAAAAGACTGAACACACATCACACGTACAACTGGACATGTGAATACTTGTGAAGTGATACAGTGACAAGTGAATAAGTAGTATCTGTATTTGTAATTGCATTGTTTTGTTTTGACTGCATTCATGTTTTAATTTAATAGTGTTAGATACACTAGAGAGAAACGCATACGCAGATGAACTGAAATATCTTTTGTGATGTTTGAATGCAAAATGTGAGTCGTGGACACCAACATTTTGTAAATGTTCAGGCAAAAACAAGCTTATTCAGTTTGTTGAGGTTGAAATAAGCTATGAGAATAAATGTTAGAGTGGAAATGAGTAGCTCTCGGCCATTTTCATTTTGTAAAAGTAGCTCTCAGAAGACAAAAGGTTGGAGACCCCTGCTCTAGTTTGTGTCTTATAATACTCAGTGTTGTAAAAAGTACCCAAAAGTCATACTTGAGCAAAAGTAAATATTACTTTTGGTAAAAGTGAAAGTCACCTATACAAATAGTACTTGGTAAAAGTCTATTTGTATGTCTTATATGACATGTGCTTAAGTATCAAGAGTAATTTAAAGTACAGTACTTGAGTAAATGTACATCACTGGTTTGGATAATTGCTGATTTACCCCTGTGTTATTGATATTCTTGCACACAACTGTTGGTTTGTTTACAGCTCATTTACAGTGGTGTGTGCAGTTTGTTCACGCAGTTTGGGGGAAAAAAAAAAGCAGTCTGCTTTCAGGTATTTCCCTGAAACATCTCGCGCTTCCTCTGGAAAACGGCGCCGCTCGTCTTTGATTAACTGCGAGCGCTTTAGGTTCAGGGCCATTTCAAGAGAGAGAGAGAGCGGACGCATAGGGCGCAGAGCAACAGTGCGCGCGGACTAATTAACTCTAAGTGTTGTACGACATGCTCCCTTCTCACCCGTGTTGTCACTCAGGGTTTGAGTGGCGCTAATGAGAGAATTATCTAGCCTCGGACCCTGGTAATGCATTCAAATGAACACCAGCTGACCTGACTTATGAGATGGCTTTTTAATCTCACCACTTAATACCAATCAGACCTGCTTTCTCATGTGCCTACACTGGGAGGGTTAGGCTTTTTTTTTTCTTCCCCCCACTGTTGATCTAAGGGAGAGCGTTAATTGTCTCGGATGACTCAAGGGCCTCTGCCGATGCTATGCAGAGAACCTCAGGTGTGCGGGATAAAACAGGTGGATCTGGCTTCAGAAGTGTTCGCCGGGCATCAAAGTGAAAGTGTTTGGGCGCGTGTGCTCGCATGTGTGTGCGCGTAAGCCCCTTATCATGAGAGCCCAGTTGAGGATTAAGAAGGTTAATAAGGTCACGAGTTTGCAACAAAAATCTGTGACATACAATGGAGCTTTGGCATTGTTGGATTACCATAATCATCGTACTTTGGTGCCCAAACCTGTGACTCAATTGTTGTGCTCGCAGTGCTTCCAGAGGCAACACAAACGTTCTGCAGGGGGCAGGTCGAGGGAATTTAATAATTACCTGCTGGTATTACCAATTTAAGCATTTATACTTGGGCAAATAAGCCCGTGTTTCAAATTGGATCAAGGTATTTTCGGTCTGTTGTCTCGCGAGCTTAAACGCAGTGGTTTGTTTCAGCCAGACAGACGCTGAACTTGTGGGCAACATGAGCAATAAGCCCTTTCAAGTGTTTGGGCTGTAGCCGTTTTTGTTTTGCCAAGTGCTCGAGGTAACAAATAGCAGATCAGCCAGAGTTCAGGGCTGCTCGCAAAACGGTCGCAGCGTTTCAGTGCCTTTCGGGGGAGACTTTTATTGTTATAAATCTTGTGGCGTACTCTGTACGTTCGAGCGACCGCGCTCTCGTGTGAGCGCGAGCTCGGGTGCAACATCTGCTCGTGTAAACCTGCGAGGTTCGGGAGGCGAGTGCAGCCGCTCCTCCCGGCCCGCGAGCATCCCACGCTCGCAGCATGCACAAGTGTGCCAGGACAGGGAGGGGAAAAGAAGTATTGATGAGTCTAATATGCGAGCTCTTTCCACCTCCCTGAAGTCATTAGGATCTATATTTTTATATTGTTCACAAGCAGTCAGGATTTGCCTGAATGAGGCCCAATTAAAAGGGATTTAATAGGATTTGCTTATTACTGATTCGAGGAGGCGGTTGAGATACCTTTAGTCGCAATTTCACTCTGCAATGTATAGAAGTTATAAGTGAGGAATAAGCCCTTCGGAGTGTTGTGATGTTTGAGGAGGAGGTGAAAGATATAATGCTGAAACTGCAATAATGACTGGATTAGGTACATTATTATGCCGCTCCTTTTGTTCCCTGTTAGACACAATACCCAGAATTCAGCTGGTGTGGATCAATGCAGGCAGTATTTTGTCTGCTCCGCATGTGTGATCAAACCGAGTGTCAGAATATTGCTCAAATAATGGCGGGTGAAAAGTTTTGTCGCCACGACTTCCACACTGTATTCAATTATGTGTTACTAAGTTGGGTGCATTGTGCAGCACATCTTTACATGACAGCTAATTGTACAGCAGACAATAAGGATCAGCTGGTGTGCTGTGTCTGGTGTGTGGCAGGCTCGCGGGTTTTGTCTCTCTATCTCGGCCCGCAGGCCCATTGTCATGCAGCCGCTCAGGTGAGAGGCCCAGTCGTCACTCATCTGGCTGACGGCCGCTGCTATCTGCCCTGGCGGTGACAGATGATGGCAGTGTGGGATGGGAGTGTGTATGTGTGTTAACACCAGACAGTGTGTTGTACCGAAGGGGGGGTCCGTGGCAGGTAGGCAGGCAGCGAGGGAGGCGAGATGGATACCACCCCGGCTGAGGGCTGGGTTAGAGGCCAGTGGGCAGCGCTGCATTCACTGACCGTGCCTGAGAGCGATACAGGGGCCGCTCGGCACGGCAGCCAAGCAAGGACAACGGCGCTGCTGAGACGGATCAGTCGTCACATGGGCAGCGTGGCGCTGAGGGGAAAGTTGGAGTGAGGCGGTTGGATGGCAGAGGCGGTTAAAACGAGAGAAAAAAATAATGTTGTGTGGTTCAGATTCCCCAGTAGATCGGAAGAATAGACACGTAGCTTTACTGTGTCTCTAAATGAAACTATGGTGTGGAACGTTAAGTGGAACGGAAGCTGAATGAATCTGTTTCACGTTGAACAATAAACAGGCGAGAAAGCTTTCACGTCAGGAATGCTACAGAGATTCCAGACTTTTCAGTGGGCACGATGAAATGTTAAAGCTGATGTAGCTGTCCTTTCTTTTTTGTGAGGCAGCTTTCTCTGCCTCTTCCTGTTGTGTTTTTCATCACTTGGCGTGTTTGGTAGTTTAAGCCGTCAACACTTTGTGTTCCCCGAGCAGACGGGACCGCCTCTTTATGGAGTTCTTTGTCCTGATTGGATGAAGTTGGCAGGGATACCAAAAAATGTCCTTTCTCTTTTACTGCATTAGTAGGGAGAGGAAAGACAAACACTCATATTAAATATTACTATTTATCACTTAAAAATAAGAAAGAAAATAATGCTTGCAGCAACTTTAAGCACAACGGACAGATTTTTGACAGGAAGACTGGCAAAATGGCACTTCAAAAATAAGAAAAATGAAATGAATACAAGGTGTTTCTTGATTGTTATAAGAAAAGAAATAAGAATCTGCCATTGGAACAAGTGAAAAGTGTCTAAACACATCACCAAAATGCTTCTTTTTAGGTTTTTAGGTTTTTATATTAACTGTAATTAAATATAATTGACAAGAAATTGGACACGTACTTATAAGACGAGAACAAACAAGTGTCAGTCATCGAGCAAGTAAGAAAACAAAAGAAAATGTGACATGGCTTACGTTGCTTTCAGGTTCACTATGTTATTTCATGTTATTTCCTTGAAATATGGTCGACTTTTGGACTGCTGTGTACCTAACGTGATGGAAATAAAGTAGGCTTACATACTTTTCCCCTGCTTTCAAAGGTGGGACCCAAGAAATAGTTATTTGAGAGATCATTGCTCCAAAATGACAGATCCTCCTTTTCGGGCTATTTCGTAGCACTTCAAAAAGCACGAGGCTGGTCTGAAGTGACCCGACCGTGCTGTTGCTGCCCTCGGAGGAACGGGCACGGTTTCTTTCTGAACAGCTGTAGTTGATATACTCTGCACACGCAGAACAGCCTCATCAGACCATCTGAGGAAAGCAAACACCAAGCAGTCAAGTGTAGTTTTTATCTGAGGACGTCTGGAAGCCTGAATGTCAGAGCTGTGTATTTGTCCATGTATGTACATAAATGCACGTCCACGCACAGGTGGAACACACAAACACGTGTGGACGTACGTATGAGTGCTCTCATGCCGTCCGGGAAGATCAATGCGTCCACGTCGATGCTGTCTTGCCCTCCGCACGTGAAGTGAATGGAGGGGGAGGAGAAGGTGACGGAGGGTGGGAGGAGAGCGGGATGGGAGGCGCGCACTAAATGGATGCGATGCAAATGGCACCAGAGGACATAGGAATCAATTTACCTTATTGAAACAAATGAGAGCGGCTCAGCCCTGCCGCTGCGTGGGTTCGCTCTTTTTTTTTTTTTTTTTTTTGGCCGCCCCCATTGTTATTGTAATTAACCCACCCAACCCAAATTCCTGACCCTCCCTTTCACAAACACAGCCAACCCCCTCGGCAGGCCGGTCCACGGCTGCCTGGGGTCCCTTTTACCCTAATGAAAAAGCCTTAGAGGTGCTCAGGTAAAACTGGAGGTGCTGTAATGGTGATTCATGGCCCTGGGTGACATGCTAAAAGGCACGGGAGATCTGCCTAGGAAAGCATTTAGGGAAGGGTATTCCATGTGCGAGCGCCAACACCCCCACTTCACACACACACACACACACACACACACACACACACACAGAACCACCACCTGTAATGACTTACGGACATTCCCTGCTCCCAGCATGCTCTCAATTTTATAAACTCCCCACGCGCCACATTCATGGAATCCCAATAACCAAAATGGACTCGTTGGAATGACCTCGGCGGTAAGTGGCCAGCGCGACGCCTATTTCATATAGTGATGTGTGACGTCCTATTGAAAATTTGCCATTCTTTTGTTTAAGGCGAGCCCACACTGACGCCTGAGCGCTAATTCCCCCGTGTGGCATGGGCATTGTATAGGGGTCTTGGGGGGACGGATCAATAGTCAGAGAGAGCGATGGGGTCATGCTGGAATCGATGCGCTGGACAAACGACCTCCCGCCGCTGCTCGCACCCTCCGAGCCGCTTGACACCTGAGGCGATCTTTACTGAAATGTCCTCTGCTGAAATGCCACGGGGCCACGCGCCGCTGAGCAGTCACTCATGCAGGGCTCCCGAATCAAGTGGCGTATGCAAACCGGGTCCGCTGTCATCCGCGGCGAAAGGCCTTGGCTCAGCGTTACTACATAAACAAAACTCATGCACCTGAGAATGTCAATTACTTGCCGCCTGCCCCCTCTGACGGCCCCGCGCTTGATGGCCAAATTGGGATTAATTTGGGGAGGATGGGGGCCGGTGTAGAGGTGACACCGTGTCGTTCCAGCCCAAAGAGGGAGAGGCGGCGGCGGAATGGAGAACAGAAGCAGCAGGCCGGCTTGATTGTTCCCCCATTACCCTGCACGGCGTTTTGCATAAGCGGCAAAAGGCGCTGATGAAAACAAGTGGCGGTTTCAGGTCGGAAGCAGACACCCAGAAAATGAGCTTTTTTTCCCCCTTTCCCTTCTTACCCTTCCGTTGGGCCGCATAATTCAGAAGAGCCATCTTGTGGAAATGTCATCGCGTGGTGCCGCTGGAGCAAGCAGTGTGACAGAATGCTGTAACGCCTCCCGGGCTGGGGCCCTCGCCACGCTTGCCACGCCCGAGTCGGCCTGACCTTGCAGGTGCTGATATATGCAGCCACATTTGTGTCAGAAAATGGACAACGGGCGCCGCTTCTTTCTGGAAGGTTTCAGCCACCGCAGGCACAACTTTTCCCTCCGATCTGGGTTCACCGAGAGGTGGTGCATATTTCAGAGACAGGCTGTATATGTTTATTTGCTTGAGGATATAGATTTCCTCCCCCCTCCCCCCACTCCTTTTCTTTTTTGAATAGAGGTCAATTCCCCACCGTGCGTTCCCTTTTATGCACCCACACCCTATTCTTCATTCATCTTACCTGCTGACACATCTGACAACACGCCGCTGTATTATCATCTCCCAACCCCCAGCGCTATACCCTCCACAACAACACCGGGCCGGCTCCACTCCTCCACCCATTCTCTTTCTCCTTTAGAAAACTGATTATAAATGGTCAATTTGAAAATAGACTGGAAAATCCCCAAGGCTGCTTGCCTTGTCAAATTGAAAAGGGACAAGGACAAGTCAGTCGACTTGCCCCCTGTCCGTCGTCCTGATATTTCCGCGGCAGGCGTACGAGAGGGAACATAACAAATTCCCCCCATGCGGCAGGCAAAGCGATGGCGAAGGATGACGAGGGAGGGCAGGGCGGCGGCGGCGGCGGTGGCAGCAAGCTGAGGATCTTCAACATCTAGCCCTCAGCATTTATATCACAAGTCCCCACAAAGAGTCTATGGATCACTCCAGTGGGCTGGTGTTGGCAGTATCAGGAAAAGCCATAGGCTGTCAGGGAGTATGTGCCTTTCATATTTCACTGTAGACAGCCTTCCCTTCTCCCGGCCTCACTCACAGCAGCCTTTGAGGATAATATCTTCAAATCTCTCCTTGCCATGCTGAGAGGCTATTTTTAAATAGATATTTATTTCATTCTCTCAATTTTTCTTCCCCTCTCTCCCCCCTCTCTGTCCTACAGGTATAGCTTTACCGCTTGTGACCGGTGGAGAAATCGGCACAGAAACGGAGAAATGCTCGTGGCGAGGCGGCTGTTTCTGTCAACACAAATCTATGAGTCCTATTCGGTCTCCATTGTCCTTTTCTGGTCAGGTTTTTTAAAGGGGGGATTTGTCTTCTTTTGTTACAGACTGATCCCACCCTTCCAACTTCAACAAAATAATATATACAAAGCTAAAAAGAAAAGAAGATGAAGTTGGTACAAATTTGCTTTGGCACGTCACCCCATTATGCCGAGGTCTCGTCTCATCAGCAGAGCGAATAAATAGTTGATTTTATGAGTCTTCCGGTGATCTGCAGTGACTTTTTGTGCTAACAATAAACTCCCCCTCTGATTAATCACACTCGTGAGATGGAAAGCATCCTTTGATAAAGCCGAGATGCCCACTGCAGCACGATTCATCAGGGAAGACCTCGCAATCAGATGGGACGTGTGCCTTCTCCCGGACACGTAGCCCCTCTCTCTTCAGAATACATTAGAGGAGTGTGAGCGACGGAATCATCAGATACCGGGAGGTGAATTGAAGTGGTCATGAACCTAGTGTCAAACTCAAATAGCTGAATGGCGATAGATAAAACAAACAAGGGACGTGAAGTGCCTGCAGAGGGAGGCGAGGAGACGCTCGCCGCGCTGCCGAGAACTTTTACAGATAAGGCCCGCTAGCCCTGCATAGCAATTGGGCTATTATCGAGCGTGACCCCTGCTGGAACTGTAACACATGACCCCGAATTTATGTATTGCGTGAACTTTCTCCCCACGTAGCGCGACATGAGTTATGTTTCACGGTGAATTGTGAGCTGTCCTGCTTTCCCCCGGGGTGCGCGCTCCTCCTGACCCGCTGCAAAGATGGAAATTCATGAGCTGCGACTTTTTCCTTTGGGCTGAATGTTGCTATTAGCGACGCGGCCGTGCTTCGGGATGGAGTGCACGGCGACGCACGCCGGCGCTTGTTCACTCAAAAAGCCTTTTAGTCCCCTCGCAAATTGACAGCTTTCCTGTTGGAAGCGATATTACTTTCATGTTTACCTTTGCAGACACAAGAATATTAGATAAAAACAGGACTTAATGCTTTATTATAACCTCCGCCCGTATTCCCTGACGATTGTCTCCTGCACAGTAAGCACATTTGAAGTTGTTGTCTGTTATTCTTTATCTTATTTCGCTCCTCTTACCGTGGCTAATAACAGTTTTTCCTATCTCCCTCTATTTCTGGGCTAAGCCGGGTCTTAGAGCTGGCCCTCCGTTTTACAGCGGGGCAGAAAGTGCTTGGCTCAGCAGAGGAAGGATTCCTCCGTTGTTACTTCAGGTAGTCCCCTCCCTTCCTTTAGCTGAGATTTCTATCCCGGGCCCTTATTATCACCAAACAAGCACTTTTTGATGATGATAAGTAATAGCCACATCCCCGTGTGTAGGACTCACTTCTCAGGGGAGTAAGGCGAGCACGCTGGTCATTTTTCTTGCCTGTTTGGCGTCCAGCAATCCCCGGGTGAAAATATAGGCTGCATGGAAGCGAGGGTGATTCTGTGTTTGTGCAGCATTATTCGTAACCGGAGGAACGAGCCGCGGATTGTGTGAGAGTAATGCTTTTTGATGGTTTTCAGTGAGTTTAACAAAAAGAAATACAGAACACCAGACTCATTGAAACACTGATCACTAAGGACACCATTTTTCCTAAAAGAAAAAACGAAAGCTTACCCTTCACATTACCGGTGAAATAAATCAGAAATGGCCTCAGCTCCACATTAAATATTTCAACATTATCCAACTTCACACTGCGGCTGTCACACAGTGTGGACGATCCACGTGATAGATTCCCCACTTGATTGTTTTGGAGCAACAATGATGGAGAAGAGGGGATAGATTCAGGGGTCAGTGCGTTCAATCCTCGCAGAAGTTCTGTGACGGCTACGACTGTCGTTTAGTGACAGCGATGGAAATATCGTGCGAACGAGCGGACAAGAATAAGCAGCATCTCGGGGCCTTTTTAATCCCGCAGACGTACGCGACAGCGGCCTGTCAAATTGCGTGGGACCAATTTGAATGCACAGCGGGGGAACGTCCCTCTTTTCAAATTGGTGGGCATCCTGTTTATTTCCTGCTACGGCTGCATCTCGCTGCCAGACGCGCCGAGACGCCCCACGGAAAATCTGTAATTCAGTTGGATTTGTGCGACAGTTTGATATTATAGTCCGCTAAAGGAGGGAAATGAGGGGAGGGCTGATGGAGAGAGGAGGAAGAAAAGAGAGAGACACAAATGATGGAGGTGGAAATTATTAAAGGGCGTCATGTCGGAGGAGGGTTGAAATGTATAGCAACAAATCACGTTAAAGATTACAGCCGGCCGTGCCAGACATAATTCGAGAGTTGAAGGTTTGCATCTTGCGGACAGGATGTTCCTTTGTCAGTTTGCCCGCTATAAAAGCCGCGGCCTCGGGTGTGGTCTGCCAAGTATGCCACTCAACAGAAGTAGTATTCAAAGCAGGTGTCCAGACCAGTTAACTGCTCCGCTCGAGCCAACGGAGCCTTTGTGGGGAGACGAGGATTCAGAAGAGAGGCAAATATGTTAATATTTTCTGAGTGCGTCTTCTAAATTCAAGGGGACTCGTCGCTCTTTGGTCACCAAAAGATGGACAGAAACTGACGGAAAATGTGTTAAATGTCTAACAAACATTTTCAGAATCTAGTTAGATGAGAAAATGACTCGGGCTTACAGACTTTAAAGAGCAGCGGTATGTTAAGAGCGATGTCTGTCGTCCACGTATGTAGCTGTGTAGTGTGTGGTCATGTGAAGGTGGTGGCTCTCCCCCGTCCTGTTGGCTGTCACAGTGAATCCCTGAGCTGCCACTGAGCAGCCCGACCTTTGGCTCTGCCTTTTAGTGCATTGATCCACCGGTCACTTTGAGCCAAGATGGCTTCCCTCGTCTCTACTGCTCCCACCCAGTTAACCTGAGCGGACCGGGTAGCGTTCTCTGATGTGTGTTTGACCCCAGATACACGGTTCTGTGCACGAAGCTGTCGAAATTATTTCTTTTTCAAATGTATAAAATGTATTCATAAAAAAAAAGAAGAAATTGGAGCAGGGCTTTTATTCAAGGACCAGATGCACGGGGTCATGCGTTCTAATTTTAGGTGGTGTTAATTGCGGCCCTCTCAAGTGTCCTCTTTGCCACCTTTGACAAAAGCACCATTCATAGGCAGGGCGGCCAGCCGGGCTGGCAGGGCGCCCGCCTCGCCAGTTGTTGCTGACACCTCCTTGGCAGCGCCGGGCCGACTCTCGCTGAGGTGTCTACTAATGCTGCCCTCCCAATAAGCACGCCTCGTAGTACAGGTTTTATAAGCAGAAATTTTGCACGGCAGCGTCACACATGTGATGTCGGCCCCCTGTTGGATTTCAGAAACGAGTTGCGCGGCGTTACAGCAGCGACAGACCCTAAGAGGCACGCTGTAATTTCAAGATAAGGCTGATATGATCAAGACGCAGCGTGCGAAAGACAAAAATGGAACAGATCCCGTGCAGTCCATAAAACATCGTGGCTGTCTCGATCTAAGCGAGGGCATTTCGTCACTTTAAGGCCCGGCAGCTCACCTCCGAGTCGGGTCTCGTAAACACGGCCGCTGCAGAAAGGCAATAGAGGTGCAGCACGTGCAGCACAAAGCAATTCAGCATTCTAACGCCCTGTCACTGGGCTCACATTTCAACCATTCTTTATTCTGTGCCACAGTTCCAGCAGGGTGTAAATTGTGCGGGGCTGTAATTAATCCATGTCAGGTCAGAGAAGAAGAAGAAGGAGGAAAAACGAAGGGAAACGAGGTGAAGTACGAGGTGCCTTTGATTATAGCACCACCCCCTCCCCACTTCACTTAACACACACACACACACACACGCACGCCTGCGCTATATTGTTTTGCATTCATGAAGGAAATCTGGGACCCCCGAGGAGCAGTGGCCCTCCTACAGTACTTTCATGTTTCTAATGCTGGCTAAAGCTTTATTTGTCCCATTGTACTCCACTATAGGGCAGAGGCAGCCTTCAAGCGGGGGCGGAACAAATATATATATCTTCAAAAGACAATTCATGCTGGGCTCATATATGTGACCACAGTATAACCCCAATTTCAACTGGCGCCATCAAATCAGGCGAGTAGAAATAACTGAAATTAAAGTGTGCGATCCATATAAAATATATAAAGCCACATAAAAATCCTCTCCCCTGCTACAAAAAGTTCTAGTTAAGTTATGATGTTTGGAGAATAAAAGCCTCTACAACCAATTTTCAGGTTTAATGGAGGTGAAAAGGTTCATTATACTCCCACCTTTGGTGATATAATGATAGTTGGCCTAATTCAATAGCGAGCGTTTTTTGAATTAGCCCCATCAGAAGAGCTGCTGTCAATCATGTTGACAAACACTCGCATCTGCGGATGGAGGAATGCTAATCCTGAATGGGGGTGGTAGCATTCGCTGACATGATTGACATTTGTAAGTTGGATGCCCCGGTGTTCATTTCAGCCTGTGAAAGAGAATGAAAGGAAATTGGCACACAGAACCTGATTGAAATTAAAAACAACTAAATCTTAAAGAGTGAAAGGGATGAAGGGAAATATGCCAAATCTGAGGCAAACGTGGTTTGTATTGTAGCCGTGCCTGCAGTGTGGATCGAGGGATGGCTGTTTGGTCCGTCCCTCCTCCACCAATGTTTAACAATACTTTGTCTTATCACTAATTACCTGCAAAACTATTGCCTCAGCTGTACTTTGTATGAAGTGCTAAGCATGCTAAGGAGCTAAATGGTGAACATATCTGCTAAATATGAGCATGTTTGCATTTATCTTAAAGCCCCACTGTTCCTCAGTACAGCCATGCTGGATGGAGTCTCTTTAGCCAAAGATATAAACATTTCCAGATCCACGTGTGAGACAAGGGTCAGCATGATGTCAATTTTAAAAACACATGTAGGCTCCAAAACACGTATGAACAGAACTACCACGTCATCAGGGTGACACCGGTCCAGCTGTCCTGGGCTGGGTTCACCCTTAAGATAATATGCTATGGGGGCCTTTGAGGATTTGACACTAAATTTATATATAAAATATATAAAACGTATAAAATGACATTATAAATATAGCCTACGACTGTAATACCTACATGGAAGCTGTTGTGGATGGAGTAAGACTTGCTTCTTACAAGCCGGAGCTGGAAACCAGATTCAAGGCCCAAACAATGATACTGTGAGTTGTGTCCTCACACACCGCCACACAACCGTGAGCTTATCGCCGAATCACCTTGGTCTGAATGAGGCCTAATCCAGGCTTTAGTCATGTCCGTAGCTTGTTCCCTATTACCTTGTACTCTCGTACAGAGAAGGAAATTCTGCCGCCTCCCCGGGCTTTCCTTTGGATCGCTCTCTAACTGAGTTTGTACATTCAGCGTAGTGGGTCCATACATTTTAATCAATAGAAGCTCCAGGAAAGAAAGGAATCTATATCATGCTGTAGCTTCCCAAATCAACGAAAATCCGACTTGAAACCTGTGCTGCCATAGACTGAATAGAGTTAAGTAATCCTAAAGGGCTTTTTCTTATCTCATTTTTTTTCTCCTCGCAGAGCCTCACAAGTTTTGCTTCATTATTACTTCTGCTGAACATCTCTTTCTTAGTCTGGTGAACAGAGAGATGAGCAGGGGGGAATTTAAGTCTGTCGGGGGGAAGAAACGAGCGGAGGAACCACAGCGTAGAAACTTTTTTCAGGCTCCATTTAAACTTTGAACAGATACTGTAATGTGCTTCACTCCAGACTCTCAAAGGATGAGGGATTTTGGGTTTCAGTTCCTGGCCTGGAGCTCATTTAGGCCTTATTAATCTAATTACTTGCCCAATTGTACATATTTAACATCGCCCCGGTCTTCTCCCAACTCGACTCGAAGAAGATGCCCGATGAACTCAGCTTTATATACCTTTAGAGGGAAAATTGCTGAAGCTCGCAGATAGCGAAAAAAAACACTAAATGGCTGCAATTCATCACACGATTACACCAATTATGTCGCTGAAATTTGGACGGGCTCAGATCACAGACCTCTCCGTCTGGGATCCCTGGCAGCCAATCCCACGTGCACACCAGTCCGAGAGACCGAGGCCCATTTATCTACCTTTGGGGAAGTCTGAGCCAATATTAATGCCCTGACCATGATTCCCCATCATCTGCTTCACCCGGTCGGTGACACTAGCGGTTTACACATAGGTTATTAATGGTCTATAAATATTCACTCGATGTTTAGTGGGACTTTGTGGCGGCCATTAGCAGAAGACGTTTGTGTCAGGCGGGGAGGCGGATGGGAGTTTTTTATTCCTTGACGTGACAGCGCAATGGTGTGGCTAACCTTGGGGATCCGGCCTGATGGGGAATTGGACCTTGGTTTGAGGCACTACTTTTATTCTCTTGCTTTTCATGACTAGTGAGGCCGTGAATGATGAGCTGCATGCTTCAGACCCCTCATTCTAATCTTCCCAAAATACAAGGTTAGGGAGGGAGGGGCGCCTCGCACACAAGTACACCCATTTTCCGAGCAAAACAGATCCATCAAAACTTAAATAAACATCCTCTCTGAAAGAAATCTGCACAAATACCATAAAAATCAAAGGGGAGAAATTAAAGTACATTGTGAAAAATGAGTCAGCCGTCTCTTTCTGTGTAATTTCTCCTCTCTCTGCAAGTGAGCAGCAACCAGATCTGCACAAATCCAAATGCAATCAGACAGCTTCCTGGAACATGCACAGCATTACATACACCTTGCTCACCGTGGATTAAATTGCCATTGACAAAGTCTTGTTGTTGCTCTCTCTTTTTCTGGATATGATTTGAATTGGATTCGTGTAGACGTTTCTGACACAGTGAAATGGAGAGAGGAAGGGAGGGGAGGAAGGAACGGGCGCTGGGGGAGAGGAAAGGTGAGAACAGAGAGACACAGGAGCAATCAGAGGGGGAGAGAGTAGGGGGAGAGATAAAAAGAAACAAATCAGAAAAGGGGTCGAGCCAGCGAGAGACGGAGACAGAAGAAGAGGAAGGGGTAAAAGAGAAAAGAGAGCATGTCTGACTGTTTCACAGGTTCATTCTGATGCATGGAGACAGACAGGAGAATAGATTGGTAGCCTTGGGTGGATAAGGACAGAACCATTCCCCAGAGAGATGGATTAGACGAAGGAGTGGAAATAAATGATCGCAGATTTTAATGGCCTTTTGGCTTGCTGCGTCCCCCGCCTCCCCTACTTTCCCATTTCCAAGTGGGGGGAGTTTTACAGTGATGACATTTTCACGTGCCAACTGTCTACCTTTTTGCAGTTTAACTCTCAAAAACAATCATCGGCGTGTTCGGCGGCAGCACAGGGGTCGGCGGGATGTGGAGGGAGCGTGTCTGTCTTCCAGTTACAGATGCACGGCGTGATAGGGGAAATGGACACCTGAGCTAGAGTTACATGTAGAATAGGTGACCTATACGTATCAGGATGTTTGTGCAACACTCACCAACTCTCACTTTCCATCCAGAGGGTCAATATACATTATGAGAAGAGTCTAAAATGTCCTTTATCCTTTACTGGGACGCTCATGCAGGAGCACAGGCAAATGCAAGCGCAGTCAAAGGTTTCTGAACCTCTTTCAAGGAAACCTCTGTTTTTGTGTGTTGTAGTTTTAGCCATCATTTCTATTGGTTAAACTGGCAATAGACATGTTTTTGTGCTTTAACTCATCATTATGAAGCAAATTTTGATTGCACAATCTAATGGCTTTAGAATAATGACACTATTGGCGTGCATCTACTCATGGACACGAGGTAGCCAACCATGTTCTCCAACAGCTCAGCCAATTGGATGCCACTAATGTTTACAACCCAGCATGATCTGATATTTCCTTGTTGGTGTTGTTCCTTGAACATCATAATTAATGTTGCTCCATTTAAACTGGACTGGACAAACGGTTTTGACAAATGACAAATGGTTTTGTAATGTCACAGCTTTGGGGGCAAAGACAAGCAATAAATGCATATGGAAACACATATAAAATGTAGTAGAAGAGTCTTTTTTAACCCGTGGTTTGGGTTAAAATAGGCCCAAAACCTACCCAAGTACATTTTGTTACCTAAACCTCACCAAGTACAGTGTTTTCCACAGAATCAGACTTTTATTGTGGCGGGGGCTGTCCAGCTGGGGTGCTGGACAGCACGGTGAGTCGGCTAACTTCTGGTTTAGCAACGAGCTAACTTAGATGGGAATTAAATGTAATCGGGCGGCTCTTTTAGACTGTCCAAATTTTATTTGACCGAATTGCCCAAATTCCTACAGTAAAACAACTCATTTTGCTGGGTTGTGAAGCTTTTATTACCGTTTACAGACGCGTCTTTCACAATGTTAGCTTTGGGAAAAAAGTCCCCGGTGCATCACCAGAGGATGTAGTCACACAGCTTGGCCACGACAAAAACTGGCTTCAAGGCCTGGTGCTTATTGTGGGGGCTTGATCTTGACGATGAGGCCAGCCGTCAAGCCAACTGTGTTAAATATTCCTCCTCCTATATACTATCAGAGTATATAACGTCATGCTATTCACTGACGGATGTGCTGTCTTGAGTGAGTGAGAACGGGACGCGCAGCTCCAAAAATAGAAAATCAATATGTGGTGGCCAATGTTGATATTATGGCGGACCACCACAAATAAATTAATGTGTGGGAAACACTGCAAGTATTTTTGTTTTTCTAAACCTAGCATTTTTGTTGTGAACCCCACTCTCCTGGGAAAGAGTCCTATAGAGTCCCATACTGAACCCCTGAAGCTGAAACTGCTTGCTTGACTTCTTGTACTCACAAATGGTTAATTACGATGTTCCAGGAACTACACCAACACGAGTCGCAAAGCTTTGACATCAAAGCAGAGTGATTGGTCATTTACAATGATGGTCCTGGAACAACATTAATTCTCATGTTCAGTACGGCAATATCGGACAGACCTTACCTCCTCTGCTGTCACAAGCTCAAACGCTTTGTCCATCCAAAGATGCATGTTTATCATGCAGTGATGTGGTTCAGTAGAATATAGTTGAGCAATTAGATGGATAAATAGCACTAAATGTGCATTTTTGATTCGGAGTGAACTGTTCCTTTCAGCCAATAACATGTCAGTATGTTAAGGTTGCAGTTTGGTGCGTGGCCCCAAGTGGCATTAATGCAGCTTTAACTAGGAGAACAATATCATTATCACCAAGCTGTAGGAAAAGTACATTTTGTTTTAAAAAAGTTTTCAAGTTTCTACCCAGCAGTGTTTACCTCATCTTTACCCCCAGTTGAACTGGAGGGCCGAGGGTGCGTTACCCTGACTGAACCATCACCCTTTGTGGAAAAGAGCAGATGGTCGATGGATTTAAGTTTCAGTCAGGTCTGATGCGCTAAATGGCGAACATGTCTATAGTGGACACGCTGTGTACATCTATCAGCTGATCGGAGGGCGAGTGAAGACAGCTGTTATGAAATATAAATCTATTCATACACAGCGAACGTGGAACACCACCCTTATTTCCCAGTACTTTCTCTTTTCCTGAGCCAAGAGTTTGGAAGGGCGTTGCACATTAACGACATACTGTTCATATAACCCTACTCCACCTTATCTCCGAATGCAGCACCACATAAATCTCGACAATTTTAACATTTTATACACACACACACACACACACACACACACACATACATATATACATATATATGTATATGTGTGTGTGTGTGTATTTAAAATACAGGGGAGCCAGCACATAAGTCAGTATAGTTGAATAATATACTTGGCCATTAGTTTTTATGGAAATATAGCCTGGGGTTGTGGAATAAAAAATGGGTCTCACTCCTAATTTCTGTTATGATAAGTTCCATACCTGATTGCCTCCATAAGAGGCAGATCTGTCTTCATAAGGCCTTGTGAGGCTCCTGACAACTATTTAGCTCTGCTAATCCATTTGTTTGATTTATTTCTTACAGTATGCGGCTAATGTCTTTTAAAGATCTAGCGGCTACAGAGAGATTAAGGAAAACCAATTGCTGACAGATAGCATCAAATTTTTGAGCATCTAATCATTCTTGCATATCTTCCTCTCCTCAGAATTCCTTTTGGTTAATAAATGAGACGCCTTGATGAGCACAAGAGATACGGATGCTATTCTGTGCCGGTCTGGACAAGATAATGATTTTGAGGGTGGGATAAGCATCATCTAAATAATGCAATGCACTACTCAAAATAAATTGATGACATGAAACAAATCGCACCACTCCAGCAGCTTAAACTCTGCCAGGGAAGAGGAACACAGAGGGAACAAAGCCTGTTCACAGCACTGACGGAGGATTTGGTAAACTTTCTCTTACTCACACTCTCCTCTATCTCTCTTCTGCTTCTACCTTCCCTTCTCTCCTTCCATCACTCTCTGACCTTTAACCTGTGGAGGCCTTGCTAAGGGAGCAGGCCAGCAGGTTGAGGCCAGCACTGAGATGACTTTGGGGGGGTCTCCAGCCCTGTCCGACCGGGAACATCCGTCACCGTCAGAGTGACCACAGCCAGAGCTCAGTCTAGCATACGAGAGGCGGTGGCGGTGGAAGCGGGGGAGGGCAGAAGCGAGCGATAAAGACTGATGGGTAAGGGGCTCGTGCTCCTCTATCATCATTTCACAGGTCTGGGACTGTGAGACAGCGGCGTCTCACAGTGGGAATCACCGCCAGTTTGGGAATGGATGGGAGATGGCGAAAAGGAGAAAAGTAGGATGCTACAGGAGGGTGGAATGCAATCAGTTTGGTGGACTAGACTCCGCTACTTAAGGAACCACTGACCAAAGCCAGTGAGTGAGCTGACAGGCTGATTGAAATTGTACACAACAGCATTTGAGAACCACTTGAACGGAGATGTATTTGGAATGCTAAGTTGCCGAGTGAGACGCCGGGTGGCTTTCCTCCATTTCTGTGCAAATACATGCAAATACAACCCTGCGAGGGCATGCATATACATGGTACACAATGTGAGGACTTATCCTGCAAAGAACATAATGTCGGGAAAAATATATACACATGCACAAACACATGGGCGCATACAAATGTATTTACTCACAGGTAAATACACAACTGCACATGTGGGGATTGCACACGCACATACACAGGTGCTTCCACAGCCATGTGCACATGCACTCACACACCTAAACACAGATTAGGCTACTGCTGGGACTGAGGAAAATGGCTTTAGGGGACCCATGGCAGCGGCTGTGGTTCCCTGTCTCTGGCTTAGACACAGCCACGTCGATAACTAATCCTGACCTTTCCCCAGCCACCAAATTGAAAAATAAGAATAAGAAAAAATAAAATAGATGGCGGATGCTATCGAGACGGCCTCTGCTGCTTCCTGCGGGTGAAAGAAGCGCTCCATCTAATGGATCGAGAGGAGGGGGGAAGGAAAGCGAGAGGGGACAGGGATCCCACCCTATCTACCTTTCACAAGGTCCCTTCACATCGGAGTAATTCTATCCTTGGTTTTGCCCCACTGGCCCAATCCAAACTTTGAGAGAGAAGCACGAGCTGGATTTCAGTCCGTCATGTTGTGTATGTTTGTCTATAAAATCAGAGATCCACAGGACGATAAGAGAAGTGAACACCTGTGCCTGGATTACATGCGATAGGTGACCTATAGAATCCCATGTGTTGTCCCATGGTTCATTATGTGAGGGGGGTCTAACCTTTCCTTTGGTAACACACACATACATACACACACACCTTGCTCTGTCATACCTGTTAGAGCTCTAAATTACCTTTGCCACGACCATGGCGAGTGTTGCCAAGCATCTCACTGTAGCGAATATATTTGGTTACATTACCCAACCACCCATGGTGTGGCACCACGAGGTGATACGCTCCCACTGGACTCCCAGATATTTGATTTCATCAAATGAAGGTATTTGACCCCCGAGGACGGATCCAACCGTGTGTGTCCACCGTCAGAATAATTGACACATGAACTCCATTACCATTAAAGTCCATCACTATCTTCTGGATACTGTAAAATATCAGCACTTCAGCAGAAGATGCAGATGGAACTCTCATTGCTCCTGGACAATCAGTGATTTTGCAAAAAGTGAAATCGAGGGGACAGATTGCACCGTATTGCATGTGGAAACGTCGGAGCCATTTTAGCAAACAATAATAAGAAAATGAGGCGGTAACAAAGCAGTTAGAACTCGTGCAAAATGAAACACAAGAGAAAGCTCATTTGAAAACAGAAATTACTTCAGTCGCTCGCTCAAATGGGACCGTTTTTCCAATTTCTGCCCGCACAAAAGAAGAAAGTATAATTTGTGAGGACTTTCTGTGCAGAGCTGGCAAGTAGACTCATCCAGACGTGCAGCACAGTAACATGCACATGCACACAGATGCACTGAGAAAGTAAAGAGAAAAAGGAAAAGCTGCACAAATATCCAGACACCTGTCCGCCTCTTTATGTACATATGCTCACATACATTCAGGACTAAAGAGCCCATCACTCCATGTTACAAAGCATGTATACACACCGGCAGAAATGTACATCCCAGATTGGTGAAATAGACTGATGATCTCGTAATGTCCACTAGGGGGAGTGGTAGATTTCAGTTCCAGAAGAGCCTGCCTCGATGTGAAGCTTCTTTTTGCAGGAATGGTGCTGTGTTGGGGCCACGATTCAGACCACTGCAGCACCACTGGGGTCAGTGTTTGAAGGAAAATGCAGCTTATAAAATGTTTGGATCATGATGCCAATCTTAAATATTTAGAAGACAAGAAATGAGGGGAAAGCAGGGCAGAGAACGGTGAGAATTTAGCCCAAATGCAAACACGTGAGTGCACGTTGTGTGCACACAGATGCTTGAAACACGAGGAGCATAACACACATTTTGCAGATCCATATTCTACGCTGTTGCAGGCTACAACAAAGGCAGGTGGAGGATCAATGTGCACACAGGAGCATTCAGCGCACAGAGTAAGGAGAAAACTTCCTTATATAAATGATGCTGCTAGAAACGAATATCATCACCATTCTTTCTTCCCTCCTCCCTCCGTTCTGCCGGCAGATCAACAGGCCCCGACCTGTAACTGCCTCTGATTGCTGAGGTATCGGTGCGTCGCGCCGCTGAAATCTGTCCCCGTCTTTTGATGCAAATAATACACATTTGTAAGACTCATTAGTCACTCAGTGGGTAATGGTGCCAGACGGCAGCGGAAAAACCACAAGGGCAGGTAAAAATATTGAGAGAGATTAGTCTTTTAACTTTTTACACGCAAGAAAAAGTGGACACACAAAATGAGCCATAACTCTGCACGTTGCAGATGCTACACATACACATTCACGCACAGATTCATGCACATTAACACACACAAAGCAACCCTGCCTGTCGCTGAAGGACAGAAGGCATGTGATGTTAATGATGTAGACAAACTGTGTGTTTATATGCTACAAATCTACTGGGTAAATAACTGAAGTAGACTCTTCGGACCAGGCAATGTGCTCTGAATACATCTCCAACCATCAGACAAACTGGGAGTAGCCATCATAAAGGGAAATGAGCATGTACCCTGCCGTGTATTCTCACCTCTATGGTAAGCACACATACTGCAGGCATGTTTCAAAACTCGCTTTATTGCAGTAATCGTCATCTTCTTATATTAGACCTGCATTAATTCCTTGTTTTGGCCACTTGGGGGCATTGTAACAAGCTGTTAGGCAAAGATGTCGGCAAACAAACATTAGCATTCATTTGTAGCCATGTTTTTCTAGTCACTGGGTTAATGTAAGTTCAACACTGACTGTCTTTTCAGCTCTGTTTTGGTCTCCACCAACTACCTGTGTGCTCCACTGTGTTTAGCAGCTAGTTGCTAACTTTGTCCGTCATTTGGTGCTGGTTAGGTAGTGAACTGTGAGTTCATCAGACCTTTTTAGCTAAAAACAGCTGCTGAAAACACGAAGCTTGGTCAGTGGCCTTAAGCTTCAAGTGATAACGCTCCATCTACCCATCTAGCATCAGTTTGCATGTGGAAACTCAGCAGTCAAGTTAGCAATTATACATAATAGAGAATGTCCAGTTAGACTTTCAAAATAAAAGCTCACTTGTAGAGTTAGCGATAATATGTAATTTACAACATCCTGTTATACTTTCAAAGTAAAGCTTGCTGAGAAACAGTTCACATATTATGACATATTACGATTTTTGGACTGTACTTTGATTTAGTTTAGGCTCTAAAACTACTTGGTTAGGTTCAGGAAAGTTCCATAAGGTGATGTAACTTACGTCGAGTTACAGACGTGAGTGAGTAACTACGTCACTCACATCACGTAATTGATCTAAGTTACATAATTCATATCGATTAATTACTTACGTCAAATGGGATGCAAACCCTGTTCCCCAGTGGGAATGTCCACTGTTTGACCAATCCAAACCACCAACCAACCCGACCACCCCTGTTTCAGACTTTTCTCACTCTTTCTACGATTGCACTCGAGGGGAGTGATGAGAAGTAACGCCTACAACATCAACAGAAGTCCCATGAAATAAGTCTCCTGAAAACAGTCTTGACCCCCTAAGAACAATTTGGGAACAAACTCTAAATCCTTTTCTCATGTGCCATGAAAACACTTCAGAAGACATTTATACATTATTAATTATTAATGGGTTACAGGGAGAGTTGAGATAAATCTTGGGTCAACAAGGAGCTGAAAGGACATTTCCAGCAGGAGAAAAGTTGTGAAATCTAATCCATTGTATTCACAGTAGCTCTATTCAGAAGTAGAGGAAGCAACAAGTCAAATGAAAGAGGATGTAAAGTGCCTCATGTCCAAATTCAGCTCCTCCTATACATCATCCACCTTCCCAGGCCTTGTCAGGGAAGGTCACAGGAGTAGCACCCTCCAGTGGTGACGCTACAGCTATTTTCTGCTGTGTTTTAGCTCTTTTTAATGGAATGTTTGCCTCCAGCTATCCACAGCATGGCTAATTAATCGGAGTAATTATTTGCTTAGGCAGACAAAGTGTGCGTTTTGTCTGTGTTCGGCAGTTTTCGACAGGAGAACATTGTGTCCGGATGAGGGCACGGGGACTGAAGCACGATAGCCGGGGGAGAAAAGTAAGCATGACGACTCATTGATGCGAGTGCTTTCCTTTTTTTTTTTCATAATTCTTCTTTCGGCATGTGTGTGTGTGTGTGCTGGGTCACTGTGTCACCTTTGTCAGGATTTGGGAATTTGGAGCCTGGCAAGTCTGGTCTGTTGGAAGACACTAATTAACTATCCATGTCTTGAGCTGCAGTCAGCCACACTGAGGCTGTAATTTGATTCAGTTATACTTTCGGACTTGTCAGGTTTCATGAGGTAATGTTCAGAGGAATGTAAATTTTCAGAATCTGGCAAAAGTTGAGCCAGAGGACACCCTTTTCCCAGAGCTCGACACCGGCAAGAACAGAACATCAAGCCTCGGGCCCAAAACTCACCAAACCATTGAAACATGTTCTGAGAAGAACTGAGGGAGTTACACCTGCACACACCTGTGGAAAAGGCTCTGTACGCATGAGCAATCATGCACACCTAGACATAATGACCCACTCAAATTCATGTGCGCACAGGCATTCATAGAAATATGTCACTAATGGTGCATTTTCAACAAACAGTCCTCGAGGCCAATAACTAAACCTAGAACTAAAATGTTTCCACTGCGTACTCAAACCGAGAAGTTAAAAAATGACAGCTTCTGTATGAGATCCAGTTTTTCATCCGCTCAGGAGGAGGACTTTTTTGGGTAGCCCATGTGGCCAATAAACAAAACTTTTGGTTTCTCAAACTCAATTTATGGTTTAGTTTTGTTTAGAACGACAAGTAAGACACATGTTTAAGGATGGGAAAGGATTTTGGTTATAGTTAATAACAATAAGGTGAACTGTTCTGAGTATGTGACAGGACACAAACTCCTGACTCTTGCATTAAAGTCAAACATGTTTTCACCCCAGGTTGTCAAACACTGATGCCACTGTATCTGCCCTTCTGGTCTGTTTGCAACGCTAAAGCCGACCAGCTGAACAGGCCTAGTAGTTAACTTGAAATGACCCTTTGGTTAGGTTGAGGCCCACAAATCCACTTGTTGGGCTGTCACCGGCACTGTTGACTGCACCCTGCTGATTTTTGTGCGTCCATCACCAGTTTAACCGATTAATTCCACTGGTGAAGCGGAGCATTCCTGCCTGATATTGATTGAACACTCAGGCTGTGTTCATTTCGGGAACAGAGCAGAGAGCCTTCTTCTGGGACGCTGCTGAAACGGGAATCCAGGGAATGAGAACTTGCTTTCCGCCTGGCTTCGTTAAGGGCAGAGTGCTTCTTGCACTGACACTGAAGACTGCAAAGCCTGCAAACTCCCCTCCAGTTAGTTGGAACTGAGGAAGCCTCTTGGAGGGGAGGTGAAACGTCTTCAAGAAATTAAAGAAATCGCCTACGATACCTGGATGACTGAGCACCTTCACCAACATTGCATAGGATGTAAATCAGAAAGTGTTGAATCGTCCAACATAATTCCTCGGGATACCAAGTTGGCTGAAAGGCAGGTCAAGTTCTTGAGTTCCTGGAAAAACTTCCTGGGTTTTCTTGAGAGGGTTACTGTGGTGCAACATAAAAATGGCAATGATGACTGGAAGTTTGGGAATCTTGGTTGTAATGATGTGAAGTTGCTCTCTAAACAGCTTGTGACAGCACACGAGAACATTTCCTTTGGCCCAATCATGGCATTAAATGTGACTGACACGCCTGTATATCCCTACCCATTACACAACCTTATGCATCAATGAAGATAAATAAAAGCAGCATGAACTGTACATTTAGCAAACCTAAGCAGTCACATATAAACAAGCAGTCACACACACAAACACACTAACGTGCTCGCACTCTCGCTCCTGCCTTTATTGAACAGGCCGGGTCCTTCGAGCGCTCTAAATCTGTTCATCTGTCAAAGTGTCAGAGTCTATGCATCATCCCTGAGTCTTAGGAGCACACACACACACACACACACACACACACACACACACACACGAGACAGAGAGCATCTCTCAGACGCAAAGCAGAAGGCTTTACCATATTTTAAATGAAGCAGGCTTGCAGAGATATAAGATTGCTCTCCATCTTATGGGAGACAGTCGCTGCTGTTGTGTGCGTGGGAGTAACAAAACATAAAGTATTTTCAGGGAGCCTGTGGAGCCTTACTACAGTGCCTCTTAACACCAAAGAGAAAATCAAAGGGATAAGACAGATTCATGTTCCCCGAGTAGTCAAAGTCATACTGATGATGCTGCGCAGGAGAAATTTATTTACCTTGTTCGAGTACTCACGACAAACTGAAGACTGGGAAAAAAGATATTACTCCTTTTCCTGTTAAGGTGAATCCACACAAGTGTCAACAAAGTGTGACGTTAACGGTGTAAAAATAGATGGAAGTGTTATTTGAGGACAAGCAAATACTAGTTTCTGCCAAGGTAGGTGCAGGTAAATCTCTTTGCTATAACTTTTGATGATCACGTTTATATCTGAGATCTGTGATCACAACAACATTATCCCAGTGAAGCCAGATACAGCATGAACGAGGCTAATTAGACGGGTTAATCAGCCCTCAGTGCTTCCCGAACGCAGCTATGCAGATGGCTAACTCTTCCACATGGAAGTAGTTTTCCTTCATATTGTCATAATTCCACATGACGGTCAACAGACAAGCAAAAAGAAAAAAACAACGATTCATCAGTTAAAAATAAAAACAAAATGCCTAAATGTATTTAAATATTGTATTTAAATTGATATTACAGGGCTCATAAAACCTGCAGGAGCCCGAACATGGGTTATCAACAAAGCCATCAGCTTAGCACATTATCTTAAACACTTTATTTGGAGTTAAATGCAAGTTAGCATACAGGAAACATTAATAACCATCTTATTACGTAGGAAAACTACGTGCTAACTATGTGCTGACGATGACAGAAGTGTTATTGTTACATATAATCGTTGTTTTCCGATCGTTTTCTCAACTGTAGTTTCCAAGTAAAACAAAAAACAAATGAACAAAAAACTTTGTACCTCAGCTTTTCAGCCAACATGGACGAGAAAATCTTCAAGTCCTCAGAAAACAATTGGAAATGTGAACATTTACAGATCAATATCAATTGGAAAAAGCTCCATCTACTGATGACAAACAGCTCGATTTATCTAACCAGCAGCGAGTGTAATGTTATTATCCCCAATAAGGATGAGAAGAAATGACTAAGATAAGACCCCTGTTGTATAAAACCGGCATTGCCCTTTTTAAAAGACTACATAATTCGGTTGCTGCGTGGAGAACAGAGCTGTTCTAAGAGACTCTCTGCATGTTCAGTGTAATAATGCCCTTCTGTCATTGTTCTTAAAGTAACCCCACTTGTAAAGTACTTGAATGCTACAAAAGAGATGCTCAGCCACCACAATTGCGTATTCCTCCGAGGCCTGGATGTAAATGGGAACAGTACACGGTGTACGAATATGATAATGGTTCAGAAAAGGGCACCGAGCCTCTGTACAGGTAAGGGCAGTCGTACTGTGGATGCAGCTATAAACAAAAAACTGATTCTCATGCTAGTTAGAGGAAAAGTCATTTGCTATTCTACATTGTCAGTGGAATCACAAAAGCACATACGCCGTCTGTTCCTCCTTTCGTCTTTCTGCCCCTTTGTCTCTGTCCCTTCCTCTCTCCCCCGCTCACACACATAAACACATACAGTTTCTGACGGCCATAACTCAAAGGTCATGGGCGCCCTGGAGCGTGTAGTATCTTACCACACCTCAGTGGTCCAACACAGCTCCCAGGTGAGAAGGGATGCTGTGGGCTCAGCATGCTGATGCAAGCACGCCTCCTAAAAGACCAGAGCGGAGCAAAGTAATTTGTTTGTGTGTCATTGTCTTTGATTGTTGGCAACTGCGTGCTACATTCATGTGTGTGTTTCCTACCTTTCCTTCTCCAGGTGCCTTTATGGGTGGACAGTGTCATGGCGGCCAGCGCTGCACTCACTCTAATTGATCGAGCTGTTGCACTTTCTCCAAAACAACTCCACTTGCTCTTTTGGGAGGGATCATCTTTCCATACTCAAATGTCAGCTATGAGTGCTGGTAGATGTTAGCATTCAGTGAGCATTTAACATCAAATGGACAATGGATTCAAAATATAAATACTGACGTGCCGAGATGATCAAATGGTTCAGAATGAAGTCTCGAGAGCCCCGATGATCTTCCTTCCAACCTTGGATCCAATCCCTGACCGAGTGGTTTTGTTCTCGTGTCCCCTTGTCCGTTTCTCTAACTGCTTTTCCTTTGCCTAAAAAAATAAACCACTTTGGTGAGTGCACGCCCCACAGTCCTTTATTTGAGAATAAAAATGGAGGAAGCCATTAGATAATTGACTGCTGGCTCAACCCTGCCCCTCAACAATTGTCCAGTCGTAGCTTAGCGACCGTGACTTGGCACAGCAGCCCGTCAAGGTTGGGATTTCTCCACAGGTTGAAGTGGTGTGCATGGTGTGCACGAATGCAGATCCTTCAATCAACGCAAGGTCGATTTCACGCGTTGTTGTGGTCTGGAGTGTGTCGCATCGTAAGCAGTCAGAGATGTAGTTTAAGCATTCTAGCCTGTGGGCGCTTTAGCACGAAACAAGAGAAGAAAGCTAACCCCTTCTGTTTGGTTTCACTTGTGCACAAATAAACCACGACTGACCAGCTCGACAAAGCTCTAGCGGAGCATATCCGAAAGTAAATGCCGATCTAGCCACAATTTTCAGAGAACCAGACGTCCAAAGGGTGATAACTGAGCCTGACCCGAACTCGACAGGCCTTCTTATTTTTTAGATTGAAACCTGACTTGAACCTGACGCAGTTACCGTCACGCAGTTGTTACCAAAGTCAGGCTGGGCAGATGACAGTGACAGGCACTGTCCTACGAACAGCCATTTAAATTTAAATAAAATAAAACCTTTACACAAAATGATCTATAGTTACGCACATACTCATAGAGAACTGGAGCTACACCCAGGTATTAACTACTACTGATGTGACTGAACCCAACCCTATGTATCTCCACATCTGCCATTTTTATTTACTACTGTGGTCATGGATTGCACTGATTGGCTCTATACCCCCCTTATGGACACGAGGGCGATTGCTTTTATTCAAGCCTCTCCAAAAACAAAAATACAAGGTATTGTTCTATGTTAGAAGTTTTGAAAAATACGAGTAATGAGTGAAAAATCTAACCTCATACTTATCCAACTACTGGAGTTAAGCTAAGGAGCTAATTAGGACTGGGACTAACTAGCACCACACTGCTAGACAAGAAACGATTTCTCTCAGTTTCACAGTTAACATGTCTTCTACATGGATCATCAACTGACGAGGATGCTAAATTCTTTCCTGGGCATACAGCTTTAGCTGCTGCCTTTCGTGGATGTAGCCATGAAGTGCATATATAAGACCCTTTTACGGTTCTTATTATGAAACGAGACAGCCGGAAATGGGGTCTTCCAACCCACTCATCGAGCTAACATTAGCTCAATTATCTACCTAGCTTCACCTGATAAAATCTGCGAGCATCAGTTGTCATTTCACTATTAATTTCAGGTGGTAAAGGTGCCACAGTTCTTACTTTAAACTGCACATGTGCCGTGCAGGACAGCTTGGCCGGATTAGAAACAGTAGGCCAATGAAGGCGTGCAGGGCTCAGTGAACGGTCAGTTGGGTTGTAGTAGGTCATTGGAAAGATGTCCAAAACATTTTCCATAACTTTCCTCTCCTTAATCTCTCCTGGTCTGCCTTTTCTTGTTTGTATTGTTCCTTTTGTCTGCGCCCATGCCTGGCTCTCTTACCTGTGTTAACTCTCTCTCTGGAACCCTGTCACACATACTCTCACACACAGTCATAATCACACATTGTCCTCCGCTCACTTCTCCTCACTCCTTCCCGCTCGCCTTCACCACCTCCTCTTGCCTTGTGAGTAGTAAGATGAGAATGTGTGTTGGGGGGGTGGGGGTGGGGGGGGGTCTAATGTCAGCCCGGGCCATGATCCACTCCGAGGAGTTGATTTGCTGCGGCTCAGCGCCCCAGAGGCCGATTAGCATTCCGCCGCTAACTCCCCAACTCCCTCATACTGTACGGCGGCACCGTAAACGTCTGCCTCTGCCGTCCTCCCCTTTCTTTCTCACTTCCTCGTTTCTACTCGGAGACTCATTCCAGCCACCCTGCATGCCAATAATGAGCTCTACAAATATCACTGTTACACTCACTCACAGCTATCCCGGAGCAGCCCTGTTGGATCGAGCAAAGTGCCTCGCCAGTATGGAATAATTGTCAGCGGGAAGAAATGGTCTTTTCCCTTTCCACCTCTGAGTGTGAGTGTGATATTCCCATTGTGACTGTGTGGTGACTGTTGGCTCACCCCCGGGACAATAAGCTCAGACAAGGGCTGAACTTGTGGCCGTCTTAGAACGCTAGCCAAACTCATTGGCAGCAAAGCCCCGAGCGCTTCTCCCAAGGTTTGGTGCTTTTCCTCTCACTTGATGAGACAGCCCTAATGATAGGTATGCCAAGGAGGCGCAGCAACATCGATCGGGGAGAAATAACCAGATTAGTCCCTCAATGGGCCTGAGACTACCGTAAAGCTTCAGAACTGGGTGTCAAGATGAATTGGACTAGATATCGAAAGGTGACAGCTCAGAGTTTTAGATTCAGTTTTGACTGCTGTTGCCAACAAAAGCAATAAAATAAAAGTGAATCTGCAGAAAAGACCTTTTGATAAAAACTACACTTAAAGTCAGTGTCCACAGACAACTGGATAGAATATATGTGTTGTCGTCCATTTTTCCCTAACCTGTCATTACACATCCATCTAAAAAATACTCTTCAGGTGATTGGACAAACCATTTGTCGACCACCGTCTATCACGGGCAAACTAAAACCAATCAGGTCGACAGCAGGAGAGCACTTGAACCAGCAGAGCCTGTTGGTAAATCAAGATCCTGTGAATGCTGCCTCGCATGGTAAATTCTTAAAGCACAACCCACAAATAAACAATATAGAACTACCATCAGACTGTGAAGAAATGCACTTTTGACACTATGAACTGTAGTTTATGATGCAGAGATATCTACTGAAGTTAGCATGCTAACCAGCTAGCGCATGCCCATCCCGGTCCAAAGCTCCTGTGCGACCACTATGCTCCCACTCTTAACCCCGAGCTGCCTTCTGTTTGAGCTGACGAGCTAACGACAGTTATTTGTTTTGAGTATGCGTTGAACAGATGGCTGATTCTTACATATTGCACCTTTAATGACATCATTGTAATGCAATTGAGTACCGTAAAACTCCGTCTAGCTCGGCTTGAATGCGGCTCTTTGGATGAAGTCCAAAAGAAAGTGCATTCATCTTTAAGACATCATTGCTTGAGCATGTGGCAATTCACCGTCAGTTATGCGAGACATAGATCTCATGGGCAAATTGATATGGAGTGCTCATTTATTGGACTAAAGCAGGAACAAACTTTAGGTTTATTGAATACACCCCAGGTGTTCAATAACCGCCAGACCCCATCAGACAGCAGAAGCTCTCTATTGAGCAACACAGATTAAGTTTCTTGACTTAAGCCTCTCCAGCTGAGAACAAAGACATATACCTGAATAATGTTGAGGGGAGTGCTTTAATAAAAAATAAGATAAAGAAGAATGAAGAGAGAGGATATATTGGCATCTCATCGGCATCTCACAGTCGCTGGCTGTTCATGTGTGCTTTGACGTGGTGAATGGGATGCACTGGCTCAGACAAATAATCCTAATAAAGTATACACATTTACAAATGCCACATTCAAGCAAAAGCACTCAATCTTCTGCATCCCCCCCTTTGCTTTCCTTGCGCAGGTGCAGTCCCAGCATCGTGGGCAGACATTAATTCACCTGAGCACTGTTGCTTTATTCTTTCATACATCAAAATAAAAAGGGAGTGTGTCTCTTTTTTTGTCTGCAAGTGTATATTTACAAATGAGGACTTTTAATTTAAAAGAATGACCCAATTCTGAGGTGGTGTCAAAGACATGATGACTAATGCTTTGCCTGGAGACTCGCTGCAAGTGATTGGTTTTCTATTGCATCAAAATCAGAGATTCATAGATCATGATAAAGTGGTGCGGCCGGGACAATGCTTCATTAATGGCCAGAGAGGGACGCGGGCTCGGGGAGTGTTTCTGAAGTAACACCCTTTTTTCTCATCTGCAGCTCAATAAGGCCGCCTTCAACGTGGCAGAAATTTGACGCAAACACAAGGTGAAGGGCAAATTTTAAACAGAAATGGCAAACTTTTAGTTATATTGAAGAAATACGCCAAGTATCTGCAGAGGAACAGCTCCTGCTTGGAAGGGAATGAAACAGCTTACATGTAGCTGATTACCTCAAGACTGTCTACTCCCCAGTATTTATCTCTTTGTGGGTATTTTATCTTTCCCCCAACAGCAGCAAGGCTTGAAATCCGTAAGGGGAACCCTCTTTGGCTTGATCTGTGCCCCTACTGCCTGTATGTGTCTTTAATAAAGACACTTTTCCCACTTCCTGCCTACTCTCTTCTGATTCACAGCTCTATTTACAGTTCCTGCATGGCCCTGCCAAATCAGGGGCCTTCAAATTGGGTAGTTAAAGGAGCTGCGGGCGGAGAAGCGCATTTTATCACCAGATATGCCCAGAAATCAATGCACCCTCTCAAATGGCTGTCTCTTTATGGACCGTCAGGGAAATATGAGTGGAAATGGAGAAGCGGGAGGGCAGTGATGTGATATAAGTGAAGGCCTTCATTCAGAGTCTTACCGCCCAGTTCAAAACAGACATTAACACAAAGGGTCCCATTGGTTAGGACTCCCGTCTCTCTGAGTCCATTGTGTGCAGTCGTGCAAGATTTTGTACCTGATTACTGGACATAAAATCACCCCAAAAAGTTCACAAAGTTGAGTTAAGCCAGAGTTTAAGTGGCTTTCAGGGCACTTACCAGCACGCTTATAATGTTATAATAACCAGATAAAGAGTATTTCAGAACACTGCAGCTGGTGTAAACACCGCATGGGAACTGGAACGGGGCTGGCTTCCAATCGGAGACATCGGAAGGAGGGCTGGGAGTCACCGAGGCCACGGAGGAGGGAGCTACCTTCAACTCTGATGCAGTCTTTTGACTAATTACTCACATAATTGACATGCTGCCAATATATACCTTCATCCCAGTGTTCCAGTTTGCCACAATATTTGATTAAACAGGCAAAATGCTCTCATGCAAGTATTGAAGGCAATTGTCTGTCCAACCAATGTAAATATCCCAACCAGGTTGACTAAACCAAATATTGGTTTAAAGTAGATTTAAAAAACTAGCATACTTCTGCCAAGGCCCAACAGTCCTTGTAAGTCTATCACACCTAATCTAATGTCCTATTTGTAACCGTACAGCAGCTGAAACCGACTACCCTCTACTGTGTGAAGACATATTTAAATCGGGAATTTTCCTGTCACATGGTTAATGTTGTGAAACGTTCACAGTTTGATTGACCAATTTGTAAGATTTAGAAATAGACCATGTTTTGAGATAAGTCAGCTGACGTACGTAGTGTTTTTTCAAATAAGTCAGTCAGTCAGACACCCAGTGGTCTACTTGGTGAACATCTGGGTGTGTCTGACCCATCCATACACCCTAACTTCACCATATGCAGACTCTGTACACTACCTGACTTCCTTTTTTGCTCATGTCATAATTAATGAAGCCACCAGATGTCGCTGTTTACCAACGAATGCAAATATGTGTCGTAATAAGCTGCTTGAACAGATGACCAAAACTGTTTAATGTAATTAATGTACACGTGTCTTGTTGTCCTCTTGGAAGAACAGCCACCAATTAGTGTTTTGCTTGGCAGTTGTTTTCCTGTTTGTACTAATGACAGCATGCCACCACAGCACTTTGGTGAGTTTTTTAAAGTCAAAGCAGTTTAACACACATCAATCACACATGCCAGCTCTCCACATGAACACCTGTAAAGTGTTCGTGTACTTGATCTGTGTGTTGCCACTGCTTTTAACGCCGTTGCTTCAGGCCTGCGTAACAGGCGCTCCGACTCAGTGGCAACCTGCTCTTTATTTAGAGCCCCGTCTCCGCGGTCCAGACCCAAGGTCATTGCATCACGCTATGGACGCTGGCTGCCAACAAAGTAGCCTATCAGTCATCAGCCTTAATGAATAGGGTGCGGTGTAAAAATAGATACAAAGACACGCGGTCAGAATGCAAGCTTTCACAGGCAACGGTGGCATTGACACTTGGCAACTTGCACCCCTTATTATCAGTCCGCATAGCTGTGTCTGCTCGTGTCCGAACCGCTTATTTTTAGTTTGCTGATGGTTATTTTAGTAACCACCTTATGCAGAAAGACAGAGACCAGCCAGGGACATACACAGTAAAGTTCAGGACCGTTCTATTCTTTGTGCGGTGACACTCAAAACACATGACACACACCATGTCGCTACCCTTTTAGCCATGTGAGATCGCAGACACTTATGCCTGTTGCCCATTCATAGAAACGCTCCCAAATGATCAGCATCACTGAGGGGGTGGTTGGGTGTCCTCGGTTACACCCGTAACCACACCTGTCAGTGATGTCGACACAGCCTGCAGTACACTGAAACATCACAGCAGCATTGTGAGATGTTAAAAAGATTTTCAGAGGCTGTTGTACTCTAGAGTGACTTGCTGGGCTCTAGATTTGTTTGTATGCACGAGTGTGAGGCGACAAACTTTCCTTCTGCCAGTTTCAGGCTGTTGTACTCAGCAACAGTTGGTTAGCTACGTCTTAAAATGCTTGTTTGCAAAGAAAACTCAGGTAGCTTTAATCAGAATCACTAATGCTTTCAAATATTGCTTGCAATGAATAAAAAACAGTACAGCGGAAAGACAAAGTTAAAGCCTGGAAAATTGGGGAAGAGATTTGCTTATTTAGCTCAAACATCCAACATACTACCACCACCACAGACGTTTTGCTCTTTAGACTACTTCTCCTGACCTCCTCCTTTGCAGCCGTAATAATTACTACAGCCACTAGAGGTCTCTGCCTAACAAGAAATGTAAATATGGGTCGCATTAAGCTGCCTTTATAGTCAGCCCACATGGCTGTTTATCTAATGAGCGAGGACGTACAGGTATATGATTATCCCAGCTGAACCGAGGAGCAGGAGAAGTGTGTCTATGCAATTAACTGTATTTGCATTATCTTCCATCTCAGCCTTACAGTTTAACTGCAAAAACATATGCATCTCTGAACGCAGGTGAATGTTTGCCAGTTGGTAAATCTCACTTAATATTAAGTTGCAATATGCATTCTGGATCCAGAGAGTAATTTCCCCTGTTGCCTGCCCGAGCACTGCAGGCTCCGAGGATCAGCCACGTGCTGAAACGGTGTCCTTTGACAGTGTTGTCGCTTCCTTTACTAAACCCAAATTGGTCCTCAGGCTGTAGAGGTACAGGGTGGCAGATGGCCGGCCCCGCTCGCAGAGTGGCTCCACCAGCTTGGACTAGCACACATGTTCCCTCAGTGCAATTAAGTCTAGCTGACCCCTCAGAGCCCCCTGCATCAGCGGGGTGTTTCCGTCGCGTTCCTCCATGCAGATGCTAGCACCAGAGAGTTCTGCGTGCAAACCCTCGCCACGCGTGTCACACTGTGCACATATGGCCGCTCCGTGTTCAGCATGTTTAATAATGCTGACATGTTTTAGGAGACAACATTAAGGCAGCGGGAGACCTCGACTAAATTGACCATCCGTATGACAAATAAAGCTGTTACGCTTTGGTGTTGGGGCGCCGCATTGTGCATGAGAATGCAGACGGTGCTAAGATATATTACAGGGAACATGGCTGAGAGAGATGTTGTGCGTGTTCTTCCTTGTTTGTTTGGCTATGCATTGAAAAAAAGGTGCTTTGTTCACTTTACAGCTCCTAAATCAAATTCTCCTTTTTTTTTTTTGATTGAAAAAACAAATCACTCACCATTTGCAATCTGACTCCCTGGAACAGCATCTCTCTCTCCTCCCCCTCCTCCCTCCCTCCCTCCCTCCCTCTCTCCTTGTCCATATGTACAGTGAGTATATCTCTTTATTTGCATGCATAGACTGCACTGAGGCATGACAATAAAAGAAGCAGCTTAATATATCAAAAATCCGTCTGATTTATTGGCATCTGAAGTGTTTGCTCGCAACAAAAATCATTCCCATGCCAAATAGTCTTTGTAAGGCTTGACTGCTATTTACTGTCATGCGTCTCATTTTAGTGTTATGGGTGATTATGATGGGGAGGCCTGCGCAGCCATATATTAGCATGCGCTGAATGAGCTGTGGGACATGATGCCCCGTGACTGTGAGGTAAATGAAAGTCGCTTGCTTATGCAGATGCGTTTACAGCCCGACATGAACCGAAAATAGCCTCGAACATTATGCAGAGGTGTGTAGATATACATATATTTGGTGTATTTGTGATTTATCCATCAACCCTTCCCTCCATCTATCTTCCGTAACGACACGTCCTCACCTATCAGTCTGAGCATGATATCGCCGGAGTCTTTTTTTTGTTAGTCTCGGCGTCTGTAAATCCTTCTATCTAACATCCATCTAATTTGGGATATGCAGAAGAGCTGACCCGCTGTTGTCCGGATTCCAGCTTAGGAACCTGAACGCATCAGCACGGCTGTCACTCTCCGGGTAAATTACTTCAGTTCCCACTGTCCTGCTTGCGAGGCCCGGGTCAGACTGGGCCGTATCTGCCCCTCTCATCCAATTAGGAAATGAGTTAAAACCCTTCACTTGTGCTGGGACAAGCTGACACACACACACACACACACAAACACACACACACACACACAGGTGCCGGCCACAGCATCTGCCCCATCACCCACGCCATTTCTTAATTTAGATCTCAAGTAGGATAACCGGTCAAAACACACATACAAACACACTGAGGGATAAATAGACCGTCTGTCTCCCCACTTCCCCCTCTGTCTGCCACATGGTGCAGACACACATCAATTGATTCGGCATCTCTCTTCCCGTCTCCCGCTTTCTCTCTCTCTCTCTTTTATACACACACACACACACACGAGCATGAAGTCCCCTCCCTTGAGGATGAAATCACTTACACACACACACACACAAATATCGGGTGGCTCGTTGCTGGAGTGGACAGGCCTTTGTGAGATAACGGGCAAACGCAGCCTGACAGGCTCGGCTGGGCCATTATTGAATTGCAGTGAAGACTATATTACTTTAGAGTGAGATAAAAGACTACATACAAGACGGATGGGTGGGGGACATCAAACAAGACTGTGTCCGGATTGTGCCAGGAGTAATCCGGCTGAGGGCAGCGCTGATTTCCCCCAGGCCAGGTGCCATTTCTCCTTGAATAATTCTTATGAGGAATCCAACAGCAGCTCCGCCTTTGTGCCGTTATTTGTATCTTCTCCTCCATTCCCTCCATCATATCCTGTGTTTTTTTCCCCCGTCCCGTCCTCGCCCATTCTTCTATCTTGTTTCTTGGATTGCTGTTGCACAAAACTCCGATGTTATGATTGGAATTCTTCAAAATCGTTTAACTTCATGCGGTGCGCCCTCGGCCGGGGGATGTTTCTCGACTATGAATGGAGAGGGAGGGCCCTCAGGGGAAATACTTGTGATGGTGTTTGGGAGGTTTGGCCTAGAATGCAATATGGATCGCGGGAGAAGCCATCTGATGTTGAGGAAACATTTGGCACCCTGTGTCATCTGCTGAACTTGTTTGCAGTCAGCGGCGTCTTTGATCTGGAGACAAAGACAATGTAAACAGATGCTTTGTGTTTGCTCATTCCGAACATCTTAGGCTGCAAAAAGGCTGACAGGTACGATGATGATAATGCTGTGAAGGAAGGTGATCATTACTCACTTCAAAGGGGAAATTAACAACTATAAAAAAACAATGCGGAAATCCCTATATGAGGCACGACTAACAGCCTCCGTCTCCCCCTCTGTTCTATTATCTGTTGCAAGGTGATAGCACTCTTTTGAAACTGGCAGTGCTGAATGGCATTGGACTTGACAGTGATGCTGGCATGTCATTAATCAAATATATATGCATGGAAATCATCTAGGCGCCGCGCCATAGGTTACGCTCAGGTGGCAAGGAATAAAATAACTGGGGTGAAAAGAGGCTTTTTCCAGCAAGCTCCAACACAATTCCCACAGAATTAAAAAAGAAGGCTCGCTCCGACATAAATCCACAGACTACATTAATAAAATATCAATGCTCAGTGATATGGGAAAATCGATCTATTTGAGCTGGTTCTCAGAATTACAATGCAGTCTTTGCAAATTTAAAGCCGCTACAGGGAACTTATATTCTTTGATTCTGGCGCCCCCTGTGGACAAAAGCGGTAGTGTGTCTAAAGATTTCGATCTGGCTAGCGTGTGTCTCTTAAGTGTGTGAAATAATTCTTCTTTTTTCTTTTAAAACACAGCTGTTTGCAGGATAGCGATGAGGGGAAGACTAAAAACTGTAATATGACAAAGGCTGTGAGATTCAACCATCAAGGCAGGTTTTAATTTCAGAACTTATCTGTCTGTGATGAGTCAGAATGTGACCTGGTGACAGGCATTTAGAAAAACTATGACTAAAAAGAAACACTGATCTCATTTGCTTATGTAAATCATTTGAAAGCATCAGTGTTAAAGAAGACCTACTACAAGTTTCCTTTCCTCCAGTGTTTTAAAGAAGTTCTTGTGCATGTAAAAGATCCTTGAAATGCATCTCCTTTAAATTGAGAAGTTTTGGACATGTTTGCAAGGTGTCTTTTGAAAGATGCAGTCATGTTGCGGTCACGTTCCACACGGTCACTTTGTCAGAACACATGCAGGTGATTTGTCATCGTGTGCCCGATGCCTGACACTGACACATACACAGTCCTGTTATATACGAGGGGAGAGAGCGTAAAACCTCCACCAAACGAACAGTTCTTTGCATGTTTCGCTTGCCTTGATCTTCGAGTATAACTTATAACAGATAAACAAATTAGTTTCAAGAGTCTGGGGAAAGTTTACAGCTTCGTCTCAACAAACCCGTCCACACACACGGCCGTGAAAAGGATCGTCTGACTCCTGAACAACCTCCCAGAAGGCATTTGAGAGATGAAATGGAAACATAACATTTTAGATTTCAGTAAACACTGAACACACTGGTCGAGCAGCAGTCACACGATGAATCACTGTCCCGACTGGCTGTCAATTTAAACAGCCTCTTAAGGCATTAAAAGTTATAATCCATAAGATTTTCATGAAATCATACCCCACTTTTGCTCCAGTTTATCGTCTGCATTTCTTAGGCGATAGCCATTACACTCAGTAATTCTCTCTCTATATAGTAGTGAAATGATGTATTCATGTAATCGCACATCATTAATTGATATCAGCCTCAGTGTTCACTTTGTTGTGTCAGAGCTGTATAAAGTGACTGCTCATGCAAACAGAGCATCCGCTGTACAAAAGTGAAACACGTGGTGGTTTTTATTGTGAAGAGGCCACTGGAAATGTATTTGTCACATAGGTGAACGCTAACTGTGATCGATACCAATAACTTTTTGACAGATGATTCCTTTAACTTGTAGCGAGACAGTAGAGGGAACAGGACGGGGCGGCCACAGCGAGCTCAGTCACTCAGTGTCCTGCAGTTGTGTGTAAAACTACTTGCACAGTACCATGAAATCAGATTGTCGTTGCTCATGGGGTTATTGTAAAATGGCAGTTATTGACTGACTGCTTTATTAAAACAATGTTAGTCCGTCTGGCTGCACAGTAAACTGCTTTCTCTTCTGTCGTCTGACAAAGTAGTTGCTCACCGAGTGAATTCTGGGACCCGTAGCATCAAACCACACTTGTTGTTGCCACCGGTAACCACTGTTTCGCCAAATTAATCAGGAGATAAACCTGTGTGATGACACTTTCCCCTATGTGATGAATCTTGAAGTAGCCATTATAAGGACTGAAGTGCATAGATATCTAAGATTGTGCATAATTTCTTCATTGCTGCAAAGTATTGCTTCAGAAACATTTTGCAGAATTAGTAGATTCTACAAGATTAGTTAAAGGAACTTAGACTGTTCATTATTAGTGGTAATTTCACTCCAGTCTGCAGGGACATGTACAGTTAAATCCAAAAGTCTCCTGTTCGTAAAGAAAAGATCAAATCTAATATTCTGAAAAATCTGTTTAATAGAAATTCAATCGAGTTTGGTACGCCTCCTGTTGGGACGATTATTAAAAGTAGTAAATGTTTTAATGAGAATGTGACGTTCAAGCACAGAAGTTATATCTGAGGTGGAGCGCTGCTGCATGATGTACTGCATGGGGCCTGGGCAGGATCAGGGCCTTACTGCCACTAGGGGGCTCAGGAAGAATAATGTTTAGCGTACTTAATTACATAAATATTCAACATTAAAATAAAGATATATATATAGAAAAGATCTAAAAGAGAGTCTGGGCTAAAACTTTATTTCAATGTTTATACTCAAAGTTCAAATATATACCTTATTAAATCAATGGGCTTTATAATAACTATGATTTTAAAGTATTTTTTTAATTTATTTTTACCAAATATCAAAATGTCCATATAGGGGGGCCTGAAAAAAGTCTTGAGTAATCTGTCCTTTAAATCCGGCCCTGCACGAGGCACAGAGAGTTTGTCATTGTCCCAAACCCCTTATGTAAGTGCATCACAGAAAATGGTTTACTTTTCCACATTGTGCACTGGATTAATTCCCCAGTTCATCCGGACATGTTAAATGTCCAGTGGTCTGGATTGTTTTCACCCCCTCCCACCCAATCCTCAGTCTGTTTTGGGGACAGCCCCATTGTCTTATTTATTTGCTGACGTGATTCACAACACGATAATAATAATTAATTGAGGTTATTAATTTTTAATGAGAGACCTAAATGGTGCGCCCCGAGGGCCTATAACCTCTGGTTTTAATTAATATGCGGTGGGTGCACATTAGGCTTTCAATTAAAGTAGGGGGAATGGCCAGGCAATCACTGAGCACTTTTAATCCATATGCTCATCAAGGGTCCAAGTCATGCCTTTTTAATCAAGCACTCCAGACCTGAAAAGAGCGAAAACACATGTCTATCAGTCATTCAGCGAGAACGGCTCGAGCGATTCTGGACTTCAAGAAAAGTGCTGCCTTTTAATGAGCTTGGCTTAAGACACTAACGTGGCATGAAACGGCGAGGGAATTCAGGGAGGAGGAGGAGGAGAGAGAAGGTAGAATTCTTCAAGAGGAGCTTGGAGGAGAGGTGGGATTAATGAGATGCAAATTAGTCCCCATTTGTTCAAATGCTGACAGCTGAAGCGTCGCTTTGACAGGGGACACTGTCAGTCCAACAAGCCCAAATAAACACTTCTCTGTTTTACCACCCAAACAAATGCCTTCCCCGCGCCAAGACGCGCTGCACGCTGCTGGCTTGCCGCAGGTGACTTGATGCCATTCATGAAAATGAGAATCCTGTGCCATGAGGAGTCTTGTGCATGCATGTTGGACAAGTCTGTTTGTACATCTTGTAAAACAATACCCCCACAACCATCCCCGCTGCCATCTCATCCCAGCCACACACACACACACCTTGGCTGAATCGCTAAATAACCCAGGTGTCCTGGGAAGATGCTGCATGTGAGCGAGTTCCATTTTCTCAGGTGCTAGTGTGGAAACTTTGCTCTCCAGCAGCCCTGACAGACTGCACCGCGACACGACACTGTGTGCTTTGTCTGAATTAGTGAAGAAAAAGAAAGAAATCGAGGCAGAGTGGTGACAGAGAGAGGGAAAAAAAAGACTTATAGACAGAAAGAAGGTCGATAGATACATAGACAGGTAGACAGAGTGATCGGGGGGGCGTTGTGCAGCAGCTAATGCACACCAGCAATTATGGGCCATCATAATCACAGCATCCAGTGACAACATAATCATAGCACAATCAGGTGGCGAATCAGAGGCAATTTGCAAACTATCTCTACAACTTGGAGGGGCTGGCGAAATTCCCCATTTGTGTGCAGCAGGCTGAGAAAGCTTAATTATCCTGATGAGGGGGTGGCAGAGAAGGGACCAGAGACCCCGGCACGCTTCGTGCCACCTATGAAACAAACGGCGGCTGGCGTCGAGGCCTCCAGACACCTGGAGACTGGGTCTGCGCGCGTGTCTGCGAATTCCTTTGTGATAACACGGTGCGATGAGCAGGTGTCAAATTGATCCTGATTGAGAAGACAAGAAAGAGCAGATGCACTCGCTGTTATCGGTAATTTTTCCCCCTCTTGTGAGCGTTTGTATGTTTTCATGTGTGTGTGTCGACAGTACGGGAGCGTTTCTATACACGAGCACTTAAAGAACTGTGATAATGAACGCCGAGAACATAATTTTTCCTGCTACAGAGGCTGATTATCTTGTCAAGTTCTAGCTGCCGGCCGAGATGCGAACATATTGATAATCTCAGAGTGGGGATCTCTAATATATTCATGTATAGGGACTGCAAAAAATTTGAAATCTACAAGGAGACAAAATTAACAGCGAATGTGGAGACGGCTCACGAAATTTTCTGTGTTCACTGAAAATAGAAATACCTTTGGGTTATGTTATTAAACTTAGAAATGAACAACAAGGAAACTGAATTAATCTCCACCAAGAAGGGGAGCCAGATAATTCCAGTTGAGCAAATTGAATTGGAATGTAAATGTTAAAAATGATCCACATGCTGTCCCTGGGTTCCTGTGAGCGCGGGCTCAGAATTCAGTCTGCTCCTCTCCCTCCGTTGCTCAAATATGTGGATAACAACAAAATTAATTATACATATTAATGCTTGCTTGCCAATTTTTCATGCGCATCTCCCCGAAAACGGCTTTCTTCAAAAAGCACCCGTCCAGAATTTGAACTAACTAATCTCCAGCTGCCTGGGGAGAGAAAACAAGCGCTTTGAGGGAATAAGTTACATTCTGTTGCGGCATTTACACGTGTGGCTGAGCACAGAACTTCAGAGCTGGCATTTCAATCAGGAGCCATCAGAGGCATCCCTGGCAGATAAGAGGAGCTGCACAAGCCCCTGTGCTCTAAGCTCTAATAGTGTGTTTACGCAGGAGATACACTCTGCATACAGTAGAACAAATCGGGGGCGACGCCGAGGCCTTACACAAGAGCTCAGTTCTTACTGGCCTATATTCTAATCAAAAGGAAGCCTTGTGCAAAGCTTCAACAGTAATATAAGAGATTTTTTATAATGGTATTCACACTACATGTCATTTGGCTCTTGTGCAAGTAACAAGCATAAGGTTTGGCATCCTAACCCCATCCCTTAACCTAAGGGGTTGCTTGAGGATCACCAGGTTTACAAAGGAATGTGATTTCTGCCAATGCAGAATGCCATTCTTTGCTTCTGTCTTGTGAATTCCTGCTGGAACCTGTTTTTCCAGCATATCTAGACTGTACCCGGACTGATTTTGGAAAAGTCTGGAAAGCAAAACGACACATAAATTGCACACATTTGGTTTTAAATGCAACTCCAGTCGTTTTTCTTCAAATGTGTCTCAGTGCCTCCAGGACAATGAGCAATGATGACGTCAAATCCAGAGCAGTGTATACCAGCCTTGCTCTTTCGAGTCGCGGTGCATCGCGTCGGAGGAGTTCACCACGACTAAAAATCTGATTGTTTGTAGGGCGAGAAGATGGATCTTAATTTCTCATGCTTCTTAAATAGGTTGGTGATGTCTGGACACACATTTCCAATCTCATCACTTGCAGATAACTGTGCTAAAATGCTTTCTTAAAGATCTGATTTGAACAACGAATTGGATTTGAATGTAGTTTGAATGAAGCCATAGCCATAGACCCCTTCACCTATAGACAATGCTTTTTATTCAAGGAATCGTTGAACTTTTGGGGGAAATTACTATATGCTTATTTGCAAAAAAACCCAAAAAGTACTAAAATTATTCCTTTAAAAAGGTCATCAGCACAAAAGGTTGGGAGCCACTGCAGTAGATCGAAAATCCAGGCGCTCTATTTCATCTGGTTAATCTGTGTAAATCAGGTGAAATTGGTAACATGTTGCTTTTGCTTTGAGCAGAATTTAGTTTAGATATTACACACTTGAGAAGCAGCGACTGCAGAGAGCTGGTGCAAACATATTGGATCGTCACAGAAGAGAAAGCTAAACCAAGTGCGATACGTAGCTCTACTATCATTTACTCCTCTCGTTGAGACTGAACCTAGTGTTTGTCTTATGCTGATATTATAATGTTCGATTTAAACCATGTGCCATAACAGAGTAAGATCTAACTGACTTGTGTTCATATAGAATGACTCTATAACTAGTGTAAAAAATTTACTAAATAAAGTTAAAAGCCGTCAAGGCCGTTTGCTTTTGCTCTTCAAACCTCCTTTGTTATGTCAGGTATATTTCCTGGATGGCTCCCAATATCCTTAAGGCTTATTGCAGCGCTGCATCCCCACAACTCACAGAGGACAACCAAAGATGACAGGAAAAGCTGGACCTCTTCCTGCAGTCAGGTATTACCGAGGCTAGCCATGTTGTGCATCGGGGGATTCGTACCCACGGCGTCGCAGGTTTATATCACCTGGTGTAAAGATTCATCGGCGTGATCACTGGAATTGACTTTTAAGTGACCTGCTCGCTATAAAAATGAGGCTAATTAAGCTGGAATGGGAGAGTGTCACCTTTGTGAAAATATCTCATCTATTGATGCCTTAATTTTAATGACACGCATGACCTTTGTGAGTCACACCCTTGAGCTATACAAATACAGAAGAGAAATGTCTTGGCTCATTCCCATGAGCTCAGGGACGCTACACTGGCAAAACCTCCTGCAGCACCTTTTTGCTTCCCCACTAGCTTTTGCAAATCCACTGTAGTCCTCCGACAATCGCATTTCAGTACAGTTAAATAAAGAGTGTCTACCTGAATTATCAATTACGGATTATTTTGAGAGATGATGCGGACAGTCATAATCGTATGAAGAGAGACACTTATTATATGCAGCATCCTTCCAACATAAGCATGCGAGGCTTTTAATATGATGTGAGGTTTTTACCATACAAACAAAGAGAAGAGGTTTAAAATATTACAAGTCTGAGCAATGCAAAACATAAATCAGTTGATTTTGTGATGTGCCTAAAGAAGAATGAGAGGACTGTGCAAGTGAAAACAACCAAAGTCTCTGTCGAACTGCTTTTAGTTATCTGCCTTCATTACAAGCATTCTACAATATAAAACAGATTAAATGGCATTCAAAGTGCTGCTCCCACATACCGAGGGAACTTTTACATTTTATTAAATCAAAGATTTCATTGCTGAATTTCTGTTTTTGTCTCACGGTCTGACTGCAGGCTCAGGAATTGACAACCTCATTTGTGAAACCCAGGGATTCAAAAGCTCCAGTTGGCAGAGATCTGTACAAAATGATTTTACTATTTGACAAATGAGAAACCATGATCTTTTCCTAAACTTAACCAAATAATTTTGGTGCCTTTATTTTAGAAATACAACTGGATGTAGCATGTTTGGTATTTGTAACTTGACCACAGAAGCGACCGTGTTGTTACTGACCGCGTTGGTGTTGGACATGCGAGGGGACCAGCTGGTCTATTGCACAATTTGACGGAATACTGTGTTAATTATTTAAGGTCTACTCTGGACCTGTTTGAGGATTTGCCTTGCCTCCATTTTAATCAAACAGAGACCCCAAGTCTGAAATCTGTGGCTGATATTTGCATATCCGGACATTCTTTAATGTAAAGCTGAGATGGTTCCACCCTTCTAGTGCTCAGTGTTTGTCTCATTATCTCAGGGTGCTTTCACATCAGGGACCCAGGCTGGATCAGAGCACACTTGACCCCAAAGTCCAGTTTGTTTGATTAATGTGCACTGTACCGGTGCACGGTTTGGAACGGTTCCTGCTTGAAAAGGTGGTCTCAGTTACAGCTCATGTGTTCTGGTTGGCATCAAGTATGAAGTAACTTCAGTCGTCCATTGAATTTTGGTGTTCAGAAAGGTTCTGTTGGGGCCAATTCTACTTCATCAGACACCTGTCCTAACACTTCAACTACATAATTATACTTATGCAGATGACACACCATTGCTCCTCTCAAAGAAAGTAGAGATGGTCCCTTGCAGTGCTGACTGGACATGTCCACTTCCTTCCACTGTACAGAAATGTAACCATATCCTGGATAGGTAGTGATCTCATGACGGACCTGATCAATGACTTAATCGCGAGCAGGTCACAGCTGTCGATCATGACATCACACCTGTTTTGACAGCATCAAATGACTAATCAAAACAAAACTTAATTAAGACTGAGAGGTTTTGACTTTACATTGGGGCAGGTGACATGTCATCCATCTTTGTATACAGTCAATGATAAGACACAGTAAACTGATTAATGTGGCTTCAGATAGTCAGTAGCCATTTTTAATAAGGGCAGTAAGCCTCCAATTTGCCGTCCTTTTGGTGGCTAGGTCCGCGGATTTAGACAGAAGGCGGTAAATCGTGGGTCTGTTTTGGTCCGCCAATTTGGCGCCTCGGAGGGTAACGTTACACTTATTTGCGCCTCCATTGCTGTGTAAATCCGAGGCGTCAATGTGCCGGCAATTGTGTGAGATGGGCGGAGGTGTGAATGACGTGCACTGTTGTGCACCTACAGCCGGAGTTTAACCAGGAAACAGCTGATCACAGCAGTCAGTTCGTCACTTCATCAACGGACGTCAAGATGAGCAGCTGGAAAGCCGCTGAGATCTGGGAGATGCTAGCGTCTCCTCGGTCTCTGTAGCTGTCTTGGTTGTCCGCTTGTTGTTAACGGTCACTACTTTCAAATTAAAAGCCCCCCACTAAGAACCCAGTTCTAAACTCCGATGGGGTGCTATGTAAAGCTCTTATTTTGAAGACAAATTCGACCTGCTTCTCTTCACGCCCAACTTCCTGCTTCACATCACATGTTGCACCACCCAGAGGAGGAAAAGTGGAGGCTTTTTGGAAAAGAAAGAATATTACACCTCCCTTTTTAGATAGACAAGGTAAAGGCAGCACATTGCAGCCTTTACCTTGCTGCAAATGTGCCAGCTTTTCTATCTAAAAGGGACTAGTGTGAGCCTGAGAAATTCCTTTTTTGAGTATTTGATCAATGGATAGTTGATCTAGTTTACTATTTTAGTTCACATTCTTATTTTTCTGTTTCAGTCATAAGGTTTCACCTCATGTCTTGCTACAGTATAAGTAGACACTATTGACCATATCCACACTGTCTGTAGCAAGACACAGATGTTGCTAAACAGATTCAGCGTATAGGGGAAGTAAAGATATGTTTGGTCGACTGCATGTGTTTCAACACGAGCAGAAGAATGTGGTGATTCCAACTTGTATCCCATCACTTCAGTATGCACAGACAGGATCCGGGAGTGAAAGGCAGAGAAGAGAAACCACAGGAGTTCCTATAAGTTTGGAGATCAGTGTGTCTGAGCTGTCACACGTACAGTGCACAGACACACTGTACACACACCGAGTCTGTGTGTTGATACAGGAACCGTCTGTACTGTCAGTCGGAGGGAAACTCACTGATGGCTGTTTTCTGCTGAGCGAGAAAGACTCCCATCGCTCCGACTCCTGCACAGGTATGCAACTGTAACATCAGTGTCTGGGTGCATGAACACTCCAGTGGTTAAAAAATAAATAAATTAAAAAAACAGCTTACCTTAATGTGATCTCATTTAAATAGCTACATGCACCATTACAACAGCTCAGCTTCCTAATAAATCTACAAGCCCCCAGCCGGTGACCACCATCATTTGAATGACACTTCCATGTTCAGGCAGAAATCACATCTACCCCAACTAAATTGACGTGGACCAGTTTTCCATATCAGAGGTGCTCTCCAGCAGTCAAGTGTGTGCGTGTCTGTTTGTGTGTGTTTGTCCGTGTGTCTTTGTGTGTATGCACACGCGAGATCTAATTTCTGTATCGTTTCGGTGGTCTGATGCGTGCGTGGGACTCAAGCCCACAGCGGAGAGTCAATCTGAGACATCTATTATGCACTTCATCAATCTTTTTGGACTCTTGACATTTCACTAGCTGAACAAATTGTCAGTTATCAAAACTCAATTTCAGAAATGACATGTCGAAATTCACTCCCCTCCCCTCCAGCCCATCCTCCACTCTTGCTCACTCTTCCTCCCCTCCCCTCCTCTCTCTCTCTGTCAGCATATACCTCTTTGCATTTACGCCGTCAGAGGAGAATTTTCACATGGACATAATCATGCACATGTATGCACACACACTTGAGAGGACAAATGAAGTTCAGTCCTCAACCCCCCCCTCCTCTACTCCATCCCACCTTTCCCTATCGCTTAAATAGCTTAGCGATGGTAGTTTTGTATGCAAAGAGTTAACGGCTGTTGGAGTTAATCGCTCCTGGGCTACCCGCGTTCCTGTGAGCAGATAAGGCTGTTTATAAATTGATTTGGTTATGCTTCATTGATAATAAAAAGGAGCCAGGCTTTGTTTACCTAACAAAACACACACACACACACACACACACACACACACACACACACAGCATGCCTTATTTGGAGCCCTGCTGAATGTGTATGCGTAGTGCCTGCGTACGTCTGTGTAGGCGTAAGCGAGAGTTAAGAAAGTTGTGTGTTCGAGCGAGCGCGTGACAAAGGGAAGGAAGGGAAAGACGGAACTGCAGGCCACTGGAGTGACAGGGTCAACCTTGAGGAAAGGATATAGGGAGAAAATCATTAGAGGAAAGTAAAGGTGAAAGCAGGCAACACTGAAGGGGGCCTAATCCTTGTTCACTCCCGTTAATGAAAGTCATCAGTCACATCCCTATGCATGACAATGACGTGTGCAAGTGCAACGACACACACACACACGTGCACACTTACACATGCGTGCTCGTCATGTAAAATAGCACGAGGATTTTTGTATCTCATTCAAACAAACTCTGGCTCACTCGCAGCCTGATTCCTTCCTTCGCCACGTGACAAACCGGGCGGCTCCGTGTTTGTTTTTCCACAGATTAACATTTCGGAAATGCCTAATCTCGCAGACGAATCTGTCACCTGCTTCGTTTGGTGATGTCACCGAGCGTGTGATAAGCTATACCTTTATTCACTGTGTGAACACAACAAATATAGTATTATTGGCTGTGACAAGCCTCGGGGAGGATTTGAAATTAAGTCTCATGCCTACCTTGCTGTGGAGTAAAGACGGGGAAAAAGGAGAGAAAAAACGTCAAGGATGAGACAGAAGTCTTAGCACTGTACTGCTGAGATTTACAATTGATGCATATCAGAAAACAGCAAAGCCGTATACTTACAGTACATTATGGAGGGAAAGCTATGCTCTTGTGAGTGCACTGCTTTGCTCCATGCAGGATAGACCCCCCTCCCTTTTTTTTATTACAGCAGACATTTAAACCCATCATATTAGGAAAAGTAAAGGTGTTACTAATAACATTAACAATGGTTCCATTAAATCCAAGTGTCCCAGTAAGCCATGACAGTATGACAGTGAGCCAGCATGAACGACACCAGGATCCTGAAATTGGAGCAGCAAAATGAAATTCAGCCATCATTAATTGTGTTATTTACACCTTTGCTTTTCCTACTGTTACATGTCAAAATGTCTTCTGTGGAAAACAGAGCCTGTGGGAGCTAAGCTTACTTACTGGCACATAGCACTTTGCAAGAATATATTATTAGTTTGCAAGTTTAATGATCTCTCCTAATTTGGCTCGCTGTTTTTTCAAAGACATACAGGCTGCAACATTTTTAACAATAAAAAGATCACTATACAAACTCAAACAACATTTTTGTAACAAACCTATAACTTACAGACAGCTAAAGTTTTACCCAGAAAACAAAATCATAATTTGTTTCTCTGTAGTTAAGGAGTCACCTTTGTTATATATTTTGTTGAGTTGTGTATTAACACCCTCCCAAATGATTCCAACAAAGTGTACTCAATGTATCAGTGCGTTTCATGTGGTTCCCCGTCGCTGCTTCCAGGATTGGGAAATTGCGGAGTGAGACTAAACTTAAAGGTGCACTATGTAGGAATTGGTCACCTGTCAAATTCATACTCCACACAGATAGGGGCAGCACAGTGCTGCTAACTGTCGCTGCCGTTGGGTAGTTAGCTCAGTTAGCTCAGTTCAGACTGGGAGCTCGGAGCAGTTGGAGTTGTTGATTCACCACTCCCACCGGAGCTGTGGACAGGGAGGAGCCGGAGTTAGCTGGTTAGCATGCTAACTTCAGTAGATATCTCTGCAACAAATTCATAGACATCATAACTGCAAAGCTATTACTATGTCACATTCTGGTAATAATTTCAGTTATTGTTTCATGTTTCCAACCTAAATTCCTACATATTGCACCCTAAACACAAATAAAACATTACCTCGTCGTTGAACAGCAATCAACAAGAGCGATGGTGATTGTTTAATGTTTAAATTCAGGTCAACTCTCAGTGAAATCAGCACTCACCAGAGACTCCGGTTCTCTCTCTTCTTTTCCCTTCTCCTCTCTGTAATGTCGTCTTGAAGTAAAGCACATCTCTCCTCCACTCCACTCTGCGGCTCGCTGCTGCAGTCAGGTGGATAAACAGGAATGAATTATATCATTACATAGTATTCTTAAGTTATGTAAAGTGATCGGCCTGCTAAAAACAATCTATGCTTAGAAATCTCACAATCTACTGCGTTCATTCGTGTTAGCACCAATCAGCACTCATGAAGAAGGTGACATGGGCCTGAACAGTATGTTACTGATAGCAGCCAACTTAGCGTAGCCGCTAACGGTACTTCTAAAGCACTCTCAAGAAATACTCCCCAGTCGAAGGAAATTACTGACACCTAACTGCCTTTATATACAGTATATAGTACCATGTCTAGCACTAGAAATCAAGCTAAAGCTCCACCTGTAGAACTTCAGAACTTTTTCCTGAACCAGTGTTTCAGAGTCCATTTTTACTGTCAGTGTGGCAGTAGACATATCTTGGGCATTTCAGATTAATTATTTTTACTAAAAACAAGTAAAACGTTTATCTAAATTGAATCAGTTTGGAATCATTTGATTAGTCCCCACTACTTAAAATTGATCCATTGTTTTAATGACATTAGTGTTCCTCTTAAAAAACACACGAGATCATGCAGATATGTAGGAGGATAGTCGCTGTTACATTCGCTGCACAGGAGAGGATACACTGAAGTTAGTTTACACAACAAATCCCATTCAGATAAGAAGTAATTTCAGAGTACAATCTTGTACAACTAGCCAATAGCCTTTCATCACAACCTGACAGCATTGCAAGGACACAGTGGATTGTTATTTAGCCCTAGTCAACTATATTGTGCAGCAAAATACATTTAATATCCTTTTGCTATTTTTGTGGCAGATTTATTTCCACCGGAAACATCCTGACCTTTCTTTGACACTCTCCATTGAAGCATTCCCCCTTTTACACTAAAAAACTGGTTGCATGGGAGGTACAGTAGATTACAAGATCAGTAGCTCCGCTCAGGGGACACTACTGTCTCAAGATTTATGATGATCAGGAAGCTCATCAGAGGAAGAGAGGACAAGGGGGAGAGAGAGAAAGAAAAAAAAAGAAGGAAACATTGACGGAGAGAAAAAGTTCCAATAATCATAAACATCCGGCTTGTATTCCCAGAACAGCAAGTCCTGTGCGAAGCTCATTAGCATTCAGCCGACCCACCAGATTACTCGGGGCACTCTGTAATTTGCAATAAAAAATAAAGATGACGCCAAAACAAAAACAAATCTGAGCTGATACAAATTAGGAGGAACGCGCTTGGTTAGTCTGTCAAAGCAGTAAATTTCCCTGCGCCGCGTGAAAAACTCAGGTCGCTAGGCCCGAGCACAGGCGGGGGAAATTAATGAGCTGTCTGTTTGTGTGACTTTATTCCCCTTGTATCTCCACCATTTTGCCTGGACAGTGTATCAATCTGGCTTTACGGTAATGATGCTTCCGTGCCGGAAATTATTGCATTAAAGTGATTGGATTCATTTCGGCGGTGGAGACGGAGAGTCCTCCTGGGACCTGCGTCCCCCTGGTACAGGTGTACAACCAGGACTGTTCGATTCTCTTTGCACACAGCCAGCTTCCTCTCGACTGTTTTGCATGGCGAAGACAAAATTTCCTCCATACCATTTCCCACCCACAATCTTTAAAGAGTCCCTCTTTGCTCTGGAGTTGTTATATGGGACATTTATCACATCTCCACAGTCGGCCTCAGCTGGTTTATCAGCCGAACCAGTGATGTCACCCAATCCTCGGATGTTTTAATGAAGCCAATCCTTTCCCCCGATGCCAGTGAGGGTCTCTCTCAGCATGGAGGCTCCAGCTGCTGGCTGACACCCCGATAAGCCAGACCTCTCACTCCAGCACCTCACACTCCACATGCTGACTCATCACTCGGCCTTTCAGATTAAGAGAAAGGTCTGGTGGGTGACGCTGCATGGGGGCCAAGTGCCAACTGCCCGATCGGAAAAACCTACCTAACCTCTGCTTACACTGATTGAAACATGCTGATATGGGAGATACCCGGCGCAAAAAAAAAAAAAAAAAAGTTTGAATACAGACCAAAATAGGTTAGGGAACGAAACGCTTGCTGATGCTGCACTAACGTGGCAGATGGGAAATGAAATTGTCGGCTCTTTCCGCTGCGTCCCTCTATCTGTTCACCCATCCATCCATCTAGTGATCTATCCTCCAGCAGCAGGAAAAAGCAGGGTGGGGAAAGCAAGCCACCTGAAGCTTTCAGGTCAGCTCTCACGGGACATCACCCTGCGTCCCAGGAGACTGTGACTCGGTTACAGAGTCCTAACCTGGCAGAACGGCTGACCTTTCTTTGTCAGCGTGCTACACACCGTGTAACGCTGAGGGATTGTCATACTCCGGACAGCTGTGTCTTTGCTTGTGTATGCATTAAGCCACTTTCTGATACTTGTAACTGTGGGGAAACACGGCTGCATGTCTGTCCGAGCTGCATGCTAACCTGCTAAGCTGTTGTTCTCATTTCTCCTCCTGTGTTTCGCTTGAGGTCGATAAAATGGACATTACTTACTTTGTATGTGTCAAATGTACCATATTGACCACTGCTCAGACGGTGTTTCAGTATTTTCAACAGAGGAGCAAAGGTACCACGCTATTACAGTTTTTTTCAATTGTTTACACGCAATTTTGAAAACTGGGTTCTTTTTTTCAAAATATAATCACAATTATCCAAACACCACACTCAATTTGCACAATTCCTAAATTGTTTGCAAAATGACACACTTCAGTCAAAACATACACACTTCAGTCAAAACATATACACATATTTGTGAAAATGCTATTAGTTTTCATTTAACCAACACAGGTCCTCAATGATCAGACACTATTGTAGCCAGTTTCACACTGCTGTGATAAATACAAAACACATTTGTAAAAAAAACTCATTTTAGGAAATAGCATGTGCTAGATTTTTGGCCAGACATTGTTATGTAAGGGATAATTTAGATGTAAAAAAAAATAGTGACAAACCCACAACATTCTTCATGATTAGTTTGAGATATAGGGAGAATGTACACAAATAGGCCTACTATAAACTTACCAAGCACTGCACAACACTGATGCTGCAGACTGAATATTTCAAGTATTTATTTCGATACTTACAGTATTTCTTACCATAATCAGTTACAGTAATCAACCAACAATGAAATCAATGAAACAAATAAAATCTGTAGACAAATAAAAATTACTGCATGAAGTACATACACTTTGACTCTGAAGAAAAACTACTGTAAAAGCAACAAGAATACCTGAGCGCTGCGTTTTAAAATTAGCACATGCGTGCTTCCACACCTGGTGGATGTGTTTATCCAGTTTGTTCATGAGTGTGGTCATTGGCAATCCGGGGCTTTGTAATGACAAGGAAGTAACCTCACAATCCTTATCTGTGTCTAAGGTGTGAAAATGTGTGTAGAGTTTTACAGTGTGTAATGTTTTGCAAAAACGGTGAAGCAGACATTGTGTGTAATGTTGTGCAAATCTGTGGAGATGTTTTGCTCCTTGCAGTAGAATTTTGCAAATTGTGTGGAAATTTTAATTTTAGTGTGTAAACAATTGTAAAAAACTGTAAGGTGGACGGGCTTGCAACTATTTCCATATTACACATCAAGTACAAAATTAGCATCTCGGTTGGAGACATGTTTCTGGCCAGTATTCACACTTCTTTTAGCTCTGTTTTGGTTTCCATCCGCTCATGACTCATGTGTGAGTTGAGTATGCTAGATGGACGACATTTTTCATCAGCATGATGCCAACTTTGGTTGTTGGTGTATTGTCGGTTACTCAGAGCTTTTTGGCTAAAATTGGCTGCTTCATCAGAGCCGAGAGGAAGTGTAGACTTTAGTGATAATTGTTATGATTTGTGGACACCAAGACACAGAAAGGGTTAAAAGGAATTTATTTTACAAGCAGTAGCTGGCGCTGGCTCGGGCTGTGGTTTAGCTGGCGTGGTAGCGAAGCTCACAGCAGAGTCGGCAGGTGTGTGAGGCAGGAGCTCCAGCACTCCTTGAAAACCACGGCCAACCTCTGCAAACACACGGGCAGAAACAAAACACCAACACACACAGCCAGCCCAGACGTCACAATAATTCTGTACAGGTTTTTGATGAAATACTGCAAGCAAGTGTCACTGCAGTTACTGAAATAGTGACAATATTTAATGTATTTGTGTATGTGTGCACAAATTGTCCATATTCATGGGCAGGAATCGTAAAGATTGAATATCATCAGCATTTCACACAATTATTTATATGAACATATAACCAACTTTACAGTCTTTCACCACCCTTAACCAAAGTAACTCCTATAGATTCAATTTAGAGACTATTTAAGCATTTCATGACGATGAAGTGATGCTTTTGTTGCTGAAAACTAACCACAGACTGGATGCTGATGTGACCATTCACCATAGAAACAAAAGTCCCAAAAACTACTTAGAATTCATGTCCATGGACACAAATCCTGCAGATTACATTTCATGAAAAGTTCCCTAAGTGTCACGATACCTTTAACATTATATATAATAATTGTATTAATCCTTAATATATGAACAATTGATCAGTGCAGCTTTACTAATGATATTGTAACACTGATTTAATATGAGGTACACAGTGTTTGGCTAGCATGTATCAAAATGTAATAGCCACTATGTGTCTTTCTGTTGTGACAATATGTGTTATTTTCAGAGTTTGTGTGTTATCCATTTCATTTATTTCCACACAGCTCTGATACGGCGCTGACTGAAACAGTTGGACAGCTAGTTCTGGCATTGTCACCTTCACATAAATCCCTGACATGGCTGTCTGGAGATATTTACAGATAGAGGAGGCGTCAGGGGACGGCAAAGTGCTGAGATAAACCTCCGCCCGCCCCCACCCATTTTTATATCTGAACCCATAAATATAAACATATACATTCATATTTGCCAAATCGGTATGGCGGCTGAGATGCATGGCTGGCGACAGGAGGAGGAGACGCTAGAAATAATCCATCATGCCCAGAAACTGAAATAGAAACCCTAAACCTCTGTGGACATCCCGGGCTGTGTCTTCTGGCCTGAGAACAGGGCTGCACGGATGCTTTCTATAGGACCCTTGAGCTGCTCAAAGATTATGGGCCGAGAAAAAAACAAAAATACCCTCTTCGTCTGTTCTCCAAGCTTGGCTGGGGTTCTTATTGCCGACTATGTATCCATTACTGCTTTCCTCTGGTGCCCCTGCATCAATACAGCCCAGAGAAAATCTGGTGCGGCGGCACCTTCCATTGACAAAGCATGTCTGGGTGGGTCGATAGTGTATTAATATGGGACAATGGTGCTAGCCACGTGTGGCTCACACCACTAGGCCATATCGGAGTCTCTAGCACGCCCAGTGGCTGTGTGAATGGCCTTGAGATCCACTGGGGCAGTGGATGCGTCTTGTGTGTGTGCGTCTCTGTGTGTGTGTCTGTTTTCAACCCCAGAAGTCCCAATAACTGACTACCAGACCAAAGAGAAAGAACAAGGGAGAGTAACAAGGTCCATCGCTAACAATGCTACAGTGCTGTTTGGCTGAAGAGACATGCAGCAGAGAATGTGCCTATTGACGGTTTGTGGGCGAAGCGACATGACAACAGATTTGGGTTCATGCAAAAAGTAATCCAGTGCTTTCACTTTTCTTTTTTTTCAGGCTTGAAAATAATCATAGTGATTAAAAAAATAAGAATTAAAGCCTAACAGTATAAGCAAATTACAGTGAAACAACAACACAAAGCACGACTGAGTCCGTGTTGGTTTAACGCTTATTTATGGGCCTGTCGTACCAGGTTGAGAAAGACCGTGCAGCCATGTTCAGTCATCAGTAAGAGCTTGCTTTGGCCTAAATAAGCTTTGTCAGTTCAATCCATTTTGTTTATCTACATCACTGCGATGCTATTAGATGACGGCGTGTTACCGTGTCACTTTTGTCCTTGCTTAATTTGGTTAAAAGGGAGCGAGTAAATCATTTTTATTGTGGGACCCGTGCAAATTCTGTGAAATCTGCATACGTGTGAAAATTTGAATGCGCATGCACAAATGTATTCATCGTCAGAGATCAGTTTCTGGAAGCTTTGCGTTTCTTTTTCTTTTTCAAGATAACGCAGATGAAAACTATGCGAACCACTGACACACCGAGCCAAAACTGACAGTCTAACCCGTTAACACACACGTTCAGCCACACTGTTAAATGTCCCGTCTTGTGCATGACACACACACATGCACACGCACACACGTGTGGTTTGGTGATTTACTAGTACAGATGAGGCCCTGGGAGTACCTCTGCCACCACAGCACTCAAATCAAAGCTGTCAACAGGGACCCTGGAGGAAGGGAGGAATCAAAAAATATCTCCTTGCTTTTCCTCCTCACCATGACCTGTGTGTGTAGAGACGAGCTGGTATGAGTGCATATATCTATTCCTGTGTGTGTGTGTGTGTGTGTGTGTGTGTGTGTGTGTGTGTGTGTGTGTAGGTGTGAGAAATGTGTGAAAAGATGGGCGAAACCTATCAGCTGGCTATGTGGGAGATCGGCAGGATGCCCGATTCACCTTCTCCCCCTCTGTCTGGCCATTATTCCTTGGGAAATATACGCCTTTGGATGCACGGTGGCCAGAGGCTTGTTTACTTGCTAAACAACCTTGGTAGCTGAGTGGCATTTTCAGTGATGCGGCGAGGAAGATTGACTGTCTGCCGACGCTGGTTGGTGTGTCCACAGTCCCGATGCATTCTTTACTATCTCTGCCAGCTTGCTCGCCTCCCATTACACACCAGCTCACCTCAGAGGCAGAAAACACACAGATGCCATTTGTGTACTCATCTGCTGGCTTACATACACATATGCAAATACTCACGCACCCCCACCCACACACACGCACACACACACACTCCAGCCCATTTTCATCCAAATGAATTGGTTGTTCCACACGTGCATGATATCTATCCCACCCCTGGATCCAATTTCCATGTTGATGAAACTGTGAATTTACAGTATAAATGCATCTAAACACACTGGTGTGCGAGGTGCCTATTATAATACAGCTGATGAGTGATTGCACGGGTTTTACCATGCCATTATCATTGTAATCACTGTAATCATTTGACCCTCTTTTTGGCCGCTGCAGTAAACGTGCAACCTTCATACCTGGCAGTATCTCTGTGTGAAGCGATGCAGGAATGACTCGGGGAACGGCGCAAATTGATTTAGGGAGGCAGGGGAGAAACGCCTGCCAGTTCGCTATCAAAGTTCATGCATTGTATTTACCCGAGCCCGATTACCTTAACAAGGCACATATATCACATAATTAATCCAGAAGATTACCATCAAAAATCCATAAACCAGTAACATGCTTCCTTGCGCTCCGCCATTAATTATATTTGTGGCGCTGAAAAGAAGAAGAGATTGAAAACAGAGAGACAAAAAAAAGAGAGATAGAGAGGCAGCCACAGACCAAAAGGCATGTGGCATTTTTAATAAACATGCTGATTACACCGTAATTCATCATATTTTCAAGATAGCTTTGTGTTATTGACAGATTTTTATGACCACTGGGAGATGAACATATGAGGCGTCAACATTTAAAGGTGTTATTGATAACATTCAGCCGCTAAACGTGCCGTTCCATCTCCCTCCTTCCACTGCGTTCAGTTCACAGCACCGCTGTTGTTCCAATCATCTGCACTCTCAAGTGGTTGCCAGTTTTTTTTTTTAAGCTAACACTAGCTAATGGTAATGTCCCTAACACAGCTTCAAGAAACTGGCAACCACTTGACCAGTCAGATGAGTCGCACAACAATGCTAGCTAGCTAGCTAAGGTTAGCATACTGGCAGCTTTTGAGGCTGACGAACACAGATACCACACGATACCAACGGTGTTATACCGTTGGCTCACAAATCTTGTTAGAAGCTGGAACAAATTGTCAGAATTCTTAAAAGTTATTTATTATTGTTTTTACTGCACCGGTTGACAATCTCTGTAGATGTATTATTTTTTTAAAAAAATGATTTGTCTACATGCAAAAGTAATCAATATGACCTTTAAGTCATGTTATAAAGGTCTCAAAATCCGTACCTTAACCTAAATACTGAGAGCAGCAATATGTAGGTTACATAGACAATATAAAACATCAGGGCATGAAGATATGTATACATGCAGCACATACTATGCTCAGATTCAAAAATCAAGGCTGACTACTCTATTACTGATCAATTTTTGTCAGATTGCATATATTCCGTCTCTGCTGATTGAGGTTTCAAGGCGCAGGGGTCGATTTCTAAAGCCCATTATTTTCTGACTGACGGATATAGACATTGTCAGCTAGACATTTAGGCCTCCAGGCATCGCTGAAGGATGGTGCTGGGACCCGTTGCCTGGCTTTGATTCCACCTCAACCGACTTTCTCTCTCTTCCCAGACATTTCTTGTGTTTTTTTTCTTTTTTTTTTTTGCCCATCGACCGACTTGCTCGCATTTTTGTCTCAAGGTAGGAGTGCTTTAAAATAATCGGACGTCTTTCAGAAAGCGTCTGCCAGTGTATGTAACATCTTTATCACTCTTGGTGTTGGGCTGATTCTGCTGTGCCTTGCCTCTGGCGTGTTCGACAAAAGAGGGAGCGCCCTGTCAAAAGGTCAGGCCCCCCCCTCCCCGGGTGCAAACAAGGAGACAAGGCAAGTCTTCAACACTGGATATTGATTTTTTTAAAGAAAAAACTGGTTCTTATTTTTAAGATTTCGCAACCTGAACAGACTGACATCACCAGCTTGATACATCAAAATTGAATGAGTATTCTTCTGATTTCCTTTTTGCCTTGCCAAAAGTGCATCTTTACCCCTCTATACCCTTTTCACCCGGTGTCCCAGTTCCACATCCCCTCCTATTCGCTTCTCTCCGTCTCCGCAATGATCTCCATTTGTTTCCCCACTCACAGCGTCTTCCTGTCTGATGTCAACATCTGACTTTTCACCTTTGTGGATGTTGTGCATCTCTTTTCCTTTCTTCTTCGCTCATATGTCTTCTCCCCTCCCTCTTTCTTCTCTCTGCATGATGGTGATGGATGGGCCCTATGGATGAGTGGGCTGTGAGAGGGGCTGTGATGAAGACTGGCCTTGGAGGGGAGAAAGTGAGAGTGAAAGGTGTGTGTGTGTGTGTGTGTGTGTGTGTGTGTGTGTGTGTGTGTGTGTGTGTTGGGGGGGCAACATAAAAGAAAGGGAAAAAGTAGGGTATGCAGAAAGAAGGACAGAGAGACTCAGAAATGCAGTGAGAGGTGGAGCAGACAAAGAGAGCAAGACGGGGAAGAGAATAGGGAGGTGAGCCGTGGAGAAGAAGTGGATGATGATGATGTCGGGTGTAGGCCTCAGGGCTTTGCTGTTAGTGTTAGGGGGTGTACTGACCCTGCCTGCTGCCTGGGGCTGTGCCTCAGATCAGGTCCTGGGCTGATCAAACCCCAGGTGATGAGCTGAGATGGACTCGGCACGGCTGCAGATCCTGCAAAGTATAAATTGGATAGATTTAAACCTTGAAATTATAACAGTCGCTAGTTGGATGCCCAAGCCTAGAGGTACCACTACAACCTGCCCAGGGAGACAGCAGCTGACGGCATCATTGGCAATCATTGGATGTTTTTGATAGCTTGTCGCCATGTTCTGTAGGAACAAAAGAAGGTAGGGGTGGGGAATTGGAGGATTGTAGATCAGGTTTGATCTCGAAGCTGTCCACAATCTCCTTTTCAGGTGATTTGTAAGAGAGGTGGATTTTATTGTTCTCTTCTGTTTCCAAACAGAGCTCATGGACTAGATGGCCATGCAAGATTGGACAAATTATTTCTCATGGCTCTTCCTTGGTGGACACATTGTAAACAAGGCAACGTATACGGTAGAGGCACGGCGGATGAAGAGCTTGAGCCAAAAAAGAACTAGCTTTAATGTAAATGGATATGTTAAACATGTTAGCAGATGTACTTGTTAGCTGTCGTGCTACCTTGGCTAACCCCTGTTTGTCTCACAACCTCTCTGTCACAACCATTCCCGGGATTTTCCGTGAGAAAATGGTTTTTCTTAGCCCTCTCCCGGATTCCTCGGGGGATTACTATTCTCCCATATTTCTCCTGATTTATGAGAATTTTTCACACCTTTTCTCCTTTTAGTTATCACAACCTGTTACCCCTCGTCCTCCTCAGTCAGCGAGAGACAGACAGAGAAATGAAGAGGAGGGAGAATATTTAAACAGAATTCAGATGCCCTGGAGAGATGAATTTCTTACTTAAAGTTTCTGAAGAGAATCTGCCACATCGATTTTTCTGGTAATCACAGGGGTCGCACGGCATCAAACTTCACCAAAAGGCTGACAAACACAGGGCAGCGGCGTGCAAACACTCTCTATGGAGCAGGGGCCAAAAAAGTCTAATTAAAATTATTTGACGTAAGGATGCTGTTGCATTTCATCTATTATTGTCTTATTTTCATTCATGAAATGACCCCAGAATGCAGGAATCCCAGTCTTTGAATCTCAAATCTTTGCGGGGTAGGACGCCCCAGAAAGCCACTGTAGTTTCAAATCCTCACTATTTTGAAGGGCTCAAGGTTGGCGAGTATGCTTGAGCGCCTCCCCATTTAATACTATTCATTCTCTCATGTCATACTTGTCTCAAAGGCTCAGACTAGGCTCATCTTTGCTCTTTTTTTCTTAGCATTTTTGGCTATAATAAAATCAACCGTGGTGCCTCTGTCAAAGTGCCTGGGACAGCTCAGGGTGCTGTAAAGACCTACTCAAATTAAAAGAAAAAAAACGTCTGGGACAGGAAATCGTATCACAATCTCTCAAATCAGATCATGCATGTGGAAATACACAAAAAAGAAACTCAACTATGCACAGGGACACACATATTGTACCTCTTGCTTTGTGGGGCACAGCCTCTCTGAGAACTAGAGACATCCACCATAAAGGATATCATCTGATTTGTACAGCGCACAATAACGGAGAAGAATGCTTTAATATTGAATGAGCAAATCAGTTTGACTCAGCCGTATATCTTTACATCCCATTGCGTACTACACATAAATGCAGGGATCTTGAGATGATAGCCGGATTGTAAAGGCCCGTGATTTTCTACTAGCATCATAAATACGCCACATCCCATCCTGTCAGCGACGTAGGCCATCCATCCAACTTCCTACTTACATTCTATTACCAGGGAAGGAAATGAAGGATCCCTGGAGAGACCCTAAAGGGGATCCATTTGGAGAGGAGGGGAGTGGTGCTCTGGACGATTTTTGACCCCTTTCACCCGCTGTGAAGCCTGTGGGGACTGCAGGGACTCGCATAGCTCTGTCACTGACAGGGCCCCGGGGTCCTGACACCTGCACAACTCTGCGATGTGACAGCGAGAGACAGAGGCCAGGAGTAGGTTCTTGATGACGGGCCTCCGAGGAGTCCCACAGCTCCGAGACAGGTGAAAGGGTCAGAAAAAGAATAGGGGGAAGGAAATGCTGTTCGTAATGGCTGGAACCACTCAAGAGTTGGCGGAACATGGGTGTTTCTGACAGATTATAAGGGCAGGACATGTGATTGGCTTTGACCAGGACATGATTGGCTTCTTCTGGTCTTGCCCAATGATGGTACGGTTGTGGTCCTCTGTCTTCAAGGCAAGGAAATCAGCCCTGACCCTGGACTTAAATTCTTTGGCGTGGTCCCAGTGAGTCACTATCGGCCTGATGCCTTATTTAAGGTAAGGAGAAGCTGACATACTCAACCAGACGATCCACCCAACAGTGGCAGACTCGGGATGTTTGAGGGGCAAAGGGGAAAAAAAGACGGGGACAGATATATGTTGTGGGCCACAGGGGGGCGGTTGCAGTCTGGCAGTCATTTTTGGACAATTCCCTGCTAGAAACACAAGATTATGATTAAATATGTGAAACGACTCCTACTTTTTATTCTGTCATTGTCGTTTTTATTCTCCTTATATCTTGCGGATGTCTGCCGTGCACTCTTTGATTGGGTGTAGTTTATGTTTTTGCATTTAAAAGGCCAATAAAAATAGCTGAAGATGTAAATCATGCTGTGTTTTTTTGTCAAGTAGTTGGGGAGAAACTGTGCTATGAGTTTGACTGCTATTAAACATTCCTACTATAAAGTCTATGACACTTCCTAAACACATCCTCAGCAAGGAGCCACTCCGAAGACACTCGGAAGCAAGAAATTAAAATTAAAGATGACATGTTGCAGTTCTCCTTTATATTAACACTGTGGATTCAACACAATCAAAGGACTGACAAGCTGAATGAGCAACTTTGATACAGCATCACTTGATGACGTATGATTTATGTAAAACCTAAAAATATATTCTTGCCAAAACCAATAACACTGACATACCCAAATTGCAACTCATATGCCTTTTGAAATGGCTCACACCAGTTGAATTCAACTCCTGAAGCACTTTATTTTGAGACTTTTGGGCCAATTTATCTGAGACATCCTACTGTTTGTGTTTGCCTGTGCAGGTCGCTATACCTCTCGACAAACATCTATCAGCGGCGACAGGCCTCTTCCCCTGGGCTTTCACCCCAGCACCTAACTGGAGCTGACCTGTCCAATCTTATCTGGACCCCGAGAGCCCTGTTTGCCTTCATCTCAGGCCGCCCCCCCCACCGACCCACAACAGTCCCCTTCCCTCCCACCCTCCTCCCATCATCCGCTAACTGCCAACCTTAATCTGCGGATAATCCCATCTAGCCCACACCAGTAATGGCTGGGAGGCAGTTTTATTGTCTCTGGAGTCTTAGAGGATAGAGTAAACTGACAAACTGGCTGTATATAGTCACTTAACTACACAAAGATAAAGTAGGTGACATCCAACTTCATTCTTAAAGCTGTAGCTCAATTACTCGTGTAGAGAATGACTGAAGACGATGTGATGTTTGTGGTGTCAATGGGTTATTGTCGACATCCATGCGGACCAATGAAATCAACACATTTTAATTATATAACATGATTTTAAAGGGGCACTATTTAGTTTTGGACCATTGTGTTGGCCTTCAGGGGCCGTTTGAGAGAGAGTTTGTTTATTTTAGCATAAAAAAATCTTTCTCTTCTGATTCAAATGTCTTCCCCCAAACCACACAGTGCACCCTAAATACTAAGATGTCAACGTTTCATTAATTGTTTTGAGTGATTTGTCCAACACATTCATTATTTTGCTACCCACAGCATATGTAAATTCTGCTGATGATCCGTGCATCGACAGAGGACTGGAGCAGATACTGTATCAATTATGATGTGGGTCAAAAGTGCAACTCGTGTAGCATAGGTTATGGAAGAGAAAAGGCTAATTAGCATTGTAAAGTGCATCTAGAGCTTGTTTGCGCATAACCTTGTAAGGCATCGCGTGTCTGTTTGTGTGCTTCACAAATAAATCAACTAATTGAATATGCAAAGAACAGCGGTATATCAGTGGCAAACACAAACACAACAAGAAACAAAGTGGGACGCATCGTGAGCTATTTATTAAAACCCAGCGATAAACAATGTCCATCAGGGCTGCCTGTGGGAAGCATCGAGCCGAAATATACCATAAAAATCTACGAGGAGCAGTCTGCAAAAAGACCATAAAGATAAAGAAATAGGATCGAAAAAGAGGATTTATTATCTCATTACCGTTACAACAAAGCTTATGGACATCCATTAAGGATTAATCATATGTTTTGTAGAGTCTTTTTGAAGTATTTGTTGTGTTTGCAAAACTTGAAATGAACTGAAACCATTCTTGACAAGGTGATAATTTCCAACTAAAGGAGCGATAGCTGCCCGATGTCTCTCCTGGCCGGCTCGCCAGAAACGGAATATAGCAGGTCATTATGGCTTGGCTGCTTCCTGGCTTTTCATAATATACTGCTAAATGAGATGAAAAGGTGGGCCGCTCGGTGACTCAGTGTCAGACCTGTGTTTGTGTGACTGTCTGTGTGTGTGTTTGTCCGTCTGATCACCTGGGCGTCGGGCTAGAATGTGGGACGTCGCCTTTAAACGGAATGGGCTGAAACGGCCGAGCCGACCCATCCCTTCTCATGCTCCAACATGATCTAGCACAGGTAAGCCCATTAGCATGGGGAAAAGGTCACTTTGAGGAGTGGAAATCAAATACAGGGATTTGGGCAGGGCCATTAAGCCACCAGGGCTATTAGTATTCATGCGGCGCAGATTAATGGAAAATATGAGCCCTACAGAGGGGCCATAGTATTAAACTCGATAAGAGCTGATTTGCCCAACCTCCGACATCCCTGTTTTCCCACACCCCATTTCTACTCTTTTCTGTATTAATATTAATGATCATATTTTTTTTTTTTCATTTGAAGGCACAATGCTGTCATATTGCGGGGTTTTGTGGCTCACCCAGCTGCCACTGCTGTGATTGGCAAAGATGTGATTAATTGTCAACCGGGGGACCTAACATCGCTAGTCATGCAGAACACTGTCAGCGAAGCAAATGGTAATAGTGTGACTTCATATTCTTAAATGGTGATGATGCATCATGATAACGTCTTCAAAGTAATGTTTCTCGCTGCTAATCTGCTCCAAGCGCTGTGTCTGCTTGTTGCTCTGTTGTATGAAGTCAGTATCCCAGTGATGGTGGATTTATAGTGTAGAGTACAGGCTTCCAGCGCCAGTAGAGATGGTTGTGAAAGAAGACGACGTGAAGAAGTTAAAGAAAGGCTCCTTTGCATTTGTTCAAATGTATTTAATCACTTATTATTATTCAGTATTTGTCAACCAGATGAAATTGTATTTTAACAAATTTTTAGCCCATCTCTGACAGACAGACCAGGTTTGTACTGGGTGCGACAAAGCACAGGTCGTGCAGACTATAAAAAGCTTAGACGGTGCCAGTTGCCACTCCTGGCAGATCCCCACCCAACGGTGGCCATGCCCCCCCTCCCCCTCTCCTCCAACTCCCACCCCTCCACCCTACAGTCGCCCCTGTCCCCCCAGCACACCCCGCCTTCCGCTCCATCTGTCGGCCAATAACCTGCTGGAGCCTGCCATGCCGTTAGCGCACCTGTGCCTGCCACCTCAAATAGAGCTGTTTGACGCACGGAGGCGGCATGCAACCGCACTCGAGCACACACGCTGCCTATACCTCCAGACATACAGTCTGTGTGTATACAGTCTGCGTATATACAGTCTGGTCAGCATACATCCTGAAGGGCAGGCCAAAGTTGTCAGTTGAAGGACTTTGTCCAGTTACTAAGTCATCCATTTTCTGGAAACTCAGCAGTCAAAAGGTTGCAGATAGGAACTTGTTCCCTTTTTATGTTTGTCTCAGATACGCTTGTTTCCTGGACTGTGACCACAAGAGCACAATGGGACTGCCTAAGGCCACGGTCCGGCTGTGTCATTACCTTACACGGCCAATGCTTCCATCCACACGGGGCACACATGCCACGGGGAGATGGCCACCTCTTTCCTCATTAGTTATAAAGTAATGGCTGTGGTCCACCGAGTCTTGCCCTGCATTTCCCCCGTGCAACACGAGCGCTCCTGTACCAATACCTCCCCGCAGCCCTCGCCCAGGCCTGGTGAAGCATCACTCTGCATCTCCTTCAGCCATCTGCTTACCAATGAGAGCTGTCAACACATGCACCAACAACTTCCTGAAAAGTAAGAAAAAGAAGAATGTATTTTAAGTGTTTAACACATGAGTAGTCCCCCAAATGCTGTCCCAATTTTTTTTATATCAGTATTAATGTAGGCCCTGAAGCTGGGCGACTACAGATGTTGAATGACAAGACAGTCAAAAGTTTAACCGTCTGAACTATTTGATTTCAACTAACTGTGTCCAATTGCATTCGGTTCACACACTCTTACAGATTTCCTCCTGTTAATGCATCCCTACTGGGTCCTGAATGGCACTCCTCCAAAAACAACTGCTTTCATCCCTCCGTTCGGGCCGGAGCATGCCGTTCAAACATCTGCCACGCGGTTCAAATGTGACTCAAGCATTTTAAATGACACACTCTTTAAAATGACTCCACCCTCAACAGCTTGAACCGTTCGAATCATGGCAACATTTGGAAATGTTAATCGCCTTAGACCAAAAGAAAAGACAAAACAATTCACTGAATCTATTCATATGAAAACAACACAATCAAACCCCGAAGAGTCGCATCTAGAATCAGCATGTATGAAACTAATGTGCTCTCAGCGACAGCCTCTTACACTTTCATAGTTTACAGCACAGTTGGATGTACCGAAGACAAGAAGTAACCCGAAAATACCGAGCATGACGAGTGGCATTTAGCTCGATGGGAAGCTGATGCCATTGAAGCCAACTGTTGAATGACAGGCTATTAGTAAAACACCTGTTCTACTTCCTGGGGAAAATGTCAAGACTTGAGATCAGCTGATGAACATGAGAGTTAAGACTCGATTCAAATTAGGGCTCGCTGTCAGGACCGTAAGCCAAGGCCTATGTGACGGTGAGGCAAATCACTTCCGAATGCAAGTCAATCTGAGATGGACAGAGTGAAGACTTTGCTCAGGAGTGTCACTTAAAATCGTCATCTTTACCCTTACAGAAGTCGAATGGTGTTCTTTTGTCATCCTTACACACTTTCTTAGTGTGACAGAGAATTAAAAAAAAAGCCACAATTAGCCAGTATTAGTCATAAATGAATAATTGATTCAGATTTGAAATTCAGATCAGGCCGCCAGAATATTCCCGCATGGAAGCCTTTCCACAACAAAGAGCCTGTCAGGGCAAAGATGTATGTTTAAGTAAAACTACAGGAAGCCTCGACACGGCCCCGGTGGAGAGCGATAGTACCACTCCGTGTCAGCACAGCAGCCCGTACCTCTTGGCAGGCTGCTGCGGTGTTTTCAATAATCAGCGAGAAATGCTTTTCAAAGGACTGAGGTCTTGTGTTTTGCCCGAGCGTCACTCTGACTGAGCTCGATGTAGTGCAGACATTCATCATCGCGCTCGCTCATTCAATCAGGATTAGCCTTTATAAAGGTGCTGCAGGAACTCTCCTCCTCATACATTTATTTTTCACAAGACAACAACCGCAGGGTCAAAATATCAGATAAAAGCAAAACTCTGTTTATCAAGGGATTATATACTTTGGAAGCATATAAACATGATTTATGGGTGACAGGGGTTGGCTGACCATGTGATGTGTATACGCATCATGTTTATATGCTACCAATTTGTAATGCAAATACATTTTGAATTAAATGTAATTTTGCACAATGTTTTATTTTATTTTCATCAACGTTGGAGTTAATCAGCAGATCTGCCATGTCACAAAATGTTGACACTGAACATTACTGCAGAACATTTATCCAGTCTTGGAATACAATATCCACGAGTTCTGTGAAAACTCAACCCTTGTAGTTATAGATATTGATACAGGTCCAGACATTAAGTGTCTATCTATCTGTCAGGTTTCACAAAATGGCAGACAAGAACCCAATAGCACGACACAGAAAACAGTTCAGGTGCAGAAACAGAATCAGAACGACAGCTAGGTGAACACACTACACAATCTGGCAAAGAACTGAGGTGAAATGGACCGGTACATATACTGAGGGGCTGATTAGCAGATGAGGAGCAGGTGAGTATGGGGGTGGGGCAGGCCAGGTGAATGAAATGAGCAGGTACTGCAGAGCAGGAGGGAGTGGCCGAGTCTAAAATGACATGAGAGCTACTGTGTAGCTGTACTGCATGTAGTATCCATATAATCCAATGATGAAATATCACAGTAGAATTTTTACACTGACTGCATTTTGTATTTGAATTTACAGCGATTCAAAGCTCTATCTGAGGTCCAGATTCTTTGGGATTACAGTTCCCAGGAATCTAATTTGATCAAAGTCCCGTTTCTATTTCCGCCTCTCCTTTTAACTGGATGGATTCGTTGATGTAAATTTAAAACTTTTCTTAAGAAATGTCTGCACATTCAATTTAAAAACTTAAACTTGCCCCGTAGAAACTTATTATTTAGTAAATGTCAAAGAAAGCTGCTCACTAATCTGTTCATGACTGTGTGTAGCTGGTTTTTTTTAAGAAAAAAGCTTCTGTAGGGACACTTTTAACAGCGGGGGTAATATTTCTGTTTGTCTGTGCATCCTCTAAAGTTGCTGTCGACAATTTTGCCTGCAAAAGATGTCTTCTATTCAAGGACCAAATGTTCCCTATGTTGCGAGATGACCTCTCGACAGGCGAGCAATCACAGTAGTCAGCATTCACAAGCCTGGTGCTCGGCTGAGCTTGCAGACATTACCAACAAGTTTTCACACGGTTTGATAAGACAGTAATACTGAGGAAATAACCTTGCCAGGTTACGCCTGCACACTATCATTGATCCTCCACAACAGCAAGTAAGGAAAACAGAGACAACAGGATAGAGACGGCACATTCTCCATCTCTTGTGTCCTTTTAATGGAGAAATAGTACTTTTCCCTCTTTGCTGTCCTCAGCGCAATGCTTTTCTCCCGCTTTTACAATTTAATAACTACCTCTATTCCTTATCGGAAAGGATTTTTTTTTTAGCGGTGGCTTGTCAGATAAAGGCCAGGGTTGTCACCAAACTTCTCTTGCTGCTGCGAGACAAAGTCTGTTTACTTTTTTCAGTCATTGCTCTTCTCTGTCACGGAAAAAAGGAAATGCAAACGCTCTCTACAGAAACCTCCCGGGCATTTTCTTTGCTCATCTCTGTACCCCATTTACTCTCTTCTTCTCTTTCATCCACTTTGGGTAGTTAAGTGCTCATTGATATTCCGTTGGTCAACACGAGGACCAATAGACTTTTTCGCCCATCAAGACTCGGGAGTGGCCACTTGCAGATTGCTCCTGACATTGGCTGATGATAATTTAACAAAGCATGGCACTGATGAAAAGGCTTATGAGTCGGGATGAGCTTTTCCTCTCCTCTCGCATCATGTCCGACACTAATTGCTTTTGACATCTTGGTTTATTGTGCAAGTGTCACGGCAGCTTGGTATCATTTCAAACCATCTTTATTTCCCCCTTTGCTTTTCGATTGACATTAATCAAAGTCTAGCGTTAGCATAAACACATATACAACTCAATCAAGTCCTGCTAGTGTGGACGAGTGTAAAATTAAAGCAACACTGCCAAGATTTTAAACATGAAGTTCAGCTAATCGGTCATCAATATCCAGCGCTACACACATCAACAGTAAGTGACAGCTGTATTGTTTATTAGGACTTCTATCTTATTTAGAGAGATGTCTGGATATTTCTAGCCGTGTTTGTGGTGACAGAACCAGAAAGTTTCAGCCAAAACATTGTCTTTTTCTAACCCTAACCAAATGGCATTTGTTCCTAAACCTAACCAGACCATTAGCACAGTGACGTCACATTATGAAATTGAAAAATTTACCTAAAAGAAAAAGAAGAAAAAGAAAATGTGCTTTGCCAACCTAATTCTGGCAATTAGGTTGTATACAAGTGGTACTGACTGACTTCTATCTGTGGACATCGTGCAATGCGTTGTTATCAACCGCTAGCAAGCAACACAGAGGTTTTCCTGCAGACATCCACCTTGGTTTTCTGACTTTTTGTAAGTCAACTTGTGGTTGACGTTATTGAACACAGCATAAAAATTAGGATATATCAGCGTTTACTGCTTTGATTTCAGCACTTTTGGTCTCTTGCAAGACTGCCAAATTTATGGAAGATCAACACTAAATCACTGAAATGGCCTGAATGAAGATTAGTAGTTGATTGTACACTGTTCCCGCAACAGATGAAATGACTGGCAGCTTGCTTGGTGGCTATGTCTGCTCAAATGTACCACTTTTACAGTTCCACTACATCAAGTTTTTCCGATCTGCTTCCACATCTGTACAGCCTTATTTTTCAGACGTGCGCGGAGCAGTGCGTTAGACGCTGCTGACCTGAATCTCGACTGAAAATCTACTTTTGAAATAGCAGCAAGTGTGTAAGTTACAGAGCACACTTTGTCCCAGTTTGCAAAACGCTGCCGAGGAGCTACAGTGTCTTAAAATGAAGGGGGAAAAAAAACTAAAAAATACAGCTAATGTCTGGGCAATCCTCAACCTCCTCACCCCCTCTGTCAATCAATAGTCTGTTTCATCGGCAGGGGTTGAGCGATCATTAATAATAGCTGACACGCTCCTATAGTGGTAATAAACTGGGGGAATCTGGTATGTAATGGTACAGTAATGGCACCTGGGCAGGGTGTTACGCACTCGACAGCTGCTGATGGATAAACCCTAGGTAAATGGATTCGGGCTCATCCAGGGGAGAGAGGAGCTGCTGCTTTTGGATTGACTCTGTTTTTGTGAGCTGTAGTGGGTGAAAAGGGCCCGCACAATCGCCGGAGAATGGAGGAGGGCACGAGGACGAGAGCTTTTCAAATTGGACAGAGGGGCTTCAGCGGGTTTCCGTGGACGGACATGTAGATTTCACTTCAGCTGCATAGCAAGTGTGTGAGTGAGTGTGGATGAATGAGAATAGACTGGGTTGGTGCTAACTGGGGCATGTTAAGGCAATTGTCATTCCCCCCTTCCCTGTCACCACGGTGAAGAATGATTTGGTGGTTGGCGTGCCATTTTATCTCCTCAGAACATAGACAAATGTGGACCCGAGGTGTTAAAAAGACCCAAACTTCCTCCATCATTTCAGAGGCCTGAAGAATATGGAATCATATGATTGATTTTTAGAGATGATGAGTTGTCACTTTAGACAGTGGGGATAGGAGGAGAGAAAAAAGTTGAGCAAAATATGAAAGGTATTTTTACTCCCCTAACTGACAAGCTTGAAATATGGTCTATTCTGGTTAACCAAAAGGAACACATACATTTCTACATTAGAAAGAATTCCCATTATTTCTCTCTGAGCCATGAAAATCAATTCTAAAATGATTGCTTTCAGTGACGATGGGGAGAGGGGAGAGAAAATAGTTGATGTGCCTTTGCCTGGTCCGATAGATAGAAATAGAGGCTGTTTTTTCCGATTCTATTTTCTCACGAGAAATGGTTGAAATTGGGAGTGTCTAACTATTTCAGTTGTTCTTTCTTCATTTCCTTGTCATCTTTCAGTGCGCCTCTTTGTTTAGTTCTCAGCACAAGGACCCAAATCTTAGAGCATTACATGATTTCTCTGCAGCTCCAAATCCAAGGGGTTTGTTCCGTCGGCTTAAAACCTTTTTATCACATTACGTTGTTTTTGTAGCAAACAACAAAAAACTGATTCTCTCACTCCATTGGCAATGCTCATCAGCTTGTTTTGCATTGTGCCGTCTTTCCCGTTTAATGAAGCGTTTAGCAGCAGATTAGAAAAGAGCTCATCAAGTGTCAATTTAACAGATTAAGTAACTTCTTAAACACCATACGAGATAAGGCATTTTGAGAGAAATTTGCTTCCTACCTCAAGTATATACATCTCGCCTGCCATCCCAAATCTACTGTCGGAGGCTTATTGAAAGCAGCTCCCTAAGCACCTTCATTATGCTCTTCAAGTCAATAAAACATTTGTTAGTGCCAATAACACCATCTATTTGCCAGGTATTGCCTTTCCTATGCAGCCTATCTAGAAAAACAATGCACTTCGAAGAAAAAAAAACGCACTGAAGCATGTATGAACCAGGAGAGATGTTTGTACTGCATGTACGACCCCATGTCTAAGAGCTCCACGTGAATGTGCTGCGTTTAACCCTTCCCCTCTGCAGCGCACCATGTCAGGGCAGAATCACTAACCGTTTGAAAGGCCACTTTCAGGCAAAAGAGGCCGGAGAATGTCAATTCACTTAACTGCATTCTTATTTCATGAGTGCTGGATAGAGTTTCATAGCTCGGGCCTGCATGTAAAGTGACCCCGCGTTGTGCTTGAGAGGCAAGCTGCGTCTAAAATAAGCAATTGTGGTATTGCCTTCAGAAAGCCGCGGGAGACCTGAGTCCCCTCGGTGATCTCTTCACACTGATACTCAGAGGCTTTCAAAGGTAAGGCTGAGTTCACTGAGAGAGAAATGAGAAGTGAGAACCCAATGGTCAAACAATTTGTTGGCAATGTGCATTTCTGTGAAGGGAAAAGTCGAACCTATACATTTCTTTATGATGCTATTTTACATTTATTAAGGTTCAATTTTCAGTGTTATGTTTTGACAATATGAGCTTATGGTCTGGTTTGGTTTAGGCCCCCAAAAACTAAATATCCAGTGGTTCCAGGCCTACAAATGTTTTAAAAGTCATCTCACCTGATGTCTGTCAAAAACATCCTGTGGTTTCACGATTACAAATGTTGAAATGCCATCTGGATCAGTGGTTTCTGGTTTGTCAGCAATATTGCATTTAGCATCTCGTCTGATTCTTACAAATCTCATAATGCTGTCTCGAAAAGTGGTTTCCGGCTTATCATCTGTCTAATGTCCCAACATCTCGTCAGAAATATCCAGTGGTTTCATGCTAACAAATGTTGAAATGGCATCTCAATCAGTGGTCTCTGGTTTGTCAGGCATCTTGCATTAGCATCCTGCCTAAAGTCCTGACTTCTCATTAAAAACATCCAGTGGTTTCACGCTTACAAATGTTCAAATGCTGTCTTGAACAGTGGTCTCTGGCTTGGCTCCCGTCTAGCCTAGTCACATTGCTACCACTCATACATACGCCTCTTGACATGAAAGTCAGCAAATACACATGTAATGGGAATTTGATATGATATGTGTTGTACAGATACGATATGATACCTTTGACTATGAATAAGAAATAATCTGTGGTTCCTAGAAATGTAAAATTCCGACATTTTTAGGGAGGAGTAGACATAATCATAAAAATAGCGAGATGACTAAAATCATTTGTGGAAAAGCCATACCAGACGTATGATAATTTAAAGCCACATATCTTTATACGCCTCATAAGATGTATGGAGGGGTTGTTTTTTGCTGCCTTAACCGAGCCAGTCATAATCATAGTTTAGGGGGCAAATGATTGGCTTAGGGGTTGAGACGCCAAGCATGAATCATGTCCTCGGTATGATTCGAGCAGGGGATCTTTGTTGCATCTATTTCACCCTCATTTCCTGTCTTTTCTCCACCATCGGCATAAAAAACAGGCATGAAATGCCTCCAAAAGAAAACGTGTTTTCTCTAATCATATGTTGTCTGTAAACCGTGGTGGATATTGCCCATAATCCCCGGTTTTGCAGAATCATCCAATATAAATGCACTTACCTGGTGATTAAGTATTTGTTGAGGATCTTTGAGATGGTGTGATGGTGTTTGAACATATTGGTTTGCATGTGTCTACATATGTGCAGGGGAAATGTGGCGGGGTATTAAACTGCTTAAGCTACATCTGTCGGAGTGGCTCTGGCCCCACAGCTCGTTCCAGATACTCTCATTTGTTAAAGCTGTGGCGACTAACACCCTCAAGGAGCCATTGCTTCTTCACCAAGGGGGCGGCAGAATAAACGAGGCCATGCCAGAGGATAGAGGGAGAAAAAGGAGCAACAAAGCAGACAAATAGATCCCTTCACTGGTGCGATCCTAAAAATACACCGCTGTCTTCTACTGTTGTAGAAATCGGACGAATTGAGATTATATGGGAGAGGATATGGAGATGCAAAGACACACAACTTAGCAGAGGGCAGATGAACCCATAAACCTGTTTACTCACAGATGCATCCAAACATAAAGTAAACATGCACACACTCTGTCTCTGCTGCCACGGGGTTTTCTTGCGGTCTGCGATGCTCAGTGACCTGCCTAAACAGACCCCCACATCTCCAATTTGACTCCTCATCCATGTGGGTATTAAACATAAATGAGATGGACTCAATATCTCACTCATGGCTTCTTTGACACTTCACCACCACCACCACCACCAACCTGCCTCTCTGAGCCTCCTTCGCCCATTTGTGCCCCGCTCCAGTTTTTTTTTCATTCTTTTCAAAGATTATTCAAGGTTATTACTTTCTCCAAAAGGCCACTTAGGATGCGCGGTGGAAATGTGTTGACTCTCTTCGATTTTTGAAGGAGGTTTGAGTGTATTTCTAATTCACTGGTGGCATGGTTCACTACATATGAAGCTGCGGTGTGGTTTTCAATGGACCTGAGGGGAACATATTTATAAACTGGATCCTGAACCAATGGGACCGGTAGGGAAGTATTTGCCTTGGAAAGCATTAAAGTGGAGGGAACACCATTTGCGGTGCTATATTATACATTAAAAATTGAGATGGGGTGACTTTACTCTGCTACTGACCTCTATCAATATTTGATCACAGAGAACAGCAACTAGTAAACAATGGAGCGAGAAGGTGATTCGGGGGAAAGGTGAAGGGCAGGGCACACGCGTGAAGCCCAACGAACTGCGCACTTGGAAAACGTGCTCAGTTTCTCCACTGTACGCCAGTCAAGCATGTCGACCTTCTGACAGTTTGGAGATCAGTATAGGTCGGCATTTAACACAAATGAGGAGGAAACCTTTCCTACGATCTCATCTGTTCACCCGTTCACCTCTTCTTTTCGGTACTTCTACAAAATATCACAAAAAAGGTGTTCGACACGTCTTCAGTTCGGGGAGGATTGCGGTTGCTTGTTGCCTGAAAGCTTAAAAACACCCACTGAAGGCATCTCTCCAGAGGAGGGTTCAGTGCCTCGAGGCTGCTCTGACCCCATGACCCAAGTATAATTGATGATGTCACATTCTTTCACGAGCAAATGCAAAAGCCATTTGCTTCGATGCATGCCAGTGCGCCCAGGCTTGCAGTATTATTTGCAGTCAACTTCATCCACATGTCAAAGAAACGCACCATCAAAGGCCATGACTGTTAAGGGCAAAGCACACCGGCGGCTTACTGTGCGCGTCAGAGAACCCTATTGTGTTCAGTGTAAACACCCGGCCTCCACACGTCAAATGCATCGCGGACAGCCGTATATCTTGATGCAGGCCGTCACGTTGATTATTCTATTTCCCCAACACTGACACACTTTGGAGCAGTGGATTTGACCACACTCACTCTCCAAATGAACACTCCACAGCTGCTGTACCTTGACAGCTTCTTCTGTGCGTCCATTGTGTCCAGTGGGGCATCAAATGATTCAACGCTATTTGTTGTGACTGGTGTCTGTTATCCTGCAGTGTCTGAACGTCAACCAAAACCAAACACGATTTTCTTTTATTGTGGGAAAAATAACTTTTTGGGACATTTGACACCAAAGACAGTGACAGTAGAAAGGTAACAACTAAAAGGGAGAAAGAGAGATGGTGAATGACACGCAACAACTATTTCCACCTTAATAATAACTGCGGACGTTGAGGCTCATGGTCGTCTGAGTTTTATATATTTACTCTCTTACTCATACCAGGACTCATATCTGTCCGTAAGTTATAAAGCCAGGAGATGATTAGCTTAGCTTAGCATAAAGACTTGAAACAGGAGGCTAAAGTCCTTAATTGTTCTCTGAAACTCATAAATTAACGCATTATTACCTGCTTACTACAATAATACAAAAATATAAAGACATTTATTTTGCCACGTGTAGTCATATGTCTTGACAGTTTTGACTTTTAGTCTCGAAGAAACGAGTTGAAAACTTAAAAAAGAATAACTAAAAATACCCACAGACTGTAAAGAAAAAGCAGTTTTGGCATTGTCTTTGTATTGTGTTGCAGAGATATCGACTGAAGTATGCATGCTAACAGGCTAACCCTGGCCCGTCCCGTTCCAGAGCTCCTAAGCTAGCGGTGTGAACACTAACACTCCCATGGTCCCTGAGCTCCTAGTCTGAAACGCTAGCTGCACGGCTAACTGAGCTAACGAGCTAACTGGTAGCTTCTGTTATCAGTTAGCTATTTCTCTGCTAATATGCTGTACTCTATTTGTATTTTGTGAATGAATTTGACAAGCGGCTAGTTCTTCCATGTTGCACCTTTAAATATACTAAATATAGGTTAGTTTTGATGCCTTAAATTAATTCCTTTTTTCCGTCACTCTCTTGATAATGAGCGCGCATACAACAAAAAATATCAACAGTCTGTGTGGCTCTAATGAACACCATTATTGTACTAGATACAGTACATGTATGGAAACAATCTAACATGGATCAACTGGTGTTCATCGTGTAGACTGTCCAGCTCATCATCATCTCAAATGAAAAAACATCCCTAGTCTATTTAGCCAGCTAAACAGACAGAGCCCCGTCCATGGTACATCAGCCCGTCACACATGAACTGACAAACACATACTCGCTTATATATGTGATAAAATTAGAGATCATCCTGGTGGCATGTGGAGAGGAAGAGACAGAAGAATGGGGGGGACAAGTTAATCATCTCACAGTAGCTTCTCCCATCAACTGGCAGCGACTTTAATCAAATTATGACCTTGTAAAGCATGCACTTGTCATTTGGGACCCTAATCTCTTCGCTAATGACTAATTAGCCCCATCACCTGTTCCTCTAAGCTTCCATTACACCCCCAACAAAGCTTTAAGATAATGAAATAAACAAAAGGGGGAAAACAACAATACATCCCTTGCCACACAAAAAAAAGGAGAGAAAGAAGCCCAGACAGACATCAATCAAAACCTGGGAGATTGATTAGAGACTGACAAAATGGCTTTTGGGTTTTTTTCCACCCTCTGACAGGAGACCACTCTTCAGTGCTCTAGAGGACAATAAGGATACACAAATTCATTAGGAGCAATTAACCGAAAATAGCTACCGAACACACAGAGACGCTGCCCCAGCGTGAGGTTACAGCACGCAGACGCCGAGGTTGTGGAAATAATCTAGTGGCTTTGTCTCATCAATAACTTCACCTTACGTCGGGACAAAGCCCTTTGGACCGCAGTTGCAAATGAGTAAAGCCCACTTGTTTGTTTTTGTGTTCGGCCTTGTTATGGATTAACTCATTTGCCTCAATCTGAGGCCGCACACGTGCCACATCCCGGCTTCTGCAGCAAATTTTGCAGAAGGGGACGGGGGAGGCTTTTGTTTGTGCCATCCAGCGCCTGTGCAGCTGCACTACTTGGCGGCAGGCACACAAACAGGCGGCTCCCATTCATTAGGCCTTTTTATATCAGAGACGCTCTCCTTCTGGGGGCCCAAAGCATCTGCCTCCACATCAGTAAGAGGCAGAGGGGGGGTGGAGGGGCTGGGAGAGGAGACAGAGACACACTGAGTGGAAGAAGATGGAGACAGAGGGAGCACGCAGGAGAGGCGAGGAGAGAGAAAACGGACAAATCTGGGAGGGAGATAAGAGGCACAGTGGAGTTAGAGGAACAAAGTAGTGGAGTGGCAAACTGCGCCGTAAAGTGAGCGAGCAGAGCGGGGTGACTGATTCATCGAGCCTCGTTACTTGGTTGTCTCCTCTTCATCGCCGCTTCCTCATCCTCCAATCAGAGGAACATCTGGCTCTAAAGAGTAATAGTCTGGCGGGGCATTCATAGATCTGACACACATATGAGCGCACACACACACACACACACACCTGCACGATTCCTCTAAAGGGACCCGCGGGAGGCGGCGCACACAGCTGTAATGGCGCGTTATTCTTGTTTTGTTTGTTTTTTCAGTGTTTTTTCATGGCTTTATTGGACAGTGCAGCTGAAGAGAAGCAGGAAATGGCGAGAGAGGAAAGGGGGGACGACAACCGGGGCGTAACAGTGACTTGACTGATTCTGGATCAGCGCTGTAAACGTGCTCATGGCAGGTTAAAAACGTTGAATTTACCGTTAATCAAATTGCTGCTCAGAGTTTAGCTCAGAACTCGAGAAGTGGTGTGACTAGTGTGACTAAATAAAACAAAAAGTTTGCCGTGTTGTGGCAGACACCGTGGCCTTTGGTTCTTTATCTTATAGTGATGAATGAGGCATGCCACGTCCCAAATGAAGATATCCCACAGGCCACCACCACTGCTGTAATGAAGCACTTCAAAATGATACGGCCAACCCCAATAGAGGTTGTGCTAAATTTCATCTCATTGAATTTCATTAACGCCAGCAGGTGCAAGGACAGTGGCTGTCTTCTCTCTTTTTTTTTCCCTCCATCGTTTTTTGTTCGGTACGTATAAATCATGACACCCAGAGGGTACCTGCGGGTTGTCTCACAGGGCAGGAATAAATAAAACATCAGCTATATCTTCATACAAATCAAATTTGATGAGAAGTAACAGGGGAACGTGTGGTAGGAACAGTTGAACCTGTCAGCAAAGATTGCGTTGGGTCCCCTCAGCATTTGGAATGATGATATAAAAGGGACACAGTGGTAGATTGATCTATGATTTGAGATGAAAAGGAAATGATTGCAAATCAGAGACATGGTAATGGATTATTTTCGCAGTGCCAGTTTGAACAATAAACTGGACAAAGTCTATTTTTTTGTTTTGTTTCACCGAATTCGCACTTTGCACGGGAGAATTCATCAGGCTGCCAGAACGCCTGCCAACCACTGTCAACACTGTTTTGAAAAATAGCGGCACGTTATAGAACTTGGATGGCAACTCAGCTTCATTATATCCGCAATCTGTGGGAATTAACACCCACAATTAACCTTTATTTATTGCGGACAATGCACCTCTGGCCAGGTCAGGCAACCCATTTGCATGACATTTTAATATAAAGCATCCCTGAATGCAGAGCAGGGACCTGCTATATGTTAAAAACAGTGCCTCGAATCTAAATGGAAATCGTGCGAGCTATAGACCTAAGAGGGGGAAAATAACCTTGCTTTGTTGAACCGGGCCCAAAGAATACAGATACATGAAAGAGAAGGGAGGCAGTGGATACAGCAAACAAAATGATTACACATTTTAGAGCAATTTCTGGGTCCCGCGGTCATAATCATTTTGTCGATAGCCTTCCAGTGTGCAGGTGCGCTCATACAGATGGTTTTATGAAGATCCATTAAAAATAATTTCGCTCATCGCCAGGCCCAGGAGGGGCCCAACCCGGCAACTGGGAGACAAGCCCAGATGTCTGCTTAGGCTACGGCTCTAACCCGCCCCGCGCTCCTGATGTGGACCACCCTGTCGCCATGGGAACGCGGCGAAATAATAAAACCCGCGGAGGTAGGAAGTGCACGAGCTCGCGCACACACGAGCAGAAAGCAGCAGAATGGTGGCAGCTAAAAGGAACTTTTTGTCCTGATGCAATTACTTAAAAAAAAAAAAAAAATGGGTGAATTTGAACACAAGATTGCTGATTTGTCACTTTAGGCTATCCAAACAACAAAACTACTTTTTCACACTATCCCTCACGTCACGCGCCGCAGTAAAGCAGCGCTGGAAAACAAGGCAGCCAGCCAGCGAGGAATTTTTTTTTTGACGCGGTTGTCCTTGGTGGCAAACATTTGATGTGTTTTGATTAGACTCCGGTGGGGGGGATTATCAAAGGCTAAGAGAAATCAATGTTCTTTTAATAAAGAGGACTTGGGTGGGAGGGAGACAGACAGTTCTGTTCATGACAGGGCCTGTCTCTGCCTTATCTCGCGCTTCTCAGATCCCCAAGACAGGCAAATATTTTAACTGTAAACACCCGTGGCTCGACAGCCTGCGTGGGCCTCCTGTCAGGCTGTTTTTTTTCCACTCGCTGCTACTTACTCACCTACTCTCTGGCATGACCATAAACGTGTTTGCATGAATACAAACCGCACGTGCAGACGTACACCTGCACACATTGCCGACATACAATAGCCGCGACAATTATCCCACAAAGCTCCGTGCGCGCACATTCCCGGGTTCAGAACGGCGACGCATATACTAAGTGATACCTGCATCCTACAGCTGCCATCACAAATCCACTGTCATCCAGATTAGCCCGGACACCACCAGATGCCTCAGAGCCGCCAGGAGAAGAGAGGCGCGGCGCGGTGCAGTGAATTCCAGTAATTAATCCCAGATTACATCCTGTGCCTCTCCATCAAGCGAGTTAGCTGCAGCGTGCAGGAAGGCTCGCTAGGTTGGGAGAAATACAGAAATATGAGGCCGATATGGGCACATTTTAATGGTCTTGGGTTGCAAGTAAGTGTGCAGGTACTGATTTGTTAGAGATCCTACAATTAAGAGGCTTTTCATCTAAACTAACAAGGAACTCTCTCTCTCTCTATATATACTCGGGGAACACTGAACTAAAGAGACTTGAAGTTTAAAACCACATCACAAAGAAGAGAGAAGAGTTCCTTCAAGACATCAACACTTTGCTGTCTTTAAAGGGGTTGAATAAGCTTGATGTCAATCGCGGCAGGCAATTAGCCTAGCTTAGCATAAAGAAATAGGGGTTAACAGCTAAAACGTCCATAACAGCACCTCTAGAGCTCAAATTAAAACCATGTGTTTGGTTGGTTTAATCCATGCACAAACAGTAATGACAGTAGGTGTAATAACTACTTCTATAACCATCTAACTCCCTCCTACAACACAAATCTCAAATTTTTATGCAACCATTTCTGTTTGGATTAAAAAAAAAAGACAGAACACGTCTCAGCTACTGGCGGGCGTATTTCGGACCTTCGGAGAGAGCCTGACAAGCTGTTTTCACCATTGTTCACACTACGAGCAACAAAGTTTGAAAGCGGCGATGTGTGGTGAGCTTCATTGTCGCTGGGTGGCCTTTAAAAGTTAAAGCCAGCTCGACTGTAGTAACTGAATCGTAGCATGTCACACCCATCATGCAGCGACAAGAATCAGGCATCAGTTTCTAGCTTCATCCTGCCAGCTTTCATTGAAAATGACTTCTTGACTGTTCCTCAGGTAGTCTGACCACACCACAAGGAGAACTGGATACAGCATTGGAGGCGCGGCCCCCGTTCGTTCACTATCAATGGTGCATGAAGCCAAAAGAGTTAAACATCCAAGGCATAAACTTGAAAGTTCCTAGCTGAGCTGGTTTAGCCCTCCGCTAACTAGATTGATTTGATTATTCATTTATTTTAGACTTTACAAATGTTATTGGACCTCAGTTGGGGAGCTCGTTTCCCCTTGCTCCCAGTCTTCATGCTAAGCTAGGCTAATCACCTCCCAGCTCTATATAATCACCACTGGTGGACAATCCTGGTGCCCACATGTTGGAAAAAAACAGCTTAAGTGCCCTCTTAGATGCCCCTATTTTTTAAAATCATAACTAAAGTTTGTAAATGTTTCACAATAAATATATTGTGACCTTCTGGGCGCTGGTGCACTTTTTATTTTTTTTTTTTTTTATATATTGATCTTCTCATCTCACTCTTGGAAGGAAATCAAATGAGCTTGTTACCCATCGCCAGCTATTTCTTTAAGGAGGCGATACGCACATAAAACACGCTCAATTTATGATCTTTACTTTTTTGACCCTCACACCGCCACATGGAAAATGCAGCGGTGATCATAGTAATGAACACGCATCGTATATCATGCAAATGACGCGCGCCGCTGTTCTAAAGGATGAGTCCGTAAGTGTTGCGGATTGACGGTAAAACAATGATTTACATCTGCTGACAAGCTGCACATGGCACATATAAAGAAAATGTAGGGTCTCGGCTGCAAGGAGGGAGATAAAAGCATCCCTTCAACAGAACACTGTATCCCCCGCATACTGAACAGCAGCCTCTTTATCCATCAACTGAGGTTTTTACTCTATCATCAATAAAACTTTGAGGCAATTTGCAGCCGCCGAAAAAAAAGTTCACGCCACATTTTCATAGTCTGCGGAGGTAGATTTGTTTGAAAAACTAATCGAGCCGGCGCGCTCTGGAATGCTTATATTTTGTCTGACCTTTCCAGCTCAATTCCTTTTCCGTGGCTATCGGATCTAAATTAAATAAATGAACAACATTATACATTAAAAAGCATTTCAATTAAAAATGGTGATCCCTTTGATGCCGAGGCCTGGGTGGTTGATGTGCTGGAGAAGCCACGGCGCCCTCCCCCCCAAGAGGCCGCGCCAGTCTGTTTACTTCAGATTAGGCCCACAGTCATTCCTCACTGGGGAGGGAAAATAGAGTCGCTTTCTATGACAGTCGTGTAATAAACAGGACTGTTTTGCAAACTTACTACGAAAGACTCTGTCTTACGAAGAAAAATATGGGGCCTATTAATTTTGCCGGAGAAAATATGTGCATGCATTTGTTGCATCACTCCCTCTCACGCTCCTGCTTTTCTTTCTCAGATATTTCATAAGGAAAAGCATCGGTAAGTCATCTGCAGAGCCCTCTGCCCCCGCCCTCCCCAAAGACAAGCCAAGAGCCCTTGAATTAAGTCAATCATTTAGTCGTAACAAATTAATTAAAAGAATAATTAAATCATTAACACATTAAATACGGCAATTAGAAATCTTGTCCTACATGAGTGAATTTGAGTGAATTTAATGGGGGAAGCAAATGGAGCAATGGACTGTGCCAAAACATAATTTTTATTTAATGCTTTTCTCACAATAACATGCACTTTGGGATAACCCTCCACCAAAGAAATGCTTGACTAGTGTTATCTCCTAACAATATTATACAAATATGAAAAGGGGAATTTTCAGAAACACATTATTTCCAGACTGAGACTCCTAAAGCTTAAGACTTTATGGGCTTAAAGCATATTTACATCATGAATATAGCTTTCATAATAACCGGACACGAGGCAGCTGCCCTCTATAATGGCTCCAGCCCCTCCCTTCTTGTTGCCTAGTAACAGCAGCATCCCCTGCAGGAGGCAGAGTGGGGGAAGAAGGGGGTCAGGAGGGCATCGAGGAATAGAAAAGGCTCCTCCGTCCAAACTGCCTGTTGGCTTAAGGAGCTCCATAGGAAGCACGGCTCAGCCACAGCAACGCACGCCGATAGCCAGCGGAGTCATGAGCGGTGTTGTGGAGCTGGTTAATTCCATCCTGTAATACCCTCCATATATCCCCTGTCAACAGACGTGATCTTTAAGTTCCCAACCTGCTGATGAGAGCACATTTGAGTAACGCTGCTGGACAAATCCCGTCAGGGGGACACGGGCGACGGGATGAAGTTGAGATGATGAAGATGAAGGAGATCAATGGGGTCCTGTCCTAGTTCGGGCAGGCATGGAAGTTTTATAGTCACATGTTCCGCACACTGTTAAATCATATGTGACCGTGACCTATTTTCAACGAGGAGGCCGGTGGAGGATATATACAATTTGGTTCCTCAGTCTACTTGTAGGTGCAGAACACAGATGCCCAGCAGTGCGTGCGTGCTGCACTACAGGAGATTTAACTTCATCCACCTCCTCAGCCTCCCTCCTGCATCGGTATTTAGATTTATTTGAATTTAGAGTGTTTATTTCCAGTGTCTGTTCGTTCAGATGCATCTCTGCCGAGGGGGGTTCGTGAGCTCGGGAAAAGCCTCGTGTCAAGCCTGCTCAGATTTGATCCAGAGCGTTGCATGAGCAGAACAACTCCGCCAACTGCTGCATCCGCTGAAGCTCAGTGCAGCGAGGAGTTAGCTGGATAATAATAATGATGCTACGCTACCTGAGATTAGCAGACCCTGACATACAGTATTGTGTCCAGCACACTGTAACAACACAGGGACGGGGAAGTTTCTCTTTAATGCCACTGAAAACGCCGGCGTCCGTGTCAGTTAACTCTGCAGTGATAAGCCGACAGCTTCACTTGTTCCGTAGCTTCCAGGCTGCGGCCGCTCCGAGCTGGACTCAAATTTTTTACCAATTATATTCGTCTGTTTATCTCTGCTGAGGAATGCACGGGAGCCAGCTCAGCACAAACGCTCACAAAGACACTGTTCTGTTCTGTTCACGCGTTATTTAATATACCATAAATAGTGGGTGTGTTATACAGGTAGTAATGATGCAGCGATGTGTGTATGCAGGGCCGAGAGACAGTAGACATTTTAGACACAAAAATAGTGGTAGACGGGACTTTTGTAAGAAATATATGAAGCAATACTTAAAGCTGCTGTAAGATATATTTCTTTATTAGAATAAGTGTTAGCTCTTTATTCCAACAGTAATCATTAGCTTCTTTTAGATAGAAAAGGTGGCACATTTGCAGCAAGGTAATCTAAAACGGAGGTGTAATATGTCCTCCTTGTCTCTAAACAGCCTCCACTTTTCCTCCTCTGGGGTAGGCGTAAACATGTTGGGCGTGAAGTTGAAGCAGGTCGAATTTGTCTTCAAAATAAGAGCTTTACATTGCACCCCATCGGAGTTTAGAACTGGGTTCTTAGCGGGGGGCTTTTAATTTGAAAGTAGCAACCGCTATTAGCTCGCCGCTACAACGACAAGAGGACAACCAAGACAGCTACAGAGAGCGAGGAGACGCTAGCATCTCCCGGATCTCAGCGGCTTTCCAGCTGCTCATCTTCGTGGATGAAGTGACGAACTGACTGCTGTGATCAGCTGTTTCCTGGTTTTAAAACTCCCGGCTGTGGGTGCGCAGCAGTGCACGTCATCAACACCGCCGCCCACCTCAGCATTTGCCACCACATTGCCGCCTTGGATTTACACAGCAATGGAGGCGCAAATAAGTGTAACGTTACCTTCTGAGGGGCAAAACAGACCGACCAATTTACCGCCTTCTGTCTAAATCCGCGGACCTAGCCGCCAAAAGGACGGCAGATTGGTGGCTTACTGCCCAGAATAAAAACGGCTAGTGTTATAGTTTGTTTGGTCAGTAACCCAAAAGACATTCTCTGGCATCCCTGCCCACTTTATCCAATCAGGACAGAGAACTCCATAAAGAGGCGGTCCTGTTTGCCCAGAACAAGTAAAGCTACCGATCCCGCCGCTTTCAGTGAAGGCTTTTACTACCAAACAGGCCAAGTGAAGAAAACACTCGACGGAAAAGTAAAAGTAGGAGTGGTGTAAGTGTGGTGACGTAGCGAGGAAGAAGACATAAAGTTAGCCTTTCTCTAAAAGTATGTCGCCATCAGTATTTGAGGAAGCCAGGTGGAAAGTATAGCTCTGCCAGCTGCCAGTTATTTCAACCTGGAGTTGCCAAACTACAGCAAAGCTACCCTCGGGAGGAATCCAATTCGTTCAACTAAAGCAACTTAGATGCTAAGTGGTTCAAACTACTCTGTGACGTACGAAGCATCTAAGTTCATTCAAACCTGACCAGTCGGTGAGAGGAGATGTGTGTGTGTCTGTGTCTTTGCTCACCGCATCTGTTTTCTTTTTTCTCGCATCCGATAATAAACGTGAGCCTGAAGCATTTATTTTTCTATCCATTACGAAAATTTGCAATATGAGACAAAATTGAGTCATCAAGCAGTACAGATGAGTTTGTGGTAACTCACTTAATTCAAAAAGTGAATATAAAAGTCCAGTTCGGGGAGGCACGGAGGTTTTACTGTCACGTTCCACACACTGTTAAATCATATGTGACCGTGACCTATTTCTGGAACAACAGGGAGGCCTGTAGGTAGAGGATAAACAATTTGGCTCTCAGTCTTCTGTAAGTGAAAAACACAAATGCCCAGCAGTGCATCTGTGCTGCTACACTGCAGAAGATTTAACTTCATCCACCTCCTCAGCCTCCCTCCTGCATCCAGCGATCACCGGAACCCGCCACCTGCCCAGGTAAGTAAAGGGTGAGAGATCCAAATCATATGAAATAATAACAAAACATAACAGAAGATTTCTCCGTTACTGCTGACAGCGATTTATTTACGGCCGCACAAACAGACACGGAGGAGCGCAGTAGATTTAATGTCAGTTATTCATTCTCCCACATCCCCACAGTGGCCGGCCCCTCGCCGCCGAGAGGACACAATAATGCAAACCTGTTTTCACTCTCCCTGACTGAGCAGCTGATCTTCCCCCGATCACAGGCAGAACAACAACACACACATACACACACACACACATGGTTGAGTAGACCCCTTTCAACAGATCACGACCCTGTGAAACCCGTATGAAACAAACAAATGAAACAAGCACGCGTTATTTATCGAGCCTGATTGAGAATTTATCAGATTAACTGAAACGTTTGACTGAAATGATTAATTTAACGGACAAAAAAAAAGCACTGTTTGCGAGAAGGGAGGAGAGCAGCCGAGTATAGAAGTGGAAAATCAGGTCATTTGCTGTGCTACCAACACACAACAGTTGACACTTCCAGACTGCTTTAACGTCCCTACGAGCAGCTATAGTCGGATAGCGATCAAATAGCTTCACAAGAAAGCCTAATGCAAATGACTCGGCAACATCTGGGCGAGAAAGTTTGGCACGACGGCGCAGATAGAAAAATACGTCCTCTGTTGAAAGTTGCGGCGGAGGAGAAATCTCCCAACATAATCACACCGCGGAGTAAAGTGTCTCTGACAGGGCACGCGCCGCCTTTCACAGGCATTATTCTAAGCCCGAGGTTTTATATTCAGCGAGACAAGCTCAACCTTGCATTATGAAATGTAAAAAGCTCTGCGTGCACGAGGGGAGAGGAGCCAGATATAGTAGAAGCGGCTGCACGCTCTGATTCTGGCGGCGGCATCTCCTCGACAGCGAGGCAACACGACTGCGGAGGCCTGAGGGCACTCAATACCATCAATGGTCTATTTGTGTAGACATATCGGAGCAGAATGGGAATGATCTCTCGCATTGATCCTCTGTAGTCTAAATATTTTTAGAAAGCCATCGATTATATCGGCCGGTATGTTCTGGGAAGCATTACCAGTGAAATGTGACTGTGTCTGAGTGTTTATACATTAGTGGAAATACACAGCGACTGTCCGTGTCGGAGGATAAACGGTGACGGCTGGATTTGTTGGTCTCTGCAACATCAAATGCTCTAAACAAAGCTAAATATATAGAGCAGCACAGTGACCCTGTAGCCCAGAGAGCAATTTCCCCTCCACCTTCAGTCACTAACCTCTCATTCCAAGGATCGGGTCAGAGGAGCTCGGGGGTCATCTTGGATCCTGACCTCAGTTTAAAGCTCACGTTAGAAATGTTACCCAAGCGTCATTTTATCATCTTAGAAACATTGCAAAGGTTAAACCGTTTCTCCCTCCAGGCCGAGAGAGAAAAACTAGAGCGTGCTTTTATAAACCTCCAGGCTTGACTGCTGCAACGCGCTCTTGTTTGGTCTACCTTAAAAAGCTGCCGGCTGCATACCAGACCAGACGGCGAGCAAATATAACACGATTTAAAAATGGAAATGGGCAGCTTTTTTGCTTTTGCTGAGTGTAACAGTTATAGAAAAATGGCAGCATCTGCGTATGGATTTGTTCCGTTCCTCCCCAGGAAGAGGCGTCATTTTCCCTAGTCGTCATCTACAAGTCCAGCGTTGTGTCAAAGTTCCTCCGTTGGTGTCTGCTTTCCCTCACCACCCTGAAAGATTCCTTCGACTAGATCAGTCAGTAACAAAACCGGCCTTCTTAATAATACAGCTGAATGTTTAACTCTGCTTTCTCACAGCACTGAGATCAGGGTTTCTCTGTTAAATTGGGATTCCTCTTCTTCGGGCGGGTCTATTACACGGTGTGCCGTGAGACCGGGCTGAATGTTTGAGTCTCGCAGAATGTTTTCGATGAGCGAGAATGCTCACGCAGCATTCTCAGCGTTCTTCTGGTTTTTATTATTACTGTTATTATTCCACCCTCTGTACGATTCTGTGGCATTTCTCAACTCCTTCATACTTTATTATTCTTCTTTTGCCTTCTTTCCGTCCGTGCTGTTCTCATCTCGCTCTGTGAAGCACTTTGCCCTGCATATTTGTACGAAAAGCTTCTGTATAAATGAAGTTGAGTTGAGTATTGATCTGCCCTCTGTGGATGCATTCTTATTGAATCTTTCAAAATGCACCTGTGTCATTTGCAAGGTTAAATTTCTCAGATCGTCCGTTCGTCGCAGCGGTGGAGGCTCAGCAACGAGCCAAAAACACAAAAAACACACCTAATAGATGGTAGATTTAAACACTGTACGCACAAAAGCATGCACACAAATGTGAACACGCACACAGACACACACACAAAGAGCAATAATAACACCCTCCAGTTTTTCTAAGCGCTGCAAATGGATGCTTTAAGAAATTGATCTCTCTGTGCGGTTAATCTATTGTTGCCTTTTTAATGAAACTATTGCAAATTAGCACTACCCAACATTAAAATGCATACATAATGGATTCCCTTCTGGAATCCAGCAAAGAGGCAATGCTCGGGTTCTAATTGCACAGATTTAACTGATAGCATAGCATGTGTTGTGTGTAATCTTTGTGGAAAATTGCTGGGTGCCGATTTAGCAGATATCCCGGGAGATACGCCTCGCCACGGCTAATCGTACTGCAGGCGGGTTTTGTACCTAAAATCAAAGTGGTTCATATTCAGTGAGTTTTAAAAAACATCAAAGTATTTACTTTGAAGGGGAAAAAAAGAAAACATAAGATAGTTCTTGTTATCACAGAGCTCCTGGAACTCTTATATAAAGCTAATGGGCAAAGTGACACCATATTTTCATTCGGTGATAAGGAATGCATATATCTCACAGAGTAAGGACTTAGACCCGTCGTTAACAGCCTCAGTTATGCATTTATAAGCCAGACACAGTAAAAACCAGGCACATAGTATAAAGCAACGCAGAACAATGGCTCTAACACATAAATATTACATTGTTTTGTCCTGGCTTTAAACCGTTTATGGTGGCACACTGCAATTCATTGTTTGATTATGCCTCAATGACCAGAAGCCATTTGTGTGACAAAATACTATTAATATGCTTATGAAGGGCCAAAAGGGATCAACAAATTTGAATAACACCCCCTAAAACTAATGTATTCTGCATCTTTGAAGTGTGCCAGCTATACAGAGCTGTGTAGATAAGGATTTTTCCGAGTCCAGGACTCAGTATTTCTAATGCCCGCTTTGTTGCTTCGTCTCTTCAGTCTGCTCACTTCATCAATATACCCAAGATAAAGCTGTCCGCACACTTCTGCCCTAATAGAAATGTGAAATCTGAGGCCAGTATGAAATGGTTTGACAGAGCAAACTGTCTATTTAGCCTCGTCTCGGTGAAACAAGCCCACAGCGTCAGGATTTCTAGAACAAGAGCTGCATGGAGACTGATGAGGAAACACTTCATCCCAGACTGTTTTAATGTAAATGTTGTGCACACAAAATAGTCTTCTTAGGTACATTTACACGCAGATGTCCTGGCTTTCACATGATGGATATGATGAGGGCAGGACGATCGTCTGTTGATAATAATTTGCAACCACTGACCATCCTCGCAGTGCTGATGTTTGAAGGATTGGAGAGATTTGGAGTTTTAAAATATGTACAGATACAAATACATTTTGAAACTTAAAGGCTTTCAACTGAATCACCATCACAACGGAATCAGCATTTTGTAAAAATCAAGTAAAAAACTAGAGACCCTCTTGCGATCGACACACCAGCCAGCTAATCCCATCAACATGTTCACATTCCGACCCGTAGGTTCTCAGTAGTCATTACTACATTGGTACCTAGTACTCATGAGTTGGACCCAACTCAGTTGCCAGAATAGATGTTGGGCACAAACATCTCTGCAAGACTTAGATATGTTGAAACTTTAAATTTCTTTGTGTTGCAACAGTTTTCAGTGTTATCCTGTGACCTGTGCTGACTATGTTTAAGCACAAAAAAACTGGGTTAGAGTTTGGAAAAGATCATGTTTTGCTCAAAATATGTTCCAACGTCAAAGCCTCAAACACGGCTGCAAAGTTTCCAGAGGTCTCCTTAACAATATCTAGTGGTGTCACACTTACAAATGTTGAAACTCTGTGGTCCAAGCAGTCTCGAACTTGTGAACACTGCCCTCTTAGCCTCCTCGCCTGTGGTGCAGCCACTTCTCCCTCTCCACTGCATCCGTTTGAAGAAATAAATGTGCAAAGTGTTCTGTTCGACTGGAAGCAGACTGAATGTACTGACCTGAAGATAGTCAGCGAATCAGTGGTGAACGAAGCGCTACGAATGCTGATCATTATGTTCCAACATCCACTTATTTTATATGTACTCGAGTGCGTTTGAAAGATGATGTGACCACTGAGCTTTGAGAAAAAAACAGAACGAACAACATTATCATTAACTATGGATCTTCAAACTCAACAGCTCAGCAAAGTGATGTGTGATTTCCACCTCTAATTAAAATGGGAGGGAAATATACAACCTGCTGAGTCACACCATTTAACAGCGTGGAGCTCACTGAGAGGCAATTTTGCCACAAACAAAGCAACACAACCAACAGCAGCGACCGCAGAACCCTCAAATCCTTGGCCACCCATCACGCAGAGCGCTCCGGCAGTCACAGATGGTGTCGTACGAACGTAGGAGTGAGTGGTACAGTTTAATTTCATGTAGGTTCGGTACACAAATAAACATTTTGTGTCGCAATTCGAGGAGCGGATATGAAAAATAAACAGCTGTAGAACGTGGAAGCCGAGCGCACGCATCCACAGATGCAAGCACGAGATACCGAGCGAGCGCATGTCAATAACTTTGAATTAGCTCCTACAGCGCCGCCTGGTTATGGCTGCAGACCTCATCTCAGATCTGTGTCGGAGAAATCACTTCTCCACCTTCTCACACGCGCTTGCGTCAGTTCCCCCTCGTTGGTTCGCTGATGGACTGCGCCCTCGCCATGCCGGGCACGCACGCTCGCGCAGACACGCAAACACCCGCGACAACAGCTAAAAAAAAAAAAGCCACGCGGCGCGCGGACGTGACGCGATTAAGGTGCACACACGCGCCAATTGCGAGACATCTCTGTAATGCGAGCGCAATTTTAGTGAGGGGTAATGATTTCATCACGCCGTCGCCGCAGCTCATTGGAATGCCTGTCAGATCCCAATCCATTTGCAGTGATGAACCCCAAAAGCGTTCGTACACACTCGTGTCACACACACACACACACACACACACACTTTCCTGTATATCAAGCATATCATTTGTGAGGAGTATCATGTGCGAGGAAGTCTGGCAGCCTGATTCATGGCCAGATATTCATGGGGATCGTTTTAGTAGACAGCTATGGGTCTGATCCACCACCCAACTCACACACACACGCGCACACACACCCAGGAGAGGCACAATGTACATCTCCGAGCAGACCATCAGTGGTTGTAAAACTGTAGAGTCGTAATGTTCCCCAGCCTTGGGGGCTTATTAGGAGGCATAAAAGCTGCATGCTACCTTCATTCATATTCTCCATAAACACCCTGCCACATCTCGGCTTTTTGTTGCTGCTTTCCGACTCTGGGCAGTCGGAAAATATAAGTCTCGGCGCCACTATTTTGTGCTGCATGATTGATTTGCAAAATAGGCCTGTACTGGAAATGTATCTGAATAAGGCTAGGATTTGCCTCTGTGTGTAAGTGCAAATTGCAGTGTCAGATCTCCGCGTGGATGTTGTTTGTCAGGCGTAAACTCAGCATGGCGGCAATTTTTATTCCTCTCCTTACACCGATGTCTGTATAATCTGCAGAAATAGGAGCTGTCGTTGATTATAGCCGCGGAGAGAGAAAGGACTGGGCAAATTGACATTTCCAACTTAGAAATTCGGGTGGATAAAAAAAAGGAGGACATTGTGTCTGAGACAGTTTTGTGTTATAAGAATAGAATTATTCATTCCCCGACGCTGTGCAAAAGTTCACTTTGGGAGAAATCCACTGCAGCTCAAGTGCAGACAATTACAGGGGCCAGCGTGCCGTTGTGGGAATCTGATTTTGAGAGTGTATTATCTGGGTTTGAAAACAGGGCCAGGCCACGGAGATCACACCTCTTATCTCCGGCGTGCGTTGCGGCGGTATTGAAGGCAGCCTGAATCACAGCTACAGCCTCATTTCCCAAATCAAATGGTTGGTTCAACTCAAAACTAGGTCGCTCGCATTGCGTGACAGGCAAAGGAGAGGTAGAGGAAGTAAGTTTGTGTATGTGGGAGTGTTTTTTTTTGGATGATCTGAGCGAGATCCTGAGGAAGTAAAATGGAGATGGTGAGTAAAAAGATAGGGAGAACGGCTGGAGAGAAATTCTATTGTGCCGGGAACGAGCCGCTCTGAAGCTACAAGTCATTCGGCTGCCCCTCCCCCTTGTCTCCGCCGCCATCCCCGCTCGTCCTCGCCGCGCAGGAACATCTGGCTTTAAAGCAGCCCAATAAAAAGAGCCACTGGGAGGCGAGGAGCGAGCGAGAGAAAAAGGTGTGAGAGAATGTGTGAAGGATAGATAAGATAGCGGGGAGATGCAGCGATACAGAGGCGGCGGAGAGAGACAGTGAGACTGTGTGAGAGAGTGCTCGGGGGCTGTCATAACTGCAGAACCGGGCCCCTTCAAATGACATCCTTCACCAAATCATATTTCACACGTGGCTACAAAGGCCACACCACATTTAGAGCACTCCATCCCCTGCAGGGGACGGCGGCGGCACTCTGGGTTCTGATTCTCCTTCTTACCGAGAAATGGCCACTCGCTAACCGTGTGTCTACATTTAGAGTGTGTAATGAAAGACATTGTCGAGCTACAGCTGCTTTCGCATGTGGCTGCTGTCACTATTTCAGAAGGGGAGTGCATTTGCATGTATATAAAAAGGGTTTAAAAGTGTGAGCAGTCCGTGTTATACACACTGTGGGGACAAACCCGCTTGAACTTAAAGTTTTACATACTTTTCCCCTCGCAGGATCCCAGTGTGCTGCGGTGTGAAATCACAAAATGCACCGTAGTTAGTTGGATAAAAACCCAACACAGCCTTCTAAGTATAGGGTCTTTCAAGTCTTTTTTGTAACTCACATTGATAGTTCTTGGTCACAGTCTCTTCGGCGCTACACGATGGCACTCTCTCTTAAAAATTCTGTCATTTTGACGAGCAACACCATCCTCATCTTCCTGAGCCGGAAGACGCCAGAATGCCTGGTGAAAAAACATGGAGTCGGAGGCAGTGGCTGGGCTGCGCGGCTGACAGAATGACAGGTATTTTTGACAGCTACCTGTCAAGCAGGTGGAGTGTCGCACTAGAGTCACAGTGTGATCACTGTCATTTGCAATGCTGAACAGGTTTATGTAAGGTTTTGTAGGTAAACCGAGCAGGCTGCTGTCAAGAATTCAAACTGATGTAAGGCCACCGATTCAATAATCTTTCCAGGAAAACAACCGGCGCGGAAAATATAGAATAATTGCGGGTCCAGATAAGCTTCGAAACAGCAAGATGAAAAGACGACAGTATCCGTGAAGCTGCGGCGAAGTATGTGACATCTAGTCATGTTTTCCCGGTTGCATCATGTGCTTGGAAATCCTTGAAATCCAACAGGCGAGAAGCAACAGATTTCATTTGCATTGGTGCTCCGCGCCTCAACAATCCCTGCTCCCAAAGTAGGTCAGCACGAATCGGCGCCTCCGAAAATAATAACAAAAGGTGAGCCCCCTCGCTCTCTCAGGGGTGAACGCTCCGCTTTCGTGTGACTCAGATGCTTCCACTGCGAAATGTGCCATATCAGCACTCTCCAAATCTGCGAGCATTATACTAGGGCATATTAAGGCGCGATATTGCATTCAGTATGCGAAAGGCGCTCGGCAGCCATTGTAAAAATTTTAACAAGACAATAGTGGAGACACACGCACACACACACACACACACCCACTGTAAATATGCAGAGTTTTGTTAGGAGGCACTGGAGTTGAAATTGTAATGATGTTAGTGTGTGACGGGGGCTGCCGCGAAGACCGAGTGTGCCGCTATAGCCTCATCCTTTTTCATCAGTGTGTTTTCCCAACCCGAAAAGTGAGTTGGAAAACACAGTCTATTCCTTTGGGGGTGTGTGTGGCTTTGAGCAAAGTGCACTCCGTCTACAAGAGTAAGTCAGGGCAGTGCATATCACCTCAGCACGAGGCACGCCGTCCCGACACACACAAACACACTATAGGATGTCCTCGCTTCTCTTCGCACAGAGGTACACTGTGCCCTTCGTCTCTCTGCCTCCGATTCTCTATCACACACACACACACACACACACACACACAGAAGCCCACGCCCTCTGTCAGGATTCGAACAGTACATGCAATGTCCAGAGACCGAGCTTCATGCACAGTTAATGTCTCTGCTGTCCAGATGATTAACGTTACCCGATTCACATTCCCAAACGTTGCCCAAATTCCACTCTCCTCCCGCTTCACCTTCTGTGTTGAGCTCACTCCTGGGCTTCAGGTAAAAATAGCCGCTCCACCCTGTTCCTCTCTGCCGTCACACAGCCCGCTGTGCCTCCGCGGGGATATCAGACCTGGACGAAATTGATTTTGTTCAGAGGCCATGTGTCATAAAATACAATGCACGAGAACATTTTGGATTTCAGGAGTGTACATACTGTCAGTTTTTTATTCTAAATATTAACTATAGTTGAAACATGGATACAAGTGAATATAAAATTAGTAAGATTCAAAACACACGTGTACTCGTGTCTTACTCCAGCTACGAGGCTAATCTCTTGCTAACACAAAATGGAGAAGGATAATCATGACACCAAGTAATGCGAGGTAACATTGTGGAGACTGCTAACTGTAGCCGCCACAAGCAAGTTAGCTTCATTAGCCGTGCATCTAGTGGTCGAGACTGGGAGCTCGGACCTCCAGGGGACTGAAACAGGGTGTAGCTAGCTGGTTAGCATGCTAACTTTAGTAGACAGCTCTGCAACACAGTGCGTAGGCACAGACAGTCGTTACGACAAAACTGTTCTATCTTAACTTTCTGTAGTTAAATTTAAACTAAAATTCTTGGGCGACTATTTTAGTCAGAATTGCTCGACAACACCGACCTCCGAGTTATTAACCCACACGCTGAAAATGCCAAGTCACCTTTACACTAGCCTGGTCGCTAACGGCTTACCTATTGTTTGCAGCGTTTCAGCCATTTTTAATGCCAGGGGGCTGAGCTCCCATGTTCAAATGATCACTACTTTGCATCCTGGGCTTTTTGACGTACATTTAAAGACTCTGGTATTGATATACACTCGTTGGAAAAAGGCTCCGGATGCGTTGCCAGTGAGTTGGAAGTTGCACTGAGATACAGAAGGCGGGGCTGACAGTCACATTCTCAGCGGGATCTGAAGTACAAGCACGCAATGGCTAATGGATAACAGAGCTTTAACTTAAATTTGACACGCAATGAAAACATTCAAGAAGTCTTCTTGTTAACACGTTAGCCCCGAGCACCTGATAAGCCGATGTATATCAAAGCTCGGAGTTTGTTTAGGAGTCTTTCTGCCCCCGGTTGTCACAGATCGCTTGTTACAACTTCAAGTAACTCAGTCAGAATTTACCTTTGACAAGTGATGCAATGAGCTTTGGGAACGCTCCCAGAATCCTTGGTTGCCATGTCAGTGATAGGACTGGATGTGAAGTCGTTGCCCGTGGCCAGAATGCACACATTAGGAGTGAGTGGAAGCTCTCCAGCATGGCATATCTCTTTATGTAATGCAATAGCATCTGCTGAAGGCGTTGACATAATCCCAAAACTGAGCCATCCGGTCGGCATGCCAACAAGTCGGCAGACAAGGGATCTGAAGCAGGAGTGTCTAACAAGCAGACAAACGAGCAAAGGAGGCGGGAGGATAATTGTTACTTAAAGTTTTTAGTTCAGGAAGATAAAAAAAAATACCAAAAAATGTTGATGCTATAAATATGAATTGCTCCAGTCTTGATCTCATCGTGCTTCCATAGTGACAATAAAGAAATCTTGACTCCTGTTTACCAAACAAAGCTAAAACCAACCTGCCTCGCCGGAACACTGCAACCCAAATGTTTGTCCTGCTTAGCATTTACAGACTGAGGGTGTAATAATGCAAGAGCAAACACATGTGGAGGGCTCGGAAAATATTAAAAGCAAAACTTTGAATTGAAGCCCCCAGTGAAATCAGGGGAAGCAGTAATTCAAGACCAAACAAACAACAGGGGGACTTAAATTACTGGAACAAGGTTTTCAGTTAAATCTGCAGGAGCAGCGTCTGTCCCTGTGTGAGGCTAAATCACATAAATGCCGAACTTACTCAAGGGTCTTGATCGTGTAGAGGGTGTCCAGCTTTCAACCGATAACACAACTGATATTTGTTAAATTTGAAATTATAAAGGGAAGGCATTAGTTACAGGTCTGGAAGAGCGTATCATGGTGTGTCCTATCAGCTGTGCTGTGTGCGCGGGCATGTTGCCACTCTCCAATCAACGTTGATTGAGTCCAGGTGCAAGTTTGTCCTTCCAAGTGCTACGGAGCCGAGTCGATACCAATTCAGCCGCCACATTTGTTTCGCGCTCGCAACAAAACTCTTGAATTACAGTATGTCGCGTTTTATATCCAAATGGTGTCAGATTCACAGAGCGGTGCGGACACGCTGTGCTGCACTCACAGATCTGGACCGTACACTGTGTGTCCTGCCTTGTCCTTTAGCAGCGAGCGTTAGATCCCCTTGTCCTTGTATCATGTGTCAGCATTCATTGGAGCGTGTGCCGGGCGGCACCAGTGTCATCCAGACGAAATCCCTGCATGTGACTATACTTTTGTTTTGATTGTCCTGAAAGCGTGTTTAATGAAAAACTCTTTTCTTGGAACAAGCTTAGAAGAATTCCTTTAAATGATTAGACACTAAAAGCTTTCCATAAAAACAAGTATAAGATTATTGGGCATTTTTTGACACTTTTCACATACTGAGAAACATTGTGTCCAGATATCTCGTATGGTTCTTGTCAGTGAATACAATTGCGTCTCTTCTGAAATGACTAACCGGCTTGTCACATTTAAAAATAAGCATTCATGAAATGTGAAGACTTCCCACAAACTTCCCTTTGTCCTACAACTTATTGCCCTGTCTCTCTTTAACAAGAAGCAGGCGTGCTTGAATGGAAGAATGGTTCTGTCCTTCACACTGTCTGATTTGCTTAGGAAAGGCGCTCACGTCTAATACTAATCTGAACGACAGCAGTGGAAATCTTGGCTCAGTTTCAGAGGCTAGATTGGGCCTGGCCCAATGACCTTCTCCGAGAGAACATGGAAAGTTTGCCGGCTCAATATGTCACAGCCAGCATGAGCTTAGAAAGAGAACAAGAAAGGAGTGATTAAATGGGTTAGATCCATGGCTGGCTTTGGTAGATGTCAGGAGGAGTGCAGCTCGAGTTGTACTATGAGATTATCGGAAATTGTATCATCGTGGACGCATCCAACTTTACAGAGCGGGGAATCAGAGAAGTAAGAATAAGGGTATTCATAATTCCAAATATACGTCCCTCCTGATGTTAGAGGTGATTGAGCATTGTTTTCCGTATTCAGCACTGGAGTTCGGTTCAATTTGTATGAGCGCAACAAGTCTAACACATCAGCAGCGATCAATAAAGCCAGCCCAGCATTATAATAAATGACAAAGCTATCATTCTGTTAGGAGGCAGACTTAAGAAATTCTCTCTCAGGCGTCCCGCTGGATAAGAGCAGATCCCATCCACTGAAAATCAGTGCTTCACTGACACAAACAACTGATAAATCTGGAATTGGACATTTCTTAAGGCATAATTATAGCAAGTGAAGTAAGTTTAAAGCAAATTAGCCTCACAGGAAGTTGAAACAAAGTGTTAAAACGGGGTTAATTGAATTGTAAGCCTTGTCACAGAAGATTACCAAGTCCAAGAAACACCACTTTAATTGCGTTATTACCATGTGGATTAAGGCATGGGGTATTTTTGCCCAGTAATTATAGCTCGACTGTCCGCGCATTTTAATGCACTTTAGTCAGGACGATTTGGGCTGAGATTTTTGACAGTCCAAACAGAGGAAAGTTCCATTACAAAATGTGTCTGTAATGCTTTGGGATAACACTGGCATTTCAGCCGTAATGGCGCCCACAGAATTAGGATTAAAAGGATATATGGTGATAATGAGTAATTAATTTGACGGCACATCGCCTCTGATTTCATGCTATTTATGTATCAGAGGAGAGAATCAGAGGATCCAAAAATCAAAGCGACGCAGCACACTGTGGTCATTCTGAGTCAGCCACGGATACTCAGGTGACATTTACTCTTGTTCTCCTTTAACACCAATTCCAAAAAAAATCTTTCAGTCCTCAGCGGCCAAATATAGGTTACAAGATTAGCCTTGCTAGCAGTGGCGGACTCAGGATGTTTGAGGGGGAGGGGCGAGGAAGGTAAAAAGGGCACCGGCTGTATGTGGTGGGGCGACAGCACGCAGGAAGTCAGGATACATTTTAGTGAAACTGAGAACTATTGACTATTTGACTGGAACGGATCCCTGGAGGGCACTTTAACACCTTTAATCTACAGTAGGGGCATCCAAGAGGGAGCTGTTTTTGAACATGGGGGCACGAAGGGGGCGATACGTCCATCAGTCAACTGAAAGAAAAATAATTGGGAACAGTTTTGGCGACAGAATTAATTGTGTTTGCCATTTTTCAAGCAAAATGTAAGGATTTGCTGCTTTTCTTTGTCCTGTTATGATAGTGTGAAACGTCCATGGGTTTTGGACCGCTCTATTCTATAAACATCAGCATGCTAGTGTTGTCATCGTGAGCATGTTAGCATGTTAATGGTAGCATTTAGCTCAAAGCACCCGTGTGCAGCATCACAGAGCTGCCGGCGTTGGATGTAGACTCTTAATCTTGCTCACTGACAGAAGCACCTCTCCTCCCGCTTTCTGTTGCTGAACAAATGAACCTTGTTCTGCTGCTGTTGTGACTGGTGAAGGTGGTCATTATTTTTCAGATGGACTGTTTCTCAGAGAAGCTGAGGAGGCCTTTAAATGAAGAGTTAATGCCACTGAGGCTGCATGTGTGCTTGAAACGATAAGGAGCACGGACAGCATCAAACCTCTTCTTTTGATACTTTATTGATCTTCTGTTGCTATCCACTTTCTACACCCGGTATGTTGGTCCGATCAGAAGAACAGCTTTACACCAGCCTCAACGAGTCTGTCTGTCGTACGAGGGCACTACAGGGCAGATGTGTCCAGACACTGGAATTTGATCATGGCCCTCCAATTAAGCAGCGGTCTCCCTACTTTCTTGTACTTCTCACATTTGTGATTTCAACAGCCGGCGAGCCCAGGACGGTTACGGAATATCATTAGCCTAATGGACGGGAGCGCAGGATGGCAAGAATGAATGATTGCATTACGGAGCCATTTGCCGCAGACTGTACACTGACATAAATAGTGCAAACAAACAATAACTGTCCATGTGCCCATTCTACTGTATTGTGATGGCTCGCTGTGTGATCCATGGGTTCAAGCCGGGGTCTGAGGGAGAGGGAGAGGCGCTCGCGTCGGCCCTCGTGGCGGAGTGAGTGGGTCGGGTGGGGGCTAAGTAGCCGGGAACTGGATTTAGACGCAACTCCGCGATCCGCCAGGACCACTCTGCAAAAAAATACATGGAGCAGATAGAGAGAGGGACGGCGAGAGAGAATGCGCGGCGCGGGAACGAGAGAGCACTCAGCTTTTCTTTCTCTCCGAGCCATCTTGTCAAGAATGCTTGAATGGAGCCATTATGAAGCCTAGATCCAACTAGTATGGGACAGTTTAAATAACAAGAATAAAAACTAGCATTATACTCTCTGAAGAAGTGGTTTCCAAACCGGCGGTCGGGACCGCCAAGAACGGTCGCGAGCTGAACTCAGATGGTCTTTTTCGAGTGGGAAAAATAAGAAAATTGTTTCTTTCTGGGATTTTTATCATCTTTATTTTTTTTCTTGTCAAATACTGTATTGTGTGACCTCCTCAGGCCTCTCAAAAATATAAAAACTAAATATAAATATCTCAAAAATGTCATGGTTTGGGTTTTTAGTGTCCACTTCCTGTCTTTGTCTGTTTTCCCGCCCCTTTTCTGTCTACACCTGTGTCTTAATAGTTAATCACTCTGTTTATCTAGGCCTGTGCCTGTTCCCTGGTCCTTCAGTGTTCCCTGTGTTCCTGGTGTGTTCCTCATGTTTTGTTCTTTCCTTTGCCTTCCTTTCTTTTGTTACTTGCTTTTGGGAATATAGTTGTTGGACACTGGATTTTGGATTTCACACTGGACTCATTAAAGCTCACTTTTTGTTTTCAACCTGTCTGCCTCTGTGTGTCTGCATTTCTTTTTTGAACTGTGACAAAATGAGGAAATAAGTCTTCGGGTAATATACTCACAACTCGGGCATTGCCTCACTTGAGAAGAAAAACTCTGACCTAAAAAATATTGGTATGGGTGAAGAATTTAAGAGAGAAAAAGTCATTTTGTAATTCAGGTCTTATGCTACTTTGTATTTGCAGTGCTCGGTGCTCTTAATCCAGGCTCTAACAGACTGTAAATGACCCATTTGTATGAAGGAAATAAGCATATTTGATTTGTCAGTTTTCTGAATGAAGTCGTTAAGTACTGAAGTCATGGAAATTATACTAATTGTTATTGATGCTACCCCATGATTGCCAAATAATAACCGATGATATGCTGCTCACATCGTCACATTTACATGTTGCTCTCCACGTCGGCTCGTTAGCGTCGCCGCCGGGCCTATCGGCATCCTCTCTCACCACCTGCACACTTGGAGTGTAGGAGCGAGGGGGCGGAGTGTCTGCAGGGTGCCATCACAGCTTTGGCCCAAAGAGCGCCGTCGCAGCATTGTCACGTCGAGTCAGTCCCGCTTCGTCTCTCCCCTCTCTCCGTCTTCCTTTTTCGGTCAGGTGACGCTCGCGCAGAAAAAGCCCGGCCGTCTGAATCCGGAGCCCTAACGCTCTCTGTCAGCTGGCTGTCCCCGCGGTCACAGTGGAGATTCGTCTTTCTGCTGACGTCCCTTCTGTGTGGCGGAGAGTTGCCAGCCCCAGCATTCTTAAAGGCCTGCCGTGGCCTCGAGGCACAGGAGGCAGGTAAAGGTAGGTGCGTCAAGGCAACGCGGGTGTGTTCGGGAGTGATCAAAAGGCCAGATTACCAAATGATTGCCTTCTGGATCTGATTAATATGCTAATCCATCAACACAATCCAAATGAACACACACACACACACACACACACACAACGTTACAGATACCGAAACACTGGAATCTTTTAGGTTTCCCTTTTTTCGTTGTTCTAATTAATACCCCACGTCTTGGGCACACTTGAGGTAATTAACATTGTTTTTTGCCAGCAACACACAGCAGATGGTGATTGAAAATAGAGGGATGAGTCGCTCAATCAACCACCATTTGTCTGTAGCCATTAATTATCTAGCGAAGAATACATTCAGTCCCCAAAGTTGATAGTTTGGGGGGAAGAAGAATACTGTCCTTCTGTTCCTCATTACTCTTTAACAGCAGAAACTGCTGAAACTAGAATGCCGAATAGGGAGATTGCGATTTTAATAGCACGGTCATTATCTTCTCCCATAAGGTGGCGTGCGACGGAAGGCTTGTCGGGAAAAAAAATGGCGCTTAACAAAGAAGCGTTTAGATAAATGGACGCCAGGCAACATCTAGTGGTTCAGTCTGTTCGGATTCATCAAACGAGGACTCTCAGAGATGATTAGGACCGAATGCACAGCCTCATCCAAGACGATGGGCCACGGGAAATGTTTATTTTCCTTACGATCAAATTAGAGCCGGCGAGTCACGTGACCACTGCGAGAGAACTCCACCGCCCATGTGACTAAGCCAATCACCCACGGTTTGAACATGTAATCTGATTGGAACAGCATCCTCTCGCTCGCAGCTACGGCAGTCATGATATCATGACGTTTCAAGACTTCGCTTCTTCCTCCAGTTCTGGCGAGGTCTTGTCGGTTTTGCTTCGCTCGAGCACTCCAGGAACTCTGCCCGGCAACAGATTAGTATTACGCACTCATCCTATATGAAATCTCTTACAATAATAATAGGGTGCAAGAGGCGCGGAGGGAAGGAGTCAGGAGAGAAACCTTGAAGGGACACTGGAGGCGAGGACTCGGCGACATCCTGGCCTCCCTGCTTTGATGTTATTCTGTCATCGCCAACAGCTCCCTAATCCTGCGTCTCGGGCACACTATAATCTTGCTTTTATTCTCCCTGCCAGCCTTGTAGTCAGAGATAATCAGTGTCACCTAACTTTAATTATTGTGGCGGAATCAAGATAAATGTTGTTGCTTCAATGTCAGTCGCTCTCGATTGATACAGAAGGGAAATTTGTCCTCTTCATGTCGCTCGTGCTAGGCTGACAATTAAAAAAGAGAGTTCTTGATGGTAAATTGCCGGTAGGATTGCTCATGTTCCACCCCACAGGCTTTAATTAACTAGTCTCAGGTAGTCTAATCTTATTATCAAAGACTCCTTTTTTCCACACCCTAACCTGCTTACATGATACTCAGACAGGCAGCCGAAGGATCCTCATAAAAGAGCTGCCAAATTGTGCTGGGTTTTCATTTTTTAAGCCGCTCTCCGCTGCTTTGGCCACAAAAATGCGAACCATTTACACATTCTTGTCACATAGCTGGAAACAAAGGCTGAATAGCGAAGTGCCATTTCCAGGATTTTCAACAGCATCCGACACGGCGGCCGCAGCTAGATGCCAAATAAAATACAGAGCTACACAACTCAGCGGCAAACATCTCAGTGTTTGTCCCACAGAGAGCCCAGCCCCATCAAACCCCATTATCTCCAAGGCTACCACTTACTTCCAACTGGAGTAGAGATAGCTGCTTATCTACTGGTTAATAATAAAAAAGACACATAACAGATAAAAAAAAAAGAAAAAAAGAGAAGCCATCCTATCGTGATGGAAAGAGGGAGTTGGGAGAGAAAAAAGCCGACAGGGAGCAGAGAGATTTCCAGGGACAGTTTCATTCTGTGGAAAGGGCAAGCAGAAGGAGACCTCCCGCTGTAATGCGGCGGCCGAGCCGAAATGAAAGCCAGCCGCTCTCTTCTCCGGGGCTAAACAGCCGCCTTAATAAAAAACACAATCAGACCCCCAACCTAAAAGTTTAATGCACATTCTTCCCATATTTCTCTTTGCGCGGGTAAAAAAAAGGACACGGTGGAAGCTCCCGGTGTGATCCCAGCTCCCAGGCTAAGATGTGTGCTAAAGAAAAAGGGAGGGGGAGGGGTTGTTTTAATCATAATGAGGCCCCATTGAATATCAAGCACACCATCAACTCACTATAGCTCTCCATCGTGTTAATGAAATTGTTCGCCCCAACTTTTTAATTAACTTGCAGACTCATGGTGTGGAGTCAAGTTGTGGACACAGACAAAGACTACAGTGTTCTCTCCCAGGTGATATGAATATCAAAGAGGGAAGTTGCTCTGAATTAAGCCGAGTTTCTTTATTAGGGGGGAAACTTCAGAGGGAGACAGATGTGCCGAGGACGGGCTCGTGTCATTCCCCCCGCGTCAGTCAGCGCTCATTCAACACTTTGATATATAAGCGCAGGAGGGAGGGATGATGAATTTATTTGGAAGCCACATTTTACAGCGAGCATTGTTTTTTTTTCCTAACTTTTAAATCTCCCTTCTTAAAAACTTCAAGGATGTCTCCTTGATAGTAATCAGAGAGAGCACAAATCATAATCATTCCGCGGCGCTGACTGAAAGTGGTACAACAGCGCTTGATGACGGGACATTCATCACAGGCAGAGGGAGATAATAGGGGAGCCACTAAAAGAAAGAAAGGTTTTCTTTTTTTTTTTTCACTTTTTTTTTTTTTTTTCAAACACATTTCCCTTTATTGGCATGGTGAGGCTGATGAGAATTGCACATAAGAAATGAAATTCACAAGAAAGTCGTACAATAGGTAGAACCACAAAGGCATTGGTAAGGACTTGGCAGAAGGCAACGTGGATAGGACACAAACAGGTAACAACCCACAGCGAACCCCTCCCCCTCCCTCCCCCGCAATCACACACACACACACGCACAAACACACACCTGCCTAAAATCACGCACACACACACGTACATTTGCTCGTACACATATTGTCCTTCCAAAAGAAACATGATTACCCAACAAACGTTTAAGCAGTGGCAAAGTCCTCAGTAGGTCACATTATTAAAAAGTCCGCCACAGTTGAAATTTGAACCATAAGGTGTTATAATATATTGCTACTCTAGGCAATTTACAAAGCATTTTTTTTATTACAATGATTAAAGCCACATCTATCAAATGGGACACGACACCATTACCCAAACGCTATACAGACAGCAAGAAAGTAAAACAATGTTAAAACACAGGTAAAGGTTTTTTTTTTCTTCTTCTTTTTTTTATTCCTTCTTTTCAACCAATTTTAGCCTCTTTGCATCACGAAAATTAGCCGCTTCTTGTCTCCACAGTCAAACTCCATGAAAGGGAGCCTGTGATCAGCAAAGCTTTCATACAAAAAAGATTTTTTTTTTCCCTTCCTGTGATGGAAGCCGGCTCTCTCATTACTTGGCTGGCGCTCGAAACGGGATATTAATTGAACCAGAAACCGCAAGGTTACCTTTTATGTCATGTCGACGGCGCTGTGATATCTGGACTGTGAGCGGGGAGGGAGGGGGGGGGCGGCGGAGGGGTTGGTGATGGAAAGTGGTGCGGCATGCGATACATTGTTGAGTAGTTTCTCTCTAGGCTTATAGAATGTCATTTAAAATCTGCCAGTTAAGACAGCTGAGAGGCAGATATCCAAAGTGGTATGCGCTGTACCGACTGTCATCCTGGAATAGCCATGCACTACACAACAAACAGGTTCAACTCGACACAGTTTTTTCTTTTTTTTTTTACACACAGGGCGGAGTTAAAGAGTCACGTTTGCACAGATGTCACAAAGTAATGCGTGCATTACAATCACAGAGACTCAATTACATCTTAAAGGGAAGAGCAGCACGTGAGAGCAGGTGACAATCGAGTGTTTACCGCACGGGGTGATGTCACGGCGATGAAATGGCGAGATACTGGAATGGGGTCATCCTAGCTACCAGCGACTGGGTAATGGGTCAAGTCCAAAAATCACACAACAATAGGAGCTAAAATACAACTCTGAAAAATAATTTATTGCTTTTTATATAGTTTTTTCTTTCATTTATATTATTATCATTGTTATTATTATTAATCATCTTGTAATTATTGTGAATAATATTAGTAGTATCATCATTTTATATATATATATAGTACATCAAATACAAGATCTTTAAAAAATTCAGGAAAAGGAAATTGTAAACTTTCGTTTGGCATTCACATAATCAAGCGTGAGTGGAGCGATGATAACAAGTGTTTACAGTGGTACAACAAAATTCCTGCTAAATCATTTTATTGCTTCATGTTCTGCTTCTGTGTGGAAAGAAAAAAGACAGCGAGGCGCTGCAGATGTGACTGATGGTGGAGACAGAAATCACTGAAATGATGAAGGAGGGCTGACTGCTGGAGTGATTAGCTGAATGTTCTGATTGTTTTGGAAAGGCATAGAAGGTAATATATTATCCCCACCAAAGCATTTATTGTACACCCTGTCTAGTGATTGCAAGTTAAATAACACAAATCGAAGGACAACATAAACAGTAAATAAATCTCATGAGGTACGCCACGTCAGAATGGAGCCCATAAATATTCTTGATTCAAATATTAAAATAAATAGATAAATATGTGTTTGGACTGATTGAAAAGATTTGAACGCTGTATTCTCTTTCACTGAAGGTAATCAAAACCAGAACCATACAAAGCAATGAAATCAAACCCAGTTTTATATATATATGTATATATATGTATATATACACACATATATATACTGTATATATATACTGATTGCTTCAGAAATAATTAATAAAAAATGGGGTACCTTTTTTTTTTACAATCATGAAAAACACGTTAAAAATGCATTTTACACTGGTTGTATAAGCAAAAACACTGATTGAGAAACTTTATAAACAGATAAAACTATACATGGGTGACTGTTTTTTCCCCCCGACAAAATAACTTAAAAAAGGACGTTTGTTCACATGCTCCCTCAAAATGAGCAGTCGGACACATCTTTTTTCTTTTTTTTTTTTACAATCATATCATGTCTTCTAAACATCATGTAGGTGTACAATATGTTTTACAGTATTGTAATGACTACAGATCGACATTCTGAATTAAGAAATTTTCTCCTCATTTTTAAAAAAGGCTGCATTTTACAGTGCATAGCTGTAACAAATAAAGAACTTTATCCGATATGTACATAAAATAAAAATATTCCTTTTTATAGTATTTGTAAATACACGGCTACATTTCTTCTTAAAATGTAGACAACAATGTTACCTTGAGAATTTTTACCTCCAAGATACAATTCCCTATACTCTGGTTTGTAATGTAACACTAGATCCAAACACCAGATTTGAGGGAAGAAAGAGAAAAGAAAGAAAATCAACAGCAAAAGAAAACAAATCTGGCTGAACAAGCTGCATGTTTTCACTCCCAAAGAATTGTGGGCCTTGTAGTGCTTGGAGAAAAAAAAAAGAAAAATCATGAAAGTTTGTTCTTTTCTTCTTTCATCGATGGTTGTACAGCAGTAGAGTGCACCAAACCTGTGCACCAGGTTCTGAGGGTTCACCGGCTTTCCCAGAATGCATTGTCTCTTCCCAGCTCTTCAGCAGCTATGTTCATGTAAACTTTATTTTTGATATATTCATTTATATTGATATAGGTCTATAGACTTATTCTTATATACTCTATGACATAGAGTGTAAAACTTCTGGTAGTCTCGTCGTCAAAGGAGCGAGAAACAACAGTGAGGTATCAGGAGTCCCTCTGTGTGACAGACAGCAGGTGCCACTGAACTGGTTACCTTCTCAGGCTGCGCTGGGCCTCCCTCAGCAAGCTGTCAAAATCCATGGAGTCATACTTGCTTTTTGTGGAGGCTGGATCAAAGTCGTCCGAATGGGAGTCTGGAAGCGGCAATAAAAGGATTGTGGTCAGTGATGGGCCGAGCAGGATTTCTTTGAAATTCCACATAAAACAAGAGGCTTCACTTCACAGGGAATTCTGCCTTCTGCCACCATCGCTAAGTCATGTATGGCTCGCTGTTAAGTTTGATAGGTGGGTGACAAATTAAAGGAGAAAAAAAAAGAAAAAGGCAGATGCTTTTAAACAGGACATGAGGACTCAGTGAAAGGTTTGATGAGAATGAGAACGATGTGAACACCGATGGGATCACGGAGAAGGAGGTCTTTCCTTTAAAGGTGCACTATGTAGTTTTTAATAGATTTTAATTACAAGAGAAAATTTTCATGCCAAACAGTGTTCTGGGGACCTTATTTTCCTTTTGAGAACAGCTTTTTTATTCAGTTGTGGAAAAAAATAAATATATCTGAGTTTGTATTATTACCTCATTAATACTGTAAATATTAAAATTCTGAGTTTGATTTTTGTTTCTCCAAACTAAATGGTGCCCCTTTAAATTGTCACCCATCCATAGTTAACATTCTGTTGAGCATGAGAGTTTTCAGATGTTCATCTTCCTGTGAAGGAAAACAATTTGTGTCCTGTCTTTGGTTCTCATTATTTAGTCTAGTTTTTTCCGCAAAATCATGAATAACATGAAAAACTTTCCAAAAACAGCGAGGCCATAAAAAACGAGCCTTTTCTTTTACTCGGAAGCGACACGTGTGAAAGCAAATCCTTCTGTCTGTCCATCTCTCACATGTCCTATTTCTCCTGATCAGCCTGATAATACATAAAGAGTATCTTATCTCTGCCAACAGACAGCTTCACAAATGGGGCCCCCAAAGGGCCCAGCAGCACACTCGGAGAGCTTTGAGAAATGGGTATGACCATGGCAGCTGGAAGACGCCAGTCGTGATCTAATGCAATGGCCAAGGGCTGGATTGTGTCACACTGCGCACCTTGAGGGATGAAAAATACCCCGGTGCTCTACTTAAAACTAATGGACAGTGTCTCCGAAAACAAAAAAAAAAGAAGGAGAAAAAAAGAAGCGAGCGCCCTAAGATTGAGAAGACGGGGAAGAGGTTTGGATACCACACTATTATAAGATCCTCCCGTCCTCTCAATCTCTTAACCCTGTGCTATCAGACCAAAATAGCCTGTTCCTGACAAAGAGGCGGTCGAATGAAGGCCTTTCCATTTCAGTAGACTGATTAGTCAATCTCGGCATAATGTCTATCCTCAAGGCTTCGGGATTAGCAACTGTTTCTGTGTGTGTCAATTTCTCATCATGTCCTCTCTTTAAAGAGCTGATGGCTTCAAGCATGTGCTTTGAAAATGTATAGTAACTGCTTCATTTATTGAGGAAAGTGCTCCTTTTCTCCGCGCTGACCTGTTGACCCTCCTGTAGCGGCACATTATACATCCTCGACCTCACATTCTGCTGGTAAATAAAAACGGGCCGCGGATGCACGAGTCAATAACCATCTTATATGTCATCACAGAACGGAGGAGATTAGCTTTTGTTGATGTGCAGCACTTAACATAATGGGGCATCGTTCGCTTAAAGGTCCAGCGTGTTGGATTTAGGAAGAACTATTGGCAAATATGGGATAAAATATTCATAAGTTTTCATCGGTGTATGATCACCTGAAACTAAGAATCATTGTATTTGTGTTTCCCTTTGAAGGAGCCTTTTACGTGAGCAGAGGGAAGAGCTGCAGCCACGCATGTCATCGCTACGTATCCGTCTTTTAACTTTCAACATGGCTGCTCAATTGTCTAAACAAAATGCAACAAACGGAAGAGAAGAAAGCCCTCTCCTTCCCCTCACGTCATAAAGTGGGGCATCATGCCAGAGGAAAAAGCCTCGATTTCATTCATATCCTGCATTATTTATCACGTGCGTCATTCGACCCTCAGCTGCATCCATGTGCGAACACATTTCTATCTGAGATTCATGCGTCTGATCAATGTAGAGCGCGTGTACTTACATCAGCCTCACACATGCATGTTTGCTCCGAGGAATCACTTGCGTTAGATGAATTCTGCTATAGCAACAACCCCCCGACTCCCAACAACGGCGCCGAGGATGAATAAGTAGGCATAAGTAGGTGCGCTCCCACAGTGGCCCCGCCCTCTTATGTAAATGACCGGCCCCTACGTGCCGCATCAAAACTCTGCCTCCTCTCAGCGCCGGCAACAGCTGGCAACAGATGGAACCTGGCTCTACAGGGAGGAGGGGTTGCTGGGCCTTCACCTTCCTCTTCCTCACCTCTTCTTGTTTTTTTGTTTTTTTTCTGTCTTCGTAATTTCATCTCTCCTCGTCTCCACGCTCTTAAAAGTGATTCCCACACCCACGCGTACACATATCCAGCGGCGGATGAAAACTCATCTCGTACACAGCAGCTGCACAGCTGCTTTTAAGTGCTACCTCGTCTTGCGTTTCATTCTGACAACGTAGAAACAAGCCATCCACGTGAGTAATGAGTGAGTCCGCCTCGTTTTCCTGAAGATGCTACAGCCAGTAGCAGGAAACGGAGCTCTGTTCTTGTTGTTTGTTCACAGGCTGACCTCTGAACTCTCTCTGCCCTATTGAGCCACAGCTGCCTGGTGGACATTAATGCCTACAAGCACAGCGATGGCTCTCTTTTGATCTGAAAACATCACTTTTTCTGTCTGATCCCTCCCCCCGCCTTTTTTTTCTTTCTCTTTTCACTGACAGTCCTCGCGGCTACACAAATATACTGCATGACTGCAGGGGGCTGATGGAGAGAACAAAGCTGCACTTACCCAAGTCTGTGTAATGTGATTTGCAGAACTGCTTTTGCCCGCCAAAGCACAGCTCGAACTGAGGCTCGTTTGACCTGCGTAAGGTGTGTCCGTTCTCAAGGGCGGCGAAGGCGTCGCAAGTGTAGCGGTATGTGATGAAGCCAAAATTGTCCCTGGTCAAGAATAGAAAATGATACGTCAGAGTGGAGCTGTGGGGGCAATAATAACTGAACATGGGGCCTTGTCTTAGATGACGATCACGCTATTTATATGCAAAAGAGAATCAATAAAAGTGTATCTTTGGGGCTCTGTAGGCCCACAACTAGATGGATTACTGTAGGAGACACTCTGAGACTGCAAAAGCTCCGTCTTTGTCTGAGACCTTCAGGACTCGCCTTTGCTTTAAGATCAACAGTTACAGCAGTGCTGCTACGCTAATATTAGACACATGCACAGAAAGTCCCGAGGCCTTACCCATCGTCCCTCAAGTTCACTGCACATTCTTCAATTTCGCCAAAGACTTCAAAGCGGCGCTTCAACTCTGTCCGGGTGCAGTCGGACCTCAGTCGCCCCACGTACACCACCCGTCTCTCCTCCTGCTCGTTAAGAGGAAAGACAGAGCGAAGGAAGGAGATTAAAAGGGGGGGTATGTTTTTCCTTTTCCCCTCCCTCCCTCTCTCTTCACCGAGCCCTAATGAATTGGTCTTGATCACTCCTGTGGATACTGCCGCTGACTTTAAGCCCCGCTTTCTTTTTGTCCCTCTCCTCCGTCTGCCTGTTGTGTTCCTCTGTGATTGGTTCGGCTTGCCTCGCCGTTATCTGATAGAGTTGCAGATAGAGCGCCCTCAGTCTTCCTTGGCACTACAATTCCTTTTTCTCTCTGCAACTCATCAACCAGAGGCGGAGTGATTTTTATCAAATGATGCCATGTCTTAAGTTTGGGGCTGCTTCTTCTTTTCTAAAAATAAAGCTGCGAGGGTGAGTCAGCCATGGATCAGAAAAAAAACACGCCTGTTTCTTTCTCTCAACATGGGAGTCAAATTCACAGTACACAGCAAACTAGGCATGGCTGCTAAATGAGAGGTCTGTTAATGTTGTAAGTGTATTCATTGCCAAGAGAGAGGCAGCATTAAGAGGTGAGCCACAGGGCAGAAAAACATGGATTTCCTTGAACCTCAGAGGACGCCGGGGTCATAGTGGAATAATTTAGGAACATACTGCACCAGGCTGCAATTACAGCTTTTGAGTAATTTAATTGCATCTGCTAATCATATAATACAGCACAAGCCTGGGGCTACGGAGTATCACTTGTATTATTTATTTATTCATTCATTTACTTGCCATTACTGGGCCGAGTCCGCCGAGGCCTGTTCAAACGCTGAGTGCTGTCTGGAGGGGGCCGGGACACGTATGTAAATCAGTGGCCGGGCACTAAACTCAGAGTTTACCTTTGCCCCGTTAGACTTATATAAATTAGCCCAAAAAATTACAGATTAACTACAGATGAAGTTTTTTTCCACTCCCTGTAATGCTCACATATTGTTAGAGACAAAAAAAGTATTTGCTGAATTAGGGCTTTAGTTGCTGACAACTGATAAATAGGCGGCCTTTTCTTGATGGCACCCGGAGGGCTGCCTGCCTGCGTGTGTGTGTGTGTGTGTGTGTGAGAGAATGAGGCAAGAACAGAGAGTGAGAGACAGACACACAGGCAGGCAGACAGACGGAGACGCTCTCACGTCCCTGGCCTCACCAAACCCTGTTTGACAGCTCGAGCTGCACTGCTCGTAATTGTTTGTCTCTCCATCTCTGGAAATGTATGCGTGCCAAGCCAGGTTTGCATTCCTGCATCACTTAATGTGCGCTTTATCAACGGGTGGTAGTAGCGTTACCCCGCTGGAAACCTGAGTAATTTCACACTGAGACATGGAGAGCGGAGATATGGCAGGAATGTGATACTCACTGCATCGGGCGGAATTTTGAAACAGATACAGAAAAAGGAAACGAGCTCGGGAGAATCGGCGGCCGTTTCCTTTTTTGCCCTTTCCGCCATCTTGCTCTCCTAGTTGCTGTTTTCCACTATTTTTGCATTTTACCCCCGTGGTGTGATTAATAAGAGGCGACAGTGTTTCCAGACGACAGAGATGTTAAAAATACACAACCCGGAGATAAAGAGGAAGGGCCTGTCGCCTGAATCATTCAGGAACTCACTTTGTATGTATTCTTTCAGTGGGGAGACTCGGTGGCACATGGCACACTCGGCTGCAGGCTGTCTCATCCTCCGTAATGTGTGTGTGTCTGTGGGAGGTTTCTGCGTGTCTGCAGGATTTGTACATGTGCCTCGGCAGTGATTGCATATGTTCTCTTATCAGCGTCAGCAGGAGTAAAGTCGAGCATTGAGAGAAGAAGAAGAGGAAGTTAGATGGCGTTTGTGTCAGTTGACTCACTATTGCTTTTTGCCTTTGCCTCTCTCTCTGCTCGGCCCGTTCAAACTCCCGCTTCTCGTAGTCCCGGCGGTACTCCTCCCTCTTCAGCCTCTCGTGCTGGTACTCCTCGTAGCTGTCATACCTGTGGAGGAAACGATACGTATGACATCAGTGTCCTGGCTCGTCCTTTAAATTCACCCTTCCTGTTGACGCCTATGAGGAACAATTCCCAGTCGTCGCCAAGGACTACTGTTTTCTCACCACTGATGGTTGCAAAGGAAAGGAAAGAGACACGTTAATAAGACGTCTCTCCGCCGTCGCTATGATTACGGAGCCCGCAGGATGGACCCGCGGGAGTGCCGGGCGAGCGGCGCGGTTGGGGAGCCAGGCAGCTGCAACTGTCAGCACAACTTCACATGTCATTACTTTCTGCTTAGTTAGGGCTTCATCAAGAAGGAAAAGTGCAACTTTCTCCCCCACCCCAGACTGGCGTAAGACGTGTCCGTTAAGTTTTCGACTGATGAGCGACTCTCGGGCTTGTCTGGTGTCATTAGGCCCGTGGGTGCCAAATCAGCTCGGAGCACTGAGATGGTGTCAGTCTCCCTCCTCCCTCCCTCCCTCCCTCTCTTTCTGCACTGTGTCAGTACTTCTCTGCATATGAAACGGTCCCTCTGCAGTGGCTTATGGAAAACTACAGAGGCACCAAGTTGAAAAAGCGTCGTTATACAGCTGGGAGCGTCAAATCATGAGTGAAGTATGAGTGTGCATCAGTATGATTCGGGATCCTTTTGTCACTAGTCCAATAAAACATGATCAATTAAACATATTTGCCCTGAATGTTTGTCACGGGGTGCCCATGTGGACCGCGTTCAGGCTTCGATCTTGATGTGGAGAGGGAATCTCAGAGGGATCAAACTTTCTCTGAGTGGTGACGGAAAGAAAGTTTTTCATTTCAGCCATCCTTCCTCGCATGACGTTAAAAGGCCTTCTGAATTCTCCCAGGCAGTTGCTAAGAATAAACACGTGTCCCAACCTGAAGTACGCGACTAAACAAAGGTTAATGACATACAAAATTGCAGGTTAAATAATTCATTTAAAAAAATCACCTTGGCCTGCGGCTGAGAGGAGATCGAGACTGAGGGTGGGGGCTCTTGTGAGTCCTGGAACGGAAAGTGCTTGGGTCTGTGTTGTGACGGGACCTGTGGGGAAAAAACAGGAAATGTTCAAATATGAAAATATTATTTTTTTTTTAGCAACACCTCAGAACGTTGCTCATCTAGCACTTTAAAAAGAAACGCCTGTGAGTTACTGTTGTCCTCTAAAAACTTGTGACACTTTGGTTAATTCGTTCTTGGGAACCAAATGAGGCTCTTTGATATTCACCGGGCCCGTTTAGATGTTAGAAACTGGGTTAATTCCAGATAAAAGAATTCCCTCAGCCTCGTCCTACTCTAACCCTTGACCACAGAAAGTGTGCATAATTCTCGACAGAGCCTTCGTACGCACCTGAGCCAGCACATACACGCACCTGCTATCTATGTTGTATGAGGGAAGTGGTCGATACTGTATGCCCCGGTGGCCTGGCTGTGGAGCTTGTACCTCTGCACACTGTAAGCTTCTGATGCTTAATTATTGAAATGTTGCTGAAGAAGGAGCGCTTGAATTATGGAGGGGGAGAAGTTTGGGAAGCTCAGAGAAGCAAAGGAACGGCAGTTTGGAAACATGGAGGATCATACTCTGTGAAAGTCGAAACAGAGATGAGGGATTTTCTTTCTTTCTCGCTGCTATTTATCTTTTCTTGCATGAAAATATAACAAGCCTCTCGTCCTGCCGCTCTCAGAAAGCTTGTCAGTGTCAGATTGTGATCGAATGCCTTGAGACTATTACTGTATAATTTGTGAGCAAGTTGGTGGAGAGTGAAGAACAAGGGCCCGAACAGAATAAAGTGATTCCATTGGCTCCGCGGAGTAAACTGACCTTTAAGTAATCAGGCAAACAAACTGAGTCAGTGCGGTGGAGTCCCAGCCACTCAATGAACTACCACTGACAAACTGAATCTCCTCACATCCTCCTCAGTATCTAGTCTTTGGATCTGTTCTTCTACCAACAAAAAAAAAAAAAGCCAACAGAAAACCCCTCGGCTCTGATCAAAGGCAGGCATGGGAAATGTAGTTCTCACACAGAGCTCTGATGATACGCGTCTCTTCTGAGAGGGCTTTTTGAGACTACATTCCCACAGCCTGGATCTGGCTTTCATCTCTGGGGATGTAAAAGAGGAGGGTTTGCCACTCAGTAAAAACAACAGCTGCCGCTTAAAACAATAGCCCCGGCATCAAACACCGAACGGGAGCTTGTGAGGGAGCGACTGAGGAAGTGAGGAGGGGGGGCGAGCGTGAGGAAGACACTCAAATAAAACTCCCTGCCTAGAGATTCAAACTCATACTGTTCAAAAGTCCAGTGCCTGTGGCACGTTTCCTGTCCCGGGCTCTTCTTTTCTTGTTCATTGTGTGTTGTTTTAGGGAGATTGCACCATTGAACCAATCCTTTTCCCCTGTCAGTTCACTGGAACTAAGAGCCACCTGTTCTGACAGGCAGAGTTTAGTTAGTGAAACAGTTTGGTTGGATTCAGTTTGGTGAGAGCGCTTTAAAAGGGACACTGTGTAGTTTTGCAGAGGAACTTTGAACTTTTAATATTTACAATATTAATAAGGTCATAATAAGTCAGAAATATAGATATTGTTTTTCCGTAACTGAGTAAAAAGCTAGAAAGGTGGCAGGGTCCGCCATATATAAACAAAGTAAAACAGTATAAATTGTGTCAAGATCAGTTTGTTGATTCAGTTTATTCAGTCATGAAAACAAAGTGATTTTGTTTATTGAGTTTGTTTAGATAAAATCTCCTCTGATTAAAATCTCTTTAAAATAATATTGCAATATCTTTGGGCTTTATTATGACGTGATAAATATCTTTATAATTTGAAATTTCCTCAAAATCACTTAAATGCAAGGACAGAATCAAATATCATAATATTCTTTGACCAAATAACTCGATATCAGTATTGCGAAAATATGACTGTTGGTACTTTCACTTAATATTAACACTGAGATTTGTGATAAATAATCATCAGTAATGATTAGAACAAGTAGACCAGTCTGGTAAGTTCAGAGAATAACTTCACTTCACAGTTATGCAGCCTTTAAACTGAAAAAGACAACACTTTTGATAGAGATGTCTAAGCTGCTGTATAGTCTCAGTCTGTAGTCTATAGTCCAGCCCTACTGGAATCCATTCCACCTCTCTATTACCTGTTAAATCTATTTGTGTGAGACTCGCCAAATCTGTCCTGCATTTGGTCCAGGCAAGGCTAACACTAGCAGGAGGTCTAAGAGTCTCCAGTGCTGTCTGACACCAGGGTCTGACCACTGATCAGCCTGTTTTACACACCTCATCTCGATCCCCTGCCAGGTCCAAGCTCTTTAAACTGTGTGGGTGGGGAGCAACCAAGGGTAAGCCAAAACAGGGGTGTGTGTGTGTGTGTGTGTGAGAGGGAGAGAGAGACGACGTACCAGGAGGAGGGGCGTCTGTCAGGTGAGCTGGAGAGGGAGCGCCTCCGGTAGTGCGAGGAGGAGCTGCGGGAGCCGGAGTGGGAACGAGAGCGGGAGCGGGAGCCGCTGCTGGTCCAGCAGAAAGGCCGACCGGGCGACAGGAGGAGGGAGGACGGTGGGGAGATGGAGCCTCGCGAAGGGGAGCAGCTGGACGGTGGGGAGCAGGAGGGAGAGCAGGGGGGGCAGTCAAAAAGTAGGTCCAGGGGGGTGCCCTCCCACGGGTACAGGAAGCGACTCTCACGGCCCTCGCCCAGCTCCAGCTCTTCGTGGAAGGGCAGGAAGCCTGGGTGCAGGTAGCTGGAGCCAGGCAGCCTCTGGGAGTAGTAGCCATCCTCCTCCACAGGGGACTTAGGGGCTGCAGCCTTGTTGGCCTTGCTGCCTGGTTCTTTCTCCTGGCCACCCTGGCTGTAAAGGGCGTGTAAGGGGTGGCCAAAGTGCTTATTGAGTTCTGCTCTGATCTCCTTGTCACAGAGGAGCTTTCGGCTGGTGGCAGAAAGGTGATGTTGGTCCCCGTCAGTAGTGGCCTCTGGGCTCTGGGTGGTTTGAGTGAGGGTCTGCTTCCCCAACTCCTGGACCCAGGCTGCTTTTCCATCCACAGAGGCGAAATTCTGCTGCTTAGCCAAAGGACCGGATGAAGCTGATAATGGAGAACAAGTAGATGAAGGTGATGAGGAGGACAGGGGCATGGCTGAGTCCTTACATTCGACATGCCTGTCCTCCGCTTTGCCTGCAGTGGGCACGGAAGCAGCAGTGGCACCTGAGGTAGCCTTCATCGCTGCGGTAGTCATGGTAACAGTGGCTGTGCCGCCATCCTTCTTAGTGCTAGCTGATGCCTGGCAATAGTCATGGTCACTGTAGCCACGGGATGCCGCCCGCTTATTGTTCCCAGTGCCGCGGTGCTCCTCAGGGCCACCCCCCACTGTGTGTTGGGTGACGGAGTAAGGGAGGGCGGTGGACGCTTTGCTCAGCTGGGCATAGAGCTCAGTCTGTTCGGGACCCTTCCTTGTGGGGCCCCCGCCTGAGGCACCTGAGGCCGGGGCCAGAGCGCCGGGGCCCAACTCGCCCAGCCTGGCTCTTTTGCATGCCAAGGCTGAGGAGGAACATGAAGACAACTTGGTTTTGAGCGATGCTTTGAAAGGATTCTCTTGACTGGCTTTGTGTGGGGGCGTGGTAGGTGGTGTCAGACCTGCAGGGGGGAGAGGGAAGAGGTCGGCGGGGGTGATAAAACTGAAATGGAATCATAATGCAAACCTCCCCAAATACCCCCCTCTCCCTCCTCCCCCCGCTCATCTATAAACCCCCGGGTCGGTTTATGGACAGTGGACACAGATACATGCCTGATTAAAATATTCACTTTCACTTGGCCTAATCCTGATCTCTATTTTATTGCAATCTTGACAGATTAATGTAATGCTTGGTGTAACTTAATATGGTGGCGCTGTAATACGGATGACTTGCCACCCCCTTCCTCTCTGACCTTGGAAAGATCCCTTTTCATGAAAAAAAAAACACACAACACAAAAACCCTGCAGAGGACAAACGTAATGCATCTGATGGAAAACATTAAAGGACATGTATCATATCTCCGCCCGCCTCACGTACACGTCTGCACTGGACAGCGGCCAATTCATCTGAATAAAAACCGAGACCTTTTTTTATCCGTCTGAGAGAAACAAAAAAACGACACGATGGCGCACATGTTTCTAGATTCTCTTCCTTCCTCTGCAGGAGGACATGCCGCTGCTCTTAATGTTGCCAGGGCGAGATGTCTGCCATGTCAGGGAAGCACAGGAAGTACTGGCGAATGGGTTGTCATTCTTCTCAGATGGCATGTCCCTACTGCTTATGCGCCCCCTCCCTACTACCACCCCCACCCTAACCCCATCCTCTCCCCCGCCTCCTACAGATTTACAACCAGACAGATGGCAGTTATATGGGAAGTCCTGAGATGAGCCCACTTTATAGCATTGTTAATGCACTCACACAAACAGCCGCCGCCATTACTCTCATTCTCGCTTCTTTCCTCCTCTCCTTTAGTCTTGCATTCTCCGCCTTTTTTTTTTTTTCTCTCTCCCTCTTCCTGTCTGCCATCTTCCCTGGATCAATCTCTGTTTCTCCCCTTTCCGTCTCCCCACATCCTATCCTGTTTCTGTCTCGCGCAGAACAAATGTGCCCACACACACACACACACACACACACACACACACACACACACACACACACACTTGTCACTAACAGTCTCTCACCGGAGTCAAACTCAGGCACTTTGAAACACCTACGCTCTCCCCTCTTCTTTGCTTTTCTTATAATGCACATCATTCTTCCCTTGCTGGCGAATTGCACCAAATGACACCTATTAGTATCAGTGTTAGAGTGTGCACGGGGAAGACAGCTCGGCAAAGGGAGTGTGGGAGTCTGATACATAAATATGCAAGTGTACGAAACCACTCACTGTGTTTGGAATGCCTGATCCATCTTATCATCCTACTTATGATCTGGATGCGTCTGGAGGTAGGGCTTCCAGCTTCCGCTCCTCCGTCTCTCGGCTCTGATAGCGACGCGGCGCAGACGTAAACACATATATGCATTTACGCCGATGAAATGAGCTATGAGAAGGGGGACGGAGAGAGGGAGAGGGGCTGCTATACGAACCCCGAGGAACTTCTGTTTCACCAATGAAACGCCATCTGTCCAAAACAATGTGCGCGTGGGGTCATAAACTAGGAGCCATTAGCGATGGGGGTGAAATAAATCAGAATTAGATAAATATGTGCCTCTCAGTCAAACGCGCTGGTGATGGATGAGCCGCAGACACAAACACCAATCATGTGGCCACCGGAGAGAAAACGACGGAGCGAGTGAGCGAGATGGAAAGAAAGCGGAGGGTTTTATAATCTTTTTTTTTTTTTCCAGAGACCTCAGAGCGAATAACAAGTCGGTGCTTAAAGAGTTGATCCGGCAGTAAGCCATGCAAATAGCAACACACAGACCACCCCAGTGTCATGAGATACAGTAATTAAAGACAACACGGCAGCACAGGGTAAATCTATTAGCTTGGCAGAGATTAGGCCAGAACAATCAGATCCCAGGGGGGCTCGCTGCCGATTGTAGCTCTGACTGTTACCTGAAAACACGCAGCCAGCAGCCGCAGTCGGTGCTTTTATTCAGCATTAAAGGGCGCTACGTAGCACTGGAGGAGAAATTCAAACTCAGTGTAAGTATTTATAACATTAACTGTTGCTGTGGTGTTGTTCTTTTAGATCATATGAGTTTATTCAGTCCTGAAAATGAAGGGAATGTGTTTATTCAGTTTGTTTAAGCATAAAAAATCAGAAGATCGTCCTCTTCTGATTAACATTTCCTCTCCAGTGGCTGAGTGAAAGATCTACAGGTGTACGTTAACTGATCTGGTTAAATAACCACTACTACTACTACAACTCATGACAATAAAATAATACGTTACTGGCAGCGATCCATGGAAAGTTCAGAGAGTTACTGACGTGCCTTTACGGTGAAACCTCCCACCTGGCTAACTCTCATCTGGTTATCAGCAGCCGTAGCCGTGATAATCTCCGCTGTAGTGGAATGTTACTCTAAATCTGCTGAGGACGTGTAACGCCGGACCTAAAAGCTTTCACCTCAACTTACTGGGATCTATATCCATCCGTCTCGTGCAGCACAAGACTCAAAAGCTAATCCCCAGAGCAGGAAAGGGGCTCAGTAACGTGGACTAATGACTTCCCCGCTAATATTCAATCCTAAATTTGCGGTGAAGTCAGGTGAAGGGCTTTGTTTGAGCGCCCTTGCAAAGTGAATGCGGCGGAACAGAGCGGACGCCGAGATTTGGCCACGGGTCAACAGACTCGCCCACGTGCAGTAAAACAGGAAGAAATATTAACTGTGCTCGATTGCCCCGGAGCTTAAGCAGCCCTGCTTCTCCCTTATTCAGGTCTCACCAGGCGTCCCCTTTGACCCCGAGAGCTTATCTACACAAAAGGGTTAAACAGCACTTCGACCAAGGTCGCAGGGACAGAGGGAGACCTCTCGCCGTCCGAGGTGACACAGATTTCCATCCCCCACGAGAGATCAGAGGGAGGCACGCATGAGGACCATTTCCCTCGCTGGTAAATGAATACCTGAAGGGGCCAGAGCGCACTGCGAGAGGCTAAAGGGCAGCCATTTTGTTTTTATTGACCTTAGATGATTAATCCGGGGCAGAAGGGGGTAATTACTGACATCATTTGCATAGAGGGAGAAAGAGAAAGAGAGTATAAGATTGCTCATTTTTGTCTTCTCATTACCTTTTGCCTATAGCTTCCATCTGATGTAAAAAGGATGATGTCAATAATGATGTCAAGCCTTAAAGGGACATTACGTTGTTTTGGAGAAGAAACTCAAACTCAGGATTTTAATATTTACAAACTCAGAAATATAAATTTTTTTCCATGACTGAATCAACAAGCTGTTCTCAGAGGGAAACAAAATGAAGAGAGTTGATTTGGTTTGAATCAGTCGATGCAGATCTTTCTCTTCTGATTACAATTTCTACATAGTGCACCTTTACGCACAGGTCAGCTGATCTAATTGCCTGCATGTCTGGGGACCGAAGGAAAGATCGTACGGGCAAAAACCGAATTACGCTGCAAAACCAATTAAAACAACAACGCCGCCATTTCAATTTTCCCATGATGTCTGGCTAAGTAAGCTGTCAGTCAGAGAGCATTAGGATCTGATAGAGGATGAGGAAAGGCATATTAACTCTTCAGTAACAGGGGAGGGGGTGCTAATAAACCCTGAAGAGATTGGAAAGCCTAATCAATACTCAGGCACATAAAAATGTTCTTCTGTGCCTTCACCTTGAACCCTGAACTGTGATGGGACGATCGAGACGTTGAGGCGAGAGTTAACCCGTTACTAGCTCCGACAGGGAGAATCTACGCCGGCTAGTCTTTGATTCTAAAAGATAACTTGTGTTTTGAACAATCAGAAATGGTTTTCTTACCTGGGGTTCCAGCAATCTCCACACTTAATGTGCGTTCAATGGTTTTGTTCTCAAACGGTGATCCCTTGTGGTCACTGCAAGACAAAAAAAAGACATCGCGAGATTTTACCCTTCAGGTGAAAGTAGGACTCTTAAATGCTTTTGTGATTTAAGAAATGGAAATGAGTCACAAGAAATGCCTCAATTTTGGATTCTAGTCTATATGATTTTCTTTGGCTTTGTTTGTTCTGTTCTGTGGTCTGTTGTTGCTGTCTGCCTGGAATAATGTGGAAAAACTTCTCACACTTACTTTGGAGACTCTGGGGTCAAAGGAAGTGGCAAGGTGGTTGGTTTGGCTGCAGAACACAAAGGAGCATGGGTAATTATTGATCTAGGTATAACACTCAGAAGAGCAGAAGAGAACAAGTCCACATTCTGCAACAATTAATCTCAAATTGGCTCATTAATGCAATTATTACTACAAAAAAACACCCATTTAAGTCTTTCAATGGACGCTACAGTGCAAACCATATCTGTTTTAGATTGACCCCGTTTTAAGAATTTATTCTCTTTGGATAGACTGTTCACTCTGTGAGGCAGGATGAAGTGATGGTGCGTATTTCACAGGTGTCTAGACACAGACATACCCCGCTCAAGACAACAAATAGATCGAAAAAATGGAATAAAGACATAGCGAGACGATGCCACAAACAAGACACATGACAGTGGGTGAGCCCCTCCCTGGACAATAAAGTCAGAGTCGCATGCACCAACAGCAGAGGAGGGGAGAAAAAGAAGGAAGAAAGGAGAGTCAAGGAAGCTTGTGCAGTTGCCCGAGGCTCTGGCCGACTTGTGCTCCAGCTAAGGGAACGTGGCTTTAGTAGCACGACGCTAAAGAGCAACGCCCGGGCTCGGAGTCTACATGTACATGTTCAGCACACTCAGCTCAATCAGCCAAAGATGGTCCAAGGGTCGACTTTATGAATACAAGGCGTACAGTAGCAAGACAAGGCTCGCCCCTTTTCCCACCCCCTCCTTTGTTTTTTGTTTTTTAAACTCTATTTAAATTTAAAAGAATGCCTCTGGGACTAGCAAAAAGCATTGGCTAGCAGGCTTGTCATTGTTTTTTTATGCCCTCAGAATGACTGTTAGATTCGGATTAGAATAGGTGTTAGTTGTGAAGTCAAACTGGGAAGTGGTTAGAGCAGGAGAGGGAGAAAAGAGAGCAGAGATAAGGCCAGTGGGGGGGATGCAGTCATGATTACCTAACAACGGGTGGCCCTGGTCGCCGGGGTGCTCGCTGAGTGCCTGCCTGTGTGGGTGCCCTTGCCCTTGTATGATGAAGGGAGGGGCGGGCTCTGCATTTCTAGTATCTGGGAAGAGTGGGTTTGCTGGGCCCTGTGAGAGCACCGCTGCAGGGCTGCCCGTGACATGGTCATCATCATCATCATCAACACCATCATCATCATCATCATGGTCAACATCCTCCCCATGGTTTAGCCACCCCAGCTCTAGTCCGAAGCCCAGGTCTAGCCCCGAGTCTGGCTGGCTAGCCCAGCTCTCCAGGTCTAAGGCGAGAGGCGACAACAGGGACCCTGAGTCAGGCTCTTCCACCTCGCTTACTGCCCGGGTTCTACAATCAGTGGTCCCTCCCAACTCTTCCTCCTCCCCCTTTGAAACAGCCTGGGCGGGGCTCTCAGACCTCTTACCTGCTGATTTGCTCAGAGTGCTGGGTAAAGGGCTGATCTTACGTGGGAGTGAGTGAGCTCGATACTGAGCAGGCCTCTGTTTGGAGGTGAGCAGCTGGCTAAGTAAGGGGTGCCCCGGCTTCTCATCTCTTTTCCTAATAGTCACTGTGATGTGCCTATGTGGTGCACGGCTGGCACCGTTACTGTTACTGCGGCCTTGCCTGCCAAAGCCCTCACTAGCCTGAGTGGCGCCCGCAGCCTCTCGGCAATGCTCACAGCTGTGACTCACCTCTCGGGGAGGGAGGGAATAAGAATGCATATACCTAATAAACCTAGCGGCGGCCAGGCGGCCCACATCGCCTGGCGGCCTTCCTTCTTCACTGGGCGGCCCGTGCTCCAGTTTGGGGCGGGCATGGCCGCAGGTGGAGGTTCTGTGGCCGACAGGGATAGAGGCACCCTCCGACTCCTCAAACCCGTCATCGTGACTGCAACGCTGCCACTTCCCAGCCCCAACACCAGGCACACTACACTCGCCTGCAGCCCGGCTCTCACCTCGCTGGTGATGCTGCTGCGGCGGCTGCTGCTGCTGCTGCTGCTGCTGCTGTTGAGATGGTACAGCTGACTTCTTCTTGGAGGTGGTTGAGGAAGAGGAAGACGTGGTGGAAGAGAGGGAGGAGAACGAGGAGGTGGATGACGAGGACGGCGAAGAGGAGGAGGAAGACGCGCCAAGACCCAGGCCACTCTTGTCTCTGCTACCGGCACCCCCCCAGGTGCTCTTGGCTTCGCTGGCTTTGGTGTGGAGCAGGATGTCATCAGTGGCTGTCAGGTATTTCAGCAGCTCAGTGCAAGGCCGCCTCACCGGGCGGTTCTGTTGGCTGGAGCCCCCTCTTGCTTTGCCATTCCAGGGGCTCTCCGTCTGTGGAGAGAGAGAGAGAAATGATTTAGCTTGCTTGAATAAAAAGTTTTGCTGAGTGTTTTTAGTTGAGTCAGGCTGATCCAGTTGTGCTTTATTGGGCACAGAAATAACAGCAGACAGAGGCAGACTGAGAGACTCAGGCAGCCTGAGCACAGTTGTTGCCCAACTATCTAGGAGGCAATGTTGGGAGTGCGGTCCGCCCATCATCTTAATTGCGTGGCCCTCCGAGCGCCATCGTGCCACTCTGTACGCGCACCATGTCCTCCGGGAGTCCTCATTCGCCGTGCTCCAGAAATGGATGACTCAAAGGCACAGTATGAAAATAGAATCTGTGAGGAAGGTTGACGCACTCCATGTGCAAACATAGTACGCACAACGCACACAGATCCGTGTGTGTGTGTGTGTGTGTGTGTGTTGACAATACAATACGATCACATTCAGATGCTTTTTACATTCAGAGGATTTTAAGCACTAGGGAAAACGAAGACAAATAAGAGATTTTTATAGAGACATTTTCCTCAAACAAGAGCAAATGATCAAGTGCTATAAGCTGCATACATCATGCTATACATGAACAGATTACTGATATTCAAACTCACACACATATCATACTTACAATGACTACATTTTATCCCAGCCCACCCCTCAAAAAGTCCTTTTGAGAATCATCTAATGAGAACATCAAGACTGATATTTTGATCTCGTCGTCTCAAGGCATCAATCTCGCCGCAAGAGTGCCTGTCGCTATTTTTTTATTTTTTTCAACGAGCACCATACCAGGGCGGATAAGTGGTGGAGCTAATGAGACAACGGTGCCGATGCCTCGCCTGGAAAGCCCAACAGCAATCAGCCTGTTTTCATTACGAGATGGCCCCCTGGGATGGCAGACTAGAGCAGGAGTCTAACATCTTCTAAAGGCGGCCACCAAAACAAGAAGAGCGCGAGAGGGAGGGCGAGACGAGACGGAGAGCACGAACAGAGCGAGGGAGATAAACAAACACTTACAAACAAAAAATGTGCGAAATGGAGTGAAATAGGCAGCAAGGCTTGTATTTGTGTGTGTGTGTGTGTGTGTGTGTGTGTGTGTCCCTACCTTGACGACGGCAGGTGGTGGTCTGATCCGGTGGTTGCTGCTGGCTGCATGGTTCTGTGCCTTGCCACCTGTGTATTGATTATAGCTGAGCTGGGAGTTTGCGGGTGCCAGAAGGAGCTTCTTCAGCTGCGAGTGGACCCCGAACCGAACAGGAGACGGTGGAGAGAGGAGGAGGGAAGTGAGTGCGGGGTTGTGCAAATTAACTGTTTCTTTCAATTAGACACCCTGTGCTTTGTAACTGTAAAACCAAAAGAGACCAGCGCTGCAGTCAGAAGAGATCAAATCACGGGCATATTTAACAGATTAGAGATTTTTGAAGCATGTGACAGGACAAGTCTTCTGTGCTCCTGTGCAGGTGTTTCCTGTGTACACACAGCCAGGCTTCTCTCATGTGATTGAATAAACAGTCTCGGGCATGTGGCTAAAGGTCATTTGGAAGGGACCGGCATGGAATAAAATGGACTATAACCGAACATAACACAACATTTTAGGTCAAAGCCTTTAAGCTAGAGAAAAGCCCAGATGGTATGGTTACGTGCAAAAATAACAGCACAAAGGTAAGCTGACTTCTCATCGAGAGGCCTGTCTTTTTGCCAAAAAAGATGACTCGGGCACAGGGGGATTAGTTGAGACCCACTGAGAGGAGACGAGATGAGATGGATTTCTTTTTTCCCTTACTTTCATTACGTGCCGGCTTGATTTCAGGGCCGGTGGCACTGTGTCAAACGTAGCTGGCCCCACCACAGTGTTCCTATCATTGAATTGCCACCACAATAGCACTGTTATGTAATTAGCACTGAGCAGCGAGCACACTGATCCATTCCATTTTCTCCCCTCCTCCCCGCATCTGCATCTCTGATTGCGCCCGCTACACATACAGTGAACACATTGTGGCGAACGTGGCAGACTGTGGATCGCTCGCTGCCAAATACAGAAAGTCTAACACACCAACGGACACTTTTGGTGCCCAGAGTTGTTAAAGAGTCTTATCTGGTGTCTGCCACGGATTGGCAGAGAAGCAACAGGGTTGGAGGTCACGTCTAAGGAATGACATATGTTAGGACCCCGGAGTGGTGATGATGGGAGAATCTGGACGAGAGTGAGAGCTGCCGGTCTTACCAGAGAAGGCTCCTCGGGCTCTGGGGTGCGTGGCGAGCCGTCGGGGGAGGAGGGACAGCTCCGGTCACTGGCATTGGTCACGTCCCCATCTGCCAGGGCCTCAAACGAAGGCAATCCGTCCTCATCCACCGGGATGCTGTCCAGGGTCTCTGTAAGCACTGCCAGCAAGTTGGCCTCATTTTCTTCATCTATCTTCTTAGGAGGGGGAAAAAGGGGGGAAGACAGAGACGGAAAAACAGAGAGACAGAAAAAAAATAGGACATTTTAGTCAGGAGAAGTTGCATCTCTTTTTTTTTTCTTCTTCCAGAGAAGTAAAGGTGGTGGGTGGCTGCATGCAGCCTTTCATTGTTAATAGAGTGGGAAGATTTTTTTTTTTTTCCCTGCAGTAGCAGAGCTGGCTCTATTCTGGCAGCCTTTTTAAAAACAAAATTCTCTCCCTGTGCAAGTGAGTCAAGCCTGTCACTCATATTTTAAGCACGCAGCTTACTGGACCAAAATAATATCTCCCCCAAGAAACCCATTACCAGGGCTGACAAGTAGCGAGCATCTAGGGAGGACAGGAAGGGTCGGGGCGCGGCGTGGCGTGGCGTGGAGGGGTTTGCGGGGGTATAGAAAACAATGAGCGGGAGTCGACTCTCCTCAATCTTCCCCCACGGAATTGAGAGACGATCCGCTTGCCGACAAGATGTTCGCGAGCCGTCCTCAGATAAGGCGAATTACCGCCTGCTAATGCTAAACAAATGTGATATATTCAAAACGTTGGCATGACAGCTGACGCTCGCGACGGGCGGGAAGTTACCATCAACATTTTGTGAAAAATAAAGCTCGCTGTTGCCACCCGGCTCCTCTTTGATGTACCAGAGGAGCCGTGTGCTCGCTGCAGCCGGCTGTTTTTTATGGTGGAGATTATAACTGTGTGAGACGTTAAGAGACAGAGAGACGAATACACGGCGAAGGGGAAGAGAGGAGCGAGGTATCGACACGGGAGAGTCACGAGACGGAATAACTGTGCATGTGTGTGGGGACAAAAACAGGGATGGAGAGTTGTCCGCTGATACATATTGAGAGAGAGAGGGATGCAGCTTGCTTGAGAAAGGGTGTGTGTGTGTGTGTGTGTGTGTGTGTGTGTGTGTTGGTGTGTGCACGGCTGTGCCTTTGTGCAGTGACAAGTGACAACAGGAACTGTAAGTTCCAGGCCCATAAAAGCCCAGGGGACTTTAAGACAGCGGAAAGATAAACAGCGTCGTCACCCCGGGATGTTCTGTGGCCAGCCCAACAAGAACAAATCCCTTTATGCACATGGCAGGATTATCATCGCTCGGCGACGGTGTGTGGCCATCATTATGCCAAGGGGGGCCACCAACCTCTTAGATACCAGCACCGTACCTCAGGAAACTCGGATTCCCACATGCACAGAATTCACCCACCCACTTGTTTCTGTCTACCCCACTGATTTTACACAATTACACACCCACCACGGACGGCACTTTGGGAGCAGGTTTGGATTTTCCGACGCGATAGCGGCCATTTTAATGCTGTCCTCCCTCCAATTCTCATTTATAGATGACACAGATACCTCGGACGTTCAGTTAGCGAGCTAACAGCGAGGAAAACGTTAATCTGATGTTCACTGAGGAGAGTTTCTCCGAACAACACGAGCACTCAGTCATTATTAAAAAATGATAAAGGGGACATATTTCACAGAGATAACACGACGTAGACTGGGGCCATGTCGCACTGGCAAGCAAATGCCTTGCAGGAAATTGCTCTGTATGAGGTGGCGTGCTGTTTAATTACTTGCGAGGAGCTTCAAATCCACCGTGCTGGAAGCCTCCGCTGCTGAAATGTTCACCATTTTCCAGCACCCCAAGTTATTACCTGAGCACTAAGCGGGTAGGTATTAACCGCTGATAAATCCAGAGCCTTTTCTTAGCCCAAACACACACCCTCGCATGACAAATTGAAAGGGGGATCATTTTAGATTATCACAAATGAGTCTTTAATGAGCCAGCCATCTGTTTAGGTCCAACATCACCGACTAACCGAGCAGCGGTGCGTTTAGGTGGAGCTTTATCCACCTTTCTCCAGTAAGTTCAAACCTATATATTCTGTAGAAACTGCAGTCTGTGACACTAGTTACATTAAAAGTTGAGAGGGCTGTGAAAGCTTCATTATGTCATGGTGTGGAAAGGATTGGGGGAATTTCTGAGGCTGTGGCAGACTCAAATTTAGAAATTTCAATCCTGTTTCAAAAAACCTCCACCAATTGGCAAGCTCCCACAGGCACACTGTATCCCCCGAGATAACCTAGAAGGGACTCTTACATTCTGAAAGAGACACTTGTAAAAACCCTGAGTCGTGACGATCAAGCTGCCGCCGCCGCTGCAGCTCTAGTGGAGGCACTCACAGGCCAAGTGGGGATTTGAGAATCTGGGGTAAAGAGCAAACCTCAGTGATCATTTGTACCCCGGAGAGAGCGTGATCTAATACCCCTGTCCAGGAGGGCGAGCGTTTCACTGCCAGCTTTAAGGACCACACCTTGCGGAGTTTCAGCACCAAAGTCAATCCACCACCGACGGCCCACTCGCCCCGCGTAGATTTCTAAACAAAGCCTCCGTGTGGGCGGACGTCAGGAGCTATGGCACCCAAAGGGGGCGACGCCGGGATAACCCGGCAACCTGCTGACGGACATGTCCACTTATATTGATTACTACAGCAGCTGCTGAGAGGGAACGAGGGCAGGAGGAACAAAGAGAGAGGAGAAAAATTGTCTCAGTGGGAGCACTTTCTCGCCCATCCCGCTTAATGGACCTCACCGAATTAAAGAGATCTTAACAATCCTGGGCTAATTGTGGGATCACAATATATTAACCCCGTTCCAATTCTAAAGGGTGCCATTTTGTGGCTGTTTTATTCCAAATGCTTCAATTAGCCATAAAACATGCTGGCAAGTGCTGGCAGAGCCTCTCTCCTCCCTCCTTCACCCCGGCCTGGAAAAAGCCAGCTCCAGTTGTTCATTATTAGGTGAGGCCCTTTTGTTATCAGGCCCGCTGTCTTTGAGGTTGTCCTTGCCTTTAACTCTTTTATTGAGTTCCACGGCGCAGCATTGTGTTCCAGGAGATACTATTCACGCAGCTGATAACGGGAGGTGAAGGTGCCGTTTTAAACAAACACACACTTCTCGGCGCCGGGGCAAATAGCCAAATTAAATCTGCTAATTGCTTCTTGAGGATTCCAAGCTCCTGAGCAAATTTGCCAGGGATCAAATTTTAACGAGCTTTCGGGGGCAATGCATCATTTACATGTTAAAAGGAACCAAATGTGTTGTGAAAGTGCCAGGATGACAGAAGTGATCACTGAATAACACCAAGATGCAGCTTCAACAGCCCCGCTGTTATCTTCAAGTGAGAGGCAGAACATGTGGCAGACACTCTGGATGTGGGAAGATAAAATATCTCCCATTAAATGGGTCATCTGGTATTTAAAGTACTGTTTATTCCCACTGTCTTTTTCCGCTCACTCTTCCCTTCGCTCTCTCTGCAGATGGAGGACTGGCATCCAGTTAGTTCAGACAGAAAACATTCTTAATAAATTGGCGCCCAAATTGCATGGCGGGGTTAAATCTGTGCCTTGACAATTTAATTGCATTGCTTCAACTCAATCTTTTTTCTTTTTTTTTTCTTTCCCCTCCGCTCTCTGCTCTGTCAGATTTCAAAAACATCCCCTTGGATGAGGTTAAGCGACTCGCCAGACCTTCTAATCATGGCACAATCAAAAATTGCGGGGGGTATATGTGTGTGTGGCGAGCGAGGGGGGTCGTATCAAGTCGTCACATCTCGACTCTGCCAAGAAAAGCAGCCTTGGATTTGATAAACAAATAATGTCATTCTGTGTTATTACCCCCGGCCCCCAGATTTCAGAGGAAATAAATCAACGTCAGCCTCGCCGTTAAGGCGTTAGTCAGGCCTGACACGTCGGGCCGGTCACACAGGCACAACATATGGGAGCAGAGAAGGAGGGAGGAAGGAGAGGCAGGGAGGGGAAGGTACGGCACGATGCACGGCGAGGAGACAAATCATGGCAGCCGCCAGAGACGTCTGGTCATTTAGCATGAGCTTACTGAGATGGAGAGAGGGTGATTATGGCCTATACGGAGCGATGAAACCATACATAACACTGTTAAGTCCCTCTGTGTGTCTGTGTGTGTGTGTGTGTGTGTGTGTGTGAGGCGGCGCTGACACAGTCTGACGCTGTTCCAAATCATAAAACTAAATGTTAAACCTCGGTTGTGGTCGGGGCTGTGATTGGCTCTGTGACACACGGCAGCCGACTGGAGGCTCCTGTCATTATGCCTCTGACGACAGAGTCAACAGGGCAGCTTGGTATTCTGGAACTGGATTTCCTAAAATTATGGACTATATATAGAGGGGCCATGTCTTCAAAAAAAAAAAAAAATCACAGTCCTGGTGTCTTCAAATTGCTTCTTTTGTCCAACCAAAATTCCAAAACACAAAGACTCTTTGTTTACTATCATTAATGACAAAATCCCTTCATTTAAAGGGGCACTGTGTAGTTTTAGAATTTTATCATTTCAATTGTAATTATATGATAATAAAAACTCAGAAAAAGAGGAAAATAAGGTCCTCAGAACACTGTTTGAAGCTAGAAAGGTGGCAGGGTCCGCCAAATATAACCAAAGTTAAACAGTTTTATTCAGTCATGAAAACAAAGGAAGTTTGTTAATTGTGTTTGTTAAGGCATAAAAAAAGATCTGTCTCTTCTGTTCAAAGATTCGACCTCTATCTGACATTTTCTGCTTGACAAACGATTAATTGAATATAAAAATAGTTGGCAATTAGTTGCAGCTCTGCTCAGAAGGAAAGCTTGGCCCCTCTGTCTCGGCTCTACTCTCACTGCTCCGGGTTCGGTACGTATTTGGGTTTTATCCTGACGGTTTGAGCTCTAAGTTGCTAAATGCAGACAAGATTGTCCAGTCCGAACAACAAGACAGCAGATTTGTAGCCTTCTCCATCCTACTTAGCCGTAATACCACAACTGGCCTCGCAATAATCCCCTCGCTCTGGCAGGAATTCACCACTTCTTGCCTCCATTTAAACAGAAATAACAGCTCGATGAATGAAGAAGAAGAAGTGCTGTTGCAGAAGCTGACCGCTCACACGCCAGATGTCCGTCTCGGTTTAGACGGCTATGTGAGTTATCAATGAGGAAACGTCGGAGCCATCAATGAGGATGTGTGTGCGTGCAAGAGATGATGGATCTCCTGGGAACCATTTGAGACCGTTAGAGCACTATCAGATGAGCTGATGAGGGAAGGAGAGAGGAGAAGAGAAAGCGAGAAGAGGAGATATCAGTGTGTGAGAGAGAGCGAGCCAAAGACAGAAAGAGAACCGTGGTTACACATCCTGACACAGGCCAGGTCCGCTTCAGACGCCTACCCAAGGGATGTTAGCAGGATGGTTCTTTGTGGAAAAATCCTTTGACCGGTAACCCTGCTGCTGCTGAAACTAACCACCTGAACTGTCACACATCTGCCGAGATCAGCTGTCACATGCCGTCAGACACGCCGGGCTCTTTCTGTCTGCCTTCGGGTCAGAAATCATCGCTTGTGCAACTTTCTGCGAAGGCACACATGCAAATAACCCCAAGAGACCAAACAGCTGGAGAGACGACATAATCCGCCAGTGTACCACCAAAAAGAATCTAAAAACCCGCCATAAAATGCATGCACACTTGTGTTCATATCAACTCACACCGCTCTCGAGCAGCTATCCAAACAGGCGACAGGATCGCAGGGGGGTTTCGCTGTGTCCTGGTGGAGCCTCCCCATCTACAGTCCTGCCCCAAGCTGCTGTTGTTTTCCTACTCCAGCCGTCCAACAGATGGTCCGAGCAACCGTTTGCTAACACCACAGAATCACACACCATCGTAATGATTGGACACCCACTCTTTTGTTTTGGCAGCTCCTTCCCAATCGGCTTGGCACGGGGAAGCACTGATTGCTGTGATTGCTCTGACTTTGACTTGCTTTGACGGTCACAGCGGGAGGCGGGGGATAACAGGCGTTTGGAGCCTCGAATAAGAAATATTCAGCTAGATGCAGAGATGGGATGAAGAATGGTGCTTCCCTCTGCTTTTTTTCGCCTAATGGCATGCAAATAGCTATTTGCTTAAGTCGGCAGCTCTGAATGTGCAGCACTAAGCAAGGGGGCCTTTGAACATACTGTTACACTGTTGATAATGCGCTGGAGGAACACAGGGAGAGAGCAGAGAGAGGAGACTGTTTCCAATGTCCATCTCTCTAAATGGACACATGGCCACATTTCCTGGCCGGTGTGTGAGCCTGCCATCAGCAGTCAAGCGTGGCTATCCATAAAACAATTACAAACACACACAGACGGTTGGTCACTTTGGTTTTGACATTTACATAGATTTGCGAGGGGAGCGGAATGGACTAGAACTTCTTGTTTTTTTGCACTGAGGACTCAGTGTTATTATCCACTGCTGACACCACCTTTACACACTGACAACCACACACACACACACATGCGTACACCTGCACGCGAGCGCAGCTCCTGACCTTTCAGGCCCTGCCAAGCCCATCGAGGGTTTGTGGCGTTTCATTTGTCACCGTAATGTCTTCCTCGGAAAGATGCCAGCGCGAGGAGAGCCAAGGTACAGTGGACGAGATACAGTGGTCTTCAGTGTTTCAGACAAAAGCTGTGTTTCTGTGTCATTGTCCTATTCTACAGGCCTGCGTGCATGTGTTGTGTGTGTGTGCGGGGGGGCTGCAATATCACAAATTTATGGTAATTGAAATGGCAGAATCTTTTGGGGGAAACGCAGTCAATTTGATTCTGCGGCAAAAAAGGTCACCCTATTCAATTTGCACTCAATGGCATACGAGGTGCGACAGGGAAACACCTGAAAGCAAACGATCTTATCGAGGCCTCACAGGCTTCACCACTTACCCACTGCATAAAAGCTATTTGCTGATTACTAAATAAACGCATTATCTTTTACCTTGACTTCTGTGCGCGGGCGCCTTGTCGCTCTTGGATCCAGGCGGGGAGGCTGCCGCTGCCGTGTGTGCGCCTCTTATCCGTGTCGTGACTTTGCGAGCGCGTTATCTGAACGGTTCCCTGTCTTGCGCACTTTCAAGTGGCGTATGAGTATGGGCTGCACGTGTAGCAGCGGTGGTCAAACGCCGAGGACTTCACAAGGCTTTTGCATGTTGCGTGAGCGGTAACGGCGCGGGGATCTTTACAAGAAAAGAAATGAAAAACACATCAAAGGAATTGTGCACTTCAGTCGATGCGATCCCAACTTGTTGACGTGATTCAGGGATGCTACGAGAGAGGATGAGTGGGGCATGAAAGCCCTCACAGTCTCTCTTTGTAGCATCAACATGGAATGTTGAGCTGTGTTTCATCTTAATCTAGGATCTATTCTCCGTGGAATACTGATGGCGTTACCTTTAGTTTGGATAGCTCACGTCCTCGCTGAGCAGACCGCTGTAATGTGTCCGCCAGGTGCAGAATGATCAATGGTCGCTGACCACTTGATGACAAGCGCCCAACACTCGAAATCCCTTCCCAATCTCCCCATCGAGTTATTATACAACTCAGCCCACAGCCATATGAAAAGAGCTTCGGCTTGCCGCTGTGTGGCCTGAAAATAGTCTTCTGGAAAGAGCTTGATTAACAAGCAGACAATTTTCGCTGTTGACTTCCTGAGGTCAACAGCGCTGTCATGGCAGATGCATGCAGCGGATTTATCCCGGATACACCACTGCACATTCTCACAACACACATTTTACAAATGCTTGCTTTAGCTGTGTTGATTCCAACTAACCATGTGTTCCAAGTATGTGCAAAAGTAAATCAAGACTGCGTATAAACTGCTTATTCTTGGGCCAATTCCTTAAGTGGGACTTTTTTCCCAGTCGTCTTCAGGACCAAATATTATATTCACACAAGCAAGTTTTTGTTTCCCAGAAAGTAGAGTGGAGGGAATGTTTTCTATCTGCACTGACCAAACGTCTGTAAAAGCCTCTGCTTTCAGTTTGGACTCGGGAGCTACTGATTGGGCAGCAAGTGAGTCATCCAAGCATCCAGTCACTCATGCATCAGCAGAGCCTCAGAGAGCCTCTTGAACTATTTGAGGCCTGTGCAGACTTAAATGCTTCAGGGGGGAAATAAGCTGGAGCTCTAAGCATGCAGTGCACATCATAAAGCTTAGTTAGAATAGGGAGGTTTTTTTTTTCTGTATGGATGACAGAGTCTTAAAAAAAACGGACGAGGGGAAATGAGTCCTTCACATGTACAGTACGAGCGTGGCTTTTATCTAGATTATGAAACTTTTAAAAATGAAACGCTCAGAAAAGGCACTCAGATGTACTTAAATGTTTTTTCTCTGACAATTTCATTAAAGAGAGTCATCACGACTCTTTTGGATCAAAAAGTTGAATCTTTTAACTTGACTACACTGGACCACGATGGTTTCTGCTATGTTGTGAAGACTAACAGCTAATCGGCGCTAACTCAAGGACCAGATTAACGTCCACTGATCTGGTTCCTGCTGACCCGTAGTTGTACACCTTTAACCTTGCTGACAGGCTACGGCTGCAACAGAACGCGCTTCTGACGAGGGCTGCAACCAACCATCATTTTCATTATTGATTAATCTGCCAATTACTTTCTTGATAAATTGTTTAGCCTATAAGATGCTGAAAAAAAGAGCCCAACGTAACAACTGCAAAATGCCTCTTTAGTCCAAAGAGCAGCCAAAAACCCAAAGACTCTTCTTTCACCATCGTGAATGACAAAGAAAAGCAGCAAATCCTTACATTTTCAGAAGCAAATGTTTGACATTTGGTCACACTTTGTAATAAGCATCATTAAAACATGCTCAACTTGTAGTTAATTAAAACCTGGTTAACAGTTTTGTCGCTGTTAACAAACAGTGAAATGCTTTGTAAACCATTTACTACAATAAATGGTTCATGATGCATTTAATTGTTTGTAAGAATTAATTATTAACTAAAGTTAGATTAACTATTAATTTACCATTTATTAAGGATGATTATTATACGTTTTAGCTTAATAATTTACTGAAACGATTAATCGATTATCAAAAAAAAAGAAATGTGATCGACTAATCAGTCAACAAATCACTGCGGCTCTACTTCTGACCACACTCAGCTGTACTCATCAGTGATGCTGAGTGCGGTCAGAGATACAGTCAAACACATTTCAACCACACTTCTTTTCTGTCGCTTTGAATATTTGCCAGCTGCTCCTGCGATGTCTTTTATTCTTCTCTGGAAGCGGCGCTACACACACTCAGGGATTGACAGAATATGGCAGACTACCAGAGCAGAAGGGCTAGCCAAGGCGACTGCCACTCGCTGGCACTGAGCACACACACACACACACACACACACACACACACACAGACACACCTGGGATCGATTGGCCTTTCCTGGAGAGGGGAAGCAGCCTATCGCCCAAGACTGATAGTGCTTCACCATGAATCACGGCGCTCGCTGATTGAAGGCCTCTCTCCATCCGCTTCCCCCCTTTCTCGCCCTCTCTGTCGAGGTTTCCCCTTTTCGTCTGTTATTCACACTGATTCCTCTCTGCTGCCTATCGCCTTCGCTCCTTCCTTTGTACCCCTCTCCCCTGTCACTCTTTGATCAAGTCATTTCATCTCTGTGCAAACACACCCTTGGACTTTTCTTTTTTTGGGTTGCATGAGGGGGAGAGTATAAAAGCATTCCTGGAATACACTGTTTTTTTTACCATCCCCGCTCCAAAGTGTACGCTATTAAATAATACAAGGAGGGTCGGCCTTATCGCATGGCATCGTTGCAACATGTTGCTGTGTGTGTGAGAGTATGAGTCGGGTGGGGGGCGGCGGGTGGGGGGGGGTGGATTATTGGCTTAGTGTTTTGGCCAGGTTTAAGTGAAACAGCCCTGAAAGGCTCTTAGTGGAGATTACCCCAGGTACTAAAAATAGTCATTCCCACCCAATACACACACACACACACACACACACAAAACAGAAAGCGATGAAAGTGTTGTGTCTAGCCAGGAAAGACCACTATCTGATCTTTGTATAGGGTGTCTCAATTACACAAAGACACACACGTGCACGTGCACACGTCGGCGGCGGCGGCGGCGGCTCTGGTGTGATGAGAGAGATGGGTTATCCACCGGGGGCCGGGGATCAGCTGGGGCAGGAACACCAAACCATGCCTCAATCAGCAGCAGCGGCCCACTGGGAGCGCGAGCTGCGCTGAGTGTGTGTGTGTGAGTGTGTGTGTGTGTGTGAGAGAGAGAGAGAGGGAGGCAGCCAAGCAGCCACCACCAGACCAAAGGATGTTCCCTTGCTCTTTTTCCAAACATTCCCTAAGGGGACTTTCTTTTTTGGCCGTATCCACCCCCCCCTTTACTCCCTATTCCTTTATTTTCCCCTTCCTCCTTCCAGAAGCGATTGTTGGAGGCCAGAATATATTTGTTTAGCCACTGCTGCTTCGACTCTCCCATCAGCCAGGAACAAATGCCTTGCCTTGGGAGCGAAAAAGACAGAGGGAGGGGAGGGATGGCAGAGAGCGAGCGAGCGGAGCCCACAGTGTTGCGGGGCGGCGGGCTGAGAGCTCTTGTTGTGGAGTGGATCTGACAGACGCTCCAAGATGACACAGGCCTGGACAGCCTAAGTCTGCATCTCTCTACTATACGTCTGCGCCGGCTTGTCTGCGCTCCCCTCTCATTTGTGTATCTTGAAACAGCGTAGCCGCGGGTCTGGGAGCAGAGCGCCGCGTGCCTCCAGCTCGACAGTGATGGAGGATTTCTTCCATCAGACAGTGCAAACAATGTATCAGCGCAGTGAAAACTGAGGGGAGCTGGAGATGAGGAAAGTATGGTGTATTCTAATAAGACTCACTTGAGAAAATCATATTATACAGTGGAATATGATAATCCACACACCCTTTGCTGGAGCGGTGAACTGGTGCGGGTGGTGTACTCTCAAATGTCAGCATAAATTTGCAAAATAAACGCAACCGGCATTCAGCAGGGAGTGGGAACAGGGACAATAAGGGTCTCTGCTGCCTGTGTGTGTGTGTGTGTGTGTGTGTGTGTGTGTGTGTGTGTGTGTGTGGGCGTGACAACCCCTCTCAGAGGGTCCGTGACTTCGTGCACACGCGTCCACCGCCAACAAGTGTGCGAGCTAATCTATGCTCGCACGTGTTTTGCGGCGAAGGACGGGGAAACATTTAATCGCAGCGTGTTGAAGATGACCGATCGATCTGATTTGCCTTTGTTTAAGAATAAGCACCCGAGCGTCCGTCCAAAAATGAGCAAGACGAAGCACGAAAATGCCTCGTAAAGTGTGACGCCGTGGCACCACATCCTGCCGGAGCTATATAAAGAGTTTGTAATGAGTGACGCGGCTCGCGTGTGTGTCCTCTACTCACAGCGTGTCCCTACACAATATGTGAGTAATGCTTTAAGCCCTGGGATCTTATTTTACTACCTGCAAAGCCCACAACCTTTTACTTCCAATCCACGAAGTTCAGGGCTCATCTGGTCTATATGTTTGTCTCCATCTGTCGCCATGTCTGTCTTGGCCTATTCCGTCTATCTCTGCACGTCCCGTCGTCCCACCTGTCCCCCTATCATCGGCGTATCACAAAACAGGGCAGCGATTCCATGTCAGTAGGTGCGCTCAGTGCCATGTTCTTGTAGGCCGGCTCAACCTAGAACAACTGGAAATGCCTTCATCTGTGTGATGTGGTCGAGTCGCGTCCCAGCGCGACCGCCGCCGCCGGGACGTCCGCGCTGGAACGGTTGGAGCTCGACGTGAAATCTAAGTGGAGGCCTGCAGTTAAAAAGACATTGGGTCACGCGTCTGTGCCATTGTCTTTGGCAGTACATTGGGAACTTATTGGAGTAACCACCCCTTAACAACTGCAGCCCAAAATAGACTGTGGACTTTCACGGTCGGCCCGTTTTGAAGAGGTGTCAAACACACCGAGCCAGGAGCGATAGCTGTTATGCGCGCGCATGTGTGTGTGTGTGTGTGTGTGTGTGTTACAAGAGGGGGGTTGCGGTGTATCATTCTCCACATTTCGTGTCAGGGACAGTTGGGACAGTGGCAGGGAAGGGAGCAAAAGGCCAGCCAGGGGACAGCTTGTGATCTCAGACCGTATGCTGCGTACGGAACAGAACACACACATAAACAGACAGGAACATGGGCTTATTCACATCCACACACACACTTACACCTCATCTACAGAGTGTAAACAAATTCTGCTGTCCCCTTAATCGTCAAATCAGACTTTCTCTGATGTGACGACCGTGTTCCTGGTCCCTGCTGCACTGTATAACCAAGTCAAACTCTGTTTACTCATTTGCCACCGTCTGCCACATGGAGCTGCGACCTGAATAAAAGCCTCAGAGCAGGAAAAACACTAGGTGTTTGTCTTTCTGTCTGAGCTGCAAATCATTCCAACAGTTGACTTACTTGAACTAATGGAAGCCGGTTCAAACTTCCAGGGAGCATTATGTTTGATGGGGCCTCGGTGTGACAGCTGCATGCAGCTGCTACACATGCTACTAGATAATCCGCCACCTAATTTCTCTTAAAACACACAGCGATTTGTTGAGAGGAAAGGAAAATGAATGAAAACAAAGAATACACTGGCAGGCTTTAAGTCTGCCCAGTTAACATTAATTAACATGTTCTCTAATCTTCAGCTTGTGATTGGATGCTTCTCTGCCCTGTGTGGAGGCCAATCAGGGGGGCGCAGGAAGTACAGCTGCAGCCCCGGCTTTCTGATCCTTGCCGAGCGGCAAACTTTCCCCTGTCAGATTAAGTAGGATTAGCTGGATCCTGCCGTATGATGAACTGAGCGCTTCGTATGGTGACTTGAAACTTTCCAAAGATGGAAAAAAAAAAACTCCCTGGTCAGGGAAATGCATTACTTGCTTTGCTACCCCAGTTTTCACTGCTTGATTAAAAGCCTTTCCATATCCTCAGCATAATACAATAGCTGCTGGCGTGTTGAGTGTGTGAAAACATCGGCGGCGCTCTGCGATGTACAGTACTCGTGTGGACGTGGACACGTGTGCTGGTGTGCAGGAGCATGTGCAGCGCACGCACTCAAACACAACACTGGGAGTCATACATGGCTTCTGGTTCAGAGCTGGTTCCCTCAGCAGGGTCCTCAGTGGGTGCTAAGTTCCATTGTGTTTTAAAATTACACGCATGTACACACACACGAGCACACACGAGCACATGCATACGCTCTCATTGGTATTTTTATCCAACCCCAGAGCCACTCGGTGGCTGCGAGCCATATCACTCTCAGATGACAGAGGAGCCACGGTCACACCGGCTAAACTTAAGGCCCACCCCCCCTCGTGTGTGTGTGTGTGTGTGTGTGTGTGTGCGTGTTGGGGTGGTCCACAGAGGTAGAATGTGTGGTGATATAAAGAGACTCTGAAAAAGGTGGCGGCGGTGGGGAGGAGGTCAAACGTGGAAAGAATTCAGTCTGTTATCAACTGTTGCCTGCATGACCAGCGAGGAGGCACACACACACACACACACACACACACACACACACACACACACACACACAGATCCTGAAAACGTGACTACATGACAGGGCCATAGGCACACACACACACACACACACACACACACACACACACGCACCCTCAGACAGGGTTTTTCCTCCTGAGGCGAGGCTAAAGCATCCAATCTCAGTCTTTCTTGTCTATCTCTGGCACTGATAAAGGCTTATAATGAACTGGGGACTGGAAGTCAGTCCCAAGACCGATGGCTTTATGGCCCCGGCCAGATCATCACCCTCTGTGGACTTCGTTTGTCACCGGGTGAGAAGAGAAAGAGAGAGTGGGACGGAGAGAGGCAGGGTAGGAGGAGACAAAGAGAAAGGCGAGGGGAGAGAGAGAGAGAGAGGGGGGAGGCAGGCAAAGATTAAAGTTTTACACTCCAACCTTTGAGAAGCGTTTTGCAATCCGGGCGCCGTGTCCACAGTTTACTACCCGAGTGTACCTTTCAGATGTGTGCCGCATTACTGACTCTGGGCACAAATAAACGCTCCGGAGTTTTGATAAGCGAGCCTACCGTGGCGGCCAGGATCCAAACAAGGGGACAAAGGTCCTCCGGGCTTATCGTTCTTCACGTTATCTCACCTTTTGTACTTCGGAGCAATGTAAAAGCGTGTTTGTAAACTGGTAACAGTTGTACATTTTGATTGGCTCCCGTTCAAGAGTGCGATAGTGCGATGTGTTAGCGAGGGCCTGTCATTACTCCAGCTCGCTCCTGACCCCTGGGAGAGCTCAGGACGAACTCACTGTGGATGCAAAGATGTTCCACAGCGCCGCGATGCTTGGAAACGTGCAGGAGAGAACAGATACTGACGGAGGTGGTGAGTGCTAGACAACGTAAGCCTCACTTACCTCAAAGAGATTGGATGCCTCGTTGCCATACTGAGCGGAAATGATCTCCGATTGGTCGCTGTACCATTTGAGGCCACCCAGGAAGCTGTCTGCATCTAAGTCGCTGACGTCCAGCTCTGAGAGGTCCAGTTCAGGGAGGTCTGGGCAGAGGGGCTGGTCTTCACCAACCAAGGCAGCACACTGGAGGGAAAGAAAAACAGCAAAGATGATCAGACATAAAAAACAGAAAAACCAATCACAAATCTTTCATATGCAAATCAGACTCTGAAGTCTTTGTGCCAAGTTTGAAAAACAATGGCGGCATCAAAATCTGGACAGGAGTCAAACGAGTCCTCGTACATCTGCACGACACAAAGAGCCATTCAGGCTTCTCGTCCCACTGACGGAACAAGTTTGAAATTCCCACATTTAACGATTCTAGTGTTTTTCTGACAGGTTTCTGTGACCTGCCTCCACCCTGCAGCGCACGGCGTCCTCCCACCATCAGATTGGCGCCGGCCTCCCGTGCTGCTAAACGCCGCCTGTTGACATTTTGTTATTCACCAGCCACTTTTATGTAATCTAGCCAATGTGTACTGTATGTGGCAGCTGTTCCTGCTTCCTCTCCTGCACAAATCATCAGCTCTGCTCCGGCTGCGAGGAGCGAGGGGCTCTGGACTGGAAACAAACAGGGATCTGTTGATGTGAAAAGGTGTTCTGAGGCAACAAGTTCAGCACAACAGATATTCACCATGTGTGGAACAACAGCTCCTTGACGTTGCTCAGCTATTAATTGCTCTTACCCAGCAGAACTGTACACATTATTATGGATTATGTTCTCAGTTAAGTATGCAGCCCCCCGAGCAGGAAACCATCTGTGTGCTGTGCTCCATGCAAACTTTCAGATCTACAGTCAGAGATCATTAAAAAGGCAGAAAGGCACCAGAGTCGAGGCTGTTTACACTCTGTTACTGTGCACAGTCAAACCCGAGCCTGGGAGCACGGCTTCCTGTCTCCTGTCTGACAGCCTGCACGCGCCTAATTCTGTTGACAACACGTATGAGCGCTAAAGGATGGCCTTATGAGAGATATACGATAGATATCCCCAGGCGAAGCCGGGAGGTATTTGGAACGCAGAGTGAAGAGGGATGAGCGTCGGGTTCGGCTCAGGGCAGAGCTGGGAGACGGATGCTGTGCCAAGTAGGAAAAACCGCCCAGACACCGGTGTCACAGTTCATCTGTCGGCGGATCCGCACCAACACGAACACACCATGACTTAGACTGTGATGAGACAAATCCGTTGTGTTACCGCCGCAGCAGCGAAGCAAAGGGGACAGATTCACTGCGTCTCAGGCTTCCGCGTGCGATGATCCAGCCTGACAGGGCACGGGACGGAGAAAAAAACACTGTGGCAGAGGCTGGACGTCCTATGCCCAATTATCTTATGGACTTCTTGGGTGAACTAATGAAATAGCGCCGCCAGACAGACAATCAGGGCGCTCCACCGCGGCGCTCCACTGATTTACGCACGCATCGCACATAAAAGCACCTGCTAGGGGGGAGATTATTAGAGGAATGACTGAGGTCCGGGATGACAGTTCTCTCGGCTTTTTATTCAATCTACGTGCGTGCATTTCTTGGAATGAAAGGGAGCTCCGGGAGAACGCGGACTGACGCTGACAGATTAAACGCGAGGAGAGACGCTCTCCCGGAGCCCACCTGGCTGAAGTGACAGATTAAAGTGCAGAAGGAGCGCGTCTGAATGAAAAGCGAGCCGCTCAATCGGTCGGAAATAGAAGATTCTTACTTTTACTGAGTGAAGGCAGTTTTTTTTCTTTCTCACATTCTCGTCACGCAGCTCTGGATAAGCGCAAATATGCAGCCAGACTGCAGTCACATCATGTAGTTACTGTGAAAAAACCCATCCTGGAGCATCACTGAGCTCCTGCATGCAGACTAAGTACAGCCAGGTAGACCTGAACGTCCTCAACAAGCGGGACGGAGTGGACAGATGACAGGGGGACGAACAAGTATCCTTTTGATGTGCTTTAATCAGAGACAACTACGTTCAAACGACGACGGGAGCGAATGAGAGAGAATTATTTGCATGAAGAGGCTGAAAAATATAAAATTACGCAGATGAAACGACATTAAATTTCAGCTTCTGGCTGGATGCGAGCTCGCTGTCCAGCCGGTGCACGCGCCGCTCCGGCCGGGATGTTGGCGCACAGACGTGCCCCGGCACCGTTATTATTATGATGCCCCTGCGCAACGGCAGATAGCGGGTCCGTCAGTGTGCACAACCTTTGCTCCATGCGGCAGCCCGACACAGCACATCAAAGGGATTGTTATCGTCCGCGGGGTTTCATTCGTCAGCGGAAAATACCTGACTTTGAGACATTTCAGTCATTTCGCCGTGAAAAGCTTCCCGGGCACCGGAGCGCGTGCAGTCCGCGGCTGCTGGAAAAGAAAAAAAGAAATCCCGCTCGAGATCCTACGAGACGAGCGATGGTCCCCGAGCCGGTGCACGCGCTACAACAACTACATCTTTAACTGAGGTGAAAAGGGAGACTCCGCACATTCCCCTCCACTCGTCATATATTCCCGTGTTGTATGTCCCCCGCATCCTCAAAATGTGTCCAGACGCGCACTACACCGGCATGCCACCGCCACCAGCACCGGAACCAGCACCAGCACCGGCAGCAGAGCAGAGGGAGAAGACAGAGTATGTGCAAATCACTGGCTCGGTGTTGTCCATCGTTCCAGGAAAAAAAAAAAAAAAAGAAAGTCCAGAAGGCTATAAAGCTGAAAGAAGTCGGATTTTTTTTTTTTTTTTTTAAGATGCGCTCACCTCTAATTCTCTCCACACCGAGTCCTGGTTACACCTGTCCCACGCCATCCAGCCACTGAATGACGGTCCGGGGAAAGAAAAAAAAAAAGGAAAAAAAAAGAAAAAAAGAAAGAAAAAATCAAGTAAAAAAGAAATCCACACACGCTTCCCACTCGCTCTCACACAGGCAACTGCTGCCCCTCGCCGAGAATGAACCGAGGGCACCTGTCTTACAACTGCTTTCCATCACATGACAAAGCTATTAAAAGTAGGCAGGGGAGTGACTCCGCGTCCACACTACTCGCCAGTGACGCGCGGGCAGCAGGCGGGGTCTGGCTGCGCACATAGTAAAATCCTCTCCGCGCGCTGCAAAAAATGTCCATTTTAAAAGCGTGTCAGGCGCAATCTGTCTCCACATACAGGAGGCAGACATGCAGCCACGGAGCTCTGCTTGTCGGCTCGGACGCAGACACACAAACTGATCCTCGAACACAACCCAGCTGCTCTGCCAAAACACGTTCCTTTGCTCAAGTTTGCGCTGTCAGATTTGTTGTAAAATGCCCAAGAAGCGACCTAAAAATGATCCACCGCTGTCATTTTTTGCAGTGTGGACGTCACGCACAGCGAAGCTGGACTAAATTAGTGGGAATTCGGTGTTGTAGTTTTGAATCATTAAATGTAAAGATGTATATGCAGATTCTGGGTCGATGTTGACCCCTGATCTCCTCCAGCTGCCCCCAAAAAAGTCCCGTGAAACATCTCTGCTCCTATTTGGACGACCAGAAACTGAAATCCCTGCGCGCACAAACAGAGCTTATAATGAAGAAAGTGAAGGAATAATCACACAATGTCTCTCCAGAGAAAAATGTAGAAGCTGTCATTCATGTCTAATTCAATTATCTCTCCATGACTAAATCATTAGTTTACATTGTTTTGCAGCCATTCCTGAATTAACTCCAGACAGGAGAGTAACCTCAAATGTCTTTGTTTGGCGTCTAGAGTATCAAAGGAGGTAATTCAGCCTTTTGTAAAGTATTTCTTTGTCCATTCAGAGGCAATAAAAAGGACAGGTGGCAGTATCAAGCGTGTATACAGTGTCAACAGGACGTGTATAGGCAACACCAGCGCTGTGAAAGAAAAACAAAAGCTTTGTGGACATTTCAAACAAAGTGGTTTTTCTGTTGGGTGGACTGGCGGCTCGCTCGCTCGCTCACTCACTCACTCCACGGTGGTATTGTCTTCCTGTGATGAACAGAAACATGAGTCTGTATGAGAATGAGCACGTGTTAGTTATTGTCTGAGTGATAAAATGATTAATTATGTTGTTCTATTCTCTGTTGCTTGAGATCTTTAAAGGTGCACGATGGAGGATTTTGGGGAAAGATCTTTAAATCAGAAGAGAAAGATCTTCATTGTCTGATTTGTTTACAACTAAACAAACTAAATGAGCAAACTCTTTGTTTTCCTGACTGAACAAACTGACCTGAAGAGTTTGAATTCCTTCGTACGCAGTGCCCCTTTAAGTCCCTGTGAAATAAAGATGCTATCAGCTGTTTTCTGTTTAGATATTCTTTTCAGGAAGTTAACGTCTGACATTTCTGTAATAAGAAACTCACTCCATGGAACATGCTAACCCCAATCCAATTTTTACTCCTGTAAAGCCCATTAAGTCCACCTGAGCATGCAGGCAGCAATTGTCTACCTAAATTAGTGAACCACCTACAGTAAAGTCTCATTAAACACAAAATTGCACGGAAACCTGTAAAAAGGCTCCGGGAGTGGAAATGCAAATGTGCAGAGTGTGTGTGAGCACGCCGGCGACAGCCCTGCGTTATGTGTGTGTCTGTGTTACACTCAGAAGTATCTGTACCGCTAAATCTATACATCTGCCTCTCCACGCGTGCCCAGAGAGGCTACCCACAAGCCACGGTGAAAGCCGATCGGAGCAGGTGGTGTGTGCAGTGACCTCACAGAGCCCAGATGGACCAGGACCACAGAGACGTAACGTAGGGGGCAACATGGGAGCGACACGGAGCTCCATGGCTGCTGGCTTTTTGCGACTGCAGCAGGGATAAAACACTCGACAGGGCGACGGGGATTTAAGTTCTGAAAAAAGTGTCTCGACACGGTGTTCAACAGATGTAGGTGACTGCAGGTACAGTCGCTGCTGGTCCGGTAGGTTCTTCACAACCTGAGTAACAGCACCATAATGAACACGGACTCGCCAAAAAAAAGAAAAAGGCGAAAAAGAAAAAGAGAAAGAAAGAAAGGCGTGTTGGCAGGAGATGTGTGCTGGTAAATGATATTTCTCCCTCTCCTGAAGCAGCATGTGAGTCACAGTCAAAAGGCTTATCTGATTGTACTCTTCATGCCAATTAAGACAACGGAAGCTAAATATAGATATAATGTTACGATTTCCTTTCTTGAGTGGCCTTTGATTCTTTTTTTTTTTTTCCTACGTGCGCATTCTGGCTGCAGGCTGGATATTTGTGTATGCAGCGGCAGAGATTTGTAGATATCTGAATCATTTCAAAAGAGATAGAAAAAGAAAAGGAGCGGAGGGGGGAGGGTGCTGCAGCCCTGCTCAGACACAGGTAGTGTTTGAAATGCCACAGCGTTTGTTTCAGCGGCGCTGGGGGCTGCTGATGAACAGGTAAGTGTGGGGGGAGATCGGGATGGAAGCAGAGTGACAAGATATCTGGGCTCCAGCAGCGCCGAGGCCCAGCACCACTGCGTGTCCGACCCCTTCTCCAGAGACTGACCCCGGGTCTTGCTTTCACACTTTTCTCCCATTTAACAACTCTTATAGATATCACGTCTCAAGGGGACTGAATCTATAGGATGGAGTGTGAAAAGTTGTTCACACCCACTGATGCATAGCATGTTGTCATACGACGGAGCCGAAACCTTCCTGAAACCTCTCCGAGGCTTTCAGCGCGGCGACCGGCCGACGGTGGCCTCCGCAGACAAATATACTTCAAAAGGAACCATTAAAAGCAAAGTTAATTAAAAGCGACTGTTGGTTAATTGCTAACTTTTGGCTCACAACTCAAAAATAATGCAATGTGACAACTTTTCTGTGCATACCCGGTTCCACACGTGGACGACGCTACAATCAGACCGGCGTCGGGGTCGTGCTGCCGGCGGTTCACAGAAAGCAAAAGGTCTGTATGATTAAACAATTTCTCCAAAGAGTCAGCTGACAAGTGGAGCTCTCGAAGCCAAAACGGGGCTAATCCACAGATAATTATCTTTGTTTGAATATTCAGCGTGGCCTGACTAATGTACGGACTCTCACATTTGCATTTCTGGCCTCAGATTGAATCTGATATGAACCTTTGTGTTAAAGAGCCGTATTGATTCTGTAGTGGAAATTATGGCTGTGTGTTTAATTCTAATAGAGTCTGACAGTCTTTTTTTAAACAGTGTCGTCTCTGACAGTCCATCTATACTCAAGTGGCTGCATCTTGTTTTCCTTTTTCCATAAATTGTGTCACCGGCCCTCTGAGAGTGTGCCGCTGCACAGCGAGCGGGGGAGGGAGGGGGGGGAGGCAGGGGAGGGATGATTCATATCACTTTGTTGCATGTCATTGCTCCCAACAGAATCCATCCTAGCATCTGGCCGTTTTAATACATGGTGGCTGGATTCATAGGAATTAATTGAGGGCAGAGGTAAAACAGAGCGCCGCGGCTCTTCATGTATTGTTGGAGACTGTTAAAAGACAGCTTACGCTTTGTTCTCCGGCTTGTCACTTGATGTGCTTTCAGATCTTTTGGTGCTTGGGTGATTTTTCTCCCCCCCCCGTGACAAGCCATATTGTTTTCTCCTTATTAGGGGACACTGGAGGAAGCGGTCACATTTCACAACAGTCAAGCGCTCTACAATAACGCGGGATGTAACGGCACACAAAACTGTCTGCAGGAAGTGTAAATGGATCCACATTATAAGGTTCTAATGGGGTGTCAAATGATCACACCGGACGGCGTTAAAGGTATCCTGTAATCAGCTCTTATGACATAATAAAACTGCTTTGGATTATTTCTCTCCATTTTATTTCCGGCGCCACAGAAATATATCTCAAAAGGTCCATACATTGGCTCGGCCTCCATAGGCTCCTCACTCGTGCATCACAGCGACGAGATAAACAGTGTGATGCCACAAATTATGCCGGCGCTCGCCCTCTGACACGCCGTCGGCTCGTGCCGTCTCCCCCTGTGAAGATTTTACATCGCCTCTCTTTGTAGTGCCCTTCAGAGAGCCCGTCGCCTCGCCGCCCTGCGTGCGAGCGTGTAATCCTTTCCATCAATGAACTCCACTGTGTCATTTAGCCGCTCGCAGGATGGCGGCGACTCGCCCCGCAGAGAGTCCGGCCCAAGTTATTAAGGCAAATGGCATGAAGAGGCGAGGGCCAGTTAGCCATGGCTGCAGCCTCGGAACCAGAAATAGCATCGGTCCCACGCAGGGGCAGGTAAACACAAAAAGGAGCCCGGGGCGCAGCACAGGACGGTTCCACCCTCTCCCCCCCTGCTCCAGCTCCGTCTGGGAGGAGACGGGGAAAAGCAGCCCCCCCTCCACCACAGATGAATTATATCACGGTCACACGGTGAGTCGGAGTCTCCCGTCGCAGCCGCGTGTTGCCGGGCTGTTATTGGGCTTGTTTAAAATCACCAGCGAGTCATGCAAGATGCATGTGGAACGCGGTGGCGGAGCGAGGGTGAGCTGTGAGCACAGGCCTGGTGTGTAATGCGTCGTGGTGGTGGTGGGGGGGAGCTGTGCTAAACTAGCGCTCTGGGCAGGGACTCGTGAGGCACTTTGTGTTTTGCTTGGGTATAGCACTCGCAAGGAATATTAAAATTTATGGACCATGAGGGTTTGGGTTGCACACACACACACACACATACATAAACAAGACTTGCGTGCTCCCCGCGTGCTCGAAATGCTACAAAGCCAAACTTTGAAATTGCTGTAAAATTCCAACAGATGCCACATGCCCGGCGATGTAACTAGAGGAAATGAGATGCGCTTGTGTGGAGGAGATGCAGTTAAATCTTCCTCCACTGAAAGGGCACGTGAACATAGCGCTCGTTGTCATGCTGAATATCCAGCAAGGCGCTTTTTGGAAGTTTAATATAAACCTTAAAGTCAGCGAGTCAAAAGCCGCGGCCTGTAAACGCACTGATGTGTGCAGCAGCTAGGTAATAAACAGGCATTAAAGGAATTACTTCTTTCCTGACATGCTCATGCTTCGGTTTGGACGGCGCGCTGCACGTCTCTAACAAAATCCCTGTTTTGACTAAAACAGCAGCAGCAGGCGTCGAAATGAACCCTGCAATGTGAAAAATACATTAATGAGATCTCATCACTGGCTACAGGCAGATTTAGGTGCATCTTTTCTGCAAACTGCAAACACCTCCTGTGAGTCACGAGGAGGGCCCAGAGCACAGCAGATGTTGCTTGATTTCTGAAATAATAGAGAGGCAGCGCTGAATACCTTGACAGCGCAGTCCTTATGTACTCTTAGCACTGGAAGAGCGCCAGGGAAGAATTAGGTCAGCTGGAGTGCACCGCGCCTTGTGGAACTCCACGTTAAAACAGCATCGGGGGAGGAGGGAGGGGCGGAGGTGGAGGTGGGTGACACACAGGTAGAAATTTCTGGAGCAGCACAACCAGTTTTCTCTCTCTCTCTCTCTCTCCCTCTCTCTCTCTCTCTCTCCTACTCTTGTATCATGGAAACGTGAGCAGAAACGTTACACCCCTGAGTCCAGACTGCAGCCTAATTATTTTGAGCAATGAAAAGAGAAGGAAAAGGGGAATGAGAGAGGGGGAAAAATGCATGTGAATTGCAATTCTTTCATACAGCCTGCATACGGGGTGTATAACCACAAGCCTGAAAAAATCCTTACGGCACAATAAAACTGATTGTATCATCACCTTTTTTTCCCCTTACAGGGTGCATTTCTACTACTCTTCACATCACCTCCTAAAAGGAGCATGTACTGCTGGAGTACACAGCGATGGAAAAAAAAGGAAAAAAAAAAAGAAAAGAAAAGGAAAGCGGAGCAGAAAGAGAAGAGGCGCAGTCAATACCCATTTTTTGCCAAGGCATCCTCGTGAAAAAAGAGCAAAGAGACAAAAGGAGCAGATGGATGGAGATGGAGCTAATGGTGAAAGAGAGTGTGACAGGGAGTAACAAAAGCAAGAGGGAGTGAGCCGCTGTGAGTGATAGAAAGATTTGGACAAAGACGGGGCATGAATTAGAGGCAGATATGGAAGGAAGGGGGAAGGAAGATGGAAGCTAAGTACAAGGAGGAGTGATTGGGGACAGGAAGTGCAGATTTAAACAAAGGGTCAGACCGATGGGAGGCTGGAGCGGCGGCCTCGCCACGCTCCGAAGCCGCTCCATCCCTCATCCGAAGATAAACCGCCTCGCCGTCCCCTTCGCCGGGACTGACCCCGGGTCCCCGCTGGCCTCCCAGCGCCGGCCCGACCACGGTCCACTATCTCGGTGTTGATCTAATGGTTACCACCTCTCCCTCCCCCGCATATTCCGGTCACGCTCTGAAATCTTCCTGCTTACGATGGGTATCTGGCTCACATGTGCTACGTATTCATTTACAGGAAGGTTTAGATTTTCACACACACACACACACACACTGCTAGCATGACCTCGTTGCCCCCTCCTGACTATCACGTTTTGGAAATAAAATTGTGTTGCAGATGCACTCCCTCCCCTTGTTAGCGATATTAAATTGGAGGAAATAATGAGATGCGGATGTGGAGATGACAGAAGGTAATTGGTTCTGATGTGTGTAAAATCCTGATTTTAACTGGACATGATATTCAAATGACTTGGCGGACATCCATCAGCACGAAAGTGTGTGTAAGCAGATCGCAGATTGTGCTGAGCAATAACGTCGGCTTTTCCTCGTGAGTAGGCAACATCAGCTTTTTTTTTTTCCAGTCCAAATGTTGTCACGCCTCGAGCCATTTCCACTCTCTGGAAATGGTTTCCATCACTTTTTTTATGTAGCATACCTGAACATCAGTTGTAGAAATCAACTGTCAGCCCTCGCCGTGGCTATCCTGTCCCCTGCAGCCTTCTCCCAGTCCCTCCCATAATGCCTCGCTCTGTGTTTCTGCGGCGCTCCGTCTCCACCGGGACTGTCATCACCGCCACAATAAACAGGATTAATCAGCGCTGGCGTTGGGCACTTTGGTCCAGATGACGCATGTAATTAAGAAGTAATTGGCATGTCATCTGTACATGAGGAAATATGACATGCGCGAGCCAGATGCGGTCGCCGCGCCGCCCGGCGACACCAGCGACTGTGTCCTCGAAGGCTGTTTTTCACAGGGAGATAACTTCCTCCGCGCTGCTGACACTCTCGCTTCCTTAACGTCTTTATTCGCCCCGCAAACTCCCCTCGCATTGTAATTCACTCGCTTATTCATTTATTTACATGCTAACACACTTAAACACTAATTTGCTAACTTATTCATTTATTTACATGCTAACCCACTTACTGCCGCTCGCATTCAGCAACTTATTCATTTATCCACATCCAGGATGACACCGTTACTTTCTCCCGTATTCATTTATGCACGCAGGAAGTCACTTGCTTTCTCGCCGGCTTAATTAAGAGGCCCCTCTCTTTTCAGTCGGCACAAAAGGACGGGTTTATGCAGCTCAATATATACTGTAGCGGCACACAATGGGAGATGGCCGAGATGCCCTTTCATGTTTAGGGTCACGCCGGCCGCAACAATAGGTCTGAACTGCCCTTATCTCTCCTTGTAAACGTGAAGCTGTGGGATAAGTCAGAGCCTGATTTCATGGCTCATGTGGGAGATGTTAGGATGAACACAACTGAGGGGAGAGTTTTCTTATTTGCCCTTGCACCTCAGTTGTTAGGGAAGTCGGTAATAAAAAAAGAAATTCAGCAGCAGGCTCCATGTAAGCACGTAGGCGCGCACCTATTTATTATTATTTCATAGTTACTTAGAGTTTCCGCAGCCATTCGTCAACGTAAATGCAATTTTGAATTACATTAACTTAAGAAGCAACATTAAGTATGCGCCGCCTCCTCTCTATAAATTCAATTGACTCGGGGATATTAAAGACGTGCCCGAGGAAAATGACTATTATGGATCATACATGTTTCTGAGAAGATGTCAAAGAAAGCGTCGCCGGAACAAAGTTTGGGCTGAAGCTGAGCGTGGCGCTGCTTCCAGGAGGCGTGAGCCTGGCAGGGAGCGAGGTCAGCGATGCACTTGGCTGGTAACCTCAGATAGCTGCTGGCTAATTTGCAGTACGCCCCCAATCGCACCAGAAAGCCCAGAGCCACGCTGAGGAGAGAGAGGGTGGCCAGAACGGCAAAGCAAATGGCTCATAGAGATATCCCAGTTGTTTTTCATCACATCAATTTCACGCCTGTGCCGCCAGTTTTTCTTTTTTTTTTTTTTTTCGCAGAAATGTGACAAGATGGAGACAGGGAGGGAAAAGAAAGAAGAAGTGGGGAGAAAAAAAATGGATGAAGGCGATAGAGAGGAGGAAGAAAACAAGGAGCCGGGATGTACATGAAGCCGGGAATGTTAATCTGGAGGCCCGTTCCTGCAGCGAGTGAGCGCTGTCAGAGCTGTCTGGTGAACAAACAAACGAGAATCTCTCCACAGCTAATATCTTCACTGACAGCATTGCTCAGCAACTCGTCAATTTACTGACGCAACACAGAAGTTCTTTTGGCAATTCAGTTTAAAGACGGCTTTGTGAGCTTGACCTTACTTATCATTTTACTGCACTTTCCCCACAAGAATAGATGCTTACTGTTAGTCCTGGTTCTGTACCTGTGGGATTCCTTTACTGATGACGCTGCTCGTCCTTCGACTCTCACACTTCCGTCTGGACGTGTCAGGCCTCTCGGAAAAGTACTCGGCAAAGAAAAACTTCCACTAACCTCCTAAAGGTGTTGCAGTTATCACCGGGGTTTATCTAAACTAGTTTATTTGTACTAGCACATATCTAACCTGACAATCGCTTTATGGGTTTCTAATGATTTATGGCGGTTTGCGTAACTCCCGTCTTTCATGTGGTAGAACCTGAGCCAGAGCTGTGTGCTGTGCAGCGCTGTGACTCGACAGTAAAGCACCCGGCTGTGGGTTGTATAATTATAAAAGCGAGCGCGCTATTGCAAAAAAAAAGATTCCACTCAAAAGTACAGAAAGTACTTAAATTTGTGCAACTCCAGGACACATTTGGTTTATCGCACGGTGCAGATAAACAGCAGGAAGTCCGGGCCTGATAAAAACTCTGTGTTCTCGCCGAGCGCCTGATGGAGCTCTTGCTCGGGAAGGGAACAGCCAACAAGACTCAAACTTATTGGACAATCTTCCATCCAATATAATTAATGACAGTGCATTTTTAATTACCCCTGTGTGGCGGTAGGCACTACAGCTTTTGTTTATTGAGCCCCACTGATACCCATATTAACAAAGTTAGGTTAATGATAGAGGTATTTTGCTTAATAGCATTTTTATTACTCCCGCTAAGAATGAAGCAATTAATTAACAATGGGCGAATTAAGTTCCTCTCCTGTAATGGCCTACCAACACAGGACATCATTACCAATAGTCAAAATAATTCATAAAGCGAGGAGTCAGCTGGCAGGACGACGTGGGAAAAAATGAATATTCCCCCGCATACGTTTGATTTTTCATTTTAGACCGGAATAAATTATGAATAGGGTCCGTCAGCAGTGGTGCTGCATGCAGAGCGAGCCGCGGGACCAAAGATGCAGCGCGATAAGTCACAGATTTGACACGGAGGAAGTTTCGGTGCGTAATATGAGCAGGTGTGTGTTGTTTGAACGGTGAATTAAAGACGCGCCGATAAATGAGAGAACAACCAGAAGAGAAGGGGGAGACGGGGAAGCACGGGAGAGGACCGACTGTTCAAGAAATGACATCGAATAATGGACCTCAAAGACATATATGAAAGCGCATAATCTTTTAAGCTCGCATTTGAAGGTAATCTTCCATTAAAGAATACTAGCTATTTCTTTGTGGAGGAGAAATGCAAAGACAGCAGAACTGATGGGGACTATTGGTGTGACTTTGAATAGAGGGAAAAGACTGAAATGGCAAAAAAGGTGCAATTTCTTCGGCTTCTCCGGACTTCGCCCGGTAAATTCTTTCATTCTGAAAAGAACTACTAAAACAGTGGCTGCTGAGAAATATAATCCCCCACCCCCAACCTCCCAACACACACACACACACACACACACACACAAACACACACACACCCTGAGCCCAAGTACACATGCAACAAAGAGGGAGAGATTAAAGCATTAATTCAGTGAGAGGGAATAGGATCCTGGCATAAATTTAGAGTGAATGTTTGGGGTTATCTCCTCTGCTGACTGCCGTTCCTCTGCTCTCTGTACTCCACTGCACTCCACATGCAAATGTAAATCAGGGTCACACCCTGTATCCTGTAACATATCAGCCTGTAAACTCTTGTTTTTCTTTGATAAGCTCTGTATATGTGTGTGTGTGTGACAACAGGTGCGCTCTTTTGTGTGGAAAAACACCAAACCGTGCTCGCCCCACAGTGCGTAGACTTGTGTGGGCGGGTGTGTCGGCGAATGTGGGTATTTTACATCGCAGACATTTCAAGCTGCTCTGCTCGCCTTTAAAAAAAAAAGAAAAAGTACCGAGCGGAGAGCCTTGTTTGTTTGCTTGTCATCGCTGGGTGGGATGTACTTTACTCGGCACACCAGCTTTTCTTCTGGCTTCACACTGGATACCAGCTGGCGGGCACTGGGGCGCCACCACGCATCGTGCCAGTGTCACAAACGAAGGGGAAAGTGTGCCTCATCATATAGAAAAGTAGTCTGGCAGCCTCCAGTCCTCATTAAAAATGCACTAACGCTGAACGCTCCCATTAATCTGAGCATGCTGTATTTAGCGAGGGTAGCCTTGTGTACAGTCTATAAAACACAGCAATTAAAGCAGGTACTTTTGGCTTCATCAAGGCCCACCCGAGCGTGGTGGGCCAGAATTGTGAAAAAATTCCTCCGGCAGCCAAAAAGCCCTGTACGAGAGCAGCCGGGACGCCGTCCGTCGCACCGAGATAGATATGGAACTGGGAGATGGCGTGATCTAATCTCGCTCCCGCCTGATAATGGAAAGAAAATCCGTTAATGTTCTATCTACAGTGTTGCAGATAATCATCTTTGAGGTATCAATTCTGATTTCAAGACATCAGTCTTCCTAATACAGGCTAGAAAATGAGCTGTCAGGAAATCACGGACGAATCCAGCGTAATATGTGGGAGCAAACGCCACTGTGGTGATGTTAGAGTAACTCAACTTGCTTATTTATGTGTATTCGTGTCGGGAACATGTGCAGTGCAGACGGGAGACATCCAATAATGGCGCCTGTCATGATATCATTATGCCTCCTGAAGAAAGTTCTTCTAGCACGAGGTGGTTTGGTTCAAGGAGAAGTGCTAAGATGCGAGCCATCGACGCATGCTTTCAGCTGCAACCCGAGTAGGTTACAACTCGGAGAGATCACATGTGCAGACTCTTTAAGACTTTGATGATCGCTCAAAGGGATGGACAGAATAGCTCGTCTTGTCCCATCCCATAGCAACAACTGTTTCTTCCCCCCTGTCTTGTTAGATCTAAAGCTGGAACACACATACAATATGAATGCTCAGGGATTTGCGCCACTGTCTAAAGAATGACTCAACATGACAGACATATATGACAAAGACATGATCTTTGAAGCAGTCGGGTCAGTTAGCTTCTTTAACCTGATCAGCTTTCAGTGGTGAATGGTTTAGTTTTTATTTAGGAATACATTGCGAAAGCAGCAGTCAAGTTAGATTAGCTAGTCAACTCATATATTAATCGCCAACTATTTATAATCGGTTGAGTCATTGTTTAAGACATAAAAACTCAAAATTCTCTGATTCCAGCTTCTTAAAAGGTGCAATTTGTAAAAAATGGCCACCTGTCGAATTCATACTCAAAATGAGCTACTAACTGTAAGTGCCATTAGCTAGTTAGCTCAGTTAGCCGTGCAGCTAGTGGTCCACACTGGGAGATTAGAAGTGCTGTTGCTTATATCAGTAGCACAGGTGCTTTGGAGCAGGATGGGTCGGAGCTGGTTGGTTAAATAAGAATTTTTGTAAATTCTTTTCATTGTTTTCAACTAAAATCTTACATGTTGCACATTTAAATGTGAATAAATTCCGGTTTCTTTCGTCATCTATGATAGTAAACTAATGGTTACAAGACATGATTCTTTTCATGTGCATGCCAAGACACGAGGCGTAACGGCATTAGCCACATAAATGGACAACGAGGCCGTGCTCATAATGAAAGGACACATCGTCCACAAAGTATCATAAAACTAGCAGCAGCAGCGGAAGAGGCATGAAGAGGACGGATCCCTCCCCGAAACAAAGTGAACTCACTCCGGAGACGGGAGTCGGTGCTGGAGAGCCTCCCACATAAACAGGTGTGAGTTACTGTGTCACTGTGTGTTCCTGTGAGTCATTTTGCGAGTGAGGCAGGCTCGGCTATGTAAAGCTGTCAACATTTCCATACCCTAATAATAATTACCCTCAGTTTACCCTCTGCCCCGCAGGCAGCCGGAGCGAGCAGGCCAAGGGTAGAACCACCGGCACGCTACAATGTGATTTCTCATCAGGAGGTGGCCACATGGTACGGAAGATAAATCATTTTCTATATGTATGAGAACAACTGTGCTGCCAAAGTGTGAGATAAGAAGTCAACTCGGTACACTGTTGTTTACACGGTTCTTTTTTTTATGGATTTTATTTATGGTGGATCATGACCTTGAATAAGATTAGCGAGTCAATAACATGAATCCACTAAGTTGCATTCACTGATAAGAACGCACAGCAGAACTGTTTCATAATAAACACTTCCCGTGGATAATGAGACGAGGACACGATTATGTTTAACAGTGAAACTGTAAAGTGTAGAAACTGTATAATGACTAATAGCAGTGTGATTTTAATGGCTGCTCCTGCTACTGCCACGCACTAATTCAGAAATGATTAGTTAGTTCCCCTTTCTCGAACAGAAATGTGTGCCATCAAATCTGGGAGCAGTGAGCGTGATAGTGCTGCGGGGTAATTGAAGTGGCCAACAAGCACCAGTGCCATAGATATTCAAGGAGATACTGTTGGTGTTCACTTCTGAAACCTCTCATGACTGAGGCATGAGCTCAACTCACTTCCTGCCATATTACAATATTCAAAAAATCTCTAACAAATGGGATGAAATTTTTATATTTTATTGCAATCATGTCCCATTTTTATTTTCATTTTTAGCTAGATTATGTAATCATCTGCAGATTAATATTTTGGATGGCAATGTATTGGTGCCTGTTTTTCTCATTATTTCTATTTTATATCAATATTTTGGTGGTTGGGGGCATTTTGAGCATGTATGCATGTATATTACAGCCCTGTGCTTTCAGCTCTTAGGCCTCTTTAAGTGCTTACATTAAAACTGACAATTTTAAGATATAATATGCAATATTTCTGTATTAAAATGTACTCAAACCTTTACTCTTGGTGAGCCAAATTGCCAAATGGTGCAGTGAAGTCAAACACCTACTGGATTGTATTGTTCAAATGAAAAATGGTAATAGGGTCACAAGTTCCCTTAATTGACCAGTGATACCAGTCGGTTACAAAAAGGGCAAACCTTAAATATTCTTGCGTCTTGGCCGGCTTTAACATCACCCTGCAACAAACTGTGCACAAATGACAAATCATTGTATACAATTATGCCATGCTACCTGCTCTGGGTTTGGGAATTGAGGTCTGGAAACATTTCTTGAGGTATAACAAAAAGATAATACATTTGTTTTTCACCGTTATATTCTCCAACACTACGCCTCCTCGGGGACTGCCAAGCTCAAACCACAACAGTTCTTCAACCATTTTCACATTCACTTGGCCCAGACTGGGGCAAGGCAATTTGGCTCTCGGACCATCTATACAGTGCCTTGTCTGGGAATGGATTTAGTGATTCTGATCTTTTTTTTTTGTGCCTATGCTCTTTGTCTCCATTGTGAAGACTCGGGGAAGAGAGAGAGAGGGAGAGAGGGGGAGAAGAAAAAAAAAACAAGTTTGACCGAAGCCCAGTCAATTATCTCCCAGGTGTTTGACTGAAGTGATTGTAAGCGATCGCGGCAGTTCCCACGAGCCCTGGACTGAGACGGGCTGGAATTAGCCAGGAACAAAACCCAATTCAGCAGAAGTGAAGAAACAGCAGTTTTGAATAAAACCAGGCAGAGAATGCAAAAGAAAAGGCTCCCTGCAGAAGATAAAGTCGAATCTTGGCTCCTTTTTTCCTTCTCCCTCCATTCCCCCGTCACACACAGCCTATCATATAGCCGAGGCTTTTAAACAAACTGTGGGGCTGGGATTGTGTCTGTGGTGCTTCCAATACCTTATTGTGTGGAGGTTAATTACTGGCAAGGCATGAGAAAATTACATTCTCAAAATAAAGTATTATGATTGGCCCTTCTGCTGGCTATTTTAAGTAATGCATGGTCTTCATACAAGATAGCTGGGAAACCAGATTTTTTAGACTTGTTCGATATCAAGTAACCTCGTTTCAAGTCCCCTATTAAAGCGACTATTCTGACTTGCAAATTACCTTTCTTTCCCAGGCCCCAAACACCATTTCCTCACGAAGATTAAGTTATAGCCTGTACTTGAGTGCACACAGTGTTGTAATAACACAGGACACTCTTTCTATTGATAGCAGTGAATTTCCTTGTGTCTTTTCACATGTCTCCCTGAGAGAATTCAGTCATGCTGAAGGGCAGCGTTTCTGCACGGGGAGGATATCGTGGAGATTGACATTTAGAAACGGAGGGGGAGGAAAAGTGGCGGATTTCTCGAGCACAACCTGCGGTGGTGGAAGCTTACGTACGTAAGGTCTAGCCTAAGCTAGCTGCTGCAGGAGAGCAGGCACATTCCTCAAGTCAATTCTTAACCACTAAAGAATGGTTAACTGGGTGAGGACTTAAACTCAACCTCGGTGAGGAGTCGAAGCAGGAGCCTGCTTAGGTTTGCATGAATCTCCTGATGGGAGGCCCCAGTTCCCAGGCAATGATTGTGCATTTTCCTCCCTGCTGGAATCTTATTTACTCTCGCCTTCCACATGAGATGGCCGCGTCAAGCATGGTTTGCGTCCGCTGCGCTTTCGCTCGGCTGCTCGTGCCGCACGCCAGCTCACACACATCAGGGCTAATAAATATGAAGCCTGGGGAAGCTGGCTTCGCCCGGCGCGGCGAGGCTGGAGGTATCTGCCGAACTGGCAACCCGGAGTCAAGGAGCGCATCACGTGCAAGTTAGCGCCGCTTTGGACTGTGATGAGCACGTAATCGCAAACCGGGAAACGATTCCGGGGGCTGTGAGGCTTTGGGCTCGTTCGACAGCAGCCACCCGCGCCCCACCAGCAAATACTCGCATGCACCCCGGGCGCCGGCGTCCACAGACCCATAACCAGCAAATGTCATCTAGATGTTCTTTTTAAATAATAGATGAGCAGGTCTTTTTTGTTAGCATTACAGGCTCCGATTTCTCGACTTGAGAGAACACGTTTCATTTCGTTCACAATAACCCGGCTCACTCTTCTCAGTTCACTGATCAAACATGGCTGCATGTGTGTTCCACTGACGCCACACACACTCTGTTTATTATATCAGAGCAGCGTAGAAAAGGAGCAGTGTACGTCCAAGCAACAGCTTCCTCCTTCCTGAATCTGATTCCAAGGTGGGCTCACGCTGAGCTGTGGAAACCCTCTAAAACAGAGGGACTGAGGGTGATGAAAGGTCCATATGTCTCAGGCAAACACCTTCACGGGATGAATGTGATTTGAGAAGCTCCTGTGAAAAATGAAAGCCTGGGCCAGGCGACACCTTGGATCGTTGATGGAGTGCGACATCCTGCAAGGGACGAACCTCCTCTTCTCCTAATGACCCTCTCATGTGCAAACTAGTCTCTATCATCAAGCTCGTTTGTAGTGCCACCCCCTGCCCTCGCTTTTCACACATTAGGCAGCTTAATGCCGTGTCCACAGCAATGCAGATACTTCTGAAGTCGAAGCCCACACAAGGATTTACTACTTGCTTCCCAAAAGTTTGCTGTCCCAGTGTTGATCTCTTGGGGCGTGAGCCACCAGAACAAGCTGCTTCAAGCTACATCACAAGACTTTTACACAGAAAAAGGCCCCTTTTTCTTGAGAATTTGTTTTTTTGGTTGTTAAAATCCAGTTGTATTCATGTGGACGATAATAGTAACAATGTAAACAGCCTTTCTCTCTCAGGCTGAATCACACTCCGCTGTGTAAACCAGGTAGTGAATCCAGAGCGTCGAGCTTTGCTGTGTGTATACGTGTTGTCTCGGTGAATGATAGTCAATGAGACTTGTTATTCAGGCTTTCTGGAGCCTCTCTTGGTAATGAGCAGCCATCGCCGCTGTGTTGGGCCGCAGCATCTGCCGGTGATTACTTCAGAACAGTGTTGCCAGTTCTTTGACATCAGCGAACTGACAGCGGCTCCCACATCCTCCACAAACGAGCAGGAGACGATCCGCCGAGACTCGTGAACGCACCGCAGACGACAGGACTTTCATTCGGTGCCTACGAGTGACCATGTTGACAGTAGCAGTGTAAAGCTACGCTGTATAAATAGATCAAGCAGGTTTTCTTTTTTTTCTTTTATGATGTTATAACTGCGCAGTGACACTGTTTCTGTGAAGGCAACGCAACTGCAGCACACTCAACAGATACCAGCAGCAGTGAAGACTGTTTCCAATCCGACAAAGATAATGTGCTGAAATATTACTTAGGTAAAAGTCTTAAAGTATTTTATATAAATGTACTTAAGAATGGAAAGCCTTTCATCAGATCCAGTATTCAGCCTCTTTACGATTATTGGAGTCATTTTTCTTTTCTCTTGTCATAAATATGCACTTCCTGCGGAGGCATATTCCTACCTTTGTAAAAAGTTTGAATTGACTCCAGCTGGAAGGTCTCAATCATATAATGTAGTGCAACAAGCATTAATAATATTAAAGAAGCTTGTGTGTTATCATTTGATCTGAATCAGATCATAACCGTGACCTTTAGGTGAAAATGACATTCGGTTTTATTTCCTGCTGCTGTGTTTATCCACCTCTGTCAGAGCCAAGACCTTCAAAAAGGCGCCAGCTGAAAAACAGACAATATCGACACCTCCTCCACTGCAGCAAATGGACAGACTGATCGAACCCAAATGAATTTGGAATTGCTGCAGTCGCGCTGGGATTCGTAGCCCGGTTACAAGCGGCGAGTGTGTGCAGGAGACACAAGAAAGACATAAAAACAGAACCATTAAATAGAAACTGTCTGTACTTTAATACACAGTGGAAGAAACAGAGGCTGGGGCGTGTCAGCAAACAAGATGGATTGACAAAGTCGTCACCGGCTGCAGCTCTGGGCTTTCACAGCCGTACCCAAAACCTGTTTGTAACATCTTATTTCCAGCATGTACCCAGGGGCCACTTCCATGTGTCTTAGAAGGCTGTGCTTTGCAGCCACACTGGCGTGAACCCCCTGATGGCTCGCAGAGCCCTCTGATCTGGCTGCTCACACTCTAGTCCACACTCTGGGGATCAGGGATAAAGGACCCTTTTCTCTTCTCAGCCTTGCTTTTCCCCCTCCCTGCTCCCTCCCCGGCATCACCCCGACCACGTCTGTTTTAACAACTGCCTGCCTCCGTCGCTCATTTTCAACTTCTTCCTCAACCGCTCCTCCTCCTGCACATCCTCCCTCTTTCCTCTCCTCTTTTTCTCTTCCTCTCTGCCACTAGCCGTCGACCGCGGCCAGGGCTTTTGTGTGCAGAGTGACTCTTTATTGAGTGTCACGCTGGCCGATAATCGCTGTTTAGCGGTTATCGCCCCTCCACACCAGGCTCATTAATTAGGCTTAATAGTGGAAGAAGCAACTTTTAAGGATGCACTTGTACAGCAATAAGGCCACGGTTATGAGCCGCCACTTGTTTGACTTGCGAGCGTGTTTTTATTAATGCTTGTGTGCAGGCTATTTGTGCGTTTGTGGGCTCTGCTAATCAGGAGGAGACAATTGTAACCGGCATGTCCGGGGTTTATCTAGTCGATGATGTGGCGGGTGAACAATGGTGCCAGAAACAATGAACGGGGGAGCGGTGTCAACCGAGATTACAAACGTCTCGGGGAGCGGCGAGAGCCCTCTGGGATGTCAGATCACCATATTGTAGGGCTAATGAGACGGCGACACACAGTACACAAAGGTGTTGTAAAAGCCTTTCTCTGATGGCTCAGCCCGCTCGCTGTGACATTTCAGCAGGGGTCATATCGAGGTGACACGCGGAGACAAGGTCTTCTGTGTTAAAGGATATGAGACGGGATTCTCTTTTGAAGTAAACGCTACAGAACGATTTCTGAACGTTACTCAGATCAGAAAACAGCATTGTCAAGTTCACTGACACAATATATGCCTGTTTTGTTGCTATTTCGAGTCGAGTATAATCTGGGCGTAAACATGTCAGTTTCTCAACGTGCACAAGTAATGTGTTCTTTCAAATTCCCGTGCCCATTAAAAGCCACGGGCTCATTTTCTATGAGAAGCCTCAGTGAAATAAACTCCAAATATTTGTGCACGGCATCAAAAGGGGCTTACATCGCAGACAGCACGTCCTCAAACAAATATTGGCGAAAATGTTGGGGAGGGATTTTGTTAATTGATGCTGTCCTCTTCCCCTTTTAATCACATAAGCCCTGGATGAATCTTAGTTTAATTCGCTGATAGAATGCCTCTTTTTTCCAGCCTTCCTCCGGCTCGTGCTGAAAGCTGAAGGGATCAGGTCTAATCCAAACTTCCCCCACCCCGGTCCCTCCCCAACGTCCCATGGCTGGTCAAGTCTGGGCTGCCTGGGAGAACAGGAAAGGGAGGGAGGGGGGGCAGGAAAAACTGGCAGGCGGAGGTGGGGGACTGTTTGTCGGACCTGGTTATTCCGCTCCGTGGATCCCATCAGGCGAGTCATGACATGTCTCGTCCGAGGCCACGTCCCACCTGAGCGCCGTGCAGGGGGTTGGACTCCGCGAAGGGGCAGAGTGTGTATAACTGTCTCATCTGGTCACATTCAGTTTGCGTCCCAGGAGTGGCTTGTTATATGAAGTCTGACTGTGCCAAAGCTTTCTCTTTTTTAAGTGGTCGGACTACCTCTGCAATATTTTATCAAATATTCTTTTTGTTTGCTTCGGCTGTTAAATTAAAATGGTTTCGAACCGAGATAAGCTTATCATCCCCGAGGCTTACAGCTGCAGCTCAATTTCCCGTATTTCCACATTTTCTCATCTTAATTCAACATTTTTTTTTTGTTTTCGACTCTGGGTTTTAATAAACTGTGTAACCTCTCCATTTAGAAACAGCCAACCTCTTTAAAGCCTGCAACATGAATATGTCAACTTAAGCAGAACATTTAAAGCAGCCGATATCTCTTTTCGCTCGAGTCCACAAAGCTCCAGCGAAACTGAGATTCAGGCTGCGTGGTTTGGCTGTTCCATGATTAGCTCTGAGAGCAGTAGGTGGTGGAAATGTCCGTCTCGGCAGCCCCACCTCCTCCAGCCTGTGAGGCGTGAGAGCGCTTTGAACACCCTGACCCTGCTGACAGCGTCGACTCAAGACCCCCGAGTGTAAAAAAAGGAAATCTGCTGCACTGAAAAGCTCCTCTGCTCAGCATCTCCACTCGCCGGGTGCCAGATGACGAGTTTTGTCTGGGTGAATGTCACATAGTGACCGGGAGAGGAAGTGTGGAGGGTGCCGAGGAAAAGACAAAAGGAAGTGGGTGATCCCGTTTAAGAGAGAGAGATACGTCTCTGGTGACGACTCATGAATGTGAATGTGACAGCAATCAGGCTGATCTGCATCGTTCGACATCAGCTCTGACAAACATGTAGCACATGTGTGCCAGCAGACATGCCTGACAGTGTGTGTGTGTCTATCTTTGTCAGACATTTACACGCATGTGTGTTCCTGTGTGTTAGCACGTGTGCTCATTTTTATGTCTTTGTTTGTATTTATCCTCACCTGTCTCACAGTGACATCCGGACCACAGCTTGAATGCAGGTGATTACAACCGGTGCTAAACCTCCATCCCGCCTCAGTAACCCACACAAGGCTGGTTGTCCCCCATGTTTCACATTCTCTGACCCTCGAGTTTGACCTCTCTGCTCCGAGTACAGCTGTCTGCCTCATAAACCATGTTCTACAGCAGCGCTGCTTCTTCTTGAATGATCTTTCTGTAAACTTTTTGGAGAACTTATTTCCTTCTTTACTTCTAAATGCCTTGCCAGTTCTGGAAAGTAACTGTAATTAAGTACAACTTTCACATACTTGTACTTCACTTTCACTACAACTTAGAGGGAAAAAATTGTATGTTTTACTTCACTACCTTTATCTGACAGTTTAATTTACTAATTACTTTTTTTAATATAAAAACATATGATATGATGCATTACTATAGCACTAATCTATGGAAGAGGATTAGGAGCACTGTAAAAACCAATATATTTTGAGTTTAAGCCAAAATTTTGAGTCTGACACAGACTCTGATCTCAAATCTGAGTACTTCCTCCACCTCTGTGATTTGTCTAATGAACACCAATGGTTCCACAGCAAAATGATGCAGACAAAGACCAACACAATGTGAACATACAAAGGAATGATACCTGAGCAGTAGACTGATAACATGATAATCAAATATATTCTCTGTATAACAGCCCAAGGCATTTCAGTCATTTGTTTTCTAATCTTTACAGTGCAAAATCGTTCACGTGTCTGATATTAAAACAGGGAGGATGTGTCTCCACGTGACTCCTCATACTGGAAACAGAAGAAAGAACCTCTCAGGTGACATAAGACTGCCACCACACTGAACCATGCTCTCCTGCCCGCCAACCTCTCTGGTGGCTAATTGTAGGTGTCGATATAGATTTCTCAATAAAGGGTGTTGTTTGGATGCTGTAATAATGTTGTCACAATCCTAAAATACCATTTTAATGAATGATTCAGAAGTGCTTTCGCCTGATTGTTGAGTTGTCCGACAACAGAAAACGACCATCTTGTAAATGAGAACAGCTAAAACATTTGAATCTATTAAAGGAAAAGTTTGACATTTTGAGAAAGACGCTTGTCGTGCTGAGAGTTAGACAAGAAGATCAATACCCATACATGCCTGTACAGTAAATATGAAACTACAGCCAGCAGTCTGTTAGTGTAGCAGCTTAGCATAAAGACTGGAAACAAGCATCATATAACTTGTTATATCTTGTTTATTTAATCTGTACATAAAACAATGTGTAAAACTGTTCATATTGTTTTATGAAAAGCTCAAGTGTGCGGTACAATCTACTTCCTGGAGTCACGCTGCTCTACGAAACACATTTGTGGGTTGAATGTTCGTGTGTTGTTAGCAGGATGTAAAGAACACAGAACATATATATACTGTATGGCAGGTGGCAGGTCAACGATTCAAACTGGCCACGGCAGCGTGTCTCCCAGTGAGCATCGCACGCTGTGTTTCACAATATGTGCACGTCGTTTAGCAACATGCGCCCGTGTCAGGAGCCAGGTTAGCATTCTGTGATACCGCTATCGCCAAGTCCATATTCGCGTGGCCACATGACTCCACACACGAACCGGAGCAGGCATGTGAGAGCGTGTGTGTGTTCTGTATTTAAAGGATATGTCTGTCTTTGTGTGTGTGTGTGTGTGTGTGTGTGTGTGTGTGTGTGTGAATGTGTTAGAATAGAAAGGGTTCAAGTTGACAAACTGCAGACGCCAACACTACGAGAGTGAGAGAGCAAAGAGAGAGGGAGCAAAGAGAAAGAGAGAGGGGGGGCCCTGAGCAGAAAGGGTGGAGGAGGAGAGGAGGTGGGGGTGGAGGGGAGGGGTCTAAATCTGTGAGAAAACGTCTAATCCCTGGATTGCTGAAGCTTCGGAAATCCTGGAAATAGATTAGGAGCTTCGCCGGCCCAGCCGCCTTTAATAAGAAGGCCCGTTTGGCTCCAAAGTCATGGCACAGCACTTGCATAATGTGCAGAGCCGCCACTTCTTGTAATTATCGTTTCCCCTATTTGGAAAATGATTCAATAAACACTGATCCACGGTGTCCCACGCATACTGACAAGCTGCGGATGGAACACGCAGAAGCCCTGGTACATGTGCGACACCCGCTCCGGCCCGGCCACTAATCCAAATACAGCAGGAGGCTGAGGGCTGCGCTAATCGAATGAGGACTGACCGTATCGACGGGAGAATCTTTGTGCAGTTTCTCCAGAGCCGGCCGGCCGCTGAGCCGAGGAGGCTCCCGATACATTTAGAAAGGTCCGCTATCAGATAAGAGAAAGTTGCGACGCTACTCCTGACTTTATCTGCTTTCACACATCAGCAAACTTTGGTCCTTTTTTCTTTCCCCTTTTGGCATTCTCTGCCACCAACGTTGTCTGATATCTTTTTTTTTTTTGTAATGACCGAGCTCTGAGAGGGAGGTGGGGGTGGGGCGGAGGGGTAAGTCATCTTCATCTATTTGCTCACGATGGGATTGCATTTTCCCTCTCCACTGGTTCGGGTGTATGAGACCGTATATTTCTCTTTCTCAGCGGGGAGGCTGACACACTTGCAGCGGTGAGTGTATTGATACAAGGATCTGATCTTGGTTTGCAAAACACAAGAAGCAAATTCTGTCATTATGAAAAGTGAAGTGTGAACATCCAAAAGAGATATCATCATGCTATCATGTTTTTCCAAAGCAGCACGAAGGGATTGGATCTTACAGTGTCTCGATTTGTCAACGCAACAAAACTATGACAGTCAATAAACTCAAAAAGTGCTTTTGAAATAGAACATGACCTGGGCGCTTGTTGAACTCGGTGCTGAACAAATGCCATTCTCAACTCGCCTTCAAAGCATAGTGAGCCAGTAAATAACTTCACCTTCCTGTCATCTTTGACACGAGGTGACTCGCTCACTTTAATGTCCAGAAGTTTGGAAATGGCAACTGGAATAATTTCAAAGCTGCTGTCTGCAAACCGACCTTGTAACTTCAACATCAACGGCACTAAATAGTATTTCAGAATGAGCCTGTTACCAGACGCTGGGCCCTCAGATGTCTGTCAGCTGAAAGCTCACCATCACTTGCAATTCATTCTCATCTATTGACACATCTGAAGCTCCAGTGGACAAGGCTCGGCTGCCATAATGGACGTGTCAAAATGACAAATATTAGCTCTCCTTTCCCTCGATCAATTAAGAAAACTAGTCGATGAGGGGCTATCGATGAGAGGATCCAAGATCCAGGGTCTTTTAAAGAAGTACGAGATTTCACTCCAGTATAAATAACTGCCTCCCTTCTGTTTTGCTCTCCTGGCTTTGTGCTGTCTCTCTCTTTTTGCCAAAATGAGGGTAATGTGCTATGAAAGGTATCCCAGATTTCACACCTTCTGGGGCCCTGAGAGATGGAGCGACCAGCTGTCCATATCACAGCACCCGTGTTCCTGGCTACCCCCGGCCAGAGAGAGCCACGGGCAGCCAGGGAGGGGGATATGGAGTGAGAGAGAGAGAGAGAGGGAGAGGTAGAGGGGGGCAGAGCCAAGAATGAAAAGAGCTAACCAACTTGATTTTGCCTGGTAGAACAATACCTCTTTGAAAGTACGTTGATAGCAGCGTTTCAATACATGTGCACGTGAGATTTACAGTCGAGTCGCCCGACTGAGTCATGAAAAGTCTCTCGCTCGCTCTCTCCCAAGCATCCTGGAGAAAAGTGTTAAATCTGGCAATGTCATGGATCACAACAACTCATGGCCAGCTTGCAACAACTACTCTGTGATATTGCCCTCAAAACTGCCCAAAGTAAGATATTCTTTCACTTTCTCCGTGAAACTGCCCATAAAGCTCTCCCCCACCCTCCCCGCACCCAAACACCCATCTTAAATGCAGGTGCCATAACGCTCATATGGTGTACTGCTCTAGGGCGCAATTTTCCATAGACTTGCTCTATATTGCCATCTGAGAGAGCTGGATTAAAATGGTATGGTTTCAGCTTGGGAAGTCGGAATATCATTGGAGAAATAATCATAGCGGGGGTTTGGTTTCAGCCGGCTATTGTATTCATGTCACAGTGTCGGTTACGTTCGTGCCTTTAAATCTCACGCGTCTGCAGAAACCTTCCATGTGTATACTTATCTAAAATGCCAATGACAAGATAGGAAAGACAATGAGCTGATTAGCATGTGATTACCAAGAAAGGTCGCAAAACCAAAGTGTTATAAAGATGGTTCCCCCTGTTTCCGGTCTTTGTGCGAAGCTAAGCTAGCCGGCTGCTGGCTGTAGCTTTGTATTTACCATACAAACACGAGAGTGGTATCAACCTTCTTATCTGAGCTCGGCAAAAAAGTAAATAAGCCTAAAAAAAAGGGTATTTTTACCACATGATTCCTTTAGATCTTCGATAGCTGATCTTCAATGAATCACCATTGCCTGAAATAAAACCCTTCCAGCACTCGACCAAAGAGAAATGTGTCTCACCCCGAGGTTCCTGGACTTTTGGAAAGCGCTACCCCCGGGACCTTCTCAGAGATAAAATAATGCCCACAGAGCTTAATTTAGACCCTGGTCCCTGCAGTGGAAATGCACTGAGTTCCTCTGATGGTTCTTAGTCCCTGGCGCACACAAATTCCTTTTTAATGCTATTTTGGACCATGCAGCAAACTGTTGACCAATTCAATCAAGCACCCTAAAGGTAGCACGCAAGTCAATGGCGGTCCATCAAGCCATCCTAGAATATTCACATAGTTTTAATTGATGTCAAAGCTATTTTAACACAGTACGCACACATATTTGAAATGGGTATAGCAAACACACAGCCTCAGCCATGCTGCTAACAGTCAAAGACAAAGCAAACAGCACATGCCAAGGGCACTTAAAAGATAATTTGTGGATTTATTTCTTAGAATTTCAAAATAAGAGTAAGTCAAGGTGTATTTGGATGCCCGTGCCAAACGCTTGAACCTTCGTTTGAGCATAAATAATCCCACATTAACGTTCAAAGTGCTGCTTCCACAGGAGGTTAGTCGTTTAAACGGCTGCTGATGTCACGTGAGGCAGCGGGCCTGAAAGTTTTCACCTGGAGGGAGCCGGGCCATTTATTGATTGAGGAGTGCTCATTGGACTATATCAGTGAATGATTGACTGCATGCTAATCCCGCCCATGAGTGTGGTTCAGTAGCTTCATTTTACCCCTCACTGCTTTCTGGTGGTGATCATTTATGCTTCATTTCTGACAACACATTTTCTATGTGAGAAAATGAGAAAAAGAGGGAGAAAAACCTATTTGCTGCACTTTAAATCATGAGGATTAAGTGTGTAAGTGAGAGAGAGAGTAAGAGAGAGAGAGAGAGAGAGAGAGAGAGAGCACAATGCTATTCCAATCACAAGTGCCAGAAAAACTGAGCAAATAAGCCGCGGCAATTTATTCCAAAACAACACAAATCTTGTTCCTTTTTGTTCAAATGAACGTTGTGGTTTTCAGGCTCGTGAAAAAGAAGACTATAGAACAAACAGAGTCAGAAGACAAGGAAGCCATGCCAACATCCCTAATTATATGCTATTCATGTTCTCTCTCATCACTTTGCGAGAAAACGAGAGCTGATGTAGCCGTTTTGCGGAGAGCTAATTGTGTGAGCAACAGCATGCGCTGCCAATGCATGAGTAACTCTCGGAGGCTATTGCTGTGTGCTGAAAAATAAAATAAAACTCAGCACGAGGACGGAGTAACGTGCAGCATTAGTGCCACTGTAGCTCTTTAGCACTTCAGAAGCTAAACGCACGGGGAGCCTGTTTGTTCCAATAGTGAACCTGCCTTTCATATTTGCACTGATTGTCGTGGCTATTTTGATTCCCCGGTTGCTCAGGCACGGACGACCCACTGTTCATTCCGGTCACACACACCCAGAGCCTGACGGAGGGGGAAGCCATTTTGAAGGAGTGGTCAATCTCCGCGGATTGAAAAGCATGTGGTGACTAAGTAAAAAACTTCAATAACGGTAAAAAGCCCATTTCTGTAATATATCTTTTCTTTTCTTGCCCTTGTCAGTTTTCGTCCGTCCTTGTTGTCGTCTGCGAGTTCGTCCCATCAAAGTTCTGTGCCTGAGGTGAAGTCGGTCCTGCACACACAGTGCGAGGCGCCTCTCTGAAGTCGGTGTGATCCTCGGGTTCTCTCACTACCCTTGCAGTGTGACGGGGCACCGGGTCCCGGATCCCAACCCAAGACTGCCAGAGTCTTTAAGTGGCTTTGAGATGGGAGAAGTGATAGAGGCTAAGCCCTTAATAGCCATTTCTCTGTAATCTTTCCTATGAAAGGCTAAACTATGGGGGTATTGATTTGTTTGAAGAAGGCGAAAAAAAAAAAAAGTGGAGGAGCGGGTGAGAAAAGTACTCCATCAGGACGGGGCATCTTGAAATGTGACAAAGCTGTTCAGCGGCCGTGGAGATAAGCTCAGATTGAGCCCATTTTATCCGATAAACGCCGCACAGTTTGCTCCGAGAGAGCAAAACAAAGACAAACTCATCAAATCCAAGTTGACAAGACTCACAAACAGTGGCGCTCTGTCTGCGCTCCGCGTCCTTCCTGTCTCAGCCCAGACCCTGCTCTAACATGGTGGCGGTCACATCAATGGCTTTTTTTTTGTGTGTTGCCTCGACGGCGTTGGTTTCAACCTTTAGTCAGGCGCTCTGGGTTAACAGCACATCCATTGTCACAAAAAACGACACACAAACCCTGTGAGGAGGCCGGGAAGGGAATGCGCTAGTGGCGTCTGCGGCGGGGACTGCTTAACTATCGCAGGACCGCTCGCGCTGGTGTTATTTAGACAACTGCTTTTCAAATGACGCTAAGCAATGCTTCATGCTATATCTCGCTGCACACGCCAGCACACGTCTCCCCATAGATACAGCCCTGAAGGATATGGTAATTGAGCTATTATTAGATGTGGCAGGGATAGCATTGTTCTCTTTGTAGTCCCAAAGAATACACATTCTTCTGTTTGATGTATTAAGGGAATGTACAGTATACCCTCCTGCTTGGGCATGGAGAATGATTTAAGAACCTACCCAGTGTAATCCCATTATATATGCTTTATATGCTTGAACTTTTAAGGGCAGAATTTCACATCAGCATCACACTGATAATTCTGCAGCGCCGAGGAAGAGCAGGAGGATGCCGGCAGAATCTGGGACTGTTTTCCGAGCGCAGGAGAGACGTTTCCTCGCGACGCCGGTTCACATGTCGCCTGAGGGAGGGCAGGTGGTCTCAGCCTTATTTCTGGGCTTTGCGCTGATGTTCACTTCACCTGGTCCCCGTCCCTCCACCTCCCTCCTCTCTCTCTCTCTCTGCTTCCTGAAAAAACACTCTGATGTGTTCTGGCCAAAACACACACTTCACATCCCACCTCGGCCATAATTAAGACAGCTATTCTTTACGCCGGCCCTGCTGTGTTCCAGGGAGCTGACAAAAGGGTTTGTTTATGTGTGTGTCTCGTAAAAAAAGGGAGACTTAACTCTATTTGTGCTAGTCTCACTCGCAGAGGATCATGATAAATTAGTCTGGTTTATTAATTTATCATGAGCCAAACAGAGGAAGGCAAAGTTGTTTCCTTCTCTACATGACAGACAGTTGCTTGTGTACTCCTCTGCTGCCTTTCCTCTCCTGTCTTTCCAACAGTCATTAACCCTCATGTTGAGTTTATCTTCCCCACACACAAGGTTCTTGACCCCTTGACCACCAGAGGTTACTCATTACCACATGTCAGCGTGTGTCTGTGTGCGTTTGCGAGTGTGTGCGACCGTGTCAGGAAGGGATTGTCTTTCCACTAGTGGCGTCAATAGGCTCCGGTGAAGGCCACTGAGTGGACGGAGAGGGGAATTAGCAATTAGCCATTTATCATTTACAGTGCTTTCACCCACAGTGTGCAACCACGCAGCGGTAAAATGATATGAAGAAAATCAGTGAGAGATTAAAAATATTAAAATACATACAAGTGCAGTTTATTTGAGGCACTGCATGACATGAAATAGATTAAATCTCCGTAAACCAAGAATAGATGTTAGATGAACAGACATTTCTCCAAAGTCCAATCAGATCTAAAGAAAAACAGACAAATGGTTTTCAAGTAGAGCATGCCGTCAAAGTTTGGGAGTTGTTCCCCTCATTTATGCGTGGTCATGTGTGCCGGCCGGCGGCTGGTCAGGGGTCGAGCGCCCCTGTGGTAAAAGTCCACAGTGGCCTCAGTCCGGCTAAGCTATTGGCTAACAGGCCGTCTGGCTCCGAGAACTCGCCTCCCACAGACGTCACCGGTCCCGGGCTTATGCAAACATCATAGTGGAGTGATGAACACACATACGTACAGCGCACTCATACAAACGGAGGTGGAGTAATACCAGCCAATTACACAATCACACAGCACTAGACGTAAGAGGGAGGAAAATCATTCACACTCGCTCTTCCCCGCCCACTCCCTCACTTATCTCGCTCTCTCTCTCTCTCTACACACACACAGATCAGAAATTTCATCTTGCACAAACCTTGACACACTCTCAAACACACACACACACACACACACACACACACACACACACACACACACTGGGAAGAGGACAGAAAAATCAATACTGATCATAGGGCCAGCTGTTTTGGACCTATCACTCCATTGTGATGCCGAATGTGAGGTGATTCATGACAGGCCGCGCTTTCCCACTCCCACGCCTCACAGAACGACTGATGGATTCCTCTCTTTCGTCTTCCCATCCCTCCATTCCTCACGCACTCCCTCCCTCCCCCTCCCTCCCTCCCTCACCGTCCTCGTCTCTCCCCAGCTTCCTCTCATAGGTCCGAGGTGATGAGGATGACACTGCACAGAAGGGGTCTTTATGCAAATGAGATCAGTGATCCCCCCCCTCCTCCCCCCCCCCCCGCCTCCCCGCTCCTCCCTCATTTGCAAATCCATGCGTTATGGATAGAAGAGGCCAACTGCGGAACCTGACCAGAGCTGGTGGGCTGGAAAGGGGTGCTTAATGCAGAGTGAAGACGCCGCGAGAGAGAGAATGGATTTTTTTCTTCCAGCTTGGTAAAGAGTTTACATCAAAATCAAGCAATAAGCCACAGCAGTCCTTAAATAAATTTCACGCGTGGCCTCTTGTGGCTTACAGCTCCTATAAAACAAAAGTAACAAAAGGTAATATGATGTAATATAAAAAGAACATTATCTTTTATTTTGGATCTGTAATGTTTGAATGAACTGTTATTGTCCCGCAGAGCCGTATACTTATAGTACTGGCACAAGGGATGATTTCTGGCGAGTGCATTAATATTTAAATCAACTATTATGCGGTCAAAAGGTGCACGTTTATTGGACATTTTACAACAGCTTCAAACGTGACCAGCCAATCAGATTAGACCGGGACTATCGGCTCAAGAAAAAAAAGCCTGTTTTCTCCCCTCTCCTGGGTGAAACTTGAGCCTTTTGCCCAGTTGTGTTTTGTTATTTGTATTAGAATGTCAATGAGCCTACGTCTTGTTACCCATACAAAGCAGCTGCTCTGGAACATAAATACAGGCCTTGAGGTATGCGAAAATGTCATGATGTGGAGAAAATATCAGTTCTGAAAGGAAAAAAAAGAGAGAGAGAGCAATTCTTCCGTCTGTCAGAACGCCAGCATGGTGGACGCTCACACACACAAACTAAATCACCTGGAAATGGCCCGTAGTTTTCTCAGCGCCGCAGCGTGACACACAAACACACACACACAGAAATCGAGGCTTTTTTTTTTTTTCATATGTGTGTCCCACGCAGACACACACACACGCACGGACACACACCACTTCTGACATTTGGGGATTGTTTGTTTTGGTGGACTTGAGGCGGCAGGCCCCACCTGTGGCGATGACTCTGTTTTGGGTCCTGACTTGTCACACTGGGTGAGAGGCGTCAGGAGAAATGCCCCAGGCGGAAACTGGCCCTGTTTAGCCCCGCAGTATGCCCGTTTGTAATTGGCCAAAACACCAGGCGGCCTGTGGCCATTTGTCAGTTTGAATAATTGATACAGGGAATGGTCACACTAGCAAACACGCTGGCACTTTAGCTCACATTTATATGCAGGCCTCTTTTTTTTTCTTCTTCTTTTTAAAGCCCTACACACATAATGTTCACGTGCAATTCCACGTGGCGTTATGAATTATCTCTCCGGTTTCATTCAGATTAACATCTGAAAACACAGACCCATGTACCATTAGTCCAACTAATCAATTATGAGACGTATAGAAATGAGTGAAGATACAAGCAAATGGAGATTAAATTGGGGAGATAGCCAGTCAAATTAACTGCTGCTTGTTAGGGAGGGGAAGATGAGATTCTTGTCTGCCGTTTTCTTGTTAATACAGGCTTCATTAATGACATGCTCACTTTTCATGTTGTCATTCTTTGAAAATCATGAGCCATGAAAAAAAACAACTCTCCTATTTAGCAAAGGACGATCATCCAGTCAAAACTGTCAAAATGCTGAAATCATTTCCCACAACCCTTCACTCGCTGACATGCCCTTTTCATGCCGCACAGTCAAGAGAAGGGATAGTTTTGATGAGTGCCTTTTTGTTTCATTCACGATTTCTCCATTTCTTTTTTCTCATGTCCTAATTAACTCCCTTTTGTCTCACCATGTTTTCCAAATGAGTGCTGTGATTCTCTATCTTGGTGTTATTTTTGTCGCTAATAAATGAAGGTTGAGCATGCATCGCCTTGTAATTAGTTGGAGGAACAATGCAAGACTGCAGTATTTTTGGCCTTGGTTTGTTTTGGTGTGATTCAGAGAAGAGAGAGAGAGAGAGAGAGAGAGAGAGAGAGAGAGAGAGAGAGAGAGAGAGAGAGAAAGATACAGAGAAATAAAGAGGAAGCACAGCCAGAACCCTACGACTCCCTGTTGAGAGAACATAAGCTGCGTTGCAGGACTGCAAAATATGCTGCCTGGCTTCTAATGCCAGATTAGCGATGGCAAGCCATTGTACTGCAAGCAACGGCACCAGCATGAGATCAGTGTGCATGTATACGGCCTAATGAATCTGTCACTAAGTTGAGGTGGACGGGAATGTTCTGGAAATAAAATCATGGGCATCTCTGTCTCAGGTCTTATGGCTCATACGTAGTATAATGCAAAATAGGATCACTGGATGATGCTCTTCTCTACAGTATGCAGGAAGTTTAAAAAAAATCAACTTAAACTAAGCAAAATGTAAAAACGTAACAGTTTTGATGTTATGTAGACTTCTATGTGTAGATATCTAATGAAGTTGACCAGCTAACCGCAGCCCGTTCCACCACTGTACTTCAAGAGGTGATAGTCAGATAGTAAAGCTCAGGCCTCCGCTTCAGTCCTGGTCAAGTCAAGTTCGCTGAGAGGTTCTGTTTCCCACTTACCCAGCTCCCATTCTGGCACCCATTCTGTCACCGATCCCCCATCCAAAGCTCCTGTGTTTGAGGTGTCAGCACCGACACTCCCCTGGTGCTTTGAGCTCCCAGTCCGGTAGCTGCACGGCTAACTGAGCTAACTAGCAAACAGCAGATACATTGAACAGCAGTTAACGGTTACTCTGGTGATATGCTGCCACCCATTTGTTTGGAGTATGAATTCGACAGGTGGCCACCTTTAAAGCTAGACTTTCTTCATTTGAAAGAATAAACTGTATGCACATTTGCAGTCTTGTTATTCAGACTTTGATGACTTTTTTAAATAAAAAAAAGGCATTAATACCCAGAACTCGATATTGCATCTTCATATTGCTTTTTTTAAAAGTTTGAAATCCAAACATACTAAATTGAGATAAATCTTGTTAATTAATGACCTTTAAAGGAATTGGTGGGCGGATTTTGGACAGAGCCAGACTAGCTAGACTAGTTCCCCATCCTCCCAGGCACTACGCTGAGCCAACTGGCTGCTGGCTAGAGCTTCATATTTACATACAAATATGACAAGTATGGGTTTTTTTCACACAACACTCTGACAAACACTGACAAAACTCATGTCAAACGATTCCTTTAAATGATAACTCAATTATCAAATATTGTTGACATGTGTGGACGTGGGAGATAAGTGTGTGTGTCTTTGTTTTTGTGTTGGGTGACAGAGAGCATGATCACATGTAGCTACCTTGACACACACACACAGCTTAGCTTCAGCATGCGTAGCTCTTTCCTGTATCATCAGGAATCTCGTGTGTGTGTGTGTGTGTGTGTGTGTGTGTCTGTCTGTGTTTCTCTGCGTCTGTGTGTTTGAGCGATGCACGTGCATATCAGCATCCGAACCGCATTTGCAATTCACAGCAGCCTCCCTCGCGCATTGTCCCAATCTCTGCCTACTTACACTGCTCTTTTTTTTTGTTTTCCTCTGTGCATTGTTTTGGCCTGCAGCTATTGTATCTGCTTAGATTGACTGGTGGTTTGGCTTTACCTCTTGGCTTCAGAATGGGGAACTGGGTAGCAGAGGAGGGGGTAGATAACAGAAACAGACAGGGTCTTGATCACCACGCTATCCCCCACCAAAATATCACTCCACAGTGCCCCCCCTCCCTCCCTGTCCAAAAATAAAACCAAAAACAAATAGGACATGTTCATTTCCTTTGCTCTTTATCTCCTCTGTCTCCTGCAATCTCCTGTCCCTCCTTTGCAGGTATTCCCTGCCACTCAGCCCTTGCCTTTTTCCTCCCTTTTATCTCATTCCATACTCCTTAATTCTCCCCCTCTGTCTCTCCTCATTTCTCCCCTCTCAGGTTTAGCAGGGAGGAGGAGTGCCAGTGATTAGGAGGCGTTAGAAAGAATGGACGTGCTGTTCCCATAAAGCGCTCTGTGCTGTCAACACCAGCTTTGGTGGAATGGAATCAGATAAAAAAAAAAAAAAAAAAAAGAATCACTGAGTGCGTATGTGTGTGTGGAAGAAGGGGGGGGGGTCAATTAGGAGTGTAGACCGCCAGCCCCTGTGAGACACATGACTCTCTTGCCTACTACTGTAAAGTCAGTTTGCCCTTCAGCTGAACTTTGGCTCACTTGAGCTCAGCAGAGTCGGGCCAGACGGAGATGAGAGGTGGGGAAAGAGGGAGAAAGAAAAAGCAGCGAAAGAACTGTCTCGCAGTGGTGGAATTAATACCTCCCCCCCACACTCACCCCATGTGCTCACACACGCGCACACAAATATTTGGCAACATACGGAGTGAGTGATGTGACACTTTGGCAGGGGACGGGGATACGGGGGATGCAGAGAGCCGTCTGGCAGCGTCTACCAGGGCAAAGGGAAGCTGAAGTTCCAACTGCATTATCAGCTGCCTGCTGCGATTCTTTTCTTTCTCTCTCACCTCATACAATAATCTCTTTCTGAGCATCGCTCACTGGGATTACAGAAATGTTCACTCAGAATAAACTAACCTGATTCTTAACTTGAAGACAAGACTTCATCTCGATAAGACGCCTGGTAGGAAATACGTAGATCCACATTATTAGGGTCTAATTACTTTAATATACACACTATGACGTTACTCAATCAGTCATCAGTCAGAATTCTGAGGTTAAAGTCAGAATTGTGACAAAAAATGTTCCCCCAACTTTCTTTGTGTGGCAGTAGAACCATATAAGGTTCTTCGGCTTGTCCTCATAGGAGAACCCTTTTTGGCTCCAGGTAGAACCTTTTATAAAGGTTCCACCTGGAACCCTTTTGGAGGGTTCTACCTAGAACCCAACATAAAGGGTTCTACCTAGAACTGTGTCTGTAAGGTTCCACCCAGAACCCCCCATGAGAGGTTCTACAAAGAACCCATACAGGATCTTATACCCATGCTTTCAACAATTCCAGAAGAACTCTTTCTCCAAAAAAGGGTACTCTGGATCAAAATGGTTCTTACTGGAACCGTTCGTGTTACCAAGAACCCTCTTCGGGAAAGGGTTTTTCAGAAGCAAATGGTTCCAGGTAGAACCTTTAATAAAGGTTCCACCTGGAACCCTTTTGGAGGGTTCTACTTAGAACACAACATAAAGGGTTATACCTAGAACTGTGTGGGTAAGGTTCCAACCAGAACCCCCCATGAGGGGTTCTACAAAGAACCCACACAGGATCTTATACCCATGCTTTCAACAATCCCTGAAGAACTCTTTCTTCAAAAAAGGGTTCTCTGGATCAAAATGGTTCTTACTGGAACCATTAGTGTTACCGAGAACCCTTGAAAGAACGTTTCTTCGGGAAAGGGTTTTTCAGAAGCAAATGGTTCCAGGTAGAACCTCAGCCCTTGTAGAAGAACCCTTTTGGAACCCTTATTTCTAAGAGTGTAATCCCCTTCTGTGGTGTTTGAAGTATGACTTAGAACATTGACAGAGTAGCAAACAATCTCCATATTGCTTCAAAGTTCCTGCCTTTTTCACTTCTTGTATCTTCATTGACAGGCTGTTTCAAGTTTCGACCAGCGGAGGAGTCAGCAAACAACAAAATTAATTAATAACTTGACATCAAATCACTGATAACCACAGAATATATAATAACCATGAATATTAACTTTTAATGACTGCGCTCAGATTTGAAAACAAAGGGTCATGATGTTAAAGTCTGACTGTCGCGACGCTGTTTGAATTATTCATGTGCACAGTAAACATCAGTATGTTTCCAGCGTTAAACAAGAAAAGGCTGCTGATACAATGTGCAAAGGGAGAAGAAGGAGGAATTTAATCGTTATGTTAACAAGTCTGTGTTTCTCACTTACACTGTGCACCTTTAGACATTCACACCTTCCGTCGGCACAAGTGTTTCCTTTTTAAACTTCCTGCGAGCCCTGCGAGTCTGCCTGCCTGCCAGGCGGCCGGCCCGGCTCTGTACTCCCTCATAGCAGGACATACGAGAGAAAACGCTACGTATTCGCTACATATTCTCATTTGCAGTGGCCACGCATCATCTGCTTAGAGAAATCAGGGTGAACCATCAGAATATCAAAGAGGCTGACATTTACTTGGAATGTACTTGTGTATGTGTGTGTGTCCGTGTCTTTAGTGTCTACTTGATCATAGTGTTCTCTACTTTTCACCCCTGGCTTCCTCCTCTCCCTCTCCCCTCTCACACACCAGCAGATACAGTACCAAAACTGCCTATTTGTGGTGCATTTCGAGCCGTCTGTGTTCGCAGGTGTTAGATTCGCGGTGACAGGGAGGGATGGAGGGAGCAGAGCGAGAAGAAGCAAGGGAAGGAGGAACAAAGAAACATATAAGAGAGCGAGAGGGAGTGGCTATTCCCCTCATGCTGAGTGAGTGCGAGTGTCAAAACAGGACTAAAGTGCGACAGTGTGCTCAGCGAGGCTTCTGCATAGCATGCACGGACAGGGAGAGAGCGGATATGCTAAAATAATGTAGCTTGAGAGAACACAGAAGGACTGGAGGCTCAAGAAAAAACATCATCACTGCAGGAGAGCCTCATGCCACAATGGATAATAAGGCTAATACAGTGCAGTTATGAGTCTGAGTTTGGCATCTTAAGTTAAAACCTAGCAATCAGTCTCTGCAGTAAGCCATTCCCCGACTCTCCCCTATTTGCTATTGCTTCGCTCTGCTGCCCAATAAAGCTGAAATGCCATAAAAATAATCTTAAAAAAGATCATCAAATAGTTATGGATTCTCATAAGCTCCGAATTCACTGATGAAACGCTGGAGATGGTGACTCACAAACCTAACGGAGGCATTACCAAAAGCACTCCACCTGTTCTCCTGTGACTGATGCTTATACCTTCAGCCGCTAATTGGCACTTATAGGGGAACCCTCCCGTATACACGCCTCCCTCCACGTGCACACGTACAGAACACACACCTCGGAAGTGGACTGACCTCATTCGCAGGGCTTGGGGGGCTACATTAAAGGGTCTCTCACTCTCTCTCTGGCAGATTGTCAAGAAGCGGGTGGTCAGTATAAGTGAGAATCATGCCCTACTTTGGCTATCTCTGTTGGGAACCAAGTGGTCTTTGACAAGGCTTTTTAATGGATGGGAGTGTTCTATGTGGATCGGGACCTTTGCACTATATCGAGGCAGCTCTCTGAACCTTAAGTTTGGCGAACACTGCTTGTCAAGCTGAGGGAAATTCCAATTATTACTCTGTGATTGTGTGGTTTGTGATTAGGCCTACAACTGAGCCATGGGGAGCTCCACGAATTCCTTCTGTCCTTTTCAAGCCCTCCACGACAACTATGGACTTTTAGTCTCATGGTGATGAATATCAAACCTGTGTTGTCTCCATTATGTTGTTTGCTTTTTTGTTTCCAGGAGCAATCTCCGTTCCTCAAGCTCATGGTATTCGTGTTGTTATGTTGTTCTATATTTCAGATGTTTCATGATGCAAAAGTGCTGCAAACATGCCAGTTAACACGCATGCAGTCATGCCAGGACACAGAAACGCACACAGATACCCACAGTGAAGAGCACGCAGCCATAAATCATTTAAAGCACAAGTCTTCTCTGAGAAATGCTTCGCATAAAAACAGCCCACCTGAGTCCGGCAGCACATAGATCAATCATGTATCACAAGAAAGTCAGGAGAAGAGTGGGATAACAGAAAGGGGAGCAGAGGGGGGAAGAGAGGCCTTTCTTAGCTTTGAGCACCCTGAGGCGCACATCCAGGAACTGGAGCAGGTTCTTGCATGTGGGGGAGATGTTACAGGGAATGGTCATGATGCACCATGCGCGTGAGAGTCTATGTATAAGGCTCCTATATTTAAAGGCTCCAGCTATCTATGCACACAATGCATTATGCATCAGACGCTCAACCCAGTTTGCAATTAGCAGTGCTTACACGCAACCAGTGCACGTACCGAGCCTCAGCTACTATAGGACAGTGTTCAGGCATCAGACGCTCCTCTCCCTCCCCCATTACAACCCTGTGTTCTTTCTTCATCTTGTCAGAGGGAGAGAGGGAATGAGGATAAGATAAGGCCGGGCTATCTGCTCGGCTTGCCCTCCATTTGAAAGGGGCAATGTGGCAGAATGCAGAGAAGGAAGGAAAAAAAGGGAGGTCTATCATAAAGCAAGCTTGTTTCAGGTTAGCGAAGGGCGCTCAGTGACAACAAGCGGTAATCCCTCTTTCCCAGAGCGATAGCCCGGAGAAAGACGGTAAATGAAGAAAAAAAGTCTGCCGAATAAAAAAAGGAAAATCACATATACGGGCTGACCAGGTGCAAGGAACATTTTCCTTATGAATATTTTATTTGAAGTGGATGTATTTCTTTAAAATCACATCTTTGGCAGAAACTCTGTTGAGGCATCCATTATGGACCTCTCATTCACGGGATACTCAAGCCTCCAAATGCCTCATAAACAAGACGTCATCCTGCTTTCTGACTCCTTCACCCAACCCCTCCAGACTTGCAAATGGCTCCTCTGAGAGGAAATCTTTCTCTGTTCTTGGACGAACCGAGAAGCAGGGGTAGCATTCCTTCAAAAAGCCGGTCCTCCGCTGCCCACAATCTATAAAATTGCTGGCGGAGGATCAATCTGGGTGCGAAGACAGAGCTGGAGTCAGTCTTCCCCTGAGTAGCAGGGCTGTGTGTAGCCTTATCCCCTGATGGATGTGGAGAGGGCTGGCTTTAATCCTGGACTAACAGCCAGTTCTCTGGCCCTTGATTGCTGCACAGCACAGAAAAACAGCCCAAGGGGACAAATATAGTCCTCCTTTGATACCAAGGGACCCAGCTAAGATTTATACTTGTGGGTATGACTACATACGTGCATACATGAGGTGAGGTGAGGGGAAGGAAAAAGAAAGAGGGAGTGAAGGAAGGGTGGATTTTATTATTTTTAGGTGCTGGATTTTTTTTTTGTTCACACCTGGCCATTACTAACAATCTCACTGAATAATGAGGTATGAGGACCTTGAGCAGACAGAGCAAGAAGGCTTTGATTTCACATAAAAGCTAGCACACACACGCACACAGACCTCAGGGATATTCTTTTGAAAGTCTTTGTCCAACCTGGATGCTAACGGAGTACCCAAAATATGAGAGACATCTTCCATGTACGGAGCTGCAGCACCTTTGATAAAACCTACACCTCAGTTAGTCTTTTGAGTTAAAGCAGACTGACCTCATCTGTTTTCTTTATCTTAACTCTCTTATTTTTAATTTCATGAGGAAATTATTATACAATATTGTCTTTTAGCACGTTTTACATTATCAGTATACTTGTTAAAAAAGTGCATTAAGTTCCAGTTGGGGTCATTATAGACAAGAAATGCGTTTACATTCAGGATGAGGGCTCCACAGAGGCCTTGAATCTAATTTGCCCCTCAGTTTCAGGCTTTGGGTCACAGGCTGATGGCTTGATTGAAGACTGCACTGCAGCCAAATAGTTAAGTCTAGTCCAGTTTCCCAAACCTGCCGAGCAAGAGAGGTGCAGCTATTAGCTGAAAGAAAATTAATGGCCAGTTAGTTTAACAATGAATAAATAATTTCATTGATTTTTCAAGCAATAATGTCAAGCGCTTTGCTGGTTCCAACTTCTTAAATGTGCGGATTTGCTGTTTTTCTTTGTCATTTTTGATAGTAAATGAAGAGTCTTTTGGTTTTGGACAGTTGGTTGGACCAAGGAAGCAATTTTTTGATGTCCCATTTGACAAAAGCATCTGCTAAATGCCGTAAATGTTAATGTAAAACTGACGAATGCAGCTGACTGTTGTTGGAGTGTGCGACATGAGACCTGGCGGCTTCGGTGGAACGACTTATGACCACCGTCAGCTGCTCGACCTGTGTCTTTTTTGACAGCTAGTATGTCGTGCTTCTGTCTGTTTATAAAGACATGGGGTGCGAAAGCTCACACATGGTGATCAGCATGCCGGACAGACAGCAACAGGTTAGAGAGGTGGATGAGCTGTAAGCTCGGGCTCGTGTAAACGCTGAAGAGAATGTTTTCAGAGAAGACTTCATTTGGAGACTTTGCTTCAGGCAATGTTTTAATGCCATTATTCATACTATGCAATGAAGTCTAATTATGTCAGGGTGTACAACATACAAGATAGTTTTGGGTCTTGCATTACAGAATGCATAATGATTCATGTACACCTCCTTGTCTTTGTGGGTTAATTAAAATACGGTTAAGGTGAGCTGCTTCTCAGCGCGGGGAGAATGAACAAAGTTACCGCAGCTCTTTCAGATTTAAAGGTAAATGTACATCCTGATTCTTTATTGGCATAAATAATTCACTATTACACCCAATTAGTTAAATGTGCACAAAAAAAGTTGTTGAGAAGAAGCCCCCCCGCGGTGGCAGCGATGCCCAAGTCATTGAAGGTGACAGTGCCAACTTGGGCTGGCGCGGCGCCCGGCCTCTCCGGGGACCACATGTGGCACGCACCATTGCATTGTTATATATCTGTGCCAACGAGCAACCAACCCACTGCCTTTGCCCCTAAAATATGCCCCTTTAAATGCGCTCACCTGCCAAGATGCCCTCATGCACAGCGGCCCGTGCAACCTTTAGAAAACCCCACTGTCATCTCTCCAGCTCACCCAGGAGGGCAGTAAATGAGGAAAATATACATTTTAATTGAGCTACTTAGAGTGCCTTATGCCCTTGTGCAGGTGAAATGACTGTAACTTCTATACGCACACAGTGTACAGTGTTCCGGATCATCCATCTCTGCTGCCAATGAAGCTACCTTGCCCGAGGGTGCAGCTACGCACTGCAATGCCTTCCTATGGGGACGCGGCCGCTGACACTTCCAAGTCACCTCTTCCAGTCCTGTTTCTACTTCTTGTGTCCCTTACTCCCCTCCTCTAAAAACTCCCCTTCCTTCTTCATGCTGCCGCAAATAAACAGCAGAAAGGGCTTAAGGGGGGGCCGAGTGGCTGATTCCTTTTTTCTCCACGCTCCTTCCCATTTCCTCTAAAGTTACGGTCCCCAAAAATGGGCTTTAATGGGAAACTGAGGACAAGGTAAATGGGGACTTTATCTGGCCATCAGTTTGGCAGTTAGAACTGCTGCCGAATGGGCTTTGAAATCTCCTTAAGGCAACTCTGAGGTGGGGAAAGGAAGAGGAACAGCGAGGTGGGGTCAAACGTAGAAGAGAGAAAGAGAGAGCGAGAGATAAGGGATATATATAAGGGATAGAGGGAGGAGGGTGAGAGAGAGATTGCGGGCGATGGGAGACAAGTGTGGCTGAAAATGACTGTATGAGCGGAGTGTATGTGGGGGAGAGCGAGGAGGAGGTGGAGATATGATCGGTCAGCGAGGACTAGAGGAGGTCAGAGTTGGATTAACCTGCATAAGGATTAGACAGCGCTGTGAGGGGAGCCTCGGGCCTACAGCAGCTGTTGCCCAGGGTGCCCGTCACTTTCCCTGCAAAATGTTTGTGTGCTTACATTTTGCTTAACAGATAAAATACACTTATACGTGTACGGTCGCTGTACGCTGGCAGCTCACACGTAAAGAGGATTTCGTTGCCGTGCAGCTGTAAATATTTGCGTAAAATGAAACTGTTGGGAGTGAAAAGACCAACGATGAATTAATTCAAGTGGCAAATGTTGCCCGAGCAGTTAAAGGCGCGATTAGCCCGGTTTTCAGACCGCATTGCCTTTTTAGTTTTACTTCATTTACTCAGCCTGGCATTGTGTTGTGGCACAACAGCCAATTTCCTCCTCGTGAGTCGGGGTAATTTGCTTTGTCTTGCCTAACCACGTCCCCATCCCAATGACATCATTTTCTGTGGACGCGGGAGCTGCTGTGGTGATTTATTTCTGTAAGTTCACTGAAAATAACCTGCAAAGTAGCATCACACTTGCCCAGTCTCATCACACTTTCAGAACGCCTTTTATCATAGCTTAGTAAATAACTTGCCATGCAGAATGAAAACATCTGCATACGTCACTCTGACTGACCGTTTCAACCCAAAAAAATATTGTTGACCAAACTGATGTAACCCACTTGCAGGGGTACGGCAATGCAACCACACACAGAGTGGCAGTACATCACTCCACTACAAGTGGTAGTAATGATAACAGCATTTTGTTATGTTTAATTATGATTTACATTATGATAGAGGTGCATGATGCCTCTTGTACCTTAGCGATTTTTCAATTTTATACATATACATACATTTGATATATATATTTCAAAATAGAGATATACATTAATTTTATATATGTATAATTTATCATATACATGTACATAAATTTGATATATGTACATTTTATAATGATAACAAAAAATGACTACTATTTTTGAATGGAACTATACCTGCCTGTTTTTAAGGATTTCTGTCTCCAGTGGGGAATACAGGCTGTGGACTGGGTGCCACAGACAGTGTAGAGAAGTCAGAAAGCACCGAGAGACCGACAGATGCACTGGTGGTTTTGGTCTATTCATGGGATTTGATGACAGTAAGAAAAACATACAATAAAGCCGGCCTGAGGCTCTAAATTATTTAAATAACTGTTAAATCACCTTGCTTTAAAGTCAGCCTGAAGTTACTAGACGCCCTGTTTTGCATTTGACTTTAACTTTCTGTCAAGATTTATGTGCTTAAATATGCATATACATGTGACCAAGTGTCATCCGTCACACGTATAAACACGCCAACAGTTTCACCAGAGCCCTCCACCATCTGTGGAGCTGCCCATCTCTCTTTCTCTCTTATCTTTTGGATTCGGCTGCAGAGGGGCTCTGGGCTATGTCATCTTGTCTCTAAACACACACACACACACACACACACACACACACACACACACACGCACACACACACGCACAGACAGATCCTTCCTCCATCACAGTAGGAGACAGTGGGCTTGGCTTTCGCTCTGATCTCTCCATGCAGCCTCCGAGCCTTGGAGATAGGGTCAGCTCAGCGCATGATGGCCTTCCAATCCGTCTCTGATACAAACAATACACACACACACACACACACACACACACACACACCCGGAAACATACACAGTCTCAGAGAAACTCACGCATCACACACAGCACGGGTCAATAACCAGGGTATACCAACAGCAATCACAGGACTGCCGGACGTGGGGGCTGTGTATTTGCGTGACATTCGATCGGATGGATTCGCCTTGTTCTTTGCCAGTCTCCCGGGAGAGGAAGGCCGAGGGAGGGGAAGTGATCTGTGGCATTCTTTCAGGGATGATTCTCTCCTCCGTCTCTCTGATGATGGTGGCCTTGGCTCACAATGGCGCACTACAGGTCCCGCATTGAAACAATTCCTCCTCCATGGGCCGCGTTTGCTGTTGACCCGGGGGGGGGATGGTTTGTTCACTGTTAAAGGTTTGGTTTTCATTGTGCATCCGGTGTGTGTGTGTGTGTGTGTATGTACACAAGCACGTGGGAGCCTTCAAGACGGTGTGTGATGGGCGTGTGTGTGTGTCTTTGAGCAATGTGTTTGGGAAACAGAGAGGGGGAGAGAGAGCTTTTATCTGTATTGTCAGGGGATAATCACACAGCATACCCTTGAATATCCTGTGTGATAAAATCTGATGTGACACTGTGGGATTGCAGGGATGATTGAACTCTTGTCTTAAAGAAATCAAGCAGATCCACCGTCACCCCGCTTTGAGACGGGGATACAACACAACAATGTCAAATGACTATGTTTGGAGCATGAGGCAATCAGGGAAATAGTATAACGGTTACAAGGCGGGCCAACATGCATTACCCTCTGAACATGAAACCCTGCTCACACCGGGGACGGTTTATCTCCAGCAATTCTTTAGTGAATTGGATCTGAGAGTGTGTGTGTGCACTCCTGAATCCAACAAATAAAATGCATCGGGGGATATCAAACAGACTGAAAAGAATCGGACCTGGAATTGCTAATTTATGAAGGGAGTTTTACAGGTGCAAGTTTGAGTTTCCCTTTTTGATCCTCAAAGGGAATATGTCTGTAAAAGGGACTCAAAAAGTTAGTGTTCGGTAGAAAACAGCCTTCCTAGAGTTACAAGGAATGCAGTGCCTTGCTGAGAGACACTTCAGTCGCCATGATGATTTTTAAAAATACAAGCTTGCCTACACTTTGGTGGTTAAACATTGATGGGAGTCTCGTCACGCGAAGCGAAGCATCGATACGTTCAATTCACAACGATTTCAACCTCCATTTGGCTGTCACTGACCTCAGCGACCCCAGAGCCAGCTGACCACACACCTCCTGGGGAGGGGGATCACACATTTAGTCTAAGAAACAGTTTGAGTCTGAGATGAGCATACAGGGAGAAAACTACATTGGCTTTTTTTTTGATGGATTGATCAAATTGATTTTATTTCCACTACAGTGGGCAGGGTGATCTGCTCATAGTGACACAAGACAATTTGAGAAAGTAGGGGCCTTGACTGATCACAGACATAGTTAGGTTCACACCATAAAGCCAGTAAGAGATCTGTGTGATTTGACAAGCGTCAGTGGATTTCAGGCCACCTGAAAAACTGTGGGGTCCTGAAGTGTCGCGTATCACACACGCGTTATTTGGCGGACATCTGATACGATATTTATCCGTTCTGTGAGGCGTGGTAGTGACAGACGCTTCAAAAACTTTCCGTGTGCATTGCTCCAACGTGACATGGAGACAAGAACTGCTCAGATTCACAGAATTTCATTCTCCTGCCATTTGATGTCATTGTGAAGTTATTAAAAAACAGTATCTTGGATTTGAATATTTCCTAAGCCACCATGACGTCAGTCTGGCTTTAAATCCATTGCCATCTCGGCCTTTTGGAAGCCAGAGGTGACCATATTTGGACGCGAGGGCGGAGCTAGGGAGGATATCCTGATTGGATCTGATTTGAAAAACTGAGGACAAGTCATGGTAGCGACTTGTCAATCACAAGATTACTATGCACAGAGGCAAACCCTGTTTTATCCTTGATTTGACTCTAAATGGGACCATCATTGACGAAATGAACTTCATGCTGTGTTGAAGAAAACTTGAAAGTAGTGACTGAGGCCATAAACTCACTTGGAAGCTGTTTACTGAGGTAATAAATCAAGTTAGAAGAATGATCAGTTTCGCCCCCGTGGAGTCGCCCCCTTCTGGCCACGAGAAGGAATGCAGGTTTACGGCACGTCCGCGTTTGCTTCACTTTTCAGACCTGAAGTGTACACACTAGAAAAAATATTTTGAATTTAACAAGTAAATAGATAAGTGAGAATGAGCACTGATTGCATGAACTTAAAAGAGAACGTGCACATTTGCATTTTATCACCAGCATCTTGAAGGCGACAACAGCCTAAAAATGGCAACCAGCGTCCATTAGCATGCCGCCTGCAATGCGTGGAGATGTGAGAGAAGCCGAGCTCATAAAGCCTCGCCTCTCTGAGAGATTCTCCACGCTTGACCTTACGGATAATACTTCCGCTAGATTTTGGAGTGCTTAATAAGTAATATTCTGCTAAAGGCCAGCAGGTATGCGAAGCAGGGAATCATTATTGAATGAGGCTCAGACCAGGTTTATGGTCCCAATTATGCTTGGCTATAAAAGTCTGGTACTGGCCGAGCAAAAACTTTCACAGAGTTTCCAAGTGGCTGAGGAAAGACTCCGGATTAGAAATTCATTTGAGAAACATGATGTGCAATTATGATCGCGCGATGGGGGAAGAAGTTGCATCATACTTACACCAGCTCTTATCTCTGGTCATATCAAGGCTAATATCTGTTTAAATATGCAGTTTTCAAGACGGGATGTGATTGGAAGGAGACACACAATGGCTGCGTCTACAAAATGAATTTTGAGGTTCGGTACACACAGTTATAAATCAAACCATCGCTTATTATTACAAATCTCAATGAGCTAACATTTTTCAAACATAATCCTTTGAATTGATATGAGTAATATTACTATCTAAACGTGTGTGAATAGATTTAACCCAGTGACAGAGTATACACAGCAGATGAGTTGTAAATATTTCATTTTGATTTCTGGGATGAGCTTTTATTATTGATGATGGAGGGCTTCTTGCGTAAAGATTATGGTAAAATGGATATTACTCTCGCTGAAGGTTTTATAACTCCTATGGTTAAGATAAGACCATGAATGACACGGAGGGAAAGTTCAGTCTTCCATCCTCCATCTATATAATATCACCTCTTCCTCTCTCTTACTCTCCTGTCATCTCTATTCCTCTCTGCTGGCCCTGAACCCGCACCTGCACCCACACCCGATCCTTTTTCTCTTTCATGGTCTCATTTGTCTTCTTGCGTCTCTCTCTGCCAGTCTCTGTCACGCTTTCACCCTCCTTCTCATCTCTCCATTCCCCCCTCCCTCCCAGGAATGGATTCAGGTGAGCCAATTTCATCTCGGTCATGCCTCTTGTTTGCAACAGTCAATTCGGCTTCTCGGGAAAATGGCCTCCTCTCTTCATCGAGGCCCTTTTCATTTGGACAACTTGGCTCCTTTGCCCTAACCCTGAAATTACTTTTGGGTGGTTGTGAAAGGGGTGATGCGTTAGTGTGATACGGCACCGTCTTTTCGTGCTGGACTGACACGTCTGTCTAGTGGCAATGGTTTTGTTTGGCTCAAGAACAAGAAGGGCAACAAGGCTGATTATGAAAATGGGATTAGTCGATGCAACTTTGGGTGATTCCGCTTGAGAACAAAAATGAGCATGAAAGGTATTTCTTTTGAATTAAAGGGGTGAAGACATTGTGTATGTTTGGCATGTGTTAATACATTTTGCTGTCAGCGAGCGCAAAGGGCGTTTGAACACCCACATCCTTCAAAATGTTTTCAGAAAGCATCTCATACAAGTCAACAGATGAAAGAAAGGAGCAAGAGTGAAAAAGTCTGCAGAGCTCAGGAGCAGCTCTGAAAGCAGAAGCTTAGACATGCTGGTATTGAGCATGTATGATGTCATCTATATTCACCAAATTCAAATTAATATAATATTTTAATTGATAGCAGCACATGATGGGGAGTTAAGGGGTTTAATTAAGTTCTTACAATTCATCCTGAGGGAGAAGTTTGGACATGTGTGTCCAGTTTCATGGCAATCCATCCAACGCTTGGTCAGTTGACTCAAAACTAAGGACGCCTCAATTGGATACTTGATTAAATATGTAATAAGAGTATGTTATAACAAGAACAGATCCAGCTTAATCTGACACACCTTATTTTTCTAGACGTACTTGATCCAAATATGGTAGGTCCTGGTTTGAGAGTCATATTCATTGAGATGTTTTGATTCCAGAAATTGACATGATGTGATTTGCTAGTTTCACTCTCTTGGAGTTTATTATAGCTTAAGTAAGATGAGGACCCAAATGCAGACACACACACACAGGAGGCAGGAAATAGGGGAACAAAAAGTGAGCTTTATTAAACCAGAGCCGAATGAATATAAAAAAACAAAAAAGCTAGTCAAAAGACAAAGTAGTAACTAAAAGCTCAAACAAAGTGCAAAGAAAAAGCAAAGTTAAAATCAAAAGGAGAAGCAAGAAACCAAAACCAAAAACATACAACACGGGAGACACGAGGAGACACTGGAGGAACGACGGACCAAGACGGGGTAACACTGAACAAGACAGACAGAATGAGGAAAGGAACATCACGGAACGAACTGACAAACACATGAGGGAGAACAAAGACCATATACACAGCAGGGACACTAACGAGGGGATCAGGAACAGGTGAGGTGAGTGAGGAGGGAAAAGGACAGGTGAGGTAATGAAGGGGAAAACTCAGAGAGGGAAAAACAGCCCCAATACCAACCAGGCTCTGATCAGACCGAAGGAGCTTTGAACTGAAGCCATTCATGCGACCTGAGATTATGACTGATTATAATGAGAAAAACTAGGAAATTTCCCAACAATAATCTTGTAGATTGTACCGCCCCATAGTGAGATAAAGACCCCACATGCTGTGTGAAGTACAGTAATGGGTCCTAAAGCTAAAATTAGTCACATCAGGGCTGAGTGATACAGGGGAGGGGGTCCAGTTTGGATGGAGGGTGAAGCAAACCTGTAAATGGTACCAACAAAATCAATCGAGTCAGAAAGAGACCAGCAACTAAGCTCTTTCTTGAAACCATAGAAGAACAGGACTTCAGCCTGCACAGAAAGCCAAGAGTGGGTTTCATCCATCCATGTTGGTAGATGTTGAGATATTAACTGAAAAGTGAAAACTTTGCTCTTTAGGTAGCACTGGATGAAATGTCGAGGGATCACCAGTCAGGAGCCTTCATCCTCAAGAGACCGTGGTTACCTATCCTGGTCTTTGGGCCCGCCTGCCCTGCATGTTTCAGATGTTTTCCTGCCTCAACACACCTGATTCAAGTGATTAGCTCATCATCAAGCTCCGCTGAAGCCTGATAACGACCCATTTATTTGAATCAGGTGTGTTGAGGCAGGGAAACATCTAAAACATACAAAGCAGGTTGAAGAAAACTCTTCAATAGATGAGATATTTCAGTCAAGTGGTGGACCGACCATCCAAAGGACCAGCTGACCGACACTGCCATCCCTCAAGCATGTCTAAAAACAAAAAGTGTTGGTCGGGTTTTGTGCCTCGTCAGACACTTCCTTTGTGCAAGAATCCCTGAAAACCTTATTCTACTTATTTTGCTACGTTGCCAAGCAATTAAGATTGCGTGCAAACCATGGAACTATATTAAAACTGAAGCTGCGAAAAAAAATCAGGTGTTGAGTAAAAGTGATTTTCTAAGGAAATGTTGCTGCGTAGCACATTATAGCTCAGAAGACTCGGATGGCATACAAAGTGGGACCTGATGTTCCCCTGACAGAGTTCTTTTAAGTTAGGATGATGTAGTCAGCAGCTCATTAATGCTTTGTTAACATTTTCTGTAATGGGAAATAAATTAGGCACAAGCAATAAAAAAATTATAAGAATATTTTCTCACCTGTTCATAAGCCCTGACATTTCAGAGAAGGGAGACCTTTAGCTCACCAATCAGGTTTGACATTAGGTGACAGACATGACTGTAACCCAATGAGGCCGATCCGAGTGTGCAAGTATTCTTTTGATTATGCTCCTCTAGCTGCCTTGCTGCTTCACTCCCGCCCGTCTCTCCCTCTTTTTCTCCTTTTTTTTGTGTCTCGTCCTCCGAGAGATCACTCTGTCCACATGCTCCAGCCATTAGCTAATAATTCTCTCAGATCATGAGTCGTTTACTTCACTCACTCAAGCACCGCCACGCTCGTCTAATGGTGATGACCCGGGTGTGTGCGTGTGTGACAGAAACTTTCCTGTGTGTGTGTGTTTGCGTGCGTGCGCTTATACATACTCTGCGGATGCATCTGTTACCTGCGCCGCCTTCACGTGTCATTGGCTGCGGGAAATGAGAAGCCCTCGCCTCTCAGCCTCCCATCCCGAGAAATAGGAGCTGAATGGCGCACAGCTCTGACCGGAGGCAATCAGAGTTAGCTTTAACGGTGGGAGCTAATGAGAGAGGGCCGGCGCTGTGACTGTCTAAAGAGGGTGCAGAGCCACGGCAATGCAAACACGCTCAGTGGATTTTGACGCATCGTGCGCGTGCACACACACACATCAACTGGAAACAGATGAGAAATCTGGATTGTATTGGCATTTAGGTGGGAAAATAGTGGGAAAGGAACACAAGTGTTCAATAAAATACTTCCAAATGTTCTTAATTACATGTATTGGCCACACCCTGTCACATTTGACTGATTCCAATGCAAAAACACACAGCCAGTCATTCCCTCATCCAGCCACTTAACAGTTCTGTATGCGCATACGTACACACAGACGACCCATTACAACTGGATCCTCGAGGGAAATCAGGCCATTCAGAGGACCGCATATGTCACATGTTGACATTATATCCTTATCATTACTTGATGCATGGGAGTGGAATTAACACAATTTCCCCTGAACATTAGAAATCACATCTGTAAATGTTGATAGAAACAAACAATGGGAATCTGAATAAAAAGTGAGCGACGCAGACGGACAGCGAGAGAGAGAGAGAGAGAGAGAGAGAGAGAGAGAGGAGAGAGAGAGAGCTGAAGACCAAAAACACCCAAACACTCCCCCGCTCTCACTCAAAGATAGGATCACAATCAGATAACACACACACACACACACACACACACCTGCTTGTTTGTCTGCTCCCCTCCTCCGACCTCACTGATTCTTCCAGTAAAGAAATAGGGATAAGTAGAGAGACACGGGGAGGAAGGGGGGAGGGGGATGGGGGAGGAAGGGAAGGAGGGAGGAGTAGAATGGCATTATGTCTATCGGTGTGGATAATTGAATGTTGGAGCGTTTTTCTCCGAGCCTTTGTTGTCCAATCAATACACCAGTTCCCAAGGGAGCTAATCTGTATTAGCAGAATTAGCCTGCTGGCTAACTCAGATGTCTCAACCTGGCCCCCTTGTCCTCGTCCACCGGAGTGATGTGGGGATGCGGGACCGCTGACAGCTGTGTGTGGACGGGGTGAGGGATCCTTTATGGTAGCACAGAGGGAAACATAAAAGTGCACAGGATGTTGTGTTCAATGTATTTACCAGACATGTCGAGCTTTATATCACACTGCAACAAGGATGTGTTGAACTGAGTTTCGACTTCACCCCTGTTCAACTGTGTCAGTCAGAACAGTAACTTTGGTATTGACAGTATTGCTGACTGTTCACGAACTGAACGACTGCTATCCGGAAAACAGCCAGTAACAGTCATTACACACTGGCACGTCCCTCACCTAAATTCTTGCACTAGCCGTGTAAACACTACCCTGCTCCCTAAGTCCAAACTGCTAGCTGCATGGCTAACTGAACTAACAGTTAGCGGTTGCTCTGGTGATACGCTGCCAAATATTTGTTTACAGTATGAATTTGACAGATGGCCAATTCTTCCATACTGCACCTTTGTGTGAGTGATGCTGACATCATTCTGTGTTTGATGGCCGAAGTGATGGCAACAACAGAACTTTCACCATTTTGCTGAAACTTTACCTGCCCTGAGAAAAGAAAGTGAAACATCAGCCTGCGATAATTAACACCATCAATCACGCAAGATGCTCTGTGGTTCCAGGTAAGATGCTCCGAATCTGATAGAAAATGATGAATATAAATGATGGAGGGGAACCGGTGTTTATCAGAAGCACCTTTCACACAAGCTACTGTACAGACACAGGGGGAAACTGCAGCGCCGTGTTTACAGAGCTCAACATGGAACATATGAGAAATGTGTGTGTGTGTGTGTGTGTGTGTGGTACACTTGACTATACTCCATTTGAGTTGAAATGGCTGTTCCACTCTGTGTTTGTGTGTGTGTGTGTGTGTTTGTGCATCTGTGTGTGCGTGAGCATTAAGAATGAGCGGCCTGCTCGTGCTAATGAGAGGTGAAGGGAGACAGTAATTGAAACCCTGGGGAGAATGGGAGACGGAAGTGGAGGGGGGGGCGGCAAATGGAAAAAACACACTCCCTGTACTCCTTTATTTTCACCGTGGATCGAGGCAGCATGTTTCCCCGAGAGACACAGCGAGAGGGGAGAGGGCTCTCTTTCTCTCGTTCACACGTTTCATGTTGCGCGCTTACGTTACAAAACACACAGTCAGGGCCAATGAGTGAATGAATGACTCGAAGAGCTGATTTGGATTTGCATGAAACTAATTCCCTCAAAAAAAAATCAGTCTGCAGGAGGTGCACATCACGAGGGAATGCAAGGTGGAACACAAACCTGGTGGACAGTTGTGTGGAAACACACTTGCAGAGTGGGGTTATTTAGGGTCAAAGGTAAAGTTGCATTAATTGTGAGGTCCTTGGCTGTTGGAGCATTTCCAAAGCTTTGATGGCCGTGAAACTTTAGGAGGTGAATCAAATGCCGGGTTTTTATCTTCTCAAAGTTAAAGGTTCAATCGTGTGTTGATAAAAGTGCAACAAGAGAAGCAAACTGTGACTCAGAAGGAGCATTTTGGTAGAAAACCTCCAATAACCTTGCTTAAAATGTTTTTTGTGTTCACAGCTAATGCAGAGCTGAAGCTAAAGGTCACACCTCATTGAATCAGATCGCTTCCCTTTTGCATTCTGGGTCATTTTTAGATGGAGTCAGCAGCTATGGTGCAGCGCTTTGGTACCAACTGTAACAATGAAGGGCTCTGAATTTGTTACATCCCCCGATCTCCACCTCTTACAGGCTGAAGTATTGGGTATAGGAGTATTTAGAGCCTTACACCAAAGTAATTCAAGATAAATAAAAGTGAATCATGCATAATTATAATCAAACATAAATCCATAGGCTTAGGAGTTAAATGAATAAAGAGGTGACTTAACAATGCTGTATGTTTGTTCACCTAATGGTCCTGACTTGCCCTTTTTCTCTCCTGACTGTTTCTTTAATCGAATACAGCACGTTCTGTCCTATGAGACAAATTGTGCCGATGTACTATTTCAGCCTGGCCGGGATGAGCCACGAGCATGGGTTTACTTGACCCTGGCCATATCGGGACACCGTGCTGGCTGCTGCAGGGGACAGAGGTGTTGTAACATTGTCACCACGCAATAACTCACGGCCTTGTGTGATGACATCCAAGAAGCCCCCCCCTCTACACACACACACTTGGAGCATCTGGGCAAGGCCTTTGGAACTGTATGCTATCACCCCCACAGTTTAGGTTGCTAACGATATTTATGTAAACCGGTCGCTGCACGCTCGCCACAGATGGAATGTTATCAATGCAGAAAAAGGAGAAAAAAGAGCGGGCAAGGTCTTTAATCAGCCGAGCACTCGGCACAGTGCAGGCACAGGAACAGCCATGCATGTGCACACACACACACACACACACACACGGACACACACATACACAAATAAACACACACTCCTGGAATTCTTCCAGGGAAGCTCCAGTTGTTACAAAACTACCATCCCCTCTGGCCTAATAGCCTACAAAAATAGTTAGACACACACACACACACACACACACACACACACAAACACACCCACCGACAAACACATTACATTTACCGAGGCTGCAGCAAGTGACATGAATGAGCAAATACTGGAAGTTGATAACAATGCTAATGCTTACTTCCCCAAACACTATACAATTTCTAGACTGTTTTACTATACTTTAAATTACATTTTTCAAAGGCATGTTTTCCATGTAAGCTGCTTTTCCGTTGACAAAACTGCTAACATTTGCTGTATTTTAGACTTTAAGAAGTCAGAACTGGCAGAAAAATTATTTCTGGAGCGACTGTGAGGACACGGTGAGAGAGAGAGAGACTTAAACTTCACAAAAGCCTAAATATGTTTCCTCAGCGGTGCCACGCACGTACCCTGGAAATGAGCGCTAATGGTGGTACAGACAAATTAGCACACCGCCATGCCAATCGATTGCTGGCACAAAGCCAGTCTAGGAGGAGAAAAACACTCTAAAATGAGTATTGTGGATTGGTTTCTATTGTGAAGTATCGCTGTTAAAGTGATTGACATCATAGGAGACAACACACGCACACACACACTTATCCAACCGTCAATTCAGACCGTTTTCTACAACGGTACACTGTCCTTACGTTAGTGCATCCTCAAACAGAGATCGGACACATTCACACACATACAATACATACAGAAGCAAATACCTGCAAACTCCTCTGGAAGAAGAATCCCTTCAAAGCTTCACTTCCAGATGACGACCACAGACAAACACGCACAGGCTCAATGCATCAAGGCTGACAGGGGTCATGAATAAGTTGCAGCCTCATAGAGACACAAAAACTTGTCACTACTGGACTCAAAAACAATCTAAAGACCGTTGCATGGCTCATTGTGGACTTCATCGTAGCCATTTTGAACTAATGCTGGTTATAAGGGTATGTGCTGAAAAAGGATACCCAGTACACCCGGGATGTTCTGTGAGAAAGATTCATAGAGGGATTCTTCTTGTTCCAACGGTATGGTACGGTATCTACATCTATGATCTGGCGAGACACTTTGTTTCAGCCACGTTAGCCAAGGACATCTCCTGACCTGTCATCTGGGCTCGCGCTGGCAACTGCACGACAACTGCCACATTCTATGAAAATAGAGACTCTCATAAAATTGTGACACTGCAATCAAGGCAGAGGGGTGACGACACATCAAGGGTCTTATTTTCAGAGGACACATCATGAGTCATAATTCTAAGGATATTTTAGGCGAAGGGGTCCTGGCCGGAGTCAGTGGCACATGGAAAATAGGCAAGAGGGCAAACTCATTGACACTTCTTTCACGTGCTCACATGCTTTTTTACGCACATGAGCAATGCTATGTATACTGCCGCGTTTCAATTCAAATTTAGTCTCAGTGTTACGGCAGAACATTCACGCGCATGCAGGAGGCTTTGAAGCCTGGGAGGGTAAACGCTAACCCTAAACTCTCCACTTCCTCAACCAAAGTTACCGCAGCCACAACAGCTGGGCCCACAATCAACTGATTGGTCAGAGTCCCACTTGTGCTGAGCCGGTGCACACATTTGTACATGTATGCTTATGCATGCCGCGAAACGGTGGCCGCCTGCCACTCAGTGAGCTGCGGAGCCAAATTTCCACCACGTATCCAGTGGTAATTTATAAGCCTGCTTGGTAACTGGAAAAGTTGAGGCTGAGGACAAATCGTTGACACATGCTGGATTCGGTACATTGCATGAAACAGCCCTGATACATGTCATCCCTCCTGACATGCCCCGATCTGATATAGATATCATTTCAAGCTTCCGCACATTGTGTCCGTTCGTATGGATACCGATCGTACACATTAAAACCTTTCAGCAGTTGCTGAGACACAGCAAAGGAAATACCCTGGAGTCATAAAACATGAAAGTGCAGGAGCTGGCTCCCCGGCTTGGCCCTGAGCTCGCCATTCCAACTTTGAAAACAAGGCCTTAAAATACCAGAGCCCCGAGGGGGGAGGAGGGAGGGAGGGGGATTTATGTCCGTTTGCAGAAGGTGAATGAATATGGGGCATATATAAAAAGAACCAGAAAGGTCTAACCCATAAATTAAGGCCAAGGGGTAGATGCAGGGCAAGTGCAGAAGAGAGCTGGACCCTTTTGTCACATTGTTGAAAGTCTCTTGTACAGTCTTTTGTTTTTACCGATGTGAGCAGCAGAGGAGGGTTAAAATAATTCACACACACACACACACACACACACACAGATAATGGCAGAGACGTTAATAAAAAAATAACGGCATTTGATCTAACTCCTGGAAACTGTGATTCTTCACTGAAGACACAGCTCCGATCAGCACTCTTGGTACGGCGGATTAATAAAGACCACACTCATGACTGGAACCCTGCACTTTCTCACTGGTCACTTTCTATCGCTTTGCAGATTTACAGTGGCTGAAAGACACGGAGGGAACGAGGGGGCGGATTGATGCGGTGAGGACGAAGAGTGGATGGTGCGCCTCCCCTCTCTTCTCCCTCCCTGCCTTCTAAGAACTGATGAAGGACTTAATCTTTGGTGCTACCTCATCAGTCCAATAATCTAATTAGGGGGAAAGGAAGAGTGTCGGGATGGATTCATACATCGGGCTGTGCCGCGCCCCCTTACCTGCCCCTGCTGCCATTGTCGCGCACATTAATCAGACGAGAGGAACCTCCTCTCCTTCTCCTAGTGAGAGAGAGATGGAGGAGGGGGGGCATGAAACAGACACTTTCCAAAAGGCCTGGCTTACATATTTCATGGCACATTACGGATGTCTTGCCTCAGCTCCGCCGACAACTCATTAGGACCTTTATGAAGGGGTAGAGGAGAAAGGGAGAGAGGGGAGATAGGGAAAGAGCAGGAAAGCACTCTTAATATGCATCTGTATATCAGTCTGTCTTTTAGATCTTTCTTTTAGAGTTTTAGCACGCGTTTAAATGGACGACCCAGTGGTGAATTTAAGTGCAGCTTTTTCTCTCTGAATTTTAAAATGATGTAGAGGATTGTTCCGCTGGGGAGCATGTAGGGAGCCATGTACTTCATCCAACACACGTTCCACAACACACAAAGGTACATGCTATTTCTAAATGCTGTCCAGATCCCCACCCATGTAGATGTCCCAGACAACCTGATGGAGTTACCAGAGCAGCAATAGGAACAAAATCCCTTACTGGTTTCCCACTGCCAAATGTATGTATTTGAGTGCCTGGTCAACCTGGACAAGAATACACCTTTTCGACCAAGGCGGTTCAGGTGCTGGTTCGGAGTCAGTGCCTATGTCCAGGACTGGTCTCAGAGTGGCACCAACACTGTGCTGATCTATTTTTAAAAACCAGAGCAAGTGTAGCACGTTCTGACTTACCAATGGACACCAAGTCAAAGCAAATCGGTTCTTAAAAGGTTCTCCGGTTAAACCGTCTCCAGATCAGCAGTAGCATCAGAATCAGTGTGAACCTGTGACACCGTGCTGCTTGTCGAGCCTTTTTTATACCAAAGCATACATAAACTCCACCAACTGATTTAAATGGGAAAGTACTTTTTTCGGTTTCCTCCTGCATTGGATTACCAAAATGTGATTCATAAAAGGATACAGTGCCAAATATTCATGGTTAACAAACAGCCTGCAACCCTATGGCATATGACAAGAGTGTCTTTAGTAGCATCGATGATCAGATACGACCCCACTATGGTTCTTTAGAAGGTACACATCCGGTCTCAAGAGGGCCCGTTACTGCCTGTGATGTTCCATGTGAGATAAATGATACGGTACTTTTGGGCACAGAAGCTAACTGTTCTTGTAGCTCTGTCTTCGAGTGTTTGCACAAACATTTGTTTGCATGCTTCCGCACTTTCATAATGACAGCTTGTGTGTATGCATATTGTATGTACTGTAGCTGAGACAGCCCCACTCAATCTTCATCCTGTTTAATATTTCAGCTGCAGTATATTCCAATGACAAGCGAGGCAAATCGTTTTCATTTGACTTTCAGGAACATGCTGCAACTCCCGTTTGAAAGGATGATTTTGTCGTATTAACTGAGTTGTATTTTTACTGTGTTTACTACAGGTGCATTTTGATGCCAGGTGTGTGATTCACCTGCCATGTTGCACAGTTGTAGGACTACATGTCTGCGATGGGGATGACGGGAGAGGTGGGTGACGCACACAGAAGGGAGAGAGCTCAGCTGATGGCTTGCTGGTGGCCTGATTGCTCTGGCCCAGCGGCCCACTGAGCAGTGATTGCCACAGCTGGGGCCTCCGGTACAGATTCCTCAGGCGCTCCCATAGCTCAAAGCTGACACCTCCCACTAAGCACTGTCTGCCCAGACCAACCTCTCACGATGCCATTTGTCCTGACAGACGGAAAGACAGAGGTTTGAAACCAACCTATATCTTCTTCCACTGATTTGTCCTTTCTTTTGCCTCCCTTGGTTCATCCATCAATCATTTTCAGCCTCACCTATTCGCTCTGTGTCTCTATCGTCTCCTCTGTCCTGCCCCGCTATCTCATCCTTCCTGGTCTTTCTCTTCGTCTTATCCACCTTTCTGTTTACGGACCGCCATCCACATTTGCCTTTTCAATATCCCTTCTCCAACTCTTCCACCCTTTGCCCTGGCGTTCACATTCATTTATTTGGATCGCTTCCACCTCGGAGGGAATAATCCGCTAACTGGTTCATTCATACGGATGACATCATCAAATCCCTTCGTTGCCGTTGGCTGGATTAATCCTGCTCATTCTCTTGCACTGACTGAGTTCATTATGGAGGCACAAATCCAGTCGGCTTAAAAAGAGCGAAAGGGTCCGGGCTACTACTGAACAAGCTCCAGGGGAAGAGAGTGAGTGAGACAGATAGTGAGAGAGGACAGAACTCCTTCTGTGGGGGGAAGAAGGAGAAACGAAGCAGCAGTCACTTTAGGCCACGGTCAAAGTGCAGGATTGAAAAAAAAAAACGGTTGAAGTTTTGGATCTGCATTTGCACAAGGCTGAAGCGATTCAAGTTTTGAAGAGGATGGTGGGGGAAGAGAGGTGGTGTCTCTGAAACACAACGCCTTTCATAGACACAGTGTTCAGTCACTTGAGGCCCATTACAAAGGCCACACAAACATCAAATAATATATAAGGTGCTTTGGTAAAGTGCTTTTATCCTCTAGTATTCTCCAAATGAACTCTTATCATAGGTATGTTTGTGACGCAGATGATGTTTGAATATGTGGGATATTCAGGTTTGTTTAATCACCTGCTGTTCCCACATGAACAACTTCTGATCTCAGCCTAAAGCTGTTCTCACTAGTAGCTGCTAACATATGTCATTAACATTTTATAAGCTTTAAGTGGCACTGCAGCTCAAATTAGCTTTGCTTTCTAGAGATACAGTCACCGGAAACGTTTACTCTCTGGGTCCAATTTCCTGTCATTACAAACAAATACCACCTGAGCATTCAGCAGCTAATAATAATTTGGCAGCATTTTTATATTCCAAGATGGTCACACCCGTAATGGTAGCAGAATAATTTAACGAGACGGGTTAAATAAATAACACCCTAAAATTAGAGGACCTAATTTGGCCACATAATTTAAAAGTACAGTATAATGTGGCAGGAAATCCTGGCAGCGAGTGGCAGCAGAGCTCAGTCCAAACCTGGCACGGCTTGATCTTTTTCCCTGGAAATGTAGACCATTAGTGTTTCTGCTGTTACTGTGGGAGCTCCGCTAAGCTAATTTAGGTTATACAACACTCGATAGCTGAGGGCAAGAATGAAAGAGCAATTGAAAGGGGGAGCATAGCAGGAGACTACAAGCTAGGCTCTACAGGTGCACCGTAATAGCAGGAACACAGCTGGTCTGACCGGATCTAGGTTAGCCGTAGTGAGAAAGTGTCTGGTGTGTCCTGGAAATACTGCAGGGGATTCACCAGACGACACAAAGCTAGGTGGCTCGGGGAGGGGGATCTGTAAGCCCCTGATCCTTGCGTGACATAACTGATAGGATTGCTTTGACTAACAAGCATTTAAGTGCTGGTGTGACCTGGTGACAGATCAAGAGGTCAGAGACGGGGCCGAGGCAATCGGCCAGCGACATGACAAATAAGCTCTGGCATTATATGCATTATGTATTACTTCTTGCCTGTATGCATGTATTGAGCTTATCTATGCATGTGCGCTTTGGTATATGATGCACATGTGCATGCATTCATTGATGAAGTATTCCATGTACATAGAGAGGAAAAAGCAGACACTGTTGTCACTTGACACTACAGAAAGAAGTACAGTATATTAAACTATCCTCTGACCATCCTGCTGTATTTGGACAATTACTGATCAGATTGCGATGAGGTTTAGCGTGGATGTTCATGATCCTCAGGATCACTATGCCGTTTTGTTGACCCCTGACATTTCATCTAATGCCATCATCGGGCCTTGAGCAGCTCAATAAAGCACGCCATGGTGTAATGCCTTTAAATTGTTCCTTGTCGGGGCTTTACTTAGCTGCATGGCTAACTGAGTTTACTATCCAAACACAGCTACACTCTACGCTGCAGTTTGGTTAGTGGTTACTTTCACAAACAAAGCTACTGGTTTCTGTCCATCAGGGGAATCAGTACTGTAACTGACCTTCGTCTCTCTCAGAGGCTGCATACGGCCCCGGTCCAGAGGTTTCCAGAGGCTGATGGTTAGCAGTAGTTCACCGTTACTTTAGCAACAAGCAAATCTATCTGTCCAGAGTTGCTCAAGACAGAACAGCTGAAGGAGAGCAGAGAGAAAACTAGAAAATATTTTCTCCATAGAATATGATCCAGTTTAACCCAAATTCTTTTAGGACTCCAAGTGCAGAATGAGTTTTCAAGGAAATGAACCCCTAACCCTCCTAATTTGCAGCGTGCACTAATGTAAACCTGTTCTCTACTCTTGTGCCAACCTCATGCACTTGTAAAGATTGCCAGTTTGATCCATTCAATAACGTTCTTCAGGAGTGGAGTGAGGAACACTGCATACCTTTAAACATATAGTATTTTGTTCTACAGTTATATAGTCTTTGCATCGAACAGATATATGGCTCTGGTATGTGTCTTTTCTCTATTTTTAGAGACCTGTAGGATTTAGGGAAGAGTTACTTTGAGGCATTTTTATGTAGGGTAGATGAGTGTGCAGCCTTACGGAAATAGTGATGGGAGTGACAAGGGTGATTACCACAGAAAATGAGAGGCAGCAATAAACAGTAAAAAAATGCAAAATATATGGAGCCATTATCCAAGCTGAGATGTTTATCGTCCTGTGTGTCCCACCCAAACTCCCCACGGATGTCATGCTTTGCTATTTATCAGCCATTCTTGTGAAATTCAATCTGATATATGCATCCTAATCTCACACGGAAAAAAGCACACAAACGCAAAACCTGTATGATATCCACATCCAACAATGCTCCAGTCACAGCGAAAGGCCAGGTCTGAGAGTGTGGACACAACTCTTTGTGGTTCGCTGGCCAGTTGTCGGGGGGGAGAGCGGGTGATCATCCTCCGTCTATCTGTCTCCCCCGACCCCCCCTTCCTTCCCTCTCTCCCTCCTCTAGCCACATGACACACATTGTGGCTGATCTGTCAGTGCGCTGGCATCATCGGAGCAGGACATGCATGATGTGTCAGAGATAGAATGTCACGCTAGGGGCCCCTGGATGGAGAGAGGAATGAAAGAGGGGAGAGATGACAGATGAAGCGAGATCGACAAAGGAGCGCGGTACACAAAAGAAGGATGGAGGGAAACAGGTGGATTGAAGGTGTTAGGCAGAAAGAGAGACAAGGATGGAAAGGAGGGATCAAGTGAGGGGGGGATAAGCACACGGAGACAGATAGAAAGAGATTATTTCGAATGCCAATGCTGCACACTCTCAGCGCAGGCATAAGGGCGGCAAGGTGGCTGCTTACACAACACACACAGACTTACACACACACACACACACACACACACACAAACACACACAGTTACATGTTGCCAAAAAGACCTGCTGGGCGCCTGCAGAGCCGTGAGTCATAGTATCCATATCACTACGCCACAACACATACAAACAAACATATTGTGCTGCTTGAGTACCGCCGTTACAGGCATTTTGACATTTCCCTGACAAAAAGGAGGAGATCTGAGGGTTCTGCCTGGTTGTGTTGAGGGAGCGAGAGGAGAGCGGGAGCTTTGCACCGCTCTAGTTGCTACAGTACAGGAGAGCAGTGAGTTATAGCCGGCCTCTCTCAACAAAGGTAGAGTCCGCGTGTTGTGTGTGGAGGTACACAGTGTGAAACGTGCTCCGTGTGGGCCGGTGTGTGTCAGTAAAGACATAGATAGGCGGTGGGTGTGTTTACTAATGTGTATTAGCGGAGGATGTAGTGTGTTAAAGCAAGTGTGTGTGCGCGTGTGTGTGTGTGGTAGCGGGGATTTAATGGGATTTCCAGCTCAGCAGAATGCGCCCGCACCTCTCCCACCCCCCAACATGTTCTGGCGCGTGCACGCACACAAACACACTCCTCGTATCGATCGGACCGCCAGCCGCAGGGTCATTCATCAGATGGTTGGACACACCCAGGTGTGTTTTACTGTTGGCCAATGCTCAGCAGCGCATTCGAGGAGCAGACAACCATCATCGCAGAGACACAGAGGAGGGAGAGAAACACGAGAGGTGAAGAAAGGAGGGAGAATCTTACAGTAACAAAAAGAGGGGGAGCAAAAAAAAAAAATACACAACGCCAACACACTATTAGTTTGTTGAGTAAAAGGCTGTCAGCATCGTGCCATAAAGAAACCAACTGCATTCACTGTCTTTTTAATTCATGTTTTACATCCCTGTAGTGCACAGGCATCACCTGGAGGAGTTCAGGGTGGACTGGGGGGTGACGAAGCATCAAGACGCACCTTTTGTGTCTCACATGTAAGATCTAGACATCTCAAACACTAAAGGGGGGAAAAGAGTGTGGATTTGTCTCATCCTTAATCACACAGACACACACACACTGTTTGCCATTTCCCGCTAACATTAGCTTGTGGCTAGTGACAGATTAAAGGCACCGTCACCTCGAGTCAACCTGTGGATTTCGCTGGGATTGAACATTGTTGGAAACATTTGGGATAATGGAAGTATGCGACTCAAGAAAATATATAACAAAGGACTGGTATCTTCAGACATTTAAATGCAGAATTAATACATCTTACATCTTAAAGGAATGGTTACAGTTTGGAAACAGGTTAATATAGGTAATATAGGTTCATGTTAATATAAATGGTCAGAATCACTACTTACAGTGCACACTAACTCCTGCAGTGGCACTGAAAGTGGGCACTGGATGTCCATGGTAATGTCACAAATCATCCAGTATGGATGCAATTCCTTGGATCTGCTTAGGAATTGGAAACTTAACCCTTCCTGACTCCTAATTTGGTACTATTCCCTCTATTAATGTGATGCAAAAATACCAAACTAAAACCAGATTTCTGGTGACTATAGTTGATATTTTCATAGTTTATGTGTGACGAAACATTTCATGCCAGTAGCTACCTTGACACATCATGCAGATTGACTGTGACCAACAGTCAAGCCTGACAGTCGGCTAATTTGCCACCTGATAGTCACGAAGGCCGATGTCACCGCTGATGACTGTCACATCGCTGAGATACAACAACACAAGCTGACATGCAGCAGTCTCAACCTCTACCCTAATGACGGGTTAACACATGCCCCCAACGCCATGGCAACAACTCCTTGGCCTTGTCATCGTCGTACCTCTGATTCAATTACCTTGACCTCGGCGGGTGCCTGGGCCTCCCTCCCAGTCTTGCTCCTGTAGCCGGGGAAGGTTAATTGAAACGGAATGCAACATTAATTTCCTTATTAATGAGAGCAGGTGACTGGCCGCTAACTGTAGGAGAGGGTGACCTCACAGAGACTTTTTTTTTTAAACTCGTCCCTTGTTTCCCTTACATGATGGATCGCAATGCGTGATCATAGAATCAAAATGTACCAATGTGCTTTTGACATGTCTGTTCCAATGTGTGCACTATGCACAGTATGACTATGTGAGCATCTCTGGCCTGCAGACTCAGCCATTAACACCCGTGCACATGGATAGGAGCGGACTGCATGGAGTTCTCTGGTGCACATTTAGCTTTTTATTGACAGTCATTGAATACTTTGACTGGTAGGAGATCTTTTAGTTATGAACACCCATGTACACATACACAAGTACACCCAAGTGAAAATTAGCAGAAAGGTACCAAAATACCACACACACACGATGAAACACAATAGTATCCTCTCCAAGGTTAAGTTTAGCCAATCCTTTGGTTATACTGGATCACTTAATTGACCTCCAAGTTACATATAGCAGTGAAATGGACAATTGAGCCATTGTTGTAGTCCCTTCTTCATAAGGGTGTGGGTGCTTGGATAAGTCATCTCCTCTCAAAGACGGACAGTTTTGCATTTTTCTCAGGAAAATAACCTGTCGGATATCACTCCACCTATCTTTAAGTGCTGGACATTTGCAAAATCAGACAGAAGCACCATTCTGTTAACATCTCCAGGAAGAGTCCACTGGTATCAATGAACCTCGCTGCCTATTTCTATGATTTCCAGGTCTCGCCCATCCTTTTTTATACCTTGAACAAACGGTCATCCAATTGTTTCGACCGTAGATGATAGATCTTCAGAGGGCTGCCCGTGGGACAGGTAAGAGGACTTCCAAAACAGTTAGACAAGATATCTTGCATTTGGACATACCTACCAAATTGGTTACATGCTCATCTATATTCAACCCAATCGTCAGAATAAATGTTGACTATGTACGCTTCGCAAACCACAGAAATGTTGACACCAAATTTGATGTAGTGACAACGCTGTGCTGATGCTCTGGTTAGTTTTAGACACAAGCACCACTACAAAAGGGTTAGGAAAACATCATGTTTGGACTTTGAGTTCCTGACTTCCTGTCAAAAATATCAAACATGGCGTCACGCTTACAATTTTACAACTGTATGAAATGCGGTGCTCCCTCATAAAAACATATCATTCTTAAATGAATAGAAAAAGTTCATGCAGTTATTCCATAACGATTTAGCATTTGCATGAATACGAGGACTGAATGTAGTCTGAAATCTTAGAATGCAAACCATATCGAGCTGTGTGATCACATATACACACACGGCCTCAAATGCACTGTGGCCCTGACACAAGACACTCCTCCACTTGCTCTCCTGCTTTGAAACCCTGCAGTGCTTCACTTGGGTTACCCACAGCTTGGCACCAACACTGCTGAACATTAGAGAGCCCATTGTTTGTGTTTTAAGAGAGCCCATTGTCGGTGCTTAGCCTCCTGCGTTGGGTTTCTGTCTTAATGCTTAGAAGGCCGTTAGCTTCCAGTGTACTTCTTGTTCTTTCTCTGTGATCAGGGGTTCAAACCCCCCAAAGTCAGGTAGTTTGAACAGCTATTAAATCATATTTGCATTACGATGTGCATCATTTTACACACTGTGATCATTTCCGTATGACTGAAGGTGGCTCTGTCTTGTATTTACAGGTGAGCCTCCTTGTGGCCATGTGCTCTTCACCCCACGTCACCCAAATCATTCCGAGAAACTTTGCATTTAAGACGAGACAAACTTTCATCCGCACACCCACCAACAACGCAACAATCCTCTGCTGCGTGTCTGCATTCTATTGCCTCACGCCCCTCATCTGTCAAAACATGATAAGATATAAAACTCTGCGGTGACTGGAACAAGCAGCCTCCTCTTCAATCTCCTTAAACAAATACCAGGCAAATGAATGAATTTTGAACAGCCACTGCTGCCTCTATCACAAGACGGATCTCTGCTTTATTTCATTCCGGCACCTTCGAACGCTTTTCCGGAAGATGCAAGCAACTTGTTCTAATAAGATTTTTCTGCACTTGTTTTTTTTTTTTTTAACCCTCCCCCGTTCCGTCTCTTCCCCCAGCCTGCCGCGACTTCCTCGTTTAATCACAGAGTCTATTAAAAAGGCAATTAAACATCATGCAGGTAATATGTATAATCCATTGAACAAATCCTGGATCAAATATGCAAATAGCAATAATGGAATGTTGATTAGTGTGCCATTTTGCCTGCACTATTGATTCAGTAGAGTTAGAGCGAGACCTTGAGTCCATAAGTGGCATGTTGCCTGGTTTTAAGCTCTAGCATAGAGTGCACAGATATTTATTTTATGCTCAAGCTACGCAACGCAATTTTGAAGGGAATTCCTCGTTTTTTTGCTCAGAGGCTTTCTCGAAGAATTCCTGCACATTTGGCTGGGGCGTGATTTTTTCTGAGAGCGAGCAGTCTGCAGGAAGTCTTGTAGCGTTTATCCCCCCTAAGGCAAACACCCAAAGGCTACGTGAACGAGCACCGGCACACGCCATTTTAAGGTAATATCGCTTCGGAGTCCAAAAGAAAAGAGTACAAATGTGTTTTGAGAAATTTAGGTTAGTGGGGAAATTGATTGTTCTGTCTGAGGGTCAGCAGGACGGCAGAGCTGCTCGCTAAAACTCTTTACAGGAGCCCAATAAGTGAAGATAAAGAAACGTACAGAGACAAACAGGGATTCATGTGTGTGTGTGTGTGTGTGTGTGTGTGTGTGTGTGTACAAAATCCTCAGAGTGTTACTATCTAGCATGTAACAAAGAGTTTCACTCGATACATAGATCAAACAACCTGAATGCAATTAGAGCTGCATCGGGCTGATTTCGGGGGGAATACGTGCTGTTATCACTCCTCCGTTCTGAAGGATGAAAAGTGACTACATTCTTCATCATCATAAAAGGCAGCGCTGGACACAAAAAAAGTACAATCAAAGAGAGAATCCCACACGTAACAACAAAAGCACTCTCCTGAGTAACACGACGGCATTTAAAACAGATTTGTGCGACTGATGTTCGGGCTGCTTGTTTACGCCTGTCCGCCCGGTTCTGTGCCGTGCAGTCGGAGCTGACAGAAGCCACACGGAGCAGACGCACAGATCAACAGGTTATTAGCATAAGCCCGCGAAGAAACCTAAAAAAGGCACGTTGAAATGTGGAAATAATTCCACGGGGCCGACCGCACCTCTTACAAATAAGAAAAAAAATAACTGCTTTATCACTTTCTCAGCTTGATGCGGTTTCTCTTAGGGGGCTTGGCCGTTTTGTTTTGAAAGATTAAAAGTGGAGGAGTACAAGCTGGAGGGAAAGGAGGAGGATGAAGAGTCGGGGAGGGTGTTTGGTGACAGAGGATGGAGGAAGGGGAAGGAGGAGGAATGGGGGGGGGGGGGTGATGGTGTTTGTGTTATTGATGTGCAGCGCTGGCTCAGATAAAGGATTGGTGGGAGCCAACCAGCTCCTATCTGGCTCCTCCAGCCAAAGGCCTGTTTGCTTTCTAGGAGTTGCCGTCGACCAAAGTTTGTGTGTGTGTGTGTGTGTGCACGTGCATGTGTGTGTGTGTTCGGCTGGAGAATGGAAAGAGAGATAGTAGGGAGGGCGAGCGTGTAGATGCTTTTTTCGGAATTAGATTCTGCTTCCCTAACAGCACAATTAAGGTACGATTGGAGAGAGAGGGAGGGAGAGACAGAAATTCTCCGGGTCAAGCAAGGATAGTGTATAGTAATGGACCAGGCGCAGTGTCACAGATGGAATATGATTACCATAGATCCATTTCTGTCGTGCTTTCTAAAAAAAAAAAAAAAAAGGAGGGAAAAAAAATAGAAACGCCCATGTGGCCGAAAATAATCCGAGGACGAATCAATATGGTTAGTAACGGAGCGTCAAAAGACCTTGATGAAGAGGCCGCCTTATCAAAAAGATATGTTTCATGGATGGGGCTGTTGATTTATATAGACAGGGGAGCTATGATGCAACATGAATTACTGGCTGGTTAGAATATGGGGATGGAGAAATGGAGGGCTAAATGAAGCGGTAGAGTTGGGGGATGGGCAGGAGGGGGAGGATGTCCTCTCTTCATCAGCATCTCACTGTCAGCTCAGAGAGAGCCGCAGCCACCATGTTGAGACTCACGCAGGACGTTTGGTCTCTAAAAGTGATGAATTCTGAGTGAAATTCAAATTCAAATGTGATTTGATTCCACCTCAGCTGTTGTTTCAAATTGTCTCTGAAGTTCATCTAATTTCTCAGACATAAATATGTTCTCGTGAGTGTGAGTGGAGATTAAAATGATTCGTCCGATCAGAGAAAACTATGTCAGCTACAAACACTTATCATGCTATTAATAATCTTGAGGCCACTTGCTCAAATAGCTTTTGAATTTGTCAATTTAATCACATGTAACTTTTTTCACCAAATATTTTATCTAAATGTTTAATCACGTCATGATTTTTAACAACTGGTTTTAGAAATTCATGTTGGTTTCTTCCATAGATGACTGATACTGATTTACTGACAGTTGGAACGTGATGATTTTGGCACAAGGTAAGTGAAAAGTAATACAGTATACGTAAACTGTAGAGACAGGTCATACTCTATTGTTAACATATGCAAAGCTCTTTCTGTCAGTAGACTTATGATTTAGTTATTCAGTCACAAATACTGTAAATGCTGTGGAAATGTTTGACATAATTTGTGCAGACACCATGTTTAACACGTCATATTCTGTGTTTCTGTGTAGTTTTACGTCACACACCTGGACTGAAGTTTGCCAAATGCAGGATAACATTTACCAGCAGTAATATAAGATTTGAGAAGAGTACATTAAAATAAAATACTATTTTACATCTAATACTGTTCATCGAAAGTGTTTATTCACAGAATCCAAAGTTCACCAGTGCCAATGATTCACAGTTACAATCCGACAACAATCATTGACGAGTGCATATGTGAAGTCGGTGGCTTTCAGTTAGCTGTGCAGTGGGGGCTTTTTTTTCCTTTTAAAATAAAAATGTGTTGAAGAATTAGTGTCTTTCATGAATTCCTGGTTACAATACATGCAAGTTTGAATCTTTTGACTCTTCATCATCTGTCGTTTGGTCACCAAAAGTTTTTTCAAGTTCTTCCTAAAAATCTTTGAATAACTCATCACTTCTAATAAACCCAAGAACTAAAGATTTTCCCCTTATTCTAGTCCTTTTCACCCCTCCCTCCCTTTGCTCCCTTCATCATGACTGATACAGCCTCTATGCTACCCTCCATTTGTTTGACCCTGCAGGAGGGGAACTGATGTGCTTATCCATCAGAACCGCACGGCTCCATTTACGAGATGGACCCCTGCCTCTAAAGCAGCTCCTCCAGCCGGTGCCAACAGCTGCCCGCCTGTCTTAAACACACGTCCACCAAGGGCAAGGGCAGATCCCCAACGCTAGCAGCGAAGCTTCTCCAGATCCAACTCTGTCGACTTCTGCAGCTACGAGGGAACGCTCTGTCAAAAGCAATGGAGTGCGCTGCATCTCAATGTCGATCCCAGGGACGCACTGATTGAGCACGTTGGCTCTCTTTCTCATCGAGCATCGGTTTGACACTAACTTATGAGCATTCGGAAGTTGCAATCAATTACAGCATTGTCTGAAACGCACAGAAGGTTTACTAGGGTTATGCTGAATAATTAAAAGCACTAGAATATTCCTCGGTTGAGCGAAATGGAAATGCTCCAAGTGCGTCTACTGAGACACCCGATACTTCAGCCTCATATATAACATTATCTTCCTTTGACTTGTAGTTTCAGTCCTTAGCCACTCTCCCATTCAAGTCCCATTCAAGTGTCCTCCTGCCGAATACGTCATGGGGCGAACACACTTGTGTGGGGCCCCACTTTTCCAGCCCATTCATGGTCTCGCTTTGCAGAGGCAGAGTAGGACATATCATGAGAAAGCAGAGAGGGGTGACGTCTGCCTATGTGTGTGTTTGTGGGGAGGGGAGGGGGGAGGAGGGGAGGAGGGGAGGAGGGCTGGTGTTGCGTGCCTTCATGTAGAGCGGAGCGGAGCTGATACCCCCCACAAGCCCAGGCAAATGTGTGAGCGAGCGAGAGAGGGGCGGCAGTTGGGGGAGACTCAACCAGTGTTAGCTGGCTCGCCAATTCCACACTGGCAGCTCAGTCATGGGACTGAAACTCCATCCGCTCTCTGGAAAGTAGAGCTTGAACTGTTTCGAGAGCAGGTTCTGGGGGGGTGCACATACATCATTGACCTAATTTACATTCAGCAAATTCATGAGTCTTGAGCTGACTGAATAGCTAAGCAAAAATGCAGCATAGCAACATAGATAGTTTTTTGCATTAGAGCTGCAACTAATAGTTGATTCATTTATTAGTCGGTCAGCTGGTTCGATACTCAACCGATTGTCTCGATCAAACAATTGCAGGTTCCAGGTTATTAAATGTGAGGATTTGCTGCTTTTCTTTCTTATTTCTGACAGTAAATGAAGAGTCTTATGGTTTTGGACTGTTGGTTGGACAAAAGAGGCAATTTGAAGACATCACTGTGGACTTCCAAGACAAATCGATTGATCAGTTTGGGGTTGCATCCCAATTTCACACTAAAGCATCAAGTGAATGCAATCAAACCTCAGGCTGGCTGAAGGCAAAGACACACATTTACTGACTTAGGCATCTCAAAACTTTGCTGCGTCTGCAGGGCAACTCAAGTGTGCACATTGAAGCAGACAGGCACATGCACAGGAAGTTGCCCCTTGCCCCCCTTCGTTATGTTTAAACCTGTACAGAAACATAATTGATTCCCTGAAAGTGCCGTCCCTGGTAACAGTTTGAACAATGTGCAGATTTCAGTGTTGAACATTAACATGTCCTTTGCACCAGCTGACTGACTCGTCCATGGAAACTTTAGACTCAAGTATCCCCCCATTTACCTCACCCATGACACTCCATCTCTCGTAGAAGTCCATGCGTAGCTCCCTTTCCGAAGCCCACCGCCACCACAAACCCCCTAACCCCCATCCAGCTGACTGTAACTCTAGCCTCATCCCGGGGTGCGTAATCTCTCTCATGTCCCCGTCTCTCTCCGACATCGTCTAATCTAACTTGTTCCCAACGCTGCTTCGGGCCTGACGTGGAATGCCGCAGGTCACGGCTGGGGCAGCTTATGCAGGGGGGCAGGTGCTGTCACAAGGTACGTTTCCATGGCGGCGGAAACACGCAACTGATTTGTCTTTCTTTTTTTTTTTAGAAGGGCTAAAGACATGGCATCCAGCCACCCCTCCTCCTCCATCCCGCTGCTCCTATCTGCCTCTCTGTGCCTACATTTGGTTCCCTCTCGGGCTGTGTCACGAGTTGTGTCAGTAGCGGTTGCAGTTTGGCCAGGAGTGCGCTCGTCATGGGTAGAGGATTGGGTAAGAATCTTCCATTAAGGTTAGCCTGCAGTATGTAGCACATGATTTGAGTCAGAGTAGAAAGGAATGACTCGACAGCACATTCACTGCCAGATAAGGAAGAGCCACATGGCAACACCTCCCTGGGATGATTCTGCTGCCCTGCCTTATGAGACAGAAGTCCTACTTTCCCACTTTTTTCTTTCCTCTACAGATTTTTTTTCATTTGCATACCGCAGTCACATTTTTATACATTATGCTAATATCACCGTCGTCTTTAGATATTCCGAACTGTCCCCCATCAAATTGAGGTCAAGCGGGTGGTTTGAGTTATGAACACAACCTTTGACAACATATCCCAGTTGCACGAGCAACAGTGCCGCCGCCGAGAGTGACAGTCGGCGTCGTGCAGCCACCACACTGACAGTGCTCCTGCTGTCGGAGGGTCGTCTCGGTGTCAGCTGTCAGTGATGTGAAGCTGGAGGCTCAGCGGAGTATTTTGACCTTTTGCTAACTGTGATGTCATCCTCTGGCTCATTTACATAGTTAGCAGCGCTGTTCTCCCGGAGTCTGCATGTGTCAGAGGCGCACACTGAGTCGTGTCACTACACCTGTTTTGAGGCTCTTCGCCTTTGAAGCGATGGTTGTGTTTTCAGTGACACAATATCAAAATCGCATCGCAATCTTATGTTTTAATCAAAGTGTTACCACTAAAGGGAAATTGCTCTTGTAGTATATTAAAAGACGGCGCGCGTTTGTATTGAACCGGCAATCTTCAAATATCAGATGAAACAGACTCCATAAACTGCGGCATGAAAACAAACAACCTTTTCATTCATCCACTTGATTCTTCCCACTACTCCTCATCACTCTTCAAAGGCGAAGGTTGACTCTCACAGCTCCGGGGTGTGCTTGTTCTGCGGCGCTCGTGTACGCCTCGCCTCGTTACTGAGCTTCACAGACAGTATAATTTCAGCCTGACACTGCCTTGAATGTGCCGCTGTCAAGCCGGAGCGCGGCAGAGTGCGAGTTGAGGGATGCAGGCTCAAAAATGTCACTTTCGTTCTCGGCGAGATGAGAGAGAGAGAGAGGGGAGAAGACCGGGGGAAGGGGCTGGAGGAGCGGCGGCGGATGGGTGGCTGGAAGAGGCCTTGGAACAACTGTTTAAATCATGACAGGAAAATGACCACAGCCTGGAGAGGTTTGTGTGTGTGTGTGTGTGTGTGTGTGTGTGTGTGTGTGTGTGTGAGAGGGATCAACAGCGGGTGCTCGTCTGTGGAGTTTGTTGATGATGTTTCTCTCCTCTCGTCTCGTAGTTCACGCAACTGCACAACAAAGTCTACGTGCTCATGTGATAACTCACAAATACACAATAAAGTGTGTGTGTCGTCTGCACCGTGAGCTTGTGTATCAAATGTGTGTGACAATCGTGTGCTTGTGTTTCCCTCCATATGTGTGAGTGCGTGTGCCCGCCTGTGCTCCAGCATATCTGGCCCCGACTACAAAGCCCCTCTGTTCTTAGCATGAGCTCCATCTCTGGGCCTTGTCAAACAAACGGCTCCTGGCGCCTCTCTCCTGGGCATGTGCCACGGCCGCTGCCAGGTCCGCCATGGCTTGCGGAGCCCCTGTTCCTGGCATCTTCCAAAGCGCTGCTAAGCATTAACGGAAGTCCCCTCCGTCCTCGTTTACATTCATTAAAACGGTAGCACTGGGCTCCCCCAGAGCGTTGGGAAGCGGTGCCAAGCCTGCCGCCGCCGATAAACCGGGGCCACCTCTCACTGCCCATCCGCTTTGCTTTCTTCTGCCTCTCCCTGCGCCGCTCTCTGTCTGAGATGGCGCCCCACAGCACCCCTCTGTGGGCACTGGGCTCTGGTCTGTTGGCAGGATTCTGCCTCTGTCTTGGTCTTTACTCTGGCTTTTTTCTTTCTTTTGTAGTTTGTTTTTTCGAGTTAAAACGGCACAGGTTGTCACTGTTCCAAGTCTTAAAGGGCAACCATGTGAAACTGCATTTGAACCATTTTTCTGTGGCTCTGGTACAGGTCTCGGCTGTGCAGGTAGAGCACCGAGCACAACTTCATAAGCCAGAAGCAGACAAACAATTTGCTCAGTTCAGCATTCCAGTACTGAAAACAACATGAGCAAAAATGTTCTCATGTCCAGCCCTGTTAGAACAGTATGTATTCTATATATTACAATGCACGACTAACCTTGAGGATGTCTTCATCTGTGGCACAGGTGGACCTGCACCTACAGTAATGTTTTCTGCTGGCGGGTCGGGGTTAAGCACCTCACGCTGACCTCGTTCTAATTCTGTTTGACTTGTTCCATCACTGGACACGTTGCCTTGAGGGGACTTAACTGTCCCACAGCTTTTCTCCCCCCTTTGTGGCAGAGGTTTCGTAAATGTTAGGTCTGAGGTTGCGGCGCGAGGATTGTACGGCGGTCGAGGGAACAGCCGTTACCTTCTTTCTCTCATTTCGCGCCTGGCTGACTAAGATTCTTCATTGTCAACATGCTAACCCTGAGCTCAGACGCCACGCGGGGCACGGGATATGACAAACTCCACACAGCACACGCTAACAACAGCACAATGACCTCCGTGGTTCGGAACACATGGTGCATTCGGATGTTTGGGGTGAACGTTGGAGTGGCTGTGACAGCTAACATGCCAGCTCTGCTCGGCCCTCAGAGGCCTTAATGCCAGAAAAATTTGAAATGAAGCTGACTGATCACTAACATCACTAGTCCTAAACTCCCTCGTGCCTCGACTGTGTCTTCGGGGTCACGCTGTTGTGCCGGATGGATGTTTGTGTGTGTGTGCGTGTGATGGATGAAGGCAGTTGCAGGGGGTGTGGCTGGGCTGAGGAAAATAGAACCTCTGGAAAGATGAGAGGACGCCACTCTGGAGGGAAGATCAAGGTATGTGCTGCCGGAGGAGAGACGGGCCCTCGGCCGAGGAGAGAGAAGGCAGAGCTGACAGAGTGGCTAAATAGAGAGATGAGGGAGGCAAGTCTTAATTACAAACAGCAAGTAGGGATAAGGAGAGGGATTAGGTCAACCATGGAGCATGGAATTAGAGGAGGAAGAGCGAAAAAAAACTGACTTTAATTAGCATTGTTGGTGGGGCAGTCACGTGTTCGTGGTAACCCCGAAGAGCCGGGGCTAGCTGTCATTAGCATTCATATAACGAGGGCTCAGTGCGACCAGGCCATTTCGGTAGCAATTACTTTAGCCTGGCTAGTGCCGACATGCTGGGACACTACACATAAAGATAGTCACTCGTGCTGCAGGGGCGACAGAGGCCAAGGGAGTGAGTGATTGAGGAAAAGCGACTGGATATTCACTCCAACCAGCCTTAGCATGTCATTAACTTCCTTCCCATCCCCTCAGCCCCCCCTGACTGGACATTATGAGCTTATCACATCGAGCAAAAGGGAATAATTACCCAAATACTATCCAGCACAGCCATCTTTAATCAGAGGAGTGTGTAATTACTGCCACACAAATGACTTCAGTTCATTACGAGGCTGCCGTAACACGTCCGACGATGGATTGTTCATCATTCTGGAGTGTATTATTTACTAACGCCGCAGCAAACCAGGGACAGATAAATACACAATTGTCATTAAGGAGGAAAGGAAAAATGGATGTGCCGGTCAGACGTGCATTTTTCAAAGATGCGCATTAAAAGCCTAAAGTGCTGAGAGACATTAGAGGGCAAGTGAGACGATGGAGGAACGCCGGGCGACGGATGGCATGTTTTAAGAGCAACTTCCACTTGATTAACTCCCTGTTCTCTGCAAAATCTAATTTTCTGTATATTTGCATTTATATTTGCATTCATTTTCTAACACAACTCAAATCTGTTTATGGCAGGGCCGTGTTCATGCCCAGCCGAAGCCGCTCCGGAAAAAAAAAAAAACATTTCCAAGGCTTGTTGTTTTTGTGTTCCTTTAAGTACACGTGATGTGTATTTTCCTGGGGTCCAGTAGCACACTAATCTTCTGGAGCCAGATGTGCTGGTAAAAGGCAAGCCACAAAGCCTCCACCACTAGACGTCTCTGCATCGCTCCTGGCCAGATATGATGCTGCATCCCTGGGGGCATTAGCAGAGAGCTTTGCCGGGCTCCAAATAGAACTATGCTCCTGCTCTGGAGACAGCAGCATAATGGAACAGTACGAGGGAGGAGGACCAGTCAAACTTGAGGTCTATCATGGGAAACCACTGGTACAGCACTTTCAAAAGTAATACATGTGTGTTCTGGAACGATAATGACAATCAAATTGTTTACTTGGCTGTGACAGACGAGCTGGACTCACACGTGACATGTGCGGCGGTTTCCTGATCGACTGTTATTTTACCTTATCACGAAACAATGTTTGAAAGCCCCATTAATTCTTAATCAAAACTAACTAAGCATAAAATAAGACTCTTTATCGGGGTATCAGGGAACAGGAAATTAAGGGAAACCACTCAGCAAACATATCAGCAACAGGAGATTTTTCCTACTTCAGGTCTTTGTTACAGTCTACAAAGATGAATTTCTGAGCTGCCTTTCATCCCGATGATTATTGTGCCTCGATGAACCAATCAATCACAGCAGCATGAGGCAATTTTTAGAAAAAAGTGTGCAGAATTGCATCTGGATCTGCATTCGTGATGAAGCATTTAATGTTGTGCGGCTCGGAAAGGGCTGGAAAAGCAATGCAACAACAACAACAAGCACCGGCAGCAGCATTTCTATCCCGATTGAGTGGCGGTAATTGTCGAGTTGTCAAGCGGGCTTTTGTGGCTGCAGACGGAGCTGGCAGAGCCCATCAGTAGAAAATTACAGAGCAAAAGAACAATCAGCTTCTCCTCTGTTACTTAAAAAGAAAGAGTCGCCCGACAACGGGGGGGATCCAAATGGAGATGAAACCAACCCAAAAAGGAGACTGTTTACCTCACCGGGTCTTTGTCTTGAGAGGGAAAATGTCAACCGGAACCCAAAAGGAAGGAAGAAAGGAAAGGAGAAAGGGAGAAAATCAACTCAGGTCGCCATTGCTCATTCCTCAAACATTTGACAACAAATCATTATGCCGTCACTGCAATTGATTAACAGTCACCTGGTAATTGATATCAACAAAGGGAGGGTTGTTTTTTATTTCGAGGCTCCTCACAGGCGGGAACATTAGAAATGCTCTTTTTTACCGCCACTTGTCTCTAAGGGAACCAGCTCAATTTATCAACTGGTGTTCAGGGCAATGGAATTAAAGCCATACAACTGCTCAAACAAGATCACATTTTATGGCCTGAAGTTGTTGCAACCAATCACACGCTGCTTCACCCTCCGGCTCACCACCTCAGTTAACTGCCAAGATCTCTTAAAGATGATTCATCAATATTGTCTCTGTTTCTTCTCTTTTTTCTTTCTGAGATGAAAACCACTTAGTGGCAGTTTGTCTGAAGATAGTTTTTATATCAACGTGTTTGAAAGCTACCCGACTGTCATTCCACGTCCACAAACGTCCGTGCTGTTTTCAGAAGTTTGCTCCTACTTTGCCTGCTTCAGGGTGCCGGAGGTTGGATTCCTGGATCAAAAAGGTGAAAATGTAAAAATGATAACACTGTCGAATCAGAAAATAGGATCAATATGGACAATTCAAGCACTCAACCGTATGTTAGAGCCCTTGAAGTTGGCAGATTTCAAACAGGACAACAAGTTGGATGTGAATTAGGAGAAGATGGAATGTAACTAAGTAAATGCTGCTACTTTATACTTTCACTGCAGTATATTTTGGAGGCAAATATTATATTTTCTACCCCACTACATTTATTTGATAACTTCAGTTACTCATTTTCTTGCAAATTGCATACTACATCAAAGCCATTACTGAGCCAAACTGATTTCGACAATAGAAAAATGTTGAATATCAGATTCCATAATTGTCCAGGATAGGTGTATAATTTACATTTCCCTGCACTTTTGTCTTAAATACATTAAATATCAGATGATTTAAGACTTTAACCTCAGTACTGTTGGTATGGGTGACTTCCATGCTTACCAAAGTGATATTTTAACATGATAGTATGACTTTTTGGGGCTTTCTACAACACTGATTAGACATAATGTCAAAATCCCAAAATGTTTTGGTGCAATCAGATGGAGATCGACAGGAATGGTTGTTTAATTCTCATCTTATAAGTTGGCTTCCTTTGTTTCTAAAACTTGGAAAAAACATCAGAATCTTACTTGTAATTAATGTTTCTACTCTGGTTTCTGGTGCCTTTTTCTAAAAAAATGGTGTCTTGTAAGCCTGTTTGGGCGGGGCGTACTATTTGTGCAAGACATAATTAAAAATATAAACAATCAACATCCGTGTGAATAACACATGTACTGACTGCAACGATCCCTCAAACATCAATTTTAAGAAGCAAAGAGTGTCGGGCTCGTTTGACAGGTAAGTTCACAATGTACCTTGAATGTGCTGGCAAGAGGACACCGAGGGTCTGGCATAGCTGAGGAGCCAAGCCTGCTCGTCCGGCCTTGACCTTTGTGCATGCTTAGCCGGCCCGGACATGCAGGGCCAGCCACATGACTGGAAGCAGTGTGACAGGAGGGAACACCGGACCTATAACAGGGACCGTTTTGTCATTTGTGGCGGTTGCTTTGTCACCACCTGCTTCATGGCTCCTGTGTGTGAACAGATCCGTAGTGGGGCGCACACATCGCCCTCTCCTCCCCGACTACATGCACACAAACCACTTGTACTAGATCAATACACTTATACAAATCCTTAATCTGTAATTACCCGCCATCTGAAACACAAATGCCCATCTGTATTTGTGGTGGTCCGCCTCTCTTGACATCTGGCTCTCACCAAATTACAGTGGGGCCCCACGCAGAGCGGCAAGCGGAGAGCCCGGCTCTGAACTGCACAGGTTGGAAAACAGCTATGACAGGTTTGCCTCTGTGTTCCACAGCCTTGCTCCTGGGGCTAAAGCATGGCAGCTATCCATTGCAGGGAGTCTCCTCGAATGGAGACTCCACCATAGGGGTTGAGCAAATAACAACACTTGCCCTGATGCTCATACATATGGCGTTGTGCAGTAGAAACTAGGCTATGGAAAGAGTGGAAGTAAAAAACAGGTTATACAAATAAGCGTTTCTGTTGGTTTTTACAGAATACCTAGCCCAAGTGTGTAGCTGATTTTGTGAATGTGACTCATCATTGTTAATGTTGGGTCTTAATGCTTTATTTCATGCAGTGTTGTTGGTGGTGGTGGTTGGCTCTTTATGTTTGTAAAATCTATGCTGCCAAGCCAATACACCTGAAGTCAATGCTGTTTCAGTTGTGTTGCTTTAACCATTAAAAGCATGGATTCAACAGGGACTGTTCTTTTGGTAGAGAGTAGATGGACACAAGACCTAAGAGGTTAAAAATATGGCTTTTGTGGAAAATGAGCAAAGTAAGGTATGAAACAAAAGCATCAGAGGAGGAGGGGGTAGTCAGTGGGAGTGATACTGTATCTCTTGACATAACCGGTTGGTTAAGTGAAAGCCAAATGGCCATCAACTACTAGCCATAACCCCAACCCCCTCACTCCATCGTCCTATCCCATCATCTTCCTGATGGACACTCAAACCCAGAGGTAACCCCACCTCCCCCACTCCTACGCCTTGTCAAGCTCGGAAGCAATCTTCACAAGGGCGGCATTACGGCGTTACTGATACCGAGGACGCTTCCACGGAGATGGGGAGGGACAATACCGTCTTCCGTTGCTAGGGAACAAAGTGACTTGAAATCCGTGCGTATTTGTCATGATGGCCGCTCCTAGCGGAGGGATGCGGGGCGCCACTTGAGGAGGAAACATCAAAGGGCCAAGAAATTTAGCCAGGATGTGAAGCAAGAGGAAACATCAGTTTCCTCCAATTGGTAACGCCTTGATAGTTGAAAGAGATGAATGGAGTGAGAGAGAGAGAGAGATAGGGAGAATGAGAGAGAGAGAGAATGAGAGAGCGCTTCGGGCCATGTTTTAGCATGAAGAGGCAGGTTCATTTTGCATGCCTAGCTTATCGGCTGCGGAGGGATGCCTGCGCACAATGTGCAGGTGTGATAAATAAAAATGTTGGGGTGTGTATATTTTAGCTTAAGTCTGGCTGATTTTTGTCTTTGGCTGAATGTGAGCGGTGGATGTGTTTGTGTTGAGCTCAGAGAATCTGTTGGCGTGCTGCTTCGCTTGCACACACACCAACACACACACTTGTACCTCTGTACTTGTGAGATCATACTGCATTCCCTCGCCCCTTCACCTGAAGCTTAACCATCACAACTACATGCCTAACCCTGAAACCAAGTCTTAGATTTCACACAGCCCTTTGACGTTGCCAACTCACTTTCCAAAAATATCCTCACTCTGCTGGTTAAAAAACTCCAGTCACTCACGAAGTCACACACACACATACACACACTCGTTCAATGTGCTTTTACAGCACACTGATGATATCCAGACTGCTGCTCGCGCTCAAGTCCTTTCGCTCGTGTGTCACATCAAGTGTTCAACGTGGTGTTCATTGGGAGCAACATGTCAAAAGGGTTTAATGCCAATATCTGGCTCCTTTCTATGGCCAGTGCTGAAAATCAATACACCTGTGTGCTCCGTTGAGAATGTGTGGAGCAAAAAACACACACAATCGTACGCACACACACACTGCTCTGCTAGCATGCAGTCTCCTCAGGACACCGTGTTGCCCCGGGGCTAAGCTACACCTGTCCACCTGCACTTAGGTGGCTACTAATATATTTGATCCGGAGTGACAGGGTCCTCACCTCACAGCGCGCACAGTTTCCTGTTGTGGGGAAAAAACTTTCAATTCTTTTGGTTTTACTGAGCGTTGATGTGTGTGCGTGTGTGTGTGTGTGTGTGTGTGTGTGTGTGTGTGCACCTGACTAAGGCCTGTAGTAACCAGGTGAATTTGTTTAAGATCTAAATGATATTAGCATGAGGGTTTTTGCAGCACTCACACTCAAAGGATCCAGACAACACTGGTGTGGTTAGAGGCTGTTATTTAACTGCTACCATCACATTAATGCCTTTAAAGATTCACTTTACCGAACCACAAGTGTGTCTGCTTTTTGTTGCCTCGGATACACACACTGTATCTACAAGTGGGTGTCATGCTTAACACAGTCAAATTTGCACTTCAAAGCAAGGAATAGTCTTGAAATGATTTCTCGCTGTTTTCAACCACACTGTGTTTCAGAAGCCTGGCGCCGTCTCGCTCCATCAACCAAAAGATTTATCTTGTCCCGCAAAAAAACAAACAAGCGGTGTGTGGTCATCCTACTGTAAGTGCTACTAATTACCTCTTTAAAATTCCGCCAACAAGCTATTAAACGTCCACATTCTCATTTTTTCTCATTGCCTTCCGCGCTCCCTCGTATCTTGAAACACTGCGAGCAATTAGTCCGAGTGACTTTATTCATTAGGGGCTCGGTCCTAATGATTATTAAACTGCACGCAAGTCAGAAAGTAACCGCGGGGCTGCACGGTGGCAGAGAGTGAGAACGAAAGAGGGGAAAAAAGGGACAAGGGGAAGGGAGGCGGGGAAGGACGAGGACGCTGGAGGGAGAGAAGAGAAAAGGAGAGACAAAAGGATGAGGATGAGAGTGTGGGAGAGATGATGGGGATTAAAAGAGAAATGGGGGCAGGACAATCCTGGACAAAGTTGAATATAGTGGAATGTATTATCGGGGACAAATGGACGCCCGACCAAACCGAGACGAGCGCAGATGAGGGCCGAGCTGGCCGCTAAGAAATCAGGACGGGTCATTTGCATTGTGGCAGGTGGATAATCACCCGTTAAAATCAATCATATAAACTGCCCGCACAGCCCGCAAACACGTGTATAATGTGGAAAATAAACGACAGACAGCAGATGCACCTATAAAACCTCGCTACAAAATGCACACGCACCGCAAATAGTCTCAGGTGCTTAGCAAATGTGTACACACCCGGACAGACTCGCGCCTGCAGTGCAAACATGCATAGACTTTACTGTGTCCCTGCTGCTCTCTAGCTCTCGTCAATCCACACCTGATGTTATCTCTAAGGGAGATTTATGCACTTGCCGGAGTGAATTTATGAGAGACGGCCTCCTCAGTCAGAGGGACGCGGGCTAAGAAATTGCTTTGTTGGAAAAAAAAAAAAAAAAGAGAAAGCAGATTTGAAAGATTTATTTCTATCTACGCCAAGGATGCATGATATATTCAATCTGTTTATTTGAGTGAAACAATCATTTCAGGGAGGGAAGCCTACGAGACACGATAAGGCTGAATTGTGTTTAGCGCCACCAGCCCCCAACCCTGTTTGCAGTAGGGCCGCCGTGCGCTCGCTCAAATCTATTCAGTTGTCATTGTTTTTGTTTGCGAGGACCGAGGAGGGGGGGCGAGGAGGGGGGCGTTAGGGTGATGCATCATTTTCTGCCTTTTGTTTGTTTTGCTTTTTATTGATAGATTGATTGTTACCTTGGACATGAGTGTTGTGATGGAGGATCTCGGGACAAAAACACAAGTGGCAGCTCCTCGCCATCGCCGCACAAGTCAGACCGGCGAGCTCATAAAACATGATCAATATTTCCCCCTCCCCCTCTATCCATTCATCTATTCATTTCTTTCACTGGGTCTCTATAGTTGTGGCAGAAAAAAAAAGCCTGCTGTCAAAAGTGCAGAGACGGTCCTCCTGTCTCACACAATGCCACAGTAATTGAAAGCCATTTTTTAGTCTTCCTCCTCTGTATAGACACAGCGGCTCTGCACTCAAAATGAGTGAATATGTGATACGGCATACAATACAAACACTGTGGCTTATAGAGAGAAAAAAACTTGTGCATTTGGCACACTTCATGTCTGAGGAAAGAAAAGGTCAGAGTTTGATTGAGTAGCCAGCCGCCACTCAAACAAAGGCCGGTCTCAGAGGGTGCAGAGGACGGGCACAAAGTTAGCATCAGAGCCCCCTCGGGTACCTGCACATGCCTCTGCACTTCCATCTCAGATAGGAAAGAGGTACGAAGGGCAGATGGAAGAGTAAAAGACAATCACTCTGGACTGTCAGGGAGAGGTCAGGCAAATGCATTAAGGAAATGTACATTAGCTTTTTTCACATGCTGCAAGATAATCGTTCTACTATTGACTGCTGGTTTAATGTCAAAGAAAAGAAAAGCAAAATGACATCCCAGGATTCTGTTTTACCTTGAAGCACCAGAACCAGAAGTAGAGTTTAAAATAATCATTGTGCAAGTAGGATCACAGCATCAGGTCTGTTCGGGTCAGGACTATTGAAAGGTTCTGGTTGGTTCTTGGGCAACAATAGAGCGCCAAAATTTGGTCAAGGCAAGGCAGTCTTGGAACCCATTGATATCGTTTTACAACTCAGCCACTGGGGGCAATGGTTAATGTTTCTGGATAACAGATAATGGTTATCCAGGCCAAAATGTCCTCTTCCATGTGCCGGTCATCCTTTACAGTCAAGTTAGCAACTTGAGATGTCAGAATGGCCGCGAGACGACATTTCGGCTGACCTCGTTAACAGATATCTGCTTTTGAAGCAGACAGAAGCCGATGGGTTCCGAGGTTGCATTTCAGCTAAAGCCTTCCACCTGTTCCGCTCTGCACATAGAATGTCAAACTTAATGCAACCAAAGCCGCTCAAACGTGATTGATCAAGACTACTCAGACCACAAATGGTCTACAACTAGAACTTCCAACACCAAAATATTGTCCAATGCATTCAGATCTGATCAGGACAGATCGTCAGTATCTGTTTATAGAGATGAGAGGAAAGTACACCAAACTTAGGCGAACTCTGACACGTGAAATCACTCCATTGACTCATAGCACGCTGATGATATAATGATCTGTGAGGGATCGAGGGGATGCAAAGAGGCCAAAAGGTGGAAAATGTAAGCGGTGCTGCATCCTGTTTTATACAACCCTATACTTCTGGAGTATAAATTGTTACAAAAAAAATGCAGGATGATTTCATGAGACACACAGAGATGGTAAAATTCCCTTGAAGGAACTCTATAAACCTACTGTGGAGAACAAACAGTCACTATGTCACCACCACAAAATGTCGCTTTGTCTTTAATCGAACAATAGTCCTCCACCTTATTCCCACTAAACATAGAAATCCTAACTTGAATAAAATCAGTATCTATCTAAAATGCAGTCAGTGCACTTTGGCATCACCAGTCAGCTGTGGTGTTCTGGCATGACATGAGAATGGGACCCTGGACAAATCTTTTAATACCCGTAGGATTAATGGACAGCCCAACCTTTGTCACCCTGGGGTGAAAAGGTCAAGAGCTCACGACATCTGACGGTAGGTGATCCTTGGTCACACTCTGACACGGTGCTTTCAGTATTGTGTCTGGGACCTCTGCGTGTGTCGGATGCTACTGGTGTCACGTGACCATCAAGGGTAGACAAGCGATATGTGTTGCACAGTAACATATTACACTGGGCTCGTCTGCCATCCAGGCCTGGGGGAACTGCTCTCCCCAGTGGCAGGACATAGTAGGATGTGACGGGGGCAACGGGCAAATAGGTGACAAAATCTGAGCCCAGGCATTTTCTGAGAAAAATGTGTCATGCCTCACATGCCTCAGCCAATTAAAGTGTCTGCACCTAAAGCAGAATTATAGCATAGTTAACCATAATGAGTTGGAAAGTTTAAGATCGCTGCCTGCCAGACATAAAAAGAAAAGAAATAGAAGGTGCTAATTCACTGAGAAAGTTTGGAGTCGCCCAAATCATATCAATTGCTCTGTACATGCTGTACTGCCGGGAATAATTCCAGGTATTAAGCAGCTGAACAGCTGGCTGATCACCTGTTATTTACTCGTGTTGCTTCTGTCATCAACTACACACTGTTTCCTTGTCTAACTCCAGCGATGGGTGAGAACATTTCGTTTTATATCGAGTGACAGCTCTTAGATTATCTCATGTTCGGTCAGGCTGCGGTGTTAAAACTTTCTCCTGCCAGTTACAGTACTCTTATGTCCTTCATTGATTTAGTGTCCTGATGTAATATCTTGAAGTCAAATTCAATTTTGCATCTTGGTCACTGACTGTAAAATCTTTGGGCTTTGATTAGTTATTTATGAATGGAGCCATGCATTTGAAAGTCTGGAGCTGCGTTTGATTTATGTCAGCAGATAGCTGTTCAAAGTAAATCACCGGCCAGGTAATTCCTGCCTGTGTGCTGCATTTTTATTTTTACATTTCTGCCTTATTTTTTCTCTTGCATTTTTATGCATTCTTATTCAAACCTGAGCTGAGATTTTGTGCCTGTGACTGTGCAGATGGCTTGTTTATCTGGACAGACATCACCGTCAGCGCACCACTCCCAGCTCCCAGGCGGGAGATGGATTCGGACTGGCCGGGGTTAGAAAAGTGAAATCCAGGGCTGGTAGTATTCCCTCCCTGCCTCGTGTTCTCTGCGCTTATCTCCTGGTCGGGTCAGCGCACGAACAATTAAATGAGGAGAGCCGAGCGGTTCCACCAGGACCCCAGGGCCTTGTCGCATGGGCGGGAGGTTTGCTCGACACCACTGGTGGGAGAAGATGCATCATTAATGAATCAGGAAGTGGAGACCGGGCTTGTCGGCACCCCAGTAAACTCTATTAGACCACACCCCATTGCCTTCCACTAATGAATAATGTATGACGCCCTGCTGGTTCCAGGTGTGACTTGACACAGCAGTTAAAAAAAAGTATATGAATATTCAGTGGCGGGTGGTAATGAAATCAAAATGTTCAGTATGGGAGTCCGTTTTTAGATTGAGTCTATCTCTGCTGTGCGGAACTGGTAGACTGTGCTGATGGAGAGAAATGAGAGACTTTATATGCACTGACAGGGCTGAAATTCTGCCCTGCACTTTTAATGGTTTGTCTGACAGCAGATGGAGATGTCACTGTGCGCGCACTGATGGAGGCCATTTTGTTTTGGCAAAGCAGCGGTGATTTGTTTGCCTGGGAGGACACTGATGAGCAGGAGGACAGAGAAATGACCCATCGGTCAACACTAAACAGACTTCATTTAGTTGCTCTAACAGAGGGCTTCAACATCGCAAGGAAGTCAAGGAAGGCATTTGTTTCTCCGTACGTAGGCCGACAAGGTTTCATATAATCCACAGGTGAGAGGTGGCACATTTCTTTGGCTCAAAACAGTGATCATTTTTGGTAGTTTGTCAAAAAACAGCTGCTGAAAACTCCTCAAATATATTCTCTACTACATTCTTCTGTGACCTTTCTCCATGCCCGAGCACTCCAACTACAGATGACCACGCTGCTCTGGCATTTAGAGGGTCCATCCAGTCGCAGAAATACAGACAAAAAGCTTGTGAACGAGCGAGCATGAGCTCGTCATAGACAAATGACCAAGCCTCCGAAGGTTAATGCCCACCATGTGTGGAACAGGGGGCCGCAGGAGGCCAACGTGGCTGCAAAAAGCACGTCCCAGACACCCCGGCAGGCGCGAGGGGCTCTAGCCGCTGATTAATGCCATACTTTGGCTAATTACCTCCTCAGCGGACGTTAGCTTTAATGACACGAGTCATCAGAATACGTCAGTGTGGATGGATAGCAGGTTGGGGGGGAGGGGGGTGGGGTTGAAAGAAGAGAAAAGCAGGAGAGATATCAGCTCAGCCGAGCGTCGGAGAAAGCCATCGACTGCGCCTTCCCACCCCATTAGGTCGATTCCAGCACACCCGCCACTGTGCCGTCCATATCTGAATAATAACTGCCGCTCAGTTGCAACCCCACCACCCTGTTGCCCTTCCCACAGTCCACCAGACCAGCATCGACTGGGTCCATTTGGTACCCTGTGACGCTTTCAGGCAAAGTCTAATTTACAAAGAAATAAATGGTGGCCATAATAACAAGGGCCTGAATGCCCCAGCCTCCATGAATCTGCCTCATCCTCCCACAACACAGTTCATTCCAATGCAACTCACTAACAGAGAGCCAAGAAGTGGACAATGTCTTCTGCCGCCGTCCCACCCAGCAGACGAGCTACAGGCGCCCGATTGGCTCGACGCGCTGTCCTCCACTGTGGTCATTCAAGCCCCAGTGGAAGAAGTGAACTCTGATGGCAAAGCTAATTTGGATATTCTCTCAACCGTGAAATATGGAAAAGAGTTGCTAAATGAGCAATTAATCCCACGGAGATACCATGTACCTGAAAAAACTTAGATGGAAGGAGGGAAAAGAACAGAGTAGAAAAGGGAGCAAATTACCATTTTAACTTTACTTAATGTTGCAAATACTTTCGAAACATTTCGATTCATTTGAGATGTTAGAGACATTCACATTTCAAACTGAGAGAAATCCAACAAACTGAGTGAATGTGTGCACCGTTTGTCATATTCTTGAGCCGTGTTTTGGCTTTTTCCCTTTGAAGGTTCCGGCTAATTGCTTGTGGACGACTTTAGCCTTTTCATATTCTGAGGACTAATTGTAATGTATTGTTGTGGCGGGTCACAGGGCTCTCCTGGAAGTCTTATTTATTTTTGCCATTCATCAGTCTGTTAAATATAGTCAATACCACTGTCAACGTAAATTACATGGCCACACTATGGAGGCGGCTTTCCACGGACGGTGGAGGCGAAAAGGACCTTGAGCCGGTGCCAAGAAGTGCTCTTAAGTGCGACACTGATGCTGATTCAGAGCTGAAAGAAGGCAATGAAAAAGGGATGAGATGAAAAGGGGTGGCCCTTGTCTTTTTGCTGTGTGAAAAGAGAGGGTTCGTCCCAGCGCCGCGGACAACAAGTGCATGGCTTAAGTGTCTGGCACCGTGACATGTAGCTGAAGAAATGGCTCTCCGTCCCTCGTCTTGTGTTTCTCCGAGCGACTCGGAGGGAAAAAAAAGAAAAGAGCTGTGTGTGTGTTTAGATTACAGTCCCATCTAGCTTTTGCAAAATATTGATTCACACTAATAACTGAATGTCAAGGTAAATATTTGCCACTTTTCACTCTGTAAGTATGTCTTGAGACAGTAGGGACGCAGCGCATACATACACGTCATATCTACGTATTAGCAGTCGACTTCAGCGGGGCCGGTTTTGTCCTTGAAGTTAAGTTGGACCGGCATTAAACTATTTCAATTACAATTTGCACAAGACTGCCTCTGTCTTCTTTATTCAAACAGAGAGGCTCTGAATAATCTCCGTCATCCGCTGCGTGTGTGCGTATGTGCCTCACACACACACACAAAGGCACACTCGCGCACACACACACACTAATAACTAGCAATCATGATAATCTATAACTGCACTCCAGCCGAGTCCCTGGACAGGCATTACAGTCATGTTGCGGGCCAATAAATAACGGCACAAATAAAGCGCCTGTCCATTCTCGCACCCAGTGTGTATGCAAAATAGGTCAATAACACTATCCTGGAGGTCATTGCCAGACCGTTTGCTCCTTTATCGACTGTACTGCAATTCCAAAGGAATTAGGCTGTGTCACAATTCATCGTAGCCGCAGCCTCTGGGTCTTTGACGAAAAGGGAGCCTTCTGTGGGGATGACAAAACCTATTTGTCTTACAAGGTTGTGTGTGTCTGTTTTGTTTTTGCTTCGCCTTCAGTGACCTGAATCAAAATAGAAAAGAGGCTTTCATGGTGTATCTTTCATCTTAAATTCCTGCCTTTTTGCCTGGTAGTGTTCGGAATGTGTTTCTCTTCCTCGATGGTGTTGTGTTTGGGATTAAAGCCTCCTTTCTGGGCCACCCAGAATTAAAATCCTTCTTTAGATTGCTGGTTACCTGGTTTGATAAGATCCTGTTATCGGGCTAATTCACCAGATTACTGTAACTCAGTCAGGAAATCAGCTACTTTTACCGCTTATATTACTTTATTCATGATCACATGAAACCTTTTTGGTTAACCCATTCTGCACTCGGGTGCATATAAAAACCTGTTTAACAAATTGACATTGAAAAGCTCTTTGTGCTAAATACAACCAGCAGGTGTTTCTACGCTCACCGGCCGCATACTAGCAGCAGAATCACGAGGTGAGGTATAAATGAACTGTAGATGTAAGTTTGCAACGTCACCAACAGCCCTCGCTCCTGCCAACGGCTCAAACATGTGGCTTGATGCCCAGTTTAAGAACATGTCCTTCCCTTTCGTCCTCCTCCACTCATAATTGGGAGTGATAGAGGGGGTGAATGATCCTCAAAGGCAACTGTCACTGTCCATTTACGGTCTTTGTCTCAACTACTTTTAATCTTTCAATCAGGCCCAAAGCCATTTTGAGGGACCTTTCCAGGAGAAGTGGGTTTCACCTTTCAAACCGTTTGTAGGCAACACCTGTTAACGCTGATTCATGATGGATTTGTGACTTTGAAGTCTCACTCACCTGACAACCAACTATTGAAAAAAAAGGCTAACAGCACTGAATGATGATTTCTTGAAATATACTGACACAAGCACAATGGTGGATAACGCAGCAAGAGATGTTTGACTGGGTAAATACCAAAAAAGTCGAGTTCAGTCGAGTTTAGAAGAGGGACTGAAGTAAAAATTGTTAAAAAGTGACCGCTGTAACTTTGTCACTGGCCTCCATGCTGCTTTCTGCTGTCCCCTGTATTCCAGTTCATTGGTGAGTGACATGTCAGAAAAAGTAAAAAGTAAAGAACAGGAAGGCAAGCTCCCCTCCTGGGAATGGGAAAGGAGTCAATTGCTATTTTTACTGTATTCACTCGCATTTAAAAACCCAGTGTAGATAGTACATGCTGATTGTGGAATAAAAACAGCATGAGTAAGTGTTACTGTGCAATCATCGCTTCAAAAATATGATTGGATGATTCAATTTCCCAGTTTTTAACTTTAATTTTACCACCACACAAATGAACCATTGTTGAAATGCAAAATACAGCATTCACTTTAAGCCATCAAAAAGGTCGTATCAGTTCTGTCAGCGTGCTTTCGTTAACGTCTCTCAGAGCCTTTTTACCTGTGCTAAGTGTTAGCTGGTGGAGCCAGTGGCACAGCCTGTTAAGAAAAGCTGACAGACAGACTGGCGAGGAGTGTCTACCATGTCTGGTGGGTTTTGATACTGTCACAAGACATCTCTTCCTCCCTCTTTCCGCCATTCTTCTTTGTCCATCGCTGTACACGCTCTTCTCCCAGTCCCATCATGATGGCCTGAGCATGAAGGAGCCATCTGTCACTCTGTGCTCATTCCTGCTCGGGTCCTAAGAGCCCGCCACTCGCCTCTCACCCGCCTTGGCTGTCATGTCCGCTGGCTGACGGGAAAAGTGACGAGCGGCGACAAACGTCCCCAGCTTGAGTCTGTCAGTAACCCCCCTTTTTTCCTCTCCCTCCCTTCCCATACATGCACACACAGAGGCCCATCTGAATGTATACGCCCGTCTGTGCTTGAAAAATCTGCCTGCTGTATCTTTACAGTACAGACAGCCTTCAGAGAGCTCACGTTCAATTGATTTTCTCCATTTTGCAGCAGCATGACATTCTGACAGGGGAGAGGGTGAGCAGAAGAATAGAGGAGAGAGAAGATGGAGAGAGACATGCAGAGAGTGGTATTCCCCCATCTGACCATTATGAGCGGCATGTCAAACGAGGGCGAGAGACAGAGGCCTTGACATGGGCCAGCCCACACAGGGAGAGACTGCGAGGGGGGGAGGGAGGGGAGCGGGACGAGGAGGCAGGGGAATAGATAGAAATGGGGGATGTAAAGAAAGGGAGGGCCGTCTCAGACGAGGAGGGAGGGAAAAGATTGTGAAGGATGGAGAAAAGCGCCGTAAAGAAAACGACAAGAGGGAAGAAAGAGAACGAGTGCGTCGGAATAATGAGGTGGGGCAGGTGGAGGGGAGGAGGAGGGGGAGAGGAGTGCTCCTCAGAACCTCCCATCGATCGGGCGCAGCTAGATTGGCTACACCGGCCTCACCTCCTCTCAGCCCTCCTTTGCCCCCCGATCACGCCCCTCTCCTCCCCCTCGCCCCTCCCTCCGTCCCGCTCGCAGGGGCCAAAGTGATAGACAGCGAGAACGCAGTGATAGCATTTGATTGTCAGCTGAAGTGGCAGTTATAAATTTACTCCGAGATAGCCATTTACTGTGACAATTCGCGGGATTGAGAGAGTGTGGCGCGGAAAGAGAGAGGCAGAGAGAGGAGGATGAAGGTAGAGGGGTATCTCTGGGTGGAGGTGTGGTTGGGGGGAGGGGGGGGACCACTCTGATCTTTGTCTGTCATCACCCTTTTGTGATAAAAGCGCTTTTATAGGTGCCACCAACAGACACAAACCCCTCCTCGCATACAGACACACAACATAAAACCTTCAAAACCCCACAAATAGCTGCTGTCTCAATTTGGGCAATTCAGGGCTTCTAGCTGGCTCAGAGAAGGAAGGTCTTCACACGGGAAAAATGACCTCTGTTTTGTGTAGTTTACTGAAACATCTGTCTCTGTTTACAATACCTTCCTGATATTTGGCGGCGGGGGGGTTGCAGCGTTCCGCGGTGCAGCCATTTTCGCGGCGCTCCCCCACATGTCAGCCCCCCATTCCTGCTGGATTATTCCTTCAATTTGTTAAAAGCCAAAGCCTCCGCGGGACGGTCCAATCGCAGCAGAGGGATGGGGTGGGGGGATGCAGGGAAGCAGTTGGCATTTACAAATGCTGTGGGTGCAGTGAAATATGGGAGCCATATTTCAACATGCGTGAGGCTGTGCGCGCACATGCGTAGACACGCATACACACCTCCCACACACACAAATCCAGAGGGCGCACACTGTCATCAGTCTGCAGGAGTCAGGTGCACCGTGTGCATGTGTTGTTTGCGTGTGGGTGCATTAGGGGGGGCCTGCATGGGTGGGTTTGTGTGCACCTTTGACACCAGCTTGACAGGCTCCTAATTGCATCCAGGGTCCGTGATGCCGCTTTCTTTTGCAGACGGCGGCGCACACACAGGAGATCCTGATGTTGTCGAGGACATGCAGGTATTGACTTGCAGTTTTTTTCCACCTCAGACCTGTTAATTAATCCTAACCCTAACAATAACAGTAATTGGCCCTGCACCTAAAAATAAGACTTTCCACTTTGACAGATTTCTGCCTCCTGCGCGGATATTCAGACCCCAGAAGACGTAAAAAAAAAATTGGATGTCACAAACAAATGCACCCAAGCAGACACACACAGCCCTCTACTGACGTTAGCAAGAGGAAGAGAAGGAGGAAGAACAATACTGCAGGGATGTCCACCTGAACACGCAGGCTGTAACCAGCAGCTAAACCAAACAAATGAAGCTTTGTGTGTGTGTGTGTGTGTGTGTGTGTGTGTGTCACAGACTAGTTATACGTCTTTCTCCTGCTGTGTTTACCTATTATCGTCTCTTCAGCTCTTTCAAAAAACCTGATTTTAGAGCACATTCTCCACAGTCCATAAATGTCTGCCTCAGACGCTCCCAACTCTTAAAAATCGCATCACATTGCATATTTTTCTTTTTTTTGCATGTGCAGGGACTTCTGAGGCAATTGAAATCGGTCAATCTCTGGAGACAAGCTTAAAAAGCAGAATTGCAATCTAGATGTGATCTGCGAGAGGAAAGTGAAACTAGGATCATTCATTCATGTACTTTCCCCAAAAAAGCCAAGTTTGGTGGCAGTCTGTGCTCATGGGGTGAATTGGGGTTTATTCATTTCACACCCAAACTCAAGCCGAAGCCCCATTTGTGGTCTAGAAGACATTCAGCACAGACATTTGCCTGTTCAACAATAACAAGCCCAGCCTCAGAAACACATATACATGCTTCAATTGTGAGGAAGTATATCTCTTTCCGTTAGAAGACAGGGAAGGCATTATAGCATTTCTGGCATGCTCCGGAAGCCGAGGTACAACAAAGACAGGTACGGCTATAGAATGAGATAAACAGACAGTGTAATTACTGTAGTGTGCTGCATAGTACATGAGCCAAACACACACATTCTTATTCACACGCTGGTATTACACACACACACGCACACACTGTACATCATATTCCAGGCATATTTGTGCACACCAAGAGAGAAAATAATGGTTTTTGTATATGGAATTCTGCTAACCCTAAAATGACCTGCACTGTTAGCATCCTCCGTTTCAAGCCAATGGGTAGTGCTGCTATCCAGCATTTAATAACATGAGAGCAGAGGTGCATATTGGTTTCAGTATCAGGAATAATAATGACAGCGTGATGACGACACCGGGGTGAATAACAACTAACTGTGACAGCAATTGCATTTGTTGGCAATTTAAGCCCAGTCTGAACTACGACCATCATCATTTCTGTTGTCAGTCTCATCTCAATGCCTGGCTCGGAACTGAACATCCAATGTTCAGGATTTTATAATCAATGGAATATATGAACATTTTATAGGAGTAAGATGCATGTGCACTAATATAATGGCAAATGTCCATCTTTTTATCCTGTGCTCTCGGTTCCTAAGCTCCTATGTTTCCAGGGTTCTTTGTCTCAGGGTCCAATGTTCCCAGGTTCCTATGTCTCAGGGTGATGTTGTCAGTTTCCTAGGTTCCTACGGTCCTATGTTCCTAAGTTCTTATGCTCACAGGGTCCTATGTCCTCAGGTTTCTACGTGTCCGAGGTCCTTTGTCCTCAGGGTTCAATTTTACTAAGTCCAATGTTCCCAGGTCCTACATTCCTAAGGTCTAATGAACCCAGGTTCCTATGATTCAGGATCCTATGTTCTCAGGGATCGAAGTATCCAAATTACTAGGTACACAAGGCCCCAAGTTCCCAGGGTACCATGTTCCCAGTGTCCCAGGGTCTTATATTCTTAAGGGGGTAGCAGACCACTGCAGCCGATGCAGACTCAACTCAGCAGCCTGATTTTCTGCTTGTTGCCGACAACAGCAGCTAACGTTACTCGTCCATCTTTGACCAACTTCTGCTAGAAGTGCCCAGGTCAAGGTACAAACATTGGGGTGACCGAGCCTTTTCTGTTGCTGCTCCCAGGCTCTGGAACAAACTCCCCACCGAAATGCGTCTTATCTCTGACCTGGGCCTTTTTAAATCTAAATTAAAAACGTATTTATTTAGGATGGCTTTTAATACCCAGTAGTGCTGTGACACATTTTATTGTTTTTATCATTGGTATTATTTTTTTCTATTTTAATGTTTTTATTGTTTTTATTTTTACTATGTATTGTAAAGCACTTTGGTTCCCCGAAAGGGTTGTTGTAAAGGGCTGTATAAATAAAGCACATTTACATTTACATTCTTATAGTTATTTCACCTTAATACTTTGTACTTGAAAATCAAACGTGAACCACATGCAACGGCCGACAATACCACATCTCTTTACCTTTTATTTGTAGTTTGCCTTAAAATAATACTGGGAAATATTAGTCTACATACGTTGATTGGCGGACATAATGTTTGTGGACACTGGATGTATGGACGAGACAGGTAATGTGATCGATTTAGTCCTGTGATGCAGACGAGACATAGACTTCAGTTTGAAGAGTCAGATGGTAACACCACACTTAAACATTGGTTTAGTAGGCACTAACAGTATATCAGAACCAGGATCAGAAATACTCTGTTGATGCCCATGGGGGAAAATTGAGTATGTTAGTTTCCTTCCAGAATAGAAAATATCACACAACAGATACAAACAAGATTTGAATACAGAAAGATAATGTGATACATACTGATACAGTATGTCAGTATGTGATTTCGAACACAGCATCAATTGAAACATTTTGAGCTGTAGGAGGAATCGACTGTGGACAGCATGGTTTGGATCTCCTGATGTCGACAGTCACCTCAGTAACATCTGTGAATGAACTCAGGCTGCACTCCTGTTAGAGCCACATTAGATTCTCAACATTAGATGCCTTGTCTCTGCGGAGCGCGAGTCTTGTTTTTCCCCCCGCTATGTGTTTGTACGAGGACGAGGACAGAGGAGGCGGTGCGTGCTGGAGGGGAAACAGTACGTTTAATATGGATTCAGGCGCTGGAGCCTTGCGGGCCTGCCCACTGTGGGCCTCCCAAACCTCATTGTAATTTCATTAGCTGCTGCGGCGACAATGAGCGCCGTGTCGCATCAACACATCAAACCCCTGGGCCGCCGGTACCCAGGAGCCAGCACATGCATGTTCATAAACAGCACAGAAAGACTTAAATATGCGCACATGCATGCGTAAACACGGAAACCCACTCACTCACTTTTCGCACTCTCTCTCCGGCACATTCCCACACTCTTCCCACCCTCCTCCAGCCCTCCAGAGGTTTTTTCCCACCAGTAGGTCTCTGGTGGGCAGGGGGAGCAGGATTTCTTCTGGGGTTTTCCCTGCCTTCCTGTTTTAGAACGGCAGAGCTGGGAAGGAGGACATGGCGGAGGCAGAGGAGTGGAGACGATCGGATCGGCTTTGATATATGGAACCAGCTTTGATGGTCTCTCCCGTCTTCTTCACTATAAATAGCTAGCTACAGCTTTAGGGGGAAATGAAGGGAGTGCCAAGAGGAGGAGGAGGAAGGGAGGACGATGAGAAGGAAGATCCCTGGAGATAACGTTTTGTGCTCATAGGTACACACATGTACATATGCGTACACAACAATCTGACACGAAAGAAAAAGTTTGAACGCCGACGCTCATTGCTCAATTTTTCCCGTCTGACAAAGTGACAGGACAAAGTGACACACTAGCTTGCATGCGTTTGGCGCACACACATAAGCGCGAGTGTAGATGGAGAGTGATTTAGGTGCCTGGGGCATGTTGCACAGTGGAGAGGTCAGGTTCCTTATAGCTGCAGAGGAGCGACAAGAGTGTGAATGGAAGGCAATGTGAGAAACAACACTAGTACATGCCATAATCATTAACATTTCTTGGGTTTATCGACGTGATGCCATGTGACTGCACACAATTTGTCATGTCTTTATAAATAGCCGTACTGATGGCTTTGTGTTTTTAACCCATTAACCTCAAACAGTGAGTATTTAGCTCATCTACCAGCCATTTCAAAAGCGTTTGTGCATCAATTTCCTTCATTCCAGGTCGATTAGTTTTAAAGTGAAGTGGCAGGATTTGGTTTGCTTGCAATACTCCATCAAAGCACATCTACTCCCACTTAAAATAATGAAGTTTGTAAGCAGGCATGAGTTTGAACTGTCTTCTTTTGTTGAATCGAGGATGCTCCGACATACAAAAAGCACTATTTTCATGCACTATTCTTTCCAATAACCACACCAGGAGGGCGAGGAATAACCACAAGGAGCGTTTTGATTTGGGTTTTGTTAATGCTCTGCGCTCTCCGCTGCCTTTCCAGCTCCCCCTTCACTTCTTTTCTTCAGTTTGCTGCCGCTAACTGCGATTCTGCCGGCAGCCACTTCATGCTGCGAGCCGATTCATGAATTATTGGTTTACCTTATCGTGTGTACATGATACGCCAGGCATTTGCACACAACATGTTTCATCATGTAGTATGTTGTCATGTGTGTACAGATAGCACCGACGAGCATGAGCCCAGTTTAATCCGTAGCCACAGGTAGCTTCCATTTTACCTTTCTCATTGTGAGGTGAATTCCTGATTTCCTAACCATTATTCAAAACCAACTGTAACCAGAATGTTAAACTGTCAAAGGTGCACGATGTCGTGTGGGGGAAGAAGTCTTAATCAGAAGAGAAAGATCTTCACTGACCAATTTATTTCAAGACTAATCAAACTAAATAAACAACTCCAGCTTCAAACAGAGTTTATTTGGTTATGTAAAAACTAAATATTGAGTAATTGCCTCATTAATATTGTAAATATTAATATATCTGAATCCAAAATTACATTGTGCCTCGTTTAAATAACTGGAAATAAAAATAAATGTCAGAAAATATGTACTACATATCTACAGTAAAGTAGAAGGGAGACTTCCTTTCTGTAAATGTTTTTTTTTTCTGACAGCTGGAACTAAATTAACTCACATTAGACTGAATGAAAGCCTTTTACTGCCCCCAGAATCTATTTAGGTAAATTAAAGGTAAAAGGCTCCAAGTATGAAAGAAACAAAGCCTTAAGTTTTGTCCTGCACGGCCTCTGCTTCTGTCACATCAAACAATAGCGGCGAATTACCCAGCATGCAATGCATTACAGGCCTGGAGGCCAGCATCCATCCTCTCTCACTGGAGCTTTACAACAGTGTCAGTAACAAAGCCTAAACAGCGTCAACTGCAGCAACCAGAAAGTGATTCAATTTAGTACCATGCCTCTCTCTCTCTCTCTCTCTCTCTCTCTCTCTCTCTCTCTCTCTCTCTCTCTCTCTCTCTCTCTCTCTCTCTCTCTCTCTCTCTCTCTCTCTCTCTCTCTAACTCACATGTACACAAATCAAATGTAAACATGCAGACGGCGTGTCTCCATCAGCCTCAGGGGACAGGTCCGTGGCAGCTCTGTGTATGCGCCGCCTCACTTTTACCACCCAGAAACAAATGGCCGGCCCGTTCATTTCCCCCGCCCCGCCACAACACTGTCCCACCTAATCACTTGTCGTCGGCGAACATGACAGAGCTTTGCCTCAAGTTACGGCTCCTGGATGATGACACACTTAGAGGCCTGGCGAGGGAAGTTAGCGCCGCGATAGATTGATACATTTGTCGCTTCTCTCAGGACTGTCACCCTCCCCGCTTCCACCACCAATAAATGACAAATGAGTTTAACTGCCACCGTTAAAGGCATTTATAATATTGATCTGAGCAGAGTCAATAGCCAGCGCTATGCTCAGGCACTCATAATATTACTTTGAGCAGTGTGCACACTTGCATGCGCAGAAATACATACACGGAGGCACGCACACGCTCGCACGGAAACAAAGGGAGGGAAATCAATGGACAGTGGTGCTACTGGGGGAAAGACTAATGCTCCTAACTAATGAAAATAAACACATTAGGAATGTACGGCGCTAACCGACCTCTGCGCTGACCTCACTCCATCTTGACACAATTAATCCCTCGTTAAGGGGGTAATTGTTTGCCACTGCTCATATTTATTGTTGATCGCAGTGGCGAAGGTGCCCGCTGTGTCTGAGACCAGGGTGAAGCCCACACACACACACACACACACACACACACACACACACGTGCCACTCACGCGTGTGCGTGCGAGATAGCGGCGTCAGTCTTGACGCGCTCGTGCCCAAAGTTGCCGGGGGGAGCGATCGATAAGGAGGGGGAGCCGGCTGGCACGGGCTCTAATTGAAATGAATTTGGCGGCAGATAGATAAACGATTGGACATGTAAAGAGAGAGCGAGGATGAAAAGGGGAGGGTTCGTCGGAGAGGGGAAGAGATTGAGATTTTTTTTCACCTTTTCCCTCAAAGGGCGAATGTCTGGGGAGTCCTCAAATGAGAAATACGGTCACTTTATCATTGGCAGCGACCAATAGGAATTTTACAGAGGGCCGAATCAATCACGCCCGGGGTTTAATGTGGAGGGGGACGAACAGAGGAATATTTGCACAATGTAATAACACCGTTTCTACACCTTGTCCATTTGGTCACTCCGGTTTGATTAGGAGCTCAAACACTCATCACGTCTCCACCACTGTATCCCAAGAGCATCTTTTTTGACATTTCAGCTGCTATCTGGTCAATAATATGGCTTGGTCTCACTGCTGCCATTAGCATGTAGCTGTGTGGAAACAGCTTTGTGTAATTCAACTCCTGCGTATGAGTAAAGCAACATTTCTGTTGTCTGCACTCTGAACACTGCGAGGTATATTTTTATCATCAAACAGCACAATCAGATGATTGAAGGCTCGGCTCTCTGCGGGGCTAACAGGCGTGTTGTCAGAGGTCAGGCCTGTCGCCGTGCACGTGTTCCTCTATGGAGGTCTGCACCGGGGGTTCAGCCCCGACTAACATGTGATCTTAACCTCCTTGACAGGAGGAGTGCGCTAGCATGCCCGGCGCGACACTCTGTGTACAAAGGGATCAATGCTCCGACTGCCATTCCTCCGACTACACAGAGACGAAGGGACGGCGTGTTCGGTTAGGAGGAGAGAGACGGGGAGAGGAAGAGCAGAAGAAGAAGCAGAGCGAGCGCAGGTACACATGTAGAGGATCAATTGGGCATGTTGTCGAGGGTGACCAGCTGTCCTGCGCTGTTTGACGTCAACCTCAGGGGACACCACCAGGACAGAAGCACCCGACCAACCACTAACCTGCATACACACTGTCAACACACACTTACACCGGAGCACGGACACACACACATGCCCTCCCACTGTACACACTGTGTCCACGTCCGTCTTCCAGCTGGGACTTACCTTGTGACGCAGCCTCTGAATGGTGTCTGTTTGCTTGGTGATGTAGCAGAGTGTTTGGAGTCAATGGTTAAAAAGGGGCAATAATAAGGAGCGACACTCTGCTGAAAGACACTACAAGGACCTCTCGCTTCTGCATCACAGCACAGATCACAGTAGGGGAAATGTTGTTTGTGTGTGTGGACCTCAATGTGCAAAAAACATAATTAAGGTAAAGTATATGTTGTTTTTTTCTGAGTTTAGTTTCAATTAGTTTTTACATTTTTTTGCATGGATTATTATATTTTTTTGTCTTTTAATAGAACAGTGTGACAATGCAAGCATAACAACAGAGACATTTAAAATGAAACTACCTGAGACGGGAAGGTGTTGCCATGTCCAGAGTCCACCAGCCAAACAGGAACACAGAAAAGAGAAAACAAGAAAAACAATGTCAGTAAATTACATTCAAAAAGGAACAAATATTTAAAGGTGCCCTATGTAGTTTAAATGAAGAAAGATCTTCATTGTCTGCCACCTTGCCAGCTTCAAACAGTGTTCTTATGTTCCTCTGAGAACAGCTTGTTTATTCAGATGTGGAAATATGAACACTACACTGTGTCCCTTTAAGGAATAACCTGAAAAAAAACACGTGATATTTGTTAACTGAGGGACTTAATGCGGCGTCTGAAAGAACAGAGCAATAAATGACCTGATCTTGTATTAATTCCATTTGATCTTCACTATTGATTCAAACAGAAATGCATTTGTTTTGGCAATGATGTCTCTTTTATCCCTAATTATTCAACCAATCGTCCATTTGAAAAGGAGATATAATTGATCAATCAGATGTCTGCAGGCTAAACGGCCTCGACAAGCTCATTTGGTTGGTCATCACAGGACCTGACCACACAACCGTAATCTGCTCCGCGGCAGCAGTGGCTGCGAGTGACCACTTTGTATGGAGCAACCGTAATTAAGGCATGCTGTGCTTTAAGTCCGCTGCAAAAATGAAGCAAATTAACCATCGGAAAATGAATTACCATGAAACTCCAATGAGAGGGATGATGGATGACAGCTGTCTGCCACTCCTGACAGTTTTTACATTTGACTTTCTAATTAATGTGGGGATTTAATGTGTTTGTTAATTCTGTCAATAGCAATTATGTCTCTTTTGGCTGGCTTCGCCACACGCATGTGCCCGATTTTATGCTAATGTGCTGTTCTGTATGTGCCGGAGCCATGACTGCCAAACGAGCCCGGCCAGCAAATGGGCTTTGGCTCCCCGCGGAGAAAGCGCGACGCTGAATATACATAGCGCGGCATATGAATTCAAGACGGCTCCGCACTGTTGTATGCTTAAGGAAATTGGCAAGCGACTTGGGGAAGTGAATGGAAATGGTTTGTTGGGCGAATGTTGGGGAGGGATCATGTTTACAGAACAATGCAGATTAACCGATGGTGATATTAAATGGAGAAAGCGGAACATAAACGCGGCAGCGGCACGATTCTCACCCATTACAACCACCGAAGGCTCACTCGTATGTTAACAATGTCCCGTTCAGCTGGGTCGTCTTCCGCTCCATCATCTCCCATCAGAACATTAAAAGACATATATTTGTTCTGACAGCAGTTTGGATCCTCCGCTGTTTATTTTTCACTGTTTTTTTAGCGGACTGTCTGAATAAAAAAAGTTTCTTGTGAAGTCCTTGGGTAAACTTTTGTAATAAGGTTGCAGTCTTGGTACTTTTTGGAAGGGGACAAAGACAAACCCTGCCGAGTCAGCACTCAGCATCCAAGGACAGAAGGGCCGTGGTTGAAGAAGAAGTGAGGAAGATAGATTTAACTTGCTGCGGGACAAGTCCCTTGCTGCCACCCACTCCTCCTCTCCTCTTTCACCTGGTCCACCGCTCTCTTGTGCGATATCAATCCCTCGTCCGCCCTCTGCCTTCCCTCCTTCCACCCACCTTCCCCCACCTCCAACGCACACATAAACACACAGAGCACATCAATCACACGGCTGCTGCTGCTGCTTTAAGTGACTCACTCGTGACACTCTCAGGTGTGGCTACTGTTTCTCCTCGCCGGGGCTCTTAGAGGAAGTGTGTGTGAGGGAGTGTAAGTGAAAGACAAACAGTGCTGATGAGGCTGTCGCCATTCATTTCACTTTTTCAATTTAGCCAGGGGGCCTTCCCATGAATTGACCCCTTAAAGCACACAAATTAGAGCCGTCGATTATTCTCGCGTGTGGATCCAGATAAATGAGGCAGCCGGACAGAGGAAGAGAAATAGAGAAAATTAGAGAGTGAGTTACTTTTTTCATTTAGGAATCAGTAAAAAAAACTTTTGGGTTGCCAGTTTGGGAAAAAAAATCTCTTAATGGTACGAACAGAACTTATTGTGCAGTCCTGATGGATTATTAAAGGAGCCCTGTGACTAACGACTTATTAACCTTTTAAATTGCCGTCTAGTAAAAACCCAGCGAGGCTTTATTTAAACATTAAAAGCTCGCTTGGGGTAGCTTTCCACTATTTCCGAAAAGAGTATTTTTAAATAAGTTCTGACAAACACATTTATTTCTTGACTCATCAGATGCTTCAGCTCAGAGATAAGAAGGAGAGGAAACCGGAGTCTTCCCTTATATTCCCGTAAGATTCCCATTCCAAGATTAATTCCCAAATTCCCATCTTCTTCTTCTTCTTCTTCTCCTACTCTGTTTGTCACAGCCATCTAGCATAGACAGCCCAGTTTATTTGCCCAAAAATGTAGATGGAAATGCGCCTAATTCACTTGCAAGATTAAAATGTTTTGTTTCAAACTGACCTGCCAATATATGAAAACTTAGCCAATCTGATTTGTATGTTTGACTTCTATTCTTGGGGATAAATGTCTGGTGAGTCAGTCCCACAGCTGTGAAAGCATAACGCTTACTCAGACAAGTTTTTTTTTAAAAGCATAAATACTTTACTCCTTATCAGATCTTAAACAGGCCTCTCCCTCAGAAATATAGTGAGAAAGCCAAGGAGACAAAGACAAACCGACAGGAAAGCATTTTGGCGAGCTGTTTTTAGCTAAAGAGGTCCCAGGTTGGTATGGGAGAGGAGGTTTTGGAGTCGAAGAAGCGAGAGGGAAAAGCAAGTAGTACCTTGCAGACACAGTACATTACTTTTTCATCAGCACATGCTCTCCCCAAAGCCTTGGTCCACGGGGGTGTGCGCATTGAATCACAAGCGTGGCCCCGACTCTCTCCCCTTGCACTCTCATATATTGCACACTGTAGGAATGGAGGGCATAGTAAACTCATATGCGCCACAAACCCACATGATGCTGTCAAAAAGTGCCGACAAATAGAAATAAACAGTGGCGGGGAGATGTGCATACGTCGCATAAAACGCGCACAACAACACGAGCGGCGCGGGACTCAAATAAACAGAAAAAAACAGGATCAAAGTCACATTTTCCACTATAACGATCTTCATCACTTCAGAGGCTCTATAATAAGACTAATAAGACTTAATGAGGAGGCGAGTAAAAGTGTGACCAAACAAAGCAGAGGGTTGCGGGGGGTTTACAAGCCCGGAGACGGGGAAGGAGCTGCCTCCGCTGCAGGACATGACCGCCATGTCACATTTACAACTTCACATCAAAACCTCTTTGTGTCCTTGCCAAAGTTATCAGTGTGTAATTACCACTTACTTGCTCTTTATTACATATCTGGCTCCCCCGATAAGGCCCGAGAGGCCGTCTCCCCCATGTGTGACATCAAAGTGGAGCTGTTTAAATCTACAATAATAACCTCACAGAGCAGGTATGATTATGGCAGGTCATTTGTCGTACTTATTTTTGCTGGTTTCCCGCCGCCTGACGAAATGCTTCCAGGGTAGATACAGGAATGTCCATTATAGCTACTTAAGAGAGTTGAGAGAAGGAGCTTGTGGAAGGAGCCGGGGAAGCGGAGGAGGAGAAGTCAATCAAGACAGGAAGGATGTTCATTCTCTCTCTTCTTCTTTAGTGGGCCATAAAAGCTAACGGGCCCGGAACAGCGCTCACCTCGGAATCGCCCGATTGCTTTTTTGCCCCCCCTCCTCTTCACCCGCTCGCCTCCCCTCCCTCCGCTCCTCCGACAAATCGGCAGCCTGGACGGAGGTGAGGGTCATAAATAAGGGAAACGGTAGTCATTGTCACATGCACACTCGCACTGTCTCTAACGCATGCACGGCTCCAGGCATTTTCTTCCGTTCCTCGCTGTAGGGACGCGCACACAACACACACAAGCGCGGGATGTCGAGCATGGCCCGCCGCGACGGAGGACCTCCCCACAAATGACTATCGTTCATTTTTTTTTTTTTTTTCCCATCGTGTTACCTCAGGTGGAGGGGGGGAGGGGGACGTGAGCGAAACTTCTAAAAATACGGTCCTACAGAGCCACTGCAGAGGTTAAACAATCCGAGAGCTGCAGGCAATCATTCAATTTAAAACGCACCAGGAGCCCTTGGGGCGCGAGGGGAGCAGGACGCATAAAGAAATTTAACAACTCAATGTTTTACGGCCCACGAAAATGAGATCTGAGTACGGGAGCAGGGTGGGGGCGCCGAGGAGCTCGCCGCGTGGTCCGTACACGGGCGCACACAACCGCCAGACACGAGACGAGCGGTCAGCCGCGGAGTGTTGAGTTGAGCTCATGACCTGTTCTACCAGGACGACAGCACCGAGGGAGCCGGCAGCGTAGGACGGAGAGGGGACAGCAAATCAAGTCCTGAGGCGTCGCCTGCGTCTTCTCTCTTTCACCACCACCGTCTCCCTTCTCTGTCGGCAACACACACGTGTTTGGCATTTTTCTAGATCTTATTTTCATCTGCTTCCAGCTACGTTTCATTCAAACGTTCATTCATGATGCTTCAAACACTGTCCATCTGTAGGAAGCAGAAGAACAATGTGCCGGCTACTAGTTCGGTGCACTTCAATAAAACATTGTGTCACTTTTCACCTCATATGACAGAAAGCAGTGCTGATGGGAATTGGTCCTGGTTCCAACGCCGAAACGAATCGAGAAAAAGAACAATCAGAAAAAGTCAAAGGGACGAGGCAGGACAGCTAGTGACAGACAATAAAAACAGACGTTCAGGAGGGAGAAAAAATAGACAGAGACAAGGCCGATAAAGGCGAAGCTGAAGAAAAAGAGGATGATACGTACAGAGGGAGACAGGCAGGACAGGCTGAGACCCGGGCAGACAGATGGACAGACAGGCAGGCAGGGAGGCAGACAGTTTGGACAAGCCGAGGGAGGACACAGTGCAGCTAACCAGCCAGAGCTGGAAACAGCCCCGTGTCACATGGAATGAAGGCAAGCACACAAGACGGACTGTATTTTTAAAGACTTGAGGACAGTAGGTGGGGTTGGATGGGTCCAGGGCGAAGGGAGCAGAGCGATGGAGAGAGAGAGCGAGAGAGGGGAGAGGTTGTGCAGCGCACAAAATATTTCAATTAATCTTTTACCATTTCTTTCTTTCAGTCAAGTGGAATTTTGAGGCACTTTTCATTTTATGTGACTTTTCTACATTTCCGCAGGACATACTGGACTTTTTGATCCACGTCATTTATTTAACGGCTCAAGTTTGGAGCTTCTCAATATTGAATACACAACAAATGACCGGCTTGTAACGTACGCTAGATTATATGACGAAATATATCGAAAATTAGATCCACTTTCACCACCTGAAATATTAAAATGTTACCTATATGTTAATGCCTCAGTAATGATGATTCAATGTTATAATAGAGATGAATAATACATTTAGAGGGGCTATTTTACCTGTATAAAAAGATTTGCCTCTGTACTTGTCAGTGGTGTAAGAAGTGTAATGACTGTATTCACTGTCCTCCTATTATCAGATCATTTAAAGGGGCACTACGTAGTCTCCGAGACGAAATTCAAACTCAAAATCTCAACATTTAACAAGCTAATAAAACACTTTTGGCTCATTTCTTTTAAGGTCTCCAGAACACTGTTTGAAGCTAGAAAGGTGGCAGGGTCCGCCAAATATAAACAAAGTATAACAGTATGGAATCGTGTCAGGTCAGTTGGTTTATTCAGTCATAATAGTCTGATTATTTTCCAATTAAATAATTGATCTATAAAGTGTTTTTTTGAATTACAGAGTCACAGAGTCCAATATTCGTCCGACCAAAGGTCCGAAACCCAAAGACATTTTATTTACAATGATTTAAAACAGAGAAAAGCAGCAAATCTCCACTTTTGAGAACCTAGAAAATCCTGCATCGCCTCGTACATTTTCACCTTATTCATTTACTCAGTTGCCTTGAGCACCCTCCTCATCTCTAAACCTTCAGTTTTGTTTCGTTACTATACTACTATTTCCTTCTGTGCAAGCAAATGATCACATCTTAACTCTATTCCCCCTCTTCTTGTCTTGTCTTAATTCCACTTCATCAATCCTTCCTTGTCCCCTCACCTCTTTTTCACATTCCACTACCTTCAGAGTAGCTCAGTCCTTCTTCCTCCAGTTCCAGTCCTGTAACACCCCGCAGTCCTCTCTGTTTTAAAACACTCGCATCCATTCAACACACTTTCTCCCTCTCCCTCTCCCTTTAACTTTCCTCCCCTCTCCCCTCTCTCTGCTCTCTCTCATGTGTCCGTCCTCCTTCCACACCTCCTCCTCCCTCTCTCCATCCTCTCCCCTGGCAGTGGCCCCCCTGGCAGAGGGCCTGAGTGTGGGCCCGTTTCCCCAGCAGGCAGCCGACCGCTGCATGCCCGCATTGTGAGCAGGGGAAATATGCTCCATTGTGTCTGTGCGCCGCTCAGCCCTCGATGTGGAAGTGGTCTGAATGCAGGCTCGTTAACCAATCAATAGAGCAGACGTGTCTAAAACCTTGTCCTTGAAACCCCTCTCTGCTTTTGTTCCATGCATGACAAATGAGCTAAGTGGAAGAAAACATCCTGTGTGTCTTTTTTTTTCCCCCCATTGCAGATTTTGCCTTGTTTTACAGATTGTTTTGTAATCACTCCCTCAAACTAAAAAGCAATTTGACAAACCTGATGAGAACATTTGAAAGAATTAAACAGCGGCGGTTTTCCTTCTTTCCTCTGGATGGATCGTAGAACGTAATATATGGTTAGACGAGAGGCACACGGCTACTAAAGTGGAACATGTGCTTGATTGGCAAGTAGGGAGAGTTATGGCTGCACAGGAAGGGAAATGAGTCATCCCCAAACAGATGAATGGATTTACAAGTAGCCTAATAGAGTCCTCTGATGTGTGCATCAGGTAAATTATCCCTTTTAACCTATAAAAGGATGTCAGCTACATTCTAATTCATTTCTGAACATGCCGTCAGAAGTGGAACGGGATCATTTTAATGTTAATTGCAATAGTTAAACGACCTGTTTTGAGGTGCTTCAACTTAAAGTATAGTACACTTTATGACACCCAACATCTTCAGGCTGCTGGATGGGAGCCACTTGGCAGCAGGCTCTCTGCCTTTCCAGACACAGCCTCGTGGACACTTGAACCATTAATTCGGACATGGCAAGGGCACTTTGTCCGGTCTGTAGTGGATCTAGGACCTCTAGCAAACAACAATAATGTTCTGAGTGATGCAGCCATTCATCAGAGAGCTCTTTAAGACCAATACGATAGGCTTAAAATCACATTTTCCATGTTGACTGACCAGTAATCTAATGTTACTATCACTGCTTCATCTTTTCTTTACAAAAACATCACAGCTGGGCAGGTTACTTAAAAAATGTAATTGATGAATTACTACATACATACCGTATTTCACCAATTAATCGCCGGGCCGCAAATAGCTGCCTGGTTCTTTTAAACGCCTGGGGTCAGCACCCTTTTTACATATTAAACGCCCACCCGAATAACCGCCGGTGCGATTATTTGCATTATTTTTGCAGAAGTAAACAGTTGGCACTTCCGTTTTCTGTCAAAATAAGAGAAGTAGCTAACGTTAGAAAAGGGTGCACCGTAATCTTAGATGACCGACTAACTCTTATTTTGACAAAAAACGGAAGTGTCAGAGAGAACGACTCGCAGCACGCGAGTTTAACGGCCCACCTTCACACAGCGGAGGACAGGTCAACACGGAGGAGAACGGACAGCAGATGGACATAAATGATAACGTAAGAAGGAAGAAAAATAAAAAGTATGACGCTACGTTTAAGCTTGGAGCTGTGAAATACAGCTGTCATCACAATAATGGCCTGGTGCAGGTCTGTGTAGAAATAAATAAAGGCCTGCAGCGAAGAGCCGCCTGGTTCTTTTAAACGCCTGGGGTCAAAGTTGATTTTGCGTATTAAACGCCCGGGCTATTCATTGGTGAAATACGGTATACTATTTTACTAATTACTCAAAAGTAATCAGCTCCATTCCTCCTCACTTTATTTCTTTAACACTGATCCATCAGAGGTGCATTTAAACATCTCCAAACCATCCACAGCCTCAAATAATGTGAAGAAATGACTATTTAGATTGTTTGAAGTGATATCTACTGTTAGCATGCAAGCTAGCTAGCCAGTCTTTTCTCATGATACCACTCTGAGCTCCCAGTCCAAACCGCTAGCTGCGTAGCTAACTGAGCTAACTACAGCTACAGTTAGCAGCAGTCAGCAGTTACTCTGCTGATATCCACCTGTTTGAAATATAAATTCAAGACACAGCATGTAATTAAACTGGCAATAGAGAATTTTTTGCTTTAACATATCACTCTGAATTATGAATGATACGTGACATCAGATGACAATGGCTGCCGTATGAATATGGTCTATTGTCTTCCGTTGCTATCCCCTGGTAACAGTGGAACAACTGGAGTAACAGTGGGAACTCTACACTGCAAAAGGGCAAAAAAAAAACGGCAACAGTTTAGAGATGCCTCTATTCTGGCTGTAAGAGAGGCTTGGCTCGAGCAGAAGTACTGGCAACCTGGCTGTAGACGGGTTTACTAGGATACTATCTACGTCTATGTGCACATTCTGTTTACCCAAGAAATCCTGGCAGATCTCGGCGACTAAGGTTTACATCCACCCAAAAGGGGATGAAGCAACAGGCCTCAGGAATCATCCTTCCTCAGGCTCTGTCTCCTGATACTCCCAAACAGTTCTGGGTAATTTAACCACTGGTCACAGGAGGAAACACTCAGGAGGTTTCTACTATTACCTTATAAACGGTATGATGTACCTGTAATTGAATTCATTTGCAAACCGTGTTGTGATGTGTTCAAGTGCTCTGAGTTTTTGTGTTGCGTCACTGCGCAGGGTTGGTGGACAAACAGTGATTAATTGGTTGCAACTACTACCTATATTACTACTACTAATAATAATGATATCTTGACTTTTTTGCAGACAAAAGCAGAACAATCATAGAATGTAAGGTACCATGAGGAAAGAGAAGCACATGAGTGTTTCTCTTTTCCCCCCCGACAAGAACAAAGAGTTAAACGTGATTCTGTGCCAGTGTCCGATCCGCTCGCTGGCATCAAATCAATCCAATCACTCCCAGGAACGTCTAGACAAACTCTAATCACTTACAATTCAGAGCAATCACTTTCATCCCATGATGCATTTCTTGGTGATAAGACGGGTCCTTTTCAGGGTGACAGAGCCGCGATCATCCAGGCAGCAATTACTCTAACACACAACCGCTGTGAGGAGCGTGACAGTGATTCGATGATCATGTGACAGTGAGCAGCCATACACTGTCAATAATTACACCGTTCAGTTACACCACACGCTGTACGCACAATCAGTCTGTCGATATCAATATTATTCACTTGACACCTATAGTTACACTGCTCAAAGAGGCGCACAGGAGTTGAATAAAATAACTTTATGAAATCGAGGGCTTACGCTGTGGTGCCGAGTGAGAACCGTCTGAAGGGATAAGAGAGTATGAAGGGAGTGATTTTCTTTGTCTGTCAAAGTTTAAACCCGGTCTAAACGTTGACAGCTTTAGTCGCTCATCTACGGCAAAAAATAAAAATGAAAGAGACGGAGGAAGCGAGCGAGAGGAGACTAAAGTGGGAAGGAAGGAGGGAGGGCCGAGCGGAAGAAAACAGCAGACTTATTCTCTGCTGTCTCAGGCGTTACCTGTGTTTCACCTTTAATCCTTCCCATCTTATTTCAGTGGAAGAACGAGGCTGGTGCCTGTTTGCTGGGAGAACTCCTTTCCAACTGTGCGACGACGGCTCCCAGGGCTCGGTATTTGTCAAAGAAAGTCTTTTTGCGCGGGGGGCTCAGCCCCGGCCCGGAAAAACCCCTTTGTCAAGCAGCCAGCATTTCTCATTCTGCTGTTGTTGTGTCTCGGTCTCACCTAAGGCCATTAAACTCACAAAAGAATAAATTACATTAATTGCTAGTCTCGATGAGAACAGCTGGGCTGAGGTGCAGAACAACAACGATAAAACGAATTACAAGGAAATAAACCCCGGGTAAGAGAAGCAGCGCTCCTCACTTTCTTGGTGTGGAGAGGCTTTTTTTTTTCCGAAACAAAATGGCTGCTGCTTGATGCACTTCGTATCGCAGGATGGGTTTCGGTTCTGCATGAGGAGGAGTCGGAGGATGCATTTGTCTTCTGCTGGATGAAGGTGTTCTGTGCGCCCACGCTGCCCCACTTCATCCTGACACCTTTCACCATTAGGGCCCAGGTGCATAGCTAATGAGGGGCTGGTGAACCACACACCTGTGTGCTGCGTGATGGAGGCGGGAGGCCCAGCACCTTGACTAATACCCTCACCCCTGTCTCCCCCTTTTCCATCTGTCTCCTTCCCTCCATCCTTTTTTGTTCTGCCTGAACAAACCCTCTCCGTTTCCATATCCATCAGACTTCAAGCCTGCCCTCTCATTTCTCCAGCCGGCGCTCTCTTTTCTTCGCCGCGGCGCCGTGTTTCCCGGGCGTTTGTACCTCTGGCGGAGGCCGCCCCGAGCACATGGCTGAGGCGTACCTCCGAGAGGAGCTCGTTAGAAGGTGTGAGCTTAACCCCTGATTGATTTCTGAACATGACACAGTGAGCGAGCCGAGATGTAGCGCAAACACTTCTTCTGAGGACTGCCTGTGTGTGTGTGTGTGTGTGTGTGTGAGGTAGCGAGAGAAAGAGTTGAGGGTTAGGGGGATCAAGAACAAGAGAGTGAAAGAAAAAAAAAAAGAGAGCGGGAGAGGAGACAGCCAGCAGAGGCAGAAACTGACTATGCTCTCTCTTTTTCTTTTATGTGCCTTTCTACTTTGTTGTTGTTGCTTCGCGAGCGTTCAGGGCTGTGCAATGAACTGAGGAGTGGCTAACTCGCACCAATTTGTCAGGAGCTCTCTGACTGTTGTTTGGGCTGTGGGTGGGGGTGAGGAGGGCGCAGCCGCTGATGCCAGCCCTCCAATAGCGGAGTGATTACTGGGCACTGGGCCGTGCTGAGCCGGGCCGGGGCGTCAAAACATGCCGTTGCACTTCACTGGACGCTGCTGTATAAAGATATGTGCCGAGACCCGCGTGCTCCGACGACGCTCTGCTAAATTTAGAGATATCACAGGACATTAAGCGGGTTTACTTGATTGAAGAAAGGAGACGGCGGCTCTTTGCTCATGTCTGTATCTACACAAACATCGCACGGTTATGAAAGTGGCGATAGCGCTGTTTGAAATAATAGAATGCCTTTTCAGGATAAATAATTTTGTCAAGCATCATTTGCATGAGGTTATTAAATTTGTTTCGAGGTAGCTGATCTTGATCTGTCTTTGTAAGAAATTTCGGAGATAATCTATCTTTAATTTAGAGCTGATGAGAAATATGTCTGCAAAGTGATAACACTGCTGCCATACTAATGTCCCCAACATTTATTAAGAGAAAGCTAGACGGCTCTGCTCTTTTCAAGGTTCAGACCAAAGCAGTCGAGACACCAACACTGCAAATGTCTTTATTTCGTTTGATGAGTGCAGTCTGGTACGTTCATCGCTTAGCTAAGGGAAGTGTCGTAATACATACTTCACTATTAAATAAAAAGCTGTACATGGTGATGGGAGGGACAGTCTCACAATAAAAGCTGGACTTCAAGGTATGCTATGTGAAGTTTCCCAGAGATCCTACCCACTACCTATATTTTCTTCTTTATTAGTATTTTGAGAATATCAGTGCTGGATTTATCATTATGGATCGATTTTCACAAACGTTCTCCTAAAAGGACACTGAAGTTCAAATGCTGGATTACAAAGCTGCTCAGTGGGATACACTCATACCAGAGCCTGTGTTAGCATGACAGGATCCTTCTGGGCAAAAAGAAAAGTAAGTCACTAACATGCAGCATGCTGGATATTTGGATATTTTTTGGTATTACATGACACCATGGACCCAGACAACGAGGTCAGGTGGTAATGCATTAGCTGACATTGTAAATGTAATAAACCAGAAGTCAGATCAGATCTTATTATACTGTTGACTGTTAAATTCATAATTGAATTGAACAGTTTCCCCAAAGTTTCAACACCACTGTGATAAATACAAAGCCAGAGTGTGTAACATTTTGTCAGATGTAATGTAGGTGCTAATACAAACCAGACTATTACATCATGACAATGTTGTGTGTTTTTCTGTATCTTGAAGTAAACATGTGTGTAACGCTGTGATCCGACCTGCTCACTGAACTCAGAGACACCATTCACCCTGTTACAAGACACTGTAGCATCTACATGAGGTAAAAAGGTGACATAATGTTGCTTTAAGTTCCGTCTTGTAAAGTGTGAACTTGCACAACACTGGAAAATAATCTGTGTTAAAAGTAAAAAATACAAGCGGCTATGTTGTGCTGCTTCAGGTACAGGTGAGACTTAATCATACCATTGCAAAATAGGCCGGTTTGAGTAAAACTTCCAAACTTCAACAACTGATAGAAACAGTAAATGTATTCTCTGACTTTACGACTGCATCAGCTGAAGTCTTATTTAACATTTTCAGAACCTTCTCGTAGTCTCGTTGTGATATATTTATTACTTTTTGCTCAAATAAGTGAAAAACTATCAGTGCCGAGCACCTTTATCTTGGATTTCTGAAGTTCCAGTGTTTACACAGCCAGAATGTATTTTGTCTGAATTCTCTCTCTTTCCTCTGGATGACAGGATATTGTTTGATATTTTGTGAAGGTAGTTTAGTTTTTCTTGCAGTGTGGAGAACACAGAAGGCCTATGCATCACGAACATGACACTTTACAGTGAGCGTATCTTGCTTCATGTACTCAAGCTAATGGAAAATTGGACAGCATCATTTACACTGTGAGAACAACCCAGCTGTATCTTGTTAATGGCTGAATTAAAGCGAGCGACAATCTGTATTTTCTGCAAACCCTTTTACAAAAATTGTCTTCCTGCGCATCTTTTGCCGCCACAGTGTGTGAGCAGCCTTGTTCTCGGGCCGCTGTGTGCAGCCCCGCCCCCCTTTATAGCAACATGTAAACAACGGCGTGTATATCAATTCCCCGTAGTAATTCTCCGTCTCTCTGCCCCAAGTCTGCATATGATTATTGATTCTGTAAAGAGGGGCCCTTCAATAGCGTCAAGGCGTTTAGATTTGCATTTATATTCTCGCTGCGATAGTGTTCTTCTAATGCAATGAAACCTCTCACTTGCCCAGGGATGAGTGGAAGGGAGGGAGAGGGTTTTGATAAGGCCGCCGTCATTCATTTCAATTTCCTTATCGAGCCTAAGTACCTTCTATGAATTGGCCCTTTAAAGTACACAAATTAGAGCCATCAGTTATGGCGGTACGTGAAACACACGGAGGAGGGGGGAGCAGTCAGCGGATGTTACCGAGGCGGAGAGGAACGCTGCGAGAGTCACGGGGAGAAAATTAGACAAACTGCGGCGAGCGAAAAGAGGAGAGACAAATAAAAACGAGAGTGAGAAAGACGGTGTTAATGAGCGTGTGAGACAGTGAGACCACTGTGTGGGCAGGACCTAAAGAACAAATGCCTCTAATGCTTCATTCCACAGGGAGCAGTCGGGCTACGGCTCTTATCATTTTATAATGATGATTACTCAGGGTCTGTGGAATGGGCACCCACTCAGGGGCCGCGGGAAGAAAAAAAAAAAGAATGAAAAAAGGAGCAAAGTCAAGCAAACACGGCAGGAAGTAAAATATATGCTGAAGAAAAATTACAGGACATTCAATTGCAGAGATTATGTGTTTGCTCCTAATAAGTGCGATAAAAGAAGAGGAAAAAAACTCATGCATTTAAATATGCTTCTTAGCCTGGTATAATCCCTGGTCTCTGCGTCATTGTGACTCTGGCGAGAGACGCACCCAAACAATACTTCTATACCAAGTACTGTTTGTTTGCTTTACATATGAATAGCCCACTTTATTTCTGGAAGTACACCAATCACTTTTGGTCCATTAAATTCTAATTAGCAGAGATAGAGCCTAAAGCCTTCACTGAGAGAGATAATATTATAGAGGCTGGGAGAGAGCTGGAGAAGAGGAGAGGGAGAGAGGGAGACTGACAGAGCCTAAACAATGACACATAATGGACGAGGCTTCAGAGCCGGTCGGGGAAGCAAATTAACCCTTCAATTCTTAAGGCCCATTAACTCACACCTTCTATTATTTGCAACAAACCTCTTGAATTAGTTAGTTTATTACAGCTCAGAGCTTATTTCCATGGCTTGGGCCTTTGTTCTTTGCAGTTATTTCTGTGCTTAAGCAAGAATCAAGAGCAATCCAAATGATTTGGTGGAGAAATGTCACAATTTTCTTCCTGGTTCAACTTTGACCCATCACTCTCGCCATAGTTGGGATTGAATATTGGTTTCCTGTAGATTTTATTCCAAACATTTCTGAGGCACATTTAGTTTTACCTCCAATTAAAGTAGTTTGGATCAATAATTCCCAGCCTTCGGATCAGTTCAACCAAGAAGTGACCTTTAAATTGACTTTCTGTTAAGAATCAAAATCTGAAATTTGTTCGAAAACTGAAAATTTTAGACCAAAAAATACAAATTATTATTTTGGGGAACGTGTTTTTTTTTTCTGGTTCTTACCGGTGAAAGCGAGCAGGTGATGTATTTCAGAGGCTTTTTCATCTTTCATTCTCAAAAAAAAAAAAAAGGCTGTTATTTGGTGGTTGTTGTGTTGGAGGGAGAGCAGTATGGATTATTTCTTTTATAGTTGTTAAGGGGTTTGTGGAATTGAAATATCTTGCAAAAATGCCTCTACACTGAGAAGAGAAGCGATTTCACAATAAATAAAGACAGACTGAATGAGACTCCACTGGAGCAATGTTTTACAGCGCTAGCACGCTGCATTTATTTTTTTCTGACCCAATTGTAGGAGTAAACTAAACCATGTGCACTTTTTTGGCCCCCAAGTGGCTCCAATATTGTTTCAAACACAAAAAATAGTGTGCCGAGCTGATTATTCAGCCACCAATAATACTTTATGAATAATTTAACACAAATTTAAAAGTTGAGGAGACAAACAAACTTTTTATTCTTTAGTGCCCGCCATGTGATGGTGCCTTGGACAGTTACTTGCCCTATTTCTGTCACCACGGTGCCCCTGGTGTTCCCACATCTCAGCACTCATTTCAGTGACTACAATCAGACAGAAAAGATGGCCATGAAAATAATGATGAACGAGAATTATCCTTTAAATAATTCACGACAGCAAACCAGGGGTAACAAGTCAATCCCAGCTGTTTTGAGAGTTTAGTGGTTTTAGAAGAGTTGATCCTGTTGTTGGTGAGTGAGTGAATCAGCCATCGATCTGACGCAGCCCATAAAGCAGCCTTCGACGTTGGTAACCCAGGCTTCTGGGGGTAGGTGCAGCGTGTGCCAAACAGCGGGCCTGATTAATGCACCGATAATCTGGTCCATAAATAGACACGCCAGTCTCTGTTTTGTATTTTATGTATCTGCCTTTACTGCAGCAATAACCGTTGGAGGGCTGTATTTCATGGCCGTTCAGCCGCCAAACTTCTCTCACTTACACTCTGTCTCTCTTTCACGTCCAGTCGCACACTCCCTCTCCCTCTCTCTCTCTTCCTCTCTGGCCCAGCTCCGCTTTGATGAAGAGTGAAAGAGCATGTTGTCTAAAACTTTTTGGCAAGTGGTGGGAATACAAAGAAGACTGAGAGGAAGAGGCAGCTTTCACAATGCATCAAGCTCTCTCTTCGACGACACCTACAGTTCGCCGGTACCTGTGGGTCTTTTTCATCACGAGCCGCTGATAAACACAGAAAAGGCTGCCGGATTAGAGGCTGGAAAAGAGCCCACCCCCATTCAAGAGAAGAAGCCCTGCCAGCCAATAACATGGGTCACCGGTTCCCAGGCCAAACTGTATCGTGATGGAGCGCTGGGATGCCAGGGCTCAACCAAGAGCGAAGGTGACAAAGGAGGGAAAGCTTTTACCACATCAGCAGCAGAAACATTTGCTACTCACTACAAAAGGGAACATGGCAGAACACCCTATTCCCAATCCCCATCTGACTGGAGATATAGCTTCAGGGTAGTCATGCTCTATCAGACCTCGCCTGAACCAGATCCGTCTCCCACATTAGCATTCTCATGTGAATAAATAACAGTGATAATGGTAACACTGCTCTGCATGCGTAATGGGAGATGGTGGGCTGCCAGGTCATAAAACACCCAACCCTGAAAAGTCTGTTGTTCAATGAGCAAAAAGTGGAAGATGCATATTTGACAGCTAAGATATTAATTTAGAGCAAAAGGAAAAGAAAAAAACCTCCAGGGGGGAAAAAGCTGCCACTTTTTTACTCATCAAGGTCTCCAAACAATTCAAATAGTTATCATGGACTGTTTTCCTGTTTTGTTAAAGCTTAACAACAAAAGACAGCAATAAACGATGCCCTTTATCCTCGTATTAGAGAGCACAATACTCTTCAATCCCACCCATTTGCGCAGTTTATGAATATTCTAATTTAAAGCATGAAAACATCCTTTTAGTGGCCGTTGGCAGTTGGGCTGTGATTGCGTGCCAGCAGAAATACAGCTAAACAACAGCAGCAACCTCTGCGTGATCTCCCAACTTGACCGCTGTTTTAATTACAAAATTATAATTACGATGAGTCGGATGAATGTGTCTACTGGGCCTACGACTCACACACACACACACACACAGAAAAAACAATGAGCTTTGATACTCACTATTTTATTTTGGAAAGGGCAGAGGAAAGAGTTTGAAATAGGGCCTGAAGCAATAGTTAATTTACTGTATCCTGAGATGTTGCCTTAATTTATTGACACCAGTTTGTTTTCGCATTTGAGGTGAAGTGCTCCGGAGAGCGCTGCCGAAAGAAGGGGGGAAAAAATTTCAATTATGTTCCGGGAAAAAAAAAAAAGGCAGCGACAGGAGCCTTTCAGTGCACAAAGCTGCCCTGTGACTTGATGAATGGCCAGCCTTTAATGTTATGGGGGATTAAAGATAACTTCTGAACGATCAGCGGGCCAACATATAGGCAGCTCCTCTTTCACCGGCATAATAAGTTCTCAGCTGCCACTGGTTTAATTACCTCCTTTTAAAACTCAATCCACGTGGACCCCCCTCTTTAAAAAAAATCAGATGGCAGGAGGATTAAGTTGAGGGGGGCAGTGGGGGTCAGGTATTCCATTGATTACAAGGTACCATTAAAGATCAAGAGAGGAGGCACTTAAAGACATCCATCAGGCTAAGATTGAAGTGGCCGTAATGATCTTCCTGTACACCATAAATAACACTGATGTGTTGCTTCTATCTCGTTCACGGCACTCTGGGTTTGTTATGAAGCGGCTCGGCCCTCCTCCATCCAGGCGAGGCCCTCGGGAGCATCTTGTTTGGACCCACCCCCGCTCGTCCCCACCACCCACCTGTGCCTGCTGAGCGAGTTTGCAAGAAATCCATCAGGAGCGCGTCGGGATGAACAGATCATGTTAGCTACCCCCCGGGGAAAGAGGTCACTGGAGCTATGAGTCACAACTGTCATATGAAAAACACGGCGGAGGCGTGTTGTGACTGCCAGATGAGCATCTGAGATGCACGTTAATGCTGCTGCCAGGTGCTGATTGCAGGATTGGCATGCGAGGAGCTCCAGATGCGAAGGCACTATCGGTTTCAGTGGCCCAATGGACAGTGTGGCTGACAAAATGACAAGAAAAATGTTTAATCTTAAAGGCTAATTATATGAGATTTTGATCATTAATATAGCGACAAACGACAGTTTCTATGTAAAGATATAGCAGAGTGAATGTGAGTCTTCCTGTCCTCCCCCAAGGAACTTAAAAAAAGAAGCAAGGGTCATTATGTCACTCAATCTTTTTGTGCCAGACTGTGGTGACAGCTGTATAGAAGTCTATGGGAGAAGCATGGAGAAACCCAACATATCTACGTCACATGACTTCTGATGAAGAAATGCCTCCAGAAAATGAAAGAACACACTTCAGAGAGTAAGTTGACGACTGATTGTTTAATCGACGGTTGTTCGTTCTTCAACTTTGTGTACGAAAGCCTTGCAGTGTAATTGCAGCGTAGAACAGTTGGACCTGTCCTGTTTGATCACGATTTTATCAGCCTTGTCAATCATTTGTGGAAAAAAACGTGTTGTTAACCTCCTCTCTGAAGTTTGGTCTTTGATGAGTTGACTTCAGAATAGAGGGGACCACAATCTGGCACCAAAGCAGGACTCAGTGACAGAATGACCTTTCCTCTTCTTAGGTTCCTTGTACTCCAGGTGTCTAATTTCAACAGCAGCCTGGTAAACACTCAAACCTGTTCATGATAACATCAGCGAAATGTTTTTACAGTTAATACAGAATAATGACGTGTAAGTCACTGTTGCTAGCAACTGTCAGATGTGCTGAAGCAGACCCCTGGCATCTCATTCACAAGGAGGTTGTTGCGTGTGGATGGAACAAATGTGAATTCAGAGCAGCGTGAGGAACATGTGTTCAGGCTCCCCCTGGACTGAGAGTCTGCAGGGACCACGTGCCTCTTCGCTCGCCACCAGTGGGTGGGTGGTCGCTCGATAGAAGAGAACATGCTGTGTTGGGGTTCTTGTTGACGCCTTCTTCAGGTGGAGTTGGACAGTGGGACAGCTGGTTCTGTAGGTGCGGGGTTGAAACATCACCTGCTTTCTGCAGATTTATTCACTATAACTTTTGCACTCGTGAGGATGAATTTGTCATGGTACTGCAGTGTCACCGTTGATCGATGCGACGTTCTGGCGGCACGTACTCTATAGGCTTCTATAATACCCACGAAAAATAATGAAGCGCAGTCCCTAATTCCCAGCACACCATGCTTTTGAGTTTATTCCTCTTCTGAAAAGTCCTGTGTGTCTCATTGATCAACAGAGCCGTGCATCGCCCCAGGTGATCGCGCTGTTTTCTCCAGCACAACAATGCAGGCCGGGTGGGATGGCGGGGAGGTGAAACCGTGGGCACGTTCCAGCCGCCCTGACAGGGAGACGGCGAGGAAGAACTGAACGCGAGATCCCGTGGGAGTGGTGGTATACCGGATGACCCTCTGCCGGGGTAGCTGTAGGGCGTCCTGATGGTGCGCCCCCTACTGTCAGACTGCAAGAGTAGGTCACAGAACCTCCTGCAGCTCGTCTCGCTTTGAGCAAGTGAGAGCAGGTCACTGCGAGGAGACGGACCTTTCGCACCCATAGATAAGCTAAAGGCGATGATGTATCCAGCCCAAATTAATGAACCGACTGTGGAGCTCGTGTGTGTGTGTGTGTGTGTGTGTGTGTTTTTGTACATGGCGCCCTCGTACCAGCTTGGGTCTCCATCACATTCTGTACACTACAAAGTGCTGGTTGCTATGAGGACTGCATCGAGGCTGCTAATTTGAACAGATGCATGTCAGCAACAACAAAAAGTGCTGGGGACGGGAAAAGAGACTTTTTTTCCCCTAGTTTTTTGCAAATACGAGATTAGAGGATATATAACAAAGGAAGCGAGAGAGGGGGCGAGAGGAAAGGGAACAATTAGAGAGTGAAGAAAGGGAGCGCTTCAAAGAGAGATGATAAACATTTTTATGTACTTTTGCTCTCCTCGTAAGCGAATCATTTGCTTTGCCGTCTGCTGGATTGTACGACCATAAAGCAAATACAAACAGTATTGTCAAACATTGTTCTTGCATCAACACCACATGTATGCAGGGTTATGAAAACCTAGATAAGAGCTGTGGCGGTGTAACCCTGTCAGTCCAGGGTCACGTCCCTGCTGACAACACGAGGCCGGCTGCAGGACGCAGCCTAAGACTGCTGCTACTCTTGGCAGGGGCTAACCCAGAAAAAGGCAGGCAGGCAGGCAGGCTGGCTGCTGGAGATTGGGTCTGGCGGAAAGCAGGTCATACATACATCAGAGACCAACGCAGTGCATCGCCTGTTACAGCTTAATATCCACAGAAGCCAGAGCAGAGACATACACACCACCACAGATAGAAGGAGGGAGCCAGGCAGAGAGAGATGGAGAGAGAGAGGAAGAGTTGACAGAGGGAACAGAAAACTGGACAAGAAGAGAAAGAGCATTAGGAAGGCAAAACACAGCGAGCACGGAACGGAGAGCAGGAGAGGGAGGAGAGGAGGAGGAGGAGGAGGAAGCTGAAATGATGGGGTTGGCAGAGGTGCAGTTGACATGGGAGGGGGAGTGAAAGAGCAGGCGAGAGAGTTAAAGGCAAGTGATGGAGAATAAGGCAGAGAGGACAGTAAAAAGTCTGCTGCGAGGGCTAAAAACTGAAGGCTGGCCGTAATTTAGGAGGAGAACAGTGAGGAAAGTAGACTAAAGTGAGCTGAAATGGTCACTTTGTCTACAAATATGTAATCTTGTTTTGGGCCGGTGATTCATATTTAATTATACAGATATGGGAACACAGACACGCTGACTCAATGAAGTTGAAACATTTTGGGTTGTTGTCATCCTTGCATTAAAATGCAGGCTATAGTTCAGCAACAACACAAACAGAACCCTCTCCTCACACTGTACTTTACTTCTGCCAAGACTAAAAAGACATAAATTAGCTCCGGCTAACGGTTGGAAGGTTAGTACACATTTCAGCTGCGCTATAGAAAAAGAAATAGAAAGTGCAGTAACTGAGAGAAAACAAAGGGACAACTAAGAGTGTAAAAAGCGCTGACAGGCTCTATTGCTGAGGTTGTGAAGGGGGTATAACAGAAAGAAAGGGAGCGAAGGCGCATGGAAGAGAAAGGGAAGGGAGATAGCAGGGAGTGTGTGATAAAGGGGTAAAAAAAACACAAGCCCAGCTCCCATAGGAGGAATGCACAATAGTGCAATAAGCTGGTGATATAATGGTCTTTTTTGCTGTATCAAGCCCATTCTCTTCATGTTTGGCAACCCTCATCAAATCAGCAGTACGCTACCTGAGGTGCTGCTTTAATTACTGACGGAGTCTCGACACCGAAGAGCAGACAAAACACGCTCGTGACAATTCCACCGCAGTCTGAATACAATACACGCCTCATGAACACGAGTCTGACACGCAGAAATGAGTCAATAAATCAATCAATCAATTTCCAATGAGCACAGGAGAATTGTTAAATAATAAATGTGAAAGTAATGAATGTGAAAACAGCCTTCAAATGTCAAACTCTGGACAAACATCCTTCTAAACAGTGAAGCTGTATGAACAAGAAGAAAACACCTTAATTATTCCCTAATCGTTAGGAAATTGTAAAGTTATTCACCAAGAATAATGCCAAACACTCCCTCGCTGAAGCTTTGGGGTTTTGGGGTCTTATACATTTTCTACATGGGATACTGAATATCTTTCAGATTTGGACAAAACAAGCTGCGTAACATCTCTACACTTTTGGGCTCTTTTGGAACTGTGATGATCATTTTCACCATATTTCACACGACTAATAAAAGAAAGTTGACAGATTTATTGAAACTGAAACTAAATTATTTGGTGCATGATGGAACATTAGTACGATTACTGCATAGCTATTTATTCCTTATGTTATAACCTCTTTGCTGCACTTTCGTACGACAAACCCTGTGAATTAAAAAGCAAATAGATGCATTTAACTTTATCTGTTCATATAGCAGTCACATACACACACATTCTAGATACAGACAGGTAGAAAAACTAAGAAGTGAATACCCAGCATACCCTCTGTGTGGGTGTGTGCGTTCATGTTCATAATTGTGTGTCGGCCTGTATGCAGTTATGTTGTTGTTGCTGCCATTAGACTGTTATGGGACTGAGAGTGGTCCCGGGCGGACGCGCGTCTGTAAGGCAAACCATCGGTGACATCCTAAGCACGGCTAACGTGGTTACGGCCGCGGCGACGCAGACGAAGAGCCTTCCCAAGATACTCGGCGAGCCACCGCCACAGACGGGGCCAAATGAGATAGCGCCGGGGCCAAATCTAATCAGGGGACGAAGACACGGCGCAAGAGGCGGGGAGACGGCACGGCGAAGAAATGGAAGGGAGGGAAGAGGGGGGTGTTGTTTAGGAGAGGTAAACAGAGGAAGCAGAGGCAGGGGGAAAACGGGGGGAGTGAGAAAGAGAGAGATATTGAGTGGGTGACAGAAATATACTGAGTGTTAAACTGCAAGGGAGAGTGTGAGACAGAGCAGAGAAGAGAGAATGAGGCAGTGCAGGAGAAAGGTTTGCATGCACATGTGTGGGGAAGCAGGCTCAATTGTTTGTGTACCCCCCTCCCTGCTGGTAAATGGGAAACGCAGCCTGCGCCGTGTCCCCCCCTCCACCCTCCCTCCCTCCCCTCGCACCCTCCTCCTCCTCCTCCTCCTCCTCCTCCTCCTCCTCGGCTGTTCAGAGCCACTCGCGCAGCCTTTTCTGAGCCGGCGCTACACAATAGCGAGCTGATGAACCTGGGGCTAACATGCCCTTTGAGCTCAGTAAAGGCAGAACGCATGGAGAGTCCTTAATGATATCAGGCCTGCGCAGCAAGAATGCCAGCATCCACCCGCTAACTCCGCCACTTCCTCCCGCCAACCTTCCCCAGCCCTCGCAGGACGAGGCTGCAGCGTTACGTCCCAGTTAAGGAACCAGAAGAAAAAAGTGTAAACATCACAAGATCTGACGCAGATAGAGAGCGTATGTATCGGCACGTCATCTCCCCGCAGGAGCTTTAAATTACATTTAGGCGTTTTGTTTTTAAATGAAATGCTGCGTCCAGTGATTGTGGCACTGCAGATAGGTAGATTGGATGGAGAGATTAGATTTCAAAAAAATGGGTGATTCTGGCGGCCTGATGTCCTTCACTACCGTTCTTCGTGTTCAGACACGTGCGGTGAGAAGATATCAAGACACAGTTTCAAAACTCGCTGGCATTAGCGCTGCCAAAAAAAAAAAAAGAAGGGGAATAGGAGAAAACAATATGCAAATCCCAAGGTTTCCTAACACATTAAAGATGCAAAAACAGATATGGGTATGTTGTTGGGTTGGCAGTTCTGTGTTTGTGCAACTCAAATTGTATACTTGAGGAAAACTACAAGAAAGGATTGAATGAATTATTGAATATGTGCGATAAGGAAAGGTTAAAATACACAATAAATGAGAATGTAAAGTGTAAAACACCTGGTCTCTTCTCCTTGTAAACGGCGACCTGTGAACCTTGGTAATTAGATTCTGGAGCCAATTAAAGTCGGGCTTCTGTTAACACCGGGTGAAGGAAAAAAAGCCATCTGCCCGGGCAAAACCTTGACCGCTGTGCTGTTAACATGGCCAATCACCTCATCAAACCAGCAAGTCCTGAAATCTGAACAAAAAATAGGCTGCTTATCAGAATAAGCCAGTTCTTCTGGTCTATCTGATATGACTCAGGCATAAATGAGTGAAGACAAAGTAATGGTGGAGTTTTCTTCATTTTACGTGTCGTCATGTTTGCAAACTTCCTTCTTCACTCTCTGATGTAGCATCTGGAGTTTCCCTGCAAGCAATAGCAGCATGCAAACAAATGAAAAGGACCTCCATCTTTAATAAGATTACAGATTTCTTTGTGTTTGAACATTGTTGTAATATATCTATATTATAAAATATAAAACAAATGTCAAGTCATCTTAGACATTTTATCGTGGAAATGTTACGTATATCTCTGATGGTGTGTTCAGACCAAACACAAAGCCATGTTTTTGTGCATTTAGATTACATACAAAGTCACTGCAAAGATGTGAATAGACACAAATTCACGTCTGTTCGAGCCAGGCAGCGATTTTGGTCATACGCATCATTAGCGTCATTTGCATATTTACTCAAATTAACTCTCAGTGAAACGTTTGCGTCTGTGGTGGGGCTTTGCCCAGTGGTGTGTATGGAGCTGTTGACCAATAGGAGAAGAGCTCACTTCTTAAGAGACTACTTCTTAACTTTTGTTATCTTCACTCCTGATTATCAACCTGACTGCAGCAGCGATCTGCGGTGGTGACCAACATTGTCTGGTGTTTATGCTACTGTGCTGACTGGCGACTGGAGCTGGAGAGGAAATGTGCTATATTTTATGTACATACAGATGAGAGATTCTCAGACTTTACAATGGACGAAAACCGATGGAGCAGCGCCGCAGATACAGCGTATCACATCGGCAGTGTTCAGGGGTGAGAAGCCAATAAAGGATAATATTTTGACGTCGAAATTACAAATCCCTCCGGTTGGTCGAGGAGCCGCTGTGGAGAGAGTCGGCATCCTTCACACACATTATGCCATTCTGTTGATCTGATGCTAGTAGAATAAAAACGCCCTGTGATCTCAGGTTAATTGCTGGTCACATGGCTGATATAATCCCTGCTAGGCTAATAGTGGAGTAAGCAGCAATCAGAGCTGCAAAGCAGGGGAACGAGCCATTACAGACTCAAAGAAAAGGGGAAAAATGTAAAAAGAGGGTGCATTTGTGGCATTTTTTATAGTACAGGAAGCATATGGCTCCTGTCCCCACCTGTACCAACAGTTCACAGTGATATATATCACAGTGCAGGGAAACTGGCCAAGAGGAGGAACATCCCCCCCAAAATCGTGACATTTATTACTCTGAATTTCAGCTCACTTCAGATGAGGATGTCCATCAAGCCGGCTGTGCAAAGTTAACAACACGATGCATCTGAAGTGTGCCATCAATCAGCATCAGCACAAAGACAAATTAGATGCGAACCTTTTCCTCACCAGTGGGATGCATTTGCCAAAAATATTGTCGATCCCCATCATCACAGATTGCACTGTTTTTATCGAGTCAATCAAGCCATCAAATCAACCACCAAGATGTTTAAAGTCTGACAAACGCAATTTACCAAAGAAGACCAGCATGTGGGCCACATAAGCATCCTCTCCAAAACCTTTTGAGTGTTTGAGTGATTACATTTTCATTCCACTTAAGTTTCCTGTTCCATTTTTGGCACCATCTGCATTTTTATCCTCTTTTCGACGATGCTTAATATGCTGATGCTGATAAAGCCTGGATTTGTGTTGTTTTTTTGTTTAATTCTTTATCAGAAGAAAGCTATCGGCTAAGCTTGAGGGTCAGTTCTATCACCGCCGGACACGAGGGCTTAGCACATTCCTTTAATTCATCAAGGTTTGATTACTTCTGTGAAGATTTTTTCCTCAGCCTGATAACCTGATGCTCTCCAATTAATGCCTTTTCACAATCCTGCCGACGCTGACATGATCAGAGCGCGCTGGGCCTCCCGCACGTCTCTGTTCGCCTCGCTTTGTTAGAACACTCTTAGAAAGTTACACCTTGGAGATTTTTTAAACCATTTTCACTCTCCGCTCTATCAACAATAGCAGTTCATCAAACAAGATAAATTAATCTCTCTGGCACGGTGGCAACGGGCCCAGATAATTCAAAGGGAGAAAAAAAAAACCTGTCTAAACCGGTAACCAAATAACGGTACATGCTACTTCTGTGGTACTTGACAAATCATTCTATAAACGTGAACATGACAGTCTGATTCAAATACAAATGACTCTTTGCACTAGAAGTTTTCAGGGACATTGATACATCTTCCGTTTAATGAAGGATAATGGCATGAAATAATAAAGTGCACATTAGGAGCCAAAACAGTTGAATACTGCAAAGTCCAATGCTGCACTAAAGGTCCAGTGTGTGTGATTTAAGTGGATTTTGGGTCAGAAATGGAATATAGTATCCATTATTATGTTTTCATCAGCGTATAATCAGCTGAAACTAAACACAGTTGTGTCTTTGTTATCTCAGAATGAGTTGATAATATCTACAGAGGGAGCAGGTCCTCTCGGTCGCAGTCGGCCGTGTTGCACCACCATGTTTCTAGGGTAGCCCAGAATGTGAAAACCAAACCATAGGCTGGATTCCACTCGATCCTACACATAAGGCATTTAAACCAATGGCAACAAAATGAGGGGAAAACTAAACGTTTTGTTTCAGTGATAAAGGCCTATGCACATGGTGTTTCTCCGCTTTAAGGAAGGTGGCCTTTTGGGTAAACATTACTGCGGCATCTTTCTTCCATTCTCTTGAACTGAGCTGGTCAGGACCAGCTACAACTAGGCTGACGTGAATTACAGTAACATAAAATCAGAGGTCTCCCGACTTCAATTTGGAGCTGTGGCACCGGAAGGTAACGTATAAAATCCTAAACGTGTTGCATAACCCGCTTCGCAAATACCGCCATCTTGGACATCGCGCAATGCATTGTGGGTATGCACCGAAGCACTCTGGGATTGAAAGCGTCCAAACACCATCTCCGGACCATGCTCTGCAGCTCTGACAGACAGCCGCAATGGACACAGAAGATCAGTTTAGTAATATGACGGTTAGTCAATTAAAACGTGAATTATCTGAACACGATGTTGTCAAATGCATTGAAAAAAGATTTAGTTGCCCGTTGCCGTGCAGCATGTTTGTTAAATCTACAATCAAAGGCTACACTGGTAGAATATACAAAAGAAATCGTGAACCAGAGGCTGTCCAAATTCATTTTAGATGGGGGCATAATCTGCTTACCTGATCCCGGCATCCTCCGAGATGGTTGGGAAGACAGCACATTGAGCTATGCACATCTGTTACAGAGTGGTATAGAAACATACTTTGACAAAAGTAAGCAATCAATGAGAATATGTTTCCTAATCTTACTTGTTGGCTGTCTGATAAATGCCCTAAAATGTAAATGTATAAGATTGATTGAGTGGATCAGATGAATGATGGAATGGCTTTGTTTTCATTTTTCATTTCATTTGGCGTAAGTTACCAGCAGAAATACTTCCGTACCACAATAATGACCCAAAACAACTAAATTCTGTTGGAGGAGGAAGTCTCCTCATGATAAGATGTCCCACCACGGTTTAACCTGTTTAAGTTCTGAGTTTAAATTTCTTCCGCAATACTACATGGCGCCTTTTTAAACTTACAATGTATTATTCACTATTCTGTTTGAATGTTTTACATTTTACTGATATTTTTTGGAGGGTTGAAAGCTGAATTTTAATAAAACTATGCTGACCTGCACTTACCATTCTGATGCATTAGACTGCTTGAACAATTCTCACAATTCCGATAACTATTCTTAATGCTTATGGGCATGATTCAGAGGAAGAAGAAGTATAGAAGCTGCTGAAGTAGAAGGAAAAGTTGCCTCTCATTCAACCAGGTAAGATTGTGAGCAGCAGCACCCAAGATACTCCACATCTCCCGGCAGCCGGAACAGACTGGGTCAGCCTCTCAACACAAAGAGACTGCTTCTTCAAAGTCAGCAATCAAACACGCAGAGTACAAAAGCACATTTATCTTCTGTGCCTTGCATTAAAACAGCACGGTATTCATTTGGAAATTAAATTTGCCCACCAAATTAAAGAGTGGAGGAACATAATGGATGGATGTGGATTGTCAGGGGGCGAGGCAGCCCCTGTAAATAAAAGAGAATGGGAAGAGAGTTGAAAGAGAAGGTAAGCTGAGAGGTTTGCTGGATCAAATTGTAGTATTGTCTTATTTCATTGGGGAAGAGTTTGTGCGCGTGTGTGTGTTTGTTTGTGTGTGTCGAGCACGGAGCGAGGACATGGCACTTCATTTTGGAGCTGATTGCGCGCTGCCCGGTGGCGGCGCCCGCTGCCAGGCTACTCTGTGAAAAGCTTCCACTCACTTCCTCTCCTTTCCCGCTGCAAATAAATCAGCCGCAAAATCAGATTACGACCAGGAGAGATTCATGGGAATGATAGAAAAAAAATACAAAGCTGAGGGGACTTTGAAGCAAAACCCCCAAAAGCTCTGAGACTAGAGAGAGGAAGGAGGGAATCTTGCCTACACATTACATTTTTACTCGGCAGTAAACAATCGCGCAGGCATTCTCAGGGCATTTGTCTAAATCCAGCACGAGAAGAGGGGAATATGATAATCACAGAAAATAACCTACAGGAGAATAAGAGGCAGGTGGCAAAATGGTGAGTACAGTCAGTCAGTAAAGCTCAGTTGAGATTCGAAAGGTTGCAGTGCTGCGTAACAAAAGAGGAAACACTGAAGTGTATGCACATGTGGTTAAAGATTACATCTACTGAATACTTGCTGTTTAAGGGACGAGCGCTATTTAGGTCCAAATAAACAACCCGAGGTAGAGTCAAAGACTCAAATTAACAAATGGTTAAAATGAGGAGAGTTCTACAGCGCGGCTGTCCATTTCTCATAGTTAATTCAGCCGAAGCCTAACTACCTCAGATACTTAAAAATATATCACATAAATTGGCCTCTACTAAGGGACATCATAAATATGACCACATAATGAACATCCGCTCGGAAAGTGACTGTGATAGGGGCCATAAACCCTCTAAACTCATCCTTGCTGTCTGAGGGAACGCCATTTGTCCTATGAAGGACATAAAAATATTATTTTGCCCAGGTAGTCTTCTCCATCTCTCCCTTTGGCACCACTCTGCTATCTACATGTCTCAAAGGGCTTTTGAGTAATGCATTTCTATTATTGCACCTTGTGTAGTGTCACATTGGTGGCTTTATCAGGAAGTTGTTGTAGGGTGAGGCTGGAGTGGGATGGAAGGGTTATTGCGTGGGCTTGGCTGGCATTAATCTCTGTCACTTGTCCTCTCTGATTTATACTCCTTCCCAATAAGCCCGTCTATGGCCTCCACTTCAATTGCTACTTTGTGATAGCGCTCCATGTTCAGCCTTCGTCCGCGCCGCCGTTTGACATTGAAGGCTTGTTCTCCAAACCAGCAGAAAGTAAAAAGCATGGTAAAGAATTACATTTCCTGCACCAGGAACAAGAAAGACAAGATAATAGGAGCCTGGAGCTGCCTCCACCCCCATATAAAAAAAAAGCCATTCTCCTCCGAGTCTATTACGCCCGGTGCGGCTTCTGCTTGACGACTTTGATCAAGAGCAATTAATCTTTCACCAGGAGTGAGAAACGCGGTAAAGGCCTGCGCTTGGATACAGCCAAATTTTAAACCTATAGAAAAGAGGTTTTAATAGGTGAGACGGGAGAGATCTATCAGAACGAGCCTCTGATTAATGAATGCGAAGGCTTAGCTCCAGGCTATCTGATCAGTTTCAACAGCAAACTCCTCCGATCATCCCCCTTGCATTCATTAACAGACCACCAGGATGGGCAACCATGCCACCCACCTACTGTCGAACACCCCCCCCGCCCCCGCCCCCCGCCCTCTGCTGTGGTCCGTATATTTCCAAAGTGTTTAATTACAGATGATTTATCACCAAACTGTCGTTTGCTAACTGGGCCCTTCCGTTCTCTCTCCCCACGCCATTCTCCCGCTGCGTTGAGGGAACCTTCACATCATTATGAGAGAGCTCATTTATATTAAAATGAGTATTACCACTTAATTCGCTCCATACATTTTGGACACAGCGTGTGTCACGCGTGAGCTTCGGATCACACCTGCTTCATGGCGGCTTTGGCATATATCAAGTCCTTTATTGCAGGAGAGTTAATGCACATTTGATCTTGCTGCGATTTGCCATAAAGATTAAAGAAAAACATGGAGCGTAACTCGTATATCATGATTCCATATTGCCCTTGCAAACATGATAAGTCTAAGAGGACATTAAACATTATGCACTGAATTAAACATTGAACACTAAAGGGCCATTTATGTTGAATCTCATTTCCTCTGTTAACCTCTGGTCATAGCTGTCAGTCATCTGCAGCAGTCAAGGACGATCACGATGTTTGGCTTAAAGCAAATGAGAAAACCAATAATGCATATCACAAACGCAATTCATGAAAATAAGTGAACTACATACACTCCTCGGAGCTCGTTCCCTCATCCCATAATCCTCCAGCTCTTCAGGACTTATTCACAGAGGAAGCAAAATATTCACTTAGATCTAAAAAGACCACACAATATCCCTAACAACCTACAAGCAATCCTAAAGGACTCCAAACAAAACTCGCATAAATCTGCGCGGGCAGCGTGCCGCCACACATACCTCCATGTAAATGAGGACCAATCCCAGACAGCCAAAAGAAATGATTCAAGTTGGGACTGGAATAGCTTCCTCCCTGTTCAGTGAGGGGAAATAATAATGAGGGTATTAAATACAGCCAGCAGATGAAAAATAATAACATATCGATTGTGCACGTAGCGCTTTCAAAGGAGCGTAATGGCCTGATTCCTGGTATTGATCTGCGAGCAGGCTCGGGGAGGAGTAGCTAGTCGCCCCTGTAAGACCCCCAGTGAGAATGAGATTGGTGAAGCCATCTGAGGTTCTGTTTCTTGTTTCGCTCCACACGGCCTTCATTTCAAATGGGTGTTTTTTTCTCCCCTGAGCGGATGTGAAATGAATGCCACTGAAATGGTCTAACACATACAATATTTGCCATCTTGTGATCATACTTACCTGTAACAATGTGGCTGCCGGTTGCTGTACAGAAATGTGCACTTCGGAAAAAAAGGATTACTTTTGCAGATTGCACCCGCAGCAACATTTATCATTCACTACATGGTTTATAACATTTATGGTTTTTCTTCAATCAGCTGAATATATATTGTATGCCTTCACAATAGAGTAGATGTACAAGCCTTTATCTTACATTTAGCTTAAGATTCAGCATTAGATGCAAGATGATAAGTATGAAGAGAGCAGAGATCACCGTATTAATGTTTTATTTGTGTGTTGTATTTGTGGAGTTGTAAGTGCATGTTTGACTGTGCAAAAGGTGGACAAAATTCAATCTCCAACTTAACACATATGATCCCTAACCCGCCTCTCACAAACTCTTCAAGTGATCTTATTTCTAGCTCAAAGAGACAGAAAAATCTATATCTCAATTTGGTACACTTCAACTCCACTCCAAAAGTGCCCTGAGAGAAAACTGAATTAAACTGAGACAAGCTGATTCAACACCCTGAAAGATGAATTTAAGTAGTTGTTTCTGAAATATGTATTTGCCATGTGCAATATCGGGCTCCTCGGCACGGGAAAACGTGATGGGACTTCACAGCAGCCTTTTCGTCTGGAGAAAGGTGTGTTTTCCCAGAATAAAAAAACGTGCATGCCCGAGAATACATTAATCATAACAAGGTGACAGCCAGCCTGACAGACAAGCAGAGGCGCAGGAACAGATTTGACGGCGCTTTCTATTCCTCAACGTGTTCAAAAAAGCAAAAAAACTTACAGGGCAATTAAAGGAGCGTCGATAGCCGTGTCAGCTGGATTAGGGGCTGGGCGTGAAATTGTCACATTGTGTGTCAGGGGTGCTCTGTTAACAACTCGGCCTGGCGTTTGCCATGGGGTGGCAGAGGGGGCCCCGATGGAACGTGACACTGGAAGAAATACCGTCAAGTCTGTGCAAGGCCAGATTAGATTAGCACACTGGAACAGGTGGTCTTTTATTGGCTGCGTGATAATGTCAAGGATCCTCTGAAACTGGATGCAGCGTGTGCACACACACACACACAGGGAAGCTTCAGGGTGAAGGTGGCGCAACGCTTTTGTGCCGGATACGGAAAGGATCCGCAGCTCGCTGGAGCCTGAGTCACTTGTAATGTGAGAACGCAGCACATGCGGTGAGACGCTACAGTCACTGTTACAGAGAATAGAAGGGGGAGAAAGAAGTCACGCTAGGGTTAATGCGCTTTGGGCAAAAAAACACTGAGGCGTCTGCTGAGTGACAGAAAATCCCGGGATTGTCCAGCTGTCTGCCAGGCAACAGCCACGAAATAGCACAATCTACGGAGCGAGGCGCGGGGGGCGACGGTGGCAAGTGTGAGGCAGTTTGCCAAACCATTCTTCACACCCACTGGTATATTTACTGTCATTTACGGGGAACATATTAGCCATGAATAATACATGCGGTGATGTATGGCACGAGTTCGCTTCGGATAAATTATACAAGGGGGGGCCGAACCAAATACGGCGCCACGTCCCCTTATGGACAGCGAGGCATAAAATGCAGGGAGACACCTCTGCCAAACTGATCCTGGGTAATATACAACTACTCTCTGAAATCTGGCTGAAGTAAATTCACTGCACGGGGCCAAAAACAGGGGGATCCAAATGCCACCTTGGCGATCCAAACAATGCAGCTGACATATGGGGTTATTTCTGAGTAAGCAAGAGACAGATTTGAAATCATGTCTCGCCATTGTGTGCAGATTTCCCCCACGAAAAAAAAAATAACCAGAGGATGCCAAAATAAGAAATAGCAGACAGTCGAGTGGGGGTGTTCTCTCACTGCAGAAAAGTCTCGAGGTGTTTTGATGTGAGAGAAGTGTCTAAAGTCTGATGAGGAGGTCTATTGAAACTGGGTCACAAGGGGAGCCATTTTGTCAAAAGCCTGAGTGAAAAGCATTGCAAGAAACATGAAGCGCATTTCTCGTCAGAGGAAGGAAAACTCTTCTCCCATTTCTAGGACAAAACAGACTCAGCCTTTTATATTATAGCTATATAATGATGAGACAGTTTAAACATTTTAGAAAAGCTAATGTGTAATGAGTGTCCTCAAATACGTAATAAACTTGTGTTAAAGACTACTTCAGAAGTTGACTAACTTATTTTACTTTCTAACATACCATCTTATTATTTCTGGAGCTGAATGGGCCCACTTGTTTCAAGTACACTTGTTGACCTGTTGGTGTACTTCACACACACTACACATTTAGTTTTAAAGTGGTCCTTCATAGAATTGAGTCTATAAGCTCATTTTTTTAGGTAACTTCTCAGTGATTTGGGTTACAGGTCTGTCCTAGAAAACTTTAAACTTGTGGATTCTTGGCCTTTCATTTTGGCAGACTTCCTATAACGGATGATGATCATGGGCACATTTTCACTTTAATAGACAAGTGTATGAAAGGAGTTTAGTATGTACAACCCATGTTTTCTGCAAACTCAAAACCTTTCATGCAAAGGCTCTTAACACACAGGATGAGATACAATAGGAAGGTCTTTACTCTAAAGTTGCATCAAGAACGTCGGTAGTTACTATGATACTACGATATAGGGAACTAAAAAGGAAACAACAACAAGGCAGCAGTACAGAGTGTCTATTTAGGGCAAAGACTGCAGATGAAAATTCATGTTAGTGCCGTCGGAGGAAGCTGAGGTAGTGCCAGAACACAGGGGAAAAACGATATTCAAATCCCGCAGTACTCCATCAGACAGTGTAAAATGAGATTTGGCACTATATCTAACACAGAGTGAGTTACGAGTTGGAGAACTATTATGGCTGGATTCTAATTGAAGGTGTCCAAGAGCAGGTTTTTTTTTTTTCTCCTCATAACAGCGATGGAAAAAAATGTAATATCTTGTAGTGGGCCGGCTGGTGAATGGCACTCTCAAGCCAAAGGAGAATTGAACTTGTCAGAGTTCATAAACAGTCTCTGAACGCGGTGGAGACTGAAGGAGTGGTGGATTATGAGGGGATGGACGAGACCACAACTGAGCCTGTGGCTATACACAGAATCCAGAATGTGTTAATAATTGTTTATCGCCACCACGTGAGGAATAATGGCCAGACATTTTTTTTAATGTACTGCACCGGTTCCTTTATCAGTGAGGGCTTCATAACAATACCGGCTGAACTTTCCATTAATTCCTTTGCACAAATACAATGCAGGTGCCTGTTTGACTTGACGATTAATAGCTGCAATTTACAGCAAATGGGCTTCTGCACAATATGTTTAGCGGGGCTAGATAAAATGGGTCCCTGGCCACTGATCTGGAGACAGATTAGGTTTTTAGTCGGCTATGATTAAGGCATGAATAGGGAATGGAAGATCAGACTTTGGACCTGCAGTGTTTAATGCTGCCCACCTGTTATAAATGAGCAGTTAAACGAGTCAAGCGTTGGTGGTCCCAGGCCAATTCAAGGGCATAAGCTAGCTCCACGCGCTCGCGCTCCAGTCGCCCCACCCCTTTTGGATTTTCCACACTCTCTTGCCGCTGCGAGTGTGTGCGAGGTGCTGCTCTACGCTTGGCAGGTCACCGGGCTGAGGTATGGCGTATGATCTCCATCTGTATGACGGCGAATCCAAAAGAAAATCCAAAAAGGGCATTTATCACCGCGAGGAAATGAACAGATCTGCTCTGCTGCATGTCCAACCAGACTGACTGCACTGAATGTATAAGTGGTAATAAATGACTCCTTTTTTCCATAGACTCATCCTTGTCCGGGATAATGAATCACAAATCTGCGTGTTCTTCATATCCAACAGACCCAGTGTTGCCAAAGGCGTCTTAACACTGTACATTTTTCGTGTTTAAAAAGAGTCTCTTACATCTGCTCCATGAAAGCGTGGGCTCCAAATTGGGTCAACAGACTGTCGCCGAGTTTTTTTCCTTGTCAAGGAGTCTCTCCTTGTACCTGCGGGCTGAAAGCACTTAACACGTTCTCTGAAGTTTGACTTTCATGCACTCTGTAAAACATGTGGAAACGCTTGCTTTCTGTGCGAGTGCTCGCGTCCGCGGCCCGAGTGTTGTCCTCGTTTATTTCTAAATGGGCGTATTGCATAACAGCCCATGGAGGGCCGTGTAATTTAAGTGGTACAACATGTGAGAGGTGTAGAACAAGGAACTGGGGCTAACCGTGGAGAGGGGCTACTGTGGTAACGCGGGCTAAAAGGTTAAAGCAGCAGGGGGAATTAATATGTCTTAATGACATTATAATGAATGGGAAAATATGGGACATCATTTATTAAACGGAGTCAAGTGTGTCAGGGAAGTGCGAGGACTCACAAACGCATTAATTATCTCGCCATCTCTCTTCATGGACGGGGGAAGAAAGCATCGGTGGAGAGGTAATGACAGGCCCCGAACGGACGTCATAAATTACCACAGGGGGGCTTCGGGACGACAAGGTCTCGTCTCACTCCTGCACTCACGCAGCAAGATGTCTTTTCATGTGTCCGAACCGTCACTGGGAATTTGGACAGAAAATCAGAGTTGCCTTTTCTAACTCGCAGTCATTTCCAGACAAGAAAGGAGGGAAATGCCCTTTTTCTCCAAAGACCTGGTATCATACTGGCAAGACATGACTTGTTATTTATCATACCTGTCACACTGGGAAAAAAAGAGATGCGAGCTTAAGTCCTGTTTCCAGACTTTACTGTCTTGGGACTACAGATGGGGGGAGGGAGGGAGGTTCAGGCTTTGTTCAAGAACAATCATCTATAACCACCCGTCTAAGATTTGTGATATCTAGGAATGATCTGATCCGGGTAGCTTTTTTTATCTTCTCTGTCCAGTATTCTGGGATCCAATGACAACTTGTGGATTCCAAAACCTTATACTCTGTAGCCTGGGACCAGACTGAGATCATTTGTTCTGGCAGATGAATATGCCCCCACCATTCAGACAGACTTCAATCGATCTGATCTTTATCAGGCCAATCACATCTGTTTATCTGATATTGGGTGGGTTTACTGCTCTGATTGCTTGTAGGTTTATCCAACTGGGACACCGAGCTCATAAAACTTAGATCAAACTGTGACCTAAGCATTTTCAGAAACACATTTAGTGTTCTATTTGGCTGCAAAACAAGATTGTTCCTGGCCCGGACCACCATTTTTTTCCCCCTTAAAATCGGTCCATCATCTTGAATCCTCACTCGAATCGAGGGTCTAAGGACAGAGGATGTCGTTCACTGTACAGATTGTAAAGTCCACTGAGGGAATTTGATGCGGTTTTGGGATGTATAAATAAAATTGACTCGATTTGATTTGATTTGATTTGATTTGACCACGAACTGCCCCAACTTGCATGTGTCACTCAGCGTTAAGTTTCTCTGATTGGTTCAAGGCCCTGTTTTGTCTGCAGATCTCTCCTTGGAAATCAATAATGAATTGAGAGGGTGGCAGAAACAGAGATTTTAGGGAACGATGGCACATCGTGTAGCATCACTGGCAAATGTGAAGTAAGGGTATATAATATTGCCAGGCTACACGCATTCCTCAAAGCTTAATAGTCATAATGTTGCTTTCTTTGTCAGATATTGAAGAAGGCATGGATTTCAGATCAGTCAGTTTCAGAAAGTTACAGAAATCATCAAAAAGAGCCAAACATTTCTGACATCGTAGGGGAAGTCAGAAAGAAAGTGGGAGGAAATTGATGATCTCTGCCCTCTGATGCCTTTTAGAGACTTCAGTGGAAACCCAGACCGAGCACATGTTAATGACTGCACACCGACATGTTACCCAGCCCACCAAAGAGGCAAAAAAAGCTCAAACCGCTGTTTTCTGTTGCCTGGAATCTGCATCCAAAACTCATGAGAGCTTCTTTGAGCTTGCAGTAAGAAATCTCAAATTACATCCCCGATGACTGAATGCTTTGTAGATTCATTCTTTCTATTGCGGCTGCCACACTGAACCAGTAGGTTTACCTCGTCCCTGCTTGGTCAGGCATCACATTGGATTAACTGGAATCCACACAGAGAGATACCATGTAAATCTTCTCTAAATTTCAAATGATGTGCATGTGTGATAGTAATAAAGACGCTCCATCTTCCTCCAGCCGAGTCCAGAATGACGCATTCCAGCACCGAGCACCTGTTCAAACCTCTCAGACTGCTTCTTTACTGATACATTACAGCAAACAACTGCTCAACAGCCTGATTTTCAGCTCTACAAATTGGTTAATTCCTCACACAATAAACCTGCCAATGTCATTCGAGGGAATATTGACCAACCAAATGCACATCCGAGCTCAGTGAATCTACAGCTTGGTCGCCATATGTTGTTATGGCAATACCAGCTACCCACAAACAAAGCCTGTAGCAGAGAGAGCTTTTCTCCCCTCCTCTGTTTTTCCTTCTAATCTCCCGGTGCTGCTCGTCTGTCAGCATTTCAGTATCTGACTCCTGGGGGTCAGCTGAGTCAGAGGTCGAATGCACGCAAGCTTGGCACAAACACAACAAAGGCTTGGTTTTCTTGGAAAGGTCAGTAAGACCAAGGTGATGGAGGATTTCTCAGGTAAAATGTGATGCAAGATTGATGTAAAGGTTATGCGACATGCTGGAAGAAGTTGATATGCAATTAAAATGATGTGTGGACTGAAATTTGTGTTGGAGAATTGACATTTTATGTCTTTCCTTTCCGTGTTCACTGCTGAGATACACAGTGAGCAAAATCCTAAAAGGTGACCGGAGCTTGTATGAAGATACGGTCGAGCTGCCGTGGATCACTTTATCTTGTGTGTCCCTCTGTTTGAAAACTGTCAAATGAGATTCCCCTGCCAACTTTTTTTGATGTCTTATGGATTTCAAAGTTGAGCGGGAGCCTGGTGCTCGGGTCCCAGATCAAGGCTGAAAAGACGGGGAAGTGGCAGCCTGACATGCTGCGAGAGAACAAGTCCTGGGACGCTCGTGTCACTCTGGAAAAGGAGTAAATGACACTGAAAATTGCCGCAATTATTGCCAACTTAAGGCCTGCCTGTGGGTCCTAGGAGAATTAGAGGAGAAAATACAGACTCCGTCTTCAAAGGCAATTAGTCTTCATATTGTAGTGTGTCCATTCAGCGAGTGTTCTACCCACTCATGGGACTGCACATGTGGACATGGCTAATAGTCTCTGTTAATGAGCCAATCGTTCATTATCAATCTTCTGGGAGGCACAGTGTGAGAGCAGCATCCTGTTGACACATTTAGAGGAAATGGCCGCCGCATGCCGTTCCCTACGTATGCACAGCACTGCGGCGCAATTGTCGCTGAAGGCTGCGAAAGAGCAGCTTGATTCCGCGTGTCCTTGTGGAGACAGCTAAATTAGACAGATTTGCATACGCACGCGCGCAAACACACACACACGAACGCAGTTTGAATCCGAGCCTATTCTGGAGGGGGAATGCCCTTTTTGTCCCTGGCCACCTGGTCAAAACACTAACAGCTGACTTGTTGCTGAGCCCTGCAACGGTAATAAATCACAGCGCACCCCTCCCAAACACATACATACAGTCACACACCGGCCGGCACCGTTGGCCTATTCCTGTACACCGTGCCAGATACCATCTCTTTATGTTTTATGGCAGGATAGTTCACCCTTTTTTCATCAGAGTGCAATCTCTTCTGCTGTCTCTACACGCTGGGCGCCTGGCCCTATCAGCACAGGGCTCATGGTGGATGTTGGGCCTTTCTACACAAGCAATCGATGAATAGACCATTCCCTGCGTTTACTCTTAATGCTACCATATTTTTTTCCCCCTGATACGGCCTTTTGGGGAGCCTTTCTTTACCTTTGGACACTTTCTGACTTTGACAGTTTTTACTCAAACATCCGGCTCGTTCCTCTGCATCTTGGTTTTCCTCTCGCTGTCCCTGATGTGTGCTGGATGCAGCCGTTTCTACGAGCGACCCACAGTAATCTGAGCTCTTAAAAGCCCTGTACATTCCTCCCTTACTCATTCATTCTCACTTTGTCTACCATCCAGACAGACTCCATTTTAGCAGTGGTCCCGCATTTTCCATTGACCTTACAGTGCTTGATTAAGGGCACTGGGCCTCTGGCGCCACTCTGTTTCCTCCATGTTTAATTAAAAGGTGAAGAAAGTCCTCTGTCTTGTGATGATGGCTTGGGTACATGATTCTTTCCCTGCCAACCCAAAAGCCGCTCTCTCATGTCTCCGGCCCCAGGCCTGTGCCTCCACACATCCCTTCACTTCAGGCCGTTTCCCTGAGACTGAAAACTTTTCATGACCTTTGTGCTATCGCCAAGGAAACTGTCCGTCTTTCAGTTCCCCTGTAATATCCCGAACTCCACGGGATCAGATAATTCAAGGAGACTTTTTTCCCTCCACCTTGTTTACTGACAAAATGTCTTTCTTGTCGAGTCTGGAAGGAAGCGATCATCATAGTCTAAAACATAAGTCGCCTTGTCAAAGCCTGTTTAGAATACACCCTCGGAGGAGCGGCGCAGAGAGGAACACAGGGGTGCACTTAGTGTCATTGCCGCCGGGGAGGGGGCTGTCGAGCGGCGGAGCGGCGAGGAGGGGGCTGCTGTTTCATACGTCTACGGCAATTAACGCTGATGTGACACATTCAAAAAGGTCCCCTGGGATTGACAAAGCCAACAAATTGACTTACCATTTGAGCACGAAGACGTAGGAGGGGAGGAAAAAAAGCACGCGGCTTCATCTTGTCATAATGAATCTGGAACCTATTCCTGTCGGCTGCGTCGCTGGTGTGATGATTGCACTTTATTTCCTGTATATGCCATAAAGTACCAGTGTGCTTACAGGGACATTGTGTAGCTTTTGACAAGAGGGGGGTGGGGAGGGGCGGCTGGGCGCCCTGAAGTAATGACTTTATCGTGTGGTTCTGGTAACTTACATGACAAACGAAACCATTGCTTTGCGGCTTGCTATAAATGTCTCCTTAGGCCCTGGAGCGATGCAGGGAGAAAGACAGATGTTTCATTTCATGCCATGTTTTCAAACTCTTACACACTGACACACACACACACACACACACACACACACACAGTCGCTCTCTCTCGCTGCATATCTGACAACCCTCCACTCAATCCTGAATGATAAATGCGTCTCAATTCATTTTCCCAATGCACTACCGGAATCGCCCTCCAGCTCCGGGAGCAGGAACTTGGTGTCCATAAAGGTTCAGCCAGTGATTCGGGCTTTTAAGGAGTGTTCAAAATGACAGGAGTCATTGGGCGGCCAATTTGTTTTCTCATGGGGAGCCGTGTTTGTGGCATTCAGCCTTCCTCGGGGGAAACAAGGGCAATCAGCTGCAGCTTGTCGAGGACTATGAGACTTACTGACCTCTGACCCCTGCTGTGGAAGTCACGGGAGGTTTCCAGAAGAGGGCCACCATTGCCAGAGAATACAACCTGACATCACGACGGCTTGTGATGCGACACATGCATGAACTGTACCTGTACACCACAGGTATACAGGAACAATGGGAAAATATGATTAAAAGGCAGGGTTTTGGTGATGGACAGAATATGGTTGACACACAATCAACAATTAACAAACACCTGGTGATTCCACCCAATCACTACAAAAAGTCCAATTTGTGTAATTCAAGTGTTTAACGCGAGTGTGACGGAGGCGATGGAGAGTGATTCTGTGGGGAGCCCTTCCACATATAATGACGGTCCAGAGGAGCTCTGTGTGTGGCTGCAGAGGGAGGGGAGGGTGTGTGTTTGGTGGCACCGAGGTGGTTGATGGGGCAGATGTCTTCTCTGGGCGGCCATGCATACGGGCCTGGCTCGGGGGATCTCCACCCACTGTGCATCAAGAGCAATTAAACACAGCTTATGTTGGAGTTCACTGACGCACACAGGCTGTAAAAAGCATACGCACACGCAAGCAACCTTAAAGGACAGGACGGATGGGAAAAACTAAAGAGCCGCGGGCATAAATTGTACCAAATAAAGTGAACGCTGGGGAGCAAAAATAATCCGACTCTTTATTGTGTAGAACAGTAAAGCTCATGTATAGTAACTGTGTGTGACGGCAGCGCATGCCGCTCCCTACAGGCTCTGACCAACCTGCTGCCATCTTTAGCTGCCTGCTCCAAAAATGTTTAGAAGAAGGAAAAAGATGTATCTTAAAATACCTACAGCAGGTGCACATTCAGTGCAGGAAATCGCAAGGTAAACGGCAAAAGCGCTGGACCTGCCCCTGTCTTCTGCTAATATTATAAAAGGTATTAGCATTAATGCCGGTGTTATTAACTACAGAACGCAAATAAGGGCAGATTCCAGTGCACATGTAATCAGAAAATGCTAATTAGTTTCTCATTAACATGCAGCAGAAGAGTTTAAACTCCAGGTTGCTGTGCTTTGCTGCAGGCGGGACAGGACTACGCTCTGGATTACTTACAACGTGATTTGGTAAAAGGCAGGTGGCACGTCGGCCCACCGCTCTCTTCTCCTCTACCTCAATCTAAATAAAACTTTTTTTTATTTCCTCTGTCGCTCCGGTTCTCTACAGAGGCCTGCCAAATTAATTCAACACAGTTATAACTGGATTCGGTGGCGTGCAGGAATAACCAGAGTTCTACAGCTAAATCAACATCAGACACTCGGCTGGTCCTCTGGGGGCGCCGTGCAGCGCCTCACTGTTTCTCAGTCAAAGCATTCGCGCTTCGCCTGCAGCCCCCTGTGGAATATCTGTTAATGTAACTGGCATCTTCATTTTGGCTTCTCTCTGATTTTGCATGAAAATCAAATCCTCTATTTTAACTCTGAAAAGTAAAAGGTTTGGGGAGAAGAGGAGGGGGGGGGAGAAAAACAAAGAGTGAGAGACCAACAGAGGAAAACGTTGTAAGCTGTTAATGCTATGTTAATCCCCGACTAAAAACAGCTGAAGGTAATGCAGAGCTAGATAGCTAGCAGAAGAGGTGAGCGAGAAAGAGGAGAGGGGGGGTTCCAGGGTGTTAATAAAATAGAGGAAACATCACCGTGAAGTCTTTCAGCCAGTCAAAATGATATATTTCGGTGTGATCTTAAGTCTACAAAGCCTTCACGCCTGTTCAGTCTTGGTACCAAACACAGTCACAAATCGGTGGAAAAGTAAACAACCTTAAATTAACCTTAACGTTACAGCACTGCAAAATATCTTCAAATGGAAAATGAAGGTTTAAATCTCAACCGTAAGTTGAGTTTTGTGCTGAGTGCAACACCGAGCAGCACTCAAGGACCGACTTAAGAGTACATCCCTATGAGACATTCACACTATATAAAAATGTGAGTACATCAGATTCAGTCAGTCGTGTCCAGAAGTTAAGTACCTCTAATAGTTACACCGGTGATACTGCTGTTATTTAGTTCATACTACAGCCTGAAGATGCCCTGAACACAAACAGCCAACAGCAATGTCACGTAACAGAAGGGAGCAAATTGAAAAGCTGTACACAACTGTCATTTGTTCATTATTCATTTATGGAGTGGTTAAACATACAAGGCCATGGCTTCGGGGTGCGTCGCCTTTTCCTGGCCGTTCTCAGTTCAAAAATAAATTCTACAAAGACAGATAGTGTGACATGGGAGCAACACACACAGCAGGAGCTGAAAAATCAATCACTACCTTCAAGCAGCAAGCTCAGCGGCTTTCAAAAGGATGGAAATAGTGGACAGGCAAGGTTCGTACCGGAGGCAGCCTCAAGATGCTCCTGACAAACAGGTGGAGTTACAGCGATCATCAGCCGAGGAGTCAAGGTTTCTGTTTGCAATCAGTGTTTCTAAGAAACAAATGTCAGAATTTAAACAACATTAACTATTACATTCCACAGCTGATGTATGCTCCAGGTATTGTACATCTATTATCTCTGCTGTACAACAGGCTCTTTATTAGATACCGGCCTATCACAGATATATATCAGGACAATATTCCCCAATATAAAACTCTATTTTTTGAAAAGATTATAATGCAGAGAAAGGTGCTTGGGGCAGTTCAGAAATTATTCAATTTAAGTTTGCTGTTTCAGAGCACCAAAGTCATTTTAGACAACAAAGTTTATTGCGTAAGTGTAGAATATCCTGCCTCTGTTACACATCTACGTCTAAAATGTTTGATAACCTCATTGGAGGGATCATTCAGGATGTTTCCAACCCGCAGGTGTTATAACTGGTTACAAATAACACATACAAGTAAATAAAGTAGTTTTATTAAGGAACTCTTGAGCCATTAATCTGTTTTGACTTATTTACTTTACAACATTTGCCATTTATACCTTTATTAAAAGTACAGGCAATAAAACATTAGGTTCAACTTGTGGTCTCAAAGTCAATAATCAAAATTTACAGCAAAATCCTTCTGATATGCTTTTCTCTCATATTTCATTTAAAAGTAGTAAAAGTTTTATACTTAAGTGACCTTAAAAAGATCACTTGAGTAATGTAGTAAGTGGATAGGGTAAAAGAAGAAAAGGGAATGACCAGATCTTTACACGCAAAGCTTTGCCGAGATACATGACTCGAATATTAGCTGTCCAATCAACCATTTCTGTGGTAATAATTCATAGAAAGGGTTACAAATAGTTTCCCTCCACAACACGGACTTAGAAATTTGAATGCAAAAAGTATTATTACAAAAAAAACTCCTGCCTCTGTCATCCCTATCAAGCGCCTAACCACCAGCCAACCGCTGCTCGTGACACAATGGAATAAAACAGGTAGAAGAAAAAAGAGAAAGTAACAATCATTGTGTTTTTCATGGGGACACACTGTGCCAAGCAATAGTGCATGAATATTCATGTGCACCACAACAAACTGTGAAAACGGCTTTGTTAGTGAAACCAAATCCCCATGCTCGTGTTGGAGAAAAGAGTGCGCTCTCTGGAGGGGGCTTGGATCCCAGCCTGCGAAGATGGTTGCCACCAGTGGTGGTGAATGATGCTAAAAAGGCTGGCGTCAAAGAAACACTCGGGCTGAAATGCTGTTTACCTCTTTAGCAAACATCAGCTGGGCCCTGAGCTCGAGCAACAACAGCGGGTCGGTAAAAAGCCACCGTGTTTGGTAGCTGCTAATTGAGGTGGTGAAGTGATAAATTTAATGTCCCCTAGTGTGAATTTAATGTCCTTAAGTGTGAAGAAAAAAAAGAATGTACAGTTCTAAATCTGTCAGAGTAAGTCAGACTCTACAGGCCGGAGATAAAGACAAGGGCAACACATTTTTAAGAAGGTACCAAGGAATGACTAAACAACTCTAATTAATGAGCAGACAACAAGTTGTTCTGGAATAACTCTGAATGGAAGATAATTGTCCTTGTTTTTAGAGTTATTATCTACATAATAGATAATGATAGGTTTCTTGAGGACTGGCAGGAAAACTAGCAGCATCCAGATGATCACAGCTGATGCAGACACATCCACAGACACTGACGGCTGCAGACACTGCTGACAAATCTGTAATCATCATTATGTGTTTTTAAGTCGTGCTCACCTTGAATCAATTTCTACAGATTTGTTTTCTGTGGACACATCAGAAATCCTGATTACTACCATTGTTGTGATGGTCATATTATCAAGATCATAAGTCGACGTCATTATATAGAGTAAATAAACAAATAGATGGCGAGCGTCCTTTCAGTCTGCTTCCATCAAAGTGGACTGTTTGTCCAATGTGAATTAAATCTACACAAATGATATCAAATCCGGTGAGTGAAACTTTACTGCGAGTCAAGAGAAGAAAACCGGGTCGGTTTCAGCCCCGCTTCCTACATGACTTTTTGCTGTCCATTATTAGAAGGCAGGTCAGCTTAATTCATGTGAATTACTAAGGTGAAAATATCCTCTGCTGCTGGCAGTCGTACGCATGGACAGACTGTCCAAACTCCATTCTATAAACTGGTGTTTTAAGGTGGGGCAGTATTTTTTCACAGTAAATACTGTAGTTACAACATCACAAAGACTCTTTTCTGATTCGCTTCGATCTACAGGCACATTCGGCACACATGTCATTTACTCATCAACATCATTAACTAACCTGTATTTGTAACTGTATTTGCCACAGACGAACACGACTGGCCCGGTCCCACAGTTTATACCATTTCCATCGTCTCTGAGGACGGCCTGAAGCCACAGATCTCTTCTTTTATCGCCCTTTGTTCTTTGGGGAAGTAAAGAAAATCGTAATCTGTGGTGGTGTTCTTCATTGTTGATGTGCACAATGCAACGCAGTGACTTTTAGGCTTCGTGCTACTAGCTTTTTCAATTTGGTACCAGCACTTTCACAGCTTCTGTTTTGGAGGTGTGGTTGTTTTTCCATTTTATGCTCCTTTCTGCCTCTACTCCAATCCATCTCAGACGCAAAGACGACTGTGCTTTTTGCTCGACTGTATTTATTTGAAAGGTTGAGTTAGTATTAATTTCTCAAATTAAGACTTCACATAAAAAAACTAATTCCCTTATGAAGATTATTTTGTATTCTCTTTTCCATTAATTCATCCATGGTAGAGCTAAATTACTGAATTATATATAAAGTAGTTCAAACTAGCTCCCTTTTCAAGCAGCTAAAATACTGCTTGTTAATAGTGATTCAGCAGTATTAATGATCTAAAATGTCATACAGAATTATATATCGGTCACAGGGGACATTTTACTGCAGAACCAGAACTTTTACTACTGATACTTAGCCGGTCATACTACTGTCCTTTCTGTCAGGTTTGCAAAATGATAAGGTTCAAAATTGCAGACAACAGGCAGGCGGGTTGATGTTAGCTGTGAAGCCCAAAATCCAAAAATCCTTAAAACTAAGCAGCAAAACTAATAAAAACAGGCCAATCACAAACCAGAAGAACTAACCAGAAGGAGCACTGACATGTAGAAACAGCAGAGTGAGGGAACAACTACACTAACGAGGGGGCGAGAGAGACAGGGCAGTGCTAACGAGGAGGATGTGAGACAGGTGTGAGGGGGAAATCAGACTGGGGAGGATCAAAGGAGGAAAACAGAACACCTGGAACACAGGTGAGCAGGAAGTGGAGAGTGACAAGAGGATATAGCTACAAAATAAAACAGGAAATAACTAAACTAAATACTCAAACTCTGACGATTTCACTTCTTATACTTAAAGTTCCAGTTCATTGCTCATACTTTCTTTGCATCCTGATCTGTTAACACTGAACTGGGCAGTTTGTTCAAGCGACCTATTACATACTATACAGCCCTTGTTGTGAAGAGTCATTTCAGAACTACTTGTTCACCGATGATTAATTAACACTTCCTGGTTCCTGGTTTCTGGTTATTCACTCGTAACTCTGCTGGGTTTTCTGCATCTTAATGTGAAGTGTTACCAAAGACAAGAGTGAGAATGACAAAAGAATCTGAAAGCAGATTAATCCGTCAGGAATTGATTTGTTAAGCTTCTCTCTTTTCACGGGCGCAGCAGTCGAACAGGATTTAAAAACGAGCCCCTGAGATGCACATCTGCTCCGAGCCCGTCCTCTTCAGGACCGAGGGGACCCCTCCAACCGGCGCTCCGCTGGGGGTCTTCCGAAGCCAACTACCCACCAACTGAACCGGTTCACCATGTGGTAACCTGGCTCTTACATGTGTGTGTGTGTGTGTGTGTGTGTGTGTGTGTGTGGTTTCTGTACTAATCTACATTAACGTACACACCTGTGAGTATGCATGCACTGCATGGATGAATGTGTGTGTGCATGTGGACTCGTGTCTATCTGTGTCTGTGTGTGCACTGTACGCATGTGTGTCAGCGTGCACTGCACAGTGCACGTGCCAGCTGTCCAGTGCTGCCTTCAGGAAGAATGTGTAATGGGGATAAGCTCCTTCTCCTGGCTTCCAGGGGCTTTACTGCAGATCTGTTCCAGGTGTGTGTGTGTGTGCGCGTGTGTGTGTGTTTCTGTGTGTGGCCTGTGTTATACTAAAAAAAAAAATGAAAAAAAAAAACCAAAACAAATGCAGCAGAGCCCCCAGTTAGCTGCCCAACAGCTAACAACATCTCCATCTGAGAAAACAGCAGCAATAAACCTGCGCTGACACGACGGCGTCACACTGAGCCGCTTCAAGTCCAAAGACAATTGTCAACACTCTCCCACTGCTCCATCACAGGCTTCATGAAGATAAGAAAACATGGCTGTGCTTCATCTCTTCACTACAACAAATGATTAGAAAGAAATCATCAGAGTTAGCCGCCAAAATACTGCAGCTTGGTTTCATATGTAGCCTCATTATTGTTCCTCTTTCTCAAAGAAATGGAGGAACATCTCAGTAAGGAGGAGGCAAATGAAAGAGATAAAAACATCATTTCAGCTTTGTTATGAAGCCTCGCAGCTCAGTTGTGCTGTTTGGCCAGAGGTAAAGGCAGGGAAGCGGATTACGGTCGACGATATTATAGAGCTGATGCAGCATGGTGGAGATCTGGTCGGGTGGGATGGAGGTGGTGTTAATACTGGGGTTTCTGACCTTGGATCACCCTCTCTAAACCCTCCGTGCACGGGTACCTGTGAGCACAAACACACACACACACACACACACACACTTGCACCCCGACTCAGACTCAGACCCTGAAGCTCTCTTCACGATAAGCCAATGAAGGAGAGGGACAGAGTGAGGCGGAGGAGGAGGAGGCGGAGGAGGAGGATGTGGCACTGGCACTTGCAGGAGGCTGTTTACTTGCATTGTTAATTTCATTAGCCCTCCGGCAACCACTTCAATATTTAACATTCTCGATTTAGCTCTGTCCTTTTTTTTTTCTCCCCTCCTCCGTTTTCTTTTAACGGGTTTGCCAACAAAGTCCAACAATTAAACAGAGTGGCCAAAGGTAATCTATCAGCACTGTGGTCTTACCACTTAATATAGTGGCACTCGATTTGCACTCAACTGAAGGAGGCCAAACCTTGTAAAAGCCACAATCCTTTTAAATGGGCAATCAATTTGGCAATGTGACTTTGTAGCCCGGTGTGGCTCAGCCCTGCCTGTATAAAACCGGTGATGTAGAGGACTAGCAAGAATGTGGAGAAACGGTGGGAAGGCAAACACCTGAGCCATAACAAATACGCCAAAAAAAAATCGCAAGTAAATAATGGCAAGATTTCATGCTAGCTGCTTTTCCCTCGAAGTGTCCAGGGTCAACGCCACAGTGTTAGGTATAATCTAGTATGGGAATGTGAGCTGCAGTCAGTGTATTAGCATTAGCGGTCACATACATAGAGCGCGCTGAAGAGTGTGACAGCCTGCTAATGGCTCTGTCACAAAGGGACCGGAGTTTAGACACAGCTATAATCATGATCTCAATAAGCGTGCCACCCTACCAGCGCACCAGCTCAGTCGTGTCCCCTGATATCCATACGCTGACATCATATGCCTACGGTCCCATGAAATCTAACCGCGGCTCAGAAGATGGCTTTGCATACTGCCGACATTTCCACTACTTTGCACACTCGTGCAGTACAGCGTCAACTCGTACACCCGGCGTGAATAATATCCCGGCCTCTCTTCTAATCCCCTCCCCTCAGCGCTGGATCGTATTCTCGGGGTCTTTCATACTGACGGGGCTGCAATTTATAAACTGTTCTTTTCATTGTGGTTTACTAGCAAACCACCCGGCTCGACTGTACAACCCCCCTCCCAATTTCGCACACAAAAAGTTCATCGGTAGGTGTGCTGGTGAGGCAAAGCGTGGAAATATTGCCACAATAGCGCCGGAGATCTTTTCATTTACCATTCAAAACAAATCGGGCTGCAGCGGGCAGAGAATAAATTCAGACTTGTAAGTAAATACATGTATTGAAGCAGTGGACTGTTGAAAATGCATCAGGGGCAGGCTTTTTCTATTATGGGGATATTTATCTTCCTTCCTAAACAAAAAAGGCCAGGGGAGAAGGCGAGCAGGCGGGTGGGGAATGTGTTTGTTTTCCTGCAGTACAGTACCGCGCAGGCTTGTTGTGTGTGTGTGTGTGTGTGTGTGTGTGTGTGTGTGTGTGTGCCAGTGTGCAGGCATGTGAGTGTAATTGCTGCCTGTTATCATTAAGCAAGCTGGAGCGATCGGAGGATGCACAACAACCTATGAAGGGCAAACCCGGGGATATTGTGCGTGACATTGGACGTCTGTGGGTAAGTAATGATCAGAGCAGCGTGTGACAGCCCAGCCTTAGCAGCGACAATGGCACATTGTTCGCTGTGCTACGTCGCCCGCGTCCAACTCCTATCCACCTCTTCATTAGTTAGGAAGACCCTATATTCACCCATATAGTCTCGCAGTAATAGGAATGCTACCAGTGCTGCTTCTTCAGTGCTAACAGGGCCATTATATTTAAGCGTAATTTATAGAACGGCTGCCTGGGTGTTTTTCCACACTTCATGAAATAATAATTCTTTATGCTGAGGAGGCCGAAGAGAGAGATTTGTTCTTCTTTCTCTCTCTGGGGTCATTCACTTATCCTCTGGCGCCCGGGCAGGTTCAAACCAGGGCCACATCACCTCAAGTAAGAGGCGGAATAACCTTTAATTGGGGAATAATCCCCAAGAATTGGATCGGGGAGTGGTAGATAATGAGCAATTGTCTGTTAACAACATGAGACAATTTACTTGGAGCTGTGACATCAAGATAGTAGAGGCGGATGTGAGAGAAGAAGCCGATTAACCAAACTAAATACTATATAAATTCATACATTGATCACTGGCGTAGATGTACAGTATGTATGTGTCTTTAATGTATGAAGCTGGTCTTAATTTTTTAGTGTCAACAAATCCCAGAAGTAGACTAAAAACCAATGCATTAGTCCGTCTCTCAGCACTTTCTGTGGCCTCGAGCCAATTAACTCCAACTGAAAGCAGAAATCTTTCAAAACCGGTCAGAAATAAATATTTTTCATCTCTTTTTAAATGGCAGTAATTTTCTAAAACAGGCCTAAGTGGTGGACTTTTTTCTTTGGCTCAGTTTATACATTTGCTGTTGACATTTTCTGAAATGACCTGGGGTTGCAGGAGTGTACCACACAGTTATTATACCATATAGATTTTTTTATGTGGTATTGAATTGCTGTGCTTATATGTTGGTTAGGTCTAGGCACAAAACACTTAGCCGGGGTTTGGAAAACCTCATGTTTCTGCGTAAAATACCTTTTTGGTTGCCCCAAAAATGGCTCAAAAATATCCATGTGGTTTCACAGTTACTGTACATATAAGGGGTGCCTCAATATAACAGAGCAGATCTTAGGCTGACTGGATCTTTTGTTTAAAACTTCCTCTGGTTGCCTTTTCACGATTCATCAAGTGTAACTGTTCTTTTTGTACACTTCTGTACAGATGTGGTGACAGTCTGACTCTCAGCCTACTGACACTTTGATTTTGAGTGTAACTTAATTGCTAAAAGAGATAAAAACATGTTTAACAAAGTGAAAGATTAATTTGACTGATTTTTTTTTCTTTGCTTATCGTGATATCATTAGCCAATAATCGTGTAGTGAAAATCCGATGTGGTAACAGCCCTATTACAAACGTTAAAACATGGTCTTGAACAGTGGTCACTGGCTTGGCAGCCTTTCTCAACTGTAAATCCACCTGCACCACCTCCACCGCCCAACATGACAGTCAGGTCATAAACATGTAATGTGAAGGTCGATATGAAACATTTTGTTAAAATGTCAATATGGTGCGTAATCTCACACCATGAAATTCATGCAGAAGTCAGTATAAATCCATCTTTAAATTAGGAGTGACAGGAAAACTATCAAAAGCAAATGTGTAATATTTAAGTACACCGTCAGCTGGCTGGTGTGTGTTACGGCACAGGGAGGGACTCACTGCAGGGCCCATGTTCCTGACACCAGATAATGAACATTTATCACCTCCGTGTGACGTTTTGGGCCGAGGTAATAAATGTTCATGAGAGCCTTATCCAGTGTGCAGACTCCATTTTCCATTCTTTTCACATATTTTTCTGTACAGTGTGCATGCTTTTGTAATTTTCGTATTATATTAAAAAGTCATCTCTTGAAGTGCATCAGCAGCTGATGTGGATCTGGATGTCTAACACTTCCATGCTTTAGAAACACAGAGGATATAAATGTATCATTGGATTTGGTCTTCTCATGGCATTCAATGACAATAAGTGAAATAAGAAGCGCTGCCAGGCTGATGTTTTAAGGTCAGAGGATGTGCAGTGTGTCTACAACATCATCAGAACAAACCAGGGCATGCTTTTTTCTTTAGTCGCTCTGTAAACATGTCAGCACTGCAGGTAGCACACACATGAATGTCACTCAAGACGCAGAGTAATTTCATTTTGTTTGGAATAAATAAACCTTCGTCCCTCAAACTGATTACGCTCCCCTCGGAATCTTTTCAGCTTGACTCCCGCTTTGATGAAACTGTGCCCCGCTTAATGACGCCGTTGATTCATATCCGGTGGGTACCGCACCAAAAAAAAAAAGGGAGACAGAGGCGAAAAGCTCAATTGCTGCTTGAATCAGCGGAGCCCCTGCCTCCATCCAGCGCTGCTAAAAGAAAATGGACAGACAACAGCAATTCTTGTTTTCGCTGTCATGAATAAGTTATATCAACCTCCAACGTATGAGGGAATATGAAAAACTAATTACCATATTTTCCATTAATGGGAGCAGAAAAGTTTTTGGGCGAAGTTCTCAAACTGCAGTAAATTCTGTAATTATGGGTCTTTTCTTGTTATTCTTGTTTGGTAAGACGGGAAAGTCACAATGAACAATATTCACTGGATTTATAAGCACCCAGAGAACTCTGGTTGTAAGCTGATAAAGGAACGAGCTGAGCTGGTTTGGCGTTCTTGGGCTAAAGACAGATTTTTAACGGTAATAGGAGCATTTATATGAACTCAAAGTCTGGCTTTGTGCCTGCTATTAGGGAAGTTAAGACAAACAATAAAAACGGCTGTTAGAACTCTTTTGGTTTGTAATTGCAGGCAGAAGCCCATATAGAGTGGTATCAAACATCCCACAGCAGGAGGAGAAACACATTCATGAAGGCACGTGATTGATTCATTAGGACAATATATTTTATTAACAGTCAGCTGATGCAAACAATCTGCATTTGAATTAGAGCCTCGCTTTGCTATAAAAGACCTCACGTTCCTCGGGGCGGCTGGTGGAGCTTTTCTGCCAAAGGGTGCTGCAGCAAGACAAACACTCCACACCGCCGAGAAACACAAGCGCGCCCATGAACTTAACATGACTTCCCTTTCTGTATGGCAAAAGTGGGTTTGCAGAGCTGGAGGAAGCTGGGGATTTTGTACACTAACCCCTGCATCGATCCAGATCAAGCGCTGGCAGAAAGCAGTGGGCGTTGGGAGCAGAGCCCCTTTGATCAAACAGTGGTCATGACTTCTTCAAGAAGCAGCAATCTCCCACTGAAGTCTGGGAACAGTGTGGAAGTCCCACAAGGGATTATGTCTGAGTATGTCAATTACAGTATGTACGCAGAGCTACTCGAGGGTAGGATCTGCCAATCTCCGCAGCTTTCTGATCCCACCTTGGCTCTAAATAGAAGGTTCTGTTGTGTCTGTGCCAAAGAAAACTCAATATAAAACAACCACAAAACATTAACAGCATACAGTGATAGCTTTATATCGCTTTATGTTAACAAAGGGGATTTACGCGTGAGCGCCACCCTTACAGCACCTTGGCACTGCGTTACCAGTTTGATCTACAGTGTGGTGAAATGTGCCAGCTGATTGTTTCAACTGAAACTAATTCAGTCAATTGTTTTGAGTATAAATACATATTAAATGGCCGTTATATACATTATATATATAACATTTGTGGCCACACGTTATAAGATAGGCAATCATGGCTAAATTATTTTCCATGGACTATACATGATCATTTAACATACAAGGAGTTTTAAACTGGTTTAGCTGGTCTCAATTCAATACAGATGCCTCCATATGAGACCATAAGAGATGAGTTTGTCCTTGTCCCTTGTCCTTGAGGTGTTCTTGTGGCGCGAGTTGAAACTTCCATCTACTTAATTTCATAGCAAAACGACTCTTCAGTGTTCCTGTCAGCTTTCTGCGTCGCAGCTTCACGCTGCCTTCCAGGGAATGGGATGTCAGAGTATCATCTATCAGGAAAAATATCAGGTTATCTTGATAACCTGATGAAGGTCTAAGCATCGAAACGTTGTTGTCAATAAACAAGTGAAGTGGACGGTGTGCGGGAGGCTTTTTCTTGATTGTGTCGGTCTTCTCCTCCGCACCTGTCGACCCTCAGGTGCGCAAAGTATCATCTATAAAATGTCTCCAACATGGCCTGGTATTCACCGTTGAGGATATCAAAAGTTTCTTCCTTTAGAAGCGTGAATTTTTCCAGGCGATGCACGGTGAGCGCTGTGTTATCGCCATGGTTACATATTAACAAGTGGAATATTCAGTTGCCAGACTTCCCTTGAATGCAACTCCAGAAACACACTATAATATAATTCAATTTAAGTGCCTTTATTTTCTATGATTGCATCTAATAAGAATGTTTCTTGTTGGGCATTTCTGCTCGGCTGCTGTTTGTGATCCCTAATTTAAAGTTTGAATGTCAAATTACTAACCGTTGCATTTGATTGACACTCACATATATAATTTATGTTCAAATGGCTTTTTGGCTCCCTGGAAAACCACGACAGAAAAACATCAGTGTCTTGTAACTGAACTTTTGATGCTGGCCTTGCTACCAAGCTATATTTTGCTATTGGCTTATTATTATAAAGACATAATATCATTAGAAATGTTGACCAACCAATCAAAACTGTTAGCTGTAGGTCTACATGTAACCTTACTGAATAAACGACACTGAAACAGAATTTACCATCGTATTAATCTCATAGCCACATACTGATGCATCCGGCAAACAGCTGTTTAAAAAAGTATTTCTTTTACTCGCTTCAAAAGAGAGATTGTTATGACAGGAGCGGGTGGTGCTCACACTGCTTTTGTCAGCTGGGGCCTCCAGAATCAATCAAAAAAATGGATTTGAAGGAAAAATTCAACACCAACGCAAAAAAAACACTGAACATGATTGTTAATTTTTGATGTGCAGCAACTGAACCAACTATGAAAACTTAATTCACTGAGACGGTGAGATGTGGTTGAAAGATAGTAAGTGGATCTTGTTTGAGGGTTTATCAAAATGAAAAACAAGTGTGCAGAGAACGTATGCACACATATTTTACACCGAGCTCTGCCGTCGGAGTTCAAAGCATTTAACTATTTAGAAATTTCAACACACATTTATATTTACTCGTTTGGCAGATATCTTGACAAAAGTGACAAGGAATCCAAACCACAGTAGATCAAGGAGAAGCCATCGAGACAAAGAGCTCCAGTTCAGCTTCAGATGCCACCTGACACCAGCGTCACAAGTTTGCAAGTGCACGAAGTACGACAGAAGTGTCAGGAAAAGAAAGCCGGAGAAGTCTTTCTTTAGAGTTGTCACGTCTCGGGAGTTCTACAAAACATCATTACCCTGAAAAACATGTTTATGCTTAAACAAACAAATGTAATGAAGTAAACAGAAATGAGGCAGACTGAATGGGAAATGTCATTTAAAAAAAAAAAGAAAAGGGACCTGGGCACAATTTTAGTAGATGTTCCAACACCTCGCAGGTCTCTGTTCTCTGCCAAATAAGATCATGTCTCCATTCCTGAAATATGTCAAGTCACTGTACACTTGGAGCTGATCCAAGACCAGATTAAAAAATGAAATGAAGATCTTTTTTGTCTCCTGCTCTTCCCGAGTAAACACACTAATCCGCACACTTTGCTGCCTCGTTACTTGGGCTCTTAATTAAAATGCAAGCACTTCCCCTTCAGGCGGTTACCAATACTTGATGCGCTGGATTACCGGCGGTGAAGTCGGACATAATTTGTTTTTAATAAAACATCGGAGGGATTAAGTCGATGGAGTTTACTGAGATTTGGCTCCAAGGAACCGCGTGCCTTGTAAATGCTGAGCACAAACAAGCCAACAAATGCTTTGGCATCCTTAATAGGCATTTAATTGCTCTTAATATAGAACAAATGATTGTAATAACAGGGATTCCTTACATAAATGCAGCGACTGTAAACAGAGAAAAGGCGCATACTAATGGGGGACTTACCTGTGCATTTGCATTTGTTTACACAAATTTGGGGTGAAACGGCTGCGTATAACGTTGGGAGGAAGTAGTATTAATTTGTAGCCTTAATTAGGAGTTTTATGGGTTGCCACAGTAGAGAGCACATAAAACGACAGCGTCATCACTAATTCAACATGGCAGGCCTGCAGAACACCATCTGCTGCCCAAGAAACTGTTAATAAAGTCACAATTATCTTTTTGTAAGCACTTTATTGAGAATAAAATTTGCAAATTAATTAGCTGCGAGTCAAGTCCACGGGTAAGAGGAGAGGAGGAGGGGGAAAAAGGCCACATCACCAAAGGCAGAGGCAAACCATTTGATTCAAGAACATCCTGCAACCAAACACACCCGTGGCGCTAATGATAATTTCGGGTTTCATTGCTGATGATTTGAAACAAAGGCTTTGTTTCACTTTTTAATTGCGCTTCACATCCACTTACACGCATTTTGTAATGAGGCTACACATTTAACCGTAGCCTCCCTCCTCTCATCACAACAAACAGAACCAAAAAAAGCAGCCTTCGCAGCCAGTAATTGCACAGTGTGTTAACAGCTGGCTATCAAAACCCAGCAGGAAAATACAATTCACCGTGTAAAGTTGAGCATCAAGCCTATTCATGATCAATACTGCCGGGCCAAGAAAGCACTTATCTGCTGTGTTTACATTGTTGTTAGTTTCTCATCAAGAACGCTTCCCTCATTACCCCTCCGCCCCGGCCGCAACTGCTTTCGCTGCCTTTCCAGGCTTTTGTCAACACCGGCGCTGACAATAAATGGCCAGAATAGAGGCCAGATAATTTTGTTAATCCCCTTTGCCTAAGACCTTGAGCAGTTTAATTCATGGTGATTGTTTTGACTCCCCTCGCCGGCGATCAATACAGCCCATTTCAGCACTTTTTGCCGGGCTCAGAAAACAGAAAGCCCTTGTCGCTCGGCTCTCCTTTATGAAGACAGCACACGGACGAACGGGGTATCCTTCAAAGTCATCAAATGTGCAGACGGGGTGTACACATGGACACACACAAACCAGAGTAATCTCTTCTCCTCCAACTCAGCGGCTGCCAGTGAATTTACAGCTATAAGTCACGTTCGACTGTATGCGCCTCAGAGGCGCTAAGCCTGTAGCATACATGTCTCCCAGTTCCTTTTTTTCTCACTGTAATTGGCTGTAGAGGGGAAATAGTGGAGGTGGTGGTGCTGGGGGTAGAGGGTGGGGGTGGGGGTGGTTATTTCTTCCATCGATGTCTCTGAAGCGCTTATCAGTGACCCCCAGCAACTCAACGCCCTCTAACCCTGTCATCAACACACATGTGACCTCTTCACTTTAGCCGACAGACGGCACGAGTAAATATCTCTGCAAGGATATCGGGGAAATATACAGTACACACACAGGCTGTGTGATAGTCCCATCATGCTCCAGTTTCCTTCTTTAAAAAGAGGAGAGAGGTTTAACCATAGCGGAGCCGATAGAGAAGCGGTGACACTGAGGTTGCCAAATTAGCCACTGCGGCGCCGTTTATTTCCCATTTACGGCGGCGGCGAGGACACCCTGGAGAGGAGAGACCAACAAACACTTTAACAGAAGCGAGGAAAGGGATGTGCAAGGTAATTGTTCTTGTTAGCATGATTTATGATTCATAAATTCCGCGCTCACCCTTTGAACACAAAAAAAAGGCATAAAGAATGTTCTGTTTTTAATGTTTATAACGCTTAATTACCTGGGCCAGGCCGGCGCTTTATGTATTGATGTGAAAACACTGGGGCAATCACCCCGGGTCTCCTGTGTTTTTGTAATGAAATGTGCACGGCTGCCTACGCATAACCAGATTTGCAGTAAGCAAGTGCACAAATTAAGCATGCCCATCGCTCAGACGGCGGTACCTCCTAAGTGGCATTTGGAAAATTACCTCATACATTTTATTTGCGGGCATGCTTTGTTCACAGAGTGGTAATTGACAGCGGTGTAATGAAATTGCAAGTAGAATCGCTGAATGTGTTTTTAAAGTCAATAACACAAAATGTAATGCCCCGCTGAGCAAGAGTTTGGGAATACAATTATGATCAATTTGAGTGCTGAGGGCGGCCATTTTGAATCAGCCCCACACAGAGACAATGGGTGCCTCGCACTCGGCGAGCTCATAAAGACTTCATCTGTGTTTGTGCTTGTGGGGAGATTGAGCACACACAAAACAAATGCATGCTGGGTAACAGCCTCACCTCTTTTGGCAGTTTTGACACCACTGAAGTGACTGGATGGGAAAAACAAACTGTCCTCCTGACAGCGTTCAGGTGAACAGTAGTTTTTCGTGCACTCCTGCTGCTGAACTTGTGTTAATTCTTAAATCTAGCTGCAGTACCTTGACAAGTGAGGACAGTCCACTCTTCCCTGAATCCCCTCTTCTATCTTGTGGCTCAGTGTTTGGTTTTTTATATCACTCTCCAGCCCTCTTCTTGTCCTTCGCCAGGCGAGTGTGTTTACAGCAGCTTTCTCTCCCCTCGTCGCGAGGCGGAGATCCAGCTCCTCGACTGTGTCGCTTTCCACACTTCACGGCTCAGGCGCCGCATTCTGGCTGAACGGTCCGCGGGACACGCCACGCCACGCCGCTGCCTCCGGGCGACCACTGGCCGAGAAGGCACGTCTGATTTATCGACTTGAAGGGAGAAAACAAGTCGGGTCGGGCCTTGATCTGTTTCGGGGGTTTGATTATAATGGGAACCTTGAGGAAGGAAGGGGATTGATAGGGATGATGAGCTCCCAAGCCTCTGTTCATCAAGTGGACGTGTGAGCATCATCTCTGGGAGCAGGAGAGCGGAAGGCTGACCTGCTTTGTGCCGTCATGAAAGAGACTTCCTTTGTGAGGTGTTTCGGCTCAGATAGAGAAGATGTTACGTGTCTCATCTAAGGTTAATAATACAAATGCATTATTGTAAGCATCGCAAATCCAAATATCTAAATACCATAACATAAAAGATTGTTTTTACGTTATCCGACCATGTTGTCAGAAGGGCACATACTGTAGTAATTGCACACATTATGAATAAATGACATAAAGAAGTGGGAAAGTAATGCAATGATATTTTAATGTGATAATGAGTCAACACCTGATGGCAATTAATTAGTAAAAATTATACAAATGATGTACAAGAATCATGTTTCTTATGGTTGTCTTCCCAGGAAACACTGTGATAGTGTGTCTATTAGCAGAAGACAACAAACTGTATGTAATAATAATAAAGAACTAGAACTAGAACATAATTTGTTTTATATTTGAAAGTGAAAGCGTCCTGTTTAATGTGATAGCTGACAAATTGAGTTTGACTGCACAAAAATAATCAAAATATCACAAAATAAAAACACCACAAGGGAAAGAAATGACCACATCTCACTTGCAATCAGTACGTATTATCAGAACTAATCCATACTGCATTTTTAGTCATTTTATTTGACTACATTATTACAATATGTTCAGTGAATGCATCAGGAGCAACTGCCCGTGTCAAGGAAAGCGGCTATAAAAACCATCGGAAGCTGCTATCTGATAATGGTCTGCTCTGACTCAAGTGAAGGGAGCATCAGTATCAGACTGGTCGGACGACATGATCAGATTGCACGCTTGTCCGACGGCTTGGGAGCGAAGTGAATGGAGACAGCCCCGTCGTGTTTTTCTCATTAGACGCTATCAGGTGGCATCGGCTGACAGAGCAGGCGATGGCTGCATAACCTCCAGACTCCTGGTGGCTGGGCTTCCCACAGGCGCCTGGGGTGAACCCTCTGACCTCATCGCTATGGTCACCAGTGCTTTGTTTATCAGATGACACGGAGGCGTAGTACTCAGCCGTCACGCTCACGCTGCTGCATGGTACCACGTGCGTCTAATCAAGACGGGCAATCTGGTGTCGGTGTACTACACAACAACTTCAAGTGCTGAGGAGCTCAAACGGCATGCAGGCGTTTCGGGGGAACTTGTTCTGCGAAAGTGCTTCTTGAATCCCAGATGTAAGCTTTGCTATGACGGTGGTTTCCAGACCGGGTGACAAGGGTCACACGGCCTCTGTGCTCTGTGGCAGCTTGTTGTGCAGATGTCCAAAACAGGTTTATTACAGTGGAGTAAGTGATGGGGGAGAAAGATAGTTGTTGAGACTCACTCTCAGGTCTTTACATACTGATGCTGGCTTGGTCTGAGCATCAGACATGCACATAATATATAGACATTTTTGCATTGAAATGTCTATAAATATGTCTATATGTATATTCTGTTGAGTTCTCTGTTGAGTTTCTTGATTATTTAAAGAAAAAAATGTGATTCCCAACTTTGAGAACAGTTCAAAAAGATGCCTTCTTCACATCTACTGTCGTCTCCACTCAAACACATTAAACTGCTCTGACCAGCTCTCTCAGCGGTATATGACAACATCGTAAATCCAATTCATGATCGTATTGAGACCAACTTCCACACGTGGCATTCTAGTCTGTGATAGCATCAGTATTTCAAAAGTGAAATAACAACACGTCTGTGAGAAACATAAGTGTTGAATCTACTGGTGCCTCCTCGGTGCCGAGAGTAAACGTGAGGCTGAGAGTTGACAGCTCAGGTTTTCTTAGGTGTTTTTAAGGCAAGGGACCAGTGTTATTGAACAGGTTTGAGAAGACTGGCATTTCCAGTAGCTCTTTGAGGTCAAGGAAACCCAAACTCTACAGTATTGGACACATTTGCTTGATCGTTCTACATCAAAAGTCAGGGGATCACCATAGTTTTTAGGATTAATCCTTTGATAAACATAAATGTTTGTTCCGCAAATTTCTGTCAATCTTTGCTGTAAATGTTAAGAGACTGGATGGATTGGAATTTTGACCTGCTGGTGATACTAGAGTGAAAGTCAGGGGATGACCTGTGTCACTGGGTTCATCCTCTGGGGATCAATGAAGTCTGCACCCAATTTATGAAATAGTTTGTTGCTAACACGTTATTCTTGCATTAAGTACATAATGTTCACCTTTAAATCTTGCCTGATTTCTTTATTATATTCTTGTAATTTATATTTTGTACCTTTCATACATTGTGTTTCTTCAGAGTCGAAGGCAAAGAAAGAATTTCATTTTATAGGGAATCTTGTTTTTAATGACAATAAATGCTTTGAACTGCAAGCAGACCAGACCCTGGAACCATGCTGCTAGTGTGGCTCAAAATAACCTACCTTACCACTATTTTATACAGTACCGTAGAATGGGCCTTCATTTACGTTAAGTTTAATTGTGCAATTGATTACAAAGAAACATCCTTTCCTGCAACATATCATTCCGAGCTTGCATGTGTACTGGGATGAAAGGACTTCACAGTGAAGTCTTCACAGTTCAGCTACATCAATTCAAGACTGCCAGGGTATCACTGTGTTCATGTTTGGAGCTAGTAAGATTGGATTGACATTAGCAGATATTGCTGTTGTGGCCATGTCAATAACCCTTCAGCCTGTGAGAGGGAGCCACGGGAACCTTTCCATTCCCTGATCTAATTAGCTGCCGACCAAGCTAACTCAACCCGGGCAATCCCCCTGGCCGCGGGAGCCACCAGCTGCAGCCAGCCGGGCAGAGGCCAGGAGGTGGGCCGCCACCTAAACTTTGTACATTGATTACAGTTGATCCCTCTGGATTGTGTGATGGATTGTGCGTCCTGTGCACGGCCCTTTGAGACCCACATGCATAAGCATACAGTACAAGCACAAGAACAAGCAAAGGCAGATTGTGCCATACAGGCGTGAGAAGCGAACAGTTAAAAGACGACAGTGACAGTGGTGAAGGCCAAACGGATCCATGTTGGTCCGTCAGTTTTGTTTTCATGGTCCAATGTGATTGGCAACATGGAGAAGGGCAGTTAGAATTTGGACGAAGACCTTAAAGATTTGAGTCTGCACCTTCTTCGAGGATAGAGGTTGTAAAAGCTCTGAAGTCGATTCAATTCGCTGTTAAAACTGTCAGCGTAAGCTGGCAACAAGAGCTAGCATAATTCCAGCCACCATTTATCCCAGTTTTAATCATTTCTCAACCCGGCTTCATCAAACGTCTCTGAGTCTTTGTAAAACTTCACAAACACTGTATATCTCAGTCCTTAGTGTCAGCACTTAATTAGTGGCTAACACACAGTCTGCCCAGAGATAGACGAGCGCACATCAAAGAGGCAGTGCAACAAGACGGGCTACTTCAGTCTGCATGTGTTTATCTTCCGACTGCAACACCCTGTCGAACCTGATACCATGTAGAGGGCAGTCTGCCACCTCTCAGGCTCTGACCCTGTTCTGGTCCCTCAGCTGTCCATGTCTTCTGGATTCCAAAAGGCCTGCTGCCCCCCTGAGGACTGAACAAGTCTCTCTCTCTCTCTCTCTCTGTCTCTCTCTCAAGCATTCATTCACAAACATCATCTACCATGGCGTGGGGTGAATAACTTCTACAACTTCAGTAAAACTGAACAGTCACCTCTGCAACAATGAAACGTTAATGTCGGACATGGTGCTGGTCAGCTACTGTACGAGTGAATCCAGGAGAACAGTTGAGCCTCGACGTCAAAGTGCAGGTTAAGTGCGATAAGCGAAATGAGCATATGCCAGGGGAAAGATAATGACTAAAAATGACTTTCCATCTCCCTTACACAAAGAGAGACAGGTACAGGGGCACAGCTGCTGTGGAAGATTAATGGCGCTGCCAGATGTAGGGACTCTGGAGAGGGTGACCAGCCCATGGTGCTCTTCACGAAGAGGACAAAGCAGCCGTCAGAGGAGCACGGGACAGACAGAAGCAGGGATGTTGATCCATCGCTGCATGCAGAGTGGAAGATTACATGACAGCAATGAGCAAAAGCTGCCAGAGATGACAAGCTGAAGGTGTGCAGAGGTTCTAATAATGATGTTTTTGCTGGCAATGATACCTTAAAAGCTAAATGCCTAAATCTCTACAATACACACAATAATCCTTAAATAATGAATCACCTTGCATTGACGAAAATCTTGCCGGTAATGCAAAACACATTTTAAAAGATTGACTTCTATTCCACACCTCATTTCGCTAAAGCTGTGTGACACTGTCTGAATGTGAGGGAACTACCAAAAAGCTGAGCATTGTCACAGCTGGCTTTAGCACAAGTGGAATCATTAGAGGCACAGATATCAAACAAATTTAAGGAAAAAGGAGAGAGGAGACAGATAGTGGAGTCGTTCAGCGCTGCCGCTCTTCCTCTTCAGAGTCACCTCTGACTCACCTCCAGGTCACCTGAGCGAACGACATGCCATCACAGCACAGTGTCAATACTGCAATTTGTTTTTCTATTTCCTCCCTTATCAAGGTTAAACGGGACAAATCAATCATCTTAGCTGCTGCGAAAGGGGAAAAAAGCACCCTTCTTGTCAGAAAGTAAGGGTTATAAATAATATGGCAGCAGAAACCAAACACTCGCGATACAAATTTCTCAAAAAGGCAATTAACTCTGGGGAGGGGAGGTAGAGAGGAGGAGAAACCTGAAACAAATGCCTTCTGAAAGCCCTTCTGCCAAATCTCAGATGTGGGGACACCGGTTCCTTGTTCTCAGTACAGAGAGAGTTTCAATTACATGCAGTTTGCCCTTGGTTGGGCTATTTCAATATTTTATGTTGATACATTACCACTGCAACATGCCTACATTCATTTTCATCGGTGGAAGGAGCTTTGAGCAAAAATAGACTCTTTATCAGGCCAGCCTCGGTGTTATATTATCGTGTCTGTCTCGATACAGAATAGATCATAGAGAAGACAGACTGCCTTATACATAAATGAGAGAGCCACAATTACTTTTCACGTGGATTCATGCAGAGCCAAGAGTGGCACTGAGATTGCTCTCGCACAGATCGGGCAATATCAGCGACATGTCTTGTGAATGTTAGCATGTAATTGGTTCAACCAAATGCACACAGTGATACATTCAGGCTGTGCTTTTTCTGCAAATTTGCACAATGCGTGCTGTCCATAAACCTGATAATAGAGGGAGGCATTTACAGTAAGCTAGGGAAAACTTGAAATGGGCGTGACATGAAGCGATGCCAAGGTGTACCGAGGAGGTCACCACACACCTGAGCGACGCACAACGTCCTCAGACAATGTGACATTTTCATGCACATGCATCTTGACGAGCGATGACAGATGCGTTGGCGCAGGCATCTTGTGACCTTTACGACACATATAAAGACTCACTCCAGGAATTCCAACAGCCGCGTCGGCCTCGACTTGTCTGTGAGTAAAGGCCAGCGTGAGGCTATTCTGCCCAGACCCTCTGTTTTCCACCCAAGGTTTCATTAAGCTCCTTCACGGGGAAGGCGGCGGGATTGATTGGCTGCTGGTATTTATTGGGCACTGATGGCCCAGGTGCTGTGGAACACAAGCATCAAGCTTTGTTTTTATATCTGGTTTATAGCACAGCTGTTTCTCCGGAGCCAACGCCGCGCACATAATCACTGTGAAGACACTCAAATCATCATCAGAAGCTCCTGAAATGCAAATAAAAATGAGAAAGGAAAGAGGAGACGAGAACAAGTGTGAAGCTGTTCCCGTAGCACTGAAGGCATGGGGTAAAGGTCAACGAGATGTCTCAGAGGAAGTTTTGGCGTGCAATTTAAACTTGAGGGATTCCTCCCGCAGCTCTCAAAAGTTTGTGGCTCATAGCAGCGACCGGCTCATTAAAAATATTACACGCCCCCCTCCCACGCCAACACCTTGCATCGGGAGCTGTGTGTCCTCTAGAAACATTATTGGAGCGTGTGGCAGATCCACTGAAGTGCCACTCTAATCATTGTAATGCATCTCTGTTCTTTTAATTAAGGGATAATGTCCAATTTCGTGACGTTTATGAGGTTATAACATCCATTAGCCTGCAACAGATGCTGTGGCTGAATAGCTAACTAGCCTCGAGCTGAGCCACACAGGTCCTCCTCCGGGGCAGGGAGCCACACTGTCCGCCACTTAATGGTGAAATACGTTCTCTCTCTCTCTCTACTGCGCCTTCTCTTTTTTGGACACTAATTTCACATACTTTTCTCTCCTATTCTCTCTGTATCCATTCCCTCATGCTGCCTCCGAGCCGAAATTGGAAGGAGATTTAAAGAGTATAGCTATTGAACTTTAAACAGCTTATAGCCATGGAACATAAAACTGGCATTTAAAATTTGTGATTGCAATTAAACGCAAGTTATTCGCAATGAGAATGTCAAAAGCAGTTCTAATCATTTTTATTGTGCCGCTTAATTATTGCATTGCACTTTTTCCTCACCCGAGCCAAATGCTTTCTGGGTGCATAATTTCAACCTTTAGCTCCTCTTCTCACGCTTATGCCAACAGCAAGATGAGCAGTCTGCTCGCTAGCCCCTCAATTCCAGCAAAATGAGTCTGCCCGAACCTCTCCAACACTCTATATTTTTTGGGCCTACAGCCAGCCCTCCTCTCAGCGGTGACCTCAATTTTCTTATAAATACCTTTCTTACCCATCCCAGTGAAGGGTGAAGGACACAGTCGACTCAAAGCATCAATTGAGCTATTATTAGGCTGCTGTGGCACCAACTGTGTAATATTCATATCCATGTTGGGAATTAACAGTCGTCAAACTCTAAACTGGTGGCTGATGCAGATGTGGTGGCAGAAAACCAACCAACATTAAGGGGTATATTGTGTTCCATGTGTTTGGTGTGTTCATTCTTCAAATTTGGAAACTTGTTTTTTAAACACAAAACATTTGCCGTGGATCCAGAATTTATTTCTCACTAAATATGGCCCTTTCCATTGCATTCACGCCACAGCACCGCTGTTAATCAAATGTTTTAATATTGCTAACACTAGCTAATGTTACTAAGGCTAACGTTACGAGCGCTAACATTACTAAAGTTAGACGATGCAGTATGCTGCCTGTATACTGTAGGTAGAAATCAGCCATTCCTAATTTTTTTCCCCACAAACTGCCAACTACTAGCATCATACGACAAAACAAAACAATCATCTTGGACATGAAAAACACGTAAAATTATTAATTCACAATCATAGTAATGCTTTTTAAGGAAAAAGCTATCTTTATTCTGCACCTTTCCCCAAGCTCTGTACATGTAATTATTCTTTAAAAATGATTTGTCTACATGAAAATGTTAGCAATATCACCTTTAACATCGCATGATAGGGAGTTTGTTGACCTTGATTGTTAATTTCTCAGGGAATAATGCAAAGATCTTGATGAAGAAAAAATGAGGTGTATGCTGTTTGGTATCTATGAGTGGGTATGATTGATATGGATCCAAATAAAACTTGGGATATAACTGATTTAAATCTGTTTTATTTGATATTGGATTACACAAGATTGAATTGCATGGGCCCAGACCGAGGTATGTGCTCTACTGAATGCCATTCTAGTATTAGTATTGTATCGAAGTTGTGAATTCTGCTATCATGACAACCTAACTGGTATGAAATTAAGTTTGTTAACCGATTGACAGTTGGGGGGCAAACCATCATAACTCCCAGAGGTTGACTGGAATTGGCAGCGTCGGTGCCAGGTCTTGGGGTCCAGGGTTGGAGGACAGGGGAGTGAGATAGACGGCCGTCCCCAGGGCAGGGTGAGGGTCTGCTGGGCAGCTGTCCGGTAATTAGTCCCCTCCCTTGAGCTTGGCCCCTGGCATCTGTCGGATCAGCGGCTAACAGTGCATGTGGCCCTCATCCAGCTCTCAGGACGCAGTTCACTTAGAACCATTAGGCATTATTTAATCACACACACCTGCAGTTAAACACACACCTGGTGGAATGGTGTGATGGATGTGTGTCGATACAAACACACTGATATGCTGTTCCTGCACAAGCTTTTCTTTTTTCAGTTTGACCAAGTTTCTAAATATAAGCCGTGTGGGACGTGAACTCTCAAACCTTCTCATTATGAACAGCTCCTATGGGAGTTGAACATTGCTTGTTCCATGCTCTGAGCTGCACGGTACCTCCGATGCAGCGCTTTGAGCTCGCACCGAACACTTCCTGCCGCAACATTAAACTTTACAAAACAGAAAAAGAACAGCCTCTCCCCGGAGTCCCATTCCTCAGAAGGGCTTTAAAAAAGCCCTCTCAATGAAAAGGATGCTATGCACCATCAATACCTCAATATGGATATGCTGTAAAACATGCTATAAGACAACAAAAGCACTTTACTTTTACTGCACTTTGTGTGGCCCTGCCTCTGGCTTTCATAAAGCAGTTAGTGTTTACCACACTTGGCTGAGTAATAACCCTGTCGTAGGACAAACACAACTGTACCCTGAAGATAGAACTCCAGAAATCCTGCACTGGTCAACTCAGTATACGTCCCTTTCTTACTGCTTTTCACTTTTTCCAAATTTAACTCTCTCTGTGCTCTCCCTGTATTCTACATACACCATACTCTAGTTCAGAGCATCTGCACTTATCTTCCTGCATCCTCAGTTCCTGTCAGTATACGCTGATATCCTCTCCTCTGTTGCCTGAAGCGGTCTTTAACCAGCATGCTCACACTCCATCCTCTTCCTTTTACTCTTCACTTCATGTCCACGTGTGAATCCTGCTTCACTAGTCTGAATCTAGAACTCTAGTGTCACTCGGTGCTGAATTGACTTGGCGATATAAACATTTTCTTTTAAACGGTACATTCTGACACATTAATCATCCCCTGTCTATTTTCTCTGAAGCTGCTGTTGGACAGAGTTGTCGTCTTTCCAGCGGGCTTTGTCGCTCTTTTCTCCCTCTGGTGTCAGTCTCGACTCCCACCATCCCCCCCTCTTCCTCCGACCGTGCCATCTTCCGCGGTGCATCAGCCGGCCTCAGTCGCACTTGGAGTGAGAGCCTAAGTGTCCTTGGGTGAAGGGGGTTCCCGAGGAGCTAATGGTTAGCGCGGTATGACTAATGGGGAAAAAGCGTGACAAAATAAGACAAATGGTTTGGACCAACTTCATTACCTAAGTGACAGCTTGACGGCCCCGCTGTATAATATGGTATTTTTCATCTGTGACTCATTTGGCAAAGGAAAATGACGGCATGCGCAGGGACTAACTTTTTCATGACATCAAAGCGCTGCTGATTTTACACCTGCCTGAGCAGCAGAACTAGTTGGGGAAGTTTGGAATTTTTTAAAGGTGTTGTGCGCTTTGAAAAACAAGCACGCGGTACGCCGAGCGAATCCTGGATTTGGAGCGGTGATACAGTATTCTGATGCATTGGAGAGCGTCTTAGGCTTTCCAGCATCAAACTGCCAAGCGGATTGGCACCTACAGGCTAGCACTGGCAGACTGTTTACTCACCAACCTCCCTTTTTTGTATTATACATCTGTGGACAAGTTCTCAGTGGAGACAGGAAGCGCAATGGCACATGGAAACCTTTATAATGCATCAGCATTCCACAAAATAAGAGAGAGATAAGGCAGTAGTCGAGAAATTTACCGTTATCAGCAATATGATATAAAATCTTATTTCTAATGACTTAAACTACAAAACAGTTTGAGTCAAGTCTTCAGAAATGTCTTCAGATTTTGAGGATAAAACGAGCCACGCTGATGGCGACTGTGTCTCTGTCCTTACCGGAGGTTTGCGCTAAATAAAGCTTCATCTGCTCAATATCAACCGCTTAATTTTTCATGAAAGGAAAGGTCATATGGTCCACTGTAATCTCAGGTCTCGGTCCCTGTGTATCAGCAGCTGCCTGTCTTATGCTGTAGCATACATTATTCAACAAATACTTGGGAGTTCTTCTGGAGGAATGCTGCGGTTTGCCTCACTGTCTCCCTTTGAATTACACAAATTCCACTACGTTATTGCAAAGGTGGTCTAAATAATTCACGATTTTTCCCTTTTCCAAATCTGAGCGGATCCCCAAAAGAAAAAAAAAGAAAATATTGTTTTCTGAAAAGTTGCCAAACAGCTGACAGACGAGAGAAACAGCCGTCAAAATAAAGCAGACAGGTTGGCGGTCTCTCAGTCTAATTCTGTCTCTAGGTGTTTGCATTAACTCACGGATGTATGGGAGCGTTGCTTTTGAAGTGTGAATGCTGCGTTGCATTCCTCCGGACAGCGAGGGTCAACACCGGCTCACACAGGGACGCTCCCGCCTCAATTTCCACCCAATCCTACGTTTCACTCACTGTAACACACCAACTATCTGCTTAATTTAAATTTGTTCAGCATTTCAGATGAATTTGAATATTTTTCACCATCCATGTTGTATTCAATCAAACACAATATCGTTTTTTTTTTTTTTTTCTAGGTCTGCTGAATGTGTTCTACCTTCACTGGTATATCTCCCAGACTCGTTCCTGTGTAAACGCTGCTGGGCCTCGGCTTGCTGCACGCCGCGTTAAAGCCAAAGAGTCATTGCCTCTTCTGAGGGGAAGAATCCATCAAAACCACCAGGGAATAGCTAGGTAGAGCAGCTGTCTCCCAGTAAGGGAGACACACAAAAAGTGGCAGAGTTGCAGATTATGTGTTATTGTTGAGCTTTCAGTCCTTGCTTTCTCTCTCACCCCCCCACCCCATCGTTCCTAAACTCCAACTGTACTTTGCTATTTTCGTCTGCAGTCCCATCTTTATCAGGACGGAAAACAGAGCTCGAGCCATTACACAACGTCACTTTATTTTCTACATTCCACTGGAAATGACGGCTTCTTTTTCCACGAGGAAATGTGAAAAAAATATCTATAATTAAGAAGATAAAAATCAGGCTTGAAATTGTATTTTTAACACGCAGTTACAGTTCTGGCGAGATGTGACAGAGGCTGCCCACCAGCGGGGCATCGTGAGGTGAGGGCGCCGACAGTTTCAGGTGTGTTTAGTGATCCTCCTGCCAGTCAGGCGCAGCTAACAAGGTGTTTCCTAAAAAAGGAGAACAGGATCAGAGTAGAGGAGACGGCCACAATGAAGGAGGTGTAAAATGAATTATTCTGAGGTTGTCCTCCGGTCCCTTGGACTCGTCAGGGTGGACAAATCCAGCAGGTGTTCTGAACGTGTCCGTCCATACCAAAGAAAGTGATTTTCCCTCTCCTTCACTTGCTTTCTCCTTATATCCCCTCTTTCTGTTCACGGCTACACGCTGAGAGACATCCACAAAGATTTAAGAATTAAAGCTTGAACTTAGCATCCCACTCCCCCACACACACACTCTGAGTCCATCCCTCTGTCGCCTTCCCTGCGGCTTCAGCTGAGTGAAGTCTGGACTTTTCAGAAGAGCAGACGGGTCACTGCCCATACGCCTATCTACATGCCCTCGCAGGCCAAACCCCAGCGCGAGCTGGGAAAAAGAATCCTTTGAAAGGAGAAGCAGGAGGACTATGTACACAGTGTCGATGTGTAAACATCCTTTCAGAGGCCTTCCTGAGATGATGAAGGCGCTCAGCTGGGACCAGAGAACAGGAGACGGGAGGTTCAACAAGATAGCCCAGAATTTCTATTATCACACGAGAGTTGGGTCAGCGTAAAATAAAAAGTCAACTTCGACTGTGAAGTGCTCTCTGCGAACACGTGATGCGCACTGCATATCTGAAGGTCCGAAAACGGTCCAAACAAAAATGAAAGAACGGCGAAGTAGAAGAAGAAAAGAGGGAGTGGTGATAAAGAAGTTGTTCCATCTCTGCATCCCTGTGGGGAAATCAGGGAGAAATTGCTTTTATAAAGCAGAGCATCATATCACTGTATTACTGAGCAGCACAATATAATTCATGTGTGGCTGCGACTGTGTTTTCACTTCAGAGAGCACAACTTAGAGTAATAACTCTGACTCCAACAATATCTTTGATGATTTATAAGAATTACCAACCGATTTCATCAAAGGCAGCCATGTAAAAACTGTTGCATGTTCGCTCTTTGTACTGACCACCGGTCTAATCTCAGCGCGGGGCGGCTGAGGAGCCTCGTGCCACATTGATTCACACGTTTATGAATCTGTTCTGCATGAGAACTTTTAGCCATTATCATCTTCCTGACCTGTTCCACATTAGATAATTGCCACAGATAGGCTAAATTCTCCCCTTCTGCCTATTTCAGCCCTGCCTTCTCTTCTGCATGACTGCCCAGACCTACATTTCCTGCATAATTGCGGTGGATCACTGTATTTTATGAATTGATGATGGGCTGCTAGTGCCACACTACATGGAAGGGGGGCAGAAATACATGTAAACAAAAGCTTTAATGTGGACTAAATGATTATTATTTCATAGGGTACATGTGGTTTCCCATCTTGCTGCTGTTCTTCTGTCTAAGGACACATTTAGATCCTTTACTTAAGTGAAAATAGCAAAACCACAATAAATAATACACACTTGAAAGCCAAAAGTTCTGTATTCAGAATCTCCCTGAAAGCAGCTCAAATCAAACTGTTTTCATTAACAACACATCAAATGAGTGCATGTAACTTGTAGTTATTAAAGACTGTAGTTCCTCTCAGCTCCACAGAGAGTTTGAGAGTCTTTCATCTCAACGTTCTGCTTTATTACAACTTAACAGTTAACATTCAGTCTTTCCGCTCACGTCAGGCAGCTGTTCTGAGCTAAAAACCCACTTTACACCACATTCACAGTACCAAACCACGGACAAACAAAGTTAGCAACTAGCCAGAGGATACTGTGGAGCATTTAGCCGCTAACAAGCCAGATATTTCCCTCAGTAGCTGGCGGACTGAAACACAGAGCTATAGGGAGAGCCAAAGTTGGACAGTGTTTACATTTAGCTATCCAGCTGGCCCAAGATGCATGAGGTGACTATCTGGTGGAAGAAGAAAAAGGCTACTTAAGCATAAATGCATCTAATAGGCATTCATTGTGTGGTTTGAGACCACTGACATACTGTATATAAAGATGGACACCTGGGGATGTCACCATTTCCTCCCACTGTACAAAAACGAAGCCCAAATATTCAAGATATACTGTCACACATACTACTGGCTAACAGATCACAAAAGTAAAAGAAATGCTAAAATTGGTTGCCAAATATATCATTCAAGGAAAGTCTATGTGTGGGAACCACTGATGTATTTGATTAAATGCATTTTATTTAATTTCCACCACGGCACGTCAGGAGAGCGCCGGGAATGCTGGGAGTAAATTGCATTTCTTTTATCTTTGTTTTTTCACCTCCAAAATTAGGAAACGCGTCTTTAATGGAGAACTTGGCGGGCAGTGAATCACATCAACATCAATAATTAAGAAGTAAAAGACAAAAGCAAAACAGTCTGCTGGAGTGATCAAGAAGCTACTTGAAATGTTCAGACAGCTTCGTTTTTTTTTCCGCTGGTTAAAAAGGTCTTCAGAGCGGGAAAAAACCTCATCTGGATTGTGTGAGTCTCTGCACTGAAGTGCTTTTTAATCACTATCCCCCGGTGAAGCAGCCGAACGTGCTTCCTTCTGACTCCGCCTACCTTTCAGTGTACCCTGATGACCCAGCATCATGGCGGACTGAAGGGCCTGAACAAGAGGATTCAGAAGGGGAACGCTGTATTTATCATTAATGATATTCAGTTATCTGTGCCTCCATCTCCACACAACTGTCCTCCTTTTTCCTTTTTTTTCCCTCGAAGAGCAAAAACAAACCCCGGTGAATCCACTGACAGCGTACTGTTCGACTACAGTCACTTAGATGCAGCTCGGCACACAAAAACAAACACCACACACAGACACATTTCATACCGGGGGAATACAAATTAACCTGAGATGCCATCAGCAATTAAGCCTAATTTCAATAACGTTCAACATTTTATATTCGTGTGTGCTTTCCCATTAGCGTAATCAAGCGACAACAAATGTTTCCCTGCATGATAATGGCATGCTGCCTCCTCTGTGTGCGGATAAATTAAGGAAAACATACAAGTACTGATTAAATTTGGCCCATCAGGAGAAAGAACTGGGATGATGGCTGCACGCCTCCAAGACAGCGAAACCCCCTCAGCCTGATCTAATAGACGAGCCGAAGAGGTATCTCCAAACCTGCGTGTTCAGCTAACCTTGAGCCTCGCCAAACCCCAGGATCAATCACTATTCAGAAACGCACAACTGTTAATGATGTTATTTCACTGATGAAGTGACGTCGCTGTTAAGAGTTGCTTAGCATTAATATTCAGTGGTACTCGTGGTAGGATGGAGCAAGGCAGGCGTAATTAGAGTTGATGGGCTCCATAAGCATTAATATTGTAGTGCATCAGCAACTCGGGCCTCTCGCCGCATCCTCTGGAGCTTTCAATTCCCCGCTGGGACAACTCGCTTTTCTTTCGACTGCGTTTTCAGATTAGTCAAGAGGAACACCGCTGATTACGAGCGAACAAAGCGCCGTGGAGATCTTGAACAAACATCTAACCGTAGGGCCATTTCTACATGATTACAGGTTAACTGCTGGGACAAAATGATGAGTTGACAGAACCGGGAGCCCCTCCCTTCCAACCTCTGACAGAAGCACATGTAAACACGAATCAAACATGAGGCACGAAGACAGAAATAGCCCCTCTGATAGGTGCTGACCGCATTTTATCTGCAGCCAGCTCGCTCCCAGGTATTGATGTCAATTACAGAGACGTACATTAGCTCCGGTGTATTTTGAGGAGGGTCAATTCTGGTCATGTCGTGCAGTTCAGTTTCACTTTGAGGAATGACCCTGGGAAACCAACTGGGTTCAGCTAGCTCTGGGGCTAATGGCCCTAATGCATGATACAATAAACATGTGCCTTTATAAACCAGCCGGAACCTCTTACTGTGACAGCGGGCTCTCAAATGACACACACTCGACATTAAGCCGGGCCCATAAGAGTGTGTAGCGTAGTGTGATTACATTAGCAATGTGTTCTACACTGTGCAGTATAGCTCAATGAGGTGATGCTGGGACAGTAATTACCGCCATTCCACTTTGTGCTTGTGTTGTACTATGGGAGGAAAACAGCTGGTTCTGAGGTCACCTATCCCGTCCTGGTGAACTCGTCCATCACGAGCGCACATTAAATCTTAAAAACGGTTCCTTTGTCGCCGCGGTCTGGTGTGATACCCACGAGTGACAGCTCTTGCACAATTCTCACACATAAATATATACTGCAGCACAATCTGCTCTTAGCTACACTGCAGAGATAAAAAACAAGCTCTGACCTATCTCATGAGGCATGATATATTGACCTGAGTGTATCTGCAGCCAGGTGCACACACGGGGAAACTGATACAGTGTCATAAAGTCTTTCAGCCAAACTGCAGTCAAACCTTCCTGCCACATCTGTACAGGGATGTTACCTGAGATAATTTACACGCAAGTAAAATTACCTGTGTTGAAATGCGACTGGCTATCGGTTTAAAGTAGGTCAGTTAAAATGTCCTCTGAGTAATCATTACAGTTCTTATGTAAAGACAAAATGTTATAGTATACGGCCGACAAATGAAATAAGAAAACACCTTCAGGCTACAAAAACAAATTGCATTTAAACATAAACATTCGTCCACCCCAACAATCTCTTTTCTACTTCTACAGTAGAGGCACTTTGTAGCCTGTGCATACAACTGATACCAACTATCAATAAGATGATTTAGATTATTAAGCTGCATTAATTAAATACCCTCGCATGTCTGGACACATGAGCAATGCATTAGCCTCAGCTAGCCATCAGCTACGCTCAGATTAATTGCTGTCCAAAGCCAATCGTCTGCTTTATCACAACATAAGTTTGAAATATCAGCCAATCACAATATTGCACCAACACGTAACTTTTTTCTTGTTTTTTATCAGATTTGACTGGTGATTGTACACATGCAGAATTTGTCCCAGTGACCATTGAAAGTGACATTATGGCTCCAAATTCATTTAGATAGGGGCTTTTTTTTTACCTGAAATAACTGCCTGGAGGTGTTGCAAAGATGGCTGCCAAGACGCAAGACTTACCTCAAAGCTACGTCTCAGCTGCAGCTGCTGATTGGCTCCTTTCTATTGTTCCACTCTCACTCAGTTCATTATAACTTTTTCTATGTAACGTTTGTTTCTTCTCTTGAAATACAACACAATAAAAAGAACTAAAGTAAAAGTAAAGTGACGGACTTTTGGTGATGATGAGTGACTGGACGCTCACAAAGCTACGCACAAAAAGAACTTTGTTGCAGTAACAAGAGCAGATGTAATTTGTTACTTCCGCCCCTGAGACAAATTAGAATCAAAGCATTTCTGAGGTTATTGTGATGAAGGATGGAGCAGCGCTGATATTATCAACCTCAAAGCATGGTCAGTATGAATGCACGTGGCGTACAGCAGGGATGATTGAGTAAAGCTGAAATACGAGATGCTGGTTTGAAGGACAAAATGCCTGCTGGAGCTCTGGGAATGGTAGCAGTGAGTGTCTATGTGGGTGTGTGTGTGTGTGTGTGTGTGTGTCAGTGGGTGGGTTTGAGAGTGGGGGTGGGTGGGTGTCTGCATGGGTGTGTAAATGAAGAGGTAATCTCAGGAGTGAATGCCTGGCAAAGAGCTAAGAGATGACCTCTCCAAGGAGGAAATCGAGGAGAAGAGGGAAAGGACTATAAAAACGAGAATGCGCTCGAGTAGAGGAGGAGGAAGAAATGAGGTGAAAGCTATCAGAAAGATGAGAGGTCAAGAGGACAGCAGAGCAGGGGGCACAAAGAGGAGTAGGCCGGGATTGGTCCGTGATGGGGACAGTCCGACTCGCCACTCTGATTAGGGACTTTACAGAAAGCTGTAAAGACTGCAGGACAGACTTAGAGTTGGCTTTTTCTCTCAGCTACAGCAAAGGACCTTTTTCTCTTAAATCCCAGTGGAGAGCACCTCCACAGCCCGTGTCAGGATGGACTAGCTTTGATTTTGTCACCATTCTTTTTGGCACTTCCAGCTTCATTCAAGTGTCTGGCTTTTTTTTTTGGCCTTTTTATGGCTTTATTGATAGAACAGCTTGAAGACATGACAGGAAACGGGATGAGAGGGTGGAGCGACACGCAGCAAAGGTCGGGACTCAAACCCAGGGCCGCTGCAGCGAGGACAAAGCCTCTGTACATGGGACGCCTGCTCTACCAACTGAGCTAAATGGTGCCCCAAGTGTCTGGCTTTTTTGTAAGGATGGCAACGTTGGTCAGCCAGTAGGGTTGGGCAACCAAATTGGCATTAAATACTTTTTGTGTGTGCATTACATGTCCGTAACTTAGCTGTGTTCAGCCTAAGAAGGTTGAAACAAAGTTAGCCGGCTAGCTATATTGACGAAGCTAAAAATGCAAATAAGATAATTGAAAGAAACACAGCATTGCCAACTATTGTTTACCTACAATGAGCATCGTCGGTTCTGGAACTGGTCGGGTTTCAATAAGGAAAAATAAACCGGCCATGTTTCAAATTGCTTCGTTGTCCAACCAACAATCCAAAACCAAAGACTCCTCATTTACTAACCAGCAAATCAGTACGCTCCTAGCTGCTATAGTTCACGTGTACTGCTAATCAGCAAATGCTAGCACGCTAAAATTATAAACTTAGATGTGTTAATTATAGCCTCACAGAGCCATCAGCACTGATTTAGACTCTCAACCTTGTTAAATGAGGTCAGATTTAACTGATTATCAGCCAGGGGTGTAAAAAGTAGCCAAAGGTCCTACTTGAGTAAAAGTAAAGATATCATGTTAAAATACTGTGAAAGTGAAAGTCAACCATACGAGCAGTGTCTGATATTAAAATGTACTTAAAAGTAATTTTCTCCCAATAAATGTAGCTTATATATCTAAGGTACATGTACAAGTTACTAATACACATATTAACATGTATGTATACTGTTTACTAGGGAAACTTAAATTTACAGACAGGCTGAAGTAGCTGAAGTAGATCCAGCGTTAGTCGACAGAACACTGTGAGGTGAGTTATTACGTCAAACATAATAGTGGGCTGTAGACATATTTTAGTTCTGACGAGGCACCATTTCAGAAAAATTGAACATAGGCAATTTCCATTTATTAGAAAGCATCCGGTGTTTAAATGAGCTTCGATGAAAATTCCCAGATTCGGCCACATACAGAAAAGCCAACTGCAGCGCTCCACACGCAAATGTTCAGTATGAACACTCATAATCACCAGTGAAATGGAAAACATGCACAGGCTTACAATATGTATATTTCTCAAATAGTTTGCATCAGGAACAAAATTGTGCAGTGTTATGCATAATTGGGATGCACAGCAGCATGCATAATCAAGCCGTTTTTTTTTTATAGGTCTACTGTGACCCGGTTATTGCACTCAATTTCACATAAACACAGAAATCCTGCTCTGACATATTCCAAAATGTTTGTTGTGGCCAAGAGGAGCCCTCTAATGTCTCCCAGCAGGGTGTCATGCATGTCCACGTGCAGCCCTCGCTATCTGAATTCCAATGTTGCCACAAGGGCCATTTGTCGGGAAAAGACTTCTGTACACAGCCTCATGAATATAACATTTTCCTCGTCCGGCCAGGTGAACTGCGGTGAAGCAGCAGCCACAATAAAAAAAGATGACTCCGAACATGGCATGCCTCACAAACACACAGCCCTAATCATAAACTGTACATGCAAACCAGCGTGGTGAGCTTAACACAGGCAGCCGGAGAAACAGGGAGCAGCAGGATCTATACGGAGGAACGATAGGGTATGGCAAAAACCATTAATAATAAACACTGACCAAACAGGAGAGAAATAAAGACAACTGGGAGGAGAGAGGGGGGATTACTGCATTTGTGCAAGTGCTCAAAGCATCGTCTGTAATCACACTGCCTCCTCCTTCCCCCTGCCTATCTAGGAACCTGAATGCGAATGCATTAGGCGAAAGGAGTCACAGAGAAGATTATGAATAAGAAAGTACCGCTGTTGATTATGCGTTTTCGGCGCGTGAATACAATTTACAGCTATCAGGTCCTGTGATGATTGAATGCCGTCTGTTGCCCCCTGGTAGTTGAATGGGGAAGGAAATGAAGAGTGGCGTGCACGGAGGGAAGACGGCGCTTTCAGAAGAGAAACTGTACACCAGACTATCATTTCTGGTCCTGTTTACCTTCCGACGCGATCCATCAGTCAAGCAACCGATGAATCCCTCATGGGTAGATTACACAGTGGCCCGGCTTTGTTGAACGCGTAATATTTATAGTACCATTAGGGTCTGTGCATTAGATTATGTGCTGTAGTTCCACAGAGGGAATCGCAGAGGAACTGTCTTGTGTATTACTTGATTATCATGAAACGAGAACGAGACCGCGAGATTCAACAAAAAAGTCTACTTCAAGGAAGTCTGGAGGAAAGAGAGCATCTGAAGTTTCCATTTCAAAGGCTCCGGCTCACAAGCCGCCGTAACAACATAAACAGAGAGCGGCGCGTGATACCTGTTGTGGTGGAGAGAGCTCGAGGAGGGCGGGCGGGCGAAGGAGAGGGATTCAGAGAGAGAGCATTAAAAGGCAGGGTATAATGCATGTACACATCACGCTTTAGCTCTTATCTGTTCCAAACAACACATCTGTTCAAAACAACAGCATATGAAAACACACCATTTGAAGAATGCAATCAGAGATGGTTAGGTTTCCGTGACAGCGAGGCGCCCCTTCATCTCTCGCCGTGCAAACAGAATCCTTCTTCCGCGTGGCGGGAGGCGGGCGGCGGTGGCAGCTGCGATTTTCGCGAGGGCCCTGCCTCGACAGCACGCCCATGCTTTGTGGAGTTCACAATTATTGGCGCCCATGTGTGACAATATGATGTTTGTTGAGAGCTGCTACAAGTGTCTTCAGTAATAAGATGGCATGTGGCAGAAAGAAAGCGGCGCCGCCTGAGTAAACAGACTAAGTTATCTCTGATGAAATACTAAACGCACAGCAGGAGGTAGCTCACAAGCAAACTCTAACCATCTGAGATCCTCCATTTGATGGAAATTACTTTGGGGACAATTTGAATTTCATACATGCGTGCAGACTTTCAAATGTTAGTTTCAGTCCTCCACACCCCTGAAGACATAAACAAGATGAATGCAATGTTTGGTCAATGACACTTCACACGACATTTGAAGATTTTACAAAGTTCTGCTTTTATTGCCTCAAAAATATGTGAACGGGTGAGTCAGATGATCTTAACTACTGCAAAGCACAGGCAGCAAACAATATGAGTGATGGAAACAGAAGTATCAGTCTTTATCTTAAAGAAAATGTGAGGACATTTATACAAATAAATTAACATCCATCACATTCAAGCCCTCGCCAAACAAGTTCAGAGAATGCAAACTAAGTCTATCAACACCTAATAATTCTCTCTTTACTTTGCAGTATTGTTGAAGACATGCCAATGCTGGCACACCGGTTGTGATTGGTTTGGAAGGAGGGGAGCATCTGTTGGCGTCGAGCTCCACAGGCTTAAAACCTGCAGTATGCATAAAAATGTTTACGTGAACAAAACTGTTGTCATTTTTTAGCTTAAACACAACTTGCAGATGAAAAATCTGCATTTTTTTCATGTCTCACCTGTCAATTGTGCTGCTGTATTTAGAAAAGGGAGATGATGGAAACAACCAGCAGACATTTAGCATCAGAAAAGCATCATCTAAAGAGTTGTTTTAAACTTGCACTCAAAGATCTATCAATCATTTTATAGCAGGTGCAAATTTAAAGAAAACGTAAATTAGCACATACAAGCTTTTCTATCTCATCTAGACTTTCTCATAGTCTATCAACTGACTCCTGGGCCGGTTCTGAATCCTCTTTTCCTCAAAATCCTTTTATTTTCCTTCATTTCTGTTCCACAGACCTGACAACTCTGGACACTGCATTTACTTTAGGACAGTAACTAAAGACCATGTCTCAAACGTCATGTCATGTCCTGCACGTAAAGATCCATTCACATTGTCAGAAGATACAGCGAAAAAAAAAAATCAACATTGTTTGTAACTGTGATAGTAAGAAATGCAATAAACGTTTTGTACTGTAGATGTCAAAATAATTTGGACACAGTTAACTTTAGTTTACATCCTTGAACAAAAGGCTCCAAGATTCTTTGAGGTGAATTAATTTCCAGCTTATTTCAGTGTTTGATCAAACTCTTTTCTGTTGAATGTAGATCAAGACGAGACAAGACAGGGTGTTTCTGTTCTGTGGCACTGGATGATTTTCCAAAAAAGCAATTAATCAACTCAAACATATTGAGGCGTTGTAAAATCTTTTAATTATACAAGCTGAATGAGGTTTGATAACACAAGTTTTAGCCTGATACTCTTGACTAGGACGATATTGCAGAAATGACATGAATGTTTTCAACCGTTAATAGTAATCACGTCTACTTTGGTCTCGTTTTAAAAATGAATTCATGACACATATAAACACCTTGCTAATGAGTGTTGAGTAAGACAATGTATGTTTTGATTGATTAATGTACCAAATTATGAAAGCTTTGTTTCAGTGTTGTAGAATCTGCCTGTCTCGAGCCGCTGTGACGTCCGGCCGGTGGGGACCAGCCACCTCATGCCATAATGATCATAACCAATTACAAATCCTCCAATCACTCTGAAGATAATGCGGTAAAGTTGGTGCTCGCCGCTGCCCAGGATAGCTGAAGACAAATTTCACGCTAGATTAATGCTGTCCAATTGTATGCCACTTTCAATTAAGTTCATTTTATCCTCACAAAAAGCTCGCGATTGAGATACTTTGACGGATTTTAAAGATAACCATGCAGCGACTTTCATGTCTTGATTCAAACCGGGTTGTGACAGCAGAGGTTAGCCGACCCCAAAACCCTCCTCGCCGCGCTGATTGAAGTCGAATTAGCTATTTGCTTACATGCGGACGCTCGCAGATTGCATGTTTAGCATTCAATCAATATTTGGTGTTGTGGCACAATAACTTTTTGAAATGCAATTAGCTTCATGGCATGGAGAGATGTATGGAAAGTGTTTCGGCATGAACAGACTTGATTCAGGTTGTCCAGTGCAATTATCTGCTGAGGGGAAAGTGGCAAACAGAGTGGCAATTTGGCCCCAGCTCGCACACACTGTACTGTTATGATTACCTTTATAGTCCCCATTGATTTCCTGATGACATTATGACTTGTAATTTTCACAAGCAATCTCCATGAGAAGAAGCTCGCTGTTCATTTGAAAGTCATGATGTCGGCTCTCTCCTTCACCCTGGGTATATACTATTCTTTTTCCCTGTTCTCTCATCCTTTCCTCCCTTCCTCCCTCCGTCCTCCCACTCCCCACTCCCACTCCCCACTCCCTCCCGTGCACACATACACAAACAGATGGGAATTTCTAAGAAATTAAAATCCCATTTTTGGCTCCAGTTCAATCCTTTTCTCTTTTCCTTCTCCCCCCCAAAGCTTCTGGCACAGAAATGGCCAATTCATGACGGCAAAGCTGAGTGAGCACACTAGTGCACACATTTACCCGTGGCAATTTCTTCTAACAAGATGAGAGGTGTTTTTCGCCTCATGTTTGATGTGATACAGGTACTTTCTAAGCCCAGACAAGTGCACTGTAATATCCCTCCAGACTAAATACTCTGGCATGACCATCCTCTGGAAAAGAGAGGGAGAGAAAGCCGTGTGTGTGTGGAGGGGGGAAAAAGAGGGCAGTCACTTCACAGTCAAGGTAATGTATGTGAGTATTTACTGCGCCACTTTTCTAAAGCATTCTGCTTATCTTGTGTTAAATAGACAGCCTTGTTCATAACGTGCGAGATATGAGAAGGCGTCGGGTGATAACCTCCATCTCTCACCCCCTTTCCTTATAATCAAAGTCACTCGCCACTGCCAGTGTTGCACTTGCAGCGCGATTCGCTTCTCGATAGCCCACCATCCCTCTAGCAATTACAGTTCTGACAGCTCCACTAAGACACGCTTCCCCGCTATAATTACCCGTGGCGTATTTATCCAGGGTGGGTATGTAAGTGTGTGTCTGCGTGAGTGTGCCCGGCCGAGGGGGTTTGGACTTGTAATAATGATCATCTGGGAACCTGATCGTCTAACAGGGTGGCATGTTTGTGCTAAATAGAAAAGTAGATCCCCATTATGTCCCCTTCGCTTTCGCAAGTCGTCTGACTACCGTGTTATTATAAAGCGCTGGTGAGCATGTCCTAATATAGACACTGTGGTCGTTTTCTCCTAACTAACTTTTTACATTGGTGCCCCTCACTTTGTCATTCAGGTGCACCAGCTCATTATTTAGGTGCATCCAATAATACAAATGTGGTCATTTCTTAACACATTACAGATAACCGTTCTATGCTACCCATCCATGCTTTGGCCACACTCAAAAAAGTTCTCTCAAAGATGACGCTGCTCTGTAATCCGGTGTTACAACAGCAGATACTTCTGTTTATTTTGTCAGATGGCAGCAAGGTGAACAGACTGATGCTTGGGTGGGTGTCGTCTTTTAGTATCCTTTGTGCAGACGTCTCACTCCACCGATGTCACTGATGCTCTGTAGATGGATACCAGTGTTGCTCTGGGTGGCTGAAATCACAATCGGAGACTTGTCTGTGAATATTCTCATTCATCCAGGTCATAGTTATCTCAAGGAAATTGAATCGAACGCAACTGGATTTGGTTTTTGTCTTGAAGACGTTTCACCTCTCATCCAAAAGGCTTCATCAGTTCCTGCTTGCTTAACTAGGCTGGGACTAGTCCAACTAGCCGGTGTGGAGGTCCAGCTATTTAACCTCTCAGGAGGCGGTCACAAGGCCACTGATGCCTATGGGTCGTATGTGCTCCATTATTGCCAACGACAGTTGTTAGTATGGTCGTTGGGGATGGTGGAAAGTTGGTTTCGACTTCGTTAGTGCTCTATTGTGTTGTAACGACAGTCGTTGGAGTCACATGAGGCCCTTTGTGCCTTGTTGTCCTGGGCCGTGCACGAACCATTCCAGTTTGTGACGTTAACAAAGAGACATGCACGGCACACGGTCAAGATGTAAAAATAATAATTTTTCATTAGACGTGCTGAATTCCAGGCACATCAACGCCACCGATGAAATGTTAAGTTTGCACTTTGAAGACTTTTGGTCACACGCCGGAGAGCTGCCAACTCTTGTAAATTTCTCCTGTTGATGAATACAATCTGTGCGACCGTCGTCAAAAGGCCGCTGGATGTAGCAGCTTTCTGATGAAGACAGAAGGCTCGACGGCGCTGATGAGGGTCAAGCGTTTTGCTGCAGCGCGGGACGTGAAATTCCTAAAAAAAAGCTGCCTCTTGTGATTGAAATATATGATGAGATAAAGAAGACAGAGCGCTTCTGGGTAAATAGGTGAGGTCCCGCTGCCTTTTCAAGCTGGCGACCCCATCTGATGAGATCACAGTTTGGGCTGATGATTCCGTCAGTCCCCTTCAGCAAAAAATATGATTGGTGCAAATTCACTTGAGTCATTTGCAACAGCTATCAGCGTTAAAGTCAGCGTTTTCTCCTACAGGTCTTGTGCTGTTCAACTGATTTAAGTACGTGTCATGATTAACATTTGTCTGATCTCAGTGTTGGTATGTACTACATGTTCTGTAGCAATACAGGAATACAATTACATGGCTTTAAGTATGGCAGCTGTGCTGGCACAAGTGAGTTGGCTAGATGAAGCAAATGTATTTGGACATTTCACATTTTCTCCCCAGCACAACATTAGGACTGTGTTTCCTGGGGAATATAAGTATCAAAGTAGGCTGTCCATTTGCAATGTGTATTACCCTTGAGATCCATAATATGATTTATCTTTACACCATCTCATTTCTTCACTTTACTGCGTGATCATTCGGCGCGTTGCCTTGAATGTTGAGCATGCTTTCCCTCTGCTGTGCTAATTTTGCCACATTAAGAAACACAGAGGGAAGGTACTGTTCTGACAAATTGTTGTTTTGTTATCCTCAAAGCTCACTGCCAACTGGAGGCTCATATTTACATTTGCCAAGCTTGTAAGTTTAAGTCTTAAGCACACCATTGACAGAAAGCTGACAACTTTAGAAAAAGAGAAATGGAAGGGACTTCGACTTTGTGTGCAGTTTTCCTGCTGCTATTTTAGTTGGAGCGTTGTCTGCATCATGACAACAAATGATGGTGTTGCAGTTTTGGGTGTTTGTGGAGGGAGGGGGGGCTTTTTCCCTCTGACTGGCTGTCACTGCAGTTCTAAATCAGGCGTCATAGCCTCTTCTCATTAAAAACTGTCCATTAGACACATGGCCCTGAAAGCCATCCAAACAGAGCTTGTTTTGACCCTTTTACATCCCTTTTTCTTCATGTGCCAGCGAGACGAGCAGAAAACTAGTCTGCAGCTGGTACACGATTGACAAGGTAATTTTAGATGCTCCACTGAGGGACTTTCTGCAGTATTTTCTCTGAGTATATACATATATTTGAGATTTTTCTAATCCCTGCAATTTTCGTCTCTGAGCTCAATCCTACAGACTGGCTCTAATGCAGCGTTTCAGTCTCAATTACATTTAATGGATGGATTAGACATCCAGCCTATTCAGTTTGCATGTTATGCAGCTGAGCATGTGAACTTGGTTGGAACTGCAGGGGAGCGCTGCTTGTTTTCTTGAGACCGGGCTCTGAGGTGCACCAGGTCTGGCTGCCAAAACAGCCGATGTTTGCCTCCATCAAAATTCCCTGAAGTTAACCTTGTAGCAAGTAAGGTGGAAAAAACGACATGTCTTGCATCTCTGCACAACAGCTCGAGACATGTCACACTGCTTTCCCTCTGCTTCCATGTTCTTAGCTTCTTGAAGGAAAAAAAGCCACGCTGCCAAAGTGCTGAAGTTAAGAGTCCTTTTGTGCTCGAGGATGAAAGAGCGTCTCATTTTCCCACAATACCCTCAAATAACATAAACTTGTGGTAATCCTCTATGCCCCACTGTTCTCCTCTATGACCCAACATGAATATGAAGTATCTCCATCCACAGCCACCACCACATGTGATTAAAGGGAGAGTTGGACAGTTTGGGAAATATGCTTATTTACTTTATTGCCGAATATAGATAGAAGGGAAACACCATTCTCATTTCTGTACAGGAAACATGAATATCCTAATTGCCAGTTAACTTAGCTTGGCTTACTTTAGCACAGAGACTGGAAGCAGCAGCCCAGCTGTCCAATGATTAACACTGACTTATTGTTCATATATTGATATATATTGATGAGTAAAAGCAACACATTGTACTTTATGTGCCAGACTGTTTCTTGGCCGGGACCAGTATCTTCCTGGAGACTCCACTGGTCGTTTGGTCAATGCCAGGAAATAGTCTGGCACAGAAGCACCCATTAAAAACCCTGAATTGTCATTTGAAACACTTTGGTTTTTGACCGTATGGACACGAGTTGTATCAGTCGTCTCATCTGACTGTCTGCAAGAAAGAGTTTTTTGCAGAATTTGAAATTATTCTTCGTAAGATTGTTTCTGTGTGTGCTGGAGCCACCTCTAATCATAATACCATGGTTTATCATCATCAGCTGTGTGTTACTGCAGTGCCTGAGTCACTTCCGTATCGGACATGTGTAATCTTCGGACGAGTAACAAAAGGAGACAAAGCCCCGCGATGCTCAGTCTCGCAAAAGCAGTCAAAATTCAGTCAGACCAGTTTGTTTACTTCCACTGAGAACTTGTCTACAACTTGCAGAAAATTGAAAAAGCAACTGACATCTGTTCTTAGACGGCATATGATCAAAGCACAGCAACATTTTGAACATCAAATGGAAAATCTTAAAAGGCTGGGTAATGAACAGTCAGGTTTTTTTTGGGGCCATTTTGGCGTCGACACATTCATTATGTAGCCTGGTGAGAGACGTGCACCAGGACATGCTACGAGGCCTTCCGTCTGCAAACAGACTGAACACACACATTACTCACACTCCGTCTTTTCTAATCAGTCTTTTGTGTGTTTGAGTTTTATCACAGTCGTGGCACTGAGGAGCTGACGCCAGCCGGCCCCGTGTTAGTAAATGCCTTATGAAACAAGCAGAAATTTCATACACTGCAAGTGAATTATGAACAAATACAACAGAGGCAGATATGCGACATGGTATGACAACCAAATGAGGCTTTCCTTGAAGAAAAAAATAAAAATGAGGTGACTTTCAGTGTAACCCTTTTAATTTGTTTGGTTCTGGGATGGGAGGGGTGGTTCTTATCATTCCAATTCAAGTAATTAAAACATCACTCTGCATGTGCCAAAGAACTGCTGTTTTTCTCTTTTTTTGCCTCTGCACAGGGTCTCCAAAGCATCAGCACATTACAAACCAATTTCCCTATATCAGCTTATATTCACATTTGATTCTGTCGCAGTGCTGATGGGAGTTGGAACACGGGTCTCTGTACACAGGAATCTAAATAACGTTATGAAGCCTGGCGCAGACCTCATTTATAATCCAATGCCTTGGCTGAATTCCATTATGAGTTTTTCCCCTCCTTTATTTGTGGGAAATAAGGGAAAACTGAGATTATAAAAACGGCATCAACATACAGTAGCTGCTTGGAAGCGCCGGCTCCAGTGTAAAAGCGACTATGTGCACAAAAGGTAGCCGAGGACAAGGTTTTATAAATTATCCTCCCTTTGGGGACAGCAACAATATATCAGCTTTGCTTGCTGAACTTTTATCATAGGCTATTGATACTTGATACCCACAGGTCCTATTTTGAACTCGGGTCCAACTGCTTGTAGACAGAGAGGCTGTGCGGTTGGAAAAAAGCTGAAATTACATCTTTCTCTACCCTGTAAGCAACCAAACTGAGGAAGCCACCAACACAAAGTCAGCTGCCTTTATCACAAACACCTGCAAGCAGAATCAACATCTGGAACAAAGAAAAGAATAATTTCCTAATGCATAATGCTTTGATGCACTCTGAACTTTGCAGGAAAGTTATTCAGCAGACTCCGGTGTCACTAACGCAATGTCAGGATGGTGATTTGGCGACAGTGGCCTCTGCACCGCGTACAGAAAACCTTGGAACATCTGGAAAATCCCTTGGCGAGCGGCTGGCAGCCGGGCTGGGAGAAGGTGTCAGACCTGAGTGACACACAGATGTGTGGCCTCTTGCCCGTCCGAGGCTACGAGGCTGGGATAACTCATTAATCAGAGGACCCTGCCAGCCGGAGGGTACTACCGCCGCCAAGTGTCTCCCTGCACACTGCCGCCACCGCTCACAGACATAAACACTTTATGGCCCGCAATGCATACTGTATAATAACTGACAGACTGCATATATTTCCTGTTCTTCTCTGTCACATTCTCAGCCTGAAACTCTTCGATAATTGGCACAAATGACCACAGCTGACAAATACTAATGTAATCCTCAGCTGCGACCACAAAATATGATCTATTCCCTTTATAGTATCAGACACAAAACAACAAGCTCTGCACTGTATATCATCATTACAGAGGGAGTCTACACAGGGGGGAATGACAAAGAGTTACCTGTCACCTTGTCGTGGGTAAAGGCTATTTAATTAGTTATCAAATAGCCTTCAATGTCAACAGACTGAATCTGCTTCATAAATGTGCAAGTAACAATTTTTGACTTTTTCCACTTCCCAAGGGGAGGAAAATCAATTTTAATCTAAAGTCCTCAAGCCGTTCCATATGTATGTCCCAGTGCAGCGTACTGTACATCATCTGAGGCAATAAATGGCTGTGTGACAGAAGAGGAGGGGGAGAGAGAGAGAGAAAAAAAGAAAAAACATAATTGAAGTTGTTGTTTGCATTGCTTAGTGAGGCACTTTCTGCTGAGCGCTGCCAGAGTCCTGTTCCATTGTATTGTCAACACTCCTAATGATTTGCTCTTATAATTTAGGAGCCGGGCAGCTGATGAAAGATGGAAGAAAAAAGGTGCAAAAATATTTTCGTGTTGCCCGTCTGCCACGCTGCTGGATGATTACAGCAGCTGCACCCCCATTCGCTTTGAAACAGCCCACTCGTTCTGATGCGTTTCTGTACATCTCTTAGTCACTCCAGAAGCCCTCCACAACACTTGATTTATATATAGGAGCGTTATGCAAATGAAAGAATGCTAATGCTCTTTTTTTTTTGAGAGTGTGCTCTCTGTGCGTGTGACACCGAGGTTGCGTTTCTTAATTCAACTCAGATTGCATTTTCTGACCCTTAATCCTGACAATGGCATTCGGAGGGAGGATTTCACATCCAGTTAAAATACATATATATTAATAGAGAGTATGAATTTGTTTATTTCTGTCTAAATGCTAAAGGGGCTGACTCCTTTCATCACCAGTTGGACTCTTGGCAGGCAAAATCCCAACAAATTAGCTGGAATGACAACTCAGCCTTAAGCATTGGAAGAAACTCGTTTGAGGCCACCATCTAGAGACTAATCTATTTATCACACTTGGCATTAACTCGACCGAACGGCTCAGACCAATGCATCAAAACATTTGTTGGTTGTTACGTATTGAATCACTGCGTTACACAAAGCTTTTTTTTTTGCATTTTCATTTTTTCCTCCTCCCCCCGGTGATAGAAAGTCAGGCATGTTTATACATGAAATGCCCAGAGAATATTTGCTCTGAAGGGTTTCCTCCGTGAATCACAATAGCCTTCTTAGAGGAGGAGGGGGAGAAGAGAGAGAGAGAGAGAGAGAGAGAGAGAGAGAGAGAGAGAGAGAGAGAGAGAGAGAGAGAGAGAGAGAGAGAGAGAGAGGAGAGGAGAGGATGGACAAATCTGCTTACTTTGGAGCTTATTGAGCAGAATGAGTCATGCACAGAGATGAAACGTGACTGCAAAGCAAAAGGTAAGGAAAGCCTGACGAGAACAGAGGAGCGAGGAGATGAGACGGAGCGAGAGAGGAGGGTACGCAGAGGTGAGACAGACAGGAGAGGAACATAGACACATGGAGGCGAGAGGGGGGAGCGTGAGAGGGAGTGGGAGGAAAGACAAGGAGGCATAAATATGTGTACATGTGTGTGAGTGTGTGTGTGTGTGTGTGAGACTGGGATGTGAGTGAAAGAAGGGAGGGACAGGAACATTAAAGGCCAGATGAAATTAGTTCCATCAGGCCACTCTGATTGTTCTTTTTATAGTGTGACCTGCCACCGGGGGAGCCGCTGCCTTCTGGGAGTGTCACATGCAGGGTTGCTGACACACAGCACTTTCAATATCACTGACTGAATTGTTCAAGGTGTCACTATTGATAGTGACACAGCCCACTGAAAAGGAGCCAGCCTTCACATTTTGTTTTTTGCTCCCTCCGTCTCTGCCTCTCCCACTTTCCCTCCCGCTTCTTCTTCTTCTTCTTCTTCCGAGGCAGATGCAGTCGCCTTCTCCCCCCGTTTTAAAAATAACTGTAAAGTCAAGTGGCGAGGTGGGGCCCCGTCTGAGGAGGTGGCGTCCGCTCTTTAGCTTTTTATGTGTGAACGGTGTCAGTGTGGCAGCAAATCATCCAGCCTTCCCCTGTCAATGTCATGACCCGACTGTGGCGAACCTCAAGCTGCATTGGATTTCCTCTCATTGAGAAGAAACAATGCTAAGGGGTTTCCAGGCTACTTGAACATTAATGACTCAGGGGCCTTTAATTGTCAACGGGGACCAAGTCTCATGCACAATAGACCAGGGACCAGGGAGCTCTTTTAAATGCTATCGATTATTTATCCTGACCTTCAGCCATGAAAAGAGGAGAAGGCAACAGAGAAAGGGAATGTTTCCTGTGCAACTCAACACCTCTGTCTCTCGGTTTCTCCATCTTTTATACCCTGCTTCACCCCCCCACCCTGTTTTATCCTATCCTTAAGCCCAGCTGCCTCTCCCTCTCCTCTTCCCACTGTAGTCTTTAAAGCTCGTCCAAAAGAGTAATCCCCATAACTAAACCAAAAAAAAAAAAAAAGTCCAAGTCCAACAGGATGAGGTAGCCAAAGCACTGGCTTGATGGCAAACAACAACGCTTCTTTCTTCAGGACCACTGTGTGGGATTATCATGCACATGGAAATGAACATCACTTAATATTTCCCTGAATAGCAACAGAGTTATTGTACAGCAGTGCTCCATTGTGGTAGACAAAAGGAACCATGTCGCCACATGATCAGAATTGAAAACATTAATCAGGTGTTGCTTTCATTAAATCTATCGTCTACATCGAGGTCACGCGTTGGAAAAAGGCCAGCGCTATCGTGTAAAGGGCTGCGTGTATCATTGTGTTAACCATATGCTTAAGAAAATGGAAATTCACCAACCATCAGGGGAATTACAAAGGGAGAGAGGCAAGTTTCAAAGCCAGCAGTTAAGCTTGTTGACACATTTTAATCTAGGAAAGCCAGACGTGCGCCTCCCAACCCATGACTTTGTGGGGAGATGTAAAGGCTGGAGTGTGCTTGAAACAGATGTCAGGCTCTTTTTTCCCCGTCCCTCTGAGTGTGATATGGATGCCATCAACATCACGGGTTGCATTCATAACGGCGTTATTGTACCTGGGCTCGGCTCAATTGGAATTCACCGCCACGCCACGCTGTTAAGGCTCTATCTTAAAACATGCACCTGGCTACGTATGGAAAATAAGCTTGTTACCCGCTGGAGGGAGATGAGGAACCCCACTGGCTCTCAGCAAACTCACCTTGATGGCCAAAAGGCTTTTTTCGGAAACAAAGTCTCTGTATTTTCTGGAAAAACGTGGAAATGCAATTGATCTTCAATTTGCATAATCCATTTGTGATTACACGGCTAATTTTCACCTCAGGTTTATCGTAACTCTGCCAAACTTTGATATGACCAAACACGAGCACATAAATATTTATCAAACTAGGCAAATTTCAAATTAAAAGTTGTTATTGCCCTTTGCAGGATTTGAAATAACAATCGCGAAAGGCCCAAAATATCAGAAACTCTACCTTTATAGTGAGGCAACTCACAACAAGAAACTACCTGTTCTGTTTTGTTATTATCTAGTCAAATAATACCTCCCTGAGGGAATACAAAAGGAAAGCTCTGAAGCTGAGAGAAAATGACAGAGAGAGCCCCAACACTTGGGCAAACATAAAAATATCAGGACATCTAAGTGGGACGGTGAGCGACTCAAAAGGTGACATGACAGGAATCTACATCAAACCCAGGAATCTTTGTTCGCCTGAGATATTTGTCGTCGCGCATCCCCTCAAATGACTGCTGCGAACCAACCTCAAATCACCAGCTAAATTAGCATCCTGTCAATTAACACAAAGCGATCAAAGTTGATTCTTCATAACAGTCTGCACGGAGAGGACAGCTCCTGCCTAATTGTCTCGGTGGCTGCCGGGACTCAGCGTTCCCTTCTGTAACAACCACAGTGACTAACACAGTGATGCTGCTGTCAAACCAGGAAAACCAACAGAGCTCTGGGTGGAATCTCCAGTCTGGGATTACACAAGCAATACAAGAATTACGTCAGTTAAATAAAAGTCAAAATGTTTGGTGCCAAGGACTTCAGAGCAGGATGCATAATGGCCAAGTAAATAAAATGCTGCTTAGCATTAAAGGGACAGTTCAGCCCACAATCGGTACATATTTTCCCTCCTACCTGCAGACCTGTTTATCCATCTAGATGTTTTTGGTTTGAGTTGATAGAGAAGTCTGCCTCCTCTCCAACATAATTAAACTAGATGGCAATTTGAAAAACTCAACAGCAACGCTTCCTTCCAGAAATCTTGTCCTGGTTATTTAAGATAATCCACAGACCTTGTTGAGAGCAGTTAGGTGTTGGAACTATTTCTTTTTTTTTGTAGTATTTTTTGGCCTTTATATGACTTTATTGATAGGATAGCTGAAGATATGACAGGAAACGGGATGAGAGAGAGGGGGAGTGACATGCAGCAAAGGGTCCCAGGTCGGAGTCAACCCAGGTCCGCTGCAGCGAGGACTTAGCCTCTGTACATGGGACGCTGCTCCACCAACTGAGCTAAACGGTGCCCCAGGAACTATTTTTTTTCCGTATCACCGTGCAGAAGAGCACGAGCCTCTCGTCCATGACTAGATGAACTTCCTTCTGTGTGGTGATACAACTGGTGCGTGAAGAAATTAGTTCCTACATAAAACTCCTCACAGATGAGGTCTGATAGGATTATCTTGATTTCTGGAACAAAGACATGGCTGTTGAGTATTTTATCTAGCTCCATTATATTGGAGAGAAAGCAGCAGATACTTTCAGAACTCAGCAACAATCCAGATGAATTTATAGCATTATCTTTATTTTGGGTTGCTAGGCGAGGTCAACCCAGGTGTGAATGGTTGTTAAGCTGCCTGGGAAGGGAACTCAGTACTGCACTGTAGGTGGGTGATATGTAATGTCCTCCTCTGTTCAAATCACAGATCTCTGTGAGCTTAGGACAGAAACAGCTCGACGATGACCGTAAATATCATTAGTCACTTTTTTTCAGAACACTGTTAAGGGGTCAGTGAAGTCTTCTCTGAAAGCTTCTCCCAGCTTGCTCCATAATCAAAAACCAATTCAGAAACTGAACCGTCACACAGGAGCTTATGCATCGCACATCTCCGCACTTGCCTTAAGTTATACACAAACATCGCTGCCATGGAGCCAGATAAGCGATAGGCATGCCTCGGGGAGATAGGGGAGGTCAGTCCCCTCCGTCCATTCATATTCTCTCCCCCTCTCTCTCCCTCGCTGGCCTTTCATGCTAATTATAAGATTTAGCTGTAATCCTGCACAAAGTCACAATCTGCCATATAGGAAATATTTATACTCGTGCAGACGGGGAGCTGCTCTCCTGCGTACCGTACGTTCCCTTCACGTAATGGTTTACGGGATCTCTTCTCACCTCTGCTTGGCGGGGGTCGCACACTTACACAGTTACCACGACTTATGCAAATATGGTCAGCTCACCTGTGGTGTACGCATGTGAGGGGACACGCCAAGCATGGAATCACCGGCACAGCGGGGGGTGGGCTGAGGAATCACAGCGGAGGTTTAACTCCCAGCAGGACAGGTTAACAGAGTAACACAGCCTGAAGGTCGATCACTCTATCTCATTTGTTTGTTTAGGGATGAGTGGTTCTGCTTTGTCAAGGCTAGCCTTGACATACTTGGATATTTGCCCTCTTAACTGCCCATGCGAGGTAGTTTTCTCTCAATAATTGATTGAACACACACCTGTGCTTACTGAGTAGATGCTGATCACTCAGGAAAACAGTTGGCTCGTCTTCACAGGAGGACTACGCCGTAGATAATTCATCAGAGGGGTTCCTTTGTCTTTCACACAGAGGAGGATAACGGTCCGGTCCCTGCCAGCCAAGGTCCGGGTCCACCAGCTAATGGCTCGCTGCTCCAATTAGAGGTGACAGAGTGGAAGGTCCTGACCCCCATAAACCTTGTCAGTGGAGAGCTGTCAATCAGAGCGCGGCAACGGGGAGGACCCATCGCCTGGCAGTTATTGGCATGATGGGTGAAACTAGGTCCGTTGTGATGAGGTCGACATTGACCTGCGTGCTTATCTCCGATCAAACATCTGCTGCTGATACAGGCGCGGGAGGGAGGCGCCGGGGCGGAGTTAAATGAAACCTGCATCAGTTATTGCTAAAGACAAGCTGGCAGGGGTGAATGGATGGCCGTTCAATTAGAGGTCACCTGGACACTTCCCATTGTCATGCACATGTGAGATTCAATTTCCTGATTGCCCGAGTCTGTCCTCGCACATCCCCATAGCAGGAGCAACACAGCTTCTCCGTCGGGTTCATTTCATCTAAGAGCGGAACGTTTAAATAATGTAAATTGAATGGTTCTGCAAATTCATCCCCCATGTTTTGAAACTGCTTCATGTTATTAAAAAAAAAGTTGAGCAGAAGGTATTACATCAGTCTGTGAAGGAGTTGTCATTTATTCCGACCACATTTTAAAATGTATGAGATGCAGCAGCAAACAACAAATCTAAATGTAGATGATTCTTGTGCTCTGAGATGTTTTGACAGCAATAAGGCGATTTCACATATAACATGAGACAATCGGGGAAACATGAAATGCTGCGCTGGGGGAAGAAGCAGCGGCTCTTTTTGAAGAGGAAAAGTTGAACGAAATCAACAGCGAATGACTGCCGGCTCTAGTGAATGATCACTCAGTCTTACAATGGCAATGAAAAGCAAAAACCTGCTTTTTCTTTATTTCTCTTGAAAGATTGATCGAGACGTACCTGTCAATATCAAAAACTGCCCTGAGAGCCTTTTTGTTTCAGTGTTGCAATTTCTTGCACACTGACAACATGTCAGATTTGTTATAAAATATGTAGAGCTGCAATGATTGGTAATTAATGAAATGAAGATTAATTGCAGTATATTTGGATGATTGAGTAATTATTTAAGTCATATTTCAAGAAAAATATCAAAGATTTGCTGGTTCCTAAACTATTTAGATTGATTTGTAATGTGTATAGTGTTAAATAAAGTGTGATGTAATGTAATTCTGAGTTTTAAGCCCAAATTGTGATTCACACAGAATATTTTGCCATATTTGGTTTATGTTACTTCAATTTAGTAACTCTAGGTTCAAAATCAACACCGGCAGCAAATCTCGTCAAAGTGAATCTACGTACAACTTTTCAAAAACCGCAATTTCCCAAACAGCCCTCAAAAATCTTTCATGTTGCGCCAACATGAGGACACGTAGGAGAAACTAGGCTGCGGTAAACACCGTCACTGTTGCAACACAGTCACAGAGGCAGAGGAGAGTGCCAGGGAAACAAATGCACTTCAAGCTCTCCCTGCCCACTGACCTGCATTTCCTGCCTCCTCCTGTGCACCTGCATTCTGGCACAATCGGCTTTATGAGAGTTGAATCTGAGAGCGCGGCTCTCTGAAAGGCTCAATACGCGTAATGTTGATCTGGAAAACGTCTTTATATTCAGCCAAGTCCGGAGGGGCGGAAAGTAGATTTTCAATTAAATCCAAAGTGAAAGCTAAAATCACCATCATGCACACACACACACATGAGGACGGCGTCAAATCACTGGAGGGTTTTGCTTTTTTAAAATTCACACAAAACACTGTAGGACCTTGGTAAAGCAGACAGCACTGTCCAGTACTGACAGAGGATCTCTAACTATTCTACAGTTAAAGGTGCATGCTGTAGATTCTGGGAAGAAATTTTAATCAGCTTCAGACATTTTGAGAAAATATCAAGACATAATTTCTGATTTCATATATCTTTCAGTAACTGAAACAATACCTGTTTGAATTTCTTTTCCAAAAACTGCACAATGCAGCGTTCAAATTAATTGTTATAACTGTTGTATCATACACATTCACATTTTTTGCGTTGTACAAGTTGGGTCGGAGGTGCAGGAGGAAGGAGGCAGCATGAGAGTAAAAAGGAGTGCACTGATGCGCTCCTGTAATTGGATTGGCACATTGCTTCTCGAGGTTACCAAGAATGTTCTCAGACTCATTTCAGGCATTTGATCACACTGATTATCATCCCACCTGGGCTGTGGAGTGACTTCCTGCGCCTGCAATATTGTTCGGTCTCACATCCAGGGAGGACTGAGACAAGGTGTTGTCACTGACAACATAAACTATCCTCTCCGCGTTCTCCGCCCCAGACATGTGGAGATTCCTTGACACTGACAACCATGCGGCAGTGCTATGACAACCTGTTAGTAAGGTAACGTGTGTGTGTGTGTGTGTGTGTGTGTGTGTGTGTGTCTGAACACCAGTGAGGGGGGTGTTTGATGGAAAGATGATTGAGGGGATGGAACATGGCAAAAGACATGCAGTCCTAGTCGCTGTCATTTTGAGAGGTGTGTGATGAAGTTGGCGCGGCTGCGAGCGACTTGTTTTTCTTTCCGTCTTTAACTCCTAACCGAGCGCGCCCTCCCATCCTCTCCCTGCTCCGCGTCTCCTCCTCCTCCTCACCTCGCCTTGTCCCAAAGCCCAGCACAATACATCAACGGGTGTCCGGGCCGCCGCTCTGTAATAACTCTGCAATCTCTGGAGGAAATACTCCGTCACAATGCATGAGACAACATCTTTTTTTAATCAATTGAGCGAAACAAACAATGCACGCTGACAAACGCCGCCAACAACCACCAAAAACACGCTGAATGAAGAGTGATACACAAATGGAAAACTAAATTACTGTCACCATTTATCTGAGCACAGATTCAGCACTGGGGAAGGGTAAAAAAAAAAAAAAAGGAAGAGAGAGAGAGAAGACAGAGGGGGGAAGGAGAGAAAGAGAAAAAGAAAGAAATGAACACTCAATCATTAAATTATGCCCATTCTAATTCTGTTCCCTTCCATCACTTTCAATTATAAAACACCGCCTTTAAGAATGAGTTACTTTATAACTACAGAAAGACCAATAGTCCCTAAAGCTGCGTGTTACATTAGCACACTATGTGGAGAGCAAACGACTTTCATTTAGCTTTACAGCTGACTAGCTTTTATGTCTCTCTGAAAACTATCCTCAGAGCCAAGTGGTCACGTGAAGGAGAATGAGAGTGGGAGGGGGTGCGGGGGGGTTAAAGATGGATGTGAGGAGGGAGTATATCAGTCCAAAAGCACAGTGGAGAGCGATTAATCATCAGCTGTGTTATTTCTTATCAGGAGATCATTTAGTGAGGCGAGGTAAACTGGGATGTTTCAGGCTTGCATGAGAATTTCCGTATACATCTGACCTTTCCTAAGCAGGTTACAGCCATTTATTACAATATTATTAGTGAAAAACAGGTGGAAGCAAAAGTGACGTTTCTCAGTGAAACAACAGCTATTTCAAGCTGCCAGTCTTTGAGGGTTAAGATATTTATTCAGGTACTATTTGTATGAGTTACTTTCACTTTTTCCAAAATAATATTGAAAACACTTACCTTTACTCACATATGACTAATTGTTAATTTTTACGTCACCGGTGCAGTTAATCTAACCAGAGTAGAGGTAAGAGACACATTCTCGTCTTCCATCTAGCTGCAGTTGATAATCCAAACTAAACAACCAAATACATTGTTCGTATTTTCCTAAATGACACGTAAAGAGAGCAAAAGTGAAACTGTAACTTCTGGATTCTCTCCAGAAGTCCATTACGACACTTGTAATAACATATAGAACTAAAAATCCAGCCATAGAAGTATGCGGTATGTAGCTCACTGTAAGTTTAGATCACCAACAATCTAACACTGATGTTTGTTCAGTCTTTTTGTTTCTATCCATCTTTACCCTTTAATTTTTAACACTATTCCCATAAACCCTAGACCACTTAAACACCGGCTTAAACACTGTCACTCGAAAAAAGAGAGGAAAAAAAGAGGATAGTCCATGGGCCGGTGAAGCAGCCACAACTAATTCTGATGTGTCTCAAACAGAGAGGGCCAAACGGTGGAGAAGTTTTTAGAAGGCAGAGATTACAGTGAAGTGTCCGTAAATACTACGGATACGGACACTGGTGCCCGGGTAAATTTTCACTGGAGCTTGGGGAGCTAACGAAGTAATTTACGTTTGTTAAAATCACAAAGGCCTACATTGTGGCAAATATCTGACGGGCTTTATAATATAATGTACAGCTCTCGGATCAGCTTGTCACGTCACTGTTATAACAGTCATGGTGCCTGGTCAGTGTGTTGGTTTTATTATGTGGAACATCATATCATAACAGAATAAGTGGTCTAATTGTAGGCGTGTAAATGTAATTTTTTCACAGTGGAGACTCGAGGTTAGTAACACTATTAGACACAGTCCAGCTTCCCGTTGCGTCGGCTAATTGTTGTGCAGCAAACTAATTACTACAAATTACACTGTCAATAAAATGTACATTATATTACATAGGAGGGGGAAGAGAGGTGTTTTAATTCATGCTGATACATCAGCTGCTTTAGAGATCATTTGAATGTGAATCATATTGATGACCTTCATCATCATAGTGATATGTTAGCGTAAGAGCTTCACACATCTACTCACACATGAGTGAATACAGTTACCAATCAATTGGTTTCCTGACCTGTGAGGTCAGACCGGTGCGAGCGCGACAAAGGCCTCCATCCATCCAATCCACACTCATCACTCGAATCTGAACTCTCGCCTGCACTGGCAGGATGACAAGCTTAGTCGACAAAATGAAAGTGTGTCACACCGTTCAAGTTCAAAACATATGGATAGTAGGAGATTTGTGCAATGCGGCCTTTGGGGATTTTATGTTCCACTTGGCTGCAAAATGAGAAAAACTATAAGATAAACTGGGGACAGAAAAACAAACAGCGGGTCAAATATGAACATGGTGTCAGTTAGCCTTCAGTCAGCTGTTTCTTCTGGGGGAGCTATTGAGGTTGAGTCTTGTTATCTAGAACCAAGAGCCACAAGTTGATTTAAGGTACATAATGCCTCCAGGGAATGCAGTGTTTGCTAGAAACTCACTTATGGGTAAACAACCTTTCTACAATCAAGATATATGGCTGTTAGGAGCTGTGGCAGGTCTGGAGAGGAGACTTATTTTTTTATTATCTTGTAAGTTATTTTCATAACAAGACCTGTAGCTGATGATGAGAAAATCTGTTGGAAATCACCACAATATATCTATTAGACAGTCCAGACTTAAATCAAGGCTCCTGAGGCCGGAGACCAAAACCTCATAGAAGAAATGTTCCATTTTGCACTGAAAAACTAAAATCAATACAAAGCATACCTTCTCAGACCCCGGGAGCAGCTGATGAGTGCCTGTCACCTTTAACTGACCTTTAAGCAGCTTTAATTTGTTGCTCCTATCAAGAGTAGGATTTGCAACAGGATGACATGTATCAAATAGCTAAGAGGAAGTAATGATTGCAGAGGTATAATCCTGCAGTGGTCACATTTAAAATCCACATAAATATGAGAATTCTTCTAAGTAAAGTGAAATGAGGTATTTGAGGGGAGGTGGATCCTGCGCCGGCTATCTCGGCTTGTCATTAAATTGCTCATAGCTCAGGATCACTCGGTCCTAATAAGCACTGCATCAATCCCCCAGTATGGAAAATCAGCCTCGACAGCGCAGAAGCGAAGCCAGAACCTCAGAATCTTTTGGCTAGGTGGCACTTGACTGTTTCACCATCAATATGGGATCAAGTACCCTCCCTAATGACTCTAATATCGATGCCCTGCACTTACAGAGGCACCGAGCCTCCAAAATGTCAACAGTGGCATTTTATGTGCTAATGCCATATGGGTGCAGTGGGCTGGTAAAAAGCTTTTCCTCCTGCACGCTACGCTCAAATGCTAATACCTCGGCAGTCTCTGGTCTGCTTCATTTTCAGTCCCCGTTATGCTAGATTAGCGTCTGACGTCTCACAGCGAGCGGCCAGCTTGCGTTGATACGCAGGAAGTTGTTCGTGGGTGGCCATTCTGACTCAACCCCAACAGATTGGCACGCCGTACAGAGTGAGTACATTCAGTGCTCTGCCCGGGCCCCTTCCAGTTCGGTTTCTGCATGGTGGCAAGGTGAAGGGCTCGGGCGCAACCTGTGCAACTTGTTCCGCAGAAAGAAAAATTATGTAACATCCATATTTGGAGGCCAGAAATAGCAGCGCGGGCCTGGCACGGCGTTGGGGAGCCACGCACGACAGCACCCGAGAGGTGTGACAAAACAAAAGCCGCAGGAGACGTCACTCAGCCTTATCTCTGACATCCCGCTCCTCAAATTTTTACCCCAGCTCAGATTTTTTGAACATATTTTCCCGTTGAAATAAATCAATATATTGTTGAAAAATAAGATAATGTGCCAACACTAAATCTGAAGTCCAGGTCCAGTGGTGAGGAGAGCTGGAGTGAGATCTGGTCTAATAGCTTTCCTCTTTGACAGGCCCACAGTCTCTTTGTTCCTCATCACACTCCATAACCCAACTGATGGCCATGACTCATTTTGTCACTCATCTCCCACACAAAGGCTGTCCTTGCCTTTTTGCCCTGTCAACTGACTCGCTCTAAATCTTTCTGTAAAGATGGGAATAGCGCCCAGGCTTTCCTCCCAGAATGGGTTTGAAATTAGGTAGATAACCCCCGAAGCGCTTACTCTTTCTGCCATGCCTTGCACACTTGTCACGACCTGCAGGTGTGCAAACGCCTCCTCGCCCCCCTTCACCCCCGCTCGTTCCCCCCGTTCGGCCTGTGATGTGACAGGAACAGAGCATACTGGTTCTCTGCAAATTGCAGAATGTAAAAAGCGCTGAGGCCCGGAGAACGGCAGTGTTTATCTGCTCCGAGATCTGCAGATGAGCTGACTGATCTAAAGCAAGCAGGGCTCGGGGCAAAATGAGATTTCTAATCCTAAACAAATTCTGATGCAAGGCGGAACAGAAGAGCAGAGCTCCCTTATTTACATAGGCTGGTATCACAAACACAAAGCGACAGGGAGGCGATCCAGGCAGGCAAAATGTCAACCTTGTTTGAGTGACCTCATAATGCAGATTAATGCTGACATAACTTGCCATTTAGGCAGGATAGAGTAATCCTGCAGGTTAAGATTATTTGAGTATCAATAGCTTGTAGGCCCATTCACAGATTCATTAGGGTGACCAAACCTTTAGAGGAGTGAGAATTTGTTTTGTGATGCCCGAAAGCGCTGCTGAAATGTCAGTCGAGCTGTCACTGAGATGTGATCAGTTTCAGGGCAGCAGCGCGCCGACATACAGGACTTGTGCCAAACAGATTCCTACAGTGGAATCAAAAGCCCCGTTTATGATACGTGTGCAGTTTATTTAATAACTGCTCCTTAATAATCTGAAAGTGCCTCCTCGCCACTGTTTTTACATCTTGATTAGATAACATACAACATAATTGTCTTCTTTCACTGTGATTGTATGGCTGCCATTAAACGTAAAGATAATGTCTAGTCAAACACCCACTGTGAGTATCCGAGCGTATCCATCCACTGAGAACAATTTGGAACAACATCTAATTCTGACTTTAGAGCTACACTAATTACAAAAAAAAGAAAGAAGAAAAAGAATCTGATCTATACCAAATTAATTAGGCCTGGGTGAATGAATGGAGTGAATGCTAGGGGAGCGACTGGGTAATCAAAGATGGTCTTAAATCATCAGTTGTTCGACAATACCCCCGCGGCGAGCCCAGTGAAAGACTATAGCAAATTAAAAAATGACCATCATTTATTGGTCAATGCTTGAAGCCAGCTGCCAGAGCAGACGCCTGATAGCTGTTCCCAGGCCTGTTTGGGCCTCGCAGGCTCCTGCAGCCACGCTAAGATTAACAGCTCTGGCTTTTTCTTAAGAAAACAAAATTAGTGGGGGAATACCACAGAGGTCTCTTTAAAAACCAGAGGGTGGATGTGAAGAAGCCAGACTACAAACAAGTTTTTATAGTGTTTTTAAACCTCATTTAAAAGTGCTGCTTTGCACCAGATGAACACTAACTACTTTGTAACTCGTTAGTTTCGCACTAAACTCACTACTTTGTTCAGTAGCACCATCTGTACTTGCTATAATATCAATAGAATAAGGAAATATGGTTACGAAGACTGACCGTTCACCTTTCACCTACAAATAAGACAAATCAGAGACCTTGGATAAACTGTTAATCAAAAGAGAACGCCATGTATGCTATTATAAGTGATTAAGCTACAATAAAACAGTTGTCTGACATCAATCCAACTGTTCCTGTTGTGCACTGATGGTTTTTACTGAAGTGAGGACGCTGCACTCATGAACAAAAACTTCTTTCCTCGTCCTCTGGCCCTTCTAACAGATCCAGTAGGAAGAGGGCAGGGTTCCACAGCTTCTTAAACATCAAATTCAAGGACTTTAAAGGACTTTATAGGACAAATTCCCTCAAATTCAAGGCCCCAACACGGCTTAGTTTGAGACACAGGTCAAGGTTAAAGCTCACAGACCACAATAAAAACAGAGAGAGGATTGAACTTGTGAACACTTCTCCGTTGAGCTGTGTTACAGTGATGGCAGACTGTGTGGCCTCTTGGCAGCTCTAACAGCGCACAGCAAAACATTGTGTAAATTGAGACTCATTTACAAGTTGAAGAGCTAAGTAACTCCTCGTTTATTTCATTAGCAGCAGCTTAACAATGCAGATTTACAAGCTAACAACTGGAGGTACAGTAGGTAGTGGTGCGTGAGCCACAGACAGACAGCAGAACGTAACGTATTCACTTACGTTAATTCAAATAAAATATCACTTAAATTTAAGCTAACTGCAAATTTGTTCAAGGCCTCCTTTTCCCTCGAATTCACAAACTCTTTACAGATTTCAATGACCCATGGAGGCAACCGATTGCTACCAAAAGCATGTTCTTCTTGACTCTGCTCCATGCATCACTCCATCACCATTACATCACCACCGTCCTGTGACGCAGCACTGACACAACTGCCCCAACACGACCAGCTTTATTAAGGGAACATGCACGGTTGGATGCTGAGGTTAGCAGTCCAGTTCAGCTGACTCGACCTCGTGACCCGCAAAAAAAACAAAAAAAATGTACACACACACAAAAAAAAAACCTCTTTTCATTTACATGGAGGCGAGTCAGCTGGCAGCGTTTCCACACCATGAGACCTTGGCACGGGCTGCAGGAGCTTCACGCGCTCGCTGGATCTGGCATCAGTTTCCCCCCCTCTGAAAGCTATGTAAAGGTCCAGCCGTGACGCAAGGAGGGAGTATTTTGGGATGGAGTGCGTGGGTTCCCAGAGAGTGACTGGAGATAATTTTAACTGGATGAACACAATTCCTTCCTATTCCAGCATTCCAGCGGAGAAGTTATTTCGGGGTGATGCTTTACACGGCAGCAGGCACAGCGGAAAGAAATACCACACAGTTGGAAGAAAACGGGGGAATGACACATCTGACACTGTATGAGGTCCTGCAGCCAGGGAAAGGTGCTAAAAACACGTGTACCCTGCACATAGTCACAGCCGAGCTTTTGGCTGGAGAACGGGGCTAATTCTGTGCCTGTTATATTGTTCCCTGCTTCTAAAAACAGAGCACTTTCACAGCTTCCGACACGTCAAAGTCTTCCAAAACAATCCAGGGCAGTGTGATTACACTGCACATCTCCTCAGGGACTCCTGCGTATATCTGGTTTATTTAGACTACAAATAAACCAGATACTTTCACTAATAGGATTTAGATTATACCTGTGTTTTTGCATTTTCTGCATGCGGCGATGAATACGGGAGTGAAAGAACGTGAACTGAACAAATTGCAGATTCTGGCTCTGGAACACGCTGCACATGGCAAATATAGATGGACACTTTTTTCACTCTCTAATTCATATCTTCTTCTGCGCAGAGAGGCTCGTTACATTATCAACACCTTCCTGGGCGTATCGCCATGTCCTAGATTTACACAGCACACCTTGCACACTTCACTCATGTACTCGGAACAAAGAGAAAAAAATAGAATAAGGCGATCATTCCTATAAAAAGGAGCGAACCGAGTTTTTTTTTCTGTGGTTCACAAGCGAACAGTTTCCGGGTTTCCTGTTGCAACGCTTTGTGCGGACATTGCATTTTCTCTGTTCCTGGGTTTCGTGTAAAGCGATCCTGGCACACCACTGTTCCGGACCGTCTCGAGTGATCCATTACTCAGCCATGCCAACTGCACCCTTTTTAGTCTTCCAGCTCTGGCAGCTTGTAGAACAGGCACACAATCAGAAATTTCATCCCGGGCGCTTCTCGCGGCGCATGTTTCTATTGCAAATCAGTGATTCTCATTCGTTCTGAGCGCCCACATCCATACACATGTGCCTATAAACCACACAAGAAAAGAGCAAAAAAAAAAACTACTCCATATCCATCAGTCTCCAGACTCCATCTCAGTATTAAAGCCTTCTGAGGTGCCGTTCAAGGCTGCAACAGTGGCCTGTGTGTATCACTCGTAATAACCTGTGAGCCCAACAGGTAATTTCACCATGTGAATTTATTCAGATTTATTTGGCCCCGGGCTTTGTAGAACCGAGCCAATGGAGAGTCTGATTGTGTTCAGACAAGGACAAATGGGCACACAGCACTCATTGAAGCTCATGCAATAATTAGCTCCCGTCAGGCCCGGGAAAGGTTGACGGCTGAGTTGTTGACACATTAAAGTTATAAGGAGGAAGAAAGTGGGGAAGGTTAGGGCCGAGTGTGAAGCGTGACACAGCTGCACGCCGTCTAATAGTCTCCCGCCTGTAACACGGCGCTTGTTCAGCGATTAGCGGAGAGGTGACACGAGGTGACGAGTGTCTGGGTGGGTTGTAGAAATATTTGAAGTAGGGATAACCTAGCTTACTTTTTTTCCCTCAGTGTGTGTGTGTGTGTGTGTGTGTGTGTGTGTGTGTGTGTGTGTGTGTGTGCGTGTGTGTGTGCGGTAAGGCCTGGTGCTCCACAGCTCGTTCTCCTAATCGTGCGGAAACTCAGACTACTTACAGGAGCAATGAGGGAGGTAATGAGAAAGTAATTTTTACTAATTTCAGCGAGCTCTGCTTCCATTCTGTATGACTGTGTGTGCCGTCTGCATCATTACGGGCAACATCTGCAACGACTCGCCATGCGTACGCCACCGAGAAGGGGGGGGTGAAGAAGACTACAAGCTGGTGACTGAGTTTTGATGTGGCTTGAAGGAAAAAACAAAGGCTGCCAGTCCTCCATGCTCATACTGCCTCCTGTTGTCGGGATTCTCACTCATCAAGGTGGTTGTGGTCTGAGACAATGAGAACCTCTGCCGAGATGGGCTTTTTTTTTTTCTTTCTCCCACCAAGTCTGTCGCCAAGCAGCTGCTGCTAATCTCTGTTAGCAGAGACCCACTAAACAGCTGACTACAGCCTTTAATCTGGTCCCACCACAATCATTACCTCTGGAGCCAGGAGGAGGGGGGGGGGGCTTGCACAATTGCAGAAGAGTAAACAAATGAAACCCAATTTGTGTCCGTTCGTCTGTCATTCCTCTGGCTTTCATGTAATCTCATTTGAATATCTGTAGACGGGCCAAAGTCACTATCGTTATATCAGGCTGTCACGTGCGTCTTCCCAGTCTGCCTGATCGTCACAGCCATCTTTTTCTAAGCTTTGGAAACAAACTTTGAACTCTTTGAGCTTCATGTGCTCATTTGGCTTTATTCCACCTTTGACCCACCGCGGATCCAAGAAAGATTCCTTCTCCAACCTCATCAGGCCATCTGTGGCCCCTGTCGCTCCCGTAGGGGACTCCGGCTCGTCACACACTCGCTGTTTGCTTTATCATTTTCATGTCATGCCTGCGCGTCAAAGCAGGCACACTTCAGATGACAAACACCGGCACAAATTTGTCTTTGTGAAACACCATCCACACGTCTCCTTTTCTCTTTTCTTGGATCACAAGTGTTACATGAAAGTCCCGGCGCTTATATGAAAGTCTTTTGAGGAGATTTGAGTCCTCCGCCATGACCGCATGAGGGGAGAGGTGCCCCGTGAAATGAAAGTCTGGGGAGGATTTTCAGAGAGGAAATGCAGAGAAGTCCCTGTGCTGCAGACTGCAGATTACCTCTACATGGCACGAGGGCCGCTGAGGAGCTGAGGCAGCCCCCTGTGAGGAGCCCGCCGAGAATACGTTACCAGCAACTTGACAATGACATCTGGACATTTTGTTTCTTTGCTCCTCTGAGGGGGGAAAAACTTGGACTTGTTTGGTGATCACAGGGGTTTTGATGCTTGCTATGTTATCGGAAGATGCAGCGCTTTGCCATTATTGTGCCCCTGCGCTTATTATAGATTCCATTAAGATGGCAGTTAAATTGGATGTCCCCATCAGCTCTGGAGCATGTTGTTTGTTTTAGAGAACGGAGTGCTGAGTCACAGAAGTATTATTAAGTCTTTCAGAAGATAACAGATGAATTAAAGTGACAAAGCGAGCAAGAGGCTGCTGTCTTTTTTTTCCCCCCTCCTACCAGCTTTATTAAGAAAACGAGAAATCAAAACACTGTTAAACTACAGTCCATGTTAAGATAAATTTGTGTTGTTCAAATGACTTTTAGTGAAGCAGAAGTGTCTCAAAGCTGGAATCATCTCTGAGTGGAGTATGTGATGTGAAGTTACACAGCAGAGCCACGCCGCTGATAACAGGCAGCAGACTGACGATGTGGACGCTGACAGTGTTTGAGTGATTGGGGATATGAGCACATCAGTTTTGTCACTCTAAAGGCTTCAAAAATAAGTCAGTCCCTCAAAGTCTTCAAGTCGACAGAGCAGGCACAGAATGTGTTGCTTTGGACCTTCATAGATAAGTTTAGATAAGTTATAATTACAGCTATGAGATACAATGAACATTAACACTGGATCAAATAACTACGTGTGTCTGAAAGTGTTCACTTGTAGTGACAGCCAGAGAGAATTATCCCCAAACTCTGCATTTTAGAATCAGAAAATGTTAAAAATATTTGCTTAAAAAAAGACTGAAATCAACCGATTCAATTTAAAAAAATGTATTTGGCCCAATTAAAGGCACGTGGAGTAGTTTTACACAGACACAAAAAAGTCAGCATGTTAAGTACAGCAGCTACTGAACACAGTGTAGCATTTACATAAGCAGCCAAAAACACAGATATTCACTCAGGATGTGACCAAACCAGCTAAAAGGAGAATTAACATTGGACTTTTACTTCCATATTCTCCGTGTCAACTTAAAACTTTAAATATCGATACATGCATGTTAAAGCTGCTGTCAGTGTTTTTGTCCAGTCCTTTTTCCGCAGGTAGCAACCCCCTCCACATCACCACATGCACGCACAGCAGTGAGCAGCAGACACATCAGCAGGCAGGAGCATCCTGCTATCTGCATGTTCACACGCAGACCGGACTGCCTCTCTATGGAGTCCTGTCTCTGTCCTGTGTGGATAAAGTGGGCAGGGACACCAGAAAATGTCTTTACCCATCAGCTGCATGAGCAGCAGGAGGAGAGACGGGTTACTGACCACACACTCTACGACAGCTATTTAACACTTATTATAATTAAAAAGAATATCACTTACAGAAGATTTAAAGTTTAGTACTGATTCACAGACACACTATTATTATCATCATTTAAACTACTTCTTTCGTCTTTTCTTCAAGTCTTCTCGTGTATATCTGCAATGTGACTCAATTTTTTTTTTGTATGCATTTTGTCTTCTTCATCCTTTAACCTTTGTTCTGTTTTGTATTTATTTCAAGCCTGAATTGAAGTTTGACATGCTTCTCGTTATCTACTATCCTCTTGGAATTCAATAAATAAAGTTTAGTTGTGGTACTCTGGCTGTGAAATGTTGATCTTTACAAATCACATGCACAGATATGAATTAGCTGCTGCAGGATCACCTCAAATATACATCTAAAAAAAATGCAAATGACGACAAATATATCTATTTTGATGCACAAACTAAATTAATCTTGATAATGAAGAGTGAAAGACTTAATTGTGTTGTTCTCTCAATTTAAAGTGCACATTTTTCCATTAGTATAACGTGTGATTATAAGATAAAATCCAACGCAACAGTTCAAATGATGAGCTGCAAAAACTACCTCTTGTGTAATGTTCTTTAACGTACAGCACGGGCTATTTTCGTCCTATGAAGCCCAACAACTCCTCCAAGCCCACAGTAATCTAGTGAAACTCCCGTGCAACCAATCTGCTTTTTCCACAGCAGCCACTTCGGGCTTTTAAGACATTTTCCTTGCATGGCTGAGGAAGGAGCACATTGTAAATGAAAGATTAGTGCGATTGTGTTACATTATTGTGAGGTTCCCCTCTCAGCTTAGGCTGATTTGTGAGCCCGTTCAGCGATGTTTCCGGCACACTCCCTTTGTAATAGATTCACTGGGCCTTGAATTGTTGTGCAGTAGAAGCAGTTCAATTAATACAGCACCACCATAAAATAACTATTGAAATGACAAACGGGTAAATGAATAAGCATTTGCCTCTGCAGGCGCGGGGAAGGATGTGTGTCTGCTGAAATTTATGCCGGCAAATCAAGCGCTTTTGGGGACGACGATGCAGTCAACTAAATATATCCTGCTGTCGCACACAAGAAGGGGCAGGTAAAAGATGGACCCGTTATCGCTCACACCATCGACTGATGATGGCTCATTTGAATATTTACAGCTGCATCTAAGAAAGGGAGAATGATCTCCTATCATTAGGGCACAGCCCTTCAGTGTAGCATAAAGATAGATCAAAGATGGCAAGGAAAGAAAGAAGTCTGGTGCCTCGTCCTCAGCTCTCTCACGCAGTAGGAAAAGGAAAGGCCTCAGAGTGCCAGGTGGACAAAGTTGGCTGTGTGGTGGGACAGAAAACGCCCTCTCACTGTTGTCAATATTCATTTTCAGCAGCATTGACAAATGCTGCGAGGATAAATATGCATGAAGGCTGAAGGAGGTGGAAGGAGGGAGAGTAAGAACTCCTGGTTTTAGTCAGCGAGCCCACAGTGTTCACTGCATGCTGATTAAACACTCAAGTGCAGGATGACGAAGTCATGTCTGACAACTGCAGGCTGAATTTTTAATTTACACTTTGCCACATCCAGGAGGCTGTCTAGTATTAGTCATGGCTGCTGTTTTTACTCGCTGTAATGGGACTAAGATGTTTTTGACTATCCAAAGCTGGTTATTTTCGGTGTTGCATGTCACCGCTGCTCCTAAGTATATTTGGTTGTGGTTGTCTCCTGACATTTCCCGGCACGACTTAATTTTGACATCGTGGCTATAATGTGCCGGGCTAGAAAATCGCTCTGGAAAGAAAAGATGCAAATTCAAACGGGGAAACGCTCTGGCTCAAGGTGAGTTAATCCTGGCATCAGTTTCAAAAATGTGATCAAATCGCACACACACTCCCCTTTCAGCGGTCGCTTGCAGGAAAATGGATGGTGTCCAGAGTGTAGTTCACATGGGTTTCAATTAGCAGTGTCTAAATGAATTAAGAGGTTTAAAGCCATTGCTGTTCTAGTGGTGGTATTAACCTGGTGCTTCTCATTAGCCACCCCTGGCTGATAAAGAGAGTAAGGGGAGCGGCGGTGCAGACAGACACCTCTTGCTGACAACGGGTGACAGAGTGGATCACACTGCCTCATGAATAGTAATGGCCGCCAACATGTCCCATTCTCCCCAGTGTGAGGAGTGACGGATTCCTGTGTCAACAGGGCCCATGGCTAGGGAAAAAGGACTGACAACTGACTGAGACATTCTGCAGGGAGGAAGGATGGCGAGGAAGGAGAGAGAGAAAAAAATCAAGTCCTGACATGAAGGCTGCATCATAAGATTGTTTGTCTGTCAGAGCTGCCTTCATTGCCTCCCTGAGAGTGAGTAAATAAACACTGTTTGCCAGGAAAGGAAGTGAGACTGGATTGTTACCCGGTGCCCTTTGGCTGCGCAGAAAGGCGCTGGCGCGTCTCAATAAATCAGGCTGAGCAGCACTCTTAATGCACTCCCCAAACTATCGATAAGGGAAAGCAGAGGCAAACGCTGCTTTTCCAGGGAGTGATGTCACTGATAACCTGGCGGGCACACACTCATCCTGACTGACCGGGTCTTAGCCAATCAATAGCAGCACAATGTCTCACTTGGCACACGCACAGGTGAGCAGAATGTCAAATAAGCAGCCAGAGAGCGAATTGAACAAAGACCAACTTTCTAATGGAGCCAGAAGTGGCAGCGCTAGCTGTGATGTCCAGCGCTTCAGACAGGAACCACAAAAAGCTATTCTGAGAGGAGCAGTTGGACATCACACTTTAGCTAAGTCTCCAGCCTTGAAACGGAGATGGGGTGGAATGGCACCTCTGCTCCCAACTGTCTGGATGGAGCTTCTTTTTATCGCAATCTCTTGTTTTTTGTCATTTTGCACCTGGGGGGTGGAGCAGGGAGCTGTTGACTGAAATCTGAGCACAGCTGGGTCCATGAATTGTTCATTTGTTCCCTGTGAACTCCCCTGGCCCTGGAAAGAGTTTAGAAGTAGTTGGTACAAGAAAGGTCAGAGGTCACACAGGCAGTCACTAATCGAATCTGTCCACAGAGGCCAATTACACACAAATAGTGTGCAACATGTCCTGGGCCTTTTAACACAGCAGAGCATGACATGTTTTAAAACCTCTCCATCCACTGACTTTCATCCTATTTCAAACTGAACTCTCCCATCCACCCAGCTGCAGTGTGTATTCCTCATACCCAGGACAAAATTATCTACATGGCTTGAGACTCGCTCACAAACTCTTATACTCACTCCTGACAAACACATTCTCCACAACAGGGAGCCGTTTAGTCACCGTTAGGCCAGTTCGTGACATGGCAAACTGTGAAGGATTCATGGTACAAGTTGGAAGTTGGAAATTTCCAAGCTAGCACATCTGATCAGAAAAAAGGCGATTGACTCCTTTCCTTTCAGTCTCAGAAAAAGATCTAATTAACGTGTCCACCCGGGTGTTGTGTTTACATCACAGCCCAATCAGAGCTGGACCTGATAAATACCCATGACTACTGCAGAGTCATTTGACACGGGAGTAAATGCTGACTGTACACATCCACATTGAAGACAAAAACCAGATGTTAGCGGGTGTTAGTGGAGTTTTTGTCCAGTGTGAAAGGGCTATAAGAACGGAGACGCCATGTTCTTGCACAGCTAGTTAGCTACATTCAAGACAAAATAGTGACAGAAAATGGCGACAAACATGGACGATATAGACACAACCCCTAAAGTTGTTGCAAATCAACTTACAGAAATAATATTTAATGCATTAACGGACTATCACAACTTCCATGACAACTGCTAATGATGCCAGTAGCAGACGCCTCACTCGCTGCGTTAGTAAGGCCAAAAGAAAACATCCCTCCAAACAAGAAATCAGAAACAGTAACACAAAGTCGGGCTGAAGAGGCAAATCAGTCTGATTACCAGCTGTTCAGACTGTAGCAGCGGCTTTAGGTGGCATGTCTACCTTGAGTAGTTTCAGGTGTGCAGCAGCAACAACACTTCATGCCCGTGATCGGTTGGGAGGCTTTTCACGATCCTGGTACATTTTCATTTCTAACGGCGTGTTCATTTGTCGCTGCGTGACGATCGTGATGCACTACAAATCAAAGATGACCTGGCCCCAACCTTTTTTACAGGCTGGCTACAAACGGCCAGTTTGTAACTTCGTCCTTCATGGTGTGAAAACATCTTCACTGATAAAAGGTGGAGTTGTGCGTCTTTCACCAAAAGAGAAAGAAAAAGTTGGTCCACTGTCCAATAAAGCTGCACTGTTACAATGTATTTGTCACAGATGATATCTTAAATTCCCAGAATGATTTTTTTTTGGTCAATATTTCACAATTTAAAAGGACAGCTGATGATCTTGCTCTGGCAACCTTGGTCCACGGCCAGAGATACTGCTCCGCTGATATTTCACATCTTGCTCGGGCTGCCAGGGATGTCACATCCAAAAAGATCTCTTTTGTGAAATAAGCCACTGTTGTTAATATTGGATCTCCCTCCCTCCTGATTTGTCTTATCACACACAAAATGTGCAGCGAGGCTGACATGTCATGGTGCTGTTTGGCAGACAGCTCTCAGATGGAAGGCTTTTTTCCTGATCAAACTGAAATGAACTATATTTTCGGGCTATTTGTTGTCACAAATTCAACTCGTTCTATCATGTGTGCCTTGCGCCAGCTGTCAAAAGCTTACTGGTGGCAGAATGTTTTCATGTCTTAAATGAATGATAAATTGCACTGCAACAGCTCTAAACCTGTGCGATTTTGTAAATAAAACGGTTTCAATAGTTAAAGAACTGAGCAGTACTCTTATATAAAGCTTGTGACAAACTGCACTGACGCACGCTCCATTAGATAATCTTTGACTCAATTTGTTTCTATATTTATGTTTCTAGTCATTTCAGTCAGCGGAATGGAAAGAAAATGTTCCTTTGAATTTGATTTTCACAGCAGAAAAATGAGGGGATGCTAATCTAAAATCTTAAAGACCATATTAAAAGCAATGCTAAGACATTTACTCGGCAGTGTAATTCATCATGTGCTATTAATGTTGGAATTTCTTTATTATTTCCACATTAATGTGATGGCTGCAGCCAGGCAAGTGATTCAGAGCAGTTGATCGTAGGTGTTTGCACACAAATTGAATATTTCGGGGTGTGTGTGTGTGTGTGTGTGTGTGTGTGTGTGTGTGCTGGGGTAAAGGATACGGGGAATTCATTATGAACTCTGAAAAGCTGAGCACGATTTCCGGCATCAATTATTCAAGTGTACAGCCTGTTTCAGTAATCACTCTCCTATTGTCCGCTAAACGTCCCAAATCACCACCGAGTTGACATGAAAGAAGACCGACTGCGTGCTCAGCAGGAAATGATGGGATGGGGTTTCCTCAGCACCACGCTTCCATTTTTAGGTGGTATGATTTTCATCACACAGCTTATCTGATTCAATCATACTAAGGTAATGCTCTGGAAATATTAATGGCTGAGTTTGGTTACGCCAACAGGCTTAAATTTATCTAAATGGTTTAATAATGCTACTTTTGAAGACAGAGCAAAAAGAAATCCAAGTGTACTAACAAGCTCACAGTGAAAATACCAGCATGCTGATGTTTAGCAGGTATAATGTTTACCATCTTAGTTTAACTTTTAACATGCCAACATTGTAGGGCTGCAATGATTCCTCGAGTACCTCGAGTAACTCGATCACAACTCGATTACAAAATATGATCGAGGAATTTCCTCTGCCTCGAAGCCTCGTTTAATTAAATTTAAAGCGTACGTTTCGCACGGATCCTTTTCAGTGTGACACAACGAGATTACGTCAAAGGCTATGCGCAGGGGTGCACAGGTAGCATGCACGGTGAAAATAAGGAACGCGTCCCGTCACGTGTGTCACCACGCGCCTTTGCGTATCTGACAGTCAGGTTACACACCACACAACTCGTTTGAAAAACAGTGGAAATTAAGCAGCTTCTTTGGTGTTTCACCACCACCGAAGAAACCGAGCCTCTTAACTGGTCCGGCACGGCGGCGGAGCCGATACGTTTCACTGTCAGTTTCCAGCGACTGCGGACGCGCTGCGTCACGGCTCCAGCAGTCCGGAGCCCTCTCGATTACTCAATTAATCGATGGAATATTCGATAGAATACTCGATTACCAAAATATTCGAGCTGCAGCCCTACAGCATTGCACTAATTAGTACTAAACACAAAAGTATAGACGAGGCTGATGGGAACGTCAAACTACACAGCACAAATTAGGGTTTTAAACTGGTGCTGGATGCAAAGTCACATGATCAATCAGTCCATCTAATAGCTGCTGAGACATTTTACTCAAAAACACAAACGTCAACCACAGTGGAAGATTACAGGTTTAATGACATTAGTACTCAGTGCCTTCGTCAGATTGAGAGCAGCCAATGATGTGCAGATAAAAGTCGGTATGCCGATAAAAGATAAATCATATCGCCATATATGTTGTCAGATATGTGTCGATGTGAATCCTTATTATTTTTCTGAGACTATAATGAAGACGAGATGCTGAGGGATCATGGTAAAAACATGTGTAAAACAGGCTGTCTATCAATATCAGATTTTTTTTTACTACTAATTATAAGGACTGGCGGTCAGCTGGCCTCTAGATGAAGGATAAAAGAGAATCCAATAATAGTGCTGAATCTCACAAGTTGATTTCAGTTTCCAAAAATGATGATGCTCTGACTAAACCGCACAACTCATATCTCCAGTGTGTGCTTTATTGAATTTTGGTTTTAATGTCCATTTTTGGTTGTAAAAATGATTTACTTGTGTTCTCAGATAGAATCCATGAAGAACTGAGAGTAAAACAATCATAATAGCAGAATCATCCGTCACGGGGACCTGACAGCATCAATCCCCAGTTGTTCTGTTTAATCGCATCTAATAAATCACTCCTGCGATCACTTTTAATCTTGTTTTAATGTCACCCACTTTGTTTTGCAGTTGGATTTTGGCCATCAATAGTCAACACTCCTATCATTTATTGTCTGGTTTACAGCAAACACAGGTTGATGTTCGTTTCAGGGGGGTTTTACTCTTCTCTGGGAGCCGGACGGCTCCTGGTTAAGGAATCAATTTGACTGGACAGCCTTACAAATTGCATAAAGAGACAAAGTTGTCCTTGGAGTGCGCCACAATTGATTGATGGCTCAACACACTCGCACCGTAAATCCTCTCGACAGAACGGAGGCAAATCAGTCGCCTGCCTCCGCTCCCCACCCTCCCTCGCTATTTACCTACCTCCGCTATCTTTCCTCGCTCTGCCTCTTTTCACACAAATGCCGTATGATTCAAATGTATTCAAAACAAAGTCAAATTCCTTCCAACCTTTATGCTTTGCCAAGAATGGCGCAAACGTGCATCAGCAACACACAAATGTGCTTATCAGACACTTTATATGTAAATTTGCGGTGGAATTGAATGACAGTGAGTTTATGTTGTGAGGCTGTTACAAAATTAAAAAAAGCCGTCGTCTGTGTCGACTCGATGAAGCTGAATCCAACAGTCTTTAAAAAAAAAACCTCCGTCGCCATCCTGCACGATATCATCATCTGGTGATGTGAAAAACAAGGCATCTGCAAGCACACAGTTTAAGGCCCAAAGTTAACAGCGCTTGGGAGATAAACCCGCTCCTCTCGGGGCTTGTGCTGTGCTGAGGAAATGGCAGTCTTCCCTGGGGAGGCCACACCACTGTTTGTTTCTGGAGAAAAACACTACAGGCGTCTTTCTACAGCGCCCCCACTAATCAGAAGTGATCCGTTCACATGTGCTACCCACTTTCCCTCCGGAGGAAAACAGAAAGTGCAGGCTAGTCACAGACACAACAGTACAACAGTGGAAACACACATCCAGAGAAGAAAAAGGTCTCGCACTCGTTGCTCCAAAACAGCACACTGCCTAGACTGAACTTACTTATGCATGCACATGTGTACAGCAGTGCAAACATACAAACATGTTTTTGCAAAAATTTCACGCAGGTGGAATGTAAAAGATGGCCCGAAGAAAAAAACAAACAACTCCAAAATAATCGAGCAGCACTACTTTAAAAAATAAAGCTTGAACTGTTTCTATGCACACACTCCCCCCGCCTGATGAACACACACCACAGCTGGAATGATACTATAGTGCCTGGGGTGTGTGTGAGCAAGTGGGTGGGTAAGCAAGTAAGTGTATACGCTGTGGTTTTAGTGTGTTTTTTATTAAGCATGTTCATGTTGATGCGTAGGTGCAAGCAGGTACGACACAGAATCTGCCATCTGTTAAGGATTCAGCTGCCTTACCCAAACACTGCTACCAGCCAGAGTGAGGGATTTGGAGAGAGTTAAAGTCTGAACTCGACACTCAAGGGGGGAATATTAGATTCCTTCTGTTGTATGCATGTTAGCGTCCTCCCGATTTTCATGCCATAACAGATAGGTATAAATAATTAAGCAGCCTGTTGCCCTGAATAGCCGGGGAGCAACAGAGAAGAGGGAGGACAGAGGAAAATTAACAGCGTTCAGCCCCGCTTGCGGCATTTTAAAGTACCACAACATTGTCATAATTGGGTCCTCTCTCTAGGAATCACCAGGAATTTCTACTACTAGGACAAAAGCCTTCTACGCTCTCCCTCTCTCGCTCATAATTAAAATACAGCCTGCGCTGCTGCTCACATGAAGACGGAGTGTGCACCGTATTCTCTGTCACTTTAATGAGAGCGATAAATGCTATGCTAGCTTTGGCTATTTATAAATTTTATGGCACAAATTGTGGCATAAAGGGCACAAATCAGACGAATGACGGACGAAGGACAGCTGCGGCATCGTCCCTCCATTAAACGCTGCAAATGGCCAACTGTGGCCCGAACAGTTAATTAGCCAGAGAGGGCCTAATCAGAGTTTTGGAGCTGTGGTCCTCCCCAGGTAACACACTAATAGAAGAAGCTTGTGGAGACACAGATGGAGTGAAGAGCATGGAAACAGGGTACCTACTGGCTTTGAGTATCCTACAATTACCTGCTTTAAGCTGTGTGTAAAAGAAATAACTTGTACATTTGGCTGAATCTGTCAGTTCTATGATAGATTTTTTAATTAATAAAATTGATTTTGGATGAAGCACTGGTTCTGCTTAATGTGTCACAGGACAAATCAGACGGATTTCAACATTATTAAAGGCGCCCTGTGAGACTTTTCTCTATATGCTCAAGGATGAGTGTGATACAAACAAAACAGGGACCTAAATGTAAAAGCAATTAATCCATATTGCTGTTAGTGGGCCAAAACTCCAAAGGGAACCTTTAACAGAGAAAAAGAGGATTCACTTGGCTTCCTTGTGTTTCTTTGTCATGAAATACTCCAGTTAAACTTCTACAGATCATCAATGCTGGAGCCATTTCTATATTTTCATACAACTGGACACAATAGAACCAGAGATATCACCTTTTTTTTTATTCCACACGTTCATCAACCTTTTCAAAACCAGGCGCCTACACTACCCACAATGCAACTTAGCCACTGAGGGACATCACTTACCAGATTACATGCAGCTTCCTCTGGAGCCACAAAAGGCTTTATACCTCTCTTTCACATATGCAGTACTTCTCCCCAAGAGCTGTAAAAACATTTTAATGTGTAAAATCAGTGGGAAGTCTACCTAGGAATGATAACTAGAAAGTAACTAGTAACTAAATTTCTCAAATAAATGTAGTGGAGAGGAAGTATATTGTAGCAGAAAATGGAAATACTCAAGTAAAGTACCTCAAAATTGCACTTAAGAACATTACTTGAGTAAATTGTACTTATTTCTATTTCATCATGAATATCGGTCCCAAATGTTGGTTTTCAGTCTTCTTTATTCTAATAATTAGTATCAGTATCAGCCATGAAAAGGCCGTATCGGTGGAAGTATAATGGAAATCACCTGCCTCTCTCCTCAGCACAGAGCACGCCCAGTCGAGCAGTTGCATCTTGAAGTCAACAGAGGACAGAAGCGAGCACATGTCCTCTGTGAGTACGAGGCAACCGAGGAGAAGCTCGCACGGAGGCAAACATTCACTTAGATAAGACACTCAAATGCCTTAAGCACCCTGAAGTTAATCAGAAAAGCTTTCTGTCTACATATCAAACAGGTCCCCTAAAATACAATCCAGCCAGCTCCTGTTACGCAATCTACCCAACAATCAGCAAGCTAGCACATCCCGCAGAGGAGGAGACGGAAAAGACAAGGAGGAAGAGGGGAAAAGGCAAAAATAAATGAAAGTCAGGCTGTCCTGACTGATGATGTGCCGCTGTAAACAGGGAAGCTTTTTTCTAACAATTAAAGAGCAGGGGCTTATTGATTTCCAATGGTGCTCTCGAGTGACTTGCTGGCTGTCACAATGAGGCCCGCGGTAAGGTGACCATGTCTCTGCTCAACGTGATAAACCTTGCATGTCATCAGGTAGGGAGGACGCGGTGTCCCCCTTCCCCACCCCACCCTTCCTGCCTCGCAGACTGCCGCTACAGCATTTATCACGGCAGCGATGTGGAATTATGGGCCGCTTCATTTAGTAATGAAGTCACCGAGGAGTTGGCGAGGGCGGCCGGCACGTTCCAACCACACAGGAGAAACTGAGTCAAAGTTAAGAGCTCTGTAGTGCAAACACTTAAAAGTTTAGGTGCTTGTGAACGCAGACTCTACATGCACGATTTCCACAGATGACACCTTGGCCGGCGAGGCAATCGTGCAACTCAATGTGCGGCTTTACAGGCATCATGGGAAGTGGCGGCAACCTAGATGAGGGGTCAACTTCAGGCGATAAACAACCATAAATCAGAAGACGAGCTGTCACTTGAGTAGATCCATCATGGGCCGACCCATGGCGCCTAACACATGCACACACACACACATAAACACACACAGAAATGCTTGTACAACGGCGAGAAAAAATTGAGAAAAAGCCCCACACAGATTGATTGGCTCTTTTAAATGAGTGGCAGTCGGGTTATGTTGATCGATTCCATGGATAATTGACTGATTCCGGTGTTGTTAGAAGTGGAGTAACGACTACGTGTCAGCGGCGTGACGTGACACGGCCCGCAGGCGTGGTAAGTTATAGACATGGCTTGGAAACTGAGGAGGGTACCTGATAACGTGCAAAGAGATTGACCTCAGTTGTTGCTCTCTCCTGAGCCCTTTCAGCTGTGTTAAACAGGTTTATCTGGGGCAAGAGGTCACAACAATGGCTTTGCTAAAAACATATGAAGCTGTAATGTAGGAGGTCACATGACAACAAATCAGGAAACATCACCAAATGGTGAAATCCACAAAAATTCTTGTCTGCAAACCTCATTTGCGCTGTATTTTAAAGTATTGAGTCCTTGCTGAAATGCATGCCGCATATGAATATTCCTTTGAATTGTCACTTTGAGTATAAGTTGATTGGACTTTTAAGGGTTGAGAATTCGGCCATATGGAGAGTCTTCTCATCTAGTATTCCTACACCTCCGCCGGCAAGTGGCCATTCTCTCACGACTGGACCAATCAATGAATGAACTTGTTACCCAGACATTAAAAGGCAGAGCCATGGAGGGAGTAGTAGTCAGTGTTTGGAAGCCTTCCCGCTTTGTGACACAGCAGTTCGCAGCTGTTCAGAATGGTCGTTGGCAGCGGGAACACAACAGATGAAAAGGGAAAAGCAGAAAACAGCAAGCTACAAATTCAAGATGATGAGTTTTCTATAGATTTATGACAGAAAAAAAGGTTCACAAAATGCCTAATCACTTCTGAGCGAAGGACCCCTCCCCTATGGTAAAATCCAGCCAGCTTTATTATGCCAAGAGCTGGCCGCTGAGTGGAGGAAAGGACACTGATGCATAGAATGCAAAGCGACTTTTAATTATTCTTGGGAAAAGAGCACAAGCCCTTGGCTTGTTTACCACTTTACCGGAAACAGCTTATGATTGCTTTGTAATTATCTCCTTGATAATGTAAAATTTACCCCCCACCTCCTCTCCGTCCACTCCTTTCCGCAGAACACCACGCAAAAGTGATCAAGCATTCATCATTTAGCCCAAATGTTTTAACTTTTATTTGGGGGAGGTGGAAGGAGGGCTAATAGATTATGGGTAATGAAGCAGCTCCGGCAGTAACACAAATAGGACTTGTTGTGAAAGACACAGGCTAAGGCACGCCTGTGCTGCGATAATCAGTCTCTCTTTTGTCTCATGATAAGCTGAGAGCCTAACCTTCACCCAAAGAGCACATCATTTCCCCTCTGAGAGACTTAATGAGACATTAGCCATACTAACAAATGGTGGACGAGAAAGTGAAAGTGACTTTCCAGGTAAAGGCCGTTTGCTTGACCATAATCAGTCCCCGAGTGCAGCTAAAAGATGGAAACAACTCAGAGTCTCCGTCTCAACAGCTTGCCGTGGCTTTTATGACGGGCCTCCCAGGGCCCATCGAGTGGCATGTAACATCTTAATATCCCTCAAATAGAACAGGTAATCTGCTTTTGTTGTCGGCTCGTCTGCTTTGATACAGACAATGCAGTTTGTCCATTTGGGATGGTGATTCTGTTTGGGTGGAGCACAGAGCTCAGGAACTGTTGGCTCGGGCATGTATGTGAACGCTCATGGTTTAGTGATTGCATTGAGGATTATTTAATACAGAAACAACTCGAAACGGCGATAATTTACCGTAAAGCGTGGAATTGCCAATGCGGTTAAATCCTATTTTAGATCACATCAACATGCATCTGGCATTATTGGAAATTTGGCTCGTGCGTTTTCTCTTTTGTGCAGCGCAGAGTGGTTTGGAGATGTGGGACTGGAGACACAGTGGTGGATGGATAAAGAAAGGAAGTGACGAGCCGGTGCGTGAAGGGGCCCTGTTCCCCCGCCGGGCCTCCCAGCTCAATTAGCTCAGCTCATCCCGGCTTTCTGCTGATGGGGAAAATCAGCAACACCACACTGTACCGTACAGTCCAGGGAGTCTAGCCTGTTAGTGAGTGAATGAGTGACTCACTGTGCACATTATGCGTCTGCTCATGTCTCACATGCAGATTTTGCATTTGTGTATCCGAGTGTGTGCGTGTGTGTGCGTGTGTGTGTGGGCTGCCTCATCTCCGTCAGACTGGAGCCCCACAGTGCTCTCCATATCAAAACACCTGAACCAATTAGGCTACACTCGCAAAAAAAAGAATCCCTAAAGCCACTTACAGTAATGTCATAAACAGTTACGCAAAAGTTGTGAGAAGTTTGTCTGGATTCACTTATAGAGATAAAAAAAAAGAAAAAGATGAACTGGAGGGAGCCCAAGACCAAAAAGTCTCCAGTTATGGATTACGAAGCTCCCGCCAGAGACTAGAAAAGGTTATATTCCAACACTTTTCTGCCAACAACTCTAGGCTAAGAAACAAACTTCTTCATGTCTTAATGTTGAACTCTCAGTCAGCACCGACAAGAGAAACAAAATAAAATGTGTTAAAACTTTTTCTTTACTCCTGTGGCAATCAAACTCTTGAGAACATTTTAGCACAGTGTTGTCCAAACTGAGAAGGTGCTGCAGAAGTTCTGCATGGGAGATAAATCATTGAGGAGAAGAAAAAAAAAGGTCTGGAGGAGGCAGTCAACTGCTTCATGACAGTGTTTGGAGGCAGGGGCCGGGACCTTTTCAGAGAAGTGATGCACATGCGCGTCTCAAAGGCAAAGTGCGATGGGAAAAAAAAGAAAGAAAGAAAACGTGACTGAAATTGCTTGGCCAGCACAACTTCAAGGCCAAAATCTACCTAATCATGGATTGAGGACGGTTACAAAAAAGGCAGCGCAATATTCCTGCATGAAAAACCTCGCTCGGTGACCCGTAGACACTTTGTGACACACAATACATTTGCCTAACAGCACACACTCATCCACTGACGCAACTCTTCCCAGAAATTAATACACCTCTCACACATGCTCAGTCTGCCTTAAAATACAGCCAAGAATGCTGCAGTGCGCCAAGTAACTAGCTAAACAAACAAAGTAAATACACTGATAATGGCGATGATAACATCCAAGGCGAAATGAAAGGATGAAGGTCAGTAATTGAGAGAAGGTGGGGAGATAGAACCATGGTGTGAGTTGTTTTTCTCCTGGCAGGGGTCCATCTGGGCGCGTGCGGCGGGCTCCGGGGCGGTGTAGGAGCACGTCTGTGCAGAGGTTAAGAAAAGCAATTAATCCACAGCGCAGATAATCAAAGGAACCTCCCCCTCTAGACACCTTGGTGGGGGAGGAAGAGAGAGAGAGAGAGAGAGAGAGAGAGAGAGAGAGAGTAGGGAGGGAAACAGAGAGACAGACAGAGAGGAAGATGGGAAAATACTTGTTTACAGGCACCGCTGGTGCGATCAAAAGCACGAGGGTTCGGCTCTGCCACCGGGGCCCTTCGTTTCAGGTGGAATTGATAACACTTCAGATGTACAATTCAATGTTTGTGAGAGTACTTTTACCTCCCGGTGAGAAGGCGAGGATTTTTCACAGTCTAAGCTGCATTTCCTTTCATCTCAGATTTTGCAAGGTATCAACAGATTGTCAATGGTGAGGAAGATATTTTCCCACACATAATCAAAGAATGCAGTCTGGAGTGCCTGCGCTCCCCTCCGCCATGACGTTGATTCAGACAGCGCGGAGCGAGAGGGCTGGAAAACAAGATTAATATCTCTGGAAACTAATATTGCTATTACATTAATCTATCTGTGAAACAAGCTCCTCGCAGGGACATGATAAAGACTGAAAGCTGAAAGACATTCCATCAAAACGCACCTATTTTTACACTACCTGCGCTCCCTCTCGACTCATGCGCGGCGTGCATTCGGCCGTGGTGCTGCAGCATAAAGGCTGCTCCTGCTGAAAATCCTTACATTAGATTTAACTAATGACGTGACTAATTTTAAAGCTCCATGGGAAATCAAAGCTTGTTGCTCCCTCTGGTGGTTCACATCTCCCTTTGGAATTGAAATAAAGTGCGCTTCGGGAACATTTATGATTATGGCGTGGTCAACAACCCTGCGTGAGACTCTGCTGAGGCGCCCCGGCCAACCTCCTCCCTCTGCACTGTTAAATCTTTAAAAATGACCGTGGAGAGCTACAACCAAGGACAGCATCACACTTTACACAGTATATATATGTTGCTATGATGTTATTGTTTGAATTATTTAAAAACTCTGTCTACTAAATTCATGAATGGATGATGTTTTGTCCATCCTTCATACGTCTGTGTACATGTTATTAAACATCAGTTTCACCTTCAACCAAAGTCCTACACGTGCCAAAATGCTATATGTTCAATTCAGAGTATGTTAACAACTTGCAGCAGAAACTCTGGCAGATGGTTAGCAGGTCAGTGGTGAGTAAGTGGCAGCACTTTCACAAAGTCTTGATTAGATAATTACCCATCCATATCTTGGCAATATGTTGCGAGGGAACAACACGCTTCTCATTAAAACTGCCGACAGGCCCTGCTCCTGTGGATTGCTATCAAAAGCAAGGTGTTCATCAGGCACACACTTGTTGATGAAATAATAAAAAAAATGATGTGCCAAAACTGGGAAATGAGATGAACTCCTTTGGGGGTAGTTGTAAGAGGTGGGAATAGTTCGAGCTACACGGAGCAGATCATAGACTCAAACCATGACAAACAATAAGCGAGTTTCTGGAAACCAGAACTGGTAATAAAGCTGTTCTCAAGTTTTGCCTGAAATTTTTCTTGCATTTGTCCTGTTAAATCCTAATTTGGAATGGCCAGTTCACCTCATACTAGTGTTGTAGTACTCGAGATCGGTCTTGGTCTCGAGACTCTTTGAAGGTCTCCTTTTACTCGTCCTTGTCTCAGTCTCAGACAAAGAGGACTCTGGATCGGTCTGCGGTCTTGACCTGGTCTCAACCCCTCAAAGGCCTGGTCTTGTCTCAGTCTCGACACACTCTGGTCTTGGTAATGACTTGGCCCCAGTTTAGGTGGAATAGACTCTATCATGTTGTTGATGCCACTTCACAGCACTTGTGGGCTGATATTCAGCCTGCTATATTAGGGTTTCCTGATCGTCACTGGTCAGTTGGGTCAACTCAACAAAAGCCTCACCAAATATCATGAATAGTAAACTGAATTATGCTAGATATGTCTCGGCGCTGCACCAGAAGCTTTGTGACAGAAGACACACATCATCAGGATTCCTCACCGGCTTCCCACTCACGGACAGTTGTGTTTGAAGTGGCACCAGTGGCGCCACTGAACTGGCACTACGGGAAAGTCTCTGTAGCGGTGTGTGAGATTTGGGCTTCAACTGATGATTAGTTTCCACCAACCTGTCAATAATTCCTTTATAAATCAATCAATCACTTGGTCTATAATCAGAAGACAGTGACAACTGCTAACCAGTCCAAGGTGACATCTTTGAATGTCTTCGTTTGTCTGACCAACAGTATAAAAGCTGGTGATTTTTCATGAAAAATGATACTTTTCTTTATTCATTTCAAATTAAATTTGGAGGGAGAGCACAGAAAGGACAAAATGTCCAACGAACACTGAAAATGTAGCTTTTCACTCTCTCGTCAGTCAACATGGAGCACGTCACTCAATCACAATGAACAACAGAATCTACCTGAGCCTGTGGTATGAACCATACACCAGAAAACTTCATATTTGATCCCTCTCTTGCTGTAAAGTGTGCCTCAACTAAAACCATTCAGGCGACTGACTCATTAAGCAGAAGAAGAAGTGAGTCGCACGGATCAAATACTGTACATAAGAGCGCACACAAAGGAGCTTTCATTTAACCAAGCCACTGAGTGAGTGGTAGCGTAACTTGAGCCTCGCTGTGATGAAACATGCTGTAGGCAGAAGCAGACACATAAAAAAAATGCATTAGTCCTCACTGCGTCGGAGAGCACGCTGTGTTACCTGCAGCTTTTTCAAAACGTCTTGAATGATAGGGCTTCACTCTTTTGAGCTGGACTGCCAAGTGCTGGCACGCTTTTTGTCCAGACAAACTGAATACATTGCTTTTGAAGAGCGGCGAGCGAGGATTGGAGCCTGGAATTCTCAAAAGACACGCACAAAATGTGTGATGAAACTTTCAGCACCATGGACAGCAGCCCTCGAGAAGCCAGACGAGGAGGGAGCGACTGGTGAGCGATGCACGGAGTGGAAAAAAGAAAGAGAGTAAAGTGGGAGGCAATGAGTTCATTTGATAATTAAGTGCAGACTTCATCTTCCCCACCCCGCGAATTTCAGCTATCCCCATGTCTGCTCTTTCAAAAGTGGAGGCGCTTACCCCCAAAACACACACACGCACATATTCACACACAAACTCCTGCGGCAAGACCCAGCTTTTCCACAGTTCCCCCCTCTCCGTGTCTTAGGCTGAATAATGCAAGGCCTTTACCCAGCGCTCAAGCATGAGTGGATAATCTGGCCACAAGGACAGGCTGTGTCAACATTTCCCTTTACTTCCTTATTTATTTATTTACCCACCCGCCGTAGGACTTGGGGAGGGCAAGGGAGGATATGTGCATGGCTAACAACATGCTGGCCGAGCACATGACCTGCATTCAGACGGTGCACATTTTCTTTCTTCTTTTTTTTTGTTACCAGTGAGGATTTTTAAGAGGGAGGCTGCAGACTGTACCAAACTGAATTTTGGAGATTAAGTGAAGCTTTTTAGGGCGAGCAGAACTCTCTGTATGACACGGAAATGAAGAGCGGCCGCCACCTCCGACAATCAATCATGTTTATTACCAATTAATCCAACGTTTATGTCGTCTGTTAACTGATTAATCATTTAGTCTACAAGGTGTCAGAAAAAAGTTAAATATGGTCACCGCAGCTTCCAGAAACCTCTACTCGTGTTTTCACATTCATTCTTTGAACATTTTCAGCAAGTTGCCCCACCTTGGAAAGAGTTCGTTGTTCAAACATCGGAGTTTTATTGAATTTGAAGTGCTCTTTTTGGTCGACCAGCACTCCAAAGCCCGAAGACATTTCATTTGCAGTGACATCTTATTGAAAAAGGCGGCTGATACTCGCGGTTGAGAAGACGGTTGACTTGAAAGATGAACTGATTCAAATTATTGGATTAAATGTGCAAAATGTCATCATGTTTTCACACGTTTAAGAACTATGCAGGACAAAAATGTACTTTTATGCTGAAACCCTCAGTGTTGAGGTTGAACACGAGGGACGGGAGTGTATCTGGCTGCGATCGGCGCTGCTTTGTCGATTCTTCATTGTGGATTTAAGTGTCTTAACTTTGTAAATGTGCGGCTCCCAACTGATGTGCCAAAAATCCATTTAGCAGCAGACGCGCCGAGGCTTAATTGTTGCATATTTGAAATGCCAGTCACAATGACTTTGCAATCCTGAATCATGTTTGCGGTGGCTTTTGTCTCCCCGTGGCTAAATAACTGTTACAATATGACTCTCAGCAGAACCAATCACCAGCGCTGGCTTTAAGAGCCTAATCCTCTTTAATTTGTGATTACTTGTAATTCAAAATGGTAGCCCACTAAACCACGGGAGATTTATTGTTTAAATGTCCTCCGTCACTGTGTTGCAACCTGGATTCTGATAACAGAGGAATAAATATCCTGTATATATATCCTGAGCTCTCATGGTCGCATTCAAGTAAATTACCATAAAAATCACTGTACAAATATTTTGGCATCAATCACGGAGCATAAATTGCTAAATAGCTGGGAGCCCTCTTAGCATTCATAGGGAACGATTTCATTGGCATTCTCGTGGCAGATGACTTCAGCCTCGCACATTCCTCGCGCAAATTAGAATGCGAGAATTAAGAGGGATTTCATACGGCAACGATAAGTGTATTTTAAAGGCAGAACTGATTAAGCTGGAGGGAAGAGGGAGGAATTAGGTAATTATCTCCAAACAGACACCGGCGCCGCTGCTCCGCTGAGCGAGACCAGGCCCGAACACTCCAGGATGCAAGAGCACAGCATCCGGCCTGTCCTCAAGTGCAAACTCAGACCGGTGCCAGGCTGCCTTACTTGATTCTGAGCACCAATCTGGCAACCCATGGGTGAAAGTGCCTTCTGATCTCTGCTTGGGGGGGGGAGTCCACATGGTTCTGAAGATGACATCAGCTACTTCAAAAGGAATGCAAAGTTTGAGTTGGCCTCTTGTTTATGAACAGAGATTTATTTTGTCTACCAGGTTAATTCATTATTGATCTGAGGGGCAGGATGCTCGAGCCCCGCGCGGAGAGATGTGGAAGTTCGGGAAGGCAACCTTTCAGAAAAGTAGTTTGGAGACACCGGGGCGCTGCAGAGCCGGCTGCTGCTTTCTACCATTTAATTACAGCTGTAATGTCAGGCAGCCCGAGTCCGGGACGGAGGAGGAGGAGGAGGAGGAGGAGGGGGAGGAAGAGTACCCCCCTCGTTGATTAGTTAAAGTTGAATTGAAGTTGCTACCTGCGCTCAGCTCATGTGCTGACTCACTCAGGAGCAGCCCGAACAACTTATTGGACTATTCTTCCACCGAGCAGTGTTCATGAAAAGACGAAGAGTGGAGCTCGTGTCCTACCTGCTCGTAGCAACTCTCCCAGGTGAGGTTGAGGAGGCACGGGGAGAACAGCTCATCTTCGGTCCGGGCATAACCGTCCATGGTGTGCGTGCGTGCGTGCGTGTGCGCGCGTGCCAGCCGTGTCGTCTGGAGGAGTCTGCGGAGTTCTCGCGTCGCAAACGAAGATTTTTTTTGTGTCTTCTGTGCGTCTTCCCTCGACGTGTCTCTCCCGCTCTGCGCGTGTCTCTGCCCCGCTCTGCTCCTCCGTCCGGCGCCGTGGCAGCTCTCAGCCGAGGAACGAGCGGCGGTGTGCAGGCTGCTGCTTCCCCTCCGTCACGTGGGCGCCTTCTTCCCCCCCTCCCCAAAAAAAAAGAAACAGGAGCGGGATGCTCTCGACGGCGGCGGTACCCAAAGTGTGGTCCGCGGACCGCCTGCGGCTGTCAGGCGCCTCAGACACGATGAGGAACACTTTAATTGATAAAGATGCTGAAATGAATCCTCTCACCTCCCAACACCTGTGGTTCTCCTCCCTGGTGACCATGGCTAACAAGCTAGCAGCTAGCTAATTGGCTCTTTCTTTAAATAGCCTAATTAGATTCACCTGCAATTAGCGTCCAGTGGCTGCAATTAGCCTAAAACAAACAAGCTAATCGATCACCGTTCACTTTTTTCGCTGCTTTACTCAAAAGTTCATGGCACTGCGCCGACATTTTGGACAGTTGAAAACTATTTTGGCGCTTTTATCGAGATGCCGCTTAACCAGACGTTCCAACATAGCCTACGTGCAGCAGTGCATTATGGGATTTCTTCCGGTGGATCCTAATTTCAGAAAAACTTTGTACGGTGGTTGAATGAAGGGAGATTAATGATCCCACTTGAATTGTCTGATGTTTGTCAATTTAAAAGGAACATTTTTGAATTAATAATGTTGCAGTTTGTCTTAAAACTAAGAAAATATACCACTGTGGGTGTGTTGAGCGAGACGATGTAGTTTGCTGAGCGGTTTTTACACAAAACTAGATGGTATTATACGTTATTAGAACAAATTGCAACTCCCTAGACTTTAAAGAATATATTTTAAATTGACAAACATCATGTGCAGTTTATAGCATGATCCAAGCTGTCCGGTGGACCGCATGGGACCTTCTTTATTCATACAGTGGTGAACGAAGCAAGAAATTTTTTTTTTTATCCTGTTTAATTTGTGGCATTTTAAAAGATAATTTTCCATGTCAAGAAAGTCGCAGCTTGTTGTAAATAAAGTAAAATATCATGCAGTTTTGTGTGAAACTGCTCAGTGAACTACATCGTTGCGTGCAATACGCGTCACCGACACCAACATGGCCGCCAACTCGACACGGAAAAAGTATTAACAAAGGTGAAAATCTCCCAGAAATTCAGGGAGTCTGTGCTCGACTGACTTGGACTTAAGTCAGTCTGACTGTAGACTGTTTCCCGCCCTCCCTGAGCCCCAAACAATCTGTGTTAACTCTTGATTTTCCTGACAATATACTTTGAAAGGAACTTATTTAGGGAAATATGCATTCGTACAGTCTAACCAGCAGAGACAACCTCAGCTCACCACCTTCAGACATAACTAGTGGTCAACCAAAAATGGACGACAACATTCAGCTCAGAGATCACATCCTAGTTATTCATGTCGCAGGTATAAAGCAACAAGGCACCGTGAATCATTTTATTTTGAAATATTTTGAAGTTTAATTAAAAGTAACAAGCACGTACTGTATTTAAAACTAAATTCACAACTTTTTTTGACAAATATTTTGCCACGTCCTGGTGGTAAAGTCACAGGCGTAATTAATAACGCTAATTCTGGCTGCATTAAAATAAGTTGATCCAGTTTGGATTGGAGCCATTCTTACAGTTAATACTTCTACCTGTGCTTCTCCTGCTCTGACAGATCTACAGCGAACAAGATGAAAATATTCACTGACGTGTCTCCTGGTGACAAAATCTGAAGTTTAACTAATTTTAAAAACGTAGAAGAGGAAATGTAAAACAAAGCGGCGTTCTCCCACACAGGTGTTTGATCAGGTGTCTTCTCAGGACTGTGTGGGCGTGTACACTGTGTTTGATTGACGTCTTCCTCGCTCTGCCTGTTAGCTTCGTCGCACCTGTTACTGCAGGGCAACACCTTTATCATCTGTACTTTTAATACGGAGAGGCAGGTGACATCATGACATTCCCCGTGGCTCTGCCTGGCTCCGACCTGAAACGAGGTCTAATCAGACCGAGCGAGTGGGAGCACCTGTGTGAGTGTACATGGCATTTAATTAAGATTACATTACGTTTATTTAGCTGACGCCTTTATCCCGAGCGACTTACAATATGTGCGTTCAGCCGTGCGGATGAAGTACATCAGCTTCATCAACACGCCGAGCTGCTACAAGTGCTAACATTTAGAAACAATAAGAGGTTTTTAGACTGAACAGATGAGTTTTCAGTCTTTGGTGGAAGATGTCTAAAGTTTTCCGCTGTCCGGATGTCATTTGGAGCCTCGTTCCACCATTGTGAAGCAGCGAGCCGACTGGAAGTAGCAGAGCGTTCTTTGACGACGCCCTTGATGTAGGATGAGCCTGGAGCCATTCGAACCACTTAAGGCACTAAAATCTCAGGGGCTTCTTTTAGGAGAATGCTGCAACGCTCATGAATGTTTTGTGGACGATGAAACTTCACCTGACTTCCCATCAGCATGAGGGTGAGCAGATAACGACCGAATTTTCATTTTTGGGTGAACTTATCCTTTAAGTACCAGCGGCTTGAATCGGATTTGGAGCAGCCCATGGCGGGGTGCAGAGGAGAACTTGGGTAGGTTGAAAACCAGCCGGGCTCCTGTGGTCTCGATGAGCTGCAGGGGTCGGGTGGTGCACGCATGGAGGCAGATGAAATACTGAAATTAAAGCTAAAATGTTCGACTTACACTTCTTTGAAAAAGTACGCTAAAACTTGTAATCGCACCCTGAAACCCTGCTCGCACCTACATTATTTACACAGCACAAAATATAACACAGCCCATTGCACCAGAGATGCATACAGCCAGAGGCCGGGATATTCCTGAATCAGGTGCCTGTGCAAAGTACAGAAAGCAAACAAATTAGTGACTGATAAACGTCAGTTATATAACACATAATGATCATTTTTAGATGACGGTGCAGGTTTAAAAAAAGCTATGCTGACCACTTTTGTTTTGAAAGCACAGCTGGTCGATTGTGCCTTCGTCCCTCACAGTGTTGCCTCCACGAGTCTTTACTGCAGATTCAAAAGCAAGCCCTGCTGGTTTTATTGTAGCCACGCAGCCTTCGAGGGGCTGATTTACATCTGAGCCACCAGGTGAATGCAGTCCACTCGCTGCGGAGACGGGAAACAAAGCAGCAGCACTGCGGAGCCCGGAACGACCGCCGCTGTGACGGAGGGAGCGGCATGTCCACGTTTGAGTAGGACAGTGTCCCATCTGGAGGAGGACTCTTAATGGGATGGAGAAAGTAGTGGATGCTGTATGTCTGAATCCATCCGCTGCTCCCCGATTGGCCTCTTTTTGTGATTAAAGGAAGTCTCAAATTTATGTGTTGTTAGCAGAGAGTTTTCTGAGTCTTCTAAAGGACCTTGCAACAATAAAATACACTGGCGTCGGATAATCCTCGTTGAGGAAACGGGGGAATGAGGCTGAAATACAGTGAAATAATCTCCATCCTCAGCAATACAAATCCAGAAAAATTGTACTCAGATGAAGTGATAACGGGAATTACAGAGCATCAGACTATCACTGTGCGGTCTTCATTTGAACCAAGAGTTCAAACACACCTGACGGTTTTGGACTTTAATGCAAAGCTAATTTAAAAAGTTGCAAAAACCCTTCAAGATCTACTCTTTTACTAGATTTATACGGTCTGACAAAAGGTTGATGCAAAACTCCCATTACATTACTGAGATGCCTTTACATTGTAGTATCTTCAGTATAGTGTCCTGGCTTTGTGAATCTAAAGCATGACGCTGTCGACTCCTCGTTTGTAATAAATGGGGCTCATACATATCATGTAATGGTATTTTTTTTTTACAGCATTTCTACATCGAGTTTGCCTTTAGTTTGCCCCAAACGTAGCATGTGATGCATTCAGACTTCGATAGACCAGCAGTTTTAATCAAGCCCATTTCAGTGGATTTAAATTAAAAGGGGCACGATGTAGCTTCAGAGACATTTAAACTCTAATATATTCACATATTTTTTTCCATAACTGAATAAACAGGCTGTTCTCAGAGGAAATAAGGTCCCCGGAACACTGTTTGAATTTCGAAAGGCGGCAGGGTCCGCCACATATAAACAAAGTAAAACAGAATGAATTGTGTTGTCCTTTGAGGTCAGAGAGGAGAGTTTGTTATTCAGCTTCTTTAAGCATGAAACAAAAATCAGGCGATGAAGATCTTTGTCTTCTGATTCAAAGCTACGTAGTGCACCTTTAAAGTTCATTATTATTCCCAGCAGACAACCTTCCTCCTTCAGAACAAAACCTGTACAATCTTGTACTACAGAATTTGTTATCCACGTGCAGCCATGCTGAGCACAGAACATCTTTCAATTCGCTGCAAACTCTTGGTGGAGGGCTGCTAGCAGGGCTCATTTGGAGAGCTGTCTTTTAGCGCGCTATTTATTGTGATGTGAGACCCGTGCAGTCAGACGGGCCTTTTGTTCATCAGTTTTCTCCGCCGGCCTCCGTGTTTGATCAGATGCGTTTGCCACGCATGATCTGCACCCGTTTGAAGTGTGGTCAATTGGCAAAGCGCTGTGCATTTTCTTCCTTTCTTTCTTTTTTTTCCCGGAGAAACAGTCAAGAATTCACTGCAGTGGTGAGAGTATAGAAAGGCAGAGGAATGACAGTGGATGTCCCCCATGGCCATTTGGTCATAACACAGCCTACACATTCCGTCTAATGAATCCTCACGAGGCTCGTTAGTGTGTCAATACTGCAAATTGTGGGGTAAAAACACATTAAAATGCCTTTGAGTAGCAACAAAAATACCGGTGTTTGCGAGGACTTCTGTGACAGTTGCAGGTCGGAGTGATTGTTGTGCATCGGTGGGGAGGACCGGCGGTGAACCAGCCTGGAGAGAAAGCAGGCCCTGATCTGGAGGTAAAGAAAAAGAATGATGCAAGCAAAATGAAGAGCGGTTTGTTCTTCTGCCTTATCTGTCACCATCGACCATAATCTGTCCTGTGCTGTAGATTAATTTAAAGATTATGGCGTGCCATACATTTGCACACTGCAGGGGAGCGCCGGGACACGAGAGAAATCACGATTCTGTGGAGCCGGCTTCTTGTTCGTACACTCGTGCATGTTGGCTCCCTCTGATCTGTTTCTTCTTCGTCGTCTTCTTCTTCTTCTTCTTCTTCTTCTTCCTCTGCCCAGTGACACATGAAAGCTTTTCACGGAATCAAATCAACAGCCCGAGATAATTCAGTGTGACAATGTAGCAATTGTGTCAGTGTGATTTTATGTGGGGATATTTCTATCATTCACACGTATCTCATGAAGGCTGCGCCAGTGAAATTGGGTGAAAGTTCAGGGACAGCCGCCGATCCGGCAGCGTTGCGGGGGGAAATAAATGAGGTCAAATCAAATATTGTCGCCCCCCCCCCCCTCTTCCTACAGGTAGTGGCTGCACATTTCTGCACAGGTGCCTTCAGTAGTAGATTCATTTCAAACTGGCAGCCCATTTTAAACATGCAGTCTACATGCCACATCTCCCCTACATAACCAATTTATCAAGCCTAACCCGGCGGTACGTGCATATACTCCCATATCACAGAGAAGGCTGGAAAGCAACTGTCATAGATGGCATGATTGAATTGTTCCCTTGCACTGTCACCAGAGGGGCTATTACTTCAAATTAGCATACAAATTCAAACCAGGACAGATGGATTTGTCACATTCCAGTCGCCATCTTCCTGGAAGATTGGCTGTGCTTGTGCTGTGTGATGGAGATAAGACACCTGTCTCGGCTCCGATTGGTGGCGGCCGTTGGTGGTGGTGATGGGGGGGAGGGGGGCGGCGGGCGGGGGGGGGCAACCGGCGTGGGATGGGAGGAGGAAGACCGGGCGCGGGGATGGATTTCCTGAAACGCTGAGGTGTTCTGCAATAAACTTCCCTGCCCCTCAGTCTCAAATGATGATGAGGCACCATCCAGGACTCTGTGGGTGGTGGAAGATTGAGCTGTGGCCAGGCGGTGATTCACACTGTTTGGAAACGCGCTGAACAATACCTGTCTTGTATTTGTTTGTGTTTGCTACTTTTGGTGAGTTACTGTCAAATCGCAGTGTAAAGTGGCCCCCTAGCATCGGCGCCGGGTGCAGGGATGAGTGTGCAGCTGTGTGAGGAAATGTACAGAACATCCTTGACCTCTGGTAACTTTTCAGCTCCAATGGCTGGAAAAAAAAAGAAAACTACAAATCTCATTCCGACTCTGTCAGAGTTCAATTTCTAATAATAATTCCGATGTAAGAACATAAGAAGTTGGACCCTGCACCCTCACATCAGACACTAACAAAATACAACTTGGAGACATAATGATTTTCATTTGTAATTATGGCGGAGTGAATCAATGGGAAGTATTGAGCATGAAAAACTGTCCTTACCTCGGGATCAATTCCATATAATTTCCAGATCAGCTCAAACTAATGGGTTTTCTATTGGCTTCACTTTGGAGGGAGACTAATCTCTCTGGCACCATTTTGTGGTTCTGTGTACGTTCCCAAGCAAAAGGCCATCCACTTAAAAACTCGTCTCCCAACAGTCCAGAAAATATTAAAGCACACATGCTAATGTCCTGACTTAGCATATTACACAATCTTGCAGGCTTAATTTAAAACTCCCTTAGCAGGTCTGGTATCTCCGCCTGCCTACTTCCAGACACTACAGAGATTGGGAAAAATGCTTACTGGCTCATTTCTGCCTCTATCCTCAGGTCAACGTTATGTATATTCCCTTACAATTGATGTGGAGTCGAGATGCAGAACAGAGGAAGGCGAGGTTACGCTATCACAAAGGCCACAGTGCACCTGAACAGAGAGAAATCTGGATTAGAAGCAGTTAAATAAATTGCTTTTTAAAGGGTGATGTGAGGGACACAGGGAGAAATGAAATGGGGTCTTTGATTTGCATTTGTCATTGTGCCCCGACAAGGTATATCTCTCAGAATAATGCCGCTTTTTCATGTTTCTAACTTCTCCACACAGAAGAGTCGATCCATCCGGAGCAGAGCGGAGGCATAAATTGATTAATGGATTGGTCGATCAATAATTAAAAAGAAAAGAAAAGGAAATTCAGGCAGAAATGTCTCACATCTGACAGACGCTGCTGGTAAACTGAACATGTTTGATGGGATTTGTCGGACAAAGCGAGACAAAAGAACGTGTCACTCCGGCTTTGGGATTTTTATTTACCGAATGATTAAGAGAGAACACCAGTCCTGCACTTCTGTAACACTGTCAGACACGATATGAAAGTAAACAACAATAAAAATCATAATCAACGTCGAAAAAGCAAAAGTGTCTTTTATAATCTATTATTCATTCTTCTTCCTTGTCAAAAAAAGCGCCCACATTACCCAGCATTCAGCTCAGCTGCCGACGACCTGGTCAGAGATTCACATGTGTTGTGCTCGTAGCGGCTAATGTAGCCTCAGGCCGGCTGCAGAGGTCTGTGAGGTCACGTCTTCCATACACCGACAGGTTTCTACAGTATTTATTTTTTTTTTCATTTTTCAAACTTGTAGTCATCAGCCCCACACACTGACTCTGATGACATCACTCGAGGCACTTTATCAGTTTCCTTTTTACATATGCAGCAGACGGAGGTTCCTTTTAGTAGACGAAGCCTGAAAATCCATCTCTCTAATCTGCAATACAAAACCATTTCTAGTCAGTGCACCTTTAATTTGAGTTGAATTGATTTTAATTTGTCATATGTGCACAATTCTAAAATATTACAACTCAAGGCACAACTGCCTTTAGAACGTACGTCTTTGTTGTTGTAATACAGGGTCTTGTGCCGAGTCCGAACTGAACCCGAGTCTAAAAGTGGGTGTCACTTGAGTTCATTGTTCTCTCAGGCTGTGCAGCAGTGCTGGAAGAAGAATTCAGATCCTTTACTGAAGTAAAGATATTAATACCATAATATGAAAGTGCTCCATTATTATATCTGATGTATTCGGATTAATATCACAGCTGCAGTAACGTGTGTGTTGCATTTTTCTGCTGCAGGTGTTTAAGGCTGAGCTCATCTTAACTTCTGTACATACCGTTAGGTATTTTAATCTACAGCAATGCACCGTCATTTATAAAGTCAACTTTTCATGAGCTCAGAAAGCAGCCCGTCCTTCAGCTCTGAGACATTTTCCAGCTAATCGGGGAGAGATTCAGAATTGTTTTTATCTTGTGAAGCCGGAGGAATCGATCCTTCAGTTTATCACAAACATTAGAATGATCGTATTGATTCATGGATGATTTCACTGGAGAGGAAGGTGCTACACAATGCATCTGAAAACCTAACCGGAAGTATTAAGTTGGGTAAAATGGAAATACTCGAGTAAAGTATGAGTACCTTGTATTTATACTTAACTACAGTATGAGTTAATATACTTGGTTACTTTTCACTACTGCTGTGTTGTAACACTCATGACTAGCAAATTGACTGTTACCTGTGAAGTGGGTGGAACGCAGCTCAGAGAAGTTTCAGCTTCTCTCAGTGATAAAATGGTTAATAAAACACACACAAACTGTGCGAGCTGCCTGCTGCTGAGTGGCAGTGATCAGTCTGTGGGGTTGGAGGACCAGGATGCTCTCAGCCTTCTGACCTCAGCTCAGTGACACACACGAATAAAACTCTACTAATCAAACTCTTTGCAGAATTCACGCTCGGCCACTCGCAGGCAGCCTCGTTTAAGCTGTTGACCCACAGAACGAGAGGGGAAAGTTTGTCAGAACTCATCCAACTTTCTTTGCTGCTTAGGAACCCTTATGTGCTGGATGCTTTTAAAAAAAAAAAAAAAAAAGTAAAAAAAAAAAAAAAAAGTTAAAGTTTAATCTGACGAGACAGGCGTGGTTTGACTGTAGTAAACCTAAACACACATTCAGGTTGCGTCACTGACCATTATTCTGCTGATTCTTCTACGTCACTGCAGTGCTCAGAATTCACACGTCTCCCGACTGCAGGCTTTACCTTCCACATTAGAGAGGCGCAGACACAAAGCAGTACAGCCAGAACAGGCTCCAGCACAGCAGGGATTTCACACTGATCTTGTTCCGAAACATTTGTAATTAACATTCCCCCTCACTCCAACTGTTTCTGAAGCTATCAATATCCCAGTAAGAAGATTTAACTTCCCTGAAGAGCCAGGAAACGAGCTGGATTTGGCAGGTCAGAGCGTGATTGCACAGTACGTGTGTGTGTGTGTGAGTGAGAGAGAGAGAGAGAGAGAGAGAGAGTGAAAGAGAGAGAGGGTTAAGTGAAAAGTTTTATGCACAGATTATCCTGTTATTTTAATGCTGACACCGGAAAAATGTTTTATTACAAAGTCATTTTTATTAAGTTGAACAGTGACAGGAAATGTGACCAGAGTGCCTCTCTTAGCATCTCCATGACGAAAGAACAATACATTACGCCTGCATCAAAATACAGTATAAATTACATTTGATCAAAAGCTCGCGAGACGGACTAATGCCGTTTCAGCAGCAGAGGAAGCCAAGAATCCAGGCCTGCGACTCGGTTCGGATGTCTTCAAGATGAACGTTGACATTTATATAAAACATCATGCTTTTAAACAGAAATAATTAATGACCTAATGCCTCATAACCAGTCAGTTACAGTACATTTTTAGAAGTGCGTAACAATCTTGGCTCCAAAAAAAAAGAAAAAAAGTGACACAAGTTGGCCCTCAAAGGTAACGGAACACAATTCATCAGTCATGAAAATATGTTACACACAGGGAGACAAAAATAGAATTCAAAAATGAGGTTGTAAGACGGCTCAAAAGAGCTCAGACGCTCCTTTGTACAGATACTGAGGATGCCGTCGCAGCACATGCAGACCTTCTTAGTACTGAGTGTATTCCTTGGATGAGAGTTTTGCAATGATACGCTCCAGCTGTCTCTTTGCTTCACACTGGGGGAAGTTACTCATCTCATAGTACTGCGGGGCAATATTCACCAGCCTAGGAAAGAAAGCAAGTAAACATTAGTCACGAAAATTGTCTGCAGTGTTTACTTGTGGGAGAACGCCGTTCTTCCATATTCACAGGGTGACTACCAGCGCAAGCTCGGCGAATTTGATACTTGATTTTACAAGATCACAGAAGGGGAGGAGAAACAGGTAGCAGGCTTATGGAAGCACGAAAACAAAACTACTTAGAGCTGCAACAATTAGTCAGTTAAAGGTGCAGTGTGCAGTTTTGGGGAAGAAATTCTAATCAGAAGAGAAAGAACTTTGTTAACTGATTGTTTCTGCCTAAACAAACTAAATTAAAAACTATTTACATGTCTGAATAAACTGAATTAACAAGCTGACCTTGAAGGCCAACACAATTTAATTCTGTTTTACTTTGTGTATATTTGCCCGTCTTCTCCAAAACTACATAATGCTCCTTTAATCAATTAGTCAATCAATGGAAACTCAGTTGCCACAATTAATCATTTCAGAAATGTTTGAAGAAAAAACATTCAACTCTTGCTTATTAATGTAAGGATTTGCTGTTTTATTTGAATTAATGGCAGTAAATGAAGAGTCTTTGGGTTTTAGACTTGGTTGGAAAAAATAAGCTATTTGAAGACAAAACTTTGGGTTCAGGGAAAATTTGACAGGCATTTTTTTTTTTGTCATTTATAGACAAAATAAACACTAGATGCCAACCTGATAAGTGACATTGTGTTGTTTGTTTCCTTTTCTTGGACATTTTGCTCGGCAGCTAATATTAACAAGACTAGCTACGACCACTCGGCTACAGTGCTTCTCCTGGAATTGGCTACAAAGTATTGAGACGTTGTTAATTGTATACTGAAGCCTTGCCACCAGAAACAAAAATGAACTGCACAAATTATATTCTTTGCAGGCTCTCGGGGTCCAGATTCAGCCTGTGGGCCTTAAATGTGACACGTCTAATGGTTAAGACTCACACCACATGAGTCCGGTGGGCTCAATCCAGGCGGCCTATCCTAAATACTGAGCCTGAATGCTTCCTGTGCAGACTCAGGTGGAAGGCTGATGCCGCTGCTCGCGCTGAAACATAATGGTGTATCCTGACATAACAATGTGCGTCAAGATGCCGTCGGTGCAGAACAACAGGTGTGGGTGTTGACGTGTGTCACACGCTGCCGGTGTGTGTTGCACCATTAGGGTATTTATATTCAGACTGAATCAGCAGTGTGGGATTTGTACCCCATTTCAGAAGACTAAAATGTATTGGACACATTATAAGATTTCCTCTCGCAGCAAGCTGAACAGATGTGCAGATGCACACAGAAACACAAAAAGACGCATGCAGTACAAAAGAGGAACAGATCTCGGAAGCTATTTTGGAAAATAGAAAAGAAACGAAGTAACCAGAACAGAAAGGACAGACAGACACAGACACAGCAGACACAAACAATGAGGTGTTCATGTAAAAGAAATTCATTATTTTCCATCAAGTTTAAAAACAAAACACATTTTTTTCCTATTTTTTTGTCATTTCACCCGTATAAAAGTAAAACAAAAATTATTTTTATGCTTATGTGTTTTTTATTGAGTGCTTCTTGCAAAACTCAAGTTACTATCAGACTAAATTGAATTACCGTGTGTGTAATACAAGCAACCCATTTTTTCCAAGTCTTAAATTTTACATTTGTATCCGACAATCACCTTGAAAACACATTAAAAATGGAGCTCCAACTGAAACTCACCACTCTGGCTTGATGTCGGTGCACGTGCGGATGTAATTCTTGGTGGTGAGCACAAACTCGTTGTAAAGCACCCACTCTGGCTTGTGGTCCAGCACAGTGGAGGGGTGCAGCTGCACGACCTGGTTGTCCTTCGCAGTCAGGTAATGGCCCGTGCGCTCCAGGTGAGCGACCTTTTCACACCCAAGAGAGAAGAGGGTCACTGGCAGTAACAAACAGAACAAACAAACACACACACACCCTTTTTTGGTGCTTAACTTAATTTCTGTGTGTAATTAAACTACACAGAACCATGTAAGCCTCATAAGTAAGTTAGTACTATTTGACAGAAAAGCAACATGACACAAAGACAAAGCTGTTTGTTACTAGGAGACATGTTTCCCTACATTAGAAGTACTAGGTGACGCAGCAGAGGTTGTTGTGATTAACTAAGGCAATCAGTCTCAATAAAGGCCATTCCCAACAAAGACATGATCACAAATGCTGTGAAAGCTCTAACATGAGGCGCAAATTTGTCTCCGAGATAAAGGTTAATGTTGACAAATATTTAAATATTAACACCATAATTCAACTTGTCAGGTCGCTTGTTTCAGGTAGCCCTGAAAATGGCTTCTTGCAAAATGCCATTTGTTTCCTTGAGCGAGGAGCAAATTGACTTGATTTCTTTTTATGCATTTAAAAACAAAGCAGGCCTGTGTGTGTGTGTGTGTGTGTGTGTGTGTGTGTGTGTGTGTGTGTGTGTGTACTTGAAATGTGTTTATCTCAGCTGCTTTTTTAGTCAGTGCTAGGTTATGCATAATAATACTACTCTTTAAACTGATCAAACTCAACAAAGGCAAATGTCACTGAGCATTAGACGAGCGGTGGAGCTGGATATGAAGACTGTGTTTGAACAAATAACAGGAGAAAAAAAAAGGTTTGGAATTTAATGATGTATGAGATTAAAAACAAAGTAGTGAGAGTTCAAAGTGTATTTACAGACTAATACGAATACAATATGACTGTGTGAGTAAAGGAACTTCACATAGGGATGTGACAGACCTGCATGAAGAAGCCAGTGACCAGCGCTCGGCGGATGTTGGTGTAGTAATCTCTGCTGTTGAACTCAGTGCTCCGCCGCGGCAGGCTGAAGCGGTCCATGATCCTGGACAACTGCTGGCGGACATTGTCTGCCGACATCAGTGAGCGGTAGTTGACGAAATTATCATAGCACCACTGAGTGGACTCGTGGTCTGTGTGAGACAAGTGCAATTCACGGTTACGGCCAAGAAAACAGCGTGAAACTCTTCAATGTGATGTAAGGGCAGCTCACTTTGTTTAAAGGCGTGGTAGACGTTGAGCAGCGTCATGTGGTCCCCGTCGATGTGGGCAAAGCGCATCTTGGACTCGTCGGCCACCTTCTTAGCCTCCGTGGGTCGGACGAAGCACTGTGGGACTAAACAAGGTTGGTATAGGCCCCAACACAGCCGCCCATAGGGATAAGTTAAGCAAATCCCACAGAGAGGATCAAGGCCTCAGCTCAAAGAGAGGCACAGAGAACTTCACAGGGCATACTGTATTGTGGAGTGTTTATGGTGGGAAAGGAAAGGACGGGAGAGGGATGGGTTGCTCCGTCCTCATGCGCTACAGCATGGCTTTAAACGAGATAAAGCAAACAGATGGCACCCAATCCACACAAGCATCCTATCTTATAGACCCGATACTGGAGTAAGATAAAACGGTGCAGTTGACCCAGAGGAATCTGCCGTCTCCCCTCTGTGAACTTTCTCCGAGTTGCTTAACGTCAAACCTGCTCGATTGTGGCTTTAATGGGTATAAGCGGCCTTTATTGAGCGTCGTGGTCGGCTGCTGTGGCGGCACCGTTCTCAGGTGTACTTTTCGCTGCTTACTCTAATGAACTCAGCAAAAACCTGCCATCCTGAAACACCTGCTTTAAGTGCACACCACGTCCAAACAGCTAGTTAAATCCATTTCCCCGCTCTCAAAGACCCCTCGCACTCCCTTCAAAGGCGCCAAGATTCATCTCAATGAGCAGCATTCTGCTTTGGCAAGCCTAAAGTGCAATTACTGCTGTAGCACGCTGGTGCTGCTCCAGCTACACCTATACATTTTGTACAGGCATGTATTTTCCCCCTTCCACACAAATAATAGCTGACACCCCTTACTTTATCCTCTACTTCCCTCGTAGTTAAGTTCAGTAAGCACATGTTACGTTTATTCTAAGTAGATTTCCACTTCTGGGGTCTAAAGTGTGTTAATGAGGGCATGCAATATGTTAAATAAAACCTAAAACTCCTCAAATTGCAAACACATTAGAAGATAAAGAAGCTGCTGTGTATATTTCCTTGAGCTCAGTGGTCGTTTCTGAAACACGGTCCATGAGTGCAGGGAGATGGGAGAAAGAGGAGCAGCTCCGACCCACACAGTAGGCCTGCCCTGAGCATTACCTGACAACATGGCAGTGATGGAGAGGATCTCGTTTGAACAGTTGAATTCACAGCTGGCGATGACCATCTTGGCCAGTTGGGGGTCCAGGGGGAACTCTGCCATCATGGAACCCAGCTCCGTCAGGTCACCGTCGTCATTGAGCGCCGCCAGGTAGTTCAGCAACTCCAGGGCTCGCATCAGGGTCTCTGGGGCTGGAGGAGACAGGATGGAAGAGGCGGGCCATTAACAATGTTCCAAGCCCATGGGCAAAACACACGAGATGAGAGAGATGGAACAATTTGCAAAACTGTCTTCTCTTTTTTTTTTTCATCAAAGCAAAACTTCAGAAGAACAATCTGGAACCATTTCACACACCTGTGTGTCAGGATTGATTAATGCTCTTGTACTGCATGTTTCCATTAAGCCAACACGGATAAACACTCGACGGAAAATGAACTATCTTGTTTTATTAAATTTTTCTTAACAACCATCCTCAGTTCATTTCTCCTGCTACTTATGTGTGACATGCATGTAGCGAGAGAAAATATGTTGGTTCAAATTAAACAAGGCATTTGAAGAAGTCATTGGGCTCAGAGATACTATAATAGACAATTCTCAATCAACATTCTTGTTTTACGGACAAAACAATCGATTAATTGAGAAATAATCAGCAGATTCATCAGTCACATAGGTTTGTGGTCCAGCTGTGCGACTTGGTCGTCCTTCACAATCACACTAAATAATACATTTGCCACTCCAGCATTTGATCAAACTATTTCAAGGAGGGTTTGACAAACTTTGCAGACTGGTTTTACGATAACATTTAGCTGCTCGAGCACTTAAAAATTAAGCCCCATGTCCTGCTTGTCTTCATACTCTAATTAGGTAGGTTAGGTTCTTAAATGCCAAACATGTAAGACAGTAAAGGCAATACTCATATTTAAGTAACTAAGTATCAAAAACGGTGGGGAACATTTAGACTTAAACTTGAAATATGATAGTTGCATTGATGCTTTTTAGCCGAGGAATATAAGGGAAAGCTTAATTCTCTGTCACGCAGTTCAGATTTTATTGCCGGATATAAACGTGCTTGTTGGCTCAGTGGTGAAGATTTACAACCTGATCAACCAAATTTGACAGAATACTCTTGGAGGAGGACCAGAAGAAAAAACCTAATGAAACAATAGAGTTCCAGCACATCCTTTACTCAGACCTTCGATAAAAAGGCACATCCAAGTTAAGAAAAGACAGACACTCAGACAAAGGGAGGCTTTTTTGGGATTTGGCGGCAGGGAGCATGAGGTCAATCAAAATGAGCAGGCGCTCAGTGTTTGATGGCCAGAGTTACGCTAGACAGCAAGTTAGCGGAGAAGTAATCACGGCAGAGCTCATTTTTCATCCTCCGCTCAGGCAATCCTTAACAACGAATGCAATTACAGGGGAACTTTCTACTTAATGCTTCAACACAAAAGGCTTCCACCGTTTGGTTAAAAGATTTTTCCTCCAGATGCAATTATTGACCTTTGGCTCCCAAGAGCTGATGCCTAATGACCAGTTGCATGTTAACTGAAAATTAGCTTCAAGCACTCGCCGCGCTGCTCGTTCTCTTTCATTCCTCTCAAGTGCTCCCAAAAAAAATTCAATTTCAAACAGCAGGGAGGCATTTTTTTATGATTAACAAATATTGATTTGGGGCATCAAAGCTAGTTTTTTTTAAACACAAAGTGAGCGCTGGCCACATTACTTACCACGCCGGTGGCTTGTGAGGGGGTAAACAAAAGGTGAAAATCTGATTTCCAAGTCCTGCTAACATGATGAACCTGTGTGGAAATTTAGTCTATACACAATGCAGCTCATCAGAAAGTAAGTATTGACTGCCTCAACACACAGGAATCTGATATATTAACCAAGGGCCAAATCAATGAGACGAAAGGCTAAAGGTACATTAAACCACATTGGCTTCTAAAGGTACTTCTTTGGAAATGTCACGAGGCAAATGAATCCCACCCAGCCAAGTCCCTGTGTAAATCGCTACTGATTTCTTCTGGATTTTCCATTTGGTTGGCTGGCTTTTGCCGCCGCTCCTGTGTTTAGTGAGTGCCGAGCGAGGTGGGCAAAGAGAGAAATGAACTAGATATTTGAGCATTTCACAGTAAAAGGAAAATCAAGGCTCCCGCTGAGGTGTGGACGAGCTCAAATGGAAAAAGCCACTAGCTTTCGAGGGTGATTATTGCTGATGATCAGGGAGACAACACCTAAACTTAAATTCATTGGACTTGAAGATTTAAACATCAAGAAACAACAATGGAAAAGGGGATGTTGGCCTTGCACCACAATGAACCCTGCAGCCTCACAGCAGGGAGGTTTTGATTGTGACAACTACAAGAATGTCCACCTGTCCACTCATTTAGGATTTGAACAATGCCCAAAACAGATTAATAAAGCAGTCTGACCAACAGAAAAACCCATAGCATCCCAAAACTCATTATTTCATCCTCTATTTCTCGAATCTCCTGAGATACATTTCTGGCCTGCCCATTTACTCTGAGGTGGGCCTTTGACACAGCGTATCAGAATTGATCCACTGTAACTAGATGGCCAGGAATTCTCACAGACTGAAAACAGACTTCATTATTTGCGCTGAAGTAGCTCCGGCATGCTCAGGAGCTAGTTAGGAGAAACCTTCTGCCATGAGTGGATCAAATAAATAAAAAGGTAATCCTCCCGTTTCCCTTCACCCAACTCTTCCCAGTTAGACTTAGCAGACAAGGCCAATCCCATATGTTGACGCTTACCCTTGCGTTTTGTGAGAAATGTGGGGGTGGTGGGTGGAGGTCAGTCACGTTCCGCTGGAGGAATATAAAGGGAAGGCAATAGCTAAGGTGATAGCGCTGCTATTGATGTAACCAATTTCATTCTCAAAATGGCGTTTGCCACAGTGGACGGGGAGAGATGGGTTTAATCTCAGAGGTGAGATGAAAACTATATTATGGTGAGAAAAGGGGGGAGGGGAGGGGGAGGTTAAGTATAGGGAAAGGAGGGGTGGTCTCCTCGGGACGCCATAACTTTGGCCTAGATCCAGCATGATTCAAATGTACTAGAAATAAATAGAGAGACAGAAACATAAATTGACTGATCGTCTCTCTCTTTTCACTCTCTCACTTTGAACAGCGATAATCTAAACTTAAAGTAGACTGCTCATGAAAACTGCATAACGCCGCCGTGTAGCCCATGTCTGTCAGAGCACTTACACTCAAATCTCCAAACACTCACTATGCAGCATTTGATATCTGCCAGGATCACTTTATCTTTGCTTTGTCGTTTTTCCCAAGCGACACAGGCAACCCAGATTTGATATTACACATGAAACAACCACAGTTCAACTGGATGTAGATTTTTTATAGCAGTCTGTAACGGCATTTAGACTGACTCAGATGGCACTGATCAAAATCAAGATGGGTTTAAAACTACAGGAAACATTTGTTAAGCAGGTACTTTGCCAGGAATGAAGAAAAAGAGCAACTGTGTATCTGCTCACGATGCAGCGCAACTAAATATAGCTTTAAATAGGGCTGTGCGATATGGCCTTACAATAATAGCACAACATTTCTGGGCTATGTTGCAATTCACAGTTTATATCTGGATATAAATGGCACTTCACAAATGCTCGGACTGGGCAACAAAATCAAATATCACAATATTTTTGACCATATATTCAATATAAATATTGCCAATAACAGTGAAAACTACCATACAGAGAAGCAATTACAGAATGTAAATGCACTCAATGGCTCAAAATGCTGACAATGTGGCCTGATTTCATTACAATCGTATAGCGTTTAAATCTTCTCTATGGGATTCAATGCAAAGTAAAAGAACAAAAAGAATAAAAACGTGAGCACACAGGAAAGCAATGTGTCGTCATGAGCCAAATGTGTATTATTATTTCATACTAACCTGGTGGGTCCATGAAGTCGAAGTGCACCAAGTCATCGATACCCAGTTTCTTCAGCTGCAGCACCACAGAGCCCAGATTAGACCTCAGGATCTCTGGATACGTGTTGTCCTGTGCCAGTTAGGAAACCCAAGGAACAATTCAAAAGGAATCAGTCAGGGTGCTTATTATCTCCTCATGCGTCGCTCGTATGTCAACTTGAACAGAGGCCGGGAGTCTAGGGCATTTGAAGGGCTATTTAACTTGTTTAAAAAATTCCCTTTGCCACTCAGCGTGACGTGACGAATTAGCCTGTTAAAGTGGAGAACTGAGCCTCTGCAGGTTCATTTGTCACAAGGTGGCTGTTTCGTTAGTACAGGTTACGAGAAGGGGCGGAAGCAGTGTGGTTTAGCACCAAGCTCCTGGAATTGTAATTCAGCTGAACTGGGAATCATGGAGTTCAAGGAGCAAATATTGCATAATAGAGAGCTTATCCAGCTAGAGGGCTGCTGTGGGGGAATACAAAGTGCTTGTGGCATTGAAGAAAGTGAGAATTGAACGCCTCATAGAATTTCTAACTATTTTCAGACGGCCTTGTTTCTCACCTGCATTTCTGTCTTGTAAGCCTTCTCCGTGTAAAGGCGGAAACACTTTCCCGGGCGCGTCCGGCCGGCACGACCTGCCCGCTGCTGGGCCGAGGCCTTGCTGATGGCTGTAACCAAAAGGGATTCCACTCTGATACGAGGGTTATACACCTGATAGGTAAAGGGGAAATTAAAGGTTAAAAAAAATGCAAAGCTCAAAACTCAACACATACTAACACAGCATGTGCAACATACAGACCAACGTTGCACTGTAGACTAATGAACAGACTGATTTTACAGAAGAAAAGGTCTATGTAGCGCAACTCAACCCTGGATCAGAATAAATATTATTGTCTAAAATTTAAGTAGTCGTTATATTGCCGAGCCCTATAACACCCACAATCTACTATATATACAAGCAGCTAACAAAATATGTATAGTAACACACAAACACACACAATCCACCATAGTGCATATAAAATCTATTTTTGCGCCATGTGTATGACTTGGCTCCAGGCTGGTGAAATGTCAGAGGAATAAATAACCGGCTTTTCCATCTTTGCCGCTGTCAGGTGTGCACTGCTGTGTTTATCTGGGGATTCTCAGGCAACAGACGCAGATGATCGCAGCAGATACGGAGCGTTGGGGGAAGATGGAGGGGGGTCGGGAGACGGCGGAAGCTAACCTTTTGCTTGGCAAATCCGGGATCAATTACAAACACCACGCCGTCGATGGTCAGGGACGTCTCGGCAATGTTTGTTGACACGACAACCTGCGGAAAAGAGAACAGACAGGTTAAGAAATGATGCACCTTGGGTGTTTGGAGGGAGTGACGAATTCTCAAACTCCAGTTCAAGAACTTTGCATCAAAATATTTCAAATTTAACATGTGGTCATTAGTCATTTAGCAAATACAGAGAGCTCTACAACTTGGACGTTTCAGGGATTAAGGTTGTTTCTTCTCTTAAAATACAGGAAAACGAAGCACAGAACTAAATGTCATTTTCAAGTATTCAAAGGGGCCTTTGTACTATAATAAAGTAAAGTGATTTCCTGCAGTGGAGCAGCTCAGAAATCACAGGAATTCTGGAGCATTAGTATGAGGAGAGACAAACAAGTGCAGATATCAGCTTTGCTTTAGAACTATTCCCTGATGTGAACCAGTTGACTGTAGAAGCTTGTAGAGCTGTCACTTTAGTGCACTGAACACACAGCGTCTAATGCAACCCAACAGGGGAGTACCACAACAGCTTCTGCAACCAAGTTCCATGAGCTGGCTTGGTGCGCAGTGTCCCATCCTAATGCATGTCCTCTGGCCTTTTTCTGTTGTGTGTATGTGCGTGCTGGAAGTCGGGGTTTCTGTCCGACTGTCCTCAGCAAGTCGCTGGTTTTGTTGAAATGTCAGCTTCTCCGTCTTGCAAAGTTTTTTTTTTAAATCGCAGAAAATAGTTGATGTTATGGTTCTGCTTAGGTGGCCTAACACATCGAGAGCTCCATAACTGTCACTGCTTTCATCCGAGCAGCTTTTCTTCCCCACAAAATAAGGGCTTTTGTAGATATTTCACATGAATCCAACACTATGTCTCAAGGAATTTGGAACACTGCTATCTCTGGACATGCCAACTGTAAAAGGCTCGTTGTTGCTGATTGGCTCTTGCTGTGTGCTACGCAAGCTGGCCTCAAACACCACCAGAGGCCAACGACACTGCAAAAGTTTGCATTACATTCACTCTGTGTACATTCTCCCAATTCACTTGGTAATACAGAGTGACAGTGGGATACCCATCTAGTTATTGAGCTGGAGTTACATACATGTTACTTCCATTTCCTTTGTCTCATCACTGATTAAGACATTGTTGCAAACTACATGAAAGCGCTGTGTTTACTTTTCTTCATTTAATGGAATCGAAGGCAGCAATTATGGTGTGCAGAAGGTCTGCGCTGGATGTGGCAAAGAGCTAATAATGACTGCCCATTTAAGTTGTGCAACATTTTTATTGTTTGTTTACTCGTCTGGCCACAAGGAAATATTTAATGTAACACACTCTAATGCAGGTATGATCATTTAATAATTGAGGAAGGTGAGAGTGGTGATAAAACAGGAGGTTTATGGGACCACTCTCGCACCAGGGTGGTATGGGAGCTAATTTAAACAACAGGCTGGGTGTCATTATTTACTGTCCTTGTGCATGCAGAGGAAAAAACAAGTGAAATGCAAAAAGCACACTAAGTGGAGAAAGTGAGAACATGCACCATCTCCCAGTCTAAGATCTTTTCTATTACAATTATCCCCTATAGCGAGGCTGTCTATGAGAAATGACAGCTGATTCAGAGTAAAGAAATAAATAAACCAAATGAGTCACACAGCCCTATGGGTCTCTTGCTGTCAGCATATACACAAACAGAGGGAGGAGGGAAGCGAGGAGGAGAGGGAGACAGATTTGCAGCTGCTCTCACGCGAACCTTGACCACCGCTAGGATGAGTCCCCCTTACATAACAGCTGAAACAGACTGGACAGAGAACCCCTTTAGAATCATCATAGCACTTGAGACTGCGGTGGCCAGGTCAAAGCCCACTCCACTGGCAACTGCCACTCCAGTGTTACAGCTTAATATAAAAGTGGGTGTTGGGAAAAATGCCTCTCTGCACTTCAGAATCTTTCCCCTGCTCATTTGCTCAACATCCACCGAGACAGGAACAAGCTGTAGGCTGACCTAAGCAGCCGTTTGGTGGTAGCCGTCTGCTTTCTTGGTAGTCCTTGTGAAAAAATGCAAAGCATAAAAACCAAACGGTTCTCTGTAGTCTTTGCTGATACAGGTCCACAGAACCAATTTTGCACACTTGACACACTTCCTTTGTAGCTGTGCCTCTTCAGCTGTCTTCAAGCTGTGAGCCTTACAGACTTATAAATCCAACCTTTTAAGCAAGGATTTCTCTCCAGCCTGAGAATGCCTGCCTGTTTAGTTATTAATGCCGGGGAGGGCCTTTCCCCCACTCATTCAGCCCTCGACCTCGGGTAATTCACCTGTCGAAAGACACGTTCCCCTTGGTATTCAAGGCGAGGAATGAAGAGATGGCGATAAACCCCCGTTTGAAACTGATCAGACAGCAATATCTGGCAAATGGTTTGGTTGTTATTCATGTATTTCTTGGATGAATGGCTGTCTAGATCTGATTGACGTGAGCACTCCATGACAAATTTGAGTTGCCTAATTTTGATAGACAACTGAAAATTATACGGGCTGTCTAAACAACAGCCAGCTTGAGTGGGGTTACACCGAGAACAGCCAATGTTTAGGGTTGTTCAGAAATGCACTCGACACTGCCTAAAATACTGGAAACATACTGGCGTCTATGCACCAATGCAATACCACATTATTTATTAGAAATAGGACCCTGCTACTTAGCAGAATTGTTCTGTACACCTTTATGCAACTGAACAAATTATTTACAGCACAAGTTTCAAATATCCAGAAACACCAAGCAACTTATAAACTTCAAAAACACACAAAAAATGTTTTTTCACACAAAAGGTATCCGATCAGTACTCGGTATTGGCTGAAAGATTGTATCAGTGCATCTCAAGCTTGGTTCAAAAGGTACAAGAACACTCATAGCCCATTTCTATTGTGAGGATTTAATGAAACGTAATGTTAAATGTAGCCATTATTGTAGGTTCTGCTTTCATGCCACTGCTCTCAATCGAGTTTCTATTATTCCCAAATCTAAATCTGTACAAACTCCAAATACAAGTTCCATGTACTCTCAGGTCATGTCGACAATGCTGTCAATCATTATAGGTCGAGCAGATGTGACTGGCACATCAGAGGAAAGATGACTGATAACTATTATCATCAGCTGTACCAGAACAACAATGGAGAATGCTTGAGGACACGTTTCGATGTAAGCTAACATTAACTGTGTGATTAGTGAACCAATTGTTTTCTCAGTGTCTGGCAGAAACTGAGAAACAACATATGGCCTAAGAGTACAAAGAAATACATTTGAAGAGGAAACAGCATTAAATAAATATAGTTTCTGTAGTGAAACAAGCTAAAAAACTATGGAGTGGTTTGACGGGATGGACATTTTCACATAATAGGAGAGCAAAAACAGAATTGGTCCCACAACTTCTTCAATCTCATACCAAACAGCACATAAAAACGACTTCCTTTTTAATCTAATACATCCAATATAACGCAGATTGTAAAATACAGCACAAAACTCAAGGAAAAGTCTATCACCAAGGTTCTTAAAAGTTTGGTTTATGGGAAGCCCCAGGTAGCTGGTTGCTAAATTCCTGCAGTGGAAGAGGGCCATCAGTGGCCCAAAGGTACAGAGGAATCACATCTTTAAGAAACCAATTAGCCACACTGTGGCAGTCTGAAATTAAAGTGGCTGGCCAAAAAAAGAGCCCAGGCTATCAGACAGCGTCTCATGACAGACACTATATGCCAGGGACCAACGGCCCAGCGAGGAGTGAAAGGCATGGAATGCTTCAAAGTCCAGTTAAAAAATGGACCAGGTGAGGTTTGTCCTGCGTGTTGGGACACAGTTGGTGCTCCAGCAGATGCCACACATGACACCTTCTCACATTTCATGATCATATGGGTGGCCTCATTGACTGCATTGATTCTGAAGGATTATCCGGGCTAGGGCCATTACACTGAACATAGGCTGGCTCCTTCCAGTCTGTTGCTGCACTGGATAATCCTGGCTTCTTCATCAGTAATATCATTAGAGCATCATCTCTGCATGTTATTTCTGGGTTATTACCTGCAGGAGAGCAAGTACTATGGCTAACACGGGCCATCTTTCACATTCCCTGCTGGGGAAACACAGCCTTGTTGACAAATAAAGCCTCCCTCCCTGACTTGGGAAAAGGAGAACGTGCCTCGAGCAGCATCGGCGCACCCACATTCAAAGCTCATTGAAATGGATGCGAGGAGCAATCAGGAGTGACATTTGAGGGAATGCTCCAAACGTGACAATGCTAAAAGCAAACCTAACACTCATCACAGCTCATTTGCTAGAAACAATCTTTGAGAAGCTGGAAAGCAAAGTGAGATTATAATCTTTGTTTGTAATTAGCCAATTGCGGCGTTGGCTCTAAATGATTAAACTGTTCAAAGATAGAAAATCAGTGGCTCTCCTGGAGAAATGGAGCAATGACGAGCTACTGCTTTATGTTAATTGAGGGGTGCCTAATGCTGTCATTAGCATGCGTAGCGGCAGACATGGCAAACCTTAATTCTTTTTCACTACTTCCTCTTGGGCTGGCTTGGATGACATCTCTGCATTTTTCACTTGATGGGTCGCTTAAGTCAGTCATGGAGGAGAAGCACACTCAATTCAAGCACCGCGACTGTAGATGACAACTCCACCAACTCAACGAGCACCTGATAAATTGATATTAAGGACAAAAGGGGCATCGACTGTGGTGTTCTAAAGCTGAAACTGGTTGCTAGGTTGACAGTTCAGAGGTCATAGTGTCACTATATTCACTTTATTTCCTGTGTTAACCTATGGGAGTTCCTGCAAGATGTTCACAGAGCAGAGGAACCAATTTTATTCAGCAAGCCCCCTGCCAGTCAGACCAAAGTATGTATACGTACAGGACCATGCAGGTAGCACCGCAAGAGACATGCAATATTTAAAGATGTCCCTATGCAACCATGGCCCTGTTTCATATCAAAATCCCTTTGAACAGCAGAGGCAAACACTAGGAATGATATTTGAACTTTTGAAAAAGATCTTATCCAACACTGGCTGATCAAACTACTAAGAATGCTGAGCCTCCTAAGCCTGTGCAACACACACACACACCATTCAAACAGAGAGCTGGAAGAGATGAAACTATAAAACTCCAGACAGTAAAGATAGATGGTGCTGTAATGTTTGATCCAAACCTCGTGGGTAACCCCTCAGCCTATGCCTCGCTGTAGATGTAAACTTGATAAAACACTTGATCCTCATTTTCCTTGCCTGTCTTATTAGAATTCTGATTAATTCACATTGCGAGGAAAGCCACATTCCAAAACTCCAGCATGAATCGAGCATTTTAAAAGTATCGGAACGTGTTCAACTTTGACAGCCCATAAATATTTTTTCGCTGCTCATATGTCAGCCTGATCTGCCTCAATTAAAGGGGTTGTAGCAATGAGTCATTCATCAACATCGCCCCCTATCAGATGCTGGGGGTGAATGTTTGCTCATTCACTGGCAGCGATGATATTCTGATATTCTGTCAGATCCCTGGCCAACAGCGTGGCAGCGCAGGTGGTGCTGCTACTCTGGTGATGAGCCCGTCTGAATAGAAACTGTCACACAAAAGAGAGGAATTGTCTCTATGTCTGTATCAATAAGAGGATCATCCACTCCTCGGAGATTAAGTGATTGAGGGAGAAGACGACTTGTGTTGTTTTTAATCAGCTCGTATAAACGTGCACCTTCTCACATGGTCCTAGGCCTCCTCTCTGAGCAGCAGCAGGGCCTGTGCAAATGTAGTGGAAAGATAAAAATGACTGAGAATGCAGTACTTTCCTCAGGCTCAGAGGGCTTGAGTAATACCCCAGTTATAATTTAGAGCAGAGAATCGCATGCTGACAAAAGCAGCATATGTTGTGTGAGTCAGTTCTGCGCTAAAGCTGAGAAAGGGGAAAAAAGTTTAAGTCCCCACCTTACAGCCCTGCTCCTCTACCCGCCTTATCCCCCCCCCCCCCAAGTGTTTTCATAACAACAAGGCAGTCATACCTTCCTTCCAATGGCACCATTTGGTTTATTGGGTGGGGGTGGCTCAAAGATCCTCTGCTGCTGCTGTGGAGGCAACGTGGAGTACAGTGGGATGATTTTTATGTCACCGACTTCAGGCCCCAGGTCTTCGACCTCCCTCTTGATCCGCTTGCAGGCTTCGTCAATTTCCTGAAAGGTTGGAGAGAGCAACAATTAATCCAGGTGTCGCTTGAGTATGCAAAACAGCAAAATCAAACAGACTGTGAAAAACACCTGGAAAAACAATGGCAGCGAATCTGGATGACGGGGAAAAGGCGAGGAGAGGTGGCCGGGGGAAACCGTGGTTCCCTGCTACAGTACATTTGTTCTAACTATCGCTCCATCTGACGGAGGAAATTAAACCTGGACTGCAGTATGCTTTGCCGAGCTCCCTGTGGCTCTGTTGTCAAACGCAGCAATCATGGAAAACATGGACGCGCACGCTCGGAAGGGCGCACACGCACACAGAGCCAGACAGACTCAAACAGGGTTCATTATTCCACAGTGCAGTATTGTAGAGGGGAATGTGAGATGAGACTGCAGCACTGATGCATAACCAGCGGCAAATCATGGCAGATCAGTTTAGTGAAGCTGAACGTTCTAGAGCCGGTGGGCTGGCAGACATGCAGAAGACCTGAGTAGCGCCAGGAATAAGAAAGCACGATAGCGAGCGCAGGGCTAGTGCTTATTCTCGAAGGGCCTATTGGAACACACCATTAAATGTACTAAATATGCATACATATTCCACAAGCACCCCATGCTTGTAACTCATTAACATAGAAAGACTTGTTTCATTTCACCTTCCCCTATGCACACACGTTCATGATCATGCTTGAAGGTTTTAAGTCATTTCTGGTGTTGCCTTTATCAACATGAGAGCTTTTCTTTTCTACGCGACTCCCCGCTGTTTAGAACCATTTCCTTTGTTTTGCTAACAACAATCATTTAATCCTCATGAAGCAGCAGTTACTATATGTGTCACGTTACAGCCTATACTGTTGCACCACCTGCAGGCCCATGGGAGCAATGCAGCAAAGACAGGAGTAATAAGACACTGATGAACAGAAACTCTAATGCCCAAAATTATCTTACCTTTGCTTTCAGACACACGACGGGCAACACCAGGGCTCTTCATGCATACTTACTATTCAGCAGGCAGACAAAACAACCCAAAAAACTTTGCCGACATCTTTGTTTCCGTTTCTAAAAAGCATACTGCGCTTAAATTAGTTTAATCATGACCCGAAGTGACTGAATATGCACCACTGTGTGACGCCTGCAACACTCGTCCTGACATGAGAAAGCACCACGGTGATGTTTACCGTGTTCCTTCTGGACTGCAAGTGTGTTATTAGCCCTGTTTGTCCCCTTGTTCATCGCATTAAGTCAAACCCTGCTGATGGCCATGTGCCTCTTAATCAACACACTGACAAGTGGAAAACGGTAAATCTGAATGGATTGGTAAAATTAGCCCGGGTATTAATAGCCTATCAAGCCTCTGGATGCAGCAGCTGCCATGGAGAAAAAAATGGACCTCTTTGCCAAAGTGCTGGAAGCAAGCTGGCTGTCTATCCCTTAGGGACATCAAGACAGAGTGCGTGTGTGAGTGTGTGCATGTGTCTGTGTTTGCACACAAGTAGGGGCAGTTGGCCAGTGTTGGGAACCTGTCCACCAGCTCTCCCTGCGACCCCAGAAGCAACAATCTACAGCCAAGCTAATAACCGACACATTTAGGCACTCCTCTTGACTAGCAAACAACCCCCCTGCCAATACCCATGTTTTGATGTTAGCTGCTGAGGGGGAAGCTTAAATATTAGGACTTATCTTTGCTCAACAGCTGTGATAAGTTTCGACTTTCTTGTTTGGCGTTGGTGCTTCAGTTCCATTTGTTTGTGGAAGCAAAATATCTCACAGAAAAAAAAAAACTAGGAGAGGGGAAGAGGTTCCTGTGCGTTTTGCTTTCGTCTGATATAAATTAAACAGCCAGATAAAAAGAGTCTATGGCTTTGCCATGGATCTGCCTCCGAATCATTAGTCTACATCAAAGTTGCTGGGAGACTGAAGAGGTTAAGAAGCGCTCGAGGGATGCGCTGCAGCACCCTTTGAACACCCATCTCTGCCAGACCTACCACACATTAACTTCTTTAACCCAATTAGGATGGGGTGATAATGAACTCGCTGTGGGAGTGCTCTCAGTAATGCCTGAGTTTGACACAGTGCAGGGCGGTAGTGTGGGGTGAAGGAATATAAATCAACAAATTACATCAAACTGCAAAAAATGTTTTACACATTGCCTGCAAAAAATCCAAGACTTTTCTACACATTCGTAGGAGCGACTATCAGTGTTTCTAGCCATCCAAGTAGCTGGGATACGGCTAAGTCTAAAATCAATTATCAGCCCTCGGTGGAGACCACTTCAAACGCCATGCCCCTCCAATGGCTTCATCCCCCTTTGCAGCAAGCCGCATATTGATCCCGCTTCGGCAAATGAAAACTGACGTAGGTGGACCACCACAGTCAAACCACTGTTGAGTGACAAATAATTACAGCTAACAAACCAGCCGTCACAAGGTGTGACTGGGGAAGCCAGAAAGACACGACTACATGAGAGCTTTCAAAGATTCCTTGTGTCGATGAAACATTGTGACTGTACGACAAAAAAAAAAAAATCCAACATGTCATTTTAATCTCCCGAGCAATTTGTGTTGTATTTACAGCCGTCACATTCGCCTTTACAACCACAGGCAATCACATGGTCTCCAACAGCATTTTGTCAGAGTGCTGAGAGAATAATCATACCAGCACCGTTGGCTCTGACAGGCTTCTCCTGTCCAATGATCAGGACATTACAACATTTGTTGCTGCTTTTCTGTGTGTGTGTGTGTGTGTGTGTGTGCGCGGGCGTGCGTGTGTGTGCGTGCATGTGTGCAGGGTGGTATGCGTGTGTCCACCCTGCTGTGACCAAATTCATCATTTTGGGCATGAACCCTGCCCTCCATTACACATCAGTGGACAACATTTGCAGGGAGGGAAAAAAATAATAAATGACTTAATTTCAGAGATTCGTGGGAAGGGCAGAATCTGGGTCACTCCTAGTTTTTTTTTTTCTTTTTTTTTCCTTGCCTTCGCTGTGAAAAACCCTGGTGGTACCCAAACAGGCACGCTCACATGCATTAACATCTATCAATCTGAGGATTAATCACTTCCTGTGCGGAGGAGAGCCTGTGTGAGTGTGTGCTCATGATACAGTGCATGTGAGCAACTCATCTTTGTAATTAGATTAATGCGCTTGTTGCCTTGTTTGGACAAAATTATCATTATAAAATCTATCTAGAAACAAGTAGTCAACCGATTAGTGACTGACAGAAAACTACTTTGATAATTGCTTAATCGTTTAGATTTTGTGTGAGGATTTATTGCTTTTCTGTTTCATATAATAGTAAATAGGCTGTGCTTTGGACTGTTAGTCTGACAGAATGCAATTTGAAAAGCTCAGCTTGGACTAGATAATTGTGCTAGGCTAAATGTTATGACATTTTGAAGTCTTGATGAAGAATTTAAGGTAAAAGTAGCAATACTACCGTGTAGAAATACTTTCTTACAGGTCAAAGTAAGAACGTTTTTTATTCATCTGAACCTCTTCTGGGTTTTCCCCTGATTGTTTTAGCTTTTAGCTTGTTTGTGCTTTAGAAGTATAAACTAGCAAAAAAGGAAAATACTCAAGTTAAGTATCTCAAATATACCTTGAGTGTATATATATTTAGTTACTTTCGACCACTTCTCCAAAGATAACACACAAAAAAAATATATCAATAAAAGCAAGCACCAAACCAGATTTGTGGTGCCAATTTTCCCACAAATCTGGCTTTTGTACAACAACACACGCAGTTCAACAGAAAATAATCAATAACAGCCCCTTAGAGTCGTACCTCTTGTCCGGTGAGAAAGACCAAAGCGTCCCCTTCATCCGCCTCACACATGTGGATCTGGATCACAGTGCGGATGGCCGCCTCCAGGTAGTCCCGCTCCGGCTCCGGCGTGTAGAAAATCTCCACGGGGTGCGTGCGTCCGGGGATGGTGAGCAGTGGGCAGCTGTCAAAGTACACCTGGAACTTCCCGGCATCGAGCGTGGCGCTCATGACAATCACCTGGACAGAGAAGGGCACAGGAATGGAGGAGCGAAGTCCGTGAGGGACAATGTATTCATAAAATGAGGTGAAAGGGAAGATAAAACTAGGAGTAAAGACAGCAGAGTGTAAATGACTGTGCTGATTATGGGCGTGAGCACTCAAGTGTAGAATGAGTTAACATTTTATACGGCTTGATGATAATTGGGGATAAGGACACATGCTAATTGGATAAGGGTGCTACTAAATACAGAATAGACGTGGAGTGAAAAAAAGCTGTACAGGCTGGAGAATGCTCTGAATCAGAATTTAGGATGAGGAGGGCGCTGGCACAAACCCAAGATGGTGTCCATAGTGCAGAACTTGGCATTGCACTGCAAGTCACTGACCTACACGGAGCTATGACAGTCCTTGTTCCTGATGTTGGGTACACAATGTTCTCTCCAGAGCCATTAGATAGAGCGCATTAGGATTCTGATGGGAAACACGTCTCCCATTTTCAATCTCAAACATTTTCAGGGGCCAGTGTCTCGGCATTTCGCTTTACGCTCTGCGAGACATCGTAATTGCTCTTAATCAAGGCAAATTAAACTTTCAAATTTGGTAGGGGATAGGGGATGAAGGAGATGGAGGGGTGTGGGGTGGATGATCATTCCCAATAACCCTAGACCTCATTTAACAGTCCGCGAACAACAATCTAACCTTTGATTCCACGCTGACAAACAACTAGTCATTATCCATCTGCTTTATGAGAATGATGTCTGGCACACTCTGCCTATAAAACTTCTGCCTGCCTCCCATCCACACCGATACATTGCCTCCCCCCCCCCCCACCCAGTTGATTGGCTTAAAATGACTCTGACTCGGGGAGTAATCTCCACTAGGGCTGTGGCGCAGAATAGACGTGCATTTCTGAGCCCAAAAGCACAGTTTCTCTTTTCCTTAACAGATTCACGGCTGTCAGACATGGGGACACTGTCAGGAAAAAATGTGACAAATGGGAGGAGTGACAGAAGAGGGACATTAACACTGGCTGTCACTGAATATATCCTCAGGGGAAGTAATATTTAGGGCTTTAACAGTGTTTTGTCGGCATTAAGCGGGACATGTTTGTGGGAACAAATCACACAGCTGTCAAGGGTACTTTCAACACCAGGCTTAGAGATAAGACAAAATAGAAGTGAGGTAGACTTGACTTTCCAGAACAGACAGTGAATGTAGGTGCTGCATAAACAGTCCTAAAAATATGTTGGGAGCTTACACTACTTTTAAAATGAATCCACCTGCTTTCAGTGCTGATATCTCATCTTGAAAGTAAAACCATAGTGGAAAGACATTTGTTTTTCGACATATACTCTAAACTCGGCTTATTTTAAACTGTTTTTACCTTAAGGTCAGGTCTCTGGCGGACCACCTCCTTCAGGACCCCCATGAGAATATCCGTAGCTAATGTGCGCTCGTGTGCCTCGTCCAGGATGATGACACCGTAGCGCTCGAGCAGAGGATCGTTCATGGCCTCCCGCAGCAACATTCCATCTGTCATGTACCTGTGTGAACAGAAGACATGCAGTCTTTATCTTCATATACAGTGCAATGAGCACTATCGGAATAAAACCCTGCTTAAAATGTATGTAATGAGCACGTCACTCCCCTGAGGAGGAATCCCCCTCTTCAAAGTGCTCGGTTGTAGAACATAAAGACATAAAGGGCGAGGATAAAATGATGGTGAATTTGAAAAAAGTCAAACCTATCCTGTAATGTTTCCTGTGTCAGTCAAGAATAAGACAATTTAAAAGGTCCAGTGTATAGGATTCCGGGGGCTACAGATGCCTTAGAATGAGCTCTTTATATCAACAGAGGGAGAGAGTTCCCTGTGTGAACCAAACATTAGCTCTACAGAGGGCCTTATATATTTTTTGCTGTTTTAACAGCCGCTGCAGGAGAGTGTGAGAGAAGAGGTGGACTCTGGGTAGAGCTGCAACCAACGATGATCTTCATTGTCGATTTAACCAATGATTATTTTCTCGAGTAATTGATTAGCTAATTGGTCTATAAAATGTCAGAAAAAAGCACAAAACTTTTACTGTCACAGACGGGCAAAGAAACCAGAAACATTTAGATTCAGAGAATTTGGAATCAGAGATATTTTACAGATAATCAATTACCAGAACCAAGGTGAATATTTTCATCCAGCTTTCTTACTTGAGCACTGTCTTGGCAGAGCTGCAGTCCTCGAACCTGATGGAGTAGCCCACTTCTTGGCCCAGCATGACATCCATCTCATCAGCAACCCTCTGGGCGACACTCATGGCCGCCACCCTCCTGGGCTGGGTGCAGGCCACCGCTCTCTTCTGCCCCGGCGTTGACCTCACCATGTCCACACACCACTGAGGGATCTGGAAGATGGCAGACAAGTCAGGTTGTGTTTAAACTAGGAATGTGCGATATGTTATCGTTTACGATATATCGTCAAAAACATTCCCCACGGTGAGAATATGTCACCCCACGATAAAAAACGATAAGTTCCCGTATGTAAGCGCGCGACACACTCGCAGCCCAACACGTGTGGAATATTGACACCAATGGCGGAAGGCGGAGCAGATACGCCGCGCAGCGAGGAGCGCGTTCCTCAACAAGGCTCCACCTCCATTATCTGGACACCGCACGACATTATTTTCATTATTTTATTAACTTCACAGTCCGTCTAACATCACATTCATGCAGCACACAGACGAGGTTGTACACTTGACTTTGCTCGGCAGCTCCGCTCGTCTGTGTTGCCTCAGTCTCCGCTGCCTCTTTTTTTTTTTTTTCCAATCTCAATCTCCGCTGCCTCACGTGGGTGGCAAGCTAGCAGGTGAGGTCAGATTTGTTGTCGTTCGCCGCTCAGGACGGCTTTGCTCGCTTGTGTCGCATTTTCGTAGCAAACAACATAAGCTAACGCTAGCTGAATTGATAGGTCAAGGGTCAATAGCGCGTGCAGTAGGTCAAGCTGATAGTGAAGTTTTAGAGCGCCCTCTGCTGGATCACAAGGCGAACTACTTCAAACGGTCTAATAGACTGTACATTTTGATTTCGAACAGGTCATTACATTCGAATAAGAACTTTCCCCCCCCACTTTCGAATAAAAAATGACAGCCCTAACAAATGAACGAATGAAAAACAACAAACATTTTTGCAGTACAGGTGTACTGCTTGAACTTAATTGATGTAGTTTAGTAGCCTTTATTATTATTTTGGTGATAGATTTATAGTCAAAATGATTAGGCTGAATTGGTGTTTATTTATCGCCATTTTTATCGTTACCGTGATAAATACCAGAAATTATCGGGATAAATATTTTAGTCCATATCGCCCATCCCTAGTTTGAACTGCAGGGATGAGTGCATGGCAGGTCACATAGTATTACAACGGCGAACTAAGTTTTTTAGGTCCTGCAGAGAAAATATCGATGAAAGTCATACCTGTCCACATTTGCACTCACGGTATGTTCTCGCTCAGAGCTTTAAAAACAGAAGCAGCTTGCTTAGAGAGGCCCGAAGGAAGAGAGTCTTACTTCCACTCTATTAAGCTTGAGGTTCGGATGAGTGGTAAGATTTGAATCATCTCTAAATGGCAGACTTTGAAATGTCATCCAATCAGAGGAACGAAAAAAATGCCTGTGACAGGTTTCGAAGATATAAACATTTCACAGGCAGTATTAAAACCTGCTATTAGTACTTACAGGACCTGACCCTAATAATGAGGATGTGTTTGGTGGAATGCAGAGCAGGGCTGCAAGATTAATTGTGTTATAATTAATATCTGTGTGCCACCTCATTTGCATGTGACAGTTATTTAAGCTACATTTCCATGAAGTGAATGCAGTTTATTTAACACATGGTCCCTGAAAAGTGTGGGAGTCATTCAAAGGGAGAGTAATGTCGTGCAATCCTAATTTAATAATCCTCAATTTGCTAAAAACAACACTAAACACTCTTAATTTCCAAGAAAGAGCATTGATTAAACGATTCACTGACTATTTTTTCTTCAACAGATAAACAATCGTAGCCACGGATGACCATCCTTCAGGATTCACAAACGTCGCTTCTATGATGTGCATGCTACAAGTCCACAAATACCAAGTGAACGTGTAGAATACAAATGTTTTCGAGCATCATCAAGGCAGAAAGCACTGACAAGATTACACCACTTAATTTAAGAAGTGTTTGGAAGATAGTTGATATTCCCCTCAGGAGGAGGCAAAGGCTCAACCAGCGATTTACTCTAATCTTCTCTCTTGCAAATTTTAAAAAACAGACGACCCGACGCTTTCAAGAACTTAAAACAAACTTAACAACCACACACTGTGAAACGGCTCCACAGAGAAACTCTTTAAAATGCAGCATCTGTTCACTGCACCCTGTTTTGTGTGGTATTATTACACCAATTATATTTCCAAATTTCACATTTAAATTTGATATGACACGTTTCAGTCAGTTTAGGGGGACAATTACAACTCAGCTGTGTCTTTATGTGCTGGTACTGCAAAAACACTTCTGGCTTACCTGCGTGGTCTTCCCAGAGCCCGTCTCTCCCACCAGTACAAAAGACTGGTTACGCATTAGGATGTCAGTGAAGGTCTCTCTGTACTCCCAGACAGGCAGCTGCAGCCGCTTCTTCAGGATCTCATAATAGCGTGGCGTGTGCGGCAGGTTGGTGAAGGGGTTGATCTGCTGCTGAACAGGGGTTTGCTTAAGGAAGCTGCCACCGCCTGCTACTGGGAAACTGGGCATCCCGGACAACTTCACATCTCTGTCCCTGTCACGGTCACGGTCTCGATCGCGGTCACGGTCCCGGTCCCTGTCCCTCGGCCGTTCATCGCGGTCTCTGTCCCGGTCACGCCTGCAAGAGGGAGATGCATGAGGTTAAGGTTATTTAACTTACCACAGAGACAAAGTAGAACTCCAAACGTCCCCTACACATATGCATTCAAGCATTACCACAATCACAAAGACTAGAAATGACCAAATCTTCACAATTTTTCTCAAGAAATGGTCAAGATTAAGCCAAACATCAACAGGCACCACATTGAACAGACAGTGCACAAACATTGTCAAGCCCTTTTCTTCTCATTCATGGTTGCAAAAGGCCCAACCAAATCAAGTGTAGCATGCAAAGGTCCTGAATAAAGTAAATGTCCACAATCCACATCAAGCAAGTCTGTTCTCCCATTACACATAGATGTACTGAACAGCCCCAGACCAGAATGTGAACCATTTACACCCCTACATTAGCTGGAAAACTCAGAGCACAATGTCGGCCTTAAAGGTGCCCTAGAGCTAGGTACTTAACGGAGAACTACAGCAGTGGAGCTGGCTGTACTCAGGTCCGATGTGTGTAGCTCTGTGGCATTACTGAGATGACAGAAGCAGGACCAAAAGAAGCCATCTCTGCATAAATTAGGCTAAAATTTACATTAATACCTTGAGCTGGACGTGGGAATTAACTTCTGGCATTACAACACCATCTATGACACATCACTTATTCATATCTTAATATAAATCTCTATTCAGTTTTCTTCCCAGTGCGACAGAACCCAGCAGCTTGTCTGGATGCACCCATCTCTAGCCTTCATGTCCTTGACTGTGGGGAAGCTGCAGTGTGCACATTAGCTGATGCTTGGCTCTATAACCTGAACATAGATGTAACAGAATGTACATGAATGAATCATTCACGTAATCCGAGCTACACTGCGGCAATTCTTAATCTGATTTTCCCTCCCGTAAAGTCAAAGCTGTGTCAAATGCAGGGCAGTGACCCTGAGCTTGCACTCGGTGACTTTGACAAGTGATGATGAGCAGGAGCGCTACAGCCAAGGTCCTCCAACTTCTACAGGCGTGTAAGATCTTGTTTGGATCAATATGATCACTCACAATATTTTAATATTACTACACAGCGAAAGTCAAATTCGGGACTGTAGGATTGTCAGTTACATTTGACAGAGCATCTAGTTTACGATACGCGGCTAACATTAGCCGGGCTAGGGGTCCTGTGTGCAGCTTCAAAGCTACCTTCCTTCTTCATTTTCACAAAGCCAGATGCCATTACAACCTTGAGTTCATCAATACGTGTTGACTTTGTGTCATGAAATGTATGACCTTTCTATGCAAGACGTAGCACTGAACCCAGAACTGGCTGGGATGTAGCCACGTGAGGACCAGATCAGGCTGTTTGCTAGCTTAGCTATCTTAGCTAGCTTAGCACTTTGCTAGATAAACAATTGAATGGCCTTATCGTTTAACAGTAACCCTATGCAGCTGGTTGTTTATCCTGTCATTATTAAAACGGTACATTTTCCAGCCCCACCAGTGCTAAATGTCGAGCTAAACTTGCAAATGAAAAAAGAAGCTAACATTAGCGCGGCTAGTTAGCAGCGGGATAACAACAAAGCAGCCTGCAGCGAGCAAAACACTGCAGCAGCGAGGCGCTTTTATGTAACGCTAGCGTTGCATACCCGTCGGAGGGTCTCTTCCTACTCGACGAAACATCTTCCCCCAAATCTAAACGATGTCGCTTAAACATCTCGCCGCCGGCATCCGTCCAAACAGCGGTTTTTAGCAGCTAATTATTCCATGCAGATTATCCCCAAACCGCTAAACGCCGGCAAAATGGCGACCGGAAGCTCTTACCTCATCATCGTTATCCTTCACAAAATGAGTCGAAAGCCGCGATTTACAGTGAGACCAGCGGGCACGGTGTGCAGAAAAAGGCCCGGCGTTACTGAGCCCCGCGCATGGTGCTGTCCACGGAAGCCTGCGGGTACAATGCAGTGGTTGAGGGATGCGGTGGAGGATGATGCGGGAGGTCCGCTGCCTCTCTGTCGGGTCGGGATGATGGTGTGCCCGCCAGACAACGCGCACGCACGCACACACACACAGGCAGGCACGAGAGTTGCCTCGCCCCCTTCAGTCCACAGCTCCACGCTCACTGCAGCACCGGCAGGTCTGCGCGCCATTCATGGAAGCACTCACTCAGGGCATTAATTAAGACAAAGGTGAACAGGAAATAAAATAATCCGGCTGCTTTATCGATTATAGAAGCATCGTGGACCTAAGACTTTATAATATTAGATCTAGATAAAATATTCACTGATTCTGCTTTTCTGATTGCAAAATCAAGTGATCGTTCTTCAAATATGCTGCATATATGTGCATATATCCATCTGCCATACAAGCAGCTAAAGTCTGTCAAAAAAGGAGGCTAATTAAAAAAATTACATCACATGTCTTTATTATTTCATCAAACACAATAAACAACATACACTAAACAATAATCAGTCTACTTACAAAATGAAATCAGTACACAACATTGTATTTGAATGGCTTATTGGTCTTACATTTACAATTACATTTCGGGCATCTAGCAGACACTTTTGTCCAGAGCGACTTACAGTAATTCATACACTGATGGCGGTGGCTGCCGTGCAAGGTGCCGACCAGCACATCAGGAGCAGTTTGGGGTTCAGTATCTTGCTCAAGGACACTTTGACACTTTGACACTTTGACCAGGGCAGGGAATCAAACCGGTGACCTTCCGCTCTAACCCCTGAGCCACGACCGCCTTGCGTCTCATCACTCCTTTTCTTTAATTTGAAAGCCTCTTTCTGGCCTCCTCCATCAGAATGTGCACTGGCACCCAGTTCTACTGTTATCAAGCCTGTGATTAGCACGATCAATATCATCGCTCATCCCTTCAATACATATGGGTCAATTAGTCTGCACCTGAACCAACTTCTAGGTTCAGCTGATGTTATCATAGTGGATATTCATACACTTTGAATGGGGCGGACGGCTAGAAGATTAGACAAGTCATATATGGAAATAAGTCCTGAAATCTTGATTTTTATATATATATTGTTTTTTTCTTAGTTTATTTTCATGTTCTCACAAAATGCTGGATGCATTTTAAATTTCCACCCAGAATGAGTAGGAAGTATTTCTCTTTTTTTCCTCTTTTATCGGGACTTTGGTTTGCAGACATGCACAAACGCTTCATCCAGTCTGGAGGGTGTAACCAGGAAAAGTGATGAGCAGGAAAAATGTGTACTTCTAGGCTCTGTTAGAAGAGCTAAAAATCCTTCTTTCAACCTCTACAATTATAAAGTGATGAATAATCTGTCAGTGAAGACAATCATTGCCATTGACACAGGTAATTACACAGCCTGGACATTGCTAACAAGCTGCATAATGGCAAATGGCTCATTGCTTATAGCTGCGGGATTGATGGTGATGGTTAAGGAGAAGTCAACGTTACAACAAAGTCATAATGCTCTAATATTCAAGGATAATTTAAAATACTGCGGATTTTCCACCGTTCTGTCCATCTCTCTTTCACAGGCTATTAAGTAGCAGTCCAATTGTGTATGAAATAGGTCTGGCAAACATGGTTGCAGGGCTGGCGGTAAGAGCATGGACAATACTGGAGACTAATCATTTAGAATTATTGCTACATGAACTCAAATTGCAACCCCCAGGTTTTAGAGAACCGCACAGAAAATAGAATAAAAATGCCGATAGCTTACATCTGTCCAGAATAGAAAATATGATGGAGGGGATTTCCTTATTATAGCTTTGTTACTGGAGCACTGACAAATGACTGAACGGCACAGAGTCTGATTGTTCAGGGGCCTCTGGGCCAGAGCCTCCGTTTGAAGAGAGCATCAACATTTCTTTTTGTTTTGTTTCTGGAAAGTCACAGAGCTCAGTTTTAAGTAGGAATGTCTTCATGGGTTTATGTTTGTCCTCAATCCCAATCACACTCATTTAATATTCAGTATCTGCCATTTGTTTTTGTTAATTTTATATCCATATCAAAGCTTAAAATGACTACAGAGAGACACAAAACAACCACAAAGGATGCAAAAAATCACAAAGAGATACAAGGCAAGATGTTTTCTCATGATAAATGATCTCATAATCTCGGCAAAACCTCATCTGATATCTCATGATGATGCCATAAACGAAGCTCGTTTTCTCGAGAACTTGAGGAAATGATCTGGTCATGTTGGAAAACATTTGTTACTCTGTGATGATGACATAAAGAACTTGTGATCTCGAGAAGACAAATACAATGTTGCTGCTGCAGTGAACGGGTCCAGCTCATCGGAAAATGCAGTCAAGTCCTGCTGGTGAGCATTTGGCAAACAAACTGCAGACCAAGAACACTTTGACCACTTTCTTATCTTGACCTGACTGATATCACACCGTCTGACTGTACTGAAGAATCATTTAAGTAAGTAAATGTTGCACCGCAACGATCTAAGAGACTCTTACTCAGAGCTTACTTTCCTGAATAAATCTTTTCATTGATATCTACTTACGTTCTCATTCTCGCCTGGAAACAGCTGTTAAAGATTATATAATGAAGGGATTACTGAGGAGATTAAAGAAAATACTCTTTCAAACCAAGTTAAATCAAGAACAAGTACTTTACCGTTCTGTAAAACTGAACTCTTCCTACACTGATGAACTGCAGTATGCAGCAGTACACTGTATATGGCAACACAAATCCACCTACGTCCTTTTGGGTTTAAATAGTTGGACTAAATGTGAAAATGCCTTATTGACATTTCAATCAAGATAATTGAGGACTACCTCATTATACCGACGTCCGGGACAAATTTGGCCTGACCCCGAATCCCCTGCTGGTCGGGGCCAGTGTCATCTGCTGCTGGTGCCCCATCGCTGATATCACATCACTCGGTCCTGTCGGCTCTTATCACACTGGCCCACCATCTCCTATCTTAATGGAGATCTGACTGTACGTCGTGGCTACGTGCTGACCCTCGGCGTGGCCTTTCTGCTTATCTGCCGTCCACAAGCTCGCGCTCCTCCAACGTCCTGCGACTTTGCCGGCCTTGCTTCCCAGCGAGGCCTTGGGAGCCATGTTGTTGTTGTTGTTGTTGTTGCAGTCGGTTTCAGTTTCGCCTCCAGGAGAGCTGGAAAATACTGATGTAGGTCACAGGGGATGAAGAACCATGGGCAGCAGCAGGGAAGCCATCTTCTGTTATCAAGGAAACTTGTATATTAACATGAAGGCTGATGGCAGTTCCAATGTATTTCCAAAATCTGTGAACATTTCTCATGCAAAAATGCAAATGTTTGGGACTCTGCACTACATTTCACCAATAACATCTAATGTTACTTTTAGCCTGGCTAGCTGTGTCCAGGTTTTACATTAAGCTAGCTATTTAGAGTAGGCCTACAAATATGAGACCGACATATCAATCTTGTCACTTGACTCTGCGCGTGCGGACAATAAGTACATTTCCCAGCAATCTTTCTTTAATTTCAATGTGCAAACCGAGCAAATGATGCAGCTATTATGCATATCGTATCCGTGACACGTTAGGATTATTAACTCCGCATGAAACAAGCAGGAACAAAGATGACTGACATATTTTGCCTGCTTTTTTCTTCCCTCTATTATCTCAGATAATAACAGTCTTGTCAGCAACGGAGCAGAAAGTTACACTCCTCGGAATGAGCAGCCGGGGAGCAGACCTTCAGGGCTCCGCGAGCGTCTCAGAGGCGCCTCGTGATAAAACCCAGGTAAGCGTAAAAAAGCAAGGTGAGCGAATGAAGCGTGGATCATAAGGGCGCTGACCATCACTGGAAGGGGCATCTGGTTGGTATAGTAATTAACCCTGCTGAGTGGCCGGCCTGGAAACTGCTGGCTCCACATGCCCCTGTCCACCCCCATCCCTCAAACCTTTGGGGGACCCAGAGATGATGGAGTGTCAAACCCTCCCCGGTCACACTTATTAGAGCCAGTGTTCATTGCTGTGACCTGGCTGGTCTCTCCCACTACCCAGGCTCCAGGGTAGGATAAATTGGGGGGTGGGGGCATCAGAACGAAGCAAGTTGATTCTGTGATAAGATTAGTGGTCTATATGATATGGTACATCTCAGCTCAACATCTCAAACATGAGAGGATGGCAGGTAGGTGGACAGGTGTGCACACACATACGAATGATTCCTCCCTTGTTCTCTCTTATAAGCACAGAGGCAAACACACACCTGTGTGATTCAAGCAGCACGGGGCCAATCGAAGCACTTCGCATTGCACATTTTTTCACTTGCCTTCCAGTACGGGATGTCGCTGTCACAGATAAGAGGCTAAGATTAGTTTTGGCATGAGCTAGTTGCTGCTACCGTAGCCTCATTTTATCTGTAGTGGTGGCGATGATTGGCTACAACAGCTCTTAGCAATCCTCTTTTGCTCTCTGGGGTCTGGAGAGGCAGCCTGAATCTTTCAGCTGTGTGACAAGACCAAATACTGGCCAATGAAATCCTGACAGGTAACGGGTCAGAGGGGCGACGTCTCGGATGAATCTTCCGCAAGTATAAAAGCCCATAGAGAATGTCCCTGCTGGTTGTTTTACCTGGTTATATGAGGTTCACTCATGTAGTTCTTGATTAAGTAAACCACAAATACACTGCGAGAGCCTTTTGTCTTCGCAGCCGGAGCTTGAAATCACTATGTAAGCTGAATCTGATACGGGGAATTAACTAATTTAAAATGGGGGGGGGGGGTTCTGGTACAGCCTGACTGATATTCAACAGTATGAAACTGTGTTGTCCTTTAAGGTCAGTTTGTTTATTCAGTTTCTTCAGTCATGAAAACAAAGAGATGAAGAGGAGTTAGTCGAGTGAAGATCTTACTCTTGCGATTAAAATTTATTTTAAACCTTTAATTAATGCATTGATTTATTGTTAATGTATTTTGGTGAAATAAATGGCATACTCATTTATTTATCTATTTATTTTTGCTTTGGCAGTTTCAGTCCTCCATACACATAAACCGATGCTGATGTAACTGTACAAATCGGCAGACTTTATCGACAGGGCTCTGGTCCCCGGTCACACTTAATTCAGTTTGGGATCACATTTATTTCTCTTTAACCTGATGATTGTTACGCCGAAATGTTTTTCAAACAAACGTATTTTGATGCTGAAAGAAGATTAGAAGTGACGCCTTGTAGGGAAAGGGTACAGTGATGGCCGATGGTTGAGGGATGCGAGTTTATGACTCACTCCTTTAACAGTCTCATCTTCCCTGAATCAGACGAAGCATCTCAGTACTGTGTTTTCGTGAGAAACCCGATGGCAAGCTGGTATCCTCTTGCAATTTCATTAATTCACATTCCATCTGGTTTATAAACTTAACAAACTCCTCGGAAAATAAAAGGGCCTGCTCCAGTGTGGCGGATCAGCTGCCTGGCGCCGGGCCGACTCTGGGTACACACCATGTCTTTTCCCAGCTCGAATTCCTCCTCTCTCCTCGCCTCTATTTTGTGTCAGAGATTAAAAATAGCAAGTGGCCTTCTGCAGAATAAGCAGTTCATGGATTCTGGCTTTGACGCTGCGTTTGCCTGGAGAGGCCAGCTGTCACCTGCGTGCAGGAAGACGGGGCCTCACCACTGATTCTCCACACACAGCGGGCTCTGGACTTTGGCTGCAAGACAAAACGGGTGCGTCTGCCGTCTGCGCATCCATTTTATGTTAATGGTAAATTTTGATGCCTTTATCGTTGGCTTTTAAGTTATAGAATCACACTGATGCATTTGTTGTGCATGTGTTAGCATACATATTACAGTGAGCTGAGAAAAACCTTCTTTGGACAGCAACAAAACCAAAAACAGTGGTATATAATGCATAATAAGCGTGTACACAGACATCCAAAATATATCTTCCAAAGAATTCAGATGCTAATTCGACTGAATATAGAATTTGAATATTCTTTTTTAGGATTTTAGACACGTCAATGTAGATTTGTGATGTAGGAACAATTCTCTCCCAAGGCTGGAAGGAAGAGAATCAAGTTAAGCTGCTCTAATCTGTAAAACAATCAAAAGACTGAGGCTGCTGCCTTTAGAATTAATGAGAGACCAACCTTGTGAACGCTTAGAAATTAGACGGAGCGATTTTCTACGGATATGGGCTCATTTTCTGCTTCAGAACGCCGCCATCAAACAAACCTCATTTGTGTGTGAAAGCTCAAACAAATATTACACCAAGTTCACAAAGTCAGCCTCTGTGTCGGAGTTGAAGTTTTGATCAGATGAAATTCCTGCATGTGTGGTTTCTATCTGAAGGACCGAGCTGATCCTAATATCAATCAAAAGCCATCAGTGCCACTAGACCAGTGGTTCCCTACAGTACCTTTCTCTGTCAGACAGACACCAAGCCCCACATTACCCATCAGACTTCACCTAAACATCGATTCTACCTTGACCTTATTTAAAGAGTTATTTAAGGTGGATGTTGTTTGTCATGTTCTCATGTCTGATTGAGTGGCAACAGCTGGACCTTTAGTTAGCTAGTTCAACCAGTTTTGCTGTTTTTAGCAACTTCTTTAAACCATATGTATTGCTTTTAACTATTACAACTGTTAATAGTTAATAATCAAATTTTTTCCTGCCATTTCACCTTTTACTATTACTTTTAGCTTACTATTTCAACCATATATTCATAGCTTGTAGGTAATTATTTAAACCACTTTATTTCCACCATTAATCCATTTTAAGCTATTTTAACCGTTAATCCACTTTTTTTTATTAGCTACATTAACCATTAATTCAACAATGTTAGCTCTTTTAACAATGAATCCACTATTTTTAGCTACTTTAAACAGTCATCATACATTTTCACCTGTATATTTTAACCATTAATTCATTTATTCTACTGTCTGATTTATTTTTGAAATCAGTTGACCTTCTCTACAGTACACCCTGTTGTAAAAGTAACCCTGGTTGGGAATCACTAGACAATCATTTGTTTGTGTTGTGTTTTTTGGGTTTGGAAAAGACAACAAGACGTGTTATATTGCATTGGTTTATGCATTTATATTCATAAATATGAATATACGGCACAATACGTATAAGGCACATGTCATCTCATCTGAATATCAACGTCTGAATGAGGAAAACTTAAAGCCAACTGACTGGTAACATTCACCCATTCTGATGAATAAACATCAATAGAATCTCTCATATTAACATTATTAATTTACACATACGTACAAAACATTCATTACGAGTTTTGGTAAGCCAATCAGGACCTCCTGTGAGAGTAACAACAAAATGCCGTACTCAATTTAATGGCATCCCTTAGGAAGGAGAAGAAAGCAAACAATTGGGATTATCTCATCGCAGGGGAAACGAGGAAGGGAAAGTGGGGCACCGGAGTTGAGTCTGCCATATTTGTTATTTTCCTAGCTAAATCTTTCCTGTAGGGCATGAAGTTTGCAGCTCCATTGATTACAAGAGTGTCTGTTCCTGCGCAGCAACAAGCCCGTCTAGATATAAAGTGCACCTCCAGCTCTGTCGACGGCGGCTGGAAAAGTGTTCGGTTTTATTGACTGAACAGAGTTGAAAAGCGAGTCAGTGAACGGTGGCTACGTTGTGAGAATGCAGCCAGGGATGGTTAATGCAATTATCAATAAGGACGGTGAGGACGAGGATTTAAATAAACAAGTCTTTCGTCGATGTCAGGTCATGCCAAGTTTTCACTATGACGGCACAGACTGACAGTGAATGTCCCAGTCCTCTGTGCTCGACACCTCTGTGGCCTTGTTCTCTGGCATTGATATTGAGACTTCTTCAGGTGCATTATCGGACCCATCGTCCCCGGATTCACAGGGCTGATGACCCGCCTCTGAATGATCAACAGAGGCCTGTTTTATTTGAAACCACGGAAGGTCCGATTCAGCCGATGGAACACCCAGCGCCAGAGCTGCCTCTTCGCCCTCCTCCACCGTTGAACCCAGTTCTTCATCTTCAACCCCCTCGACCTCATGCCCCGCCTCTTCCACGGGACTCCGCCCCTCCTCCAGCTCCAAGGTGGCTCCGTCTTCCGTCAGGGTCACGATTTCTCCCCCTCTCCTGTCAATCCCATTCGTCTCCAGCCCCACTAGAGGCTCCAGGCTGTTGAGCAGTGCAGGTGCGTCTTCCCTGCTGACGCCATCTGTGCCAAGGTCGCTGCCAGCGGTGTGGCATTCCCACAATGATTCATGTGAACTTCTGTCGTGTGACACAACTGGGAGAGGGAAGAGGAGACAACTGGTCATTTTAATTACTCACTTGATCTGAAGCCACAGCTACATCACAAAACAAGTACTTCTGCCCTTTTCTGTTCCTCTGGCGGAGGTTCGCAGTAAGATGGCTGCCGCTGGCTTGTGTTAGACGGCAACAACAAATGCGACATTAATACCTCCTATTACAACTGCTACAGATGAACCTAAGGATTCTTTTTTTCAATGAATTGATTAATCATTAGTCTATAAAATGTCACAAATTACCAGCATACTTGTGCACTCATTTCATACAGGGCTAACGCTTTAAGCTTAGCATCTACAGTGGCGATTTCAGCTATGAAGACAGCATACATAACATCTTATCAAATCAATTTGGGATCTTCCGGAGTCTTTCACTACGTTTCACAAGCTCTATGGAACAATTTTGTTTTATGTTTTTTCCCGGTTGTTTATTACAAGTCCCCATCTACTTCAGTTGTTAAGAAAAATGCTGCACAGCTGTTTTGCTGTGAAGCTCCAGAAATGTTTTGTTTGACTGTGATCTTTCAACCGACTTTCCATCAGCATAGGGTTGAGTTAATAATGACTATATTTCTATTTTTGCGTGAACCTTTCCTTTAAAAAGCCCTGTGACAAGGGGCTTAGTAGAAAAAGATTTGTTGATTGTCAGGGCAGACAGCTACGTTCAAACCTCATTCATACATGTGGTGCTGCATTTAAACACTATAATGTAAACCAGATGAAGAGTCAATATAAATCTCTATCTTTATAATATCTCTACATGCTGACAGAATAAAGTCTATGACGTCATGCCGGTCGATTCCTTTTTCATGAGGGCTGCCGTTCTTATGTGAGAAAAATTTAAACATGCTGAAAAAACATAAGGACAACTTTCCCCTTTTGGAGTTGGACCACTAGAAAGTTATTTCAATTACTTATGTGACTGAAGTGCTTCCATGGCAACAGGCTAAATATAGCAGCAGTGCCCCAGACAAGGGGACGCAAGACAAGTGTGACGCCCCGCATCTCGGCAACAGCAACAGCTTAGTTCTGCTCCTTCGCCAAAATATGCTCTCACTTTGGGGATTACTGACCCATATTTGTGGATGTGCAGGCAAAAAGGTTAAAGACTGCACATAGAGTCCCAGCCACCTTTTCACACACACACGCGCTCTCACACACACACACGAACATGCAGGAAGAAAGCAACATTACTTGAACTGGCATCCATATTTATGGCCCCCATCCCCCACCTCCTTTCAAAGAGAACACGGCAGAAGTTTCTGAATGTCAGCGGGCGAGAATTTGCTTCACATTTCCAAAATGCCATGGCATTTGGGCAGCTTGCACCAATGAGAGGCAGAGAGGAGTGAAGGCGGGAAGGGAAAGGACTTGGGTTAAGCACGGAAGATAGCAAGGAGTGTTTAGCACGCAGTGGCTAATTGCAGTGTTTATGCCGTTAGCTGTGGGTGCACTTATCAATGGCTGGAGAAGCCAGTTGCGCACGGTGACACACTCACCTTTGGGTAGCTGCACTGTGGGCGGCATCTTTGGTTGTGACGTGGCACGTGTTGGATGAAGCTCCGGCTGGAGGTTTTCATTCAGTGTGATGTTGTCTCGTGTCCCTGTAAGACCGCAACGAGTTAACAAACACGGCAGAGAAAACACATAGTAAGTGGTATGGAGAGTTCTAAAGGTTCGAGCATCTCTGGACTGGATGGAGCTCATCCGAGCACATGTATCGTGCATACAAACATCACGCACGTACGCACTGCAGTGCTCACAGGAAGTGGCTTCATTTCCCTGTCATCTGTCTTCATTAGTGATGGCTGCACGCCTCTTAGGCTGACACCATATGCTACTCATAGGAGACCGTGCACGAAAAACCAGACATCACAAATACACACACCAAACTGTATTCACATAGACACATGCATACACTCAAGCCCTTTAAGTGTGCACATCAGCCTTCACAGAAACCCTGTGAATAGGCCTCTTTCTCTGACCATTCAAGTGTGAGGCACAAAAACAAACAGAAGAATGAGAAAATGGATGGCTGGGTGACACGATGCGTGAGAATCATGAATGGTGAACGGAGACCATATTGTTATGAATACAGTCCATATTGTTATGGATGCTCAGTGTTGACACTGATGTGGGAGCAGCGAGTGAGAGGGCGGGGTGGGCTGTTTGGATCGACTTCTTTTTACGGAGGCAGTGGTATCAATCTTTATGTTGGATTGTTTAGTATCAAACCTTGTTATTTATTTTTATTTCTTTGCGGCATGGCTCTCAGGATGGTCCGCCACTTTGGTCCAGACTGAATTATCTCAAAAATGCTTTCTCAACGGATCCTAATGACCCTCTGACTTGAGTGCCAAAATGAGCTTTGTGGTTTTGACTGAAATGTCTCAATAACTTCTGGATGGACTGCCATGAAATTCGGTACAAACAATCATGCCCCCTCAGGATTAATTATAATCCCCAGTCAATATTTCTTTGGTTTGTGACCAAATAATTGCAAAACTAATGACATTTTTAGTAGCCCCAGCATTACTTTATGCTTAGTGCTAATCAACCAATGTTATCATGCTAAACAACTCTAAACAAAGATGGTGAATTAATGACGCTAAACATTATGCATTACCACGGTGAACATGTTAGCATGCTGATGTTAGCAATGAGCATGATGTACGATGACACAGAGATGCTAACATGGAAGTAGTCTTGTTTCTTTTTCCCTTGAATTGTAACATAATTATTTCAAATAGCCAACGACATTTAGTAACTCATTTCAACCTGAGCAACAGGTTCATAATGCAACTAAGGCTGCAACTAAAAGTTAATTTATCAATTAGTTGTTTGGTCTATAAATTGTCAGAAAAGGGGAGAAATGTCGGTCAGTGTTTCCAAAAGCCCAAGAAGTCGTCCTCAAATGTCTTGTTTTGTCCACAACCCAGAGATTTTCAGTTCACTGTCCTAGAGGAGGAAAGAAACCAGATAATGTTCACATTTTTGGAAGCTGGACTCTTGGAAGAAATGTACCTATTTTTGCTTAAAGATTACCAAGACTGATCAACTGATAATCAAAATAGTTTGTGATTCATTTAATGTTTGACATATACAGTGATCAGCCACAACAGTAAAACCACTGCCAGGTGACGTGAATAACATTGATCATCTCATCACAATGTGATGTTCTGCTGGGAAACCTCATATGAATGCCTCTTGACACGCACCACCCATCCAAACACTGTTGTGGACCAACTACACCCCCCTCATCACAAGAACACTACCCGATGGCAGTGGCCCCCCAGCAGGACAATGTGCCCTGACACACCACAAACACTGCTCAGGAACAGCTGGAGGAACACAATAAAGGGCCCAAGGTGTTGAGCGGGCCTCCAAATTCCCCAGATCCCAATCTGATGGAGCATCTGTAGGACGTGCTGAGCAGGTCTGATCCATGGAGGCCCCACCCCCCAACATACAGGACCCAGAGGATCCACTATAAGACGCCCTGGTGCCAGACACCACAGGACACCCTCAGAGGTCTGAGGTCCATGTCCTGACAGGTCAGAACTGTTTTGGCTGCACAAGGGGAACCTTCACAATATTAGGCAGGTGGTCATAATGTTCTGCCTGATCAGCGTATGATATGATATACATGTATAGATATATCATAATTTCTCTTCATAAAGCTCAGATAACTGTCCAGTAGCTTTAAGACTCTGCTACTTCATCCTGGTGCAGTCTTCAAGTTCTGAGAAGAGGACTTTACTGTTACTGGTGGTTGCTGGTTTGAAGAGCAAACCCAGACTGAGTACAGCAGTGTGTCTCCAGCACTCAGGAGGAGGCAGGAGGCTCCACCAACTTCCTCTGAAGCTGACTGGCAGCTGCCTGTCTAGCCGTCTAACCATCTCCTCCCCATCTTGTATAGGCACACACGTGACTTTTCTACAATATATGATACTCCAACAATCCGGATCATATACACTGTCTAGCTCTGGGGTGACAAGGAAATTCCCCCCTCTTAACTGACAAGAGTCTGTCATTGGACCAAAACACAGTTATATGCTGCACTCTGGATCCACCTCTGTCTTCTCAGTATCTGATGCACACTGACAGGCTTTCACCTGCCGTGTTACATTTCAGCTTGCACTCGTTCAGCGCGGGGGGTGCGGTGAACAACGAGACTGGTGGGGATCTATCAATCAAAACTTCACCGGACTCGCTGCATCGACGGCATTGTTATTGTTTTCGGCTCTCTCTCATGCAACGTAGTCACCTCTAGTGTTCTCCGGGCCTCAGGTAGGCAGCCAAGGCCCTCCATCCCATCCTGTTTGCCTTTAATATCCGTCAGCCCAACTTCGAATCACGTCGAGGCCACAGACGCTCACATCTCTCTCTATATTTCTGTCTCCCCAACTGTGGTGGACAGCGTGGTCGTCAGGCACTCTGGGCCCCTCGCCTACAAATTCCCTAATAACGGCACATTCCCCTAAATGTGTTTGTAATGTGGGCAATCATTTTCAGTAATGGATGCTTGTCAGTTTTATAGCGGTGAGAATGACGGTCTCATGACAGGGCACCTCCATTCAGCCGCAGCCCCTCCACCTCTCTGTCTGCTTCATACGCGGCACAACATCTCCCTCCAGTGGAGAGCGTCGGGAACTATTTTCTCGGTGAGCTGTCTTGTCTCCTGGCAAATCAGTCTACATTTAGTAGATTGTTGAATGTTTAGATTCTTATTGGATGAGGTTTGTTTGAAGCACAGTTGGCTAAATGTATATAAGTGCAAATAAAATTACATGGTGTATGTAAGTGTGTTTTTTGAATGCTAGTTTAAACTAGTTGGAGGAGCTACAATGAGTAATCGATGAATGATTAATAATTAATTATTTTAATAATCAATTAATCAGATTAAGAGATTTTCTTTAGAAAATACAGACACATTTATCTGATTCCAGCTTCTTAAATGTGAATATTTTCTGGTTTCTTTACTCTTTTATTGTGGTAAGCATGATAAAATGCGTTGTGTATATTTGAGGACACCTTCATGTCATTTTTCAAAATTGTCGGACATTTTAAAGATCAAACAACCAATCAATTAATCGAGAAAACAATCAACAGATTGATTGGCAATGACAATAATTGCAGTTGCAGCCCTAAGAGGAATTTAAGTAGTATTTCTCTCCTGTCTCACATGAAGGAATTTAAAAAAGAGAAATTGTATATTGGGATCTTTGAGAGCAAATTTTAATATTAATTTTACTCCGATTCAAACTGTCTTTTGTCTGACAACACAGTCTGCAACATATCTTCTTCTCACATGATTTATGATTCAAATTGTTGCCTGTGAGATTCTGAGCCCATTTTAAACCAGAAGACAATGGTGTGCAATCTTGAAATGTCTCTCCTACCCTGAAAACATGCTGTCCTCCCGGCACTTTTGTAAAATTCAAGACAGATCCACTTAGACGAGAGGGATGAGTCTGTATTATTCAGGCAGCCTGCTTGAGTCAATGCTATCGTGAACAGACACATGAGCGGGTGGTCAATGGAGTTGACACATTGTAAACGGTGGGCATGAGGTGACACGCTTTCTGGGCGTCTGCCCAGATTTGTCCTGGCATGACATAGTGGAGGGCACGGATGGGCTAAGTGGGGCAGAAGGAATACATACTCCCAATTCCCACGGATATGCGGTAGGTCAAGCCTGAGATGCAGCCGGAGAGAGAGAGACACACTGTTATAAACATAAAACCTTATTAATGTATTTAGATTAAATAAGAAAGAAGAAGGGAAATAGATGAAATATTGCAAGCAAGAATATTTAGAGAAAATACCTTTTTTTTCTTTACTCATAAAAACATAAATACAGTGTGAGCAAATTTCTACAGCACATTATTGATTAGAAAGCTCAGAAATTGCTCAGCTTATCATGCCTTTACTGTAATTCACTTTATGTAAACTCTCTCACACACACACACCCATAGTCACATGGTCATGTTTACTTATGGTGTGGTACAGTTGCAGGCACCCACCAGCTCAAAGCCGATGCACAAATAGTGACACAGTCTTATCAAGAGTGGATACATACAGAGGCTGAGACTGATGAGTTACTTCACAGTGAGGTAGAATTAAGTTCCTCATCATATCCAACAGCTTTATAGCCAGCTCACTAGAAAAACAGCAGCTTTAATTTTTACCAACATTTTCTTAAAAATGTCTGTTTGCTAGCTGGATTAAAGACAAACTTTAAAGAAAAGAATGCATAAATATATGCAAGGTGACTGACAAACATGACTTCTTCATACACAAATCCAAAATAATTTATATCCATGAGAAGTGTTTATCTGTTCTTGCATGAAAGTATCAAATTATTGTCATTACTCTGTATCTGTTTCATAACTGGACTGTGTTTGATCTGAGAGGAGATCATGGAGGGGAGGTTTCACGGTTTCACTTTAAATATTTTAGTTTTTTGTGAAAGATTCAACTCTCGTTGTTGAGACCCACCTGGAAGACTCCACAGTCCTGAAACCTCCAGCGTCTTCAGCTTCCTCTCCAAATCCGCAACCCTGTTTCCGAGGATCCTGTGAACAAGAGTGGTGGGTCACGTGACTCGGGAACCGCAAATAGCATTTGTGTGTGTTCATGTTTCACAGTGCAGTGTTTGCCTTGCAGGTGGAGAGGGACTCTCGGAACAGGCAAGCAAACATTATGGCTTGGTTGCACCGACAAGGATTCATTTTTACAACCGATTTAAATCAAGTTTTAATTTTAAATAATGTTGCATCAAACTTAAAACAAGCTTAAAATTAAGATTAAATTAAAACCCCCAGTTTCCCCATTTTAAAATGACTTTAAACTTGAGGAGGCTTAACTTAGAAATCAGAGCTTCTCCACCATCGCTAGTAGACTAAGTACATTTAGCGAACATGTTTTTGTTAAAGAATACAGAGTAACTGAAAGTCAACAGGTTTTTCTCCCTCTCTAATATTTAGTAGTTCCCGAGAGCAAACAGATTTATTGCTCGTTTGTTTTATTTATTTATTAATATTTGGGCAAGCAAGCATCTCCATCAATTAACCTCTACCTTTGTGCAACAGAGTTTTGCTTGATTTTAAACCTTGTTTTGCTAAACTCTGATCAGAACTAGTCTTAGATCAAATTAGAGGTCCAGTGTGTAGGATTTAGGAGGATTTAGAGGCAAAAATGGAGTGTAATATTCATAATTGTGTTTTCATTAGTGTAAAATCATCTGAAACTAAGACTTGTTGGGCTTCTGTTAACTTATTGTGTGTTTATATCTACAGAAGGAAGATCCTCTTCCAAGGAGTCGGCCGTGTTGCACCACCATGTTCCTGCAGTGGTCCAGAATGGGCAAACCAAACACTGGCTTGTAGGGGAGAGCGAGGCAAAGGGTGTTCAGCTGGGCGCGTTCTGCAACCTCACCGCCAAATGCCACTAAACCCTGCCCTAGTGTGTCAGGCGGATGAAGTGAAAAGGAGAAGCGTTACCTGTTGGTGTGCCTCTGGTGCTGGATGACCAGGTTCTTCTCATGGATGGTCTCCAGCAGAGCTGTAGCAAGGGACTTGAGGTCGGAGATGGACTGAGGCGTGGCTGGCAGGCTGCAGCCCTGCTCCTCCAGGAGCATCTCCTGGACTAAAAAGGAGGAGTAGAGAATGTGGAAAAGGAAAGAGACAGGGAAGGGAAGAGAATAAAGGAGGGAGAAAGCGGGTTAATGACGCCATCGATGAAAAAATTGACCTCATTTACTATGATATCCTGGGTACTAGCCTCCAACCTGCCAATAATGCCCCAATAAAACTTTCACAGACCCTAAAATACATATAAAAGACAGAAAAGCAGTAATAAAACAAGAGATGGGGAAAACAGCATGACAAGTGCAAGACAGAGATGGAAAGTCGGAAACAGCTGTCTGCTAGGTGACACTCTCCTAACTTTAACTTCGGAGCCCACTGTGCTGCTTCTGCCAGCAGCTGTCAGTCATCATGGCAGGCTCATTTCCCTGCCAGTGGTGCTCTCCACCGCTCAGAATACAATTAGTTACCCAGCTGGTGTCCGGGCGGTGGCTTGAAGGATCGGCAAAACACAGGAGTTATTAAATAATGCAATGAGGCGCGCCCAGAAACAAAGAAAGAAACCAATATGTTATACTGAGAGGAGAATCAGCTGCAGAGTTTAAGTTATCAAAAACTACTCTACATGCTCTAAAACAGAGGGTACGCACATTATCTTTCAACCGTTTCCAGATCAGCAGCTCTGGTATCTGTTTAAAGAGAACTCAGAGAGAGCTGAACCGTTTGTGTTTTCACCTTGTTTGGCTGAGAGGACTCCAGTGAGAGGACTGCTGTTTGATTTCCCATATGTGGTGGAGTTCTTCCTCCTCTCGAGAGCCGTCTGTGCAGAGGGAAAAACACGAGAATAAAGCTCGCCGTGCCACGTTTGATAAACACTTCAAATCAAAGCAACCACTTTTACGTTTAGTGCACATGCATAAGAATACAGATCTCCCAATTTAATCAAAAAGCAGCTGTGCATTTCCACTTTAACAGAGGCATTCCTTCCTTCTTTCCTACCTTGTACTTCATGATGTTAGATTTCAGCAGGTTCACCTCCTCTTGTAGTTGGCTAAAACGCTCATGCAAATACCTGCAGCAACAAAGATCACAGTCAGATCTGTACATGCAGTAACACAGACTAATAGTTGAAACTATTAGTTGAAAAACATGAATATTATGAATAACAAACTTGAAAAGAACATCAAAATAATATATTTTAAACGGCTTGATCTTTGTGCTAGACTGTGTTGCTTTGTCAAAAGGGCATCAGTCAGTGGAGAAAACTGCGTCTCACTCAGTTCCTCTGCACTTCACAAAAACTAGGGCCACGGTCCCAGCTAAACAGAGGCCTTTGGTTAAGACAAGGCAGCTGCAGGTTGCTTAGCTGTTTGTGACAGTTGTATGAAAGCCCTTCGCCTCATTCTCACTTTGTTGAGTAATTTGTATCGCCTATGGCAGAAATACTATCATCAGCGTTGGAGACGAAAGCAGGTATTTTGGATTAAGAGCAGAGGACTTTGAGACCATCATGTCCTGGTGCGTTTTTCACCCCATCCAACCTGACCGGCTGGACCAACCCAGGGAGGAAGAGAGTCGGAATAAGAGCCATGCTAATTCAGCTCCTGGCTAATGTCAGGTCGCAGGAAAAGGAATTGGACATGATGGGACTCAGGCTGGCAAAACAACATAAAATCAGAGACCATTGTGCCCACAGTGACCTGTCTCCACCACAACATCTCGGATCGAGCTGTTGCACTCAATGGTTGGACCGTGTTCTGAGCCGACAGAGTGAAGAACCACAGCTGGATGAGGAGAGGTGGACTCTGTGATTATAACATCGATGCTTGGTGTTCAGACACAGTCACAGTTGACGGGCAGTGTTTCCCTGACGTCAAACTTTTGATGTGAAGTTGCTGACCACATTATCATCACCTACTTGTTGCTGCTGTTTACAATTACCTCGACACAAATTCAAAAGATGCATCTTTATGTTTACTTTTATATAAAAAAACGCACATATATGTTCTGTAATTTGTGTAGCGTCAGGGAGCTTATGAAGTTCCATAACATAATGCAACCCTGTGTATAACGACAATTAAATTACCTTGTACCTTATTACTGTTCTTTATTTGGCTGGTTGCCACCACATACATATCATCCCCCAAGATCATTTTTAGTGGTGAGGGGAAAAAAAATAAAAAATCAGCCTCTGTGTTATTGCTTTGACAAATATTAAGCCACTAAAAATAGCAGTAAAGCAGTGTTGGCTTTATATTACAAAGTATAGAATGGCTCCACGACATACTGACATATTGCTGTATTAGTCTCAGCTCAGTGAGTATAATGAGAATTATAACAATGCGTGACCTGAAGGTTTGTTTGGTACAATTTGGAAAATGAAGTCACAAAGTTGGTGCACTTAAAAAAATTTTTTGTCAAAAATGTAAAATACAAATAAACAAAAACTAGATGTGTATCAGGCTTGAAACAATGTGACTACTGAGGAGGTGCTGTGAGGTAGATATCTGCTTTTTCAGCCCCACTTACCTGTTCTCCATGCAGAGGGCATCCACATCGATGATGCGTGCCTCACGGTTGCCCAAGATGTGGTTGAGCTCCACGTTCACTCTGTAGGCCTTGTCCCTGAACACATTCCGCTCCGACTTCACATCCTGCAGCTCGTCTGTCAGAGCCTTCATGTTGTGCTCCATTTCCTCCATCTAGTAAGAGGTAACCAGGCAAAAAAACATTCGTAAGAGAAGCCACTGAAAGATATTTAAAAGCTTTGTTTACCAGAGTAAAGTTTGCTGAGAATGCCTACACTGTTTTCAGCAATCAGCAACACATCTACTGTTTTCAGGTGAGTGAGTGGCTCCACCGGAGCAGCTAGAAATTAGGGTACCTCGCTCAAGAACACCGCAGCAGCTGGTTTAAAGGAGGGAAAAGTATGTTTCATCAAAATAATAAAATCCCAAAACAACACCAGCAATGCCTCAAAAAACAGCAAACACTGTGGCGCGTGATGACAGGCACGAGGCGAGAATAGTTCCAGAAATGAGGCATGGCTGTGAAACACAATGCAAAATGTTGTGATCTGTTGAGGCCCTTTTTAAAGAAATCTGCAACGGATTTCTCTCAGTATCACTAGACCCTTTTCAGAACAAAACAGTCAAATTCCTTGTATGATTTCACATGTTTGGCCACTAAAGCTGATTCTAATAGAACGAGAAGACCTGGATGCTTCACAAACTGTGAAACTGTCAACACAACAGCACCAACGAAACACACAGATGCTTGTTAGCCCTGTCAATGGCCACTCTTTCCCCCACTTCAAGAAAAATGCCTGTGTCTCTTCAGATTTGATACCAGGGTTTAAGAACTAAATTTAGTCCCCTGTCGCCCTGATACGTTAAGGTTTCTTACTTCCAGAGAGGGTTCCTGGGCCCCTGGAAAAGTCAGTGCGGTCAAATAAGGGTAGCTGTAACAGTTCAGACTTTCATCGTTGGCAGGCTGAGACCAAGAATTAAATGTTGATGTATTTGAGGATGTGCATGTGCAAATGTGACCTTAGATTATATCTCATTTTGGCTGTTTTTCTTGTTTTGTTTTTGTTTTTTTAATAAAAACATACAAAGAGGAAACATGTCAACCTGTAGGCTCGCTCTCTCCAGCTGTCGAACTAGACTCTCCCGTTCATGGGCGGGGAAATGGCGTGCCCCCACCTCCTCATCCCCCAATCTCTGTCGAGTAATAGTCATCCTCAGGAGCTGTGGTAAAAAAAGAAACATGAACAATTCACTGCTTCTCTAAAGCACATCTACTCACGCACTGGATCGAGGGAGAGGGTCAAGTTAAATTGCTTTTAAGTTTCACCTTGTTATCCCCCTGGGCCTCCGCAAGCCTCTGAGTCAGCTCCTTCACCTCCTCGGAAAGCTGTTTTGCTCGTTCTCTCGAGTCTCTCAACAGCTGAGCCAGGTTCACCTGAGGAGAAGGTGGAGGAGGCGAGTGAATAAAGTGAAGGAGAAAGACCGGAAAAGCAACGCAGTCTAAAATTGCAAAGCAGCAGGTGACAGGCTACTTGATCCATCATGTGGAAGGTCCAACTCCACCAATATTACTCATTCAATTAGGGTATCACTTCCTCCACTAACAGGAACAATTGATAACATACATTGAATGACTGCTCTTATTCACAGCTTTTGAATGCATCGTGTATCAACAAACGCTGGACTAAATCAATTTTCAAGAACAAAAGATCACAAGGACAAAGATAGAAGGATTATGTTGGGCAGCAACACACACAATTATGTCTTTGCTATAGCTGATTTCTCACCCATATTACACTTGTAGCAGTCTAAACTCTGATAAATACTTGACATGATTCATTTCATTATATCTTGACATCAGCAAAATCATAGCTCAGAAGTAAATTTTTGACACTTAGAATGTAAAACCTTACAAAATGTGTAAAATACAGTTTTTATTATAAATATTAGCAGATATATGAGCTATAAAAAAATAAAATTATAAATATTCCCAATCACAACTAAAAAAACACCTCTCTCAGTCACTCAATCTATTTCAATGCAGATTTGAATTCACCAATGACCTTTTTCTTCAACCAATGTACAAATGTATGTATAAAAAAAGCGATGAAAAGCGATGTAATTTGCATTTTCCTCACAGCACTGATTTGTTGTTTGTCCTCTAAAAAGCAAGACTCCTTTATAAAATGCAATGCAGCAGCCAACTCTTCATATGTGGCTGTCGGTGCGCCCTTGAAAGCACCACGAGGCAGAGTCCTACAGGACAACTATAAGATGAACCCACCATATCATTTATCCAAACCATAATCATCTGGTACATGAAAACATGTCTTGTCCAATAAAAAGTCAACAAGCGGCAGATAACTGTCTGTCTTTGTTTGCCCGTGAGGTCCTGAATTTGATTTGATCTCAGGTCATCCTTACTTTTCAAAATCAACATAGAAAGGAGGGAGCAGCTTGAATCCACCATGCCATAAAATTACACTCTAACACAATGAAGACAAGCAGTAAGACAGTCCTCAGAATCAACAACGACAACTTACTTGATTGCGTTTCTCTGGCGGCAAAGACGGGTCACCGTCCTATAAGATAAAAACAGTTACACAACAAAAATCATCTAATACATTTATTATGTTACATCGTGCACTGACTGCGTCATTGGATGGTACTAATAAAAGAGTTATAAAGACAAATTCTGTGCATGTGGACACATAACATCACCTTGACACTTTGAGCCACTCACAATAAGTTCCCTGTACTTTTTCTTGAGTCCCTGGTGACGCTCCCTCAGCTGGTTGGCCATCAGCTTGTACTGGTCTCTCTCCTGCTGACACGTGTCCAGCTCCTTGGACAGAATGAGCAGGGCTTCTTTCTTACTCTCCAGCTTGCGTTTACACACCAGGAACTACGACAAATGGCAAACACAAGGACAGAACGGAGGGCAGTGACATAATCAGTCGTATTATTGTGGATACATTTAATAAAAGGCCTATACATAACATCCGTTAATCATAACACCTTGTTCTTTGCTTTGTAATCTCCTACAGACCTGAACCTGGGATAAAAAATGGATCAAATTGCTGAGCTGTAACTGACCAGTTCCCTACAGGTGGATAAACACACACCGGAGCCAAGTGTTTAAAGTGCAGATAAGACACAGCAGAAGTAACAGAGTAAACCTTGATAACGGTCAGACCAGCTCATAACCAAATTAAATTGCAGCAGCTGCCATGGAGCTGAATGTGCAGGAGTAGTGTGGAGTAAGACTTGTGTGGTTGTAGCATGACCATACCAATCCCTTATGCAAAGTTGTGGCTGATGATTATTGAAACAGATGACTATTCTCTCAGTTAATGGATTGTCAATACTAATGAATAATGATTATATTTTTTGCATTTTTTCTTCTTTTCTTTATTTTTTTTTAAAAAAAGACCAAAATAATTATTCAATTAACAAAATAGTTGCAGGGTGGACGTCCCTTCTTTATCATGGCTACATAAACAGTCCCTGAAAGCTGCAAGAAAATCTAAATAAGCGACTTTTATTTTGATTTTGAGTATCTAGATAAATGAGCCCTGCCTTGAACAGGTGTGGTGTCTCAATCAGCATTACAAAGCTACTGATGTTAGCGTTTAAATAACTATATATCAACTAAATATAAACGCTGGTTGCAAAATGCATCCGTCTCTTCATAATAAACCCACACAGGTCGACTTTTACTCAGTAGCTTTAAATGAACGTATGCTAGTAACATTGCTAGCATACCCACAGGTGGGGTTTTATCTGGTCTGTACGGCACCATGCGCGTTCAGAGGTGGGCAGGACCGTTACTGCATCCCCCCCAACCTAGACACCCGGAGACGGATGCTGTCGGCCTGTCAAGGTAGCATGCTAACCCTGTCCCACCAATCAACTGTTAGCCTTTAGCTGAGGACGTAAAGGTAAGGGTGCTCTGTGTAATGTTAACCAGCTCCTCTGTCTATCAAGCTAACAGCTCGTTCCATATGGACAGAAAGGGAGCTTCTGTAAAAATCAGTCCGTCTCCGCAACAGCTGTTGACGGTCTCCGCCGCTGTCTTACCTCGCTGACGAGCCCCTGCCAGTCACTCTCACTCCTCTTGGCAGACTGCATTATCCCAAATATATATATATGTTTTTATATTTTACTAAATGTCAGGATACAGGGCGCCTCTCTGCCTCCGCCCGAGGTGCCTCTCCTCCTCCGTTTGTTTATCTTCTGCAACGTCACTTTTTTTTTTCCCGGCTCTGCTGTCAAGTCGCGCGCAATGAAAACGGATACGACTTCCGGCACATATGATGCGACTTCCGGTACAGAGTTGAAAAATAAAATGATCATTTAGGAACATTATTTTGAGCAATAATATACATTTTCATTTGAACGGTAGGCAGCCTGCTTCAATCAGAAATAAAGAACCTGAACGCCCCCCCTGAAACGGAAATTGAATGTCTCCTTCAAAATAAAAGCGAAAAGTTGGAACATCTGTAACATAGTGAGCATATTTTAATTTACTTTTTTTTTTTTTTTTTAAATGCTCTTTTTATCCTCACTTAAGCTTTGACGAGTTTTAACTTTAACGACCTTAGCCTTAATTCTCATTTTGCATAAGGGTCATTCTATGCAAACTCACCTAGGGCCCCCCCAGTTAATGTCAAATCAAATCAAATCAAGTCACATCAAGTCAAATCAAATCAAATCAAAGCAATTTTATTTCAAAAATCACAATCACATTGCCTCAGTGGGCTCCACAATCTGTACAGTGAACGACATCCTCTGTCCTTAGACCCTCGATTCGAGTGAGGAAAAACTTCACATATTGAGAAAAAAACCTTTTAACAGGGAAAAAAAAAGAAATGGAAGAAACCTCAGGAAGAGCCACAGAGGAGGGATCCCTCTTCCAGGACGGACAGACGTGCAATAGATGTCGCATGTACAGAACGGAACAACATTATCAAAATGTACAAATTACATTAACAGAATATCTGATACAAATTACATAATATATGTGAAGTGTGTGGATCCAGGAGACAACTGAGCACGCTTAGGCATCTACAAGTGTCCATCAGAATGGAACCTGAATGAAAAGAGAGGAGGAGGAGGAGGAGGAGGAGGAGGAGGAGGATAAAGCTATAGAGAGCTTTATCCTCCTGAGAGAGCAACAGAGCTTGTAGCTCGTGGGAACAGAAAAACAAAAAAAATTGGAGAAATGCAATGTTAATGACAATAAACAGATTGTTTCTAATAGGCAGGGTAATGAGAATTGCAATACTATAGGTAAGAGACTCACTGACACTGAGACCGACATGAAGAAGCTAGCAATCGAAGCCAAGGACTAATTAAAGGTTAGGACAAAGAAGTAAGTTTTGAGCTTAGATTTAAAGGCCTCAGTAGAGCCAGATTGTCTGTTGTCAGCTGGGAGGTTACTCCAGAGCAATGGGGCAGCTGACTTCTTTTTAACCTTTGGAATCGTCAGGAGCTCGTTCCTTTGGTTTTCGTTAGGGCTGTCATGTCACATTCTATCATATTCTGTAGCGGATATTTTGTGTTTGGTGTTTGTTTTTCTGTTGTGCTTGCAGAGGTGCACTGACAGACTGGGCGGAGCTTTCCACTCACCGGAGTTGCTGACACATGCACACACCTGCACCTGCTCTGCTCCAGCTAAATCGCCTTATCGTATGACTACTAGTATTTTCGTCTCTTCTCCAGAAGATCTAATATTTCTCGCCAACCAAATTTGGGAGGGGACGAGTGGATTTGCCAACTTTTAAGGGGCCCACACACCGCTCAGACTTAAACCAACAGCCAACTGCCTTTATAAACGTACGTCGACGTACCGCCTCGACTACTGCCAACTACACAGTAGTGTGTACGTTCTGCGCTTGCGCAAGTAGTAATCGAAAACATGAAAACAGGAAATGACAAACTGGGATGCAGACCATCGGCACTTCCGCCCCTCCCACACACCGCGCTGATTCGCTAGCACACCGCCAATCAGAATGGTCATTGAAAAGCTAGCTAACAACCAATCAGTGTATCCGACGGCGTCCAATCCTCTGACGGCCAACTCTCTCAGACTTTGCCGTTTCTCCGACAGCACTTCTGGTGGCATGGCCAAGCTAAGGACATGGGTGAGTATGTGGTGCCTGTGTGGTGTGTCCCTGGAGCAAGTCATCCCGTGACCTCTACTGGATTCGTGTCGCGGCCCGCATCAGATTCAAGATGATGGTGTATAGAGAAATCTGGCCTGACTAATATTGATAAACCTGGCCTGACTAGGTGACCAGTATTGACCTTTGAATATGAATGTGTTACTCTATTTTGGGGTCCGAAATAAACAGAACATTGGGAAACATCGAACACACATCACACTGATAACATTATACTTAAAAGGCACACGCACATAACCGCATAGACGTGCCAGGACTTTCCGAACTGTGCAAAACAGGAAGTCCACACTCCGAACCGGCACATATGGCCCAGCCAACTAGAACACACACACACACACACATGCATGAGCAAGAACACGCACATACGCACACAAACCTAGAGAGAGTTCCTGGAAGTTGCACAATTATCCAGGAAAGACCAAGAACATTGAGAAGAACAATGACAAGGTCACCGTGACATTTTGGTAACGGCCCAGCTCATCACCACACAACTGCGTAAGCAAATGAACAGATCCTGAGGTATATAAGTGGTTGTCAACCCAGGAATAAAGGGAACTCACTTTTGCAACCTCGTCTCTGTGTCGATTCTTCTCAGCATCTTGGCTTCAACATATACATTATTGTATACATCCTCTACAACAGGTGCTGGCCTTCAAAGCCATCAGCGGAACTGTACTCATCTACTTTCAAACACTGGTCAGACTACACACCCCAGTGCGAGCACTTTGCTCTGCTACATCAGCTGGCTGGCAGCTGTAGCTCAGGGGGTAGAACGTGTCGTCTGGTGATCATAAGGTCGCTGGTTCAAGTCCTGGCTCCCCCTGGCTGAGCTGAGCTGCATGTCGAAGTCTCCTTGAGCAAGATACTGAGCCCCAAATTCCTCCTGGTGTGCAGTTGGCAGTTCCTGCCTTTACAGACGATTCATCCGTGACGACAGCCAGTCGCGGCTCCCCTCACCCAATTCAACTGCACTGCTTCACCTCTTATCTGGTCCCGATGCAGCCTTCAAGAAGCCCAGCAGACGCTGCAGTTTCTCCGACAGCACTTCCGGTGGCATGGCCAGGATAAGGGGAGTTTGTGGCGCCTGTGTGGTGTGCCCCCGGAACAAGTCATCCCGTGACCTCTACTGGATTCGTGTTGTGGCCCGCATCAGATTCAAGATGATGGTGCTGGCCTTCAAAGCCATCAACGGAACTGCACTCATCTACTTTCAAACACTGGTCAGACTACACACCCCAGTGCGAGCACTTTGCTCTACTACATCAGCTGGCTGGCAGCTGTAGCTCAGGGGTAGAGCGTGTCGTCTAGTGATCATAAGGTCGCTGGTTCCCGGCTCAACCTGGCTGAGCTGAGCTGCATGTCGAAGTGTCCTTGAGCAAGATCCTGATGTGCAGTTGCACATGCAGTACCTTGCATGGCAGCCTCTGACATCAATGGGTGAATGTAGCAAGTGTTGTAAAGCGCTTTGAGTGGTCAGTCGACTGGAAAAGCGCTATATAAATGCAAGTCCATTTACCATTCTGCCACCATCGATGAGAGCAAACAAAGGTCGCTCAGCAAAGTCGCCACTCTTCTCTTTTCTGGCACCTCAGTGGAACAAACTCTCGACCAATGTCAGGACAGCAGAATCTCTCTCGCCATCTTCCGCAAAAGACTCAAGACTCATTTGTTCAGACTTCACCTCGACCCCCCATAGCATGACTCCCACAAATAACGACAAAGATGCTTGACAAATGTATGTTTATTATTATTGTTATTGTATTATTATTGTACAATCTTAGTAATAGTAACATTTACTGCCTTTCAGGGTGCACTGCAGGCAGCACTGCAGGCAGCACCGTCTGTATAGACAAACTTGCGTCTGGAGGCTCCGTGCAGACAGCGGAGGTGACGCAGGAGAGATCCAATCGCAGCGATTGAGCCTGGGGCGAAGTCACAGCAGAGGTCAAGGAGCTCCTGCGCTGAACACCTGAAGACCTCGCCAGCAACGGCGGAGCAGCGACCATCCAACATCACCGCAACCCAGGGAGGACCACAGCAGCAGAGGAGAGTGACAAAGGAGCCAGATGGTGAGTAACCCTGAAGGTTGTGGTGGAGTCTTCTCCCAGAAAAAGTGAGTTTTCAGTCGGACTGCAAGCTGTGGCCATTTCGGTGTTGTCAGCTTGTCTCATGTCGAGTTGTCCAGGTGTCTCCGTTCCAAGACGTACTCCATACCAAATAACTTGTTTTGTTAAGATGAACTTCTTTAGGGTGCTGCTCAACGAGGTTTGTTTCTGCTGCTATCTAGGACGTTACTGATGCATCGCTTCTGATTTCCCAGACTCCGGGGCTGGCCGACGGTCATAACATCGAGTGCGTTAATCGCGCGTCAAAAGAATCTTCACCGTTAAGAGGAATTTGCGCAAACATTACGTTAATTTTGACAGCCCTATTTATCATGATTTATTTTCCAAGAAACAAGCCAGCAAATAAATGCATGTCTCTCTTGCTCTCTTACTGTAAGTCAAAATTGCTGATATGGTGGTGATGACTTACATTTCCTTCAAGGGGGTCTCTGAATTCCAGCTCTGAGCCTTGGCAAATTGGAAAACAGCTCCAAAGAGATCAGGAAACATTGCCATTAAATCCACTTGGGCTGCCTCTTTGGCACTGCAAAGGAAAAGGAACATCTTATTACACGTATGAAAAACCCTACATAGAAATGTTTGACAGTAGTAGTTTGTGAAACTATCTAGCAACCTTTAGAAGAATACTTGGAAATACAAAGTTTTTGAGTGACATGCTGCAGTCCTCATCAGTGGACCTCGGCAGAGCAATTGACCTCATTGAGGCGCTGCAGGACTCAATAGTAAAATATAGAGATGAATCATCTTTTGACCAGCTGTGGACAGAAGTGCTAAGCATCGCTCAGCAGTGAAACATCAGCAGAGAGAGGATGTCTACTAGGCAACCTAAAACAAGCTCTGCTCTTAACAACACTGTTGTCATATCCACAGTTGGTCAGCGATGCTGTGACATTGACAAGGATGATTTTTGTAAAACTGTTTACTATCCGATCCTAGACCGTGTAAATGCTGAGCTAGAGAGGTGGTTTTCAAAAACCAATTGTGATATCATGAGAGGGATTCAGGCACTCAATCCTAAAGGCAACAGCTTTTTAGAGGAGGATCCTTTGTTTTTGTTTGGAGCCATTTAAGCCAGCAACCTGGAGGATCTGAAGCATGAGCTCAACCAAGCCAAGTGGATCTTGAAGAGAAAGGAGGCAGCTGGAATGAAGAATCTCACCAGTTTGCTTGAGTTTACAGAGTTCCTGGAGCCATTTAAGAAGTCTTCTATGAACTGTTCAGGTTGTGCAAAACTGCTTTGACCCTACCTGTAAGCACAGCTGCCTGTGAACACAGTTTTTCTGCATTGAAACTGATCAAAAATCACTTGCGCACCACCATGAACAATGAAAGACTGAGTGATCTTTCTGTGCTAAGTGTGGAGTCCAAAAGAGCCAAGGCCTTGGATATGAATGAGTTTGTAAGGTTGTTCAGCAGCAAACACGGCAATCGCAAAATACAGTTATTTTGAATTGCAGCACCTCCAAATGAGTGGTACACTGAGTGGTACTTATTCTGGTTGTGGTACCACATAATTGTTTACAATACACAGTGTAAAGAGCTGAGCATTACTGATTTTGGATATTGTTATTGTTGTCAATTTGAGTGGCAGTGGTGAATTATTTTTCTTAAGAGTAACTACTACATGGAGCACTGAGATGTTTAATATACAAAGCAAAGCTCTAAGTGCTGATTTAGAGTATAGAATATGGTTAATGTTCTTATTTTTAGTGGTAGGTGGTACCTACTCTGCTTAAAACTGATTACTGAAGTGAACTCATATGTTGTACTGTACAAAGCTGTTCTGCTGTTTCTGTTCTAATTTTCATTGTGATGATTGTGCTTAGCCTAGACTTGTAGTTTGTAGCTCGAGACCGGTCTCGAGAACTACAAGTCTCGAGACCACTTTTCCGTGGTCTTGGTCTTGTCACGGCCTCGACCATCATTGGTCTCGGTCTTGTCTCGGTCTCGGGCCTCTCGGTCTCGCAATGTCTCGGACTGGCCGAGCGGTCTCGAAGGGATTTGTAACCTATAATATCCTAACCTGACTCTCGCCAGATGAATTTCGTTCCGCCTAGCTCCACTCATCGTTTCAGAAGGCTGGGCCTTATCAAAAATCCTTGCATATGATTGGATAAACCACTTGTCTGTCATCTTTATTGACGTGCTACTTCAACCACTCACATCGAATTCCCAAAATGCATTTCGTGGCAACCGGCAGCGGTAAAGCTGCTAAAAGCTGTTTTAATTCTCGCTTTGGCGCTGTTAATACATCACTTTCTTAAGTTTTTTTTTTTTTTTTATGCGAGAACGTACCTATTTAGATTTATCCAAATGACGCCTGTTTGTAAATTTGTTCCGACGTTTTCGGAGATGTGAAGAGCCACCTGTGGGACGAGCGCTCCGGGAGGTCTCAGAGACAGCAGCCCGTCTCCTGATGTGATGGGCCGGTCAACCTTCGTCGTCATCCCGGGTGTGACAGTGAGCCAGTCATCTTCAGTCATCTCAGCTCTTTGAAGATTAACCGCTGGCTGGTTAAATTATTTTTGTAAGATAAATATTGGTATCATAGATGAAATCTAACGATGTGGCAGCTACGTTAGTTTGTTTGAATTAAAAGTGAAGCTTCATGTTTGTTGTGGACAAAAGAGCAGCGCTGCCCCAGGAGCCCTGTATGTACAGAAATCACCACATTTTAATAAATACATTTTAAAAAATGAGCAGATTATATTTTTCATTTCGTTACGTTTTATTGAAATGCACTCTCTCCTGCTCCGCGCGTTGCATCCGGGAATTTTTTGCATACTGCAGATTTTGCTTTTGTTTGCATACTGCATACTACATACTACATTTTGGCCAAATCAGTACGTACTAGGAGTATAGTATGCGGTTTCGAATACAGCCACGGATGAAATAGCAGCATCAATGTTGACGCTTGCTTCCTCGATGCGAGCCACCATTGTTGCCATTGGAGGCTTGTTATTTTGTTAGATTTAGGACTATAGTCATGTCAGTCCTTAACAGCACTCAAGAGTCAATCCTCAAATAGTGTAGAAATAGCGGTCATGCAATTGCTACACATATTTGATTTTTAGCCAATTGATGAAAACTTTTTTAGTGAGTTCACACACAAGACATGCACTGTCTCTGTATTATTGTGCCTGTAGTTGAAATAATACAATCTCATATTTATACTAAGCAGCTGAACCCAGTATGGTGCTTAGGTTCTACAACTCATGTAAAATGGTAAAAAAATAGTCTTTTTTTGGTCTTGGTCTCGGTCTCGGTCTCGAGCTGAACTAGTCTTGGTCTTGACTTGGTCTGTCTGGCCTTGGTCTTGGTCTTGTTCTTGATAGTCTCTGGTCTTGGTAGTGTCTTGGTCTCGGTTTAGGCGGTCTTGACTACAAGTCTAGCTTAGCCTTATTAAAACTGATAACTACACAGAGCACTGAGATTTTTATTCTATTTTTTAAGTATATTTTAGATTTTTACTTTATTTTATTTTATTTATTTAATTATTAGAAAAGAAAATTCTCTGGACCCACCCTTGGTAACCAGTGACCTCATGATTACAATGTGTGCTGCTGTACAGAAGACTTAATGACTGACACATAACTTTGTTTTGATTTTTGTTAGTATGCATCATCTACTGTTAAACAGTTTCATTGTAATAAATAACAAGTAGTCAGTTGACTTGAAAACTCGTCTTCACTTTTTACAAAACTCAAACTTCTGTTCTTCATACTGTCTACACTTCTGGGACCATTGAAGATTAAGGCCTGCAGATCACTTTTTGCTGATTATGAAATACATTTAGAATCTGAACAAACTCCATATGATGTTTAAGACTGAGGTTTATAAATTATGAAAGCTTCAGTGACATTTTAAGGCCCTGCATCATTTTGAACTCACTAGTGCTCGTGAAGGTTTCGGATGAAGCGCAGTAATCCCAGTATGTGGTCAGGGTAGGCTTTGTTCTTGCCATCCATCTTCTGGACCAACTCTGGTGGAAACTGCAAAGGAAAATATAATTAGACATAAAGCAGAAATAAGAATTACAGAAGGGACAGTTTTATGTTGCAGTCACCTTTTTTTTCCACAGTTTGAAGGATCCATTCCTGGCGTATTGTTCAATTGAACAAATCAGTTTCTGGTCAGCGTTTCGACACTTTCCCACCTCCTCCCTGTTGCCAGTCCTTCTCAAATATTCAACTCTCCTGAAAAACAGTTTAGTTTTGGATATTTGAATTGCAAAATAAAGACAACCTTAAAAGTATCATACAATACTGATTGAAAATGGTGTGAAATTGACAAAACAGCAGTTGTCAAACCATATTTTATAATCCTAACAAGGCATAACAGGGATTTTTACACAAACCTGCCTACATGACTGAACATGCACACTGTTGGCATGTGGGTGCTCTATAAAGCATTAGCTGGGTGTGGAGGTCCTCACTGCAGTGTGCGCTGTCTAAACTGCCCTACTGGTTAACATGGGAGCTGAAAGGAAGTGGGCAGCTGGTGGCAGTTGGATACCACTTGACTTGGATCACCCATCCAAAGTATAATATTTCACTCTTGACCGTAATTTTGCCAAAAAATGAAATGAAAATAAAAAACAGGAATTTAATTCATCAATCTATCTATCATTCAGGTTTCCTTCCTACCTTTCAGTGGTCCAGAAGAAGGGATGACTCAAGCATTCATCCACTGTAGGTCTGCTCTCTGGTTCTTTACTGATCATCCACTCGATGAGGTCCTTTGCCACCACATCTTCAACATGGTCCAACGTGTACAAACCTTTATGAATGTCGCCAAAAGGATGTTGTCCTCCAGAGAGGATGTAATAAATCAGCATCCCTGCCATCTTGAGAATTAAGAGAACAGTTACAAGCAGTATTTTCTCCAAGTCATCAATTTAGTTAACATAGCAGTAAAACTGACCTGTATATCAGTGCTCCGCTTGTATCGTATGGCAGTTTCTCCTGTTAAAGTCTCCCTGGCCATCCAGCATTTTGTTCCCACTCTGCCTGTGCAACAAGTTGTTTGTCCTGCGGATAACTGTCTACTGATGCCAAAATCAGCTAATCTCGCCCTCCCGGTAACATCTGCAGGACAAATCAAAGAAAACAAACTCAGACATTAAAATCATGTTTCATACTTATAAATTCAAATATTGTTGGTATTTTTAATATTTTAAACTTTTCTTACCAATCAAAACGTTCTGTGGTTTGAGATCACGGTGGATGATTGGTGGATCATGACAATGAAGAGCCTTTAAACTCTTCAGAAACTGTTTGACAAGTTTCTTTTCCAGCACCTCTCTTTTTTCTTTTTTATCGTCATCTTTATCTAAACCCAACTCTTTTGTGACGTATTCTTCCAGGGTGTATTCACAAAGCTGAAGACAAAGATATCCAAAATTCTCATCCTCTGCAAAGTCAACATATCGTACAATGGATGGAATTTCAAGTTCTGGAAGTCGTAGAAATCCCTTCTCAGTCTTCAGCTCCTGATAGTTGCTTTTAGTCATTCTCTTAATAGCAACCTCAGTGCCATCATCTCTCAGCCCCAAGAAGACTTCAGTACCGTCGCTGCCCTTCGCTATGCGGAATTCTGCATCATTCACATATTTCATGCTCCCAATTCTGGTGACTCTGCTTCCATCAGTGCTAACCAGCTTCTCTAATTTTTCTCTCCACCTCTTGCTGATTTGTGGCCATTTCTGGCTGTTTCTGTTCTCACTTTGGTCTTCTTGACCTAGCTTAATATTTATGCCCATTAGCAATTTAACTGACATTTGAGTCAAGCAAATTTGCAGTTTTTCTAAGATATCCATTTCTTTTCTTCAGGGTAACTGTAAAAAAACAAAAACATGACATTACTGTTACAACATTTGGAGCCATTTTAAACTTCAGACAAACTGCGAAGAATTTAGGATGTGTTGTGTGATTCAAATGTGGCACAGGTTGTACTCACATTAATCTATCATTGTGTTTTATCTATAATCATCTCAATCATCTAATATTAAAGACTGATAATATAGTTAATAGACAATATGACTTGAAAATATGTTGTTCTATCTCTTTTCTTTCTTTTGCTCTGCATTAAAGTAGCTGGACTCACTTTGGGAATATGCTACTCAACATTTGATTGTATCAAATATCTACATAATCTTCACTGTTGACCAAGTGAAGTATTTGCATGTCAAATTTTAGATCATTGTAAATGATGACCAATACCAAGTACTACAATTTAGAACTTCCTCCTTCAGGCTGTCAACCTGAATTCAACGTTCATATAGGAAATCTTCGGTTTAACAAGGAAGTACAAGAGTAAAAACTTGCATCTGTAAGTAAGAAGTTCTGAAAGTAATGACGGTACAAACTGATCATCCTCACTATTAATGAAGAAAGTGTCATAAACAAGAATAATGATGATCAAAAACAGAATGCAGAACTGTGTCCCTCTGATGCGCTTCAGTTTGGGGATCAGAATTGTCGAAAAGTCTGAGGCACTCAAGAGTGGGATGAGACGTGCCTGTGCGTTTCAGCCATCGAGGCCTTCATCAGGGCAAGTAAGAACTTGCGTACCTGGCTCAGACGTTTTCAACATTCTGAAAGATTAACTCTACATTGTAAACAATCACTGTACATAATAAATAGAAAATTCTGTCTTTGATTGAGAAAAGAAGAATGTTTTAAAATATACTTACAAAACTGAAGTCTGGTGTGCGCTGTGAGCATGAATCGTACTGGAGCTTTCTCCGTGTTTTTGTCTGACTGACTGACTCGCCTGTTACAGCTACGCCTATTAAAGGTGCACTGCTAATCTGCTGAAGAGGGTCTGACTATGATGAGTAAGCACATTAGAATGCAACTAACTGTTGTTATTCTGTCATCTGTTCCCACTGTTTCTTGGTAGAAAAGTTTGTTGCCTTGTTGAACAAACAAGATATTTCATCATGTATTACTCTATTACTTAAATCTTGCTTGTACTTTGAATTTCAAATGCCACGGTCAATAATACAAATTGAGATCTAAGTGTGAACTGGCAGGATGCTGTGGTAGAATAACTTTTAACAATAATAATACAATTCAAACAAATATAGAGAGAAGTCTTCTTGTCCTTAATTCTTTATTTGACAAAGAATGGGCACCACAGTCTGCAGAGCATGGAACCAGAGGAGATAGCAAAATGTAGTTTCTTTTATACACTTGTTTTTTTTTTGGTTTATACTTTGTGGCTACACTAGACCCCATTGGTCTAAGCCTAAGGCAATGGGGTCTAGACTAGACAATAATATGCAGATAACTTTATACTTTCAAGAGAACCATCTAGCAGGGCTTTGAAGCTGAACTTTTCGTTAAAAAGACCCTTTTCTATATCCATTTCTGCTCAAAGAGGTTTGTTTCTGCTGCCATCCCCGACGTAAACTCACAACACTGACATCTGGTGTCTGCCTCTCCATCTTTTATTCTGTCTGTCTAGCTTACTCTCTCTTTCTGTTCACAGTTAGTAAGGTCAAGTCATTTCCCAGAAATGAAGAGGATGTTGCAGTGTACTACAAAAGGGCAGGGCAAATATACCACAAGCTCCTTTAGAGAGGTTGGTAAAGGCATTGCTCTGGCTACACAATATTATGAATACTTTGTTTGCAACAAAGAAAGCAAGGAAAGTAATTTATCCTGTGAGGGGAGACTTGATGTTGATGTTGTTGACAATGTTGTACTATATTATAGCAGCCATAACCTTAACATAACATAACATATAACATATCTTCCAACCCTATTTTCATACATTAGTTGCTGTCCTCTTACTCATTGTGTATGTTTAGGGTAACAGTCAGCGTGATTAAAACAAACTCAAGAAATAATCAGGATTTTGGAAAGCTCTTTTATTTATTCAATTCATAAAAACATTCACATTTTCAATTATTAATTAAATTGGTACCGGGGTACTGAGGCATTTAAAACGGTACCATACTGCGCTTAGATGGACCGGTACTTGCAGCGGTGACGTTGCCGCGTGAAGTCGCCCCATTGTGATTTGAGCCAAGGCGAGCGAGTGAGCAGCCACAAATGAAGCAAGGTGCTTTTTTTAATTACTGTTACAGCGAGACCTGTCCACGTGCCTGTGTTTGTGTGTGTGTGTGTGTGTGTGTGTGCTCGCGCGAGAGAGAGAGAGACGGGCCGTCACGGGCTCGTTAATTAATGGGTCGTTGATAAGTTTCGTTTTTACCGCGGCATGCCTTTTACTGCATGCCTCTCTCTCTCTCTCTCTCTCTCTCTCTCTCTCTCTCTCTCTCTCTCTCTCTCTCATTAACGGAACGATATTGCGTTGGTAGCAAAAAAAAAAGCAGAATCAATTTGTGGCTTGGTCTTGATTCTGTGGCGCTGAGCCACACACTGATAACAATTTCTCCCAAAAATTACAACTGGTCAAAATAACAAAAAAAGATGCAGTGTTTTCAGACCTCAAATAATGCAAAGAAAACAAGTTGATATTCATTTTTAAACAGACCACTAATGTTTTAACTTGGGAAGAGTTCAGATTAATATCGATGGAAATTTCTATTTTAATCCTGCAGCAGCAGTGATTGTTTAATGATTTACTGATTATTTACTAATGCTTATGTTATAGTTCTAAGATTTTCTATTAAAATAAAGTCAATAATAACATTTTTTGTGTTCTCTTTTTATTTGGAAAAGTATCAAAAAGTATCGAAAAACATGTTGGTACCGATACCGGTACCAAAATGTTGGTATCGTGACAACACTATTTTCAATACTATTCAGTTAATGAACAAGGTTCCTTCACCCTCTGAGTTTAAAACAATGTACATTTTATTTTGCAGTTTTGTAAGTTGTAAGTCAGTATTCAATGTTTTCAAAGAACAGAACCAAACCTCTTTATTCGTCTTGCAATCTTTCTGAAATGGCAGTACATGCGAGAGACTATGGCAGAACGGTTAATGAGACAGGAAAATCAAGGAAGTAAAATGACTCACATAATGTAGTTAAATGATGGAAGAATACACAAAATTGTTAAATGATAGAAAAAACTTAACTATTGTCATCTTCAGGGTCTTTTCAGGTAATATTGACGCACCAAGCAGTGAAAAGAACTATAATTTTGCAACCCACATGACTGGGTCGTCCAACTAAAACATTATGGTTGTTGTTTATATATGTAAAAGTATAACATCTTATAAAATACAACTTCTATACCATAACAAGTGAGGAGAAAGTCCTTTGAATTGTACTTCTATCTTCTAATCTACTTTCTGTTACTGTCAGCCTGTTGAAAATAGTTATTATGTACAATACATATGCAAAACTTTACAGGCTTATTTCACAGGAAACATGTTGACATGATTGATATCAGGTGTGAAAAGGCCTCTTGGACTATCTTTGTGCAGTGCTGCTGAAGCCTTGCTATGGGGTCGGGCGGGATTCTTTTACATCAGATCTGGTTGTGCTTGGCTGAGACTCTTGTACTGGGACACCCCGGTGCTCCTCATTTGTGGACAGCATTGTGAACCTTGTGGTGATGTCTTCTCTCCGAAACATTTCCTTCAAGGGGATCTCTGAATTCCAACCTTGGCTCTCAGCAAACTTGTAAACACATCCGAAGAGATCAGGAAACAGCTCCATCACTTTAACTTTGTCTGCATCATTGGCACTGCAAAGGAAAAGGAACCTTTCATTACACCCATAACCAAAGCATTACATCGTGTGCTAGTAGACCTAATGACTCCTGCATTGTGTTCTGACTTTCATTTGTCATGCATCTTCTTCTATTGAACTGTTTGAGAATAATAATAATTCAAGGGAATATAGTTGACAGATAAGAAATCTAATTTATCACATTTGGCTACAAATAGTTTGTTATATAACACAGAGTAAGATACTAGAAAAATACAATAAACAAATTAGGTAAGATTAAAAATAATTTCCTCTGGCTGCACTGTTTAAATCATGCATACAGTATACTGCACTGTCAAAGATAAGATCTGCATGAAAGACAACATGCTCAGTTTCTGGCAGATGGCTTTAATAGCTGATTATGAAGTATATAACTCCAAGTGCTGATTATGGCTGCTATCCATTGAAATAATTAGAACAAGCAACTAAACAGAATTTGTTTTCAAATAGTTTAATCAAATTTAAGAAAGGTTAAGTGCCATGATATTCTTTTCGATTTCCTACATTCAACTGAAAAAATAGGCTTGTTTTTAGTTTGAAACCTGGTTTTCAGGTGAATTTAAATGCAGAGCATTAGCAAGAAGTTAAATGTAATAGTATGTGAGGAAATATATATCAAATTATGCTTTTTGCCTTTCCTTTATTGTGTTTTGTAGCATTTTTGTGCATGTGAAATGTCTGCAAAGTGAAAAAGCCCAAAGTCCAAGCCAAAGGGTTATTATTAAATATATACACTCTAGTCAGACAGCAGACATACAGTTGCTACTGCTGTAGGTGACATTTTAGATCACACTACCTTGTTCGGCATGACCCGCCCTACTCTGCCTCTGATTGGCTACATCCTGCCTGTTAAGATATGCACATGGGCAACTCTCACCAAAGATAGAACAGAGGCGAGATGTCTCACCCTGTAGCTAAAACGGAGCGCTCAAGACACAGTGTGAAAAGGGATGCTGCAGTGATGCACAAGATGAGAAAAATTGTGTGTTTTTTGAAAATTAAAATATGTAAACGTATTTTACTAGGACCCCCAAATAAGAGTATGAACATGGAAATTAGCATAATATGACCTCTTAACCGAGTTTCACTCACTAGTGCTGATGAAGGTTTCGGATGAAGCGCAGTAATCCCAGTATGTGGTCAGGGTAGGCTCTCTTCTTGCCATCCATCTTCTGGACCAACTCTGGTGGAAACTGTAACACCGAATAAAATTAGTGATAGGGAGGAATATAAAAGTTGGAAGTTATTATGTTGCAGTCACCTTATTTTTCCACTGTTTGAAGGATCCATCCCTGGCGTATTGTTCCATTGAACGAATCAGTTCTGGGTCAGCATTCCGGCAGTTTGCCACCTCCTCCCTGTTGCCAACCCTTGTCAAGTATTCAACTCTGCTGACGAAAAAGTTTATCTTAGAATATATGAATTACAAAATAAACAAAAACATCATATCACCTAAAGGTTAAGTAACTTCAAAAACTCAAGATCTCACTGACATTTGTAACAATGCTAATAATTAAAAATACAGCCTTGCAACATAGCCTTACTCAACAGTATGTCATTCCATATGTCTCGATAATGACACAAATCATCTATCATTGTTGTTTATTTAATATTACATATAATATATATAATATAAAAATGTCTAATTAGGGTAACAGGTAGAAAGCAACTACACCAGCAGTACAGTTTTCTTGCATTGTGTCACAAATTGACCTCTAAGAAAGTCTAATAAGGTCCTAACAAGGTCGTAATTGGCAACATATGAGCCTGTAATTAATAATTATTAGTATGGCACTACATTTGTCAATTACAGCCTGTGTTGTCTAATTAAGCCATTGTAGGTCTGTGGTGGAAGCATTAAGTGTGGTGTCTACAGTATTACTTGGTAGTAAGGGGGGTGTCTCATGACTATATTATTGATCTGATATAATATTGTATTTGATTTCTTATAACATGATGTTGTATGCAATAGTATATTTCCTATTTGGTTTCTAATTACAATATACAGTAATTCGGCATAGTAGTCTAAGTATAGACATTTTAGGTCTAATAATTCATTCTATGCAATTCCTAAATATAACCCAATTTAGGTGTATGGTTTATAATTAGGGTACAACTTAATTATTACTTACTTACTATTTTTTGTCTAGTTTGTTATAAAATTCGACTTGTAACATCTTATTAGTTAGTAAGGCCATAACTGTCTTTGTTTACTGTCTAATAAATACCATATTATTCCTACTTTTTTCTAATTTGACAAAAAGTACGGCTTAGTACGTCTTATTAGTGTGCTCTAACATGAAGTGCACCTATTTTCTTCCCACCTTTCAGTGGTCCAGAAGAAGGGATGACTCAAGCATTCTTCCACTGTAGGTCTGCTCTCTGGTTCTTTACTGATCATCCACTCGATGAGGTCCTTTGCCACCACATCTTCAACATGGTCCAACGTGTACAAACCTTTATGAATGTTGTACTCACATTCAAAGGTGTCGCCAAAAGGATGGTGTCCTCCAGAGAGGATATAATAAATCAGCATCCCTGCCACCTTGAGAATTAAGAGAAAAGTTTTGCAAAATAGGAAGCATTTTCTCCAAGTCATCAATTGAGTTAACATAGCAGTAAAACTGACCTGTATATCAGTGCTCCGCTTGTATCGTATGGCAGTTTCTCCTGTTAAAGTCTCCCTGGCCATCCAACATTTTGTTCCTGCTCTGCCTGTGCGACAAGTTGTTTGTCCTGTGGATAACTGTCTACTGATGCCAAAATCAGCTAATCTCGCCCTCCCGGTAACATCTGCAGGACAAATCAAAGAAACAAACTCAGACATTAAAATCATGTTTCATACTCATACATTGAAATATTGGTGTTACTTTTAATATTTAAAACTTTTCTTACCAATCAAAACATTCTGTGGTTTGAGATCACGATGTAAAATTGGTGGATCATGACAATGAAGAGCCTTTAAACTCTTCAGAACCTGTTTGACAAGTTTCTTTTCCAGCACCTTTATTTTTTCTTTTTTATCGTCATCTTTATCTAAACCCAACTCTTTTGTGACATATTCTTCCAGGGTGTATTCACAAAGCTGAAGACAAAGATATCCAAAATTCTCATCCTCTGCAAAGTCAATGTATCGTACAATGGACGGAATTTCAAGTTCTGGAAGTCGTAGAAATCCCTTCTCAGTCTTCAGCTCCTGATAGTTGCTTTTAGTCATTCTCTTAATTGCTACCTCAGTGCCATCATCTCTCAGCCCCAAGAAGACTTCAGTACCATCGCTGCCCTTTGCTATGCGGAACTCTGCATCATTCACATATTTCATGCTCCTAATTCTGGTTACTCTGCTTCCATCAGTGCTATCCAGCCTCTCTAATTTTTCTCTCCACCTCTTGCTGACTGGTTGCCATTCGTGCGTCAACATCGAAGTATATTGGTGTAAGGGCATGAAATCTGAAATTGATTCCGCAATTGAAAATGGTGTCAAATCAGTTGTAGCAGTGGACACTTCATCATTTTGGTCTTCTTGCTCTTGTTGCTTTTCCATGGATGCAGGTGAGGCTGTACAGTCCTCACATTCCACGTTTGGTGTGCTGAAATGATTGTTCAGTCGTCTGAGAACTTCTTTCAGCTTGTCATTGTTGGTCATATCTGCAGACGTCAGTATGTCCTCAGGCACTGCAGTTATCCCCACTGAAGTAAAGATGTCACCCACATGTTCAACTGAAAGTAAATTTGCAAATACACCATATGTGAAGACTCTGATGTCTGAGGGGTGATGGTTCTGTACAAAAGGAGCAATTTCTATGCATAACTCTTCGACAAAGCTTCGATCCCAGCCATCTATGCCTTTTGTTTTCTGTGTTATCACATACAGTGTTTGCAGAACAGCTTGCCATATATCGGATATCACCCATGAGCAAAGGTTGTCCAGCAGTTCAGGGATCACAGCCACTGCTTGCTCATTTGGTATCTCTTCCATTGTACAGAAAACAGCATGCAAACAATCGATTGACCTCTTTAATTCTGTCTTTGGTATGTTTGGAAGGCGACTGACTGCACCTGCAATGTAGGTGTTGACATTTTCAGTGTCCTTCAGCCATTTGACACTTCCCTGGCTGTATTTTTCTTTACCTCGCCCAGTAAAATTAAAGAGCATTTCAATAATGGTCAGATGGGTCTGAGGATTCACCCGCAGCATGTGGCAGTCGAATGTTTTTAGCACTTTTTCAGGTGTTTTTCTTTGCATTGCAGTTTCCAGATCCAGGAAGTATCTCATTTTGCAGCATAATTTATCTCCTTCCGATGCAAGGTTGTGAACCATCTGACGTATTATTTCATTGTAAATAATATGTTCAGGATCAGTGTCAGGTAATAGTGACACCAGTGCACCAGCAGAGCTTAGCTTTTTCATGACATCATCCCTGCCACTGATGGCAGCAGTTTGCAGTGGCGTGAATCGCTGTAGTCCACGGATATTCCATCCATCTGGATTTGCTTTCTCTTCAAGCAGGGTGTCCACAAAAACAAGCGATTCGTCATTTGATAGTGAGACATAATGCAAAGGTGTCAAGTCATTTTGGGAAGCAATGTTTGGGTCTGCACCCTGCTGCAACAGGAAAGTAAAAATATCCCTGTTGTGAGTTACAACAGCAGCAATCAGTGGGGTGATATAGTCATTCCACTCTCTGCATGGGTAAACTTCATTTATGTTGTTCTCCTTCAGTAATTTTTTTAGCTTCTTGAGGTTGTTCTCAATTACACACTGTATTATACGATGTGTATCTGTTGGGGATGTTGGCACTTGGAGGCGTGTGATGATATTCATTTCTTTTCTTCAGTGTAACTGAAAAAGAAAAGGTTATAATATCACTGTTACATTATATAGGAATACATACACATTTTTTTGAGAAATTCTAATTAAATTATATTCAAAAACATTGTATTTTAGGTGGGGCACAAATCAATCAGAAGCCATTCCCTGTAACTACATATAAGTACCAGAAGTGATGCAAAATCATTTCTACAACTTGAAAACTCATCTAACTACTACACTTGTCCTAACTACTAGAATTGCATTGACTATGTGTTTGTTACACAGAGTGCCACACCTTTCCCTCACTGACATTTAGAATTTAAACTTCCTCCTTCAGGTCTCCAACAGGAATTAAACTTTGAATAAGCAGAGCTGAGGAATTTCCATTAATAGACTTTGGTGGTCGTAGGTACAAGGTGAAGTATTGTGTTTTCATGTAAACTTTCATTCTGATGACATCAAATAACCACAAGAGTGGATACTGAAGGAGAGTAGGTCTACATGACTGTGCTTCTTTAAAGTAAGTAACACTGATTATTTTACAATATCATTTGAAGGTGAGTGTTAAGAGAATTGTAGGAAAATGAACTTACAAAGTTGAAGTGGGGTGTCCACCGTAGTATGAATTCTATCGATCAAAACTTAACATGCTGTGCTTTATCTGTATTTCTTCCTGCCTCTGACTCACTTTGTCGTGACACATGCAAATACCTGTCTAACAAGATGGGTTGGGCTTCCACAGGATGTGGGAGGAGTTGCCCCTTCTACTCTTTACTTCCTGAACATTAGTCTCTGACTGTTCAGTCACCATAGTCTACATACGATCTACAAAGATTGTATCCAGCCTTAAAGAATACCTGCAGGCACTATTCTGGGTTAAATAATGGGGCAGGTAAAAAAGTAATTGAACCTATCTGTACATCAACAGTTACTATTTGGCTTAAAAGACACTAGAGCTGAAACCATGTCAAATATATGGTGGTAAAGCACAAAGCTACTTGTAGTAATGACACAGATACAACATTATCTATGAGAAAGTTTAAAATAGGCCTGTTAAGGAAACTAAAACATATTTTAAGTAGGGTGTGGGCATTGACAATACAGATGATTACACTGTGTTACTGTTTGTTTTGTTATACTATCATTCTTACATAAAGAACAAAAACCTATTTCTGTTATCATTTAAATCTATACGAATGGGGGAAATAGCAGACATACATATTTGGAATCATTTAGTTTCATTTCCTTGAAATCAAAACTCCTCCCCCGCCTCTGCTTTATAGATAACAAAGAAGCTGATGACAGGAAGAGAAAGAGGTTACTCTGACAAAGGTTCAGAGTTGTTTGATTCTGCTGGGTGTGATGCTCCTCCTCCTGCTGTGACGCTCTGATGGCCAAACGCACAATGTGGATATGAAGCCTGCTGACTTGAAATGGTATCAGCTGTCTTATACTGAAGCATGAAATTTCATTATACGAAGACATATTATGTAACTCTAACCGTAATGTAGACCTGTTCTTGTGATGATAGTGTATAAAGTAGTATTGTGTTTATTTTGGTGGTAAAGTATGACTGAATGCTGAACAACACTGTCAAGCTTTCTGGGATCAAAGTAGATGTGAGCACTGAGACTGGACCAAATCTGTAAAGTTGCTCTTATAGAAACAAAACAAGGAGCTGAAAGACATTAAAATGTTTCAGCCTTTCACAATAAAGTGGAAACAGACTTGTGGTATTATTGTTGGCATTGCTGTTGTATAGACAGCTGACTTGCTTTCTGTTTTCCTCAGAGTCTTATCTAATGACAACACAAAATGTGAGTTTATTCATTCATTTCGTCCATAATGGAGTCATGAAAAGCAGATAGAAATTGCACCAGGCTGCCAGACCGACTGTCAGTCAGCCTCCATTTTTCCAGGAAATGTGGTGCCTGGTGGCAGATAAACTAGCAAGGTGAAAGTGAGATTTATATGGAGCCAATCTAAAGACCAATGGTGTCATTCTTGTAGAGCAGGGCTGCCCGATGTGTGGCCAACAGGCCAAAGTTGGCCAAGCTAAAGGTTTCTCTTTGACACAGATTTTTCTAGCAAAACACATAATAAAATCAGAATATAAATCCTTGCTGTTGTATTCTTTAAGGTAAAAATGCTGTTACGGGGTGCCCCATGTAGAGAGGCTGTGTCCTCACTGCAGTGGCCCAGGTTTCAATCTGACCTGTGGCCCTTTGCTGTGTGTCATTCCTGCTGTCTCTCTTCAGCTGATCTGTCCAAAACATGACTGTACAAAATAAATACAATAAATGCTCTTGAAATATGTTGGGCCCTTAAATGTTATTCATATTTTTGCATTTGCTTTTAGTTCATTAAGTTTCAGTTTTGGCCCGCCAAGAAAAAAGTTTGGGCACCTGTGTTCTCGAGCCATCACATTGTGCATTCAACACTCAACTTATTGTGATAAACTAAAGCAAAAAGTTTGTCTCTTGTCAGTTTAACATATTAATTTGAATCATCATCATACAAATATTAATTGTTTCAGCTTTTAGATCCCAATGTCCTTTGTTAATTTGTCATTATATTGTGAGATTTCCCTGTAACAAAGTAATTAATGCTTCTTAGAGAGGAGAAGATGAACTGTGACTGATAGTGCCAGTGCTCTAATGCTAATGATCAATGAATGATACAACACATCTTACAATCATACTTTTACACATTTATTTTGACACTCAGCTGACTAAATTTACAGTATATTTTGAGGGTAACATTCAATATGCTTAAAACAAAAATCATACAAAAGAATCTGCATGTTGTAAAGCTTGCATATTCCATTAAGTGTTTTTTCTTTGCAAAAGCACGTGTTTCTGTCAACGGGGCAGGAAGATGATCAGGTCACTCCTTCAAATCCAGATTCTATTCAATTTATTGCAGTTTTAACACAATAAGAGCACAAAGCCTGTCACTGTTAAAATAAAAGAGAGAAAGATAATAACAGATAAATAAGGAAAAAACTCCAGCCACTCTCGTAGTATTAAGACCAACTTCATTATCAGTGTGTTTTGTCTTGTTTTCTTTCATAAAACACATTACAAAGACCATTTAAGAAAAATATCAGTATAATATCAGTACTCTCTATATGACCACACATGTATCATCTGTCTGCAAACACTCCACTAACATTTGGGGAAAATAAAAATTCCACTGTCCTTTGTGAGGAAAGTAAAATAATTCCCACATCACATTGTGATATTACACCATATAAAAAGAAACAAATTATAATATCGAGGGTAGATTTGATCTTATTGAGCCTTCACCCTAAAACAAACATGATCAAACATCACTCATTTTTATAATCAACAGATAACTTTATAATACAGAGAATCCTTCCAAAACCTTAAAACTATCTCTTTAAAAACAACCTGCATGTTGTAAAGCTTTTATATTCCATTACATTGTTTTAATTACAATATTCACATAATGAGAGGAAGCGCTTAAGACTTATTTTTACATTTTTGACACCCTCCTCACTTGAGCAAAGAATTACAACTCACGTTCTCTATTTCTTTTAAGTACAGGTGTTTAACATCAGCTGTTTCAATGACAGACCAGGGTCAAGGTCCTTCTGTTGGAGTTGACCTAGAACTACATCAGCACTAATTTCTTTACATGTAGGAGCTTTTTTCAGTGATAGCCCAAAAAGAAAGGTTGCATATTTGTTAATTTGGAAACATACAGAGGCTTGTAGACTTGTCTTTTTACTATACAGTTGACTTTGAAGCTCCAGATCAGTGGCAAAATAAGCAAACGTAGAAGTTGGGGTGCTGATTTACAACCACCCAGCATCAGGTCTTGTTGCATTAATGCAGTTCAATCAAATCAACTCGGTTGTGGCAGGACTTTTTCTTTTCTACAGTAAAGATCCTGCTCAAGCAAAATATTTAGGTTTCACTTTGCAATTGGCCCAGACAGAAGTTGAGATTCTTGAACTGGGATGCCAACATGATCCTCCTCTGTGGATGGCTTTACAACTCTGGAGATCATTGTTCCAAACATTTCCTTCAGAGGCGACCTTAAATTCCACCCTCTGCTGTTGGCAAACAGATAAACACACGCGAAGAGATCTGGAAACATCGACATCAGATCAAGGTTGGCCGCGTCCTCGGGACTGCAAACAGATAAAAAAAATGTAATTGCACGATAATTAAATAAACAATGAAGAAGCCAGCAACAACTGCTGTGGCTGTGGAGATCTGTGTGATGAAGGTCAATAAGAGAGAAAGGATTAACTCATTCCAGGAATCAGGAAAAATCAGTGGGGGAAACATTCATTAAATGTGATGATTAAAAAATATTTTATCTTAGAAGTTGAGCTAATGTATGCTCGCTAATATTGTTTTTTAACACTGACATTAGCAACAGTAGCCAACACCAGCAACCACTTGAGGGGGCAGACGATTCAAACAACAGCAGTATTGTAACATGAAGGCAGTGGAAGTGGGGAGATGGAATGCCACATTTAGTGACTGAATGTTATCAATAACACCTTTAAGGCCCTTCATCACCTTTAACTCAGTTTGACTTACTAGTGCTCGTGAAGGTTTCGTATGAAGCGCAGGAATGCCAGCGTGCTGTCATCGTATTTGTTTTTGGGATCGATCTTCTTCACCAACTCTGCCAACTGCAACACCAAAAACAACTAGTCATTAAGTGTAATTTAGGAATAGAGAAGTTCCAGTTGTTGTACAGTTGTCACCTCAGTTTTCCACTGTTTGAAGGATCCATCCCCGGCACATTTCTCCAACGAAGAAATTAATTCCTGGTCTGCATTTTTCCACTTTTCCACCTCCTTGATGTTTCCGATCCTTCTCAAGTATTCAAGTCTCCTGAAAAATAAATTGTGTTCAAGATGCTCGTTTAGTGAAATGGAAAAAAGAGACAACAGCTGTTTTTTTTACTAGCCATGTTGGGACTCTGTAGACGACAATGTTGGTCTGTTGGTCTGTTGGTCTGATTCACAGAAACAGCTGTTTGATTGCCACAAAACTGTGTACAGCCATTCATGGCTCCCAAAAGATGGATTCTAATGATCCCAATGACCCCTGAAATGTTCTTCAGTGCCATCATTAATTCAAATTCTCAATTTGTCCAGTGGTTTCTAATCAAGCACATTCAAAACTAATTCCCATCAACCAAGTTTAGGTCTGGTTGTGTTTGGTATGAATTAGCATCTACAGTATTAGAGATGGTGACCATGACAAGCACCACTGTGCCTTTAAGAGCAGCCTCACTGAGCCACTCGTGGGCATCGACTCTTGTTAACACAATGCGAGCTGCTATACACAGAAATAAAAGTTGACAATAAAACTGATGCTACCTCTCAGGTTTCCAGAAGAAGGGATGACTCAAGCATTCTTCCACTGTAGGTCTCTTTTTTGGTTCTTTGTTGATCATCAACTTGATGAGGTCCTTTGCCACCACATCTTCAACATGGTCCAAGGTGTACTTGCCTTCATGAATGTTGTACTCACATTCAAAGGGTTTGTCGCCGAAAGGATGGTGTCCTCCAGAGAGGATGTAATAAATCAGCATCCCTGCCACCTAAAAAATGAACAGACCATTTGAGCAATGAAAGAAGTCTTCTTCAATTATTCATCAATGTAGTTTGTGTCGCAGTAAAACTGACCTGTACATCAGTGTTTGACTTGTATCGTATGTCAGCTTCGTCTGCTAAAGTCTCCTTGGCCTTCCAGCATCTTGTTCCTGCACTGCCTGTGCAATAAGTTGTTTGGCCTTTGAGTAACCGTCTACTGATGCCAAAATCTGCTAATCTTGCCCTCCCGTTAACATCTACAGGACAAATCACAAAAAGGTATAATAATTATACAATTTGAATACTGTTGCTGTTATTCTGAATTTCTGATTTAATTTCATTAATTCAGTACATTTTGAACTTTTCCTTACCAATCAAAACATTCTGTGGTTTGAGATCACGGTGGAGAATTGGAGGATTTTGACAATGAAGCACTTTTAAACTCTCCAGAACCTGATAGACAAGTGTCTCTTTCAGCAGACCACCATCATTGTTTTTGATGCATTCTTCCAGGGTGTCTTCACAAAGCTGAAGACCAAGATACCCAAAGTCCTCATCCTCTGCAAAGTCAACGTATCGCACAATAGATGGATGATCAAGTTCTGGAAGTCGTAGAAATCCCTCCTCATTCCTCAGCATTTGATAGTTGCTTTTTGTCATTCTCTTAATAGCAACCTCAGTGCCATCATCTCTCAGCCCCAAGCAGACTTCAGTACCATCACTGCCCTTCGCGATGCGGAACTCTTCATCTTTCACATAAATCATGCTCCCAATTCTGGTGACTCTGCTTCCATCAGTGCTAACCAGCTTCTCTAATTTTTCTCTCCACCTCTTGCTGATTTGTAGCCATTTGTGTGTACCTGATGACACAGTGATGTTGGAGTAGAGTGGCTGAACATCTGAAGTTGACTCCACAAAAGGAATTGATATTGGATCTGTTGCACCACTCAAACACTTGTCATTTGGGTTTTCTTCCCTGTCGGAATTTTCATTCTTCTTTTTCTTCTTTTTCTTCTTCTTGTTCTTCTTTTTACTCTGCCCAGGTGAGGCTGTACTGTCCTCACATTCCACGTTTGGTTTGCTGAAATGATTATTCAGTCGTCTGAGAACTTCTTTCAGCTTGTCATTGCTGGTCATATCTGCAGATGTCAGTATGTCCTCGGGCACTGCAGTTATCTCCACTGATGTAAAGATGTCACCCACATGTTCAGCTGAAAGTAAGTTTGCAAATATACCATAGGTGCAGACTCTGATGTCTGAGCGGTGATGGTCCTTTACAAAAGGAGCAACTGTTTTACATAACTTCTCAATGAAGGTCAGATCCCAGCAATTTGTGCCTTTTGTTTTCTGTGTTATCACATACAGTGTTTCCAGAACATTTCCACATACATCAAGTCTATCTTTTAAGCAAAGCCGGTCCAGTAGTTGGGGGACTAAAGCTTGTGCTTGTTCATTTGGTATTTCCTCCACAGTACACAGAACTGCAAGTAAAGTAACAAGAATGTGATTTACATGTTCCTTGTGAATGTTTGGAAAGCGACTGACTGCTCCTTCAATGTAGGTGTTCAGATTTCCAGTGTCCTTCAGCCATTTGATACTTCCCTGGCGGTATTTTTCTTCACCTGACCCAGTTACAGTAAAAAGTCTTTCAATCATGGTCATATGGGTCTGAGGATCCTCCAACAGCATGTGACTTTCAAAAGTTTTGAACACTTGTTCAGGTGTTTTACTTTGCACAGCAATTGCCATATCCAGGAAATATCTGATTTCAGAGCATAATTTATCTCCTTTCAGTGCGAGGTTGTGAATCATCTGACTTATCTTTTCATTGTGAGTCACATGTTGAGGATGAGTGACAAGTAACGGTGTCACTGTTGCACCAGCAGAGATGAGAACTTTTACAACATCCTCTCTGTCGTTGATGGCAGCAGTTTGCAGTGGTGTGAATGGCTGTAGATTACATCCATTTGGATTAGCTCTTGCTTCAAGCAGTTTCTCTGCAAAATCAAGTGGTGCTTTGTATAAAGAGACAAAATGCAGAAGTGTCAAGGTTTTCTTGGAAATATTGCCTGGGTTTGCACCCTGCTGCAAAAGGAAAGTAAAAATATCCCTGTTGTGAGTTACAACAGCAGCAGTCAGTGGGCTTATGTAGTCATTACACTCTGTGCATGGGTAAATGTGATTAATGTTGTTCTCCTTCAGTAATCTTTTTAGCTTCTTGAGGTTGTTGTCAATTACACACTGTATTATACGATGTGTTTCTGTTGGGGATGCTGTCAGTTGGAGCTGTGTGATGATATTCATTTCTTTCTTCAGCGTAACTGTGAAAAAGAAAAGGTTAGAATATTACAGTTACATGATATAGGAATACATACACATTTTTTTAGAAATTCAAATGAAATTATATTCAAAAACCATTGAATTTAGGTGGGGTACAAATCCATCAGAAGTCCATTCCCTGTAACTACATATAAGTACAAGAAGTAATGCAAAATCATTTCTACAACTTAAAAACTACTTTCTACAACTTAAAAACTACTTTCTACAACTAACTACTATACTTGTCCTAACTACTAGAATTGCTAACTGCATTGACTATGTGTTTGTTACACAGAGTGCCACACCTTTCCCTCACTGACATTTAGAATTTAAACTTCCTCCTTCAGGTCTGCAACAGGAATTAAACTTTGAATAAGCAGAGCTGTGGAATTTCCATTAATAGACTTTGGTGGTCGTAGGTACAAGGTGAAATATTGTGTTTTCATGTAAACTTTCATTCTGATGACATCAAATAACCACGAGAGTGGATACTGAATGAGAGTAGGTCTACATGACTGTGCATCTTTAAAGTGAGCACACTGATTATTTTACAATATCAATTTTAATGGTGAGTGTTAAGAGAATTGTAGGAAAATGAACTTACAATTTTGAAGTAAGGTGTCCACCGTAGTATGAATTCTATCGATCAAAACTTAACATGCTGTGCTTTATCTGTATTTCTTCCTGCCTCTGACTCTCTCTTTGTCGTGACACATGCAAATACCTGTCTAACAAGATGGGTTGGGCTTCCACAGGATGTGGGAGGAGTTGCCCCTTCTACTCTTTACTTCCTGAACATTAGTCTTTGACTGTTCACTCCCCATATGCTACATACAATCTACAAAGATTGTATCCAGCCTTAAAGAATACCATCAGGCACTATTCTGGGTTAAATAATGGGGCAGGTAAAAAGGTAATTGAACCTATCTGTACATCAACAGTTACTATTTGGCTTAAAATACACTAGAGCTGAAACCATGTCAAATATATGGTGGTAAAGCACAAAGCTACTTTTAGTAATGACACAGATACAACATTATCTATGAGAAAGTTTAAAATAGGCCTGTTAAGGAAACTAAAACATATTCTAAGTAGGGTTTGGGCTTTGACAATACAGATGATTACACTGTGTTACTGTTTGTTTTGTTATACTATCATTCTTATATAAAGAACAAAAACCTATTTCATCACAATCTGTTATCATTTAAATGTATACGAATGGGGGAAATAGCAGACGTACATATTTGAAATCATTTAGTTTCATTTCCTTGAAATCAAAACTCCTCCCCCGCCTCTGTTTTATAGATAACAAAGAAGCTGATGACCAGTGGCGTCATTAGGCCTATTTTAGGGGGGCTGAAGCCCCCCTAGAATATTCTTAAGCCCCCCTAAATAATTTGGTGTTTTTATTAAAAAAGAAAAAAAAGATTTTAAATTTTTTTTTTTTTTTTACAAAAAAGTGCTGACAAATTAAATATAAAGTGGCCAGAATATGAGTTTAAATAAATAATCATATAACTTGTCATTATTCACTTAAATATGATCATAAATCTGTCAGTTTCCCTTCACTTCATAGTGTAAGGTAGAGAGAGCCCCTTCAGTGCGTCGTTATCCAATCCATTCCACTTGTTCATATAGAGAACGCCCACATCACTGAAAATCCAGTCCACGTTTTCCCTGCGACCTTGCTTGCACTCGGTACCTGCAGCGTGTGTTGTACCTTGAAGCTCACAGAGCGACTAGAACAGCATGAGGAGAAGAACGTGAATGAAGAAGAAAGGATATAAGAAAGTTTTTCAAGAAAGTAAGTATTCATCACTGCTGGTAGTAAAAATTAGTTAGCTCCAGCCCCCAGCTAACAGCAGAAAGTCCCATGTAATGAATTAACCAAGTGCTCCCTGTTTGACAAATAAAAACCTAGCTTGCACACTATAGACAACCTCTGCGCACGTCTCACCTTTGTTGTTTCGCGGTCAAAAGTTACATTCCAGCTCTAAAAGAATGCTGCTACTTAGCTAGCTAGTTGGTCTGAAATGCATTGTGAAGGCCCTGCAGGTTGTTTATAGAGTCAAGTGTGCACTCTTTTTACCATATACTATCTTTGGGGTGACTTCCTTCTGGAGCATCAGCTGTGTTTCTCACTTTATGCATGGATACACAGCGTGAAACAGGAGCCGAGCTCATTCACATTTGATTATCATCAGTGGATAATAATAATAATACACTAATAATCATCTCTCCACCACCCCTATTGACCTGTAGGAGTCAGGGCAGAGGAGCACAGGGAGTGAGAGGGGAGAGACCTCTACTGGAAAGGTGAGTCTAAAGGATTTCACAGGATAGAGTCATTTGTGATGCAGACAGTCTTGGAATTTTATAATAATAATAATAATAAATAAATAATTTCTAAGTCTTTGTTAGCTTTTTGTGAAATTTTGTGCTTGCGCGCTACGTTCGCTCACATCCTGTACATCTCTTGGGGGCTAAGCCTCCCCTGTCCTTAAAACCTAGTGACGCCCCTGCTGATGACAGGAAGAGAAAGAGGTTACTCTGTAAAAGGTTCAGAGTTGTTTGATTCTGCTGGGTGTGATGCTCCTCCTCCTGCTGTGACGCTCTGATGGACAAACGCACAATGTGGATATGAAGCCTGCTGACTTGAAATGGTATCAGCTGTCTTATACTGAAGCATGAAATTTCATTATACGAAGACATATTATGTAACTCTAACCGTAATGTAGACCTGTTACTTGTGGTGATAGTGTATAAAGTAGTATTGTGTTTATTTTGGTGGTAAAGTATGACTGAATGCTGAACAACACTGTCAAGCTTTCTGGGATCAAAGTAGATGTGAGCACTGAGACTGGAACAAATCTGTAAAGTTGCTCTTACAGAAACAAAACAAGGAGCTGAAAGACATTAAAATGTTTCAGCCTTTCACAATAAAGTGGAAACAGACTTGTGGTATTATTGTTGGCATTGCTGTTGTATAGACAGCTGACTTGCTTTCTGTTTTCCTCAGAGTCTTATCTAATGACAACACTGGACAAAATGTGAGTTTATTCATTCATTTCGTCCATAATGGAGTCATGAAAAGCAGATAGAAATTGCACCAGGCTGCCAGACCGACTGTCAGTCAGCCTCCATTTTTCCAGGAAATGTGGTGCCTGGTGGCAGATAAACTAGCAAGGTGAAAGTGAGATTTATATGGAGCCAATCTAAAGACCAGTGGTGTCATTCTTGTAGAGCAGGGCTGCCCGATGTGTGGCCAACAGGCCAAAGTTGGCCAAGCTAAAGGTTTCACTTTGACGCAGATTTTTCTAGCAAAACATATAATAAAATCAGAATATAAATCCTTGCTGTTGTATTCTTTAAGGTAAAAATGCTGTTACGGGGTGCCCCATGTAGAGAGGCTGTGTCCTCACTGCAGTGGCCCAGGGTTTCAATCTGACCTGTGGCCCTTTGCTGTGTGTTATTCCTGCTGTCTCTCTTCAGCTGATCTGTCCAAAATATGACTGTAAAAAATAAATAAAATAAATGCTCTTGAAATATGTTGGGCCCTTAAATGTTATTCATATTTTTGTGTTTGCTTTTAGTTCATTAAGTTTCAGTTTTGGCCCGCCAAGAAAAAAAGTTTGGGCACCCGTGTTCTCGAGCCATCACATTGTGCATTCAACACTCAACTTATTGTGATAAACTAGAGCAAAAACTTTGTCTCTTGTCAGTTTAACATATTCATTTGAATCATCATCATACAAATATTAATTGTTTCAGCTTTTAGATCCCAATGTCCTTTGTTAATTTGTCATTATATTGTGAGATTTCCCTGTAACAAAGTAATTAATGCTTCTTAGAGAGGAGAAGATGAACTGTGACTGATAGTGCCAGTGCTCTAATGCTAATGATCAATGAATGATACAACACATCTTACATCATACATACTTTTACACATTTATTTTGACACTCAGCTGACTAAATTTACAGTATATTTTGAGAGTAACATTCAATATGCTTAAAACAAAAAGAATCTGCATGTTGTAAAGCTTTCATATTCCATTAAGTGTTTTTTCTTTGCAAAAGCATGTGTTTCTGTCAACGGGGCAGGAAGATGATCAGGTCACTCCTTCAAATCCAGATTCTGTTCAATTTATTGCAGTTTTAACACAATAAGAGCACAAAGCCTGTCACTGTTAAAATAATAAAGAGAAAGATAATAAAAGATAAATAAGGAACAAAACACCCTAACCACTCTCGTAGTCTAAAGACCAACTTTATTATCAATGTGTTTTGGCTTGTTTTCTTTCATAAATCACATTACAAAGACCATTTAAGAAAAATATCAGTATAATATTAGTACTCTCTATATGACCACACATGTATCATCTGTCTGCAAAAACTCCACTAACATTTGGGGAAAATAAAAATTCCACTGTCCTTTGTGAGGATGGTAAAATAATTCCCACATCACATTGTGATATTACACCATATAAAAAGAAACAAATTATAATATCGAGGGTAGATTTGATCTTATTGAGCCTTCACCCTAAAACAAACATGATCAAACATCACTCATTTTTATAATCAACAGATAACTTTATAATACAGAGAATCCTTCCAAAACCTTAAAGCTATCTTTCAAAAACAACCTGCATGTTGTAAAGCTTTTATATTCCATTACATTGTTTTAATTACAATATTCACATAATGAGAGGAAGTGCTTAAGACTTATTTACATTTTTGACACCCTCCTCACTTACAGCAAAGAATTACAACTCACATTCTCTATTTCTTTTAAGTACAGGTGTTTAACATCAGCTGTTTCAATGACAGACCAGGGTCAAGTTCCTACTGTTGGAGTTGACCTAGAACTACATCAGCACTAATTTCTTTACCTGAAGGAGCTTTTTCCAGTGATAGCCCAAAACGAAAGGTTGCATATTGTTAATTTGGAAACATACGGAGGCTTGTAGACTTGTCTTTTTACTATACACTTGACTTTGAAGCTCCAGATCAGTGGCAAAATAAGCAAACGTAGAAGTTGGGGTGCTGATTTACAACCACCCAGCATCAGGTCTTGTTGCATTAATGCAGTTCAATCAAATCAACTCGGTTGTGGCAGGACTTTTTCTTTTCTACAGTAAAGATCCTGCTCAAGCAAAATATTTAGGTTTCACTTTGCAATTGGCCCAGACAGAAGTTGAGATTCTTGAACTGGGATGCCAACATGATCCTCCTCTGTAGATGGCTTTACAACTCTGGAGATCATTGTTCCAAACATTTCCTTCAGAGGCGACCTTAAATTCCACCCTCTGCTGTTGGCAAACAGATAAACACACCCGAAGAGATCCGGAAACATCGACATCAGATCAAGGTTGGCCGCGTCCTCGGGACTGCAAACAGATAAAAAAATTTAATTGCACGATAATTAAATAAACAATAAAGAAGCCAGCAACAACTGCTGTGGTCGAGATCTGTGTGATGAAGGTCAATAAGAGAGAAAGGATTAACTCATTCCAGGAATCAGGAAAAATCAGTGGGGGAACATTCATTAAATGTGATGATTAAAAAATATTTTATCTTAGAAGTTAAGCTAATGTATGCCTGCTAATATTGTTTTTTAACATTGACATTAGCAACAGTAGCCAACACCAGCAACCACTTGAGGGGGCAGATGATTCAAACAACAGCAGTATTGTAACATGAAGGCAGTGGAAGTGGGGAGATGGAATGCCACATTTAGTGACTGAATGTTATCAATAACACCTTTAAGGCCCTTCATCATCTTTAACTCAGTTTGACTTACTAGTGCTCGTGGAGGTTTCGTATGAAGCGCAGGAATGCCAGCGTGCTGTCATCGTATTTGTTTTTGGGATCCATCTTCTTGACCAACTCTGCCAACTGCAACACCAAAAACAACTAGTCATTAAGTGTAATTTAGGAATAGAGAAGTTCCAGTTGTTGTACAGTTGTCACCTCAGTTTTCCACTGTTTGAAGGATCCATCCCCGGCACATTTCTCCAACGAAGAAATTAATTCCTGGTCGGCATTTTTCCACTTTTCCACCTCCTTGATGTTTCCGATCCTTCTCAAGTATTCAAGTCTCCTGAAAAATAAAATGTGTTCAAGATGCTCGTTTAGTGAAATGGAAAAAGAGACAACACCTGGTTTTACTTTACTAGCCATGTTGGGACTCTGTAGACGACAATGTTGTTCTGTTGGTCTGTTGGTCTGATTCACAGAAACAGCTGTTTGATGGATTGCCACAAAACTGTGTACAGCCATTCATGGCTCCCAAAGGATGGATCCTAACGAACCCAATGACCCTAATGACCCCTGAAATGTTCTTCAGTGCCATCACTAAGTCAAATTCTCAATTTGTCCAGTAGTTTGGTTTCTGACCAAACACAGACAAAACTGATTCCCATCAACCAAGTTTAGGTCTGGTTGTATTAGGTACGAGTTAGCATCTACATTATTAGCATGCAAGACTAGGATGGTGACCATAGTAAACTATATACCTTCTTAGCATCAGCATTTTAGCATCGTCATTGTTAACCTGTTAGCATGCTGATGTTAGCATTGAGATGAAAGCACCACTGTGCCTTTAAGAGCAGCCTCACTGAGCCACTTGGGCATCGACTCTTGTTAACACAATGTGAGCTGCTATACACAGAAATAAAAGTTAATTAGTTGACATTAAAACTGATGCTACCTCTCAGGTTTCCAGAAGAAGGGATGACTCAAGCATTCTTCCACTGTAGGTCTGCTTCTTTGGTTCTTTGTCGATCATCAACTCGATGAGTTCCTTTGCCACCACATCTTCAACATGGTCCAAGGTGTACTTCCCTTCATGAATGTTGTACTCACATTCAAAGGGTTTGTCGCCGAAAGGATGGTGTCCTCCAGAGAGGATGTAATAAATCAGCATCCCTGCCACCTGAAAAATGAACGTATCATTTGAGCAAGGAAAGAAGTATTCTTCAGTTATTCATCAATGTAGTTTGTGACGCAGTAAAACTGACCTGTACATCAGTGCTCCGCTTGTATGGTATGTCAGCTTCGTCTGTTAAAGTCTCCCTGGCCTTCCAGCATCTTGTTCCTGCACTGCCTGTGCAATAAGTTGTTTGGCCTTTGAGTAACCGTCTACTGATGCCAAAATCAGCTAATCTTGCCCTCCCGTTAACATCTACAGGACAAATCACAGAAAAGGTATAATGATTACACAATTTGAATACTCTTGCTGTTATTCTGAATTTCTCGTTTATTTCATTACTTCAGTACATTTTGAACTTTTTCTTACCAATCAAAACATTCTGTGGTTTGAGATCACGGTGGACAATTGGAGGATTCTGACAATGAAGCACTTTTAAACTCTCCAGAAACTGCTTGACAAGTTTTCCTTTTGGCAGACCACCATCATTGTTTCTGATGCATTCTTCCAAGGTGTCTTCACAAAGCTGAAGACCAAGATATCCAAAGTTCTCATCCTCTGCAAAGTCAACGTATCGTACGATAGATGGATGATCAAGTTCTGGAAGTTGTAGAAATCCCTCCTCATTCCTCAGAACTTGATAGTTGCTTTTTGTCATTTTCTTAATAGCAACCTCAGTGCCATCATCTCTCAGCCCCAAGAAGACTTCAGTACCATCACTGCCCTTCGCTATGCGGAACTCTGCATCATTCACATATTTCATGCTCCCAATTCTGGTGACTTTTCCAAGCTTTTCTAAGCTAACCAGCTTCTCTAATTTTTCTCTCCACCTCTTGCTGATTTGTAGCCATTTGTGAGTATCTGATGACACAGCGGTGTTGGAGTCGAGTGGTTGAACATTTGAAGTTGACTCTACAAATGGAATTGATATTGGATCAGTTGCACCACTCAAACACTTGTCATGTGGGTGATCCTCCTCTGTGGATGGCTTTACAACTCTGGAGGGCATTGTTCCAAACATTTCCTTCAGAGGGGAACTTGAATTCCACCCTCTGCTGTTGGCAAACAGATAAACACACCCGAAGAGATCTGGAAACATCGACATCAGATCAACGTTGGCCGCGTCCTCTGGACTGCAAACAGATAAAAAAATTGAATTGCATGACAATTAAATCAACAACAAGGAGCTGGCAAAAACTAACGTGGCTGTGGAGATCTGTGTGATGGAGGTCAATAAGAGAGAAAGGATGAACTCATTCCAGGAATCAGGAAAAATCAGTGGGGGAAACATTCAACAAATATGATTAAAACTTCTTTGATCTTAGAAGTTGAGCTAATGTATGCTCGCTAATATTGTTTTTTAACACTGACATTAGCAACAGTAGCCAACACCAGCAACCACTTGAGGGGGCAGATGATTCAAACAGCAGCAGTATTGTAACATGAAGGCAGTGGAAGTGGGGAGATGGAATGCCACATTTAGTGACTGAATGTCATCAATAACACCTTTAAGGCCCTTCAGCATCTTTAACTCAATTTGACTTACTAGTGCTCGTGGAGGTTTCTTATGAAGCACAGGAATGCCAGTGTGCTGTCATCGTTTGTGCTTTTGGGATCGATCTTCTTCACCAACTCTGCCAACTGCAACACCAAAAACAACTAGTCATTAAGTGGAATTTAGGAATAGAGAAGTTCCAGGTGTTGTACAGTTGTCACCTCAGTTTTCCACTGTTTGAAGGATCCATCCCCGGCACATTTCTCCAACGATGAACGTAATTCCTTGTTAGGTTCTTTCCACTTTTCCACCTCCTTAATGTTTCCGATCCTTCTCAAGTATTCAAGTCTCCTGAAAAATAAAATGTGTTCAAGAATCGTTTAGCGAAATGGAAAAAGAGACACCTGGATTTTTACTAGCCATGTTGGGACTCTGTTGACGACAATGTTGGTCTGCTGGTCCACCACTGATTCACAGAAACAGCTGTTTGATGGATTGCCACAAAACTGTGAACAGCAATTCATGACTCCCAAAAGATGGATCCTAATGATTCTTATGACCCCTGAAATGTTCTTCAGTGCCATCATTAATTCAAATTCTCAATTTGTTCAGTAGTTTGGTTTCTGACCAAACACATACAAAACTAGTTCCTATCAACCAAGTTTAGGTCTGGGTGTGTTTGGTACGAATTAGCATCTACAGTATTAGCATGCTATCATGCAAGACTAAGATGGTGACCATTGTAATCAATATACCTTCTGAGCATCAGCATGTTAGCATCACCATTGTTAACCTGTTAGCATGCTCCTGTTAGCATTGAGATGAAAGCACCACTGTGCTTCTACGAGCAGCCTCACTGAGCCACTCGTGAGCATCGACTCTTGTTAACACAATGCAAGCTGCTATACACAGAAATAAAAGTTGACAGTGAAATTGATGCTACCTCTCAGGTTTCCAGAAGAAGGGATGACTCAAGCATTCTTCCACTGTAGGTCTGCTCTTTGGTTCTTTGTTGATCATCAACTCGATAAGGTCCTTTGCCACCACATCTTTAACATCGTCCAACGCGTACAAACCTTCATCAATGTTGTTCTCACATTTATGAGTTATGTTGCCGAAAGGATGGTGTCCTCCAGAGAGGATGTAATAAATCAGCATCCCTGCCACCTTGAGAATTAAGAGAATAGTTTTGCAATATAGGAAGTATTTTCTCCAAGTCATCAACTGAGTTTATATAGCAGTAAAACTGACCTGTATATCAGTGCTCCGCTTGTATCGTATGTCAGTTTCTCCTGTTAAAGTCTCCCTGGCCTTCCAGCATCTTGTTTCTGCACTGCCTGTGCAATAAGTTGTTTGTCCTGTGGATAACTGTCTACTTATGCCAAAATCAGCTAATCTCGCCTTCCCGGTAACATCTGCAAGAGAAATCAAAGAAACAAACTCAGGCATTAAAATCATGTTTCATACTCATACATTCAAATATTGTTGTTATTTTTGATATTTAAAATGTTTCTCACCAATCAAAACATTCTGTGGTTTGAGATCACGGTGGAGAATTGGAGGATTTTGACAGTGAAGCACTTTTAAACTCTCCAGAACCTGATAGACAAGTGTCTCTCTCGGGAAACCACCATCATTGTTTTTGATGCATTCTTCCAAGGTGTATTCACAAAGCTGAAGAGCAAGATATCCAAAGTACTCATCCTCTGCAAAGTCAACGTATCGTACAATAGATGGATGATCAAGTTCTGGAAGTTGTAGAAATACCTCCTCATTCCTTAGAGCTTGATAGTTGCTTTTTGTCATTTTCTTAATAGCAACCTCAGTGCCATCATCTCTCAGCCCCAAGAAGACTTCAGTACCATTACTGCCCTCCGCTATGCGGAACTCTTCATCATTCACATAAATCATGCTCCCAATTCTGGTGACTCTGCTTCCATCAGTGCTAACCAGCTTCTCTAATTTTTCTCTCCACCTCTTGCTGATTTGTAGCCATTTGTGTGTATCTGATGACACAGTGGTGTTGGAGTGGAGTGGCTGAACATTTGAAGTTGACTCCACAACAGGAATTGATATTGGATCAGTTGCACCACTCAAACACTTGTCATTTGGGTCTTCTTCCTTGTCTGGATTTTTCATTCTTCTTGTTCTTCTTTTTCTTCTTCTTGTTCTTCTTTTTCCTCAGCCCAGGTGAGGCTGTACAGTCCTCACATTCCACGTTTGGTTTGCTGAAATGATTGTTCAGTCGTCTGAGAACTTCTTTCAGATCTTGTAGCATCTTCATATCTGCCGACATCAGTATGTCTTCAGGAACTGAAGTTATTCCCACTGATGATAAGATGTTACCAGCATGTTGACATGAAAGCAAGTTTCCAAATATGCCATATGCAAAGACTCTAATGTCCATTAGGTATTTGTCTTGCACAAAAGGAGCAACTGTTTTACATAACTTCTCAATGAAGTTCAGATCCCAGCCATCTGTGCCTTTTGTTTTCTGTGTTATCACATACAGTGTGTGCAGAACAGCTTCACATACATCAGGTCTCTCTTTTAAGCAAAGCTGATCCAGTAGTTTGGGGACTAAAGCTTGTGCTTGTTCATTTGGTATTTCCTCCACAGTACACAGAACTGCATATAAAGTAATAATTGCCTGATGTACATGTTCCTTGGGAATGTTTGGAAAGCGTCTGACTGCTCCTTCAATGTAGGTGTTCAGATTTCCAGTGTCCTTCAGCCATTTGATACTTCCCTGGCGGTATTTTTCAACATTTCGCCCAGTTACAGTAAAAAGAACTTCAATCATGGTCAGATGGGTCTGAGGATCCTCCAACAGCATGTGACTGTCAAAAGTTTTGAACACTTGTTCAGGTGTTTTACTTTGCACAGCAATTGAAACATCCAGGAAATATCTGATTTCAGAGCATAATTTATCTCCTTTTGATGCAAAGTTGTGAATCATCTGACTTATCTTTTCATTATGAGTCACATGTTGAGGATGAGTGACAGGTAACGGTGTCACCAGTGCACCAGCAGAGATGAGCACTTTCACAACATCCTCTCTGTCGTTGATGGCAGCAGCTTGCAGTGGTGTGAATGGCTGTAGATTATGTCCATCTGGATTAGCTCTTGCTTCAAGCAGTTTCTCTGCAAAATCAAGTGGTGCTTTGTATAGTGAGACATAATGCAGAGGTGTGAAGACTAGTGCTGAAGCTTTGTTTGGGTCTGCACCCTGCTGCAAAAGGAAAGTAAAAATATCCCTGTTGTGAGTTACAACAGCAGCAGTCAGTGGGGTTACGTAGTCATTCCACTTTGTGCATGGGTAAATCTCATTAATGTTGTTCTTCTTCAGTAGTTTTTTTAGCTTCTTGAGGTTGTTGTCAATTACACACTGTATTATACGATGTGTTTCTGTTGGGGGTGCTGTCACTTGGAACTGTGTGATGATATTCATTTCTTTTCTTCAGTGTAACTGTGAAAAATAATAATAATAATACATTTTATTAAAAAGGCATTTTCTAAATACTCAAAGACACTGTACAGAAAAAGAATATCAAATCAGCAAAATAATATAAAACATTACACTAAAAACACATTAGACTGAGCTAAACTTTAAAAGTCATTTTAAAAAGGTGTGCAAGAAAAAAAAGAAAAGGTTAGAATATGACTGTTACATTATATAGGAATACATATACATTTCTTTGAGAAATTTGAATTAGATTATATTCAAAAACCTTGCATTTTGGTGGGGTACAAATCCATCATGAGCCATTACCTGCAACTACATATAAGTACAAGAAGGTATGCAAAATCATTTCTACAACTTGAAAACTCATCTACTAATACACTTGTCCTAACTACTAGAATTGCTGACTGCATTAACTACATGTTTGTTACACAGAGTGCCACACCTTTACCTCACTGACCTTTAGAACTTAAACTTCCTCATTCAGGTCTGCAACAGGAATTAAACTTTGAATAAGCAGAGCTGTGGAATTTCCATTAATAGACTTTGGTGGTCGTAGTTACAAGGTGAAGTATTGTGTTTTCATGTAAACTTTCATTCTGATGACATCAAAGAACCACAAGAGTGGATACTGAAGGAGAGTAGGTCTACATGACTGTTCTTCTTTAAGGTGAGAACACTGATTAATTTATAATTTAATTTGAAGGTGAGTGTTAAAAGAATTGTAGGAAAATGAACTTACAATGTTGAAGTGGGGTGTCCACCGTTGTATGAATTCTATGGATCGAAACTTAACATGCTGTGCTTTATCTGTATTTTCTTCCTGCCTCTGACTCGCTTTGTCGTAGGACAGGAAAATACCTGTCTGACAAGATGGGTTGGGCTTCCACAGGGTGTGGGAGGACTTGCCCTTTGTACTCTTTACTTCCTGAACGTTAGTCTCTGACTGTTCAGTCACCATAGTGTACATACAATCTACAAAGAGTGTGTTACTGGTGAAGGGTTTTGGCACTGTATCCAGCATTAAAGAATAACTGCAGGCAGGAATGGGACAGGATTAGGGTGAGCAGGTGAAGGCAGTTGAGCGGACTGCTGAGCAGAGAGACACAAAAACATTTAAAAAATCCACATGGGATCAGAAGGCACACGACACTATACTTGAAGTTTTATCTGGAGAGTCACCGGATGAGACAGGACAATCTGGCACTGACGAGAGGTGAAGACCAGGATTATGTAGAGGCAGTAGATAAATTGATGAGTCACAGATGTGTCTCTTGGCTACAGCAGTGATACCACACCCACAAGCACACACACACACACACACACACACACACCCTCCTAGGAAGGATCAGTTGAGGAAAAAGCAGCAGGGAAACAGGTCAGGAAAAACACAAGAGGGTAAAAAAAACAAAAAACAAACTCCTAGCTGTGATGCTCTGATGGCCAAACGCACAATGTGGATATGAAGCCTGCTGACTTGAAATGGTATCAACTGTCTTATACTGAAGCATGCAATTTCATTCATAGGAAGACATATTATGTAACTCTAACCGTAATGCAGGCCTGTTCTTGTGATGATAGTGTATAAAGTAGTATTGTGAGTATTTTGGTGGTAAGATATGACTGCATGATGAACAACATTGTCGAGCTTTCTGGGATCAAAGTAGATGTGAGCACTGAGACTGGACCAAATCTGTAAAGTTGCTCTTATAGAAACAAAACAAGGAGCTGAAAGACATTAAAATGTTTCAGCCTTTCACAATAAAGTGGAAACAAAATGTGAGTTTTTTCATTCATTTCGTCCATAATGGAGTCGTGAAATGCAGATAGAAATTGCACCAGGCTGCCAGACCGACTGTCAGTCAGCCTCCATTTTTCCAGGAAATGTGGTGCCTGGTGGCAGATAAACTAGCAAGGTGAAAGTGAGATTTATATGGAGCCGATCCAAACACCAATGGTGTCATTCTTGTAGAGCAGTGTGGCCAACGGGCTTAAGGTTTCGCTTTGATGCAGACTTTTCTAGCAAAACACATAATAAAATCAGAATATAAATCCTTGCTGTTGTATTTTTAAGGTAAAAATGCTGTTACGGGGTGCCCCATGTAGAGAGGCTGTGTCCTCACTGCAGTGGCCCAGGTTTCAATCTGACCTGTGGCCCTTTGCTGTGTTCAGCTGATCTGTCCAAAATATGACTGAAAAAAAAATGCTTTGGAAATATCTTGGGTCCTTAAATGTTATTCATATTTTTGTGTCTACTTTTAGTTCATGGCCCATCATTAACTTTCAGTTTGGGCACCCGTGTTCTCGAGTCATCACATTGTGCATTCAACACTCAACTTATTGTGATAAACTGAAGCAAAAAGTTTGTCTCTTGTCAGTTTAACATGTTCATTTGAGTCATCATCATACAAATATTAATCGTTTCAGCTCTTAGGTCCCAATGTCCTTTGTTAATTTGTCATTATATTGTGAGATTTCCCCGTAACAAAGTAATTAATGCTTCTTAGAGAGGAGAAGATGAACTAATGATCAATGAATGATAAAACACATCTTACAATCATACTTTTACACATTTATTTTGACACTCAGCTGACTAAATTCACGGTAAATTTTGAGAGTAACATTCAATATAAATCATACAAAAGAATCTGCATGTTGTAAAGCTTGCATATTCCATTAAGTGTTTTTTCTTTGCAATACCATTCATTTTATGAGTAGAAGCACTTTTAGACTTCTTGTTTATTAGATTCATGAAAAAGAATTTGGCAAACACCCTTTTTTGAATGTCATGCTCTTACAAGCTGCAGTAACTTCTTTTTTTAAATTAAGTGCAAAGATCAATTCAGACTTGTGTGTGACAAACAGGTAGTGGCATTGCAGTCCTTGTTTTATGTACATGTCGTAGTTTGTTGAGAAAACTACACTGTTGCCGTTTTGGTTCTTTCTTTCTTTTACATAATCAATGTTGATGTAGGTACTGTAATCCTATTTAAAGAAATGTAGTCATATACATACTATAAATCCCAATCAGCAAGTGTTTCTGTCACTGTTAAAACAAATAAAAGAGAGAAAGATAATAAAAGACAAATGTGCGAAAAAAAACTCCAGCCACTCTCATAGTCTAAAGACCAGCTTTATTATCAATGCGTTTTGGCTTGTTTTCTTTCATAAAGCACAATACAAAGACCATTTAAGAAAAATATCAGTATAATATAAGTACTGTCTGTATGACCACACATGTATCATCTGTCTGCAAAAACTCCACTAACATTTGGGGAAAATAAAGATTCCACTGTCCTTTGTGAGAAAAGTAAAATAATTCCCACATCACATTGTGATATTACACCATATAAAAAGAAACTAATTATAATATCGAGGGTAGATTTGATCTTATTGAGCCTTCACCCTAAAACAAACATCAAACATCACTCATTATAATAATCAACAGATAACTTTATAATACAGAGAATCCTTCCAAGACCTTAAAACTATCTCTTTAACAACAACCTGCATGTTGTAAAGCTTTTATATTCCATTGCATTGTTTTAATTACAATACCATTCACATAATGAGAGAAAGCACTTAAGACTCATTTTTACATTTTCCTCACTTAAACAAAGAATTTCAACTCACGTTCTCTATTTCTTTTAAGTGCAGGTCTTTAACATCAACCGTTTCAATGACAGACCAGGGTCAAGGTCCTACTGTTTGATTTGATGTAGAACTGCATCAGCACTAATTTATTTACCTGAAGGAGCTTTTTTTAGTGACAGCCCAAAAAGAAAGGTTGCATTTAGTTAATTTGGAAACATCCAGAGGCTTGTAGACTTGTCTTTTTACTATACAGTTGACTTTGAAGCTCCAGATCAGTGGCAAAATAATCAAAGGTAGAAGTTGTGGTGCTGATTTACAACCACCCAGCATCAGGTCTTGTTGCATTAATGCAGTTCAAGCAAATCAACTCGGTTGTGGCAGGACTTTTTCTTTTCTACAGTAAAGACCCTGCTCAAGCGAAGTATTGTCACTTTGCAATTGGCCCAGACAGACGTTGAGATTCTTGAACTGGGATGTCAACATGATCCTCCTCTGTGGATGACTTTGCAACTTTGGAGAACATTGTTCCAAACATTTCCTTCAGAGGGGAACTTGAATTCCACCCTCTGCTGTTGGCAAAGAGATAAACACACTCGAAGAGATCTGGAAACATCGACATCAGATCAACGTTGGCCGCGTCCTCGGGACTGCAAACAGATAAAAAAATTTAATTGCATGACAATTAAATCAACAACAAAGGAGCCAGCAAAAACTGATGTGGCTGTGGAGATCTGTGTGATGGAGGTCAATAAGAGAGAAAGGATGAACTCATTCCAGGAATCAGGAAAAATCAGTGAGGGAAACATTCAATAAATGTGATGAATAAAACTTCTTTGATTAATCGTGAATGTTCTAAAGACTAGGACTTTTTCTGCCTTCGCCCCAATACAATGAAGCTGTGTTAGCAATGTTAGCTAAGGTTTACTAGCTAATGTTTAGAAGTTGAGCTAATGTATTCTCGCTAATATTGTTTTTTAACATTGACATTAGCAACAGTAGCCAACACCAGCAACCACTTGAGGGGGCAGATGATTCAAACAACAGCAGTATTGTAACATGAAGGCAGTGGAAGTGGGGAGATGGAATGCCACATTTAGTGACTGAATGTCATCAATAACAGGGGCGCAGATGGAATTTTTGAACTGGGGGGGACCAAACTGTCAGCAAATTATTTCAATTCAATAAGTTATTTTTGTGTAATTTGGGCTTTAACTAGCGCTCAAGTAGTTACTCTCGTAATAGCCTAAGGGCCAATGGTTTGCACTAAAAAGCCATTGGAGAATTCTTATTTGAAATCATGGATAAACAACAATGAACATGTTAAACAAAGGCCGACCTGATCAACACTAACCATACATGATGAAACTGTTATTTGTTATCACCCACCAAAACTTCATGCCTTCTGCAAAATATGTTTTATTTAAACATTTGTGTATGAACTCAGAAGTGTAAACAACAACATATTTACATAAATAAAAATAAGTATGTATACTGTAAATGAAATTCACATTTTAAATGATAATAATTTGAACTGAAATCACCCACTCTGTCATAGTAGACAATGGTCTGATCACCGCAACAGGCACCGGCGCAGCTACCAGTTCCTCTTTAGGACCCTGGGGAGTGAGAGTCGTGCCTTATGGTGTGTTCAATTTACACTGAAAGTCGGAACTTGGAGCTCTGAACAACGTAACCCCAAAGTTGAGTGCTCCCAGCGCTTCCCAGCCTTACAAACGTACAAGAAAACATGTAACTACTGTTTACGTGAGTAGCAGATAGCATGAATTCTGTCGGGCTGGTGAGATTAATCCGACTCTCCGAGTTGGAGATCCGACTTCGCGGGGGTTCTGATTAAAATTCTGACTTGGCGATCAGAAATTCCGACATTCGTGTACAACTGGAACGCGCCATTAGTCGTAGCACACAAATGCCGGGCTCTCAATGTGCGCTGCAATGTAATTTAGTCTAACTAACGGAACATTAATCCTCTGTTTTACCGGCGATGTTTGTCGCTTTATGTAGGGACAGTGGGGGGACGGATCGGGGTCACTATGAATCTGAGGGGGTCATATCCCCCCGTCCCTAGTGCCATCTGCGCGCATGATCAATAACACCTTTAAGGCCCTTCATCATCTTTAACTCAGTTTGACTTACTAGTCCTCGTGGAGGATTCGTATGAAGTGCAGGAATGCCAGCATGCTGTCATTGTATGTGTCATTGGGATCGATCTTCTTGACCAACTCTGCCAACTGCAACACCAAAAACAACTAGTCATTAAGTGGAATTTAGGAATAGAGAAGTTCCAGTTGTTGTACAGTTGTCACCTCAGTTTTCCACTGTTTGAAGGATCCATCCCCGGCACATTTCTCCAACGAAGAAAGTTGGTCGGCTTCTTTCCACTGTTCCACCTCCTTGATGTTTCCGATCCTTATCAAGTATTCAGATCTCCTGAAAAATAAAATGTGTTCAAGATGATCGTTAAGTGAAATGGAAAAACAGACAACACCTGGATTTTTACTAGAAATGTTGGGACTCTGTAGACAACAAAGTCGGTCTGTTGGTCTGTTGGTCTGATTCACAGAAACAGCTGTTTGATGGATTGCCACAAAACTGTGTACAGCCATTGATGGATGGAGCCTAATGACCCTAATCATCCCTAAAATGTTCTTCAGTGCCATCATTAAGTCAAATTCTCAATTTGTCCAGTAGTTTGGTTTCTGACCAAACACATACAAAACTAGTTCTGGTTGTGTTTGGTATGGATTAGCATCTACAGTATTAGCATGCTATCATGCAAGATTAAGATGGTGACCATAGTAAACAATACACCTTATCAGCATCAGCATGTTAGCATCGTCATTGTAAACATGTTAGCATGCTGATGTTAGCATTGAGATGAAAGCCCCACTGTGCCTTTAAGAGCAGCCTCACTGAGCCACTCGTGGGCTTCGACTCTTGTTAACACAATGCGAGCTACTATACACAGAAATAAAAGTTGACAATGAAACTGATGCTACCTCTCAGGATTCCAGAAGAAGGGATGACTCAAGCAATCTTTCACTCTAGGTCTCTTTTTTGGTTCTTTGTTGATCATCAACTCGATGAGGTCCTTTGCCACCACATCTTCAACATGGTCCAACGTGTACAAACCTTCATCAATGTTGTTCTCACATTTATGAGGTTTGGAAAAGGATCCAAATGGATGGTGTCCTCCAGAGAGGATGTAATAAATCAGCATCCCTGCCACCTTGAGAATTAAGAGAACAGTTTTTGCAATATAAGAGTATTTTCTCCAAGTCATTAACTGAGTTTATATAGCAGTGAAACTGACCTGTATATCAGTGCTCTGCTTGTATCGAATGGCAGTTTCTTCCGTTAAAGTCTCCCTGGCCTTCCAGCATCTTGTTCCTGCACTGCCTGTGCGACAAGTTGTTTGTCCTGTGGATAACTGTCTACTGATGCCAAAATCAGCTAATCTTGCCCTCCCGGTAACATCTGCAGGACAAATCAAAGAAAACAAACTCAGGCATTAAAATAATGTTTCATACTTATAAATTCAAGTATTGTTGTTATTTTTTGTATTTTAAACTTTTCTCACCAATCAAAACATTCTGTGGTTTGAGATCAAAATGTTTAATTCTTAGAGTATCACAATGAAGCACTTTTAAACTCTCCAGAAACTGCTTGACAAGTTTTTCTTTCGGCAGACCACCATCATTGTTTTTGATGCGTTCTTCCAGGGTGTATTCACAAAGCTGAAGACCAAGATATCCAAAGTTCTCATCCTCTGCAAAGTCAACGTATCGTACGATAGATTTATGATCAAGTTCTGGAAGTCGTAGAAATCCCTCCTCATTCCTCAGCATTTGATATTTGCTTTTTGTCATTTTCTTAATAGCAACCTCAGTGCCATCATCTCTCAGCCCCAAGAAGACTTCAGTACCATCACTGCCGTCTGCTATGCGGAACTCTTCATCATTCACATAAATCATGCTCCCAATTCTGGTTACTCTGCTTCCATCAGTGCTAACCAGCTTCTCTAATTTTTCTCTCCACCTCTTGCTGATTTGTAGCCATTTGTGTGTATCTGATGACACAGCGGTGTTGGAGTGGAGTGGCTGAACATTTGAAGTTGACTCCACAACAGGAATTGATATTGGATCAGTTGCACCACTCAAACACTTGTCATTTGGGTTTTCTTCCTTGTCTGATTTTTCATTCTTCTTGTTCTTCTTCTTCTTCTTGTTCTTCTTTTTCCTCGGCCCAGGTGAGGCTGTACAGTCCTCACATTCCACGTTTGGTTTGCTGAAATGATTGTTCAGTCGTCTGAGAACTTCTTTCAGATCTTGTAGCATCTTCATATCTGCCGACATCAGTATGTCTTCAGGAACTGAAGTTATTCCCACTGATGATAAGATGTTACCAGCATGTTTACATGAAAGCAAGTTTCCAAATATGCCATATGCAAAGACTCTTATGTTCATTAAGTATTTGTCTTGCACAAAAGGAGCAACTGTTTTACATAACTTCTCAATGAAGTTCAGATCCCAGCCATCTGTGCCTTTTGTTTTCTGTGTTATCACATACAGTGTTTGCAGAACAGCTTCACATACATCAGGTCTCTCTTTTAAGCAAAGCCGGTCCAGTAGTTTGGGGACTAAAGCTTGTGCTTGTTCATTTGGTATTTCCTCCACAGTACACAGAACTGCATTTAAAGTAATAATTGCCTGATGTACATGTTCCTTGGGAATGTTTGGAAAGCGTCTGACTGCTCCTTCAATGTAGGTGTTCAGATTTCCAGTGTCCTTCAGCCATTTGATACTTCCATGGCGGTATTTTTCAACATTTTGCCCAGTTACAGTAAAAAGAACTTCAGTCATGGTCAGATGGGTCTGAGGATCCTCCAACAGCATGTGACTGTTGGAAGTTTTAAACACTTGTTCAGGTGTTTTACTTTGCACAGCAATTGAAACATCCAGGAAATATCTGATTTCAGAGCATAATTTATCTCCTTTCGATGCGAGCTTGTGAATCATCTGACTTATCTTTTCATTGTGAGTCACATGTTGAGGATGAGTGACAAGTAACGGTGTCACTGCTGCACCAGCAGAGATGAGCACTTTCACAACATCCTCTCTGTCGTTGATGGCAGCAGTTTGCAGTGGTGTGAATGGCTGTAGATTACATCCATTTGGATTAGCTCTTGCTTCAAGCAGTTTCTCTGCAAAATCAAGTGGTGCTTTGGATAGTGAGACATAATGCAGAGGTGTCAAGTCTATTGCTGAAGCATTGTCTGGGTTTGCACCCTGCTGCAAAAGGAAAGTAAAAATATCCCTGTTGTGAGTTACAACAGCAGCAGTCAGTGGGCTTATGTAGTCATTACACTCTGTGCATGGGTAAATCTCATTAATGTCGTTCTCCTTTAGTAATTTTTTTAGCTTCTTGAGGTTATTGTCAATTACACACTGTATTATACGATGTGTTTCTGTTGGGGATGCTGGCACTTGGAGGTGTCTGATGATATTCATTTCTTTTCTTCAGCGTAACTGTGAAAAAGAAAAGGTTATAATATTACTGTTACATGATCTATGAATCATATCATATTCAAATTAAATTAAATTCAAAAACATTGATTTTAGTGGGGTACAAATCCATCAGAAGCCATTCCCTGTAACTACATATAAGTACCAGAAGTAATGCAAAATCATTTCTACAACTTGAAAACTCATCTAACTACTACACTTGTCCTAACTACTAGAATTGCTGACTGCATTAACTACGTGTTTGTTACACAGAGTGCCACACCTTTCCCTCACTGACCTTTAGAATTTAAACTTCCTCCTTCAGGTCTGCAACAGGAATTAAACTTTGAATAAGCAGAGCTGTGGAATTTCCATTAATAGACTTTGGTGGTCGGAGGTACAAGGTGAAATACAAGTTGTGTTTTCATGTAAACTTTCATGTTTGATGACATCAAATAACCACAAGAGTGGATACTAAATGAGAGTAGGTCTACATGACTGTGGTTCTTTAAAGTGAGCATGCTGATTATTTTACAATATCATTTTTAATGGTGAGTGTTAAGAGAATTGTAGGAAAATGAACTTACAATGTTGAAGTGGGGTGTCCACCGTAGTATGAATCATATCGATCAAAACTTATCATGCTGTGCTTTATCTGTATTTCTTCCTGCCTCTGACTCGCTTTGTCGTGAAACATGAAAATACCTGTCTGACAAGATGGGTTGGGCTTCCACAGGGCGTTGGAGGACTTGCCCTTTGTACTCTTTACTTCCTGAACAGTACAGTCCCTGACAAAAGTCTTGTCGCTTATCCAAGTTGTAGGAGCAACAAATGAAAACTTGATTTGTAGTTGATCAATTGGAATCAGAAATGGCTTATATGAAAGGCAAAGGCCTCTAGATTATGCTTATTATACCAAAATAAAGTTGTGTATCATTCATTGAGTTTTATCATTTAATTAGGACAGAAAGGTCAGATTTTGCTTGGACAAAAGTCTTGTCGCATACAAAAATAATGTACGGTACAAATTATATTTTATTTTGAATACACAAACATGCAACAATAACATCTGAACATAAAGTCATGGTGCCTTGGGAAAAATAATTAATATCGTGTATGACTCCCATGAGCTTGGAGGACTGGATCCATACGCCTCGGCAATGACTCAAATAAGTTATGGATGAAGTCATCTGGAATGGCAAAGAAAGTAGGCGTGCAAGACTCCCAGAGTTCATCAAGATTCTTTGGTTTCAACTTCCAAGCCTCCTCCTTCATCTTACCCCAGACATGCTCAATAATGTCCATGTCTGGTGACTGGGCTGGTCAATCCTGGAGCACCTTGGCCTTCTTCGCTTTCAGGAACTTTGATGTGGAGGCTTAAGTATGAGAAAGACGGCATCCTGTTGAAGAATTTGCCCTCTCTTGTGGTTTGGAATGTAATGGGCAGCAAGAATCTCTTGATACTTCAGGCTGTTGATGTTGCCATCCACTCTGCAGATCTCTCGCACACCCCCATACTGGATGTAACCACAAACCATGATTTTTCCTCCGCCAAAATTGACTGTTTTCTGGGTGAATCTTGGGTCCATGCGGGTTCCAACGGGTCTTCTGCAGTATTTGCAACGATTGGGATGCAGTTCAATGGATGATTCATCAGAAAAATCAACCTTCTGCCACTTTCCCACTGTCCATCCTTTCCACAAGCTGTGGGCCTTGGCAAATGCAACACGATTCTTTTGTTGTCTTCTGTTTAATGCTGGTTTGTGAGCAGTAATTCGGCCATGGAGACCACTGCGTGAGAGAATTCGACAAACTGTGCTTGTGGATACAGGGGTTTCTGGTGACCAGTTCTGATGTAGCTCTCCTGCACTCGAAAAAGGGCTGGCCCTGGACTGCCGAAGCAACAAACGGTCTTTTCGAACAGTTGCTTTTATGGGGTCTGCCTGACCTTGGTTTGTCATGAATGTCACCAGTTTCTTCAAATCTTTTTATTATCCTCTCCACTTGACGTTTGGATACATTGAAGATGTCTGCCACCTCAGTAGCAGACTTGGTCTTCGGGCTCTTGATGATCAGCACTTTGGTCTGTGGTTGAATCTTTGGCATGTTGTCAGAGGTCAGGTTGCACTTCACATGAAGGTCTAGTGTGCTGGGGTTCTTTTTATTTACACCTGGTGTAGGAGAAACACTACTTTAATAAACGTAATTAATCACTGGGATCAATTATACACTCGTAAAAGGGGCACCACCTCCGTTGTTTGATCTGTTTGAATAACCCGGAGGAAATTACTAAAATCTGGACTAAACGTTTAGTTTATAACAGTCCTAATCAATTTAAATTGACATATTCAATTTCAATATTTCATAATTCATAATTCAGTTAAATCTCATGTTCTAAAGCAGTAAGTTCTTTTTCACAGTTCCAATGGTTCTCCACCTTTAAATTAAACTTGCACAGACAACGACATACAATTACGTATGTTTATTAACTAATAGTTCAGGGTAAATAAATTAAATGGTAATTTGGACAAACAATAACAGACAATAGAAAATAGAAAATAGAAGATGTGACTAATGTGCAGATGGTGAAATTGCGGGTCGGGTGAAAGTCTTTAAATATTACGAGAGTAGTTTTTAATGATAACGAGACCCTAACGGAATTTCTCTTAAGATTGAAAGATAGAAAATCAGGAGGTAGAATTCATAACCTAAGACACCAACTCATATCTCACGTGTGTGAATTCAGCTGTTTGGAGATGTTCAGCCTGGGAGTCAGGACGTCCGGGCCTTGGTCTCCTCGGGTGCTCTTTGCTCGACTGTGGTCTGCAGGGTCGGTCCAGTAACCCGAGGGAAGTTGCGGCTCGTCCGGTACTCAGCTGATGACGCTCTTGGTCCACGGCCCAGCGGGATGTCCACTTGAGAGCGTTGGGGGTCAAAGCCGGTCTGGCTTGGCAACAATGTCTCTTTCGTTGGAAACCTTTTTGCACGGTTTCTGAAGCAGTCAGTTTCTGCAACGTCTTAATAAAGATCTTCGTTTCTTCGAGTGGTGGTTTTAAGGTTATTTGTAACTAAGTCAACTTGCTTGACTAAGAAAAACTGGAAGATGAACGCTAGCCTGGCGGACCTTCTCTGTCTCAGTAGAGGATGAATTAAATTCAATTCACTTCCTCTGAATCAGGCGGTGATACTTAATGATATATATTAAACAAAATCAAAAACAAACAGAACTTCGTTCTGCTAGAGTTTAAAAAGTAAAAATACTTAAAAGAATTGAGGAAAAATCAACACGTGGTTGTTTTCTGTGGAGATCGCTGTGTCGCAAAGTCAAAGTTAAATAAAAGTTAAAAACTTCAAAAGAGTAGAAAAGAAAAGAGTGTTGGCAAGAGCGCATGCAAGCGCCAGAGCGCGAGCTGAGGCTAGAGCCTGAGCAAGAAGAGTAAGAGAAGAGAGAGAGTGTGAGCATGTCTCTGTGTTTTATTAGGCTCCCTGGGAGGGAGGAGTGATAGGTTCACGCCTTAGACCATATTGTAGCCTAAGTCTAAACTAACAAAACTTAATTTAAAGAAACTATAGTTTTAATGTTTCAAGATCGTGTTTCACCTTTCCCAGAATTTCACCATGGCTTAATATGTGGATTATGCCTACGTGAAATAACATGGCAGGGACGAAATAATTTAAAGTTTAAGAAAGAGGTATCGTGATTAAAATAAAACACTTGACTATGCAGTAGAACAGAGGACAAATTCATATCTTTCCTGTTCAACATCAATACTTATTAACACAAACATGTTAGGAACATTTAGTGGAAAATAAGAAGTCTTAAACAAAAAGTTCTCCTTGAAGTCTGATCCATCCAAGTTTCACCCTGTACCAGGCACAGAACACAGAACAGCATGTCGTAAACAAGGCTTGACAAGGGGGTGAAGGAAGAAACCAGATACACCATCTCCCTGTCGAAGCAGGACGAGAGGGAAAACATTCGTTCTTTCGGGATTTACAATTGCAGATAGGTTAATCATGACATCTTTTGAAGAAACAGCTCATATGTCCTGTTGGAGCTCTGAAAGTGGATTCCTGAGAGGATGGAGGGTGTCTTAAAGGAAAATGGCGTTCAAATGGTATTAGTTCACCATCAATTCATCATCGTAAATAACTAAGACAGTGTTTGTCTTGAAGGTTTTATTGCATGACCAACATCGTCCTGCTTTAGCCAGATGTAGGGATGAGACTGCGAGGCGCCTCTCCTGGAGCTTGGGAATGAAAGGGGTGATTAGTAATTAGACATTAGATGTTTGTGAAATCCAGACGCATGGGTTCCTACACTGGGAATGTGTTAATTACAGTATTTGTCACAAGTGGAGCTCTAATCTGTCATTGGTTGACTCGTTTAAAGACACGACAAGACTTTTGTCCGAGCAAAATCTGATCTTTCTGTCCTAATTGAATGATTAAACTCAATGAATGATACACGACTTTATTTTGGTATAATAAGCATAATCTAGAGGCCTTTGCCTTTCATATAAGCCATTTCTGATTCCAATTGATCGAATACAAGTTAAGTTATTATTTGTTTTTCCTACAACTTGGATAAGCGAGAAGACTTTTGTCAGGGACTGTAGTCTCTGACTGTTCAGTCATCATAGTCTACATACGATCTACAAAGATTGTATCCAGCCTTAAAGAATACCTGCAGGCACTATTCTGGGTTAAATAATGGGGCAAGTTAAAAAAGTAATTGAACCTATCTATACATTAACAGTTAATATTTGGCTTAAAAGACACTAGAGCTGAAACCATGTCAAATATATGGTGGTAAAGCACAAAGCTACTTTTAGTAATGACACAGATACAACATTATCTATGAGAGAGTTTAAAATAGGCCTGTTAAGGAAACTAAAACATATTTTAAGTAGGGTTTGGGCATTGACAATACAGATGATTACACTGTGTTACTGTTTGTTTTGTTATACTATCATTCTTAGATAAAGAACAAAAACCTATTTCACCACAATCTGTTATCATTTAAATCTATACGAATGGGGGAAATAGCAGACGTACATATTTGGAATCATTTAGTTTCATTTCCCTGAAATCAAAACTCCTCCCCTGCCTGTGCTTTATAGATAACAAAGAAGCTGATGACAGGAAGAGAAAGAGGTCACTCTGACTAAGGTTCAGAGTTGTTTGATTCTGCTGGGTGTGATGCTCCTCCTCCTGCTGTGACGCTCTGATGGCCAAACGCACAATGTGGATATGAAGCCTGCTGACTTGAAATGGTATCAGCTGTCTTATACTGAAGCATGCAATTTCATTATACGAAGACATATTATGTAACTCTAACCGTAATGTAGACCTGTTCTTGTGATGATAGTGTATAAAGTAGTATTGTGTGTATTTTGGTGGTAAAGTATGACTGAATGCTGAACAACATTGTCAAGCTTTCTGGGATCAAAGTAGATGTGAGCACTGAGACTGGACCAAATCTGTAAAGTTGCTCTTATAAAACCAAAACAAGAAGCTGAAAGACATTAAAATGTTTCAGCCTTTCACAATAAAGTGGAAACAGACTTGTGGTATTATTGTTGGCATTGCTGTTGTATAGACAGCTGACTTGCTTTCTGTTTTCCTCAGAGTCTTATCTAATGACAACACAGGACAAAATGTGAGTTTATTCATTCATTTTGTCCATAATGGAGTCATGAAAAGCAGATAGAAATTGCACCAGGCTGCCAGACCGACTGTCAGTCAGCCTCCATTTTTCCAGGAAATGTGGTGCCTGGTGGCAGATAAACTAGCAAGGTGAAAGTGAGATTTATATGGAGCCAATCTAAAGAACAATGGTGTCATTCTTGTAGAGCAGGGCTGCCCGATGTGTGGCCAACAGGCCAAAGTTGGCCAAGCTTAAGGTTTTGCTTTGACGTATACTTTTCTAGCAAAACACATAATAAAATCAGAATATAAATCCTTGCTGTTGTATTTTTTTAGGTAAAAATGCTGTTACGGGGTGTCCCATGTAGAGAGGCTGTGTCCTCACTGCAGTGGCCCAGGTTTCAATCTGACCTGTGGCCCTTTGCTGTGTGTCATTCCTGCTCTTCAGCTGATCTGTCCAAAACATGACTGCAAAAAAAAAAAAAAAATGCTTTGGAAATATGTTGGGTCCTTAAATGTTATTCATATTTTTGTGTTTACCTTTAGTTCATGGCCCATCATTAAGTTTCAGTTGGAGCACCTGTGTTCTCGAGCCATCACATTGTGCATTCAACACTCAACTTATTGTGATAAACTGAAGCAAAAAGTTTGTCTCTTGTCAGTTTAACATATTAATTTGAATCATCATCATACAAATATTAATTTTTTCAGCTTTCAGATCCCAATGTTCTTTGTTAATTTGTCATTATATTGTGAGATTTCCCTGTAACAAAGTAATTAATGCTTCTTAGAGAGGAGAAGATGAACTGTGACTGATAGAGCCAGTGCTCTAATGCTAATGATCAATGAATGATACAACACATCTTACATCATACATACTTTTACACATTTATTTTGACACTCAGCTGACTAAATTTACAGTATATTTTGAGAGTAACATTCAATATGCTTAAAACAAAAATCATACAAAAGAATCTGCATGTTGTAAAGCTTGCATATTCCATTAAGTGTTTTTTCTTTGCAAAAGCACGTGTTTCTGTCAACGGGGCAGGAAGATGATCAGGTCACTCCTTCAAATCCAGATTCTGTTCAATTTATTGCAGTTTTAACACAATAAGAGCACAAAGCCTGTCACTGTTAAAATAAAAGAGAGAAAGATAATAAAAGATAAATAAGGAAAAAAACTCTAGCCACTCTCGTAGTCTAAAGACCAACTTTATTATCAATGTGTTTTTTGGCTTGTTTTCTTTCATTAAATCACATTACAAAGACCATTTAAGAAAAATATCAGTATAATATAAGTACTCTCTATATGACCACACATGTATCATCTGTCTGCAAAAACTCCACTAACATTTGGGGAAAATAAAAATTCCACTGTCCTTTGTGAGGAAAGTAAAATAAATCCCACATCACATTGTGATATTGCACCATATAAAAAGAAACAAATTATAATATCAAGGGTAGATTTGATCTTATTGAGCCTTCACCCTAAAACAAACATCACTCATTTTTATAATCAACAGATAACCTTATAATACAGAGAATCCTTCCAAAACCTTAAAACTATCTCTTTAAAAACAACCTGCATGTTGTAAAGCTTTTATATTCCATTACATTGTTTTAATTACAATATTCACATAATGAGAGGAAGCACTTAAGACTTATTGTTACATTTTTGACACCCTCCTCACTTAAGCAAAGAATTACAACTCACATTCTCTATTTCTTTTAAGTACAGGTCTTTAACATCAGCTTTTTAAATGACAGACCAGGGTCAAGGTCCTACTGTTGGATTTGACGTAGAACTACATCAGCACTAATTTCTTTACCTGAAGGAGCTTTTTCCAGTGATAGCCCAAAAAGAAAGGTTACATCTAGTTAATTTGGAAACATCCAGAGGCTTGTAGACTTGTCTTTTAACTATGCAGTTGACTTTGAAGCTCCAGATCAGTGGCAAAATAAGCAAACGTAGAAGTTGGGGTGCTGATTTACAACCACCCAGCATCAGGTCTTGTTGCATTAATGCAGTTCAATCAAATCAACTCGGTTGTGGCAGGACTTTTTCTTTTCTACAGGAAAGACTGTGCTCAATCAAAATATTTAGGTGTCACTTTGCAATTGGCCCAGACAGAAGTTGAGATTCTTGAACTGGGACGCCAACGTGATCCTCCTCTGTGGATGGCTTTACAACTCTGGAGAGCATTGTTCCAAACATTTCCTTCAGAGGCGACCTTAAATTCCACCCTCTGCTGTTGGCAAACAGATAAACACACCCGAAGAGATCTGGAAACATCGACATCAGATCAAGGTTGGCCGCGTCCTCGGGACTGCAAACAGATAAAAAAATTGAATTGCACGATAATTAAATCAACAATAAAGGAGCCAGCAACAACTGCTGTGGCTGTGGAGATCTGTGTGATGAAGGTCAATAAGAGAGAAAGGATTAACTCATTCCAGGAATCAGGAAAAATCAGTGGGGGAATCATTCATTAAATGTGATGATTAAAAAATCTTTTATCTTAGAAGTTAAGCTAATGTATGCTCGCTAATATTGTTTTTAACATTGACATTAGCAACAGTAGCCAACACCAGCAACCACTTGAGGGGACAGATGATTCAAACAGCAGCAGTATTGTAACATGAAGGCAGTGGAAGTGGGGAGATGGAATGCCACATTTAGTGACTGAATGTTATCAATAACACCTTTATCATCTTTAACTCAGTTTGACTTACCGGTGCACGTGGAGGTTTCTTATGAAGCGCAGGAATGCCAGTGTGCTGTCATCGTATGTCTTTTTGGGATCGATCTTCTTCACCAACTCTGCCAACTGCAACACCAAAAACAACTAGTCATTAAGTGTAATTTAGGAATAGAGAAGTTCCAGTTGTTGTACAGTTGTCACCTCAGTTTTCCACTGTTTGAAGGATCCATCCCCGGCACATTTCTCCAACGAAGAAATTAATTCCTGGTCGGCATTTTTCCACTTTTCCACCTCCTTGATGTTTCCGATGTTTTTCAAGTATTCAAGTCTCCTGAAAAATAAAATGTGTTTAAGATGCTCGTTTAGCGAAATGGAAAAAGAGACAACACCTGGATTTTTACTAGCCATGTTGGGACTCTGTAGACGACAATGTTTGTCTGTTGGTCTGATTCACAGAAACAGCTGTTCGATAGATTGCCACAAAACTGTGTACAGCCAGTCATGGCTCCAAAAAGATGGATCCTAATGACCCTAATGATCCCTAAAATGTTTTTCAGTGTCATCATTAAGTCAAATTCTCAATTTGTCCAGTAGTTTGGTTTCTGACCAAACACATACAAAACTAATTCCCATCAACCAAGTTTAGGTCTGGTTGTGTTTGGTACGAATTAGCATCTATAGTATTAGCATGCTATCACGCAAGACTAACCATGGTAAACAATATACCCTCTGAGCATCAGCATGTTAGCATCACCACTGTGCCTTTAAGAGCAGCCTCACTGAGCCTCTCGTGGGCATCGATTCTTGTTAACACAATGCGAGCTGCTATACACAGAAATAAAAGTTAATTAAAGCTGCAAGCAGCGATGAACGGGCCCTCGCAGTCCACGCGTGTCGGCAAGTACTGCCATCGTATGTGAAGCAATTGTGGTCTGCTGCATGCGGCGTGCTGAATGCGTGGGCTGTTGCAAGCATGGGCTGCTACAGGTGAGATCAAAGAAGATACCCAGAAGTTAGAAAAAGTTCCTGCAATGTACATGCAAACCAAACTAGAAAAATTGCATTTACTGGAAGGAAGAATCTGGAAGAATCACACCCCTGATAAGCTGAAAGAGCTTAAAAAGGTGAACATTTTTGATAGCTGAACAGTTTCTCTAGGTGGTCATAAAGCTGAATGTATGAAAAAGCTGAAAAGGCAGAAAGATGAATATTAGAAAAAGCTGAAAAGTAAGAGCGCTGAAAGAGCTTAAAAAGGTGAACAGTTTCTCTGGCTGCACATGCTGGAGCAGTAGCAGAACTGAAGTTGAAAATGTCCCCATAAGAATGAATGGCAAAACGCCTCCCAAACTCCTGCAAGTTTTGAAAAAAAGTGTAATGGTTGTTGCCAAAGTATTTACACAGTGAGTGACGGGAGACATTGCTGAACTCTGTGATGTCTTTTTTATTTCTGTCGAGTGAAAAATGAGGGCACCTACTAACTAAAACTGTGATGATTTCAAAACCGTAAATGATTTTAAAAAAAACTGAATACATGCCCAATAGTTCAAGGTCTTCTGACTCTGTAAAAGTTAGAATGGTGTCTCTAGCTCAAAGTATGAGAGACAAGAAGAGGTTGAAAGTCGATGAGTTTTGATGAGGATTTGAACATTTTCCCATTTACTTCCATATTAATTTTTTTTTAAAAAGCTGAATATTTGAAAAAGATGAAAAGTTAAAAAGGTGAAAGGTAAAAGGCTGAAAGAGCTTAAAAAGGTGAACATTTTGATAGTTGAACGGTTTCTGTAGCACAAAATTTGTAGGAGAAGAAGCGAGACGAAAGACATACGGAAGCAGGAATAATACATTTCAGAAGGACAATAGCTCATTATTAGTGTGAATGCTCTTTAGCATTCACACTAATAATGAGCTGACTACACTGTGTGACAGATTCTTAAACAGAGGTTTGTATCCATTAGCAAGGCAGCTCCTGATAGTTGCTTTTAGTCATTCTCTTAATAGCAACCTCAGTGCCATCATCTCTCAGCCCCAAGAAGACTTCAGTACCATCACTGCCCCTCGCTATGCGGAATTCTGCATCATTCACATATTTCATGCTCCTAATTCTGGTGACTCTGCTTCCATCAGTGCTAACCAGCTTCTCTAATTTTTCTCTCCACCTCTCGCTGATTTGTAGCCATTTGTGTGTATCTGATGACACAGTGGTGTTGAAGTGGAGTGGCTGAACATTTGAAGTTGACTCCACAACAGGAATTGATATTTGATCAGTTACATCAATCAAACACTTGTCATTTGGGTCTTCTTCCTTGTTGGATTTTTCCTTCTTCTTGTTCTTCTCTTTTATCGGCCCAGGTGAGGCTGTACAGTCCTCACATTCCACGTTTGGTTTGCTGAAATGATTGTTCAGTCTTCTGAGAACTTCTTTCAGCTTGTCATTGTTGGTCATATCTGCAGACATTAGAATGTCCTCAGGCACTGCAGTTATCCCCACTGATGTAAAGATGTCACCCACACGTTCAACTGACAGTAAGTTTGCAAATACACCATATGCACAGAGTCTGATGTCTGAGTGGTGATGGTTCTGTACAAAAGGAGCAACTGTTTTGCATAATTTCCTAACAAAGTTCAGATCCCAGCCATCTGTGCCTTTTGTTTTCTGTGTTATCACATACAGTGTTTCCAGAACAAGTCCACATACATCAGGTCTCTCTTTTAAGCAAAGCTGGTCCAGTAGTTTGGGGACTAAAGCTTGTGCTTGTTCATTTGGTATTTCCTCCACAGTACACAGAACTGCATGTAAAGTAATAATAGTGTGATTTACATGTTCCTTGGGAATGTTTGGAAAGCGACTGACTGCTCCTTCAATGTAGGTGTTCAGATTTCCAGTGTCCTTCAGCCATTTGATACTTCCCTGTTGGTATTTGTCTTCATTTGGCCCAGTTATATTAAAAAGTCTTTCAATCATGGTCAGATGGGTCTGAGGATCCTCCAACTGCATGTGGCTGTCAAATGTTTTGAACACTTGTTCAGGTGTTTTACTTTGCACAGCAATTGCCATATCCAGGAAATATCTGATTTCAGAGCATAATTTATCTCCTTTCGATGCGAGCTTGTGAATCATCTGACTTATCTTTTCATTATGAGTCACATGTTCAGGATGAGTGACAAGTAACAGTGTCACTGCTGCACCAGCAGAGATGAGAACTTTCACAACATCCTCTCTGTCGTTGATGGCAGCAGCTTGCAGTGGTGTGAATGGCTGTAGATTACATCCATCTGGATTAGCTCTTGCTTCAAGCAGTTTCTCTGCAAAATCAAGTGGTGCTTTGTATATTGAGACATAATGCAGAGGTGTCAAGCGTAATGCTGAAACATTGTCTGGGTTTGCACTCTGCTGCAAAAGGAAAGTAAAAATATCCCTGTTGTGAGTTACAACAGCAGCAGTCAGTGGGGTTATGTAGTCATTACACTCTGTGCATGGGTAAATGTCATTAATGTTGTTCTCCTTCAGTAATTTTTCTAGCTTCTTGAGGTTGTTGTCAATTACACACTGTATTATACGATGTGTTTCTGTTGGGGATGTTGGCACTTGGAACTGTCTGATGATATCCATTTCTTTTCTTCAGCGTAACTGTGAAAAAGAAAAGGTTATAATATTACTGTTACATGATCTGTGAATCATATCACTTTCAATTTAAATTATATTTAAAAACATTGTATTTAGGTGGGGTACAAAACTGTAACGATCTATGGCTGCAGTGTCTGTGTTGTGTTTTTTCTGCTTTTGCTTGCAGAGGTGCACTGGAAGACTGGGCGGAGTCTTACGGTCTCGTGACGGATCACACTCACACGCACCTGCAGCAGGTCGACAATCAGCGCCTGCTTAATAGTCATGGTCCTCACGCTACCTGCTGCCAGATGATTTTGTGAACCACACATGGTATATGGCTCCGTCTATAGTGTTTTCTAGGCTTACTCCAGTGCACCTGTGTTTTTTCAGTACAACAACTAATTTCGCCTTGCAATGCCTACAGTGTCCTCCTGAGCACCGACCAACGTGACACTCTGCTCCAGTGTTTCCTCAGCACCTCTGCAGCACGCAACCTGTCCTGTGCTCCTGCGAGCGGCTGCACACACCGCAGCTCTCCAGCAGTCTCAAGCTCTAACCTTCATCAGCTGTGAATAAAGATGTGTCCAAATAAAGACCCTTTTTCATCCTGCTCCAGCCTTGTGTCCGCTTTTGGCTTCAACCAGATTCTACCGAGTGTAACACAAATCCATCAGAAGCCATTCCCTGTAACTACATATAAGTACCAGAAGGTACGCAAAATAATTTCTACAACTTGAAAACTCATCTAACTACTACACTTGTCCTAACTACTAGAATTACTGACTACATTAACTACGTGTTTATTACACAGAGTGCCACACCTTTCCCTCACTGACATTTAGAATTTAAACTTCCTCCTTCAGGTCTGCAACAGGAATTAAACTTTGAATAAGCAGAGCTGAGGAATTTTCATTAATAGACTTTGGTGGTCGGAGGTACAAGGTGAAATATTGTGTTTTCATGTAAACTTTCATTCTGATGACATCAAATAATCACGAGAGTGGATACTGAAGGAGAGAAGGTCTACATGACTGTGCTTCTTTAACGTGTGAACACTGATTATTTCACTATATCAGTTGATGGTGAGTGTTAAGAGAAATGTAGGAAAATGAACTTACAGTGTTGAAGTGGGGTGTGTCCACCGTAGTATGAATCCTATCGATCAAAACTTAACATGCTGTGCTTTATCTGTATTTCTTCCTGCCTCTGACTCTCTCTGTCGCGAGACAGTAAAATACCTGTCTGATGATGGGTTGGGCTTCCACAGGATGGTGGGAGGAGTTGCCCCTTGCACTCTTTACTTTACAGTCAGTGACATTAGTCACTGACTGTTAAGTCAGAGTCTACATAATCTACAAAGATTGTATCCAGCCTTAAAGAATACCTGCAGGCACTATTCTGGGTTAAATAATGGGGCAGGTAAAAAAGTAATTGAACCTATCTGTACATCAACAGTTAATATTTGGCTTAAAAGACACTAGAGCTGAAACCATGTCAAATATATGGTGGTAAAGCACAAAGCTACTTTTAGTAATGACACAGATACAACATTATCTATGAGAAAGTTTAAAATAGGCCTGTTAAGTCAACTTAAACATATTTTAAGTAGGGTTTGGGCATTGACAATACAGATAATTACATTGTATCACTGTTTGTTTTGTTATACTATCATTCTTATATAAAGAACAAAAACCTATTTCATCACAATCTGTTATCATTTAAATGTATACGAATGGGGGAAATAGCAGACATACATATTTGGAATCATTTAGTTTCATTTCCCTGAAATCAAAACTCCTCCCCTGCCTCTGCTTTATAGATAACAAAGAAGCTGATGACAGGAAGAGAAAGAGGTCACTCTGACTAAGGTTCAGAGTTGTTTGATTCTGCTGGGTGTGATGCTCCTCCTCCTGCTGTGACGCTCTGATGGCCAAACGCACAATGTGGATATGAAGCCTGCTGACTTGAAATGGTATCAGCTGTCTTATACTGAAGCATGCAATTTCATTATACGAAGACATATTATGTAACTCTAACCGTAATGTAGACCTGTTCTTGTGGTGATAGTATATAGAGTAGTATTGTGTTTATTTTGGTGGTAAAGTATGACTGAATGCTGGGATCAAAGTAGATGTGAGCACTGAGACTGGAACAAATCTGTAAAGTTGCTCTTATAAAACTAAAATAAGAAGCTGAAAGACATTAAAATGTTTCAGCCTTTCACAATAAAGTGGAAACAGACTTGTGGTATTATTGTTGGCATTGCTGTTGTATAGACAGCTGCCTTGCTTTCTGTTTTCCTCAGAGTCTTATCTAATGACAACACAGGACAAAATGTGAGTTTATTCATTCATTTTGTCCATAATGGAGTCATGAAAAGCAGATAGAAATTGCACCAGGCTGCCAGACGACTGTCAGTCAGCCTCCATTTTTCCAGGAAATGTGGTGCCTGGTGGCAGATAAACTAGCATGGTGAAAGTGAGATTTATATGGAGCCAATCTAAAGACCAATGGTGTCATTCTTGTAGAGCAGGGCTGCCAGATGTGTGGCCAACGAGCCAAAGTTGGCCAAGCTAAAGGTTTCACTTTGACGCAGATTTTTCTAGCAAAACACATAATAAAATCAGAATATAAATCCTTGCTGTTGTATTCTTTAAGGTAAAAATGCTGTTACGGGGTGCCCCATGTAGAGAGGCTGTGTCCTCACTGCAGTGGCCCAGGTTTCAATCTGACCTGTGGCCCTTTGCTGCGTGTCATTCCTGCTGTCTCTCTTCAGCTGATCTGTCCAAGACATGACTGTACAAAATAAATACAATAAATGCTCTTGAAATATGTTGGGCCCTTAAATGTTATTCATACTGTATTTTTGCGTTTGCTTTTAGTTCATTAAGTTTCAGTTTTGGCAAAAAGTTTGGGCACCTGTGTTCTCGAGCCATCACATTGTGCATTCAACACTCAACTTATTGTGATAAACTAGAGCAAAAAGTTTGTCTCTTGTCAGTTTAACATATTAATTTGAATCATCATCATACAAATATTAATTGTTTCAGCTTTTAGATCCCAATGTCCTTTGTTAATTTGTCATTATATTGTGAGATTTCCCTGTAACAAAGTAATTAATGCTTCTTAGAGAGGAGAAGATGAACTGTGACTGATAGTGCCAGTGCTCTAATGCTAATGATCAATGAATGATACAACACATCTTACAATCATACTTTTACACATTTATTTTGACACTCAGCTGACTAAATTTACAGTATATTTTGAGAGTAACATTCAATATAAATCATACAAAAGAATCTGCATGTTGTAAAGCTTACATATTCCATTTAGTGTTTTTTCTTTGCAAAAGCACGTTTCTGTCAACGGGGCAAGAAGATGATCAGGTCCCTCCTCCAAATACAAATTCTGTTCAATTTATTGCAGTTTTAACACAATAAGAGCACAAAGCCTGTCACTGTTAACATAAAAGAGAGATAGATAATAAAAGACAAATGTGGAAAATAAAACTCCAGCCACTCTCGTATTTTAAAGATCAACCTTATTATCAATGTGTTCTGGCTTATTTTCTTTCATAAAGCACATTACAAAGACCATTTAAGAAAAATATCAGTATAGTATAAGTACTCTCAAAATGACCACACATGAATCATCTGTCTGCAAACTACATCAGTACTAATGTATTTACATGTAGGAGCTTTTTTCAGTGATAGCCCAAAAAGAAAGGTTGCATTTAGTTAATTTGGAAACATACAGAGGCTTGTAGACTTGTCTTTTAACTATGCAGTTGACTTTGAAGCTCCAGATCAGTGGCAAAATAATCAAACGTAGAAGTTGGAGTGCTGATTTACAACCACCCAGCATCAGGTCTTGTTGCATTAATGCAGTTCAATCAAATCAACTCGGTTGTGGCAGGACTTTTTCTTTTCTACAGTAAAGATCCTGCTCAAGCAAAGTATTTAGATGTCACTTTGCAATTGGCCCAGACAGAAGTTGAGATTCTTGAACTGGGATGTCAACATGATCCTCCTCTGTGGATGGCTTTACAACTCTGGATGGCATTGTTCCAAATATTTCCTTTAGAGGTGACCTTAAATTCCACCCTCTGCTGTTGGCAAACAGATAAACACACCCGAAGAGATCTGGAAACATCAACATCAGATCAACTTTGGCCGCTTCCTCGCGACTGCAAACAGATAGAAAAATGAAATTGCACAACAATTAAATCAACAACAAGGAGCCGTCAAATATTGATGTGGCTGTGGAGATCTGTGTGATGGAGGTCAATAAGAGAGATGTAAGCTAATGTATGCTAGCTAATATTGTTTTTAACATTGACATTAGCAACAGGAGCCGACACCAGCAACCACTTGAGGGGACAGATGATTCAAACAGCAGCAGTATTGTAACATGAAGGCAGTGGAAGTGGGGAGATGGAATGCCACATTTAGTGACTGAATGTTATCAATAACACCTTTAAGGCCCTTCATCATCTTTAACTCAGTTTGACTTACTGGTGCTCGTGGAGGTTTCTTATGAAGCGCAGGAATGCCAGTGTGCTGTCATCGTATGTCTTTTTGGGATCGATCTTCTTCACCAACTCTGCCAACTGCAACACCAAAAACAACTAGTCATGAAGTGGAATTTAGGAATAGAGAAGTTCCAGTTGTTGTACAGTTGTCACCTCAGTTTTCCACTGTTTGAAGGATCCATCCCCGGCACATTTCTCCAACGAAGAAATTAATTCCTGGTCGGCATTTTTCCACTTTTCCACCTCCTTGATGTTTCCGATGTTTTTCAAGTATTCAAGTCTCCTGAAAAATAAAATGTGTTCAAGATGCTCGTTTAGTGAAATGGAAAAAGAGACAACACCTGGATTTTTACTAGCCATGTTGGGACTCTGTAGACGACAATGATGGTCTGTTGGTCTGATTGACAGAAACAGCTGTTTGATGGATTGCCACAAAACTGTACAGCCATTCATGGCTCCAAACGATGGATCCTAATGAACCCAATGACCCCTGAAATGTTCTTCAGTGCCATAATTAAGTCAAATTCTCAATTTGTCCAGTAGTTTGGTTTCTGACCAAACACACACAAAACTAATTCCCATCAACCAAGTTTAGGTGTGGTGGTGTTTGGTACGAATTAGCGTCTACAGTATTAGCATGCTATCACGCAGGATGGTGACCATGGTAAACAATATACCTTCTGAGCATCAGCATTTTTGCATCGTCATCGTAAACATGTTAGCATGCGGATGTTAGCATTGAGATGAAAGCACCACTGTGCCTTTAAGAGCAGCCTCACTGAGCCACTCGTGGGCATCGACTCTTGTTAACACAATGCGAGCTGCTATACACAGAAATAAAAGTTAATTAGTTGACAGTGAAACTGATGCTACCATTCAGTGGTCCAGAAGAAGGGATGACTCAAGCATTCTTCCACTGTAGGTCTGCTCTTTGGTTCTTTGTCGATCATCAACTCAATGAGGTCCTTTGCCACCACATCTTCAACATGGTCCAACGTGTACAAACCTTCATCAATGTTGTTCTCACATTAATGAGGTTGTTGCCGAAAGGATGGTGTCCTCCAGAGAGGATGTAATAAATCAGCATCCCTGCCACCTTGAGAATTAAGAGAACAGTTTTGCAATATAGGAAGTATTTTCTCCAAGTCATCAATTGAGTTTACATAGCAGTAAAACTGACCTGTATATCAGTGCTCCGCTTGTATCGTATGGCAGTTTCTCCTGTTAAAGTCTCCCTGGCCATCCAGCATTTTGTTCCTGCTCTGCCTGTGCGACAAGTTGTTTGTCCTGTGGATAACTGTCTACTGATGCCAAAATCAGCTAATCTCGCCCTCCCGGTAACATCTGCAGGACAAATCAAAGAAACAAACTCAGACATTAAAATCATGTTTCATACTCATACATTCAAATATTGTTGTTACTTTTAATATTTAAAACTTTTCTTACCAATCAAAACATTCTGTGGTTTGAGATCACGATGTAAAATTGGTGGATCATGACAATGAAGCAGCCTTTAAACTCTTCAGAACCTGTTTGACAAGTTTCTTTTCCAGCACCTTTATTTTTTCTTTTTTATCGTCATCTTTATCTAAATCCAACACTTTTGTGACATATTCTTCCAGGGTGTATTCACAAAGCTGAAGACCAAGATATCCAAAGTTCTCATCCTCTGCAAAGTCAACGTATCGTATGATAGATTGATGATCAAGTTCTGGAAGTCGTAGAAATCCCTTCTCAGTCTTCAGCTCCTGATAGTTGTTTTTAGTCATTCTCTTAATAGCAACCTCAGTGCCATCATCTCTCAGCCCCAAGAAGACTTCAGTACCATCACTGCCCTTCGCTATGCGGAACTCTGCATCATTCACATATTTCATGCTCCTAATTCTGGTGACTCTGCTTCCATCAGTGCTAACCAGCTTCTCTAATTTTTCTCTCCACCTCTTGCTGATTGGTTGCCATTCGTGCGTCAACATCGAAGTATATTGGTGTAAGGGCATGAAATCTGAAATTGATTCCGCAATTGAAAATGGTGTCAAATCAGTTGTAGCAGTGGACACTTCATCATTTTGGTCTTCTTGCTCTTGTTGCTTTTCCATGGATGCAGGTGAGGCTGTACAGTCCTCACATTCCACGTTTGGTGTGCTGAAATGATTGTTCAGTCGTCTGAGAACTTCTTTCAGCTTGTCATTGTTGGTCATATCTGCAGACGTCAGTATGTCCTCAGGCACTGCAGTTATCCCCACTGAAGTAAAGATGTCACCCACATGTTCAACTGAAAGTAAATTTGCAAATACACCATATGTGAAGACTCTGATGTCTGAGGGGTGATGGTTCTGTACAAAAGGAGCAATTTCTATGCATAACTCTTCGACAAAGCTTCAGATCCCAGCCATCTATGCCTTTTGTTTTCTGTGTTATCACATACAGTGTTTGCAGAACAGCTTGCCATATATCGGATATCACCCATGAGCAAAGGTTGTCCAGCAGTTCAGGGATCACAGCCACTGCTTGCTCATTTGGTATCTCTTCCATTGTACAGAAAACAGCATGCAAACAATCGATTGACCTCTTTAATTCTGTCTTTGGTATGTTTGGAAAGCGACTGACTGCACCTGCAATGTAGGTGTTGACATTTTCAGTGTCCTTCAGCCATTTGACACTTCCCTGGCTGTATTTTTCTTTACCTTGCCCAGTAAAATTAAAGAGCATTTCAATAATGGTCAGATGGGTCTGAGGATTCACCCGCAGCATGTGGCAGTCGAATGTTTTTAGCACTTCTTCAGGTGTTTTTCTTTGCATTGCAGTTTCCAGATCCAGGAAGTATCTCATTTTGCAGCATAATTCATCTCCCTCCGATGCAAGGTTGTGAACCATCTGACATATTATTTCATTGTAAGTAATATGTTCAGGATCAGTGTCAGGTAATAGTGACACCAGTGCACCAGCAGAGCTTAGCTTTTTCATGACATCATCCCTGCCACTGATGGCAGCAGTTTGCAGTGGCGTGAATCGCTGTAGTCCACGGATATTCCATCCATCTGGATTTGCTTTCTCTTCAAGCAGGGTGTCCACAAAATCAAGCGATTTGTCATTTGATAGTGAGACATAATGCAAAGGTGTCAAGTCATTTTGGGAAGCAATGTTTGGGTCTGCACCGTGCTGCAACAGGAAAGTAAAAATATCCCTGTTGTGAAAGTGACAACAGCAGCAGTCAGTGGGGTTATATAGTCATTCCACTCTGTGCATGGGTAAACTTCATTTATGTTGTTCTCCTTTAGTAATTTTTTAAGCTTCCTGAGGTTGTTGTCAATTATACATTGTATTATAGGATGTGTCACTGGTGGGGACGGTATGACTTGCAGTGGTGCGAAGATATCCATTTCTTTTCTTCAGGGTAACTGTGAAAAAGACAAATTCATGATATAGCTGTTACAACATTTGGTGCCATTTTAAAGTTAAGACAAGCTGCCAAGATGTGAGGATCTGTTGCGTAATTCAAATGTGGCACAGGTTAATCTATCATTGTGTTTTATCTGTAATCATTTCAGTCATCTTAAGTGACAGACTGATGAAGTCAGTGCAACCAAAGCACAAAAACACATGTCCACAACTTCTCACTTTCTACTGAAGTAAATAAACCACCTGTTCACAATGAGGCCTTGTTACTATTCAGAGTAACTACTTTATTGATTCTGGAAAAAAAACATTTCTGCTGAAGTTTTAAAGTGTTATTTCTCAGTATGTTAGTGTTAGAAAGCCCACACCGTTTCTGTATTGTTGACTTGTTTGTTGTGTTGAGTTCCATTCAGTAACAGCTTGCTTCGGTAAGTTGTCATATGTTCCACGCTATTGAACACACCGCACCTGCATGTGAAGTGTCATGCGGTGAATGTTGTTGTGTTTCTCCCGATACAGCAGTGAGGAGACTGTAATTTCTTTTGCCCCTTTCTTAACATTCACCTGTATCTCTCTGGTTTATTGCTGTGTGTAAATGCCAGAAGGTGAGTCTAATTACGTTGTACTGTCTAAGTTGAATGCTAACATTGTGTGAATGTGTAGCTGTGCATAAGCTAATGTTATTTATGTTGGTGTGTGTTGTTAAAGCTAATAAGCTAAATTATGCTGTCTGTGTGCCTCGTGTGAGGTGATTGGTTTAAGTTAGATAATATATAAGATGTTTGTGGACTGAATTCAGTCCTTTTGTAACTTTAGTTTTCATATAATGTTTGTGTATCATGTATGGTGTTTGCTATACTGATGGTTAATTTGTACTGTTATATACAGACCACAGCCAAATAAACCAAGCCTAAACTGGACAGCTGTATCTGTGCTCTTTAACGGGAACACCCACCCTACACCTTGCCACTCTAATCAGTCAGACTCCTGGAGACAACCATTCTCTCCTTTTTAGTTAGTGATATTACATGAGATCGCACTCCATTAAAGGTTCATTATAACTTTCACGGCTGAAACAGTATGATGTCATGATCTTAACCCTTTCATGCATAGAGGCACTACAGTGTACAACTTATTCAAAAGTTGTTTTCTTGTATATCCATAAGTTTTGATGGCATAGTTGTACATCAGCCACCACAGTGGATGCTATTGCATCATCTCATACACTGACACCCATTGCAAAGCCACTGCAAGTGAAAAAAAAAAGTAGAGTGAAACCAAGATGGCTGACAGACAGCCAGCCACACCAAGTTGGTCATTTATTTCTGTTCAAAGCTTCTATAAAAAGAGACCCTTGCAGGTAAGAAAAATATGGTGACATCAACTAACATCTAAGGAGTCATGCAATTGCTAAATTTTCCAAGTATTGATTTTATATTGGGAAGAAATTATGATTAATCACATGTCCACTATGTCATGTAATTATATCTTTTTAAAACATGAATTGAAAAATATTTTATTTCAAACCTTGTTTTTCATGCCTAAAGATAAATAAAAACACTTAGTAAAAAAATCCTGACTGAGGTTATCATAATTCATGCATGAAGGGTTAAATGACTTGAAAATATGTTGTTCTATCTCTTTTCTTCATCAGGGCAAGTAAGAACTTGCGTACCTGGCTCAGACGTTTTCAACATTCTGAAAGATTAATCCTACGTTGTAAGCGATTACTGTACATTATTAAATAGAAAATCTTCGACTGATAAAAGAAGAATGTTTTAAAATATACTTACAACACGGAAGTCTGGTGTGCGCTGTAAGCGTGAATCCTACCGAAGCTTTCTCTATCTTTGTGTCGGACTGACTGACTCGCCTTACAGCTACGCCTATCAAAGGTTCACTGCTAAACTGCTGGACAGGTTGGACTGGTTGTTGATTAACTGACTGTGATGAGTAAGCACATTAGAACTCATCATATTCTGTCATATGTTCCCACTGTTTATTAATATATTGGTAGAAAACGTTTGTTGCCTTGTTGAACAAACAAGATATTTCAACATGTATTACTCTATTACTTAAATCTTGCTTGTACTTTGAATTTCAAAGGTCACGGTCAATAATACAAATTGAGGTTTAAGTGTGTGAACTGGCAGGATGCTGTGGTACTAGAATAACTTTTCACAATAATAATACAATTCAAACAAATATCGAGAGAAGTCTTCTTGTCCTTGATTCTTTATTTGATGAAAGAATGAGCACCACAGTCTGCAGAGCATGGAACCAGAGGAGATAGCAAAATGTAGTTTCATTTATACACTTGGTTTTTTTGGCTTATACTTTATGGCTACACTAGACCCTGTTGGTCTAAGCGAACCTTCACCCGCTTTTAGAGACCAGTCAATTTAAGTCATACAGTTTACGGCTGACCGATAGCATTAGTGTCACTACCTCTGATGCAGGGTGTAGAACAGCAAAGGGGGGCTTTCACCTTTACCTTACTCCTGTTATATTATTATGTTATACTTACGTATGACTCATTCTTTTTGGCATGGATCTTACCAGAATCTGTGAACATGAATAACTAGAAGTGGACACATCTGCCGGGCTTCTTCCTTGGAGGTTACTGGAGGCCAGACTGAATGCCGCCGTGCCTTATCTCAAAATCTGAGGACACATAATAACAATGTGCATGCATGCAATAAAAAATATATACATATACTAAAGTGAGGAGAAAGTCCATTCAAATTGTACTTCACTAGCCAAGTGTTGCTAAAGCCTTGACATGAGGCATGGGCTACAGACTATTAACAAACTAACTAATCTATTTGAGACTTTTACATCAGAAGTGGTCGTGCTTTTTCCTGCTGACTGCTTCTAAGACTCTGAAGTCCTTAATCCTTTTTTCACTCAACTTCACTTCCACTGGGTTCCACTAGGCCACCCCCGTGATCCTCAATGTTTGTGAATGGCATTGTAACATTGAAACATTTCTTTCAAGGGGGTCTCTTAATTCCAACCTTTGCCCTTGGCAAACTTGTAAACACATCCAAAGAGATCAGGAAACAGCTCCATCACATTAACTTGTATATTTTGCTCTGTATCCTTTGGCTTTATGACGTATGGGTCTGTATCATTGGCACTGCAAACAACAAAGGAAACATTTTTTTAACATCCATCTTACAAATCTTTGACAGCCATCTGCTTAGTGAAGGACACAATCATTATGACTGTGCTTACAGGGATAAATGGAAATAAAGACTGCATCAGAGTTAACTCGCTCAATTTGTAGCAGCTTTGTAAAAACACTGAACCACACAAATCTCTTAAAAAGAATTGAAAATGTGTAATCATTGTTTCAGTATCACTCACTGGTGCTAAAGGAAGTTTAAGATGAAGTGCAGTCATCCCAGTGTGTTGTCTGGGTAGGCTTGGTTATGGGTATCCACCTTACTGACCAACTTTGATGGAAACTGCAACACCACAAGTAATTATGAGTTGTTAATAACTGTCTAGTACTGCTGTTCTCAAACTGTGGTGGTATGTGAGCTCCCTCTAGTGGTACAAACAGGAATCTGAGGAACATTTTTTGAAAATAGAATACATCAAAAACTTTCAGGAACATATCATTCTTCATAAAATATTACAGAATTGCGAATAAAAATAACTAAACTGAAGTGTAATTCAAAATAAGTTTTGTCTTTCCTGTAATATTTTTGTTTCAGCATGCTACATAGTCACACACATACGACATCCATGATTACAGTAAATACCAAGCAACAACCTCGAGGGCTGAGAAATGAAGCCAATGCAGAAGTAACAAAAAATGCAGTTCCTCGAATGGCCACTTGAGGCTGGCTCCAAAAGTGAGTCAATCTCAATAACAGCCCAACTTTACATCAGAAATTAACACGTTTACAGCCTGGTACAAAAAATGATTTTGGTCTCTGTACCTAATTTAACCCTTTGAGACAACTGTACGGTGGAATCTTTATACAACAAGGTTAGCACTGATGAAAGCAAAGTAACCAGAATTGGGAGCATGATTTATGTGAATGATGCAGGATCCCTCATAGCAACAAGAACTGATGATACTGGAGTCTTCTTGGGGCTGAGAGATGATGGCACTGAGGTTGCTATTAAGAAAATGACTAAAAGCAACTATCAAACGCTGAGGAATCAGGAGGGATTTCTACGACTTCCAGAACTTGATCATCCATCCATTGTATGACACGTTGACGTTGCAAAGGATGAGTACTAGGCAGGGATGCTGAATTACTACATCATCTCTGGAGTAAACCATCCTTTGGATGACATACCATGTGAAATTGGGTACAACATTTATAAAGGGGAGTACTCTTTGGACCACGTTAAAGATGTGGTGGCAAAGGATCTCATCGAGTGGATGATCCATAAAGAACCAAGAACAGACCTACAGTGAAAGAATGCCTGAGTCATCCCTTCTTCTGGACCACTGAAAGGCAGGGAAGAAACACTGATTGATGGACACACTGATGGACTGAAATCATTGTCATCTGATGTTTTATTTTCATTGGGATGGAATTGTCAGTGGTTAAATTAATCTGTTCAACATCTCGACATTTACTGGATAGAACGGCATAAGGTTTGGTGAGAACATTCATGGTTCTCAGACAGTGAGTCATTCATGTCTGTACCAAATTTCATGCCAACAAATCCAGTAGATGTTGAGAGAAATAATTCCAATCTACGAATGTCAACATTACGGTGACGCTATATTAAAGTCCAGGGGCTCACCAAAGTCATTACAATTCATCCTCTGGGAACCATGAATGTCCGTATCAAATGTCAAGCCGGTTAATGAGACAAGATAATCAAGAAAGTAAAATGACTCACATAATGTAGTTAAATGATGGAAAAATTCACAAAATTGTTAAATGATAGAAAAAATGTAACTATTATCATCTTCAGGGTCATTTCAGGTAATATTGTACAAGCAGTGAAAAGAACAATAATTTTGCAACCCACATGACTGGGTGGTCCAACTCTAACAAAACATTATGGTTTTTGTTCATATGCCTTGACTTGTATATCATCCTTAAATACAACTAAAGTCATCAGATAAATGTAGCAAAATAAAAAAGAAGAGTTCCTGATTATGATAATTCTCATGTAAAAGTATAAAATCTTAAAAAATACAACTTCTATACCATAACAAGTGAGGAGAAAGTCCTCTGAATTGTACTTCTATCTTCTAATCTACTTTCTGTTACTGTCAGCCTGTTGAAAATAGTTATTATGTACAATACACATGCAAAACTTTACAGGCTTATTTCACAGGAAACATGTTGACATGATTGATATCAGGTGTGAAAAGGCCTCTTGGACTATCTTTGTGCACTGCTGCTGAAGCCTTGCTATGGGGTCGGGCGGGATTCTTTTACATCAGAACTGGTTGTGCTTGGCTGAGACTCTTGTACTGGGGCACCCCGGTGCTCCTCATTTGTGGACAGCATTGTGAACCTTGTGGCGATGTCTTCTCTCCGAAACATTTCCTTCAAGGGGATCTCTGAATTCCAACCTTGGCTCTCAGCAAACTTGTAAACACATCCAAAGAGATCAGGAAACAGCTCCATCACTTTAACTTTGTCTGCATCATTGGCACTGCAAAGGAAAAGGAACCTTTCATTACACCCATAACCAAAGCATTACATCGTGTGCTAGTAGACCTAATGACTCCTGCATTGTGTTCTGACTTTCATTTGTCATGCATCTTCTTCTATTGAACTGTTTGATGAATAATAATAATAATTCAAGGGAATATAGTTGACAGATAAGAAATCTAATTTATCACATTTGGCTACAAATAGTTTGTTATATAACACAGAGTAAGATACTAGAAAAATACAATAAACAAATTAGGTAAGATTAAAAATAATTTCCTCTGGCTGCACTGTTTAAATCATGCATACTGCACTTACAGGGCCGTCAAAGATAAGGTCTGCATGAAAGACAACATGCTCAGTTTCTGGCAGATGGCTTTAATAGCTGATTATGAAATATATTTGAATTTTAACAAACTCCAAGTGCTGATTATGGCTGCTATCCATTGAAATAATTAGAACAAGCAACTAAACAGAGTTTGTTTTCAAATAGTTTAATCAAATTTAAGAAAAGTTAAGTGCCATGATATTCTTTTCGATTTCCTACATTTAACTGAAAAAATAGGCTTGTTTTTAGTTTGAAACCTGGTTTTCAGGTGAATTTAAATGCAGAGCATTAGCAAGAAGTTAAATGTAATAGTATGTGAGGAAATATATATCATATTATGCTTTTTGCCTTTCCTTTATTGTGTTTTGTAGCATTTTTGTGCATGTGAAATGTCTGCAAAGTGAAAAAGCCCAAAGTCCAAGCCAAAGGGTTATTATTAAATATATACACTCTAGTCAGACAGCAGACATACAGTTGCTACTGCTGTAGGTGACATTTTAGATCACACTACCTTGTTCGGCATGACCCGCCCTACTCTGCCTCTGATTGGCTACATCCTGCCTGTTAAGATATGCACATGGGCAACTCTCACCAAAGATAGAACAGAGGCGAGATGTCTCACCCTGTAGCTAAAACGGAGCGTTCAAGACACAGTGTGAAAAGGGATGCTGCAGTGATGCACAACATGAGAAAAATTATGTGTTTTTTGAAAATTAAAGTATGTAAACCTATTTTACTAGGACCCCCAAATAAAAGTATGAACCTGGAAATTAGCATAATATGACCTCTTAACTGAGTTTCACTCACTAGTGCTGATGAAGGTTTCGGATGAAGCGCAGTAATCCCAGTATGTGGTCAGGGTAGGCTTTCTTCTTGCCATCCATCTTCTGGACCAACTCTGGTGGAAACTTTAACACCAAATAAAATTAGTGATAGGGAGGAATATAAAAGTTGGACGTTATTATGTTGCAGTCACCTTATTTTTCCACTGTTTGAAGGAACCATCCCTGGCGTATTGTTCCATTGAATGAATCAGTTCCGGGTCAGCATTCCGGCAGTTTGCCGCCTCCTCCCTGTTGCCAACCCTTGTCAAGTATTCAACTCTGCTGACAAAAAAGTTTATCTTAGAATATATGAATTACAAAATAAACAAAAATATCATATAACCTAAAGGTTAAGTAACTTCAAAAACTCAAGATCTCACTGATATTTGTAACAATGCTAATAATTAAAAATACAGCCTTGCAACATAGCCTTACTCAACAGTATGTCATTCCATATGTCTCGATAATGACACAAATCATCTATCATTGTTGTTTATTTAATATTACATATAATATATATAATATAAAAATGTCTAATTAGGGTAACAGGTAGAAAGCAACTACACCAGCAGTACAGTTTTCTTGCAATGTGTCACTAATTGACCTCTAAGAAAGTCTAATAAGGTCCAAACAAGGTCATAATTGGCAACATATGAGCCTGTAATTAATAATTATTAGTATGGCACGACATCCGTCAATTACAGCCTGTGTTGTCTAATTAAGCCATTGTAGGTCTGTGGTGGAAGCATTAAGTGTGGTGTCTACAGTATTACTTGGTAGTAAGGGGGGTGTCTCATGACTATATTATTGATCTGATATGGTATTGTATTTGATTTCTTATTGCATGATCTTGTCTGCAATAGTATATTTCCTATTTGGTTTCTAATTACAATATACAGTAATTCGGCATAGTAGTCTAAGTATAGACATTTTAGGTCTAATAATTCATTCTATGCGATTCCTAATTATAACCCAATTTAGGTGTATGGTTTATAATTAGTGTACAACTTAATTATTACTTACTTACTATTTTTTGTCTAGTTTGTTATAAAATTCGACTTGTAACATCTTATTAGTTAGTAAGGCCATAACTGTCTTTGTTTACTGTCTAGTAAATACCATATTATTCCTACTTTTTTCTAATTTGACAAAAAGTAATTACCTAAAGGCTAGAAGAAGAAAAAATGGGAGCGGTACAGAAGTGGGAGTCATTTTACCAGGAGTGGGATGGGACAGGAGTGAAAATCCACTCATCCACATGAGTATTTACCGGTCGGGTGCGGCGCTATGCATTCTTGTTTATGTAGGTTATCTATCTTTTGAGCAAAAGTGAAAAGCACAGCGCCAATTCTCAGTTTTCTCTTATCATGTAGCACCAATTTAAAGAACATTAATGTCTGTCCGCTGCAGAGACAGCCCAGTTTTATACAAGAGTTATCTTTCCAGCTGTGAAGTGATTCTTGTGAAAATCAGCCGTAACATATACATGTGTAGAGCTCAACCTTTCTATTCGTTTCCGTATGAGGATGTGGGGTACCGAACAGGACGTTCTGTTTATACAACCACAGGACATTCCAACCATGTCTTGTAAGCGGTGGAGGGAGGGGTGAGTGGGGTTATTAATGTGGAGTTATCAGACCAGCTCCTCGTATGGGGCACTCTGGTAGCTCAATTGGTAGAGCATGTGCCCCATGTACAGAGGCTTCGTCATCGCTGCAGCGGCCCAGGGCTCGAGTCCGACCTGCGGCCCTGTCGTCCCCCTTTCTCTCATCCCCATTTCCTGTCATCTCTGTAAGCTGTCCTTTAAATAAAAGTCATGAAAAGGCCAATAAATACATTTTAAAAGGTATCAGCATTTTCATGAGAATAGTTGATGGGTTCAGAGATTGTCAGAGATGACCGTCTGCATCAAATTCAGAATGAACATATAACATTTATTCACTTGAAGAAAATGTTTGTTACCAAAAAATAACAGTCAGTAGCCGTTTTTATACTGGGCAATCAGCCACCAATTTGCCACCTTTTTGGTGGCTCGCTCCGCGGATTTAGACAGGAGGTGGCAAATTGGTGGTCTGTTTTGTTCCACCAATTTTGCGCCTCGGAGGGTAACGTTGCACTTATTTGTGCCTCCATTGCTGTGTAAATCCGAGGCGGCAATGTGGTGGCATATCCTGAGATGGGCGGAGGTGTCGATGACGTGCACTGCTGCGCACCCACAGCCGGGAGTTTTAAAACCAGGAAACAGCTGATCACAGCAGTCAGTTCGTCACTTCATCCACGAAGATGAGCAGCTGGAAAGCAGCTGAGATCCGGGACATGCTAGCGTCTCCTCGCTCTCTGTAGCTGTCTTGGTTGTCCGCTTGTTGTTGTAGCGGCGAGCTAATAGCGGTCGCTACTTTCAAATTAAAAGCCCCCCGCTAAGAACCCAGTTCTAAACGATGGGGTGCAATGTAAAGCTCTTATTTTGAAGACAAATTCGACCTGCTCTTCTTCACGCCCAACTTCGTGCTTCACGTCACGTCACATGCTTACGCCTACCCCAGAGGTGGAAATGTGGTGGCTTATTTGAAAAGGAGGAATATTACACCTCCGTTTTAGATAGAAAAGGTGGCACATTGCAGCCTTTACCTTGCTGCAAATGTGCCACCTTTTCTATCTAAAAGGGGCTTGTATTTTAAAGAAAAAAGCTCTTACATGCAGATTTACGCTCTGAGTGATGAGTGATTTGTTGATATAATGGGAGGACTGTGGCTTATATTAAAATATATGAAGAGTCCTATCAGCAAAACTCTACATGACATTTGTTTATGCTTGAAAGCATTGTGTTAAATATGTTAAAAGAATACATGAAATCATTGCAGCTTAAAAGTTGTTCTCAACCATACACATCTAAACCTGGATACATTAAAACATGCTGTTCTACCTTAATTTGACAGAGAAGCAGCCTGCAGTATCACGTAAGGTTTGAAAGAACTGCTGCCATTTCTTGTAAATGGTGGAGGGAGGGGTGAGCAGAGTTAACAAAGCGCCGCATCATTTCTTCTATAGGGGTGTGTCCACATCCTCCAACAGGGTTCAATGTGTTCAGAGCTTACATTAAGTTTCAGGTTCATCTTGATATGAGACCAGTGCAACTGTCACTGGGTGTGGTTTGGTGCACATTTACAGCATCTGCAGTTTTTTGCAGACATTCAGAACTCTACGTCTTCATTTAAACTGTGGAATCTACTCTGTGCTCTTTGACCCAAACATGGCCAGCAACTCTTACAACCCAAACCTGACCGACAACTCCGGTAAGTCATGTCCATGTTTTTAAGTGCAATAATTTTAGGGTGATTTAATGGTTGAATAACATTTTTTGGACCTATAAGGTACAGCTCCTGTAGAGTAGAGATGCACCGATCGGCCGATAGTACCCCTATCGGTTTTGATCGGAGTTCTAAAAATAGATCAGAGCAGGCCGATCAGATGACGTTTCAATATATATACACATATACATACTAGGGGTGGAACGGTTCATCCAAAAAATCCGTCCCGTTCGGTAGGCAGTCACCGGAGCTGATCGCTGCCACTCTAATCAATGAGACCATCCCCACCGGGCGCGCCATGTAATGTCCCAGCAGCGGCTCTCCGCTCCGCAGCGCTATCAATCTGTAGCACTTCTATTTTTTGACGGAGCCGTTGCTAAACCGCGTGAAGCTCAACAGAGCAGATTGCACCAGACAGGAAATCCGACACAGAATCAACGTAATACACTTTTGCCCCCTTTCAAAATAAAACACAATACGCAGTTCATGTAGCCTATCACAACTTCACATCAACATTACTTCATGAGGTACGTGTTGATGTTGATGCCCTGTGCTTGTAATGTGGCCATAAAAATAGGAAAGTGAAAGTATTTTGTTTGCACTAATTCAAGAGTCAGAGCTTTAACAGCCATTTTCCTCTTTTTACTTTATAGGATACAATGTTTTCAGAGATAAATGTATCCTATTTCAGTCAGTTCAGTGATTTCTGTTGTATTTTAGTGATTTAGTGCATTTTCATTGCAGAAGAAGGCAAAACAATTGTTAATCTTTTTGCCAAATAAATATATAAACGTGTAAATGCAGCAATGTCTTTCCTCTTACTGTTTCACATGTTGTGTGTTGTGTTGTGTTATACACATAATTATTGCCACAAGAAAGCTTAAGCTAGTAAGCTACAGTTATGTAAGCTGAGTCCAAGTTGTCTCTAAGAGAGTCTCTAGAGTGTGAAATATTGCACATTGCCTCAGCCTGCAGTAAAACAGTGGTCAATTCATGATACTTTCTCATCTCCTAATTTGTATACTTAATAATACAATGTCAATGTTGTGTAAGAAGAATCATTAATTAAACATATGAAAGTTACATGAGACAACAATATTGAAGAATTTATGGATTTGACGCTGTGATCGGTGATCGGCAATATCGGGATCGGCAGATACTGCTTTTGGTGATCGGTGATCGGTGATCGGTGATCGGCCCCAAAATTCCCGATCGGTGCATCTCTACTGTAGAGGTATACTTTTATAAACAGGGTCCTAAATGAGCACTCTAAAAATCTGCATTGGGGAATAAATCATGTTTTTTTGTTTAAAATGTTTTCCAATGATTTTGCTTCTCCCAAAGTGGCAACTATATGTTTCTACTTTTTCCATCTTTGTATACGTTGCATGAAGGACAATGTCTGTGCAACCTGATGTCTGATTCAGTGTCACACATTGTTCTACACAGGACAGATCATAACAAATGACAAGGAGCTGAGGATAGTGATGGTGGGGAAGACTGGAGCTGGGAAGAGTGCTTCTGGAAACACCATCCTGGGACGAAAGGGCTTTGAATCAAAGTTCGCTTCGAAGTCTGTGACTGTAGACTGTTTCAAGCATGAATGTGTGATAGATGGGCAACAGATTGCTGTCATTGACACTCCGGGCCTGTTTGACAACAGGTGTGATGAGACAAAAACACTCAAAGATGTGAGCAAATGCATTCGTTTCGCTGCTCCTGGACCCCACGTGTTTCTGGTGGTCATCCGTCTGGGCAGATTCACTGCAGAGGAAAAGCAGACGGTGCAAAAGATTCAAGAAATATTTGGCCAGGATGCAGACGGATACAGCATGGTTCTCTTTACTCATGGTGATGGTCTTGATGAAACCATTGAGAAATTCTTGAATGACGACACCGACCTTCAAGAACTTGTGGCCAGATGTAAAGGCCAGTACCACGTCTTCAACAATAAGCTGGATGATCCCTCACAGGTCAATGAGCTGCTCCAGAAGATCAGAAATGTAGTGCAGAGGAACGGAGGAAGCCACTACACCAACGAGATGTTCCAAAAGGCTGAGAGGGAAATCGAAGAGGAGAAACAACGCATCCTGAAAGCAGAAGAAGAAAAAATACAAAGAGAGAGAGAGGAAGTGAAGAGGGAACTTCAGGAAGAGCATGAAAAAGACATGAAGAATATTCAAGAGCTACTCGAGGCTGAGAGAGAGAAGGAGAGGAAAGAAAGAGAGGAGGAGAGGATGAGGGTGAAGCAGGAGAGGAAGGAAGAGAGGCAGAGGGAGAAGGAGGAGAGAGAAGCAGAGAGAATCAGAGTGAGAGAGGAGATGGAGAGGCAGAGAAAGGAGATGGAGGAGAGGGAGCAGAGGGAGAGGAAGGAGAGAGAAGCAGAGACAATCAGACTGAGAGAGGAGATGGAGAGGCAGAATAAGGAGATGAATGAGGAGAGACGGAGGGAGATGGTGGAGAGAGAAGCAGAGAGACAGAGAGACAGAGCGGAGAGGGAGAGGGAGAGAAAGGAGATGTATGAGGAGAAACAGAGGGAGAGGAAGGAGAGAGAAGCAGAGAGAGAGAGAGAGAGAAGGGAGAGGGAGAAGGAGAGAAAGGAGATGTTTGAAGAGAGACAGAGGGAGAGGAAGGAAAGAGAAGACAGAGAGAGAGAGAGAGAGAGGAGAGGGAGAAGCAGCTAAAAGCTGAAAAGGCTGAAATGAAAGATCTGTATGAAAGGATGTTGAAACAGAAAGAAGAAGAGTTGAGGTACAAGCAAGAAATTGAGGCTAGAAGGAGGGCTGAGGAGGCTAGAAGGAGGGATGGGAGGGATAGTGAATGCTGTATTAGTTAATGGAGTTGTAGATGTTGCAAAGGCAGCTCTCAGCGCCCCAGGATGGATTTATTAAGGGCCATTTAACCCTCTGAGGACGGATTGGGCGGATCCACCCAAAACGCCTATGATGTTACATATTCGTAAATATCTCTGAAACGGTTTTTGATAGAGAGAAGCGTTTTTTTGCAAAATTGAAAAATAATATTTTTGTGTAAAAAGTCTTCACTCTTGTTGTTTGAGGTGTGATTTTGAATAAAAAAGTACAAAAATGTACTTTTCATTTTTGAAAGCGTTCAGTATATTGTAAATTTTTTCACTCATACTTAAATTCTAAGAAGATTACATGCATGCTTATGATAGCCAAGGTTGTTCTGAATCTATAGGTGCCAAACACATGATGTTCAATGTACATTACATTTTGTTTATAAGCCCAAATGTAAAAGGAGTCAAAATGGGCCAAACATTGCTTAGTCCTCAGAGGGTTAAAGCGAATGTTGGTGAGTTATTTTAGAAAAATCCCTTAGCATCCTGACAGCAATCAATAAATCAAATGCTCTCACCAAAAAAGCTTGAGGGAGAAGGCAGAATATTTTGTTTCAGCTGTAATGAAATGAAATGTAATAAATTGTTTGATAGCTGTACTTTTGGTGTCTCTATGTGCACGACACGAAAATAAGAACTTGATCAATCATTCAATCATTATCATAACTCAAACTAGATTTTTACGTAAATGATTTTTATTATATTAAGTTTTCTTGTTTGATTGTCATTTAATTTTATTAAATCAAAATCTGTTTTCATATCCTCACTCTGATCTGCTCAGTTTACTTGAATGCAGATTATCACTGTTTGTGAATCTTACATTATTTTCTGTTGGTCAAAGTTTGACCTTAATTTCAGAGGCTATGTCAATATTTTATTTTATAGTTTACTCTATTACTTTTAATTCCTGATGAATAAAGTTTATTGAAAAAACTTTGAATACAAGACTTTTACTTGTTATGGAGAGCTGTATTAATGTCACTGTAACTTAAGTAAAACATTTTGAGTAGTAGTTGTTGCAGTGTGAAGCCCCTGTCCCCATATTACTCATTTAATCTCTGATATTTTGAAGATCAGCCAACAACATGTTTAAATAATTTCCACCAGTGCTCGATAAGCTGAAGTTAACTTCAAGACAAATATGAACATATATTTTCTTACCTGTCTGGTGTGTGACCTCCAAAACGATCAAAAACGTCCCTGTGAATCAGAATAAAACCCACTGTGAAACTAAAAAACACACATGGGCAAGAATACAATTGTATGCATGTTATGAATGAATCATTTGTATTCAGTTTTGATCAGAGTTGATGAGAGAGAAGTACAAACCAAAGAGAAGCAGCTTCTTCAAACTTTCCTCCATGATCTGCAGTAATGAGAGAAATTATCCACATTTGTGAATCAATAATGAAAAATTAATCTGTAAATAACAAATACAAGAGCACAAAATGGTCTGTTACTTATTGTGGATGCCGTCTTACCTCCTGTCTTCGTCTCCAACGTCTCCTTTCCTCGTGGAGTTTGGGTACTAAATGGTTCGTGACCACAAGTAAGTGGTTGTGTGTTTTTGTTTTTTGTGCATTTCCATCTCAGTGAGAACTATTGTGGAGTTCAGGACATTTGAAGCGGAGATGTTTATGCAAAGTGAGCATATTTTTACAGAGGCTCAACACACTGGAGCTTAAGACAACACATGCAAATAAACTAAACACAAGCAAATTAAGAAAACATCTTCACCAATTTGACAACACATGTGGCAGCATTTACAAAACACAACCAAACACAGAAATGTGCTGCAAAGAGAGAAAAATCAGAACCAAACACACAAAAGCTGCAAGTAGCACAGACGACAACGGAAACTGTTTCCAGAGGGAAAATTAATAGTGATGAACGCTGCTGGGACGCACCTGCTGTTGCCATGGTTCCTGACACATGAAGTTATAAAGTCAGCTCGGTGACTGTAAATCTGAGACAAATACACAAAATTTAGAAAAATCCAAACCAAATCAAATAAAGAAATGTGTTGCAAAAACAGAAAACACAACCAAATACAGAAAACACAACTAAATACAGAAACTCCTCCACCTCTTATAACTTCATGAGTCACAAACTATCAAGCAACATCAAGCGTGCCCCAGCTGTGTTCATCACTTTTTAGTGTCCCCTGGAAACAGTGTCTGCCGCCGCCTGTGAGTCTCTGCGTATGGTTCTGTTTTCTCTAGTTTCTGTATTTACTTGTGTTTTGTAAATACTACACATGTATTGTCAAATTAGTGTGCAGGTGTTCTTTCTTTTAGTTTTCTTGTGTTTTGTCTATTTGTGTGTTTCTCTTCAGTCACAGTGAGTTGAGCTCTCAGAAAGCGTTCATTTTGTGTGTGTTCGTGTGTGTGTGTGTGTGTGTGTGTGTGTGTGTGTGTGTGTGTGTGTAGAGACGCCCCTTCACACATTTTGGTTTGCAGTAGACCACTTCAATGTGTACATGTTGTCTGGACAGGACATTTGGTTACTGTCGGTTAATGTTTGAGCGTCTGGAGTCAAACCTACAACTTTGTTTTGAAGAGACCAGGTGGGCTGTTTGTTTGTCTTGTCTGACAGCTCCCTCCCTTTTCACAGTTTATGAGAGAATTAAAGAATTTTTACAGAAATATTAATTTCATCAGAATATGAAAACCCCTGAAAGTCAGTTTAAAGGATGAGCCCAAGGCTAGTCTATAATTTACTTATTCCTCTATATCATAGATGAGCATTTGCATTTTAGCTTATGTTAGGATGATCCTACCTACCTCAAACTTTCTTCTTTTGAAAAAAACAAAGAGTTAACTTAGGGTTAGTCAGTTATTACAGCTAAAGTTAGCATCAGCAGCTTAACAACAGTTGAAGGTATCATTGCTAACGTTAGCTAACACTACAGGACTAGTAACCCCACATGGAGGCTGTGTTTCCTGTAATGCTGTAATGTGTTCACGCCATATCAGTTATCACACTAATATAATGTCAAATTAAGCAACTAAACCTGTATGTTTTACTGTACAAGAGTTGGGAGAAACATCTACTGTACCTCACACAAAGATGGCCCGAATGCTGACATCTTGTGGCGCAGTTTATTTTTCCCGAGGTGCGTTCAACTAAACTCGGACATTTAAATTTTCAGACGAAGAACTTAAACAAATAAGACTCCATTAAAAAAAAAAAAGACATATATGTATAATATATTGCATATTATATATATCATGATTGGCATAATTTGTGTTGCCTCCAGTTTAGTTTATAGGAAACCGTTTGATGGCTGCAGTTTGAATCTTTGAATGCTGCATTCATGGTTAAGGTTCGTTCCAAAGCTGGGATGTCCCACTGCATCTGAATGCACTCACATCAGTCCAACCTGCTGCTAACGGCTGTCTGTGTTTGTTTATTTATTGAGGTTAAGGTGAGAGGGACCACTAAAACTATAGTTCATCACTCAAATTATGTTATTTCTAGTTGCCTAGTAAATTAATATGTTCATTACAATACTGTATGAAAAATGTGGGACGTTTTTTCCTAACAATAATACCTACACTGTATGTAAGATTTGGAAGATTTTGACATTCAAATGAAGTTAACAAGCAAGGTAGATGATGCATTATGATTTATAAATAATGTACAATACATCATTTATTTTATCATTATATTTCTGAGTATTCATTTCAGTATTAGTATATCAGCTATGTTATATTTAGAGACAAACTATCAAACAACAACATGGACCATGTAAGTACTATCTGCATAAATATGTACAAATCAATAATCGACACCAGCTCAAAACCAGCAGGGTTGTTCATCAAAGATTAAACATAGTGTATTTTTAAAGGATAAGTTCACACATGAATGAAAAATCATTATCATCAGTCATCAGTCATTGTTTGGAAAGTCAGGTGAAGTTCAGTAGTCCTGCTGCATTCTCCTAAACAGCTGAGGTAGCTGGGGACTTCTTCTAAAACATGAAAAACAACCAAAATAAAAAATAAAATGGCTCAATACAGCTCATGATTTGTAACCAGTATTTAATTTAAAAAAAACATTATTTACAGCTTAGACACACAGGCAAGTTTGTAAAACCCTTTCAGATACCTCATCTGAAATGTGCTTATATTTTCAGTTCATCAGTCAAAGTGATGATTTTGGCTTTAAAAATAAGGGCTTTTCAAAGGCTGATCCAGGCCTCCTGCACAGCCTGGTCGGCCTGCAGTCTGCTCCTCAGCTCCTGGTTCTCAGCCGGACTCCTCACACTGACCAGGTCTGTGTGGTGCTGCCTGCAGTAGCTCTGAGCCTCAAACCAACTCTTCTGCTCAGAGCCACCATCTATGTGGAGAAACAAACAGGGGAAACCTGGCAGGTTAAGGTCATGGCTGAAAGAAAAACACTGGTAGGAAACTGAAAATGTCAAATAAAGTTCCTGCGTTGTCCGGTTGATCTTCCTGCCACTGCCTGTAGTCCTCCAGGACTCCTGTGTAGTGACGTTCACCCATCAGAGACCATTTCCAGCTGTTGACGTCGTCATACAGTCCGATCCAGAAGGCCTCCTCCCAGTCTTTAGCCATGTCAGCGATCCTGCTGTTGACCTGCACATTAGATTTGGTGGCCAGGTCACCGTACTGCTCTCTGCAGTAGCTCTGAGCTTCAGTCCAGCTCCTCCTCGGCTGAGTGACGAGGATGTACTCATGGATATAGTATGTGGAGCCTATATGGAGAATAAGAAGGTAACAGGTTCTGTGCTGACCTCAAAGTACGAGAAAAATAATCAGAAGAGTCAAAACAATGTTCACTTTGGTTGACATCACATTTCAAGTCTTAAAGTTTAGCAATTTAAAGGGTAACTCCACCAATTTTCCCACATTAATGTGTGTTTACTTGGAGAGTACTACGGCATATGTGAAAAGAAAGTACTATAAAGCTGCTTTATGGCTCCAGAGAAGGCTGCATGTAATCTGATAAACTGCCTCCAGTGATGTCACTCAGAGGCCAAGTTGCATTGTGGGTGAAAAGCAGTACACTGGTCCAGCATTTGCACTCCTATAATACTGTTGGACTCATTATGAACCATCTGAAAACAAATGATTAGTATCAATACAGCAAAACCAGAGACACATTCCTCTATGGTCGTGTGGTTGGAGTCTTGAATCGAGTGAGGGTCGTCTCACAAAACTCCGGTCAAACTAAGCAGTGCTGATAAACTATAAACCCAGATTCTGTTACTACGCTGCATATTTCTCACCTACAAGAACTGCTGCCGTTTCCAGTAAATGGTGGAGGGAGGGGTGAGCAGTGGCTGACGTGCGGAGTTATCAAAGGAGGCTCATCATTTTTAATCATTTACTAGTAATCTCCAAGAAGTTCAATAGAAGCATTACGTCATTTAATAGTACGTATAAAAAATCAAGTGAGACATGTACACAATTATACACAACATATATAAAAATAGAGAATTCTAATAACAAACAATGACTAAATAAATATTGCTGAATTAGGAATTTCTATTTTCCTATGATTTATAGCAAATGACGGATTTATTTGCAGGACTTTTCCTGGGATATTATTAGGAACATATTCAAAAATGTGTAAAATAAATTGTATAATGACCAAAAAGAGAGACACAAATATGCATGTAATTGTTACAACCCCAAATTCCAAAAGAGTTGGGACTCTGTGTAAAACTAATTGAAAACAGAATGCAGTCATTTGCAAACAAACTGTGTTTACCCACATCAGTTTCACAAAGTGCTCCTGTATTTATCCTTTATCAGATTATGTCTTTCACAAAGTGGCGAGCCTCACCCGTGCTTGCTTGTGAGCAGCTGGGCCTTTCAAAGATGCCCCTTTCACTACCCAGCTATGATGCTATCACCTGTTACCAATGAGCCTCCTTACCTGCGGAATGTTCCAAACAGGTGTTTTGGAGGATTTCAGAACTTTCCCAACTTGTTTGGAACATGTTTCTGGCACCACATTCAGAAAAGGCATATTTACTTTATATCTGTCAAAACCAATTAGCAAATTATTACATTCTGATGTATTTGTGTTTTAAACAGTGCACCAGCTTTTTGGAATCAGGGTTTTATTATATTTAGTTTAAATGTAAGTGAATTTGGCGCGTACTAAAAGAAAGCTGTAATTTCTTACTGGGTTATTGTAGAGAATTATTCATTCGTAGTCTTGTATCTACTCTACTTTTATATTTCCATACAACACAACATGTTGATGTCTGAAACTGGAAATGAGAAGAGCGCCATTGGAAACACAATTCTGTCACAAAAGTGCTTTGATTTAAAGTTCAGCGCTACATCTACGATTGTAGACCGTTCTAAGGGCAAAGCTGAGGTGTGAGATAAACTGTACAGTTTAAAAGAACTGCTGCCATTTCTTGTAAATGGTGAAGGGAGGGGTGAGCAGGGTTTATAGTGTGGAGATTTCACAGTCACCCCTCGTAAACTGGGATCAGCATTGTCAGACCTTGGTACCACCGTTTTTCTGACTATGACTATGGCCGATGGGTTCAGAGATTATTACAGAGGATTGTCGGTATCAAATTCAGGATAAGCATATAAAGGAGCATATCACCAATTGTAAGATCCGCCCATCTATTTTTACAACCATCAATTAGTTTGAAAAAGCTGGGCTGATGCTATCACTCATGCTGTTCCATTTCCATTTGATAAGGGAACAACCTACGATTTTATGTGAAGCTTAAAAGAACTGATTTCTTGTAAATGGTGAAGGGAGGGGTGAGCAGGGTTTATTAACAGGCATCAACATTGTCAGACTTTGGTCAGTGGGTTCAGAGATTACATCAAGCTTCAGTTTCACTATGATGTGAGACAGGTGCATTTATTTCTGGGTGTGGTTTGGTGCACATTTAAAGGATTGGCAGATTCTGTGCACATTCACAACTCTGTGTCTTCACTAAAGCTGCAGGATCTGATCCAAACATGGCCAGCAAGACTTACAACCCAAGCATGGCCAACAACTCTGGTAAGTCAAATGCATGTTTTAAAATACAATTATTTTACTTTAATTTTACAGTGAACATGGTTGAATTTTGTAATACTTCTATAGTCAAGGTCCTGAATTAGAAATTCTTCGTGTATCAGTGTATCTTTGGGTCATTCAGTTTTCTTTTCAGAGGTGAGTATTAAAAACAAATAATGAGTGGTGATTTGAATTTCATTTAATTTTTTTCTGTTACAGAAATTACATCACAAAAAAATATAATTATATTCTGTTATCAGATGTGGTCATTTACAAGACATGAGACTGGAAATGTGACAGGCTGTGTTGCTTTAGCTTCGGCTAAAATGTCTTTGGGACAAAACGAGGCCTGTCATCCACAGAAATCATAGTTCTCTGATATTTCACTTATTATAAAAAATCCTCCACCAATTTACACATTTAAGTGTGTTGACAGGAGTACTACTGCGTGTACGAAAAAGTAGTATCAAGCCTTTTGTGTCTCCAGAGCAAGCTGCATGTAATCCAGTGATGTCACTCAGTGGCTATCAGTAGGGCCTACATTACCCACAATGCAACATAGCCACGACTAAAGCAACACTGTCTGGTACATTTGCAATCATAAACATGGCGCTATTGTCTTGTAAATGACCAAAACAATGAAAAAAACATTCACGTCTCTTTTCTTTCTGTTACACAAATTAGAAAGCTCATCACTTTTGACCCTGAAGAACAAATATTCCAATTTTAAAAAAGAATGTTTAAACTCATTTTTGTTTGAAATACTCACTTCTGAAAAGAAAACCAAATGGGCCGACAACAATGGAAACTGCTCAATGAAAAGAGTTGAAATTTTGACCACCTGTCTGGACAGGTTTTTAACCATGCAGTTCAATCTCAGCAGAGTTTTAAAAAACTGCTGCCTTTTCCTTTTAATGGTGTAATGAACAGTATCCTGAGGCCAAGTCAGATCTTACAAAGAAGAAACCCAGAGTGCACAGCTCAATTAATTAATTTACATTGTTTTCAAATGATGTTGCTTCTCCCAAAGCAGCCAACAGATGTTTCTACTTTTTCCATCTTTGTATACGTTGCATGAAGGACAATGTCTGTGCAACCTGATGTCTGATTCAGTGTCACACATTGTTCTACACAGGACAGATCATAACAAATGACAAGGAGCTGAGGATAGTGATGGTGGGGAAGACTGGAGCTGGGAAGAGTGCTGCTGGAAACACCATCCTGGGACGAAAGGGCTTTGAATCAAAGTGCACTTCGAAGTCTGTGACTGTAGACTGTTTCAAGCATGAATGTGTGATAGATGGGCAACAGATTGCTGTCATTGACACTCCGGGCCTGTTTGACAACAGGTTTGAGGTGATTAAAACAGTCAAAGATGTGAGCCAGTGCATTTGTTTCGCTGCTCCTGGACCCCATGTGTTTCTGGTGGTCATCGGTGTGGGCAGATTCACTGCAGAGGAAAAGCAGACGGTGCAAAAGATTCAAGAAATATTTGGCCAGGATGCAGACAGATACAGCATGGTTCTCTTTACTCGTGGTGATGATCTTGAAGAAACGACCATCGAGAAATTCGTGAGTGATGACACCGACCTTCAAGACCTTGTGGCAAGATGTAACAACCAGTACCACGTCTTCAACAATAAGCTGAAAGATCGCTCACAGGTCAATGAGCTGCTCCAGAAGATTAGAAATGTAGTGCAGAGGAACGGAGGAAGCCACTACACCAACGAGATGTTCCAAAAGGCCGAGAGGGAAATCGAAGAGGAGAAACAACGCATCCTGAAAGCAAGAAGAAGAACAAATACAAAAAGAGAGAGAGGAAGTGAAGAGGGAACTTCTGAAAGAACAAGAAAAAAACATAAAGAAAATTCAAGAGCAATTCGAGGCTGAGAGAGAGAAGGAGAGGAGAGAGAGAGAGGAGGAGAGGAGGAGAGTGAAGCAGGAGATGGAGGAGCAGAGGCAGAGGGAGAAGGAGGAGAGAGAAGCAGAAAGAATCAGACTGAGAGAGGAGATGGATAAGGAGAGACAGAGGGAGAAAGAGGAGAGAGAAGCAGAGATAATCAGAGTGAGAAAGGAGATGGAGAGGCAGAAAAAGGAGATGAATGAGGAGAGACGGAGGGAGATGAAGGAAAGAGAAGCAGAGAGACAGAGAGAGAGAGAGGAGAGGGAGAGGGAGAGAAAGCAGGTGTATGAGGAGAGACAGAGGGAGATGGAGAGGATAGAAGCAGAGAGACAGAGAGAGCGAGAGGAGAGGGAGAGGGAGAGAAAGGAGAGGGAGGAGCAGAGACTGAAGGAGATTAAGGAAAAGGAAGAGGAAAGAGAGAGAGAGAGGGAGAAGGAGCTTAAAAAACAAAGGGATGAAATAGAAAGACAGAATGCAAGGAGACTAAAAGAGAAAGAAGACGAGCTGCAGTCCAAGCATGAAAAGAAGGCTAGAAAGGAGGCTGAGGAGGAAAGTATAGGACAGCTTCTGGCCAAAGGCGCTAAAAAGGTAGTTGATGGAGTCGTAGATGTTGGAAAGGCAGTTGTTTCTTTTTTTAA